>CAVLGL010000080.1:21360199-22696449 GCA_963668995.1 Parnassius mnemosyne
AAAATTGTGACGTATATGTAGTGTCAGTAAGAGTAGAATAAAGTTGATTCAAGTGTTTTCAGTTCGGGAATTTTGAAGTCAAAGATGCAGCCCGCTCTGGTCGCCCTCGTATGGAAAAACTCTATGCCAGTCTGGCTATACAAAAAAGCTCGATATTTTGGTAACACACGAGCTCACTGAAAAAAAAAACCTAATGAATCGTGTACTCATTTCCGATTCTCTATGGAAACGTAATAAAACAGAACCAATTTTGAAAAGATTGGTCACTGGTGCTAAAAGTGGATCATCTACGAAAAGAACGTGCGAAAAAGATCATGGTCAACGGGTAGTCAAGCCCCACAGACTGTAGCGAAACCCAGTTTAACACGCAATAAGGTGATACTTACTTACTTACTTATCTTCACGCACAATCTCTCACGGGGTAGCCAGAGAGAACAGATCGCCAAGTGTCACGATCCTTACATACCTCTTTCGCTTCTTTCAGATTCATTATCTTCTGATGCTGTGCGTATAATGTAAATGCCTGATATATGGTGGGATTGGAAGGGTATCCTTTATTATAAGCTTTTACCGCCGGGCAAAACCATCGCTTCGGATCTCTACTGTCAACAACTAATGAGACTCATGCAAGAAATTGAGAAAAGCGATCGGAATTGATCAACAGAAAATGATTGGTCGGTCTTTCATAATGATAACGCCAGACCACACACAACTTTGGCCACTCAGCAAAATTTGAGAAAGCTTCGATGGAAAGTGTTAATGCATCGACTATAGAGTCCTGACCTTCGGTCTCTTCAGAATTATTTGGAACGGAATTATGTCAGTATCTACAATATGGCAACAAATTATCGAACAAAATGGCACATATATATTATAATTCAATGTAATTATACTTTGAAAAAAAAAATGTCATGAGGTTGTGTATAAATAAAGAAACTTTTCCCTCAACCTATTATGTCCGCTCTAGAACAAATGTGTTATTGTTCGACCAGGTTAACTTTGTTAGTATCAATAGAATCTATTAAAACTTTGGTAAAGGTACTTAATTCTTACAAATAGATCGTTCCGTAACTGGTTTATGGCAACTATTGAAACATTTAGATTGGCTGTAGTTATACAAATAATGTAAACTGCTGCGACCACAGATTTTTATTTTTAATAGATTATTTCAAGGTTATTTTTGTATTGAATTCAAATAATTCATAAAAATCTATAAATTCTTCTTCATTAGCACGTAATAGTCTACAACTGGCATTGGTCTTACCTGTTGAAGGTAGATTTTGCTATATCCGCTTCGCACAATTGACACTCTTCCCCGTCACTGGTTTAAATATCTTACGTTTGGCATAAATGGAATGCTGATTGATCATACCAACATCTATTGGAGCTTCTCTTTCTGACGAAGACCTCTCGTCTTTCTGGCGTTTCTCATTATAGCTTCTTACATTTGTCGCTACATAGCACTATGAGTGTATATATATTTATATTATATACTCGTAAATACCAAAAGTAAAGTACAATTAATTATATATATATACGTTTTAAAATCTAATCCACTACTACTAATACTCTCTAGGAATTAACTGCCGAAACACACTTGTGTTTAAAGTCAAGCCTTTGTTGAACAAAGTCTCTGAATGTGAGTCACTAAATCTTATCCAGCTTAACCTCTAAAGATAGGTTTGCGTTTAACAGCAAAAATAACCCCATTATCGAATGAATTTTAGGGCATTCTTCTTGCTGACTCAGTCAGAATTCTTGGCGACGACAATTCTAGAGACGTACAGTTTCGCAGTTACTTGGTAGGAAAGGCTAAACTGGCATCAAAAAAGTCTGGTGTTCTCAATAGATCGAGACGGTATTTCATGCCGGTCCACCACTTGCAGCTTTACAAAGCGCAGGTTCGGCCTCACATGGAATACTGTTTTCATATCTGAGCCAAGGCACCCCAGTAACAGCTTCTTACACTTATCTGCATCAAATAGCGAGCGGCCCGAATCGTCGACGACCAAGTTCATCCCAAACGGCTTGATCCGCTGATCCTGCGAAGAGACGCATGCATCTCTTTACATCTTTCATCGCATTTACTATGCGAAGTGCCCTCAGAAATTGTTCGGGTTAATTCCAGCTGTTGAATTCCACCATCGTACACTGCTACAGAACTCGAAATTTCATCCTTATCATCTCGATGGTTGGGGTCAACGACGGTGAACTGTGGGATTTACTGTCACCAGCGGTTTATTCCGGATCGATTCGACTTTGGGACCTTCAAGACTATAGCCTAGTATTTCATGCAAGGCCGGCAACTAGTGACCGACCAAACCAAAAAAACTTTGGCAACCGACCTACAAAGTATGGGCTATATACTAGGAAACAAAGGGCATACAGGGTCCAGCCGGTGTCTGATAATGCCAAAATGGGAATATGTCTCACATATTTAGGTATTTATTTATTAAAACTTTTATGCACAAAAAATTTTTTGTAGTATAAATAGAATAGAATAATTTTTATTCGAGATTGATTACAAGTAATTCTTATTGAAATTCATTTTTTACTTTACCACTGGTTCGAAAAAAATCCTCTATCCTGGGAAGAACCAGCAAATTTTACAATATAGATGATTACAAACTATTTACAAAATTTATTTTAAAAACAGCTTGGAAGCGACCACCGCATTCCCAGGGGTTATTATCAACCATGTATTCATTTATATTATAATAACCCTTTTTATACAGGTTTTGTTTAATTAAATATCTCTGTGATACCTTGTATATTTTCTAGGGCTTCGTTGTAATAGCGTATACATTGCCTGAAGAATGAATTAAGCTTCGTTCTGATCTACAGACATTGAGCGTGCCAGACACGTGGCGTGGCAGACAAAATAATATTATTTTATACACTGTATATAGATATATTCACATCCGAACAAAAATAGTTTCACTGTAAAGCATCGCGCCAAGTACACTTTTAGCTATAGTTACAAAAATAATAATTACAATTTTACAAAAAATTATAAAATAAAAAAAAACCAAGTACATAACCATTTTAGATTCGAAAAAAAATTTGCTGACAAAAGTAATAATAAAAAAATGGAGTACTTGGTGTGCACTATTAAGAGTATCGATCACCCAACTTGACGTTGGAAGTCGTTTTTTTATAACTTTTTTGAGTTATGCTCGTACTATAAAGTATAATGCACACCAAGTTATTACTTTTTTCAGCTAAATTTTTTTCGAATCTAAAACGGTTATATACTTGGTTTTTTTTATTTTATAATTTTTTGTAAAAATGTAATTATTATTTTTGTAACTATAGCTAAAAGTGTACTTGGCGCGATGCTTTACAGTGAAACTGTTTTTGTTCGAATTACATATTTTTTGTAAAGTACACAATTTCGTTTTTTTTTTCAAATATCGCAAACCTCATACCGTGAAGCGGTTGAGTTTGTACTTTACCCTCAGCACGTCAAAGTCAAAAAATTTTTTTGCTCTTTAACTACCGCTACAACAACTAATTTGCACTCATAAGATAATATGAGTAGATTTATTTCCAGAAAATTTAATCAATCTATCTCATATTTTGCACAAATCAATTTTATTTTGCTATTTTAAGAAAAGTGAAAAAAATTTTCGTGGACGTCCAGATTTTTTTTACGTTGTCACGATAACTCTCGAAAAATTTAACGTATCGAGACCGGGTTTTGTTTATTTTTTTAAGAATTATATTAAATAGGTACATATTTCATAACAATAGTGATGTTTTTTTATATAATAAAATCTCCATTCATTATACAGTCAACTTAGGTATAAAACTTTAACTTTTAATTTCAATGTAACTCTGAATAAAACTCTACTAACAATTAAATATTTTTTTACAACTGTACCAAAGTATCCCAGTAGAAAAGTATCGTGTGGACATTTGGTAGAAACAGAAAGGGAAACTTTTTTATTCAATATAGATTATAAATGATACTTATTGAAAGTTACTCTTTTGTTTTATTACCACTGGTTCGGAAAAACCTCCCAGCGGGACTTTTTTTAAAATAACAGCTTACAATCATGTACACAATTAACTACACAACAAACTAGAAATAGTATGGTAGTGATCACCTTGTCCCAGGGGTTATTGTCATCCATAAATTCCTTACTATTATAATAACCCTTTTTATACAAACTTAGTTTAATAAAGTTTTTGAACTTTGAGCAGGTCAAATTTAGTATATTTAAAAAATTCCAGTTGTTGTAAAAGCGTATACATCGTCCCAAGAATGAATTACTGACTCGGTGGAATCGAGTAACTAAGGCGTAACTAGACTAAGTATAATCTAGTAGTTAGTCTGTGGAGTGAACTGTGGAGTGAAACTATGGAGTGTAGAGTAGAAGGAGAACCATCTTATAAGTTGCGAAAGTTGAAAAAGTGTCCCACTATATACTGAAAAAAGGTTTCAAAACCTACCACAATAGCGCTGGCGTCTGAAAAACTATGATATGAATATAGCTGATGTAGACGGAGTGAAGTCAGCTGAATTCAAATATTTAAAAAATTTCATGACTAAAGTAGTTAGTAAAATGTCAGTATACAAAATACCAGAAGGAAGTTAGCGTAGAACATTATTTTTTTTTAATTAAACTGTATGCCAATTAATTGCTCCTTAAATGCTCCAGCAGAATCCGAAATTGCTCCATCTCTATTGCTATTAGTTAATTTATAATTAATTTTTAAAAATTTAAGTATCGAAAAATTAATTTTGCAATAAAACAAAAATATCTACTTTTTAAAATTAAACTGTATGCCGCTTAATTGCTCCTTAAATGCTTCAGCAGAATCCGAAATTTATCCAACTCTTTTAAATAAAACTAATTTTATGGATTTTATCGCGTATATTAATCTACTTTTATATTCCCGACGTAGTCCCCCGTGACCACGGGTGCTGAAAAGCACCCGAAACGTCGGGAATATAAAAGTACGAGTAGATTAATATACGCGATAAAATCCGTAAAATTAGTTTTATTTAAAATGTGTAGTGTTCGCGTAAATATAAGAAATCTTTATCCAACTCTATTGCTATTAGTTAATTTATAATTAATTTAAAAAAAAATTACGTATCGCAAAAATTTTATTTTGCGTTAAAACATAAAATATTTACTTTTTGAAATAAAACTGTATGCTAATTAATTGCTCCTTAATTAAATGCTCCAGCAAAATCCAAAATTGCTCCACCTCTATTGCTATTAGTAAATTTATAATTAATTAAAAAAATAATTATCGAAAATTTAATTTTGCTATAAAACATTAAATACCTACTTTTTAAATTAAACTTTATGCTACTTAATTGCTCCTTAAATGCTTCATCAGAAGCCGAAATTGCTCCACCTCTATTGCTATTAGTTAATTCATAATTAATTTAAAAAAAATGGGAAAATTTAATTTTGCTATAAAACATAAAATATCTACTTTTTAAAATTAACTGTATGTCAATAAATTGATCCTTAATTACTCCAGTAGAATCCGAAATTGCTCCACCTCTATTACTAGATATTAATTAATTTAGAATTAATTAAAAATATTTAATTAAAGCAAATTTAATTTTGCTATTTAACATAAAATATCTACTTTTTAAAATTTAACTGTATGTCAATTAATTTCTTCCTAATTGTTGCGATGGGCCTAATAAATGCAGGTAGATTGTTGTGCAGCACATCGTCTTCTATTTTGCCGCATCCTGCGTTATCGCACGCATAGATTTTCGGTAATTATCTTCGTGATCGAAAGTAATTACCAAATTGTCATCACTATTATCGATTCAATTTCTGTTTCCCATAATTTAAAATCATGTTCAAGGCAAGAAGAACTAAATATATTATAACAGAAATGATACTCATAAAAATTGCTAGTCTTCAATAAAATAGTATATTATGGTTGTCATAAAAACTGGAATATCTTACTTTATTAGAAAACTTAGGTAGTTCAACATAACTAACTTTAAGTTAGAAGATAAATAAGCAACTGTTCATGAGTCCATAATACCAGTAAGTTCAAATAGCTCGTTGTGATCAGCGCTTTAAGTAGTTAACTTAACTACTTCATAAATTACTCTTATAAATCGTGAGCATAGGTCTTAAGGGCTAATTTTTCAAATGTTAGATAAAAGTTACCCATTAAATAAGTTACTGCTTGACTGAAAAAAGCGTTTCAGTTACAAAAATGAAACACTTGAATTATTTTATTTATTGATTGACTAATTCGTCATCGCCGAGCCAAACTCGTTGATTTCTGCATCATTGATCGTGAACTATCAGAAATTTAAACTGTTTTTTTTCTTATAAAGTCGATATTAACGAAACGCTCTTGCGATATATAAGGAAATTAACCTTTTAGGGGAAAATGAATATTGTATTTTTTTTTTAGGATAAGGGTGACAAACGAGCACACAGTCCACCTGATGGTAAGTGGTTGCTGCGGCCCATAGACATCTACATCTATCCTCTATTACAAATCAAAATGCAGATGCATTGTCACCCGTGAGGACTAAGATGGAATGCCTCATTCCCAGTAAAAAGGGCCTCCGGCCACCTGCACTCACCAAGCGAAACACAGAGGTAAAACTCTACTTCACGCTGGTTTTCTGTGAGGTCGTGGTACCACCCCGGTTCGAGCCGGCCCATCCGTGCGACAGGAAAAGCTGCCGCGTGGCTCTACCACTGTTAATTTTTGTATGAAAATCTTTCATTAAAAAAAAACGTAAATTCTTAAAAATAGATAGTTGGTCTTTTTGGTTAGAAATTATGAACAATTTATTCTAAGATTTTTTCATAGGAGAGGGGTAAACGAGCATGTGGCTCACCTGATGGTAAGTGACTACCGCCGCCCATGAACAACCGCCACACCAGGGGAACCAGGGGAATTGCAGATGCGTTGCCGGCCTTTTATAAAGGAGTAGGCTCTTTTCTTGAAGTTCCCTAAGTCGTATCGGTCTGGAAAAATCGCTGGTGGTAAACTATTCCACAAGAAAGTTGTGCGAGGAAGAAAACATCTTCTAAATTGCACAGTGGTGGACCGCCAATCATCCAAATGGTGTGGGTGGTATCGGGAGTTCCGCCGCGAAGTGCGTTCGTGAAATTTGGTGGCTGGGATTAATCCGAACAATTCTTTAGAGCACTCCCCGTGGTAAATGCGAAAAAAAAATGCAAAGAAATGCAACATCTCTTCGCAGCGCCAATGAATCAAGTCGATCGGAAAGGACTCCTTTGTCGACGATTCGAGCCGCTCTGCGCTGGATGCGGTCAAGTGGAAGGGGCTGGCACTGGGGAGCCCCAGCCCAGAGAAGAGAACAGTATTCCATGTAAGGCCGAACCTGCGCCTTGTAAAGTTGCAGGCGCTGTGCCGGCATGAAATACTGTCCCGCTCTGCTGAGCACGCCAAGCTTTTTAGAGGCCAATTTGGCCTTCTCTTCCAAGTGACCACGAAACTGCACGTCACTCGATATGTCCACGCCGAGGATTCCGATACAGGCTGAGGTAACAAGGGGAGTGCCTTGAAACTGAGGAGATACGACAAAGGGGTTCTTTTTAGGGGTATGTTGAACATAATCTCAATTAAGTGGTAAAATATGTGGTAAAACTTTATACGATTTATCTTATTTTTGTAAAACCATAAAATCATGAATGTTTATATTTAGTCTTCTGATTATGATAAAGAATGACGTGTTTAAGCGTTCGACCAAAAATATTGTTTATGGTTTTATTACCATGTAAGGACGATACTCGTATATCCGTTGCTATTTTCAATTACTCGTACTTGTGTTTGCTAAAGATATCATAGACGTACATTGGACCTTTATCACCCAGTTGTAATAAAGATTAACTAACACTATCTACTTTATAGGCGATTCTGTCTTTAACACTAACGTCATGTCGTATATATAAAACTTAATTGCTGTCCGTTAGTTTCGCAAAAACTCGAAAATAGTTCTACTGATTTTGGTAATTTTTTTATGTGTATTTGATTGGTTCCTAGATGGTGTAAACATTCAATTGGACCTGATAGATGACGCTGTTGCCGAGATCCAGAAATCACTCGTGCAAAGCCGGGGCGAATCCCTAGTATGAAATAGAAAACATTGTAAAAAAATGATGACGCGTTGATAGTTTATTATAGATTATCTGTTCCCCGCAACTTCGCTCGCGTGTTAGGGTTTTTATGATTTTGCGAGGAACCCTAATTACTTTTCTAAAATAAAAGTAGCCTAAGTTACTCCTTATGAAATCAGCTATCTGCCAATAAAGGTAGCGTCAAAATTGGTCTAGCCGTTTCGGAGATTAGCCGGAACAAACAGACAGACAGACAAAAGTTTTAGAAATTGTATTTTAGTTATAAGTACCGTATTTACTTTCATATGCATTTAGTAAAAAATCTGTAATTTTGACATTACAAACAGACACTTCAATTTTATTTATTTGTATAGATTAAAATAATGGTAGCAGCGTAAGAGAATATATCACAACATTCCGTCCAGTGGGTATCGTAAGAAGCGTCTATGGAGTATGCCAGCAGGATCTTATGGCATCCGATAGATGACGGTACAACCATCCCGTTGTAAAATAAACAAGTAGTAAAAATAAAAATTTTGTACAACCGACTTCAATATAAATAAAATGAGAACATCATCAATGCAGTCGAAGTCAATTAAACACGCATTAGGATAACTCAAAAACTACTGGTCAGATCTTGATCAGAGGGGACAATTTATTTTTTATAGAGAAAGATCCACATTTATCAGTTGCCATTCCCAGAATGATGATGATGAAAAAGAATTTAATATGTAGATAATTTAGTCGAGATTTAATAACATACAATAATCAAAATAATATTTTTAAATCATCATCACTGTTAAAAATTATTAAATGTACAAATTTATAAATCCTAACGCATTTTTGACTGAGATAAATAAGTCATTATCATCAATCTGATATTTTTATCACATTAGATTTGACCTGCCGCTCGTCTACGGAGTACAATTTATAAGTGGTGAGCCCCGCCACGCATTTCCGAATTCCCAATACCTATAATTACCGGTTGCCTATTTAAGGTCTCATATATTAGCGGCGGTATTCTCATTATGTGTATTTCCCGTATCTGTTGTAACTTTTAAATATATCACTTAGATATTCTTTTCAGTATATTACAGGTATTATCTAGTACTGGTCAGGCCTCAGAACACTACTGCTTTTTATCTATGGTTATACTAAATTCTAATCATAAGCAGTAAGCTTTGGTTTTTTTTTTAATTTACTTAAAATTTTTAATATTATTTTAAGCACTTAACTACAATCATAAGATGGTAAAGCGCACTGACTTAACAAATCTTATTCACTCTTGCCTTGAATACACCTACACTGTAATCGGAAGGAAAAACAGATGATGGCAACTTATTAGTGGAATATTTGCTGTACGCATGATGTATGATGCAGCAAACCGTTTGGTTCGAATGCGTGGTAAGTCAACAATGAAAGGGTGGAGACTGGCCGAACGTCTGGTTGTCCGATGGTGGAAGGGAGAGGGAGGAATTAAATTATGCAATTCCTGCGTACACTCTCCGAAATGTATCTTGTAGAAAACCGAAAGGCTGGCTACATTGCGCCTGTGTTCGAGGCTGGTAAGATTGGTATTTACCAAACTCGGGTCACCAATAATCCTCTAAGCACGCCTTTCCATTGAGTCCAAAGCTGCTAGGTGGCATTTTGCAGCTCCAGTTCATATATGGCAGCATTATATAAAGTAAGCAGCTGTCCCAGCGTGAAGTATCGTCGCATCATTGCAAGGTCTCCTATCTTCCAGTTATATATTAGGTAGTGAAACACGAGCAGTGGTTTCAACAACTGATTTATTAACCTCCATGACGGTATTTGCAAATGTAACAAAATAAACATACCCAACACTTCGTTGCAGCTGCTTTGGCCTTGAACTCAATGAACCGCCCTCATATTTGAGGATATATCAATCTCCAACAACTGAAGGTGATTGGTATATTCCAGATACATTTCGGAAAGACGGAGCCAAGGTGATCTCGCTCCTTTTTGCAGTGAAGGGACACGAAATGATTAAAGAACTTACAGTCGACCGGAAGCCTGAAGGGCATAGAGAACTAGTATAATTCCAGGCTGTGAGGCATACTATGTTAGTCCTCAGGGATGAAAACGCATAATATGTAGCTACATATTATGCGTTTTCACCTAATATGTAGCTACATATTATGCGTTTTCACTTAATATGTAGCTACAAATTATGCGTTTTCAAATAATATTTAGCTACATATTATGCGTTTTCACGTAATATGTAGCTACATATTATGCGTTTTCACCTAATATGTAGCTACATATTATGCGTTTTCACTTAATATGTAGCTACAAATTATGCGTTTTCAAATAATATTTAGCTACATATTATGCGTTTTCACGTAATATGTAGCTACATATTATGCGTTTTCACCTAATATGTAGCTACATATTATGCGTTTTCACCTAATCTGTAGCTACAAATTATGCGTTTTCACCTAATATGTAGCTACATATTATGCGTTTTCACTTAATATGTAGCTACATATTATGCGTTTTCACCTAATATGTAGCTACATATTATGCGTTTTCACTTAATATGTAGCTACATATTATCCGTTTTCACCTAATATGTAGCTACATATTATGCGTTTTCACCTAATCTGTAGCTACAAATTATGCGTTTTCACCTAATATGTAGCTACATATTATGCGTTTTCACCTAATATGTAGCTACATATTATGCGTTTTCACCTAATATGTAGCTACATATTATGCGTTTTCACTTAATATGTAGCTACAAATTATGCGTTTTCAAATAATATTTAGCTACAAATTATGCGTTTTCACGTAATATGTAGCTACATATTATGCGTTTTCACCTAATATGTAGCTACATATTATGCGTTTTCACCTAATCTGTAGCTACAAATTATGCGTTTTCACCTAATATGTAGCTACATATTATGCGTTTTCACCTAATATGTAGCTACATATTATGCGTTTTCACCTAATATGTAGCCACATATTATGCGTTTTCACCTAATATGTAGCTACATATTATGCGTTTTCACCTAATATGTAGCTACATATTATACGTTTTCACCTAATATGTAGCTACAAATTATGCGTTTTCACCTAATCTGTAGCTACAAATTATGCGTTTTCACCTAATATGTAGCTACATATTATGCGTTTTCACCTAATATGTAGCTACATATTATGCGTTTTCACCTAATATGTAGCTACATATTATGCGTTTTCACCTAATATGTAGCTACATATTATGCGTTTTCACCTAATATGTAGCTACATATTATGCGTTTTCACCTAATCTGTAGCTACAAATTATGCGTTTTCACCTAATATGTAGCTACATATTATGCGTTTTCACCTAATCTGTAGCTACAAATTATGCGTTTTCACCTAATATGTAGCTACATATTATACGTTTTCACCTAATATGTAGCTACAAATTATGCGTTTTCACCTAATCTGTAGCTACAAATTATGCGTTTTCACCTAATATGTAGCTACATATTATGCGTTTTCACCTAATATGTAGCTACATATTATGCGTTTTCACCTAATATGTAGCTACATATTATGCGTTTTCACCTAATATGTAGCTACATATTATGCGTTTTCACCTAATATGTAGCTACATATTATGCGTTTTCACCTAATATGTAGCTACATATTATGCGTTTTCACCTAATATGTAGCTACATATTATGCGTTTTCACCTAATATGTAGCTACATATTATACGTTTTCACCTAATATGTAGCTACAAATTATGCGTTTTCACCTAATCTGTAGCTACAAATTATGCGTTTTCACCTAATATGTAGCTACATATTATGCGTTTTCACCTAATATGTAGCTACATATTATGCGTTTTCACCTAATATGTAGCTACATATTATGCGTTTTCACCTAATATGTAGCTACATATTATGCGTTTTCACCTAATATGTAGCTACATATTATACGTTTTCACCTAATATGTAGCTACATATTATACGTTTTCACCTAATATGTAGCTACAAATTATGCGTTTTCACCTAATATGTAGCTACATATTATGCGTTTTCACCTAATATGTAGCTACATATTATACGTTTTCACCTAATATGTAGCTACAAATTATGCGTTTTCACCTAAGATGTAGCAAAAAATTATGCATTTTCACCTAATATATAGCTACATATTATGCGTTTCACCCCTGAGGAAAGTTTTCTTTGTAAAGAGTTGGCCTGGAGTGTATATGACTACAGTAGCCACTTATCATTAGGTGGACTGTAAGTTTGTTTGTTACTTCACTTTTATAAAAAAAAATCCTGAGCACAGAGCAGGTATTGCTATTTGGCGACAGAAATAGATAAGAGGATCATACCTAAAGGACTCCTAGGCAGAAAAAGAATCCTAACATCTAGAGTTTGGGCTTCTGTCTAATGTGAACTGCGTAGAATATAATAAAGACTAACTGGAGATTCTACAGTAGCGCTTTTTTATACAATAAGGGTGACAGACGAGCACACACTCCACCTGATGATAAGTGGATGCTGTGGGCATATACATCTACATCTATCCTCGATAACGAATCAAAATGCAGATGTGTTGTCACCCCTGAGGACTAAGATGAAATAAGTACCTCGTTTCCAGTAAAAATTGTCTCCTGTTTTCTACACTCACTGTTCGAAACACAACAATCTTAAGCTACTATTTTACGCTGCAAGTAATAAAATATGCAATCGCAGATTAGATCAGGTAGTTTGATCTTAGAGTAATTATATACATAGTATTCACTTACTCTGAGAGTTTGATCGAATGTCAGGTGGCATAGAGAATAGGATATATTCTAAGAAACTCGTCGTGAAACTTGAATATTTCAACTGTGATTAGAACCCGAATTGGAAACCACATCTCCTTAAAATTATTATCCATTATAGATCACTTTGTTTTACAGAGAGTTTTTTTTATAGGATAGCGTGACCAACGAGCACGTAGTCTACCTGATGGTAAGTGGTTGCTGTGACCCATAGACATCTACATCAATTCTCAATAAAGAATCAAAATGCAGATGCGTTGTCACCCGTGAGGACTAAGATGGAATGCCTCTTTTCCAGTAAAAAGGGTCTCCGGTTCTCTACACATACCATACGAAACACAGCATTTACTATTAAGCTGGTATTCTGTGAAAGCGTGGTCCTTCCCCGGTAGAGCCGACCCATTTGTGAAACAACTATACTACTAATATAGTTGCAGCATGGCTTTACCACGTATAAAAATGTTAGTGAAATAAGATTAGTGCGACTGCTGAAGGCGTAAGTAATAATTGGCGCATAAAAAATGGATGTGCGATCAATAACAATGAAATATAGGTCAAAGATGCGGAAATAATTGATGATGTGATTCTATTTAGTTGTTATATGCAGCAATAGAGAAAATTGTGTCAACTAATAAGCAAATAGTAATTATACAGTAATAATTATCTATACATAACATAATTTTGTAGAAAAGTTTCTTTTATTCCAAACATTCTAGAAAAAACATATCACGGGGAATAAATGAAGAATGCCGAATCCAAAGTAATAATAAAAGATTTTAGAATTTTTGACTGTCTGTCTGTTTGTCAGCTTGTCTATTCACGATTTAAAAGAAACTACTGGATGTATTTCTGTGAAATTTGATATGTAGGTATTTAACAGCGCTGGGCAACATATAAGCTTTTTTATAGTATAGGGTGCAAACGAGCATGCTGCACACCTGATGGTAAGTGACTACCACCGCCCTTGAACAACTGCATATACCAGGGGAATCGCAGTTGCGTTGCCGGCCTTTTGAAAAGGAGTAGGCTCTTTTCTTGACGGAACCTAAGTTGTATCGGTCCGGAAAAATCGCTGGTGGTAATCGATTCCACAAGGAAGTTGTGCAAGGAAGAATAGTTAAAAGAGAAAGTTACTTTTTATACGATTATGGAAGTGTATAAAACGGATGATATGTCTTTTCATTATTTAGATGTTTATTTTCATTAACAGCTGCTGATGACCTCACCAGTCATCCTAAGCGAGATAACGCAAATTTCTTAAAACTTATTTTTTTTAAACTTTCAAAGTATATTTGATTTCTGTTCTACCGAATATCTGGGTACTATTCGGGTGAATACCGAATACTTAAGGAAGAGGTTTTGTTGCAGTTAGATAATTGGTAAAATTAAATTTTTATTTATTTTATTATTCTTGTAATTATTAAAGTAGTCATAGGTACAAATTCAACTTCCATATTACATAAATCAAAATAAAAAAAAACCTATCAGATAAATGTCTATGCACTCGAATTATCGTAATTATAGTGGAAGATAATGTGTATCAGAAAGACTAATTTTCCTTCATTTTCAGGAGGTAGTTTACTCCTTTTTTTAATATAATGATAGTTGACATAATGATAGTTAACATAATGATAGTTGTGTCGTATGCAAACAAGACACAATCACGTGGAAGGTCATTAAAGTAAATAAGAAATAACAGCGGTCCTAAAATGCTTGTGGCATCCCCGAACAATTGGTCCTTTGTTTCGAGTCAAACTTAACTACATTATTTGTTCCAGTATCAAATTTTGTAAGCCTAGCGAATTGTTTCCTGTTTTTCAAATATGAATGAAACCATAACAAAGAAGATCTTCTTATTCCACATTTTGTCAAGTTTTGAGATGAGTAACGAATGATTAACAAAATCGAATGCTTTGCTAAATTCTAATAGTAGAGGTAATGTAGGGATTTTATGGTTGATATTAAATTATGACCGATATTTCCTGAAACCAAATGGTTCCGGTGATAAAATGTCATATTTATCTAGGAAGTTTACTATTCTTTTGAGCATAATTTTTTCAAGGATCTTATATAGGACCGGAGTTAAAGCAATAGGCCAATAATTATTTTGTCGGATTTTGACCTTTTGTTATGTAGCGGCTTTATTATCGACAACTTAAGTTTGTTTGGAAAACATCCTTGTTTAAAAGATATATTCATAATGTGAGCCAAAGATTCCGATATAAATAGAGCAATACGCTTCAATAAGTCCAATATTCAATAATTTCCACATACCCTGCCGACTTTGAATTTTCAATAAAATTATTGTGTAAAAAACTTTATTTGCATCCGTGGGTTTTATAGAAATACTGAAATAGTTACTTTTAAAATTTGATGTGAGATGCTCAACTTCATTATTGACAGAAGCAAAACTAGTAGAATTTTGAACTACATCAATGAAAAAATTACTAAATATGTTTGCTATGTCAAGTCTATATGTAATTGTACTTCCGTTGTCGACAATATTATCAAAGAATGGACTAGTCCTAGGTACAGTACCGTCGACACTACGTCCCAAGCTGTTCAGCCATTCTGAAGATCGGCCCGGATAAACATATAGACAAAAATCTTATTCATGTTTTAATGACATGCAAATAGCTTGAACAAATTCAGTTATCGTATCTTCTGATTTACTAAAAAATTGACATACCTATTGTGTGTCATACGACTTGAGGTCTTTAATCTATAGTGATTTCGTTTTGAATGTTAGCCACAATCGACATCGATATACTCGTTTTTGTTTATTTTTTTTTTACTATACAGATCTAAAAATATATAGAAAATAGGACTAAAATTATTATTATTCGAGCGATCAAATATGTAGTTTTCTAAATCAAGTAATGATGATGATAATACATTGCAAATGTTCTGTCGCAAACTTTAAAAACGAATAGTTAGTGAGGTATGAATACAAAGTCAAACCGTGTGACTGTAAATCACACGGTTCATAAGCGAGTTAGATCCCATTCGTAATTCCAATTTTATATGCTGATTTACCACTGGCTCAGTGGAAAATAAAACCACCGAGAAAGCTATATCTGCTTGGATGAAAATATTTCGAAATCATGAAATGAAAGCAGGATCTTGATAATGTTGTGAAGCGACGGCTTAAGAGAATCTACTACCTCCCACCAAAGACCATCCCATGAGTTAGTTAAAAGCGCTAAAGTAGAAGTTGACTGCGTAATGTGTGCTGCTAAACACTATTTTTACAACTATACCAGGATGCTTTACACGTGCAGAGGGAGCTAGATGCAAAATTGACAAATGTTTAAGGCGCGAACGCAACGGCCGATAAATTTTCTACTGTTTTGCATACAGAAGACGTCTATAAAATCGAGTACTGCGCATGCATCCTATCTTATTGCATGCCTATAGGAATCTATTGTCAAAACTTTATCTTTTTCGGTTTGGACTGTGTGAAAATATATTTCATGGAAACTTTGCACCGTCGTTACAAACTCTTAGTAAGTTAAAAAAAATGCCTATTTTTTTATCCAATGGTATTTGTACCAGTTTATAAATAAAAAAAACATTAATTATTTTTTCTTCTTACTAATTATAGCACTCTCAGGCCCAGCTTGTAGTTTTAAAAATAGCAGAAAAAAAACGTATTCATTTATTTTATTTACAAAGTACGAGGGCGGCACTGAAAAGTGGAAGTGACACAACATTACTATTTAAAAATGTATTTATTGCTTTTCGAAGTATTCTCCGCGAAATTTGACACATTTTCCATACGATGGAACCAATCATTGAAGCAACCATTCCATTCGGAAGTTGGGGTCTCCAAAATGGCCGTTTTGTAGGCGTCCACAGCTGCTTCAGGTGATGAAAATCTCTGTCCACGCAATTTATTCTTTATTTTAGGGAAAGTATAGAAATCATTAGGGCTTAGGTCGGGGCTGTACGGCGGATGGTCTAATAATTCCATGTTTTCTTGCTCTAAAAACTCTTTTGTTCTGTGTGCGGTGTGAGAACTCGCATTGTCGTGATGGAGGATGATGCGGCGGTTGCAGTTCTCTTTACGGAATTCAGAAACGACCTGTGGCAAACAAATGCTAGCATGTTATTCTGTATTAACCGTTATTTGTCCCTCAAGAGGAATAGTCGTAACACGGTCGGTTTTAGAGACAAACGTGGCCACCATTTTTTTGCAACACTCCGTGAACGAACTATTTTTGTTGGCTTTAACTTATTTTCGAACACCCAAACTCGTGACTGGTTTTTTATTTCGGGTTCGTACGCGTATATCCAGGATTCGTCACCTGATACGATGTTGTATACCGCATTTGAGGATCCTGCGTGGAATCTTTCGAGAGTTTTGACGCACCAAGTAACGCGAGCCGCTTTTTTCTCTCCACAGAGCGAATGCGGTATCCATCGGGAAAACAACTTTTTTACACCTAATTGTTCATGCAAGATTATTTGTATTTGACTCATGCCAATGTCTAAAGTTGCCTGAATTTCGCGGTATGTCGATTTTCCTCAATAAGCTTACGCACAACATCAACGTTTTCTTGGGTGACTGCAGTTTTTGGACGACCTTGACGGTGATCATCACTGAGTTTGACACGTCCTCGTACGTGGTAGAGCCATGCTGCAGCTATATTAGTACTATAGTTGTAGCACGAATGGGTCGGCTCGACCGGGGAAGGACCACGCTCTCACAGAATACCAGCGTCTAATAGCAGCTTAACACTACTGTGTTTCGTATGGTGAGTGTAGAGAACAGGAGACCCTTTTTTACTGGAAACGAGGCATTCCATCTTAGTCCTCATGGGTGGCAACGCATCTGCATTTTGATTCGCAAATGAGGATAAATGTAGATGTCTATGGGCCACAGCAACCACTTACCATAAGGTGGGCTGTGTGCTCGTTTGTCACCCTATACTATAAAAAAAAAATACGTTGAAATTCAGTAAACCAGCGATAAATTGTGGTTTTGGATGGGGCTTCATCACCAAATGCAGAAATCATCCGGTCATAATAAATCATCGCTCTTGAATTTTCTCGAGTCAATTCCATTTTCTCAACGACTAAACAAGTTTGACAAAACCTTGTGACAAGACCGAGAATCTTTTTTTATTAAGTAAATAAATGGTATACGATTTTTAAAACCAAGGGGTTTTCAATTAAAAAGATTTTAATATGACAGGAACAGTGGAAATATTCCATTCCCGATACTTTTAGTTGCAGTAAGTTTCGACTCAATCGCCACGTAAAATAAAAAGTTTCATACAAACTGTAACACCCATTTCACCCTCTTAGGGGTTCAATTTTCCAAAATACTTTCTTAGTGGATGGCGACGTCATAAAAGGCAGCTACTGTCTAACTTGTACATTTCTACGTCTAGATGTTTGGACTGTGAATTGATAGATGATACACTCACTCTGGGCTTCTTGGCACTTTCTTTTATAGTATATAGGTACCAAAGAAGATTAAGCTTAGAATACCTCTGACTTTGAATATATTTTGACATATTATAATACGTATATTTTCAAAAATTTTGGCTGGCTCTAAGCTGATTTTGTTTTAATACGCTGAAAGTGTAAAAATGTAATTATTGTCACACTTGAATGAGCTTAAGTGTAATGAAATCGAAACTATTCATTTCCATAAAGGATATATAAGGATTATAAGAAAGAGCCTTTTGTTATATTAATAAAACAGGTTATAAAATACAGACTCATGCTATAAGGCGTATTATTTCCATACAAAAATCCTTTGTGTTTTCTTAATGGTTTTGAAAGGCGTGTAAAAGTTAATCACCGCTCGAATAGTCCCTCGTTCAGGAATAACTTATAGGGTGGTAAAGGTTTGAAGAAAAGTAATTAAGTAACAAGCTAGAGCTGCCACTTACGAGCCCAAGCGAGCTTCAAATTAGAAGTTCTCTGCTAACAAATGAGCCGTTCTAAAATCGTAGTTACGTTGAAATTTTAAATGGGCAGTAGTATTACAAAAATGTTTTTTCGTTGTATGAGTTTAAAATAAAATGAGTTCTAATTTAATAATTAAATTATATTTAGCTAAAACAAAAAACAAGGCATATAAATATAATTAATATTGAAAAGTGAATGTAGTTTTTTTTTAATAGGAGAGGGGCAAACAAATATGTAGTTCACCTTTTTTATACGTGGTAGAGCCATGTTGCAGCTATATTAGTAGTATAAAAAAAGATGGGAACAGTATTCCATGTCGGACCGAACTTGTGCCTTGTAAAGTCGCAAGCGGTGTGTCGGCATGAAATACTGTTCCGCTCTGCTGAGCTCGCCAAGCTTTTAAGCGGCCAATTAGGCCTTTTCTTCCAAGTGACCACGAAACTGGACATCATTTGATACGTCGACGCCAAGGGTTCCGATACTGGCTTAGCCAACAAGAGGAGTGCCTTGAAACTGAGGAGATACGACAAAGGGGTTCTTTTTAGCGGTAAACGCACAAACTTGTGCCTTCTGGGGATCAAAGTGGACTGGAACAATCCGAGACTTTGTTCAACAAAGACTCGACTTCAGACACAAGTTTATTCCGGTACTCGGCGACGTTTTCCCGAGAAATATTGGCATGGCCAGTGTATAAAGCATCACCAGTCCTGTCGTCTGCATAGCAATGAATGTTACCGGTTGCAACATATTATTGATATGCAGAGGAAATAGGTGGTGGTGATAGCACGCAGCCTTGTGGAACACCAGCGTTAATAGGCTTGTAATCGGAGCATGCACCGTCTACTACGACCTTGATTCTCCGATCTGCAAGAAAACTGGTGATCCACTTGCACAATTTCTTCGGAAGCCCATAGGAAGGGAGCTTCGAAAGGAGCGCTTTGTGCCAAACCCAATCGAAGGCCTTTGCTGTATTCAAATTAACGGCCAAGGCCTCCCTCTTGGATTCTACTGCCTCGACCCATCTATGAGTCAGGTAAGCTAGAATATCACCAGCTGATCGGCCCCGACGGAAACCATACTGGCGATTACTAATCAGCTGGTGATTTTCAAGGTACCTCATGAGCTGGCAGTACATGATTGTTTCCAATATTTTGTTGAACAAGGAGGTGATGGCGATAGGCCTGTAGTTGGACGGATCTGAGCAGTCGCCTTTTTAGGGATCGGGTGAACCAAAGCTGTCTTCCATGAGTTCGGGACTACGCTTAGGGAGTAGAAGTACCGAAAAAGACGCGTTAAAACCAGTGCCAACTCTGGAGCACAGGTCTTCAGTACAACAGGAGGGACGCCATCAGGCCCACTCAACTTGTTGACGTCAATGAAGAGGAGTGCCTCGTGCACCGAGTGCTGGGTAAGCAACACATCCTGTATGGAGCACTCACACCGCGGGATGGTCGGCGGTGTGTTCCTTCTGTCATCAAGAGTCGAGCTGGATGCAAAGAGAGTGCTTAGCAGATCGGCTTTCTCCTTTGCGGGATGGGCCAGTCAGTCGTCCTTCTTGTACAGAGATGGGAGAGATGGCTGACAGTAGTTACCTAAGACAGCCTTGGCGAGAGATCAGAATGCACGAGTTCCCGAAGGAAGTCGAACTAGTTTCCCGCCAATTTGATCTGCTCTGACTTTGCCTTGGCAATTACTCTTTTGAAGGACCTGGAGGCGGATTTGTAATTTTTTTTGAGAGCACATTTACATCCCGAGACGTTGATGAGTCAGCCCAGGCCCGGTAGCAGTCCTGCTTATGGAGTGAAGCAATTGGAGAAAGAATGAATTTCTGATGAGAACCTATTAGATCAAAAGGACGTTGTTAGATAAAGGACCCCAAATATCGCTCATTTCGGAAAATGCTGCACAAACCTTAGGCCTAAAAAGACAGCACTGCAAGGGAGTTACATATGGCGTCGAGGAAAAAGAAAACACTTGCAAGGGCATGTTAAATATTACGTGTACATCCACGTTTAATGATTATTCTTTTAACATCAATGTTTATATAATGAACAACTTAATTAAACATTTGCGAAACCAATCGTTCGCAAAGCCTTCATGGTCATTTATAGAAAACATAAACTTGGCTGATCCTGAGTTTTATTCCCCATTGGTTGTCGGTTCTTCGAGGTATATGGCCGGCACATTGCCACTTCAGTTTACTAGACCGATTGGTAAAGTTCTAAATAAAAAAATACGAGAAATTAAACTTACGCCTTTTTATTTTGAAAGAATACTGGTACTTTATTCTAAACTAGTAAGTATTAGTTTAAAATAAATAGGATTCGAAGCTACGAATTTTTAGGTTCGCAGTCCGTTCCCTTAACCTTAGTGCTAATTTTGCTATATTTACCTTTATATAGTATGAAAAAGAAGAAGAAATAATTATGTTGCAATTATTTAAAATAAATATAAATTGCAAGATGATATACTCATTAATAATTTGATGACAAAGTTCCATTAAGTTTCATCAAATTTGTTTACATTAAGCAAACAATGGTCGGAGGACAAAGAACTCTATCCTTAATTAAGTTTTGTGGCCTCGTTGCTTTTATATACAGTATTTCTTTTGCTTATTTTATTTCTATATTTTACCTTTACGATATTTTACGTGGGAGAACCACGCTGCATCTGTATTATGGCTACAGAATGGTTGACTCGACTGTGGAAACTACAATCGCACAGAATTGTATCGTATAATGTATCTTATTATGGTTAGTAATGAAAAACGGAAAGTCTTTTTAATGTACGGAAATATTGCATCTTAGTCCTCAGGAGTAAAAATACTTGTGGTACATATTGATTCTAGATCGAGTCTATGGGCACAGTATGTGCGGGAGTTAAGTGAACTGTGTATCTCTAGGTTATTTTTTTTTTCATTACAGCCTATTAAAAGTCTGCAGTTGAATATAGGCCTTTCCCGTAAATTGCTTCGTAGGGACGATTTTACCATAGATGTAGCGTGCTTGACAAGTGAGTTGGCGACCGCAGTTTATATTATTTTCTGTTGTTATTAGGCAGATGCCGCTGACCACCTACTGTTTTAGTTTCTACCCGTCGCTTTTTATAACACCTGCGGAATTATATGGGGTAGGGGACTCTCTTAAGCCGCCACTATACGGCGGCCGTGATCGTCTAGTGGTTATGACCGTACGTTACGTTGTGCCCGTTTGTTTACTTGTATAAAATAACATATACAAGGTTATTTTGCAACTGGTAAAAAAAAAAAATTAAGAAATCGTAAACATTCTGTCCTTTTTATGTTTCAAATTTAAAATGCATGGTAATGGATTATTTTAACTCATTGTCGTAAATAAATATCTAATGCCTACTATTTTAGTTCGTACGCACACATTCGTAAGGGTCGACCGGTCGGAAGAAACAGTGAATTAAAACGCACACAGAGGAGCGCGCGTACCCGTAGCCCCTCAAGTGTCATGCCATAAGCAGCGGGTGAATGCGCATGCACGGCCGTGTGTCAGCCGACCCCATGCGCCCATTGCTCAATTAAACACGCCTTGTCTTTAATCTACGTTGTTCAAAGATAAAACGCCGTTTTAATCTTTCAACAACATATATTAATGACAAAGCCGTAATGTAAGGTTTTCAAACGTTTTCGAATTGAACATTTTCGATTGTTTTAACTTGTTTTTATTTTGCCGCTTAAAAGGAGGTACATATTAGAAAGTTTACTGTGTGAAAAAAATGAATCGATGGGGATTTTTTAATGTCTTTTGATATAATGTTCTATTGTTAAGCAAATAAAACAAATACCGTTTTATATAATGGTTTAATTTCATAATCCTTACACTTTATGTATAAGAAACTGGCAAAATTACGTCACGCAATTTTGAAATGAGATTGATAATATTATCAAAATAGAATTTAATATTTATAAAGAAGAATCAAATATCTTAATTCATAACGAATCGATGCGTATAAGTTTTAGCTGGCATACAAAAGTAAAATGATACCATTGTTTACATTAGCGCCTACCGGTATCGCGCGATCTCCAAAACGGACCCTGACACTTAAAACCGTAAAAACATAAATCGGTCGGCCACATGACAAATAAAAGTAGAAGCCTTATTTACTTGTATTTTAAAAAACTGCAATAACGGTTTATCATTATTTATACTTGAACTTAAGTTTAAAATTTGGCTACTCTTTGAAAAATAACCCTGTATATATGTTAAAAATGTTATTAAGAAATCTTTTACATCTTTCCAAATCGAGAACTTACCAATTTTGTATTTTCTGGTATTGTTAAGGGATTTATTAGAGTATTTACAGCGAATTTTCAGTTTTTATATATTGAAGTAATATCTACTACGCACAAGAATAGACGCCATATTAGTTCAATGTATATTGGATTTGAATACAAATTTTATTCGCCAAGTGTATATAATCTATTATGTTTGTTAAATATCATAAATAGTGTATTGTAAACATATTATTACATTTTATAAAACATTTAAAGTTGTTATCTAAGCGGAATAGCTCTGATGAGAGATCGACCATTAATGACCATTAGTGACTGAGTGAGTCTGCATAATGGAAGATGCGCTTTAATACGATTTGTGAAATGAAGAGATAAATGTTGACGGGCTATGTAAAAAACCTACGTATTTATCAAAAAGTATTTTTTTTATTAAGCATAAACTCTTTAACAAGGGTATATATATGTATATATATATATATATATATATATATATATATATATATATATATATATATATATAATACTAGTAAAGAGTACGAGTAATTAGTAATAACCCCGTGAGGTATTCGCTCTAAGTTTTCATATATAATTTTATAAAATATTATATTGCAAATCAATATTTTAAAAATAGTCCCGCTGGGTTTCTCTCTGGTTCTTTCCAACGTTTTTCAGAACCAGTTGTAAAAGCAGAAATAACTTTAAATAAGAAGTTTTTATAGAATAAAGGTAACAAACGAGCACACAGTCCTCCTGATGGTAAGTGGTTGCTGTGATAACTTTTTTGTCGAAGACTCAAACACAGATTTTCTCACATTTCCTTTAATCACCTTGCATGTAGCTTCAAAAGAAATTTTCTTTTGAAGCTACATGAAAGCAGCCCCATTTTTATATTATAAATTAATATCTTATAGTAAAACAAGCCATTTATCAGTGGTTCTGTGTAATAATTTCATTAAACGTATTTGTTATTACTTATATGATGTCCCCCGGGCTGATTTTCCATTACGGCTACAAAATCCGGTTAATCGGCTTTCGAACCGGAATCTAAGAATTTTATGTGTTCTCCCGAGCTCGCGTACGATGGAACGTTAATACGATAAAATTTAAGGTAAGCTTAAATGCATAGATAGAGACACAAAATCACAGCACAACCACAAATAAAATATTCAATATCCCAACATTTGTGTTTTTGTACAAATGTTTGCTCCACTATTTTTTTTATAGAATTAGAGTGACAAACGAGCACACAGTCCACCTGATGGTAAGTGGTTGCTGTGGCCCATAGACATCTGCATCTATCTTCGTTTGCGAATTAAAATGCAGATACATTGTCAGCCTTGAGGACTAAGATAGAATGCCTTTTTTCCAGTAAAATGGGTCTTCGGAATAAATATCAAACATTACAACATAGATTAATTCATTGCTGCCTAACCATAGTCCGTGTGCCGTGTAGTGGCGGTTAAGAACATCCACTACCCCGTATCTTCCCGTAGGTGTCGTAAAAGGCGACAATGGGAAACAGGCAGGAGACGGGAAGCAGCATCTTCCTAATAACAGTAAAATTACAATAAAAAACTGCGGTTGCCAACCCGCTCGTCAAGCGTGGGAAGTATGGCAAATATCCTCCCATGATGAAAGTTACGAAGAGACGGCCCCCAATCCCGGCGGCCCCGCTATTCCTGGTTACGGCGGCGACTATGGTAACGGCGGGGCAGGGGGTGCTAAGAATCTCCGGTGGAGGCTCGATTGTAACCTGAGACGACTCGACCTGGCAACATACAACGCACGCACCCTGAGGACTAACGAGAAGACCGTGGAGCTGGAAGAAGAGATAGACAAGTTACGCTGGCATATTATAGGATTATCCGAGGTCCAAAGAGAGGGGCAGGACAAGGTAATCCTCGAATCCGGCAACTTGGTGGTGGTGTCGGATTTATTTTCCAGAAGTCTCTCGTTAACAACGTTGTAAAGATTGAGAGTGTGTTGACGAAGGTTGCGTACCTTATACTCAGAATCACCAAACGGTATTCTCTGAAGGTCATACAGGTTTACGCACCAACCTCGGCACATCCCGATGAGGAGGTGGAGGAAATGTAGGAAGATATATCTAGAGCCATGCATTCCTCCAAAACCCACTATACGGTGTTAATGGGAGATTTCAATACAAAACTAGGCACAAGAGAGAAAGGCGAACTGAAGGTAGGGAAATTTAGAATAGGATAATGATACCCATAGGGCCAGCAGATAGCTGACTTCATGGAGAAAGAGAGACTCTTTATGATGAACTCTTTCTTCCAGAAGCGGCCCCACAGGAAATGGACCTGGTTAAGCCCCGACAGTTCGATAAAAAATGAGACTGAGATTCATTATGACGACCAGACGACAACTGTTCAGTGATGATTAAGTGATCGCGAGGGTGAAAACTGGGAGCGATCACTGAATCGTTGGAGGCACACTGAACTTAAACGTTAAGTTGGAGAGATCTCGTTTAATGAAGTCAGCTCGAGTTATAAAACCGTTTGCAGTGCCTAGAAGACTGCAATGAAGTAGACGATATGAATGCAAGCTCGTGGAAATTGTCCATGCGGTTGGAGCTAAGTGCTGCAAGACCCGCCGCAGTAGAACACAAAAACTCTCCTACCACACTCTTAATCTCATGGCTGTTAGACGGGAAAGAAATCTGCAGATCTGACAGCATACAGGCAACTTACATAGTACAATACGACCCGTATTGAAGAAGCGATCAAGCGGAACCATTGTTCCAAAGTCTTTGCCAGAAATCTGTCTGCCAGAAAGATCCAACTGTCAAAGATGAAGACCAAATGTGGCAGCATCGTTTCCGGGATACCTGAGATTGTGAGTGAGATTGAGAGGTTTTATGGGCAGCTGTACACGTCATCGTTGCAGCCACACGCAAGTGTGAGTAACGATCCAAGAGCGGGTCTTATCCGACACTATTCCGAAGATATCCCGGACGTCATTCTGAGCGAGATTATAATGGCTCTCTAGCACCTTTAAAACGGCAAGGCTTTGATTCCGTCGAAATTTGGGTGATGTTACCCTTCAGCGGTGCCAAGTTGACTGTCAGTATGTCGAAGTGCTGAAGTGTTTGTACAGTAGGGCCAAGATGTCTATTCGATTACAGAACCAGAGTAAGAAACATATCCAACCGCAGAGAGGTGTAAGACAGAGTAACGTAATATCCCCGAAACTCTTCACCGTTGTATTGGAAGACGTTTTCAAGCTACTGAACTGGAAAGGATACGGTATTAACATCAATGGCGTACATCAATGGAGTACATCACTCACCTTTGATTTGCAGACGATATAGTCCTTACGGCAGAATCGCTGGAGGACCTATTCTCAAGGCATTATGCTTTTTGCTCAATCACCTCAATAATGTCTCCCAACGGATAGGTCTTAATATGAATATGGACAAAACAAAGATCACGTTTAATGTCCAAGTCACACCTATGCCGGTAGTTGTTGAGAGCACTAAGCTCGAAGTTGTTGACGAATATGTTTACCTGGGACAAATAGTCCGACTAATCCAACTTCGACCGAGAGGACAATCGACGGATTCAACTTGGCTGGGTAGCGTTCGGGAAACTACGACACATTTTCTCGTCAGGAATACCTCAAAACCTGAAAACGAGATTGTACAACCAGAGCGTGTTGCCAGTGATGACTTATGGATCTGAGACGTATCACTGCTGGCCGTATGAGAACGCTCAAGATCACTCAGCGAGCTATGGAGAGGGCTATGCTCGGAGTTTCTCTGCGTGATAAACTTAGAAATTAGGATATCCGCAGTAAAACCAGAGTGACCAACATAGCCCGACGGATTAGTAAGCTGAAGTGGCAATGGGCCGGCAATATAGCTCGAAGAACCAACACCCGATAGGCAAGAAAGGTTCTCGAATGGCAGCTTCGTACCGTAGGCGAAGTGTAGGACGACCTCCATTAGATGGAGTGACAATCTGGTAAGTCATGCAGGAAGTCTATGGATACAGGTGGCTCAGGACCGTGCTTTGTGGCATTCCTTGGGGGAGGCCTATGTTCAGCAGTGGACTTGTGAAGGGCTATAATGATGATGATGATGATGATATCAATAGTCCATAGCTGAACATAGGCCTCCACCATATATTGCCTCATTGGGGAAGTATCTGCCATAGTTTCATCTTTCTTCTGTCGCCTTATATATATAATATGATGTTTATATGTATATATTTATGTATTTACTATATAATATGATGTTGTGCTTACGCCGCACTACACGGTCTACGTAGCAGCCAATTACTATTGCCGTTCAATGTTTTGAGAAAAATGTTCCAGAAAAATTACACTAGTCGCGTCGTGCTGGAAATATTAATTCAATGGAATGAAAACGTTTTATTTTTATAAAAATTTTGTGAATGTTTTTAGTTACTAAGAGTAAATAACTATTGAGTAATTTTTCTTTTTATTATTATTTGTTGGTTATTATGATTGACTATTATCATTACAATATTAGCCCGTTGTAAGTTAGGCCTGATCATTAGACAAATAACATAGACATAAAGAGATTTAAATATATACTACTACATAAATGTCTTTGCATAGACCCGAACTTTATGGATCCATGCATTTTTCAATTAAGTTGGAACTGTATCTATCGAGTCAACTGCCCGACATTGCGCTTACAAGTACGAGGATGCGTACTCGAGAAACTTTCTTCATAATCGTTAGTCGACTGTCGACTACCTATTTGGTCCATTGCCACATGAGATTATTGAGCTGCTGTAAATATCTTTGTAAAGAATTTAAACTTACTGGAAACCCCGAGCATGACTCCATATTTTTATCCATGCTGGACTTTTGTAAGACCTCAATGAATTTTAAAATAAAAATGTACATACGCCCTACACCTCGCTTGAAATATATCATTAGGATTATATAAGCAGTGTACCATTTTAACTAAAACTCCGCATGAGACTGGTGCGCTGTTATGTATTCAGTGTCTTACTTTATGGGGTCGAAAGGAGCTTAACCACGACATTATGTTCAAAACTTTAAGCGTTTGAAATGTGGGTATACAGACGTATGCTCCGAATATCCTGGAATATGAGAATAACAAATGTTGAGGTTCTGCGTCGGATGAATAAGGAGTTGGAGATAATGAGGACCGCGAAGGAGAGGAAGCTGCAGTATTTTGGACACATAATGAGAGGACACAAATATCGTATTCTTCAGCTTGTGATTGAGGGAATAATCGAGGGAAAACGCCGACCTGGCAGAAGAAGTACATCCTGGCTGGAGAACCTTCGTAAATGGTTTAAACTCAGCACTCGCTCTCTCTTCCGTGCTGCAGCTTCAAAGATAAAGATAGCCATGATGGTCGCCAACCTTCGCAGAGAAGTGGCACCCTAAGAAGAAGAAGTATCATTTTATAATTTTTTTTTATCTTAAACGATAAAATTATTACAGGCCTATAAATTTTTAATAGTGTTGCTACTTTAAAATCTTCGATAGTGTAGCTACACTGCATAAAATTATAGTGAAATAACAGAATCAACGAATGTTATCACCAATAAATGAAAATGTTGTCATAGTCATTATAAATAGTTTGCGTCTGATCTCTGTCGTGTCGGATAGCTGTCCCATATGACTATGGGTTTACAGTTTTTTATAGTTATAATAGTTTAAAAGATTTCAAATCAAATTAGTCACAGATTAAAAATACAGGTCAGGATCACCTGTCGCACATCAACAGGAAACATATCCGGGCGAGGCTCTAAGGAGCACGCAGCTTGCGGGGAGCCAGTCGCCGCCCAGCCGCCCTTGGAGTTAGCCGTCGCCGCCGCCCTACGTCTACCGCTCGATACCTGTGTGATAAAGCACCGCACATTCGTGATGCAATCTGCTTATCATCTTTCTAACACTGTTACATTGTGAAATAAAATTTGCTATTAGAATTTTACTAGTGTTAACAAAAAGGAAAAGGTGCCCTTTGGGTTTACTTTTCTCGAAGGATCGGTAAGACCATTTTGAGATTATTTTTAAAATATTATTAATTTTATATTTCTTTAATATTTTAAATATAACAAAGTTTTATACTAAATCAACCACCGAATAAATATAATTTGAATAACGTTGAAATAACGTTTAGATTTGTTGCTATTTCAAAAGAATACATGACCTTTCAGCCTCGCTAAAAAATATGCAACTTTTGGGCTTTTTGTGTACTGAAAGTAAAAGTTTGGGCATATTTTATTGCTTATGCATTTTTAAAATATTTTATTGATAGACAAAAGTTGTACTAGCAGATGTACTGTTGATGTTTTTAACGCGCAAGGTTTATAAACAACTTCTCATATTATTGAATATTCTTCTATGCTCAAGTGTTACGCTAAATATATTTAATATATGCAAAAGTAAAATACTTATTTATAATTTTGACTTTATTTTATGATATTATTTTTTATATATTTTTTGTAGATTTTATTAAGGATTTATAATAAATGTAGCAAAGATTTTCTCCTTTTATAAATCAACCTTATTTTGGAAAAAAATCATCAACCCCTTATCAACCTCAACATGGAAAATTCTTCAAAACAAGTCCAATTTTCATAGGCTACTGGTGAGAATCAGCATTACCAGAGAGAGGTTATCAACCCGACGCCTATCAGCCTGCTTGGCCAGCGCGGTGGGTATGGCTGCAGCCACTTTCTCGTTTAAACTTAATATGACCATCAGTGGACTGAAAATGGATTGTTGAAGAAGAAACTTATTAAATAATTGCTTCTTTTTAACATGTATCCAGGATTATTTATAAAAGAGCTTGATAAAATAAACTTTAAAGAATAAGACTTAATAAGGAAACATGCTCTCTTTAATTAGGTTGGGAAGTTCATTTTGAAGATTTCCTTAAAACTCAATTAACCGCCTATGTAAACTAAGGCTCCTAAAGCTCTATGTTTGATACAAGATCCTTCTAGAATGTGTGCTACCGTTTTATTGTTATATTTTAGAGAGCTACAGAAAATGTTATGTGTCTTTAAAAAGTTTTATTTTTATTTTAAACATGATGTACTCATGTACCAGCCAAACACGTCCCTACACACCTAACTCCACTCTTACACACACACACAACCACACACATATACACACACAGGCGCGCGCGCGCACACGCACACGCGCACACGCACACACACACACACGCACGCACACACACACACACGCACGCACACACACACACACGCACGCACACACACGCACGCACACGCATGCACACACACACACACACACACACACACACACACACACACACACACACACACATACATAACACATATACACACATGTACCTATTAATAATGTTTATTAGTTACTTTATGATTTCTTAACTAGTTAACTAACACTTGTTATAATGTAAGATGAGCTCCACTTTAACACTAGATTATATGTATAATGAGACCAGCGCTGTTGGATTCATAATGATAATTACGTTTCTTTGTTTTGATATTTTATATATATTTAATTGTGAATCTGTTTGTGGTTCTATAAATAAATGAAAAAAAAAAAAAAAAAAATGATATTTAGCGTAACTTTTTGTCGCATGATTTTAAATTTAGAAAGCTAGTGCAGCAACAAATATAACATATACGAGCAGCAATAACATACCAATGGCAATTATAGATACTTTTTACTGGAAAAGAGTCCTTCCGTCATAGTCCTCACGGCAATGACGCATCTGCATTTTATTCGAAAACGAAGATAGATGCAGATGTCTATGAGTCACAGCAAACACTTACCATCAGTGGACTGTGTGCTCGATTGTCACCTTTATTTTATAAAAATATAATGACAGATACAGATAGAAGTTGCAAGGTCCACACCTTAGTTCGGAATACTCGATGCGGTAACGCTCAGCGTTCACTCATGTTTTTCTTTACTTGTATGTGTTTTGCTTTAACGTGAGATCTGTAGATAGGTGTTGATTCGCTTTATAATTGAGTATTGAGGATTGTGCACAGTGAATCGAAGTGAGACGCACGGAGAATGGGAACGCGCAATTAGACAATGTTTAAATAATAATTAATGACAGACAAAATCAAACTACATTTATAGATTCATATAAATTTCTTTTTTTTTATAGGATAGGGGTGATATGCGAGCACACAGTCCACCTGATGGTAAGTGGTTTCTGTGGCCTAAGACATGTATGTACATCTATCCTCGTTTGCGAATCAAAATGCAGATGCCTTGCTAGCCGTGAGTACTAAAATGGAATGCCTCTTTTCCAGTAATAAAAAGGGTCTCTGGTTCTCTACACTCACCATACGAAACACATCAGCATTAGGCTACTAAAATTATCATATTAATATAATATTGATGGGGTTGTTATAAACTAATTTGCTTAATTCCGCGTAAAGAAAGAAAATGATGTGTCCTGCCCAGTTTTAAGGGGACCTCACACCTTCCCTCAATCGCGCGCACTATGCCCGTCGCCGTTAATGGCAGAAAACTGGGCAGGACACATTATTTTCTTTCTTTACGCGGAATTAAGCAAATTAGTTTATAACAACCCCATTATAATAGATTTCCGCAAAGTAACGCCTGATTCTATCAATTATAATATTGATGTTAAAATAAAGATATCAATAAGTTTATTTTTAATTATTATTTATTTTGCTTCATGACTATCATCACTAAAGCCCTTCATAAGTCCAGTGCTGAACAAAATAATGTCCTCAAGACCGAATTTTGGTCACGGCGGCCAGTCGCAATGGAGACAAGTCATGCACGCAGAACAGGATTACAGTGCCAAAATGTATGCGCAAGTACAGGTGCACTTTCTAAGCCCTCACATTCATAGTCATATGGGACCGCTATCCGATATGACAGAGATCAGACACAGGACCAAGGGATTAACATGCTATCCTATTTTTTATTTCTTTCTTCTTCTCAGAATTTCTCGACAAAACCGTATATTTGTGTTTTCGGCCCGACCCGCGATTCGAACCCGGAATCTCATGATCAATTGAATAGAATAGAATAGAATTGAATAGAATATAATCAATTTTATTGAATATTGATTACAAGAATACATATCGAAAGTAATTTAGACTTCCTTGGTTCGGAAAAAAGCCTCTGCCGTGGGCAGAACCAGCAAGAAACCCAGCGAGCCTTTTTTTAAACATTAACTTACAATACAATATTTTCTACAATTAAGTATATAAACATTTAGGCTGAGATCTATAGACCGTACTCTGACTTTGCTCAGACTTTATTTTCGAGCTAAGACAATGTCGGTATTTATAGAGCTAACTTCGAAGTCGTGCTGAGTGTGCACTTAGCAAAGCCTGAGTCAACGAAATCGGCGACTTACGTAAAACTTATTTCTAACACCTTAAAATCTTCTTTTTTTCTGATTTTACACTCTTCTTATCCGTTCCCGTTCTCAAAACTTATTTCTAACACCTTAAAATCTTCTTTTTTTCTGATTTTACACTCTTCTTATCCGTTCCCGTTCTCATACGATCGTTTTCTATTTCATGTAATATTAACTTGTTTATGAAATTCAATTAGGACTGTTTTCGATTTGTAAATATTAAATTTAAAAATATTATACAGTAAAATAAAATAAAATGCGTGGAATGAAGTATCTTTTGATTTTTTGACTGTATCGGCCTTAGCATAAGCTTAGCTTAATCTTAATCTCAGTTAAGTTTTTCCTGAGTAAAGTCTGAGTAAAGTCAAAGTACGGTCTAATAGATCTCAGCCTAGCATGGTAGCGATCACCTTATTCCCACCGGTTATTATCAATCCTGTAGTCTTTAGTAATGTAGTAACCCATATTAAACAACTTTTGTTTAATAAAAAATTTAAACTTTTTGATAGATAGGTCCTGCATATTTACTGGGACTTTTCGATCTAAATCTCGGTAAGTAGTGATAGTACTCTATGTTCTAAGCACTACGTTGTATTTACCTATTAATGTAGCGTAATTTAGATTTAAGATAATTTAAAAAAAATATCAATTATTCGAGTTTTTAAAAAATGTTCAAATTTTTAGGATGTAGTATTGCTTTATATATAATTTTATTTATATAATAAAAGTATAAGGTTTTTCCGTTTCCCTTCTGACGTAGTGTAGACGGCCTTGGGGGCTATAAGGAAGCGTGATGGAATAATATCCATCTCCCTCGCACTATTTCTTATCTTGCCATAAAAGAAATATTATTTTATTTTAAATGACGCTTCATTTTAATAGACTTCAATTATATCAGTAATTCATTTATTTGTATTTGTTAATCAATAATATAATACGTTTAAGAATAATAATATACTACGTGTTTCACGGCACTTCCGCGTGTTTTTTGTTTATTGATATTGGGGTAGCCACACTGTTACTCGTCATGCCTGTTGCTCTTTACCTTAGTTAAATCTTTTGGTGATTATAAAATAATTGCTGGTTTCTAATGTACAAATGGCTTTCCTTTTAGACGATCTAATTCAAAACTAATTACAAGGCATCTCTAATGCCTGTAATACATGATTACAATTTAACAAAAGGCCAACTATTTACGGCTAGATGTTTATCCACTGCAGTACTTCTATGACATGACTGATGAAATTGGTACTAATTACACGGTGCTTTGTGTTGCCGCTAAATATCCGAACACTCCTGTTAACAAGAGTAGAAATTTCAATTATTTACATTGAAGAGAGTCGCCGATGATGCGTCAAGCCACGAGAATTAGGAGTCATTATACCTTTTTTTTATAGGATGGGGTGACAAACGAGCAAACATTCCACCTTATGATAAGTGGTTGCTGTGACCCATAGACATCTACATCTATCCTCAATAAACAATCAAAATGCAGTTGCGTTGTCACCCGTGAGGACTAAGATGGAATGCCTCTTTCCCAGTAAAATGGTTCTCCCGTTCTCTACACTCACCATACGAAACACAGCAGTGTTAAGCTGCTATTTTACGCTGGTATTCTGTGAGAGCGTGTTCCTTCCCCGATCGGCTCGACCGGGGAAGGAACACGCCGAATTATGCCATTAATGTAGCTGCAGTATGGCTCTACCACGTAAAAAATACCTGATATTCTAAATATAAATTAGGAACCTCCTAAAGACCAACCCTTTGCTAAATTACATCAGGCAGGCTTGAACTGAGTGCACAGAGCACTTTGTTCAAGAATAGAGGAAAAAAGTGAAAACTTCTTTCATAAAATGCTTTCTTCCGGCATGTTCTGAGTACTGCAGATATATTTTTATGAGTTTTAATGCAATCATTTAATATCTTAAAATTACAAATTACTAAATTATTAAATTTCCGCCACCAATGAAATTGTTAATTGCAATTTTAAGTGCTGATTTACCACGTGCTTGGCGGTGAAGGAAAATATCGTGAAGAAATTTGCATGTCTTTTTTTTTATAGCATAAGGGTGACAAACGAGCACTCAGTCCACTCGATAGTAAGTGGTTGCTGCGGCTCATAGACATCTACATCTATCCTCTATTACAAATCAAAATGCAGATGCGTTGTTACCCGTGAGAACTTAATTGGAATGCCTCATTTCCAGTAAAAAGGGTCGGTAAATGTCTGAGAAATAAGGAAGAATATATTTCGAAGACATGTGAAGACGAAACACCCATTGGGGCAGCGCGGCGGACAAGTTAAAAGTTGTGAGGTTATGGGCAACCTCTGTCGCTACTTACGTATGGAAAAAAGTTAAATCTGTCGAAGGTTAAATAAATTTATATTTTTTCAACATATTAGTTGCCTTGGAAAGCCATCTCGCGAGACCCTTAGTTATAGATTGCTCGTATCGCTTGAATATTGTTTCCAATCCACCTACAGATCCACACAGTAAACATCGTAAGACTTGTAGACATCGTACTGTGGAAGTAAGCAAAGTTGACTAATTTAGTTTATGCTTCATATGGAATAGAGCCTCACTTTTAGTGTCCAACTAATGCGCTTACAAAGTTTTTGCAGCAATACTTACTAAAGTTCCTAAGTCCTAGATTACTTCCGTTACATCCTAATAAAAACTAGGAAACTTCCTGATTACACCGCTTCCCATATACATTGCTACTCTGGGCAGTTGTATATTTTTTTCTTCTTTAAGACAGGTAAACAAAATAACAAGTAAAATTATTTGTGCTATTTTACTGAATTACCATTAAGCTAAAATATGAATCTTTTAATTAATTTTATAATGAGCTTTTAACATTAAAGATGTAAATATTAATAATACATAATTTTATACACAACAGATTATAACTAAAACTCTATCTGTATTTGCATTATATTAAAATATAATTGCTGTGCCCGCCGCGTAGCTCGCGTATATAGGTTTTAGATAAAGAATTTGTCGTTTAGGTAAGAGAATATTAAACGATTTATATCATTACTATATCAATAAGTGGTAACAAAATAAATCGATATGCTCAAAGTTCTAAGTCGTTTATGATAGAGCTTCTGTGTAAACGACGTTATAAGTAGGCTTAGCCGGGGTGTACACAAAAAGGTTACGGGGGCTACTAACGCAGGAAAAAGCAACATAGAGTTGTCAGTACTGAGGTGCACTCCTACAACGCGTAAATTTTGACCTTGCGCTTTATTTACGGTCATCGCATAACACACGCTGACTGTGATTAGGAACTGAAGCCGCTTAAAACTGAAAGGAAAGTTACTTCTTAATAAAGGGATTTCGGTTTTGCTTATATTATAAATACAATATCACGATTCACGACATTTCGTTGCAATTTTGTTACTTTTGGTCGGGTTCCGTTGTATGGCTTGAGTAGATACAAATTTCTTCAGTAAGTCTCACTACAATTCACCGGCGAGGAATCTCAAAACCGCAATTCAGAAAAGGTTGTAATTTGTACAACTCCATCTATTACGTCCTTTGTGTGAGAAAACACTACCTTTTTTTAATCTCTTTTTGTGTTTTTAGTATAAATATATTAATTATTATGGAACGTTTTTTACACACAAATCGTTTTATTACTATTTCTGAGATTTTATGGTGCCATTGAACAAATTCGAACCTATATTTCAAAATAATAGTCACTACTTTCGATAGAATTAACCAATTTTAATAAAACAAAGATTAAATGTAACTCGAAGATACGCTTTATGATTTTCATAACGATTTCTTTGATAAAAAAAAGATTTTTACTTTAGACGTGATGCGTTCATAAAAAAACAGACAAACAGACAGACAGACAATTCTAAAAATTATACAAATGTACTTATTTAATTATTTTCAGTTCCCCATAATGATTTTAGCCACAAAAATATACTATACAATGTACAGAAACAGACAACATGTTATCATCATTTTTATTATATGTATATATTTAAAAAGAGATGGCGCTGGTAACATCAATTCTAAAAATAAAAGAGATTGATTGACGCGATTGATACATTATATAAAACGTAAAAGAACTTATAAATCTGTCTGCACAGTAAGCAAAAAATAAAGTTTGACCCTCGCCAAAACCAACGCAATTGTTAATAGCTCTTTTAAAATTTGATTTACCATAGAGTACTCGGCGGTAAAGAATAAATTGAGTTTGTCAAATAGTAGGGCAGTGAGTAATATAAATATTAGCAGTAAATATGAAAACTCATCGACAGGAAAAAACTACAACCTGCCTTTTTGTATTATATTTTCACAACACCACCATCTATCGATGAAATTGGTTAACTATTGTACTTTACATTTAGTTAATAAGGTTAATATATTTTTGTATATATTTAATACGTTCTTTAATACTTTTGTTTACTGCGTTATAGATATACATAATTATATCATTATAGAATAAAATGCACTTGATGACTCAACCAAAGCCACCGTTGAGCAAATTCGTATCTATACTTCCCTACCCATACTTCAGAATATTTATCATAACTTTTGATGCAATGAACTGATTTTAATGAAATAAAGACTAAATGTAACCCGAAGATACACTTTAAAATTTCCTTAACAATTCTTATGATATAAATTAGTACTTTATACGTGATACGTTAACAAACAAACAGACAGGCAGAAAATTCTAAAAATGGTAGAAATGTATTTAATTACTTATTTTTAGTACCCCTGAATCACTTTTATTACAAAAATGTAAAATGTACAGACATCTGCTATTTACAGTTTTATTATATGTGTAGATTATGTAATTGTTGTAATTGTGAAATAAGAAATGCTTTAATTTAGTTTAGTTACTAGAAAGATAAAACATCATAAAAAGTTTGTGCTGCTAGTGTGAATGTTGTTTGAATAGTTGCTTTTTTTCGAGGAATATTCCACAAGACCATGCATAACGCTTATAAATTATTCATGCATTGTATCTTTTTATCATTAAAAAGGTATTGGTATATTCCATTTTCTGATATTTTGAAAGATATTTCGTGACATCGAGCAACGACAGAGGCCTGATATCGGGCTCGTACAAAAATATGTTTTAAAAATTGGAAAGTGTCTATTAAGCAGTTTTTTTTTAAATATTTACATTTAACTTTAAAATCATAAACCGTTATTTATAAAATTTAAATTTAACAGTGCAAAATTCATGAAATCACTGAGAGAAAAAAACAAATGTGTGACAATCTACACATAAAATTTTTAATAGGAATAAACTTTGTTTCATAACCTAAATCTTATGAACTAACGTTGTAGTGTTTAATAACAAAAGAAGTGATAAAGTGAACAAAAGTGTTGTAGTGAAATGACCATGAATTGAGTATTTAATACCAAATATTGCCGTCTTATGATCCGATAAATATTGGCAAATGTTGAAGAGTGAAGTATATCGTCCTCAGTATTTAAACATTTTCGTTTATATAAACTGCCTTATTACGTACAAAAATTGTTATATATTAAACAGTGCATTTGTGGTGTGTAATGTAGTGTCTGATATTGTTGTGATTATTTAAATGAACAATAGTAAATAAGTAACTAATAAAATTAAATTACCCTACAAACACCATTCTGAGATTGACAAAGATTAAATAGTTTTTTTTTTATATGTTAACTGTAGATCTGTACGATATGATGTATTTATTCTGACTGAGTTATAAAATGTGTTCATAAACTTTGTGGAAGAAATATTAGTATAATAATCATAATTGACAATTTCAACGGCTACATACTATTGAAAAATATGACAATTTGCAATAATACTGATAATTTCAATTCATTACGAAGATTGGTCTATCAGCTTAACTTAGTGTGTTATTCACTTGCTACAATTAGGTGTGGGATCGGGTCCAATCCACGAGTTTGAAAACATCTTTTATATTATATTGGTATATATTTTTATTTCTTTTTATCGCTTATATAACGAAACGTAACGTATTTGAATATTATATTTAAAAATGTATTTTAATAGTACCTAGTCATGACTGATGAAAAAATGAAATTTGAAAATATAACGTATGTACAGAAAACCAAAACGCTCTAGTTCGTTACAAGATATGTCCGATTTTAATTCCTTTTCTACACTGTTTGACGCAACCGTGGCAAGCTTACCGAATACATCTCTATATAACGAAAGTCAAAATTGTATAGATTTAAATGAAAAAAAAATAAGTCGTGGGGTGACTTATTAATTGCTTATCAAGAAATAGATAATCACAATAGTGAAAATACTAGCTTAAAATTAGAAATTAAAATATAACAAAAAATTATAAAAACATTTAAAAAATTACTACACATTCCTCATGTAGTGCGACACCTGTATTAAACAAGAGAACAAAATTTATTGTGTACACCTATAAACAGAATAGAAAAACCACAACGTAGTATTAACGAAATCAAAGATTCTACGCGGTAGAGCCATGCTGCAGCTATATTAATAGTGTAGTTGTAGTACGAATGGGTCGGCTCGACCGGGGAAGGACCACGCTCTTACAGAATACCAGCGTAAAATAGCAGCTTAACGCTGCTGTGTTTCGTATGGTGAGTGTAGAGAACCGGAGACCTTTTTTCCTGGACAAGAGGCATTCCATCTTAGCCCTCACGGGTGACAACGCATCTGCATTTTGATTCTTTATAGAGGATAGATATAGATATCTATGGGTCACAGCAACCACTTACCATCAGGTGGACTGTTTGCTCATTTATCACCCTATCCTATAAATAAAAAAGATACTGAACAAGAACTAGTCAATAACATTGAGAAAACAGATAGCTCTAATCATCTGCCTAACTATGTCATCTAGAGAAAGAAAACATTTACAAAAAACACACGGAAGTAATCGTAACAAACACAAATATTAATAAATCTATTAATACTCTAAAGACTCAACTAGGAAACACTTTGCCATATTATATAAGAGAAAAAAATGACAATTACAAAGTAGCCACATTTAAGATGAGAAGGAAATAATTGTTAATGCTGACTAGCAAGGGCGAAATATTTGCAAAACTCTTCAAAAATTAGTTGGCGATAATTTTCTTGTAACTTGTTATTGGAAACCAGGAGCCAAAATACAGGAAGTCTTACAAACAGAAAAGAACGAAATATGTAAACTTACAAAAAAAACATGCATGAGTATTGTGAAACACTCGGTTGGAACGAAGCTCCTTTCGCAGTATATTATTTTTGATAAACGTATTATATAATTGATTAACAAATACAAATAAATTAATTACTAGCGTCTATTAAAATGAATTCGTCATTTGTCATTTAAAATAATATTTTTTCATGGCAAGATAAGAAAAAGTACGAGATAGATGGATATTATTCCATCTCGCTCGCACTATAGAAAGGGTGGTGACGGAAAAATCTTACACTTTTTCTCACCCTTATCCACAAAATTCGTACCGTGTGATAAGGAACTTCGTTCCAAAATGATTATGTTGTTGTTCTTGGTGGCGTGAATGAGAAAAATCCATATGAATTTGAATTTTGTATCAGGAACTGGCTTTATAATGTGACAAATACTAATGTAATATTTACAGAAATACCATATAGTAGACGTTTAAACATCGGCAAACTTAACTATGTATTAAGATTTATATGTACTTATTTTACTAATGTTTCTTTTATAAATACAAATGGTTCACTTTCACTCCATATATACCATGAAGTTTTCTGCTAAACTAGAGATAGAGCATAAATTTAAAATAATATGTATCTACCTATAGACCTTCAAAAAATAAAAGTGAAGATTTTAATAATTTTTGTATAATTTTGATTTAATATTAAAAAAATACTGTAATAATAATAATAATAAAAGCGCGCTTTTAAGCGCGCTTACCATGCATAATCGCGAAGTGTGCAGCCTCCGTAATTACTTTCTGACGAGAGCGGATGATCCATACTATAGGGACGTTATTTCTTGTGATAAAGGACTGACCCCTCTATCCTTAGCCAACGAGCAATGGCAAGACCCAGCAGTACAGTGCATTTCCGACCGGGAGGCCGTATGGAAGGAGAAGGAGCTCCACGGGAGGTTCTACAAGGCTCTACATGAGCCTTTCGTAGACACAGTCGCCTCCCTTCACTGGCTACGTTTCGGTGACCTCTTTGGGGAAACCGAGGGTTTTGTCTGTGCGATACAGGATCAGGTTATTAAGACCAACAATTATCGGAGATACATCCTAAAGGATGGCGCCGTCGACATCTGTCGAGCTTGTCGCCATCCCGGTGAGTCACTTAGGCATGTCATCTCCGGTTGTTCGGCGCTTTCTAACTCTGAGTATTTGCACAGACACAATCTAGTAGCCAGGATTCTACACCAGGAGCTCGCTCTGAAATACGGCCTCGTGGATCGGAAACTGCCGTATTATAAGTACTTGCCGGAAGCCGTGCTCGAAAATGACCGCGCCAGGCTCTACTGGGACCGGGCCATCATCACAGACAGGACTATTCTTGCGAATAAGCCTGATATTGTGCTGATGGACCGGGCACAGTCAAGGATCTTTTTGGTCGACATTACCATTCCTTATGACGAGAACCTCGTGAAAGCCGAAACAGATAAGGTGACAAAATATCTGGACCTGGCTCACGAGGTTACCGGCATGTGGGGTGGTCTGCCGACCGAAATTATTCCTGTGGTCGTTTCTGCGAATGGGTTAATCCCAGTCAGCCTCCCGGGTCATCTGAGGCGGCTGGGACTCCGTGACGGACCGCTCCAGGCTCAAATGCAGAAGGCGGTGCTCCTCGATACCGCCCGCATCGTCCGCCGGTTTCTTTCCCTTTCCCCCTAACCCTCGGCCGTCTGGTCTCCCCTGCCGAGGGCTTCCATCTGGTTGGGTTTTTATATATTTATGTATTTTTTATGTATTTATTTTATTTTATTCATATTTATGTATGTTTACCATTTTCATTTACAATTATATATTTATACTGCCCAACCAGATGAGAAAACTTTATAGATACCCCAATAATAATAATAATAAAATTATAATTTGTGGAGATTTTAATATAAATATATTAGATGGAACCAAAATTTCTATAAATTGTATACAACTAATAACAAGTTATAATCTTAAAACAGCAAAAAAAGTACCTACACGACTAATTAGTGGTACATGTATCGACAATATTGTTCACAATATTCAAGGGTGTAAGAGCAATATTTATGACTTAGCTTTGTCAGATCATACGGCACAACTGTTGATATGCCCAGTCAAGCAAAGCTAATATCTTAATTACTAGCATATAAGCAGACGCCATTATAATGTAGAAAATCTTCACAAATTTAACGGATATTTAAGCTCTCTCACTTTCGACGAGGTTTATAAGGAAAAAAATCCTAATCTTGCTTTTGACCAATTTCATGACTTGTTCACCCTTCTCTTTCGCATATGCTATCCTGGCATTCAAATTAAAGTTTATTCACGAAAACAAACAAAATGGTTATCTAATGGTATAAAATATGTACTAAGCGTAACCGACAGTAATTATGGCAATATATAAAAAACGCAGCGTAGAGAATAAAACTATATTAAAAGAGTATTCCCAATGTCTAAAAAAATTATCAAGCTTACCCAAAAGTCGCAAAATAATTACTATATTAACACAGCACAAATTAAATATGAAACTACCTGGCAAGTGACAAATAAATACAAAAATAGCACAAAAGAAGAAGTAATTAGTAAAATTATTGTTGATAGTGATATAACTGAGGATCCGTTATATAACTAACTAATATTTATATATAATAACTAATGTAATAACTATAAGCAACAGCGCGTGGAGTGTTCTCGTGTATATTTGGACCTCTGTATGGAAGACAAAGATGGAATGTTGGCTCGAATATTTACTGGTGACGAAACTTGGGTTCACTATTATGAACCTGTGACAGTCTTTTGGGACTCAGAAGGAATCCTATTGATTAATTATAAAGATAAAGATGTCTTCATAACCCAAAAGTGACGTCGCTTCAATCCTAAAACAATTTAGGGAGTCATAAAGGAGAAAAGAAGGGGAAAATTGACCAAAGGAATCCTTCTTCTGCACGACAACGCGCCTGTTCACAAGTGCCATGTTGTGATGGCTGCCCTGCAGAAGGTTGGCTTCGAAATTTTGCCACACCTACCCTATAATCCTGAACCTGGCCCCCTGGATTATTACGTAGGTCACTCAATAAGTTTTGAGATATACAAAAAGTATTCTAGATACTATTAATATTTATTTTACATCTTTTTAAAATATTCTCCATCATGCTCTATACAAAGTTCCATTCGCCTAAACCAAATCTCAAAGCTAGGACATATGTATAATTTCTATACCAACAAAATAAATAAAGGCCGCCCAAATAGTGATAAACCATATAAGTTAACTTTCAACAATCCTAATTCAATATTTATTCCACCCACAACATCATTTGGCATAGAAAAAGCTATAAAATCTCTTAAAAATATAAACAGTACCGGTTGTGATGATATTTGTACAAGAGTTTTAAAATACGTATCCGGTAGTGAAAGTTGGGTGTCGTAGAAGAAGCACGAGAGTAGAATAAAAACTGAAATGCGGTCATTAAGGAGTTTGAATCTGAACGAAAGGGTGAGAAATTGTGTGATAAGAGAAAATAGTGATTTGCAAGATGATGTTGTGATCATGATTAAGAAAAGAGGAAAAAGTGACAAAGCAAATTTATGTAGCACAAATGAACGGCTGAGCCGGCAGACGGCTTAGTCGAAAGTTTATCGACCAAATTGGTGATATCTTGAAGGTAGGCTAGATTAAGAGTTCCCCCCGATGAGAATGTTTGCGTAGGTATATGTATGTAAAGGAGGCGAGAAAAGTGTGTCAGGATTGTCCCAAATAGCAGTTCGTAGTCTCTGCCTACCCCTCTGGGTGACAGGCATGAGTTTGATAAAGACCTTACGTTATAAAACAGAGAACACAGTGACCAATTAAAAGTGAATACAATGTTCACAAATATAAAATAAAATAATAACCACAAAGTTCACAAGAGCCATACAACAGAATCACGATAAACAAATTATTTGATCGAACAACTTTAAGCTTCGGTCACACACAGCGAATATTCGCTGCGAGTGTATTCGCTGCGAATAGTACTCGCAGCGACAATTCGCTGTCGGCCTGTCACACACAGCGAGTACTACACGAGAATTATCTATAATATGTATCTTTTATATTCTTAAATTTTCTTTTCAATTGCTCTTGGGTTGCTATTTCGAATCCCTATTTAATTAATTCGTTAAACAATGAAGGCGCCTTACTTTGCTTTTTTTAAAATTACTGTTATTTGTATCACACAGCTCCCCATTTTTCTATACACACCCAAGAAGCGAATTATATCGTAATTTTCCAATTTTAGAAAATTTATCGATTAACTCATTTGATTGGACTACACACACGTATCATGCAGCAACGAAACGACCTACGCACAGGCGTGTAATCTGGAGCGGAATGGTTACTCCCAACGAGTATCCTGTCACACAGCGAATTCTCGCTGCGAGTGCTCATTCGCGGAGAGTGAAATTGAACATGTTTAATTAAATTCGAAGCGAATTCAACTCGCGGCGAATGAATCTAAACGCAGCGAATAGTCTGTTACATATAGCGAATTCTCGCTACGAGTGTCTAATCGCAGCGAGTATTCGCTATGTGTAACCGAAGCTTTAGTGGAATAGTTAAATGTAATGATTAGTATACTCTTTGGGAATGGCCCCAAGTACGAAGTAGGAGCAGCCGGACTTTTATAGCAACTAAAAACCAATTCCGGGGTGGGGTATACGCTCGTGCTTCTGCACTTGATATTATTTGGCAATATATTTTTGAAATTTAAAAAGTTCTTCGTAGTATGGCAATATTTATCACTTCTGCCTTTTGTTGCTTTTATGGCAATATTTAAAACAGCATTATATTTTATTTCTAGATAAATAATGATACGAAATAGTGTGTAGATGAGTAATAATCTAATGGATTGGAAATGGTAAAATAAAAGTAACAGTAAATAAAAAAAAAATATATATATTTTTATTAATAAAATGAAAGCTTATATTTGATTAAAACACGGTGTCGCAAAAACCCAACAAGGTTTATCAGTACACCATGCTTCATCAACGGCACTTGGTACTTAACCTACGTACATACAGTGTCTATTACCACATAATAAATAGTGCTACGCTATTACATACAATAAGGTTGCAAGAATATGCCTTAAAATGTAGCGAAGACCTAAATGTTTTACTTAAATTAATTTCAGTGGTTGGATTCTGAAATGAAAATCCCTAACAGATTATGCAGGCACTGCTAATTTACTAACTATGAATAACTATAAAATATTTAATGAATTTTTTTTTAAATAAAGAACAAAAGATACTAGTATTATATAGCGCATTTTAAATTACAACAATATTAATTTATTGTATTTTGATACAATTTTTAATATTAATTATCATAAGCAAAAAAAAAATTAATTTTAGAGATATTATTGTTAAATATAAATAATTTATTTAATAAGCACTACCAGCAATATAGTATTATATATTCGGCAATATTATTAGATATTAATATTAGTAAAATACTGTCGTAGACAGAAACCAAAATTCATTACAATGCTTTTAAAAGCTGACCATTAAACGTTTCGAAACTGTAAACGCTAAAAGCATTTCAGAAGATCTAATTGATATAAATGGGAAAAGTATATTGAAAAAGTTTTGTGCGGCGTCCAAGCAGCCAACTTGATCAAACTCATTAGTTTAGAGTTGTAAATATACATTTTATTTTATATCACGTTAATTAATTTCGTTTAATCATTGGACAAGTTATCTTCGGCTTACTAATAGTCTTCAAATGTAACTGTTGGTAGAACTTTAAAAAGTTTATTTTTAAAGTAGCACGTCTACCTATTGTTTATTTTATATGAAAATCTAAACTGCTTTATAGCAGTTTCATTTAACAAAGAAGATGAAAAGGCGATTATTTCAAGGCAGAAATATATCGTATTATTAGCACTTGAATTTCATATCATTAGGTTGTTGAAATGAAATTCAATTGTAAACTTACAATTATAAAGGTATACCGGCGAGCAGCTAGTTCATTAAGCTGTGTTAATTTTAATGCTTGAATTAAAAATATTTTTTCATTTCAGGTACATTCGTCTTCTACAGTTTTATTGAGAAATTAGACGGTTGAAGTATGTGTGAGCAGTGATTAGTCGTTTAGTTCGCTGTTTGTAAAATTTAGTGAATTATTTATTTTAAACAAATGTGTGCGGTATAAGTGATATCAAAATGAGTTTTCTATCATCGATCGGTCAGTACGTGGCTGGCATGGCGGATAGTGTTGCGGGTCTGGCATTATCGCCACGCCGTGCGCCGCCTCCCCGCCACCGCTCTGCTGAAGAGACTCAACAACAGCCACAACCCTCAACAGCAACAATGCGAGGTAATTTAAAAAGTAGTTTTAATATATCTAGTTGTCTAGAAACCATAAACACTTCTTAGTTTATGTGCATAATATAAAACGAAACAGTGCATCTATATTTTATTTATCCACTAAATATGAATAAAAAGTCCGTCAAGCTCAGACAGCATCCATGAACTCGAAACTTTTATATTTTCTCATACTTACAAAGATACATCTGTATATAATATGGCCATCAAGATTTTAAGAAATTTTAGAGGAAATTTACTTATTTTATTAATTTCCGTATAAATACAGAATTTATTCATATGAATACGCAAATATATGTACTTAAAGATTTTTAGATACAAAGGCGAACTTAATACCTACTGAAATCGCATTCTCTGCAAGCTAACATTTTGTAGTATGGGGCAAGTTATGGGTTAAGCCGTAATAATTTATTCTTACATAATATTGAAAATACATAATAAAATGTTAAACTTTCTACTAAATATTCGATTTAAATATAAGTATTAATTTTATACTTAAATTTAGAACCGTATATTAGCGGTGTCCACTGCCATAAATCATCCAGTGAATGTCGTATGAGGTGACAGGGAAACTGAAACAGGAGATGGGCAGCAGCATCTTTCTGCAACTCACAGTAATAATAAACTGCAGTTGCCAACCGGATACCAACCGTGGCAACAATAGCAAAATTCTCCCGATGAGGATATCTTTTGGGGAGGCTTATGTTTAGCTGTGGTTTTTTATAGTGTGGTATGAATCTATAATGAATGTATGTATATATTTATAAATATTTTATGTTTATATATATTCATACATTCATATATTTATACGCCAGTATATATTTTAAGTCCATGTATATTCATAACAGCCTATAACATGTAAAAATATTACATTTTTTATTTTTGCGTCCGTTCGTAAGCCTTTCAGCTTGAGTTACAAAAGCGTTTTCAGTGCCTAGAAAACTGCAATGAAGTGGACGATATTAATGACAAGCTCGTGGAAACTGTCCATGTCGTCAGAGCTAAGTTCTGCAAGACCCACCGCAGAAGAACACAAAAACTCTCCGATCACACTCTTAATCTCATGGCTGTTAGACGGGAGATTAAGCTACATTCTTCAACAGATTTGACAGCATACAGGCAACTGAACAGACAGATCTCCAAATGCATGCGGCGGGACTTACGCAACTTCAATACAGCTTGTATTGAAGAAGCGATCGAGCGGAACCAAGGCTCCAAAGTCTTTGCCAGAGATCTGTCTGCCAGAAAGAGCCAACTGTCAAAGCTAAAGACCGAGTGTGGCAGCATCGTTTCAGGGGGACCTGAGATTTTGAGTGAGATTGAGAGGTTCTATAGGCAGCTGTACACGTCATCGTTGGAGCCACATGCAAGTGTGGGTAACGATCCAAGAGCGAGTCTTATCTGACACTATTTCGAAGATATCCCGGACGTCAGTCTGAGCGAGATTAGAATGGCTCTCCAGCACCTTAAAAACGGCAAGGCCCCAGGCGTGGATGGAATTACAGCGGAGCTTCTGAAAGCGGGTGGAAAACCGGTACTTGAAGTCCTTCAGAGGCTCTTTAATTCCGTCCTCCATGGTGGCATTACACCGGAGGCGTGGAGCAGAAGTGCGGTGGTCTTGTCCTTCAAGAAAGGTGACAACGCTCTCTTGAAGAACTACAGATTGATTTCCCTTCTGAGCCGCGTCTACGTGTTGTTTTCGAGAGTCATTACTAATCGTCTCGCGCACAGACTTGACGACTTCCAGCCTCCCGAACAAGCCGGTTTTCGAAAAGGCTTTAGCACCATAGACCACATACATACCCTTCGCCAAATTGTGCAGAAGTCAGAGGAGTACAATTTGCCACTATGTCTGGCGTATGTGGACTATGAGAAAGCCTTTGATTCCGTAGAAATTTGGGCGGTGCTGCAGTCCCTTCAGCGGTGCCAAGTTGACTATCGGTATATCGAAGTGCTGAAGTGCTTGTACAGTAGGGCTACGATTACTATCCGAGTACAGAACCAGAGTACGAAACCTATCCAATTGCAGAGAGGTGTAAGACAGGGTGACGTCATATCCCGGAAACTTTTCACCGCTGCATTGGAAGACATTTTCAAGCTTCTGGACTGGAAAGGATACGGTATCAACATCAATGGCGAGTACATCACTCACCCTCGATTTGCCGACGATATAGTTCTTATGGCAGAATCGCTGGAGGATCTAAGCACCATGCTCAATGACTTCAATAGTGTCTCCCAACGGATAGTTCTTAAGATGAACATGGACAAAACAAAGATCATGTTCAATGTCCATGTCACACCTATGCCGGTAGCTGTTGGGAGCACTAAGCTCGAAGTTGTTGACGAGTATGTTTACCTGGGAAAAATAGTCCGACTAGGTAAGTCCAACTTCGACCGAGAGGTTCAACTCGGCTGGGCAGCGTTCAGGAAACTACGACACATCATCTCGTCAGACATTCCTCAAAACCTTAAAACGAAATTATACAACCAGTGCGTGTTGCCAGTGATGACTTACGGATCTGAGACGTGGTCCTTCACTGCTGGCCGTATGAGGAAGCTCAAGGTCGCTCAGCGAGCTATGGAGAGGGCTTTGCTCGGAGTTTCTCTGCGTGATAAACTTAGAAATGAGGATATCCGCAGTAGAACCAGAGTGACCGACATAGCCCAACGGATTAGTGAGCTTAAGTGGCAGTGGGCCGGCCATATAGCTCGAAGAACCGACAACCGATGGGGAAGCAAGGTTCTTGAGTGGTAGCCTCGTACCGGTAGGCGAAGTGTAGGGCGACCTGGTAAGACATTCAGGAAGTCGAAGGATGTAGGTGGCTCAGGACCGTGCTTTGTGGCATTCCTTGGGGAAGGCCTATGTTCAGCAGTGGACTTGTGAAGGGCTGTAATGATGATGATGAGTAAACTGTCCACAGACTGAAAGACCTTTTTTAAATATATCCTCTAGTATAGGGATATATAGGGATTTGAAGAAGTTTCCACGCTTGGTAGAGGGGTTCGTGGTCGCAGAGTTTTCTCGAATTTGACACTGGTTCTATTCATCGGTCAGGAAATTTTATTTGCTGCAAATACCATATTCATTTATTAGAATTTTTTTAGAAATATTTTAGTATTAGGAATATAGTATAATATACCATAGTATTAGAAGGTAGGACTGTTTTTCCCTTTCTTCTCTTAGGTAGTTACCACTCACTTACGTATTTCTGCCGCCAAATACATAATAGTGCTTGCACTGCCTTGTTCCGGTCTGAAGATCTGAAAGTCTTAGTCTTCAGTCCTTCTTTGTCTGAAGTTTGCACTATTTTATACAATAAGGGTTACAAACAAGCACAAAATCTTCCTGATGGTAAGTGGACGATGCGGTCCATAGACATCTACATCTATTTTCGATTAAGAAACAACTTGCAGAATCTTTGTCTCCCTAAAATGAAATGCCTCCTTTCCAGTAAAAAGGGTATTTGATTCTCTATTGGTACAAATCACATTGTAAAAACACACTATACGTATGCCGATAAGACTCGATTTGAAGCATTAGGTTGATGCTAATATATACCGTGGAGTGTTAGTACTTACTTTCCGATCTAGCAGAATCGAATTTTCTTCATATTATCATATTATTTGTTATTAGTTTTACTGCTAGTATTACGTAAGCTGTTGTTTGTAAAAAATTTACAAGGTTTCTGCTACTTTCAATTTCTTTTAACTCTTAAGGTATTTGTGCTTGAATCTAAATCACTAATAATACATTAATATAATTTAAAATTAAAAATTTTGTACAGCCGACTTTAATATAAGTTACTCAATTACTATTGGTCTGACCTCGATCAATGTCAAATTCATATGGGACCACACGAGAAGTATTAGCTTTCAAATAAAAAACGAATTATCGAAATAGGTTCACCCAATAAAAAGTTATGAGGTTACCTCACAATACACAAAAAAAACATACAATCGAATTGAGTACCGTCTCCTTTTTGGAAGTCGGCAGAAAATCAAACGATTGTTTACCACGGTATGGATCATTTTACCATAAATAATAGTGAAAGTCATTATTACTAATTCTGAAGTTCAATATAAGTAATATATTGAATATAAGTAATAAATTAATATAGTACGTGAGGATAATATGGTACATCCGGTTAATATGGTCACTTTCTTATAACTCAAAAACTACAGCCTTGTTTGCATAGAAGGCTCTGTGATACGATAGCCGTTGATAAGTCAGTGAAATAATAATGGGTCAAAAAGGCGCTGCTTTATCGACGCCATTATGACAGTTGACATTATGGTAAATATTTTAGTCGATTTTAGTATTATGTGGTGTATTTTGTTTTTTTTTGATTTTTAGGAGAGTTCCTAATTGTTGCCAAAGCTTGTTTGCTAATTTTTCTTAATATATTAGTTATAGTATACATCAGTTATAGTTCCATCTTTCCTTTGGTTTTTTTTTTATAGGATAGGGTGACAAGTGATATTCCTTTGGTTTTTTTTTATAGGATAGGGTAGATGTCTATGGGCCACAGCAAACACTTACCTGATGGTAAGTGTTTGCTGTGCCATAGACATCTACATCTATCCTCGTTTGCGAATCAAAATGCAGATGCGTTGCCACCTGTGACGACTAAGATGGAATGCCTCTTTTCCATTAAAAAGGGTCCCCGGTTTTCTACACTCACCATGCGAAGCACAGCACCATGAAGCTGCTATTTTACGCTGGTATTTTGTGAGAGCGTGGTCCTTTCCCGGTCGAGCCGACCCATTCGTGCTACAACTATCTAATAAATATAGCTGTAACTTTGCACTTTGTTCAAACTTGTCTCTGTCCTCCTCCTAGTTTTAGTTTTATAGGGCGATATAGCTTAAGGTGACCGTATTACACTCACGTAACTTATTCCCGCCACCAAATAGAATATGCACTGCTATAGTTCGGCCTGAGGATTATAGAGAGCCAGTATATTTATAGGCTGTTAGACATTCCATCTTACTCCTCAGAGATTCATTATTTAAAGTTTGTTTCAAGTGTCCATGGTCAGCTATAACCACTTACTATCAGATATAAGTTCATTTATAACTTCAATTTTATAAAAAAGTATATCAACTGGGTCTTTGGTAGTAATTTATTTATATATTAAGGTTAATTTTACTTATCCAGTAAAATTTTTATATATGTTATTTTCAAGTCTTCAAGTCTAATAGTTGTCTATATGTCAGGATATCCGCGCGTGCTACCAACTGAAGGGGTATCAGCCCTAAGTGCACGTCGTCGAACGCTCGACTGCTTGGCTCCCATTGCTCCGCAACGACGTGGTGGCTCGCTGCGTACACCACGACAGCAACAACCTCCAGAGAGACCAACAATGGCTTTTTGTAAAAGGCGTCTCTCTTGGCCTGAAGTAGATAATTCAGTTAACTCTGGGTAAGTATGCAGCTTAATTCACTAATTATATTATGCAACGTATAAAATGTTATATTTATGGATTTTCGAAATCTTGTATAATGTGTAAATATAAAATTTGTAATCATCTGTTAGTGATCATATTGGTAACTTATGAACGTCTTAACTGATTGAGGTCATATTCCCCAACTATATTTGTTTTGTCGAGCGATGGTTGTGTGCAAAATTGGCACTACAGTCAATTTATTACCTACCAATTTTTATTTCAATAGATCAAAATAACTCATAGTTACAGTGTACGTTTTAGTACCAAAAATCATAAAATCTGAACACGATAGGTTGGGCTGTGGTCGAATTATTAATAAATTTTATGTCTACTCTGTAAAATGTCCGGAGGGAATTCTGAAGGAAACGTATCGCGCCATGTAACGGGAATGGACTGAGCAACACCTGCTGGAACAATTAGTACGTGTATGTATTGAAATGACTATGGTCATGACTACACTTTTTATCACACATAATTATGAATCCTGATATTATATCTGAGGCAGGTTACGATGATGTCGAGATCCAGAAATCAACCGAGCGTAGCCCGGGGCGGATTGCTTGTTTCTATATAATATTATAGCATGACATAGTATTCTTAGTGCTGATTTATCTAGATTTTGGCTGTAAAAATAGCGTCAGAAAACCTGAGAAAATAAAAATTTTGTCATAAAAACAATGAACTCAATATAATTTAAAAAAAAAAACTGGCGAAGTGCGTGTCGGGCCACGCACAATGAAGAGGTAGGGTTCCTTAGTTGCCCGTCACAATACGGGGGCTTTCTTGATAATTAGTGTTATATGTGAGTTATCGGCTTGTCTGGTGACTGAAGGACTTTATTTGAAATCAGACTTATAGCGAGTGGTATGAAAAAAAAATCTTTTTTGAAAATAATGCAATTTTCATCAAATCATTCACATGCCAAGTAATTACAAAGATGATCATAGTGTACTATCTATCTATATATTCCCGGCAGTACCACCCTTAGATATACATATATGACCGTAACGAACCTTCACGTAAATCAACACTGCCCTAAATCATTCTGAGGTCGCTCGCGTAAACCAAGAGTGTAACGAATGAAACTGTATAAGGCTATATTATTGTATGATTACTTTGAATGAGGCCTACAACAACTTCCAACAAAAAATAAGTGAAAGTAGTAAGTAAGAAAGATCCTTCCTGCCTATCCCGCAAATTAAAAAGTAAAGCTATAGTAGTAATGCATATATGTCGTTTCTTCTTAAAATGTTTATTTTTTACAGTTTACAATAACAAAAAACAATAATTTATAATGCAGCTAATTTTAGGTCATTTTCTATGGAGTTGTAACGAAATTTTTGCTAATCCAAGTGCATTTTATAAGTTGGTTGACTATTACTCGTTAACTTTTTAATTTTACTTAACTGATAGTCTAGTTTCTGTGATGTTAATGCTGTTAGCCTATGCGGCTCTTACAGCTTCATTGAACTTACGGCTTCTGATCTGAACTGAGATCTTAGGATCAGGGTGGCTAGGTTTCAAAAAAGTCTCTTGCACTAACATTACGTCTACATCGTAGTTGCGCAGGAAGAGCGCGATTTCATCTTTTTGGTCTCTGAGGCCGTTCGCGTTAAAGAACGCGACAGTCAAAGAGCGTCGTTTAGTTCTACCGAGATTTTGCGCTGCTGTTCTGGTATTTAGAGGAGGTGTGTAGGCGCAATGGAAAGACCAGATTGCGTCGATAAGTCCTCAATCATAGCGTTGAGCTTGTCTTGAGGTGAATTGGCTCCGGGGAGTTTGCGAGCCAAGGGGGATAACTCCGTAACGTTGATGTTGCTGATGAAGCCGCAGACTAGCGAGAATTCGGAGGCGAAAGAGGAAGAGCCTTGTGGGACAGGTTTCGGTTTTGGGGTCTGGGAAGGGTGCACCAGCCGTGAGGTACTAGTGCCGGCAGTTTCACCCTAGTGTTGGGTTTTGGCGCGGAAGGCGCGGGAATAATAGCACCTTGCTCGGCCGCCCCGGGTGGGCTTGGTGGCAACTTGAGGCAAGGACATGGGCACCAAAGACGATGCGGGTTTGGGGGCAGGCTGCCGAGAGCGTGACACACCGGCTTGACCCACGCGTCCGGGAAAATTTCTACCTCCGCGCTGCTTCCTTCGCGGCGCTTTGGAACAACCTCGATAATTCGCTGGGTGCCCCTCTTTGCGGCAATTGACGCAACTCGGCGTTCTACCGTCTAGGATGTGCGGGGGCATTCAATGGTGCCGTGGTCACCTAGGCACTTGAGGCACCTAGGCCTGGCGTTACAATGTTTGGCAGAGTGGCCGTACAATTGCCATCGGTGCCATTGGCCAACGACGCCCCTATGTCGGGAGGCTTTAACTGCAATGCCCCGTTAGGTTGCAGATGCGCCGGACGTTCACCGACGTTCACGACTCACCAGGTCGTCACTCCATCTAGTGGGGGGACGCCCAACGCTTCGCCTGCCGGTACGAGGCTGCCACTCGAGAACCTTTCTTCCCCATCGGTTTTCGGTTCTTCGAGCTATATGGCCGCCCCATTGCCACTTCAGCTTACTAATCCGTTGGGCTATGTCGGTCACTCTGGTTCTACTGAGGATATTCTCATTTCAGAGTTTATCACGCAGAGAAACTCCGAGCATAGCCCTCTCCATAGATCGCTGAGCGACCTTGAGTTTCCTCATCCGGACAGCAGTGAAGGACCACGTCTCAGTTCCGTATGTCACCACTGGCAATACGCACTAGTTGTACAGTCTCGTTTTCAAGTTTTGAGGTATACTATTTGTCCCAGGTTAACATACCCGTCAACAACTTCGAGCTTAGTGCTCCCAAAAACTACCGGCATAGGTGTGACATGGACATTAAACATGATCTTTGTTTTGTCCATGTTCATCTTAAGACCTATCCGTTGGGAAGCACTATTGAGGTCATTGAGCATAGTGCTTAGGTCCGCCAGCGATTCTGCCATAAGGACTATATCGTCGGCAAATCGAAGGTGAGTAATGGCAAGGACATCACATCATCAGGATGTTGATACCGTATCCTTTCCAGTCCAGAAGCTTGAAAACGTCTTCCAATGCAGCGGTGAAGAGTTTCGGGGATATGACGTCACCCTGTCTTACACCTCTCTGCAATTGGATAGGTTTCGTACTCTGGTTCTGTACTCGGATATCCATCGTGGCCCTATTGTACAAGCAATTCAGCACTTCGATATGCCAACAGTCAACTTGGCACCGCTGAAGGGACTGCAGTACCGCCCAAATTTCGACGGAATCAAAGGCTTTCTCATAGTCCACATACGCCAGACATAGTGGCAAATTGTACTCCTCTGACTTCTGTACAATTTGCCGAAGGGTATGTATGTGGTCTATGGTGCTAAAGCCTTTTCGGAAACCGGCTTGTTCGGGAGGCTGGAAGTCGTCAAGTCTGCGCGCGAGACGATTCGTAATGACTCGAAAACAGCACGTAGACGCGGCTCAGAAGGGAAATCGGTCTGTAGTTCTTCAAGAGAGCAATGTCGCCTTTCTTGAAGAACAAGACCACCGCACTTCTGCTCCACGCCTCCGGTGTAATGCCACCATGGAGAACGGAATTAAAGAGCCTCTGAAGGACTTCAAGTACCGGTTTTCCACCCGCTTTCAGAAGCTCCGCTGTAATTCCATCCTCGCCTGGGGCCTTGCCGTTTTTAAGGTGCTGGAGAGCCATTCTAATCTTGCTCAGACTGACGTCCGGGATATCATCGGAATAATGTCGGATAAGACAGTGTGAGTAACGATCTTGGATCGTTACTCACACTTGCGTGTGGCTCCAACGATGACGTGTACAGCTGCCCATAGAACCTCTCAATCTCACTCAAAATCTCAGGTGTCCCGGAAACGATGCTGCCACATTCTGTCTTCAGCTTTGACAGTTGGCTGTTTCTGGCAGACAGATCTCTGGCAAAGACTTTGGAGCCTTGGTTCCGCTCGATTGCTTCTTCAATACGAGCTGTATTGAAGTTGCGTAAGTCCCGCCGCATGCATTTGGATGCATGGCGATGTATAACGAGAGTTAATTTTAACATATATTTTGTGCAGGAGCAATGAGAATGGAGTGACGGGAGTGACGGGAGTGAAATCGACCGACACGTCCGAAGTCTACAAAACCCAAGTGCAGAATGACTGACTGAACAAATTGAACGCTGAACCTTACTGTTTCTAAAGTTCTGTTCGACAGGGTAATTTACGTTGTGTCAATTAAATTTTGTACTCCAATGTTCTTTTGATGTTGTTGGAGATCTTTGTTTTGCTAGAAGTTATGAACTTTAACTGCCTATAATATTTCGGAATTACGGTTCGTTTATTTGTAGTCAGGTTGACCGAGCGGATGCACTTTTACGGCGGCAATCCCTTTCCTCTTACTACTCTTATACCACAGGAGGACGAGTGAAACGTCAAGATGGCCGTGTCGAAGCGTGAGCATACTAACCCCGCGTCCAGCAGTTTTTCGGTAACTTTCATTTGTTTACTTTAGTTTGTATGCAGTGACAGTTGTCCGGTTCAAGTCATCATAGGGGATGACGACTGGTCGAAAGGACGCCTTAGTTAGTGTTATTTTGCTTGAGGTTAAACATAATCAATCTCCTTGCGTAATCTGTGTGAGTCCCTAAATGTCCAGAGATAGTGTTTTTTATAGAAGAGGAAGCAAAAGAGCATGCGGCTCTCCTGATGGTAAGTGCTACAACAACAACCGCAACACCAGGGGAATTTCAGATGCGTTGCCGGCCTTTTAGAAAGGTGTAAGCTCTTTTCTTGAAGGTTCATAAGTCGCATCGGTCCGGAAATCGCCGGTGGTAAACAATTCCAAAGAGAAGTTGTACAAGGAAGAAAACTCCTAGTAAAACGCACAGTCGTGGACCGCCAAGGATCCAGATGGTGAGGATGGTATCGAAAATTTTGACGCGATGTGCGTTCGTAAAATTTGGCGGCTTGAATTACGAGGAAAATTTCGGGAATCAAGGAAATGACACAACATTACTATTTAAAAATGTATTTATTGCTTTTCGAAGTATTCTCCGCGAAATTTGACACATTTTTCCATACGATGGAACCAATCATTGAAGCAACCATTCCATTCGGAAGTCCAAAATGGCCGTTTTGTAGGCATCCACAGCTTCTTCAGGTGATGAAAATCTCTGTCCACGTAATTAATTCTTTATTTTAGGGAAAGTATTGAAATTATTAGGGCTTAGGTCGGGGCTGCACGGCGGTTGGTCTAATAATTCTATGTTTTCTTGCTCTAAAAACTCTTTTGTTCTGTGTGCGGTGTGAGAACTCGCATTGTCGTGACGGAGGATGATCCGGCGGTTGCAGTTCTTTTTACGGAGTTCAGAAACGATCTGTGGCAAATAAATGCTAGCATACCGTTCTGCATTAACCGTTCTTTGTCCCTCAAGAGGAATAGTCGTAACATGGCCGGTTTTGGAGACAAACGTGGCCACCATGTTTTTTGCAACACTCCGTGAACGAACAATTTTTGTTGGCTTTAACTCATTTTCGAACACCCAAACTCGTGACTAGTTTTTTGTTTCGGGTTCGTACGCATATATATAGGATTCGTCACCTGATACGATGTTGTATACAGTGTTTTAGGATCCTGCGTGGAATCTTTCGAGAGTTCTGACGCACCAAGTAACGCGACCCGTTTTTTGCTCTTCACAGAGCGAATGCGGTATCCATCGGGAAAACAACTTTTTTCCACCTAATTGTCCATGCAAGATTATTTGTATTTGACTCATGCCAATGTCTAAAGTTGCCTGAATTTCGCGGTATGTCACATGTCGATCTTCCTCAATCAGCAAGAAAACGTTGAATTTCGCGGTAATCTTCCTCAATCAGCTTACGCACAGCATCAATGTTTTCTTGGGTGATTGCAGTGTTTGGACGACCTTGACGGGGATCATCACTGAGCTTGACACGTCCGCGTCGAAATTCAGCAAACCAGTGATAAATTGTGGTTTTGGATGGGGCTTCATCACCAAATACAAAAAATCATCCAGTCAACACACTCTTTTTGTGTTAAACCACTTCGAAAGTCATAATAAATCATCGCTCTTGAATTTTCTCGAGTCAATTCCATTTTCTCAACGACTAAACAAGTTTGACAAAACCACCGTGGTAAATTCGATAGAAAATGCAAAGGGATAAAACATCCCTACGCAGTGCCTGTGTATCGAGCCGATGAGAAATAACTTAGTCGTCGACGATTCGAACCGCTCTGCGCTGGATGCGGTCAAGTGGAATTGCCCACCACTGGGGTGCCGCGGCCCAGAGATGAGAACAGTATTTCATGTGAGGCCGAACTTGCGCTTTATAAAGTTGCAAGCGATGTGACGGCATGAAATACTGTCTCGCTCTGCTGAGCACGCCAAGCTTTTTAGAGGCCAATTTGGCCTTCCCTTCCAAGTGACCACGAAACTGCACACTACTTCGATATGTGGACGCTGAGGATTTCGATACTGGCTGAGACAAGAAGGAGAGTGCCTTGAAACTGATGAGATACGACAAAGAGGTTCTTTTTAAACGCGTAAACTTGTGTCTTCTGTACATTGAACTGGACTAGATTTAGTCGCCCCCAATCCGAGACTTTGTTCAGCAAAGACTCGACTTCAGACACAATTTTGTCCCATTACTCGTTGACGTTTTCCCGAGAAATATTGGCACGGCCGGTATCTTATATACATCACCAGTGCTGTCGTCTGCAAAGCAATGAATGCTACCAGCTTACTGCGTATCATTGATATGCAGGAGAAACAGCGTTGGTGATAGCACGCAGCCTTGTGGAACACCAGCATTGATAGGCTTTAAATCAGATCATGCATCGTCTACTATAACCTTGATGCTCCGATCAGCAAGGAAACTGGTGATCTATTGCACAATTTTTCGGGAAGTCCGTAGGAAGGAAGCTTCGAAAGAAGCGCTTTGTGCCAGACCCGATCGAAGGCATTCGCTATATCCAAACTAACGGCCAGTGCCAAAGACCAAAGCTGTCTTCCGTGAATTCGGGACTATGCCTTAGGAGTACCGGAAAAGATGCGTTAAAACCGGTGCCAACTCCGGAGCACAATGGGAGGGACTGCATCAGGCCCACTCGACTTACTGACGTCTAGGCAGAAGAGTGATTTGCGAACCGAGCGCTGTGTAAACCGCACATCCGGCATGGAGTACTCACACCGCGGGATGGTCGGCGGTGTCCCCCTATTATCTATACTCAAGGAGAGAGCTTAACAGATCGGCTTTCTCCTTTGCGGCATGGGCCAGTGAGTCGTCCTCTCTGTGCGGATATGGAAGAGATGGCTGGCAGAGGTTCCCTTGGACAGCCTTGGCGAGAGACCAGAATGCACGGATTCCCGAAGGAAGGTGAACTAGCATCTCGCCAATTCTGCAGATGTGCTCAGACCTTGCCTTGGCAATGACCTGGAGGCGGAATTATACTTCTTTTTAAAAGCGCTGGTGTTTACATCCCGAGACGTTGATGCGTTAGCCCAGGCCTGGTAGCACTCCTGCTTATAGCATGATGGTATTTTACAGGAGCGACCAAACCATGGCTGGGATCTGCCTTCGATGGGCACCACAGAGAATGGAATAAAAAGTTTCATTACTTGAAGTAACACATGAGCAACATAATCGGCAACAACGCTGGGATCTTCTGGCGAGAAGCAAACCCGCCCTTAAGGGTAGGATGCAAAAAAGACCCATCCTAATCGGCCGCCCTATAGTGCCAACCACGGCGGCAAGCTGCAGATCGCAACTGCGATGGGAGCGTGAGTGGCACCGTACTCCGGATCAGACAATGGTCCGAAGAGTGCAGAGGGGCATCGATGGAGACCTGATATCCGTCCGGATGAGAAGTGAGCGGAAGGTCCAAATGGGAAGGTACATACATGATCCTACATTTCTGGGATCCGCGTAGGCGAAGTAACCAGTTGTGTTAAACCATATGCCAAGACAAAGTCATAGACAGATCTACCCTCATGATCGGTTAAACGAGAACCAAGCCATTCAGCGTGGTGGACATTAAAATCACCGAGTGTCACGATCTCTGCGGATGGGACCTGTTGTAGCACGGAGTCTGCATCCATTTGGACGTGGTTGATGAGTAGGTCTATGTCGGCATAACGGCTAAGGGACCTATAGAGGCACCCGCAGACGCGGGGATGGCCGTCGTTGTCTACGCGCAGCCATAGGATGGACAGGTCCGTACCTTCAAGACTGCCGAGGCGTCGAAAACAGATGTCCTCTCTGACGTATACGAAAACTCCAGCTCGGGGCACAAAGGAGTGTTCTAGTTTGTACCCCGGGTAGGAGAGATATGAAGTATCAGCCGGAGAGGATACCTGAGTCTCGGTTAAAAAGAGCGCGGCCGGCTTCGCCGTCTCTATATGGTAATAGACATCGTTAAGGTTGAAATGAAGTCCCCTGATGTTGCAAAAATTCACGGATAGCGTGACAGTGGTCGCCTTGGTCTTATACTTATGCCCCGAGCAGTATTAGTCGCGAGCAGAATTTCCCCCCCCCCCCCCCCCCGCCACCAAAATACGTAATTTGGTCGTGGTTGCTCAGCTAGGGATTCTCCAGGGGTGCTGATAGCTTCCTGGGGTAGTGTTTTGTTTAATTCCGCTACCATGTTGATGGGGGGGGGAGGAGAGTTAGGCCTCCGGCCACCTGCACTCACCAAGCACGACGCAGAGGTAAACCTCAACTTCACGCGAGTATTCTGCGGGGTAGTGGTACCACCCCGGTGCGAGCGGGCCCATCCGTGCGACAGCAAAAGCTGCCGCGTGGCTCTACCACTGTATATACCTACTCATGTCAGGATGGACGAGCGGACGGTTTGGTGTCTAATAGTGTTTGTTACGGGAATGCATGAAGATACACACCCGAGGACGGTCGTACGTCAGGATGGCCGTGTCGGAGCGTTTATAGAATACCAGTTGGATCGAGAGTGAGCGAGAGGTTGCGTCACTCTAGCGGAGCGTCATATTAATAGTATTGAGGTGAAATTGAGGGTATATCGAAAAACAGCCGCTTGTTTGTGCAGTATAAAGTTCACTATAGGCGCCGTGCGCCAGAGATTCCGCTTAAGTCATTCTACCAGTGTGGTCATTCTAATAGTGCTAAGATAGTGTCGTGGTTCTGTTCGTTGTTGTAATTCTTCTAGTGCAGGCAAAGAGAATTGGTGTTGCTGAGAGGCTGTCCAGTGTTACATTGGGATAAGTAGTGAAGCTGTTGGTTTACATATTTTGGTGTTATCATGTAAGTAAATACCTCACGTTACACTGGTGTGTGATTGTGGCGGGGCGTGTTACGGTGTGGTCGAACTGTAACTTCGCTATACTGAATGTATTGTGCGTTACGTTGTCTTAATACTGATAATGAGTAATTGCGTAAGCAAGAGAGCAAGTTGAACAGACGCTCTCACACTTTTAATATTTTTAATAATTAATGCCATCCTGATGTATTTCCGAGACTACAAGTGGAATCCTCTGCTGAATCTCCGAGATATATTACTATCGGGTATACTTTTAGCATTTCTATAAACAGCGGCTTAGTTGGGGGACACATGACTCTGATGAAATATATTACTTTAAAGCTAAATATTTCACAAACGGAACGCTAAGCCGAGGTTTGATCCTGATCGAAGATGTTGTTCCACACTCCTAGTGTTTTAAAAGACCTATCCAACGATACACGATGGAAGAGACCGGTAAAAAAAATCATCCTCCATTTACTTGTATGGAAGGTACCCAAAATAAAAATGTTTTTTAAGATTTTATTTCACAGTTTGTAGGCGTGATCAATATCTATAACTATGATATATTACAGATTTGTAGCACCTAGGGTCTCTGAGTAAAACCGCGGACGGACGGACAGACGGATATAGCGAAACTATAAGGGTTCCTTGTTGTGTAACTAAGGAACCCTAAAAATTCGTTGGTCAACTCGCTTGCCATGCGTAGCAACTATGTTTTGTAAAGGACTTTTGATAGATTATATTGAAAAAATGAGTGTTACGTCTACAGACTATAAAGGTCAACTTATAAAGTCTTTTTTTTCCTTTTTATTATGCGGAAGAACAGATAATCTCGAAAAATTTGTAGCAAACTGTTTACTTCATTAAGTTAATGGGTGCCATTAAAGAAAGCGGTGGGTTGAACTTCAAGCAGCCGGTCTTCCTGAATATTTCGTAAATATTTCGTCCATTTATAAGTGCTAGTTTCATTTATAAAAAATAATAAGTCGGTGAAAAAGTTTCTGCGTATTTTGTTTGTACAAAATAGAAGAAAAATCTCTTTGATTGTAATTTGTATCTGGATTGTAATTTGTATCTTTGATTGTAATTTGTAACACTTTCCCATCATTTATCTATTGTTTTTCTGTTCGCCAAAATGAGAGAATCCAACGAAGAAATTCGACACATTCTGAAGTTTTATTACCAAAAAAAGAGAAAAATGCGACACAAGCCGGGAAAAAAATTTGTAACGTTTATGGATCTAATGCAGTGTCAGTAAGAGTAATACAAAGTTGGTGCAAGCGTTTTCAGTCCGGAAATTTTGATGCCAAAGATGCAGCTCGCTCTGGTCGCCCTCATACGGATAAAATCGATAAAATTTTTGGAAAACTGGAACAAAATCGGCATATTAGTAGTTACGACATAGCCGAGGAATTGATGATTGACCACAAAACAGATTTGAACCATTTGAAAAACTCTGGCTATACAAAATAGCTCGATATTTGGGTACCACACGAGCTCACTCAAAGAAAGCTAATGAATCGATACTCATTTGCGATTCTCTATTGAAAGGTAATGAAACCGAACTATTTTTGAAAAGATTAATCACTCGTGATGAAAAGTTGATCACCTACGACAAGAAAGTGCGAAACCCGGATTAACACGCAATAAGGTGATGCTGTGAGTATGGTGGGATTGGAAGGGCATCGTTTATTATGAGCTTTTACCGCCGGGCAAATACCATCGATTTGGATGTCTACTGCCAACAACTAATGAGATTCAATGAAGAAATTGAGAAAAAACGGCCGGAATTGATCAACAGAAAAGGGGTGGTTTTTCATCATGATAATGCCAGATTATACACATCTTTGGCCACTCAGCGAAAATCGCTTGCTTGGGAAGTGTTAATGCATCCACCATATAGTCCTGACCTTACGCCCTCAGACTTCACCTGTATTGGGCTCTTCAAACTACTGTCAAAACTACTTGTCGCATTTTGTTGATCAAAAATCCCAAGATTTCTAAAGCAACGGGATTGGGGATGGCAACAAGTTATCGAACAAAGTGGCACATACATATAATTTAATGTAATTAAACTTTGAAGGAAAATGTCTTGAATTTGTATATAAAATACGAAGAAACTTTTCCCCTGACCATATATCCACTATATTCTCATAGCATCTACTTTTGTTCACATTGACCTGATCTAGTTACACTATTATTTATTATTAGTCTAAAAGCCTTATTTTACTGACATTTTTGAATTACTTTAAACTTTTGAAACACTCCTCCCACCGAGCACTAAGAGCGCTGTACAGCATTCGAAATGTCGATAATTTAAAAAGATAGAATTATTAATTTGATGCAGAAAGTTAACAAGAACACAGTTCATCTATTACTACGTGAATGCTGTGATCCGTAGACACATACATCAATCCTCGATTGTCAAAATGCAAGTGCGTTATCAGCCTTGCGATACCTCGTTATAAGTAAAAATAGCAACCGGTTCTAATCACCATACAAAACATAGCAGTATTATACTGTTATTTGACGCTAATATTCTGTCCTAATACATAACTCATAATCCATCATAATTGTAAAGATTAAAATAATTTTTGATCTACAACTGCAACAACAAAGATATTTATTCTTATTATTAGTTCAGTAAAGGCCGTTTACAATTCTCCGACAAAATTTATTCATAAGATATATTCAAACATAAACAAAATAAAAACATAAAATAAAAATTACACGATTGAAAAATCAGTCCTAAATGTTATTAACAATAGCTAGGAAAATCCAAAAGTGCACGCCTCATGAGCGTTAATTCATTTAATTTTGTTGAAAAAAAAATATATTCCTGACTTTTAAAATATGTTTTTTTGTTTTAAATTTAGCGCTCTCTTACTTTAACAGGTAGTGTCACCTACATGTATTGTTTTTTAATGTTTACCAAAATAAATCGATTAAAAAATACAAGTAGTAGTGACTCATTTTTTTACCTACACTCTATGACAGTACCATAATAAAACAGATACAATTAAAAAGTAATTCATTTGTTGAAAAAATGATATTTCTATGTATACTGATGACATAGGCAAAGATTTAGGAATATTATTAAATATTTAAAAGGACAACAGATAATTAATAATTGCATGACATTATGAATAAAATTTTAACTATAGTACATTTTGCCTTAATATATTTTATAGGATAAGGGTGACAAACGAGCACACAGTCCACCTGATGGTAAGTGGTTGCTGTGACTCATATACATCTACATCTATTCTTGATTACGATTCAAAATGACTAAGATGGAATGCCTCTTTTCCAGTAGAAAGGTTCTCCGGTTCTCTACGCTCACCATACGAAACAAAGCAGCGTTAAGCTGCTATTTTACTCTGGTATTCTGTGAGAGCGTGGTCCTTCCCCGGTCGAGCCGACCCATTCGTCATAAAACTATATCTGTAATATATCTGCAGCATGGCTCTACCACGCATAACAATAAAAAATTGTATAGATATTAAACATTTTTGTTTGGAGAAGAGGCAATGTGAACAAAAAATAGTTATAAAATATATTTCACATCGTAAAGCTGCGTACAGACTTATGTAACTTATCATGTAATGTAACATGAAATGAAAGAATTTGCCGTCCACATTAGTGGAATGTATCATGTAATGTAACACACTCCGTAGCAAATTTTCATAGTGAGGACGCCTTGCGCGCACGAATCGTGCATTTCATGAGTACGCTACGAGCATTACAAGTCGCGCTCGGAACGATCCGTGATTAGTCGTTCAGACGCGCGCGAACACGAACTCTTAAACTTAATATGAAGATGTATATTTTGTGGATGACTTGATTTAACTTTCTAATTTTAATTTTAAAATAATTTTAATTTAATCATAATTATAAAATCTAATACATAATTAAAATACCTTATTTTGTTTTTTTTAATAAATAAACAAAAAATATGTAAAACTCACCTTAATGATTTCTTTCAATCCTTCTATAATCACTTCACAAACTTCTGGTACAATGCAAGAGATTGGCTGTTTTGAAATTCTGAAGGTGTATTGAAGGCTTGTGTATGAATATCCTGTTGCCAAAAATCTTAGTGTTAGAGCCAGTCTATCTTGCGGCGAAATTGCAGATCTCATTATAGTATCTTGTCTTGATATTTTAGGCGCAATGATTGTTAACAAATATTCAAAATCAGTAGGTGACATTCGGGTAAAGTTTGATATTGGCTACTTATTTGCTGAGATTTTAGTTCCACAAGTAAATAACGTCTTCTTTTATACAATTTAGTTTTCCACCATCGACGTTCCAAACGTTTCCGGTCTTCATTCCTATTCGGCATGTTCGTAGCAACTGAGTGGAAACAGCTCTTGAAATAGATTCGCGTATACAATGCGCTGTGAGTCCGCGTGCCGTCCACACTGTTGACGCTAAATTACACGTAATCTTACATTACGCGTTACAATCGTATGGACCCAGCTTTACATACAGAGGTGACCACATGAAAATGAACTAAGACATGCTTTAAATTTAATAAAGAATAATTTGACATGTAATAATCACTTAATGACATTTAATTGATATAGTTTTATAGTTTAGTGATATAGCCGTGGTAGCTCAGATGGTTAGCGCTCGCAGTAAGCTTCACAGTACTCGAGCAACCCGGGTTCGATCCCCGCCGGCACCAATGAAATTGTTAATTGCAATTTTAAGTGCTGATTTACCACGTGCTCGGCGGTGAAGGAAACATCGTGAGGAAACCTGCATGTCTGAGAAATAAGAAAAAAAATTCGAAGACATGTGAAGTTCGCCAACATGCATTGGGGCAGCGTGGTGGACATTTCCTTGCCACTTGCCCAGCAGTGGGACGTAAATAGGCTGCAACTTTGATATAGTTATAATGATAGATTTCATTTTATTGATATTGAATATAATTAAGAAATTTTTGACCAGAGATAATAAAGTATTTACCAAATATTGTATAAGACTGAAAGCAAATGTGCTATCTTATTATTTATATTTTAACTCGGCCAAGGTTTTGACTATACAGACATCTGCTTCTATTGAGCAGTATAATGATTTAGCATTGAATTTGGAATTAGTTGGAGTAATTTAAATTAGAAAATGAGACAATAAGGGTAATCTATAGCACTAATAATACTAATTTAAAGTATCCTGAAGCCCACAAATGGTTAAAAGTATAATTTCACATAATCATAGATATTGTATACACCTGGTGCATCAAAATATTTAAGGCATATTGGGCAAAGACTTAGAAATTGAATTGTTTTTAAACAGCAACTACATACACATTTTTTGTATAACTGAACATTGTTTAAAGATTATAACTATAGTATTATGTTTAATTTCGGTAAACACCTAGTGATCAGTTGCTATAACTGAGGTAAAAAATTACGCGGTGGGTCCTTAATATTAGTCAATAAACTGCTATTATGTAAAGGACGTAAGAATATTGTGAGCCTTTCTGTTGAGCGAAATGTAGGAATGAGTTGTGTGTGTTGAGCTCAAGCACCTCATTCTTTACAAACTCCCACATTCTATGTATGATTATTTTGAAAAAAAATGTGGAGGAAGTTTTGCTTAATCTTGATAAATATAATAAATCTGTTATCATACGTGGAGACTTTAATATCAATCTTCTTGAAACCTCTTCCATGAGTATTAAGTTTAGATCATTGATCAAATTATACAACTTACTTTATTTATTCTTCGAGCCAACACGTATGGTAGGGTCTTTTTTCCATGGGGAAATAACTACGAATACTCGCCTCGCGGGGGCTACGATTATGTCTGATTCGCACCGACTAAAATCCTATGGTGTTCGCTTTCGTACACATCCGCTGCCCTGCTGGCGCCGGTCGTCCAAAGGCAGCCCCTCCCCAAAAAAGGAAGGATTTCTCTTCCCACTTTTCCATCTCAGGTAAAGTGCACCAGGAACACAAGGCGCGCCTTCCTTCGCAGCCGCAAACTCCACTTGCAAAATGGACAACCCGAGCCCGATACACAGAGGCCTTGGGGCCAGGAAAAAACGAGCACTCGGAATCACCAGCTTTCCTCAACCCTGCGGCGGATCTGGTCTGTGATTCCGCCGCCAATCAAGTTTTGGCCGTGAAGGGTAGGGAGAACGGCGATTCACAATAGCGATACTCCTCTCCATCCTCGGCCCCACCACTACCGCATGAGCGGTGCGGTCCCGCCAGGGTCATGGAGGATAGGGTGAGTGGCGTATCGCTACACTAACACTCCTCTGCCTCGCGACTCCACCTTGGCTGCGACGGGAAGGGGGAGACCGCTCCTGCAATAGTCCACCAATGCACATCCGAAGTGGGCTAGGCAAGCCCACTCGGAGCAGCCACCCCGGGCCAACCTTACACCTCAGGCCAGCCAAGTGGATTCCTCTATGTCCACCGTTGGGGACCAAGCCACCGTTACTAAGCCACGCCACGCCACAATAAGGCGAGAACCCGTTCAGGGGAACGTATTGCAGAGCCTAGTGAAATTTGTGTAGATTACTTTTTTTCTGAATTTTAACCCTTACATAAATTAATTATTCAAATTTTAAGTTCTGAGCGCTGCGGACAGTTGGTCTAATTACCTTAACTACACAAAAAAAAAAACAGAGAGTTAAGAAAGTTTTGGTTTTTCCAATAAATGGACATTACTTAGAGAGATTAAGAAGTAATTTAGTTAAAAAGCTGCCCTTTTGTTCCATATAAAAACAATACTGACTATTTTATGTTGAATTCTTTTAAATTATAAGTTGTGAATTTAATAAAATATTTACCTCTAAAACTTTCTCATGGAGTATAATCAATAGCGAAACCGGCAACATGAAACTACACAACTCAACTTTACCAATTAAATTTTAGCAATAATTTAACGAAATCAGATCAAATCATTGTTCAAAAGCCGTTGCAACATGCAACGGCTTTTGAACAATATTTTACCGAAATTCCGATCTTCACTCATTGAATTTCTCCCCTTCTGTCGCCGAGTTATTATTCAAACAAAATGTAAATGTCTGTAAAAAAGAATTTGCATTTCATAAAATATAATCGGATATGTTGTAAAATATTTCAAACTATCGTTTTTAAGAAAACAAAAGATGCCTTTAAATTTATTGCGTCTGCAATTACACGCCAACTTTCTACTATTTTTAATAGTATAGTATCGAATCTTGTGTGTTTCCTAATTTAATGAAACATAGTAAAGTTATACCTTTATTTAAATCTGGTAGCACGTTGGACTCCACCAAATTAAGATCTACTTCTGTACTACCAATGCTCAGTAAAATTTTTGAAAAAAATATTCTATTATTATAAAATCAGTTTGGTTTCAAAGGGTCTCTCGACAGCTGAAGCTGGTGCTGGTGCCATTTGAAGATATTTTCTGTGCATGAGATAATTCAAATAATACTTTGAGAATATTTTGTGATCTTTTCAAGCCTTGCAACTGTGTTTATCATCAGACATTAATCAGGAAGCTACATCATTATGATGTAAAAACATAGCGCTTAAACTTATTACATCATAACTAAACAAAAGAACTCAAACAGTGGTGATTAATGAACGTAGTTCTTCCGAGTTAGTAGTATCTATAGGTGTTCCTCAGTGCTCAGTTCTCGGTCCCTTCTTGTTCTAAATTTATATTAATGACTTACCTTACTTGCTAGGGAATAACCATGATATAGTTTATTTACTAATTGTTGATTTTTCGACTTAAATTAAAATATATATTAGGTAATTATTAAAATATAACGAATTAAATAATGCTCTAACAAAAGTAGTATGTAATTAATACACTGATTTAACTTCAATAATTTGCATTTTAACGGTAATAAAACAAAAAGTATTAGAACAAGACCAAATGTTAAATAGGTGAATACCTGAGTGCTTTTAAATGTGGAAGGGCTGGGTCTTGTTAAGTCCACTGTTTTGTTCGGAGTTACAGTTGACGCGAAGTGTCAATGGGGCCCTTATTTATCTAAACTAGCTAGCAAACATAGTTCATATGCTGTAAAAAGATTAGAGGTATTACATGTGTTGAAACAGCTAGATTAGTTTATTTTAGTTATTTCCATTAACCTGAAACAGAAAGCAATACCTTATATAGAATCTCGCTACGGGATAATGCGACTGACATTGAAATTATCTTAATATTGCAGAAGATAGCCAAAAGATTAATTTATAATCCAGGTCCGAAGAAATACCTTAGAGTAAAACTTTAATAAATAAATATATTAACTTTTGCCTCTGAGCATTTACGAAAATTTAATGTATGTACACAAAACCAAAGTAGGTACTAACTAACGTAGTTTTATTAAAAATAGTGGTGTACATTCTGCAAATACTAGGAACAAGCACAAGTTAGTTTTACCGGGTACTATACTCCAAAGAGTTATTAGTTCCTTCATGGGGCAATATGTAAGCATTTACAATAATTAAAAATTTATCAAAAATTTTAAATTTTCATGATCCAAAAACTGTTTAGTAAATGTTGTTACACTACTAAAGAGTGCATGATTTAATACTAACCCCTGGGAATGAGGTGGTCGCTACCATTCTGTTTCTAAATCTTTTCATACTAATTGTATAAAGTATTATTACATTGCATTTTTAAATACTCCCGGTGGGATTCTTGCTGGTTCTTCCCAGGATATTTTTTTTTGACCAGTGGTTTTTTTTTATAGGATCGGGCGACAAACGAGCACACAGTCCACCCGATGGCAAGTGGCTACTATGACCCATAGACATCTACATATATCCTCAATAAAGACTCAAGATGCAGATGCGTTGTCACCCGTGAGGACTAAGATGGAATGCCCCTTTGCCAGTAAAAAGGGTCTCCGGTTCTCTACACTCACCATACGAAACACTGCAGCGTTAAGCTGCTATTTTACGCTGGTTTTCTGTGAGAGCGTGGTCCTTCCCCGGTCGAGCCGACCCATTCGTGCTACAACTATAATATAGCTGCAGCATGGCTCTACCACGTAGATAATACGTAGATATGGTAAAGCTTAAAAGGTTAAATAGGTATTCTTGTAACCTATATATGATATATAATGATTCTATTATATTCTAATCTATTCTTCGTAGCTTTCCGCGTATAACATGGCTCTGCCACATAAAAACATGGTTCTACCGCGAAGAAACACATTAAGTGCCAAACCCATAACTTAACAGGCAACAAGTCTGACTGTCTAACTACCTCGTCAACGATACTTAAAATCATTTTAATATCTTACAAATTTTCATTTAATACATAGAAAACGCATGACACCGAAATGTGAATTACACTTGATGTTTATTTTTCGTTTTAACAAGATTGGTCCAATACACATCACTTGAATAAAATCTATTGTTCAATACGTCAGTAAAATATAAATTATATCTTTCTGCCTCTTTTATTTAAGGTATATTTTAGAAATAACACATACGCTTCTCGTCTGTAATCCCCGAGGGGTAGGTAAAGTCGAAAGTCAACAACAGTGATTTACTCGGGTCACGTTTAGCTAAGTTTTTTTTTTTTAAATGATAGAAGAGTCCATCGCTTACACAATCACAAACCCAATAATATCCAATTCGTATTTTATGGCATTCTAGGCAAGGAACACTGTTGGCTCATGGGACAAAAAAAGGAAAAGATTATTTTGATAATGCGCAGATTTGTATAGTGCTACTTTGTATTGTGATGAGCTGATGAGTAAATATGTTTTTCAATTGAATTCAAAATTAATGTTAATTATATATTTTGAAACCATAACACCATATAATATAGAAAAAAATATCACATAACAATATGAAAAAGAAAACATTGCATTTAATAACTTTATACCGTTATTAAAAATAAAATTAACTTTTATCTATTCTACCTCACGTAGGACCCGGGCCTTAGCGAGAATCCGGTGTTCGTGATTGCTATCTTGTTTTGCATTGCTAATTTAGTTTCCTTCTAGTTCCTGCGATAAAAAGTGTGAAACTACTGGAAATATTTACTCCTTTTTTCAAAGGGATTTAAGAAGTTTTGAGTAAAAACACAACAGAAATTATTCATCACCATTATTACAAACCGGCACGAGATCACTGCTAATGATATTTTTTTTATAGGAGAGAAGGCAAACGAGCATGCGGCTCACCTGATGGTAAGTGACTACCGCCGCCCATGAACAACCGCAACACCAGGATAACCAGAGGGATTGCAGGTGCGTTGCCGGCCTTTTAAAAAGAAGTAGGCTCTTTTCTTGAAGGTCCCTAAGTCGTATCGGTCCGAAAAAATCGCTGATGAAAATCGATTCCACAAGGAAATCGTGCGAGGAAGAAAACATCTTTTAAATCGCACAGTGGTGGACCGCCAATCATCCAGATGGTGTGGATGGTATCAGGAGTTCTGCCGTGATGTGTTAGTACTAGGAAAAACCTGTATGACTAATCACCAGACTCTCGTCCCTTAATTTAACATTTAACAATATACCTTTATCTTAAGTTATTGTGTTAAATGTTTGTGTGTGTGTGTGTGTGTGTGTGTGTGTGTGTGTGTGTGTGTGCGCGCGCGCGCGTGTGTGTGTGTGTGTATGCGTGAGTGCGTGCGTACGTGCGTGTGTGCGTGCGTGCGTGGGTGCGTGCGTATGTGGGCGCTCGTCGTAATGACTGAACCCTGGAGACCCAAACAAATTCTGCCCTAAACGAAAATTGTTTCAGAAAAAGTTACTTGTGAGTATTTGGTGGACTAGCACCGGTGTCGTTCACTACAGCTTTCTAAAATCTGGCCAAACGATTGAAGGAAGAACTAGCTGCTAAACAACCGAGATTGGTCAATCGATCTAGACCACTGCTGCTTCACGACAAACAACCACTAGTTAGATGAGCTACAGTTGGAATGTCTGCGACATCCACCGTACTCCCCGGACCTTGCTCCAACAGATTACCATTTTTTCCCGAATTTGAACAACTTCTTACAAGGAAAAAAATTCAACTCCGATGCGGCAGTCCAAACCGCCTTCTTTTTGAGTTTATTGATTCTCGCTCCTATGTTTTTTTTAGTAAAGGGATCAATGAACTACCTATGAGATGGTAAAAGTGCATAGATAACAACGACAATTTAGACACATTAGATTTAGACCTTATATTCCTCCCGTACAAAATGCCAATTTCATATGTAAGGACTATTATATATTATACACTATTATATATTATTAAAAATCTTAATTTCATAAACCTATTCCATATCACCTATGCCGGTAGTTGTTGGGAGCACTAAGCTCAAAGTTGTTGACGAGAATGTTTACCTGGTTCAAATAGTCCCACTAGGTAAGTCCAATTTCGACCGAGAGGTAAATCAACGGCTTTAACTCGGCTGGTCAGCGTTATTTTTTTATTATTTATTTTTTATTTTATTTTTATTTTTTAATAATACCAACTAAATACATAAAAGGAACTTATAATATCAAGATTTAAAAAAATACAATATACATATGCATTTAAATTAAAGGTATGCACAGCATTTTTTAATGATAAAAGACGTTGTTTTACATAATACAAATTTTTTTAAACTTTTTAGTACAGACAAAAATATGAAAGAATTAGAAACCAAAAATAAAAACACTAAAAACTAAAAATGACTCTTGCAACAATCAAAAATCGATTTTTAAAAGTAGCAGGTTTTTCACAAAGATATCTAAATTACAATTTTGAAATAAAAAGTTAATTTTTTTTACCAGTGTACAAATAGGAGAAGAACTACCATATTTCCTTCTTATTAAGAACATTGAGAATGGTTTATAATTATGCAGACGAGCCGTAACTCTAGGAACTAATATATTAATTTGTGATAGCAGAGACGGACAATCCACTTCATGGTTTAATAATTTATATAAAAACATCATAGATAGCTGTTCCTTACGTTACCTTAATAAAAGCATATTAAATTGGTTTAACCTATCAGAATAACTATTAACGCTGCGGTAACTACCATTGATAAAAGAGATTCTGTTCACAAAATTTTTTTGAATATTTTCGATACGCTGAATATTATTCTGATAAAATGGGTACCAAACAGAACTACTACGGCGTAGCCGTGTGGATTATTGTAGTTCTGTTTGGTAAGGATAAGGGATACTAAGGAAAAGCAAAGCAAATTAAAACAAAGCATATTACAGCGTTCGGGAAATTACGGCACATCTTCTCGTCAGGTATACCTATAAACCTGAAAACGACATTGTACAGCCAGTGCGTGTTGCCAGTGATGGATCTGAGGCGTGGTACTTCACTGCTGGCCATATGAAGACGCTCAACCAGGTCACCGAGCTATGGAGAGGGCTATGCTCGGGGTTTCTTTCCGTGATAAACTTAGAAATAAAGATAGCCGCAGTAGAACTAGAGTGACCGACTTAGCCCAATGGATGAGAAAGCTGAAGTGGCAATAGATCGGCCAGATAGCTCGAAGAACCGACAACCGATGGGAAATAAGGTTCTTGACTGGCAGTCTCATACCGGTAGGCGAAGTGTAGGGCCACCCCCCACTAGTTAGAGTGACGACCTGGTAAGACCATGCTGGAAGTAGATGGATGCAGGTGGCTCAGGACCGTGCTTTGTGGCCTATGTACAGCAATGGACTTGTGAGGGGCTCTAATAATGATGATGATGATGATGATGAGTTCGTATAAATATCTAGTAGGATACAAGCACATATTTTATTGAATTATATGAAAGCATATTTTACTCGTAGCAATATTCCTCACACACATAATTTCTAGAAGTTTTTTCTTCTTTTTTTTATAGTATAAGGGTGACCAACGAGCACACAGTCCACTTGATGGTAAGTGGTTGCTGTGGCCCATAGTCATCTACATTTATCCTCGATGAGGAATCAAAATGCAGATGCGTTGTCACCCATGAGGACTAAGATGGAATGCCTCGTTTCCAGTAAAAACGGTCTCTACACTCACCATACGAAACACAGCAGCATTAAGCTGCTATTTTACGCTGATATTCTGTGAGAGCGTGGTCCTTCCCCAGTCGAGCCGACCCATTCGTGTTACAACTATACCAGAAATATAGCTGCAGCATGGCTCTACCACGTATAAAAAGTATTAACATGTATTTAGAAAATCTGTATAAATATGTATATTTTATTTCTATAGATTCTAATAACACGATAACGCCCTTGTGATTCGCGTCTGATGCACGCTTCCGAGCTTCCGACAACTAATTACTTTGGCTTTATTCGCTCGACATGCTTTCAGCTAGGACGTGCTATGAACATTAATGAACACATACTAGCAGTTATTCAAACGATTTAGTCCTTCATGTCATCGCCTGAGAGCTCTTATTGCTTTAACTCTTTAGAGATGTTGGTTACAAATAAATAATTATACTATTATATTTAGATGATTATGTTGGTTTTTTTTTATTTTAAAGAGTATCGACATTTTTTATGTTGAAAGAATACATTTTCACCAGATTCGGTCAAAAGCTCTACAAATTTTTATACAATTAAAAATAATGTAACAGTAGCAATAAAAAGAGAAATAGAGTCAAATGCTTTTGCAGAATCAATTTCTTTTCATAAATATTAATTATAAAGGTTCTCTTCGCATTTTTCTATGATAATGTAAAGCTAAAATATACTCTATTATTCAAAATATTGTATGAAATGCTATTTGTTATTAAACAAAACTAATTTGAAGGTTTATTATTATCGCGTTTAGTTTAACTTATTTTTTTCTTATTCTTTGAGCAATACAAAATAATAATTTAGATTTTTGTTTGGAAGTGGAAATTATTACTATTCTTTAACGTTTTTATTGCGTTGACGCGTTCACTCTTTCTTAATTTAAACATGGCGACACCGAATATCCATAATTTGGAGTTTTAGCTTCTTCACGTTATATAGGCCTAATGGTATACCTTGATGCCAAATCTTAATTTTCTAAGTTACCTAGAATAGTTCTAGGTTTCACTAAAAAGTGAGTGATCAATGAGTCAGCTCAAAATAGTTTGTGTAAAAATGCATACGGCCGGTGCATTGATCTTTTTTTTCTGAATTTGGCTGAAACACTGACATGTGCCTAGATAACATAATACGTGATCTCTTTATTCAGTATGTAATGTGTATTAAGTATTACTGTAATTCTTCACCATTGTACTGGAAGACCTCTTCAAGCTAGTGGACTGGAAAAACACTGTATCAACATAAACATTTGCCGACACTATTATGGCACAATTACTGGAGGACCTTAACACTATGCTCATTGACTCATAAAGGATAGGTCTTAAAATTAACATGGGCAAAACATAGGTCATGTGTAACGTCCATGTCACACTTATGCCGGTGTTTGTTGGGAGCACTACGCTCGAAGTTGTTGACGACTATGTTTAACTAGGACAAATTGTCCAACTAGGCAATTCCGACTTCGACCGAGAGGTCAATCGATGGATTCAACTCGGATAGACAGCATTTGGGAGATTACGACACATCTAGTCACGTATATCTTAAAACTTGGAAGCAAAAGTGCACAAGGGATTATTATATTATATTCTCTTACCTGAAGTGTAGTCTAAGCTGAAGTGGCAATGGGCCGGTCATATAGCTCGAGTACGCGAAGTTGATCAGTACATCGAGCTATATGGCCGGTCCATTACCACTTCGAGTTTTCGACACATCGGTTGTCGAACTGATGGGGATACACGGTTTTCATGTGACAGCTTTGTACCGGTAAGCGAAGTGTAGAGCGGCCCTTTAATAGATGGAGAGACGACCTGGGAAGGTCCTACGTGTGGTGCAGAAAATCGATGTATGCAGGTGGTTCAGGAACGTGTTTTGTGGTCCTTTGGAGAGACCAGAGAAGTGGTCTGTAACTATGATGATGATGTATAATTAATTACACAACGGTGTCATTTTATAAATGTGTAATTGCAATGGTTCTTTTTTTTTTTCAAAAAAATATACAATTGCTATCCATCGATTAAATGTAACATTACGTAGTTAGATATTACGTAATATATTATTTTGTGTATGTAATTTAAACAAATATTATTTTTGTTTATATATTTGTATCTATATATTGCTACACCTACGTCAAATTCTCACCACAACATGGACTGGCAGAGAATGCCTCATGGCATTAAGTCGACTCTCGAGAAAAAAAAGATAAACGTGTCTACAATAGGACCGACGAATTTTTGATAAAATTCCGAATATAGATAAAATATGGATTGAAAGAATTTTATAAAAATTTCATCAATTACTTTTGTATTTATTTATTTAGAGAAAATATTTATTGATTTTATTTATCTTCTTCTTTCTTAACGGGATTTGCCCTTTGATTGATATTATCATTGGCATAAAATACAGTTTTCTTATTAGTTGTGGAACCATTTAACTAAGTTTGTTTAACTGTTTATATCACGTATGTACATAACACACATATTAATTATAATTTAATTTTGGAAGTATGTACCATATTATATCGATAGAAAACAAAGATAATATATTTACTATGTTCAGTAGTTATATAAAAGCTGACTACGGATTTGAGTTTGAAATTCTCTCCCTTATTCCGTGAACATCAAAGGATATTACAGACTTAAAGTTGACAGCACGCCTGTAGCCTTTTACTTGAATTTATTTACGGGTAGGGTAACCATGTAGTGGCGGTGTAAGATTTCCCACTATCCAATATTATCCCTAAAGTGTCGTAAGAGGTGATCGAGGAACATAAATAACATCTGAATAAAAATAAAAACTGCGACTGGCACAATCCGCTTGCCAAGCGTGGCAATTATCCGACGAGGCAATCTATAAGGAAGGCCTATGAAAGGCTTTAAATGTAATTATTAGTATTTGCAGGTGTCATCAATTATTTTTTTTATTTCGATTTACTTTGTAAGTTCCATATTTTATTAACGCCTGATTTTTGTTATACAGCGTACAAGAGACGGATGGCTCTTATTTTGAGAGCTTCACAGCACTATCTTGGAGACAAGAGAACAGGAGACTTGCTGCACTTCGATTGGCTGAGGCCAGAGCCGAACGTCCACCCCCAGCACCACATGAACTTGGCCTGCCAAGCGTTTCCGCGCAACTGTCACATAAAGAACACGAACATTTATACACTGAGGTAAAATTTTACAGTCTGCTGATTCTTGATTTGTTTTTAGTGGTTCAGATTATATGTGTCGAAGTAGACAACCGCGTGACCCAGTTGGTCAGAATACGTGTACTTTTCTATCGAATTCATAAAGGAGCCCGTACTCAATTCGTCATAACTCTTTACTGGGTGAACCGATTTCGATGATTCTTCATTTATCTGAAAGCTGGTGCTTCACATGTGGTCCCATATAAATTTGATCAAGGTTTGACCAATAGTTTTTGAGTTATTCTTAATAATTTATATTGAAGCACAAAATTTTTAATTTTTAATTATTAGCGCTTCAGAGTTGCATCGGCCACGGCTAGGTTGGGATGAGTAATTGTTATTGTTTGTGTAGACCTGTTATGGCATCATATATATGTGTATGCACGGTACTTAGCATCCGATTTTTTCGTAGCTGTCACGTGGACTTCAATGTATGGGTGAATGAATATGTAAAACAAAGTAAATCATAAGCTCTATGCTTATTCTGTACTTAAAATTTAGAAAACAACTTTTTGATTTATAAATAAAGTGAACAAAATAAACTATAAACATAACTTATTGCATACTTAAACGATAGTAAAATAGTAATGAAATATAATTACATAATAATTGTAGTTATTATATTTTAAAGACATGTACAACGTAAACGTCTTTTAACTGAATCCAGTAGTCATGCATATTGTAACTATACGTTCACCTTACACAATACATCAGCAGTTTTTAAATCCAACTAATGGACTTAGGCATTTCCAAGAATACGTTAACTGGCATTCATTACTCGGTATTTTACACATAATGATCACCTTGGGCAGCCGAATTGACAAGCGTACAGCAGATTACCTTCATGTTCATGTTGCTTCAAGTCCACTAAACGTCCACGAAAAGCGAGCCATGCATTTCAGTAGTTTATTTGCTATCACTCGGTCGTCGGAAACCCGTTTGTCAATTAGTTTTTTTATGTTTACGTTTATTTATTTTTTATTATCTGACCAATGTTACACACCGTTTCACCGATGAGGAATAAAAGTTGGTTCTTTGAAATATGTATCTGTATTTACCATAAAATTTAATTAAATAAAATTCAATAAATTTAAAAAAAACACGGTTATTTTTAAGCTTCTGTCCATATAAAAAATTGGAACTTATCTATCTTTAGCCTCTTTTAGTAAAGTTAACTATGAATTTAGTTACTGTACATAATAGTGGTCTAGATAAGCGTAATTGAATCCAAACACGCAAGGTTCCTATTATTTTTCTTATCGTTAACTTTTATGTCAAATCAGTAATAATATGTGTTAAAATTTAACCTTTGAAATTTATTTCAGTTTAGCAAAGTTTTGTTTTGGTGACGTAAATGTTAGAGCAAACCATTTCAAAACTATTGAAAACTTATAATTACAGCAGTTGGCTACAGAACAGAACGTAACTTAAATATAATACATGCATGTTATATACATGCATACTACCACTTGTAGTATGCATGTATATAACATGGTTCAGGTTTCAGTATAATTTTTTTTTGTGTTAAGGGTATAAAAAAAACTAATTAGAATTAAACTGTAATGTATGTCACTAGCTTTTACGTTTATTTCGTACACTTTTTGAATATCAACAGGTACTATATTGCATTGAGAATGCAGTTGGAGCTCCTGCACCAGACGGGCAGTTCGCTGCGTACAAAGAAGAAGTGATTGAATACGCTCGCCGTGCATTCAGAGTCCCATCGGAAGTGCACGCTCGTGCTTTGCGAGCTGCAGGCAGTGAGCGCCCGCCCACTGTAGTCCTCGGCTGCGCCGTCATCGAGGCCGATGGACTGGAGGCCAAAGATGCTAACGGTATAATTCTTAAAATATTATGGAAGTAGGTGACAATTTTGCAACGTAGTATTATTATATATTATCTTTCTAATTGCTACTAAGATTTTTTGGATTTCTTTTGGAGTGAAATAGATAAAAGAAGTAGTTACAATTTTCAGAAGTCGAAATTTTGTTTGTTTGCCTTGAAATCTTTGATTGTTTTCAAGGCCTAGTAAGTCTCGCATATATCGAGAAAAGATCGTGACATTGATTCTAAACGAATTTATTACGATGCGGTATTGCAAAAAGAACGCCTGATTAGGTTTTTCAAAGCATATTACAATTATTGGGAAGCAAATGCGGAATCGCAGTCTACTTATATTTATGGAATCAATATCCATGTTTATAATTTAAAACCAAAGTAATAAGAAGGGATTTTTAAAGAAAGTTTGATTGTTTAAAAAACAATTACTTGTAATTTTATTTAAAAAAAAATTACGTATAATTCCTTCACAAATATTATCTCAAATGAAGCTTATTTAGCTTATTACTTGGAAGTATCTTAGTCAATTTTACAAACTCTTCATCAAAAGACATACGAAATTCCACCACAACAGGATACTTGCTGTTTTTATTTATAACCCTTGTAGATATTCGTAGCATTACCTTAAAAAAATATTATTATTATTATAAAAAATTAATAATTAAAATTGTCACTCAATCCTACAATCCTAATCCCCGTGGTATAATGCCGCGTGATATAACGCTGGCCGTGTGTCCTCGCTGAATAGCTGCAGTATAACTGGCACCGTACGGCAGGGAGTAGGACTGCATGGCATTATCATTAGTTAAACAATTAGTAATGATTTATATTCAATAAAAAAATATTGCAAGTATTATAACTCCGTTGTAAAAATAGGATCCTAACTATATTGGATTAAATTATTGAATCGATAAAAAAATAGTGTAATGTGGTGATGATTTAGACGTAGTATTTTTATTAGGATTTAGCGATCCGTATTGCATGCTCGGAATCCAACCAGCATCGCTGCCTGCCTCTCCTCGGGCCTCTGAAGACGAAGGTCGCAAGCATGGTTTTCGGCTCAGTTTCAAACGTCGTGAAGGACGTCAGCAGCGCGACAGCCTTGGGAGACTGCCCGCACGTTACATTCGCGCCACTAGTGTTAGACCACACACTTTATCACCCAAATGGAATGAAACATTTAAATTGTAAGAGAAATGGCACATTTCATATTTTATTATGCATTTTTTTTTTTCATCAACCACTTACTTTGAATGTATTTTTTCTTAAATAATTATTAGTTATGAAATGTATATGCATTTTAAATTTATTATTTAATATACTCTAGTAACGAGTAGAAAAGGTAATTTACATATTTTTATTCAAAATTAATTAACTTATTAGCTAATCAAATATGTTTTCCGCTAATATTTGAATAAGATTGCTGATATGCGTAATAAAAATTATACTCGTACTCGTAATAGAGTTAAACTTAATTAGTGTGTAAACGTATACGTAAAATTGTGAAAATATTTTTTATACTCCTTAAATATCTTTGTGGCAGTGACATAGATGATATATCGTCGGATGTGCTACACCTGGATATTTGGGATCATGATGACGAGAGTTCGGTGCTAGACGCAGTATCGCGCCTTAATGAAGTCCGTGGCGTTCGGGGTTTAGGACGATTCTTTAAGCAAGTCTGCCAAAGTGCACGACAGGGCAGTCAGGATGATTTTCTAGGTAAGTATTTCCTGAAAAATTAAAAAAGAATGCAAAAAATATTCACTTTGACGTTTTTTAATCTAAAATAAGAAAATATAAGCATTAGACAATATACTGTTTGGTTTTGACCTACTATGTTATTACTAAGTCTTTACATTTTGTACCTATAAATAAAGAACAAATTTACATTTAATTATATTAGAAAAAATACTCACATGATCGGTTCTGTTTTTTAATATAAGATTATTCCGTTCAGGATGCGTAAATATTCCATTACGTGAAATCCCATCAACCGGTGTGGAAGCTTGGTACAAGCTAGATGCTCGATCACAGCGCTCATCAGTACAAGGTCGTATTCGGCTTCGTTTGTGGCTTTCTGCTCGCGAAGCCGGGCGGCATGATGATGACAATTGGCAACAGGTAATTTGGCTTAGATTTTTTATCGTCTAAATAAGTATAAAAAAATTCACGTAAAACACAAAACCTCGCCTTATAACTGTTATCTATTTTACGTACACGAAAAGACAAGATTGTCAAAGTAATCGTGTGCATTATCAAAAACCATGATCAAATAGCAAACTAAAAATATATTCCGTATTTAATAAATAATATTTATTTTTCTTTAAACCGATAATAATTATTATAAAATATTTATTCAAGATATCCCTATGAAATTTTAAAGGATGTCTAAAAAAAAAGTTCAAGCCGAATTAAATTAAACGAAACATGTCCACTCGTAAAAATATTTAGAGATGTTAAACAAAGAGAGCCTCTCTTACCAAATATCTCTCACCAAAAATCTCATAGTATTAGTACATATTATGAAAAAATGGCCTCAAAAAGCTATATATTTATATATACATCAATGGAAGATGCAACCTGCAACCTAGCTTGAATCAACATTATACGATTTACGAGATGTCAGCAACTCCTAGGAAACACCAATAATGATAAATTATGCTCTTCGAAAATGTAGCTCAATTCATATATAGGTATTTTGGCAATTTTTATCATTTGGAAAAAAAGTCAAACAGATAATAAAATTCAGTAATTATACGTGTATCTTAAGAAATTTAGAAAACAAAGCTGATTCCTGAAAGTAATATTCCAATAAAATGTGTTTGATTGAGTAAAAGCATTCTTCTGAAAACCTTATTTTCATATTTTTACGGAAAAAATTCCTCGGTTTAAATTTTTGGCCTTTAACTGAATTTAAGTATTATATATAATTAAGTTTTTCCATATGCACGTACAAATTGCTGTAAATATTCTATCTGTGTTTTTAGTAGTTTTAAACAATCAACTATTTTGATCATTTCGAAATCATAAAGGTACGTCAGCATGAACGTCTCTTTGGCGTACTCCTGGCGCATGAAGTCGAAACAAACATTCTTAACAATGCCCAAGATAGAAAGGAGGGTGAAAGCTGCGCCAGTGGCTCCTGGGAGGGTGACCTTTGTGGTGCAGCTCAGACGTTGCTACACCAACATGCTGTGCAAGGAGACCTCAGTACTCTTCAAGCTGCTATTGCTCGATTTGCTGCTGCATGCCGCCTAAATAGCGATGCGCCTTTGGACCCTAAGTAAACATTTTAAATGGTTTAGAATTTAATTTTACTTTAGTAAACCATAAATTAAAAGCATATATCAAAAATAAAACCATTATATTAAAATATAACATTTATTATATTTAAGAGCACATACAGCTATAACTTGATTCTCAGCACGATGCATCGCATATGCAGAACGAGTGTTTATATTTATCATTAAGAAATAAATAAATAAATTCGTAGGTATATGTACAAGTTGCTAACCGAGTTGGAAAGAACATGGATTGCACATGAAACATTGACTGGAGGTGGAAGTGGTGATTCAGGAGCAGGAGCGTCTCGCGATGAAGAGCGTTGGCTAGCTGATTGTTTTGGGGAGTTTGTTGAGCGAGCTCTGCATCAACTACGACTTCACAGGGATTTGTATCCAGTGCTCCATAATTTAAGCTTGAACCAGTACGTACTGTAAAAATGTTTAAGACTATTTTTTTTAATTTAATAATTGGGAAGTATGTTTTGAATTAAAAGTCAAATATTATTGTTAATATATTATAAGTATGCGACCTTTTTAATAAATAATTTAACCAAAATATTTAATTACATAAAATATTTAATTAGGTAATGACTTAAGAATTACTAAATTGAAACATGGCGAAGAATTACATTATAACTTTCCATCCACTTCATTATTATATATTTAAATTTTTAATTCAATATACGGTGTTGGGTATAAGTCATTTCATCAAGGAGCTTTAAGATCGGACAGACAACAGAGAGAGTGAGAGTGAGAGACCTCAGGGCTCAGTTTTATCCTCGGGGTACGGAATCCTAAAACTGTTAATATGATGAACAAAATACGTTCAGGAGCTTTGGATATAATAGTAGCAATGTATAAAAAATAGAGTAAACGGACAAAAAGTTGGAGCGCAACAAAGGCTTAGATTGAGTGTAAGTCTTTAATGGTCCAATAAATTATAAAATGTAGCAATAGAAATTGCTATTTATAGGTAAACTTAAAGATATTATCATTATAACTATATAAACGAAATAGTTTCAATGCTTACATTGTGAAAACCCAGATATATTCAAAAGAGTGGAACTACCTTTAAAAATACGATATAATATTCTTCGCAGGTTGGAATTTTTGTTGCGATGTCTAAATCAATTAGCGCAAATGAAAGCTTTCTGGCGATGCTGTCCATTTAGTAAGGAAATAAGGTTAGTCTATAGATTGTTAATATTGGGTTGGTTTATATTACTTTAGCTTTGAAAATAAATGCTTGAGTATGTCAGTATGAAAGATAACTTTTAATGCATTTCCATTTTTTCATGTTATTTAAAAGTCAATTATTACTATAATTAATTATAAAATCATAATCTAACATTTTATTGTAGAAGTGAAGTAGTTGGCGCACTACGCAAAGGCACTGCGGAGTGGTACGAAGCACTTTGTGCTCAAGATACTAAGTCGGAGCGCGGTGAGGATTTAGTGAACCTTATTACACTGGTTCAGATAGATCTGCAACAAGGACTTACTTACTATCATCCGCTTTTCGAAACGTTAGTATGATTCATAATTATGATGAATAGTTGCGTAAATAATATTTATACAGGGTTATTTTGAAATAACCGGCCAAATTTGCAGAAAAGGTTCAGGATAAGTAATATAGACAAATGGTGAAGAAAAATTAATAAAAAAAAATCTCAATAATTCCGTCTTTTTATCTTTTAAATTCAAAATGCGTGGTAATATATGGTAGAGACATACTGCAGCTATATTAGTAGTATAGTTGTAACACGAATGGGTCAGCTCGACCGGGGAAGGACCACGTTCTCACAGAATACTAGCGTAAAATAGCAGCTTTGCTGTATTTCGTATGGTAATCGTAGAGAACTGGAGAACCCTATTTACTGGAAAAGAGGCATTCCATCTTAGTCCTCACGGGTGACAACGCATCTGCATTTTGGTTTGTAATAGAGGACAGATGTAGGTGTCTATGGGCCACAGCAATCGCTTACCATCAGGTGGACTGTGTGCTCGTTTGTCACCCTATCCAATAAAAAAATACATTATTTTTGCTGATCTTACAGCGCATAATTTCAAATAAAAATAGAAGCCTTATTTACTCGTATTTTCCAAAACTGCAATAACGGTATAAAATAATTATTTATATATTTGAACTTAGGTTTAAATTTTGGCTACTCTTTGAAAATAACCCTGTTTTATATCCGTTATGAGAATATATTTATATTCATCGTCATTAAATTTTACAGATTGTTAAATAGTTGTGTGATCATATCACATATTATCACAACACACGCACAACGTCTAAGATGCAGTTGTGTATCGCCAGCAACGCAAAATCAGGAATTTGTATTTAGAAAAACCCATTAAATTAGGGGCTTTTTAGATGCTAATTAGGTGCCACGTTTAAAAATTAGGTGCTCTAAAATTTTCACCGCATCGAACTGTTGAAATTTGCGTTCCTAGCAAAACGTCTCGCTAGCAACGCAATGAAGTTATTAGATATACGATAAATATTAATAGCAAGGAATTAAGTGCTAATTAGGTGCGCCCCTAGTCAAAATAAAGTCGTTATTCAGAATATAGCAGATGCAAAATTCAGTTTTTCTGAAAATCAAAATAGAATCAAAATTGCTTTTAGAAAAAACCCAAATTAGGGACTAATTTTTAAACTTGGCATCTAATTTACACCTAGTAAATTAGATACGTTTTGCTAGGAATGCAAATTTCAATCGTTCGTTGCGGTGAAAATTTTAGAGCACCTAATATTTAAACCTTTAAATTAAAAATTAGCACCTAAAAAGCCCCTAATTTTGGATTTTTCCAAATGCAAATTCCCGAATTTGCGTTGCGGGCGAGACACAAATCTAAGACTCTGTTATTATTATTATCGGTCTAAACATTATACGCCTTATTCCCATACGGTGAGAACGAAATGAAATATATTATTTATTGGATATTTTCGAAATGTTATATATTATTAGGTTTATGCAGTTACTTATTTCTAATATATAGAAATAAGTGTGACAAATAAGCACTCTGTCCACTTGATGGTATATGTATGCATGTAGGCGCCTACTCCTTAATTAAAAATCTAAATGCAGATGTGTTGTCAGTCCTTAGGACTAAGATGGAACGTCTCGTTGCCAGCCGCCGACCTCGGATCTCATTAATCACAACATAGATATAGCAACATTTATTACAGTTATACGCTGATATTTTATGCGAGTTTGATTATTTCCCGTTTGAGACCACCGTTTCGAATCACAATTTAGTTATACCACTTAAAAATGTAATCGGGTGGTAAGGCAACATTGAAAACTATTAAGGAGGTAACAGAAAATAAGCCACATATTTGTTAACAATAATATTCCTATGTTTATAGATTTAAAATGCTATCCTTATTGATTGTGAAACATAATTATGTGACTTCAGTAGTACATACGAGTATTTATCGTAAATTAAATAATTTCTTACAGTTTAGCTTTGTAACAAAGCAAATGTTACTTTGAAATTTTTTAATGAATTAATATTTGAAAACAAGCTAACAGTGTATAAATTTGTTGCAGAACAAATAACGTACCATATTTTAACGTCGTGTTTACACAAATCGACAAAATGGTAAGTTCAATAAGTTCACCATGGATTTTGCTTCACTTGAAATCAGAGCGCTCTGTCTTTCTTTCTTTGTATATATATACACACGCACGCACACACACACACACACACACACACACACACACACACACACACACACACACACACACACATATATATATATATATATATATATATATATATATATATATATATATATATATATATATGCATATACATATACATTAAACTATTTAATATTATTTGAATTTATTTTAAAGGCGATCTGAAGCTGTATACGCTTACGCGTCGGTAGCTTCACATTATTGTGATATTATTTCCACATTTAATTAAAATACATAATTAATGACTTTCATTGCTTCATATTCAAAACTAGCTGCTGTGCCCATTATATCATATTCCCTTTCATATTCATAGCTGTGGCTGTGAAAATTCAAATTCTATTCTGTATTAAGTATAATATAATCTTGAATAACTCCCTTACGTACTGCAGCAGCGTGGCGTAAAAATTGGTCCATAGTCTTTCAAAAATGAGAGGAGGCCTGCGATTAGCAGTAGGATGTATATAGACTGTAACTATAGTTTCATATAAATAAATTATAAATTAAGGTTTATAATTTTTACAAAATTCCGCTCAAAAACATAACAGCTCGGGGCAAACTGAGCAACAATACCAAGGCGACCCCTGCCACGCTATACGTGAATTTCTGCAACATCCAGGGACTTCACTCGAACCTAAACGCCGTCCACTACCATCTCGAGACGGCGAAGCCGGCCTTGCTCTTTCTGACCGAGACGCAGGTGTCCTCTCCTGCTGATACTTCGTACCTCTCCTACTCCTACAAGTCGGAGCACTCCTTTGTGCATCGGGCTGGAGTTTGCGTATACGTCAGAGAGGACATCTGTTCTCGACGCCTCGGCAGTCTTGAAGGTTAGGATCTGTCCATCCTTTGGCTACTCGTAGACAGCGACGACCATCCGCGCGTCTACGGGTGCCTCTATAGGTCCCATAGCGGAAATGCCGAAACAGACCGACTCATCGACCACATCCAAATGGCTACAGATTCCTTGCTAAAACAGGTCCCATCCTTGGCGATTTAAACGTCCACCACGCCGAATGGCCCGGTTCATGTTTAACCGATCATGCGGGTAGATCTGTTTATGACTTTGCCTTGGCATATGATCTGACATAACTGGTTACTTCGCCTACGCGTATTCCAGATGTGGAGCATCATACACCTTCCCTGTTGGACCTTCTACTGACCTCTCATCCGGACGGATATCAGGTTTCTGTCGGTGCCCGCGATCTCGGCTCTTCGGACCATTGTCGGATCCGGAGTGTAGTGCCACTCACGCTCCCCTCGCGTTTGCGTTCTGCAGGTTGCCGCCGTGTTTGGCATTACAGGTCGGCGGATTGGGACGGAATGCGGTATTTCTTTGCATCTTACCCATGGGGGCGGGTTTGCTTCTCGCCGGATGATCCCAGCGCTGTTGCTGACTCTGTCACTGATGTGGTGCTACAAGCAATAGAACTATTTATTCCATTGTCTGTGGTACCCATCGGAGGCAGATCTCAGCCTTGGTTTGGTCGCTCACTTAAGCCTGCTTTACGTAGTAAGCAGGAGTGTTATCAAGCCTGGGCTGCGGCTTCGTCGACTCGGGATGTAAACACCAGCATGCTTAAAAAGCCTCCAGGTTCTTCAAAAGGGTTATTGCCAAGGCAAAGTCAGAGCACATAGGCAGAATTGGCGAGAAACTAGTTCGACTTCCTTCGGGAACCCGTGCATTCTGGTCTCTCGCCAAGGCTGTCCAAGGGAATTTCTGTCAGCCATCACTACCATCTCTGCACAGGGAGGACGACTCACTGGCCCACGGCGCAAAAGAGAAAGCCTTTTTGGCTCCCTTTTTGCGTCCAACTCGACTCTTGATGACGGGGAGAATACACCGCCGACCATCCCACGGTATGAGTGCTCCATGCCGGATGTGAGGTTCTCACAGCACTCGGTTTGCAAAGCACTCCTCTCCCTAGACATCAAGAAGTCGAGTGAGCCTGACGGAATCCCCCCAATTGTGCTGAGGACGTGTGCTTCGGAGTTGGCACCGGTTCTAACGCGTCTTTTCGGGTACTCCTACTCCCTGGGCATAGTCCAGAATTCATGGAAGACAGCTTTTGTCAGAAATTGGTCCAGTAGTTTTTGCGTGAATCGGTAATACACAGAGAGACAGACAGACAAAAATTCTAAAAACCACTAATTTAGCTTCACACACTTTATTTAGTAATATGGACTTGTTTTTTCAAAAATATGTTACAATTACAGACATGGCTTTTCTATAGATTTATTATATGTATAGATTGTTTTAATCTATTTTAATTAACTAAACTCTTCATTTTAACCCAAACTTATCTCAGTATATCACTGAATACCATATTAAAAAAAAGATTCAGCTATGTGGAGATCAGTGTATGCAATCTCACAGACAAAAAACTGTTTACGATTTTAATATACGTATCGTTAGGGAGTTCTTTATAACGCGTTCAGGGACAATATCTTTTAATTATATTACGGCATATTTTTAATAGTTTAAAAATCGAACTTCTGTTATTTATTTAAATAATAATAATAATATATGTAACTTGTGCTAAATATAGTAAACATGCCTCAATAACAGGTATCCGAAGATGTAAGACAATGTGTAGAACATTGGATAGCAGAGGGATGGTGCGGCGTAGCTGAAGAAGAGATTTATGATGAACACGGAAATGGGAGTGAGGGATTTTATTTAATACTTTTAATTATTCTATTTGAATGGGTAGCATGATGGGCTAATATATATATTAATTTCACAGTGTGTGTTGTATCAGCGAAGACCTTACCGTTTGAGGTACTGGCTGCAGTGCGCGAGTTATGCGCCGCTGCTGCCCCTGCACCTTCCCCTCACCCCGCTACGGACCCCCCACCGCAGCTGCTGGATGCTTACTTGTAAACCTTTTTTAACATTGATAATGATTTGTGATAATTATCATATCTTCATACGTACGTTACAAAAACGGATTATATATTGTTTTCAGACGCTCCAAGCACAAGCATAAACTATATGCAAAAGTTATAGCATATAGTTAGGTTTATATATATATATATACACATATATATATATATATATACATATATAAATATTATATTTCTTATTTTATTTTATGAAAGGGTAATGAAATATTTCTGCCCTGCAGTCGTACATATTGTAACGTACTTACATATGAACTGCTTACTTTACCACTATTACAACTACATATATACTATATATATATATATATATATATATATATATATATATACATACATAAATATAAATAAGAAACAAACTAAGAAAATGATGTGCTACTCATTATATCTATAAGTAATATATGTTCTTATTATTATGTATATTGGTATGTACACATATCTATGTGTACATAATAAGTTTTCGAAATATTTTAATAATTTCTTATTTATATATAAAGTGTTTCCAGATTTGAAGCTCACTAAAATTTAGATAAAAAAAAGAGAATTCGCTGATTAGGTTAACTGCAGTCTGTATTACGGTCTATTTTAAGAGCTTATGAACAGAAAAAAAATTTGTTTTAATATTTAGTTTTGTATCATTAACTACTCGCGTATTCAAAAATTCTTCATAGCTGTAAATAAAGCTATTTTTTGGAAAAAAAACTGCGTAAAACCATTTTGCAGTAATAATTTACTTATTATGGCACTGTTCCAGTTCACCTGTCGCTTATTTTGAACAAGAATTATGCATCCGATTGTATTTTGTTTTTAATATATAAATATTTCATTACATAATTATACGAATGTAAAAGTTCATGCATCAATCCAGTTAACACCATAAAAAGGAATTTACTAATTTAAAAAATTCGTTTAACTATTAATTTAAGAGCTTATCGAATCCTTGAAACTTGCCGAGTATTTTTCTTCTAAACAGTTTCCTCATATCTGTGAACATCATTTCTGTTAACTTGATTTTCACCGAAACGGCATTTGATAACAGAAAAGACGAAATGACAGTTAATCTGATCACAGCATTTTGTAAACAACAGGCGTGCTACCTTTTTATTTAATTACAAACATTATCACACCTGAACTGTACGGAATTGAATAAGGAAGGGAACTTCAACGAAAAAGGAGGCATTGTAAGTAGCAGATAACGCAATGATTGTGGGTCGTGTTGTGACTAATTTACTGAGCTGATGTGACAAAAAAATTGTAAGGAGGTTCAAATTTTTGCTGTGGATAACGTTGAAGACGTTGAAATTATGTAAAAATCAATTAGTGTATCAAATAAATTCAAAGGAAAAATAGATATTCAAACTACTTTGTGTAAATAGTCTTCCAACACTTTTGCATGCTAAAAGTCAGAGCTGTCGCGTATACAAATCAGTACATATCTGTACTCATTACGAAATCGATTTGATAACATTTGAACCCTAATTGTTCAGAAATTAAGCTGAAATTGTTCAGTTAGAAATAAATACAGCAGATGCTGCTCGTCGAAATTTTAACAGATCAATACCAAGTATTCACGATGTCTCCAGTTTGTTGGTCAAGTTAGTTCTTCACATTTGCTTGCTACTTTACCAAGGATTTCCTTGGCTATTACTTCAAATACTTTCAGTGGTTAATCAACTGATGTTTCTTCAGAAAATCCCCAACTAAGTCCTTATGTTCAGTCGCCACATAATAAATCATTGTGACTTAGTGATCCAAAAAGTAGAGATTAGAATTTAACGGATAGATTCTTGAGGCAAGAGATAGGTTAAAAATGAACATTTTCACTTCTTATCAGGTCTTTTTGATATAGAATAAAAACTCACCCTTCGTTTTTCAAAACAACGTTTAACTTTTTTCAGCTCATCTGCAATGTGTAGATTTTTATCGTCCATTGTACCTATTAGCTGATTTTATTGTTGTGTTTGAAAAATTTATAAAGAAATGACGCATAATTTCCGTGAATATTATAATTTAATTTTTTGTTTGTCTATTGATTATTACTGAATATGTACGCTTTCATTTTGATGTTAAGTGTGCACATGTGTCACTCAGAAAGTACACATTTATTTATTTATTTATTTATTTATTCATTTATTTAGAAAACCAACAGCGTATATAGAAAATATTAACATTAATGTAACAAACTAAAAGTATGGCCAATAACAGGTTTCCCTTATATTGTTTGATGGTAGGTGTATTGTTGTTAGAAGAAAAGGAAAAAGAACAATCACATGATCACAAAATAATTGCTATGAATATATATTTTAGATAGCTAAAAATTGATCCTTTTTGTCAAGATTTGCATCATTTCTGTTATCAGTCATTTTTATAATTTTGATGATTTTTACTTCGTTATTGTCTAGCGACCTTTTATTTCCGTTTATGTTTTTAATAATCTCATAGGCATTAAATGATTAACAACTTAAATCGAAAAAAATACATGAAAGGCAGTTATATTTTTTTACAAATGTAGAATGACCCATATGTGGTACATCTTTTCACACAGATATATATATATATATATATATATATATATATATATATATATATATATATATATATATCAATTATTAGACAATATAATTTATGTTTATGTTAACAGATGGTTCGAGCCTTTGATTGATCGCTGGCTAGCAGTGACAAAGACCATGGCATTGCAGAGAGTGCGCGCAGCTGTTGAGCTCGGTAAAATGCACTATCGTATATTGTCGTAATACATAATTTTAATAATGAAATTTACAAAAATATTTGATTATTTTATTACTAGTTTCTGTATATTTTTCTAGTACTATATGATTTTTGGTTTAAAGTTATTGTGAGTAAGTTTTCGCTTGTCTTATTTTCGTAAAATCACTAGATGTTAAGTATAAAAATAAAAGGTATATCATAAATTTGGATTCCAGAACTCCTAAGATATGACATTTATTGTCTTATTACGAATAGTAGTTTGTAAAGTAAGTGTCAGTGTTCGGTTTAAATAAGTTTCTGATTCAATAAAGAAGTACCGTGAAAAATATGCGAACTAAAATACCACGGTCTAGTAGTCTATACCTCGGTCGACGACGACGATTTAAATGATTATTGCGATAAAGAGAGAGAGCGTAAGGCACTCCCGATAAGGAGTAATATACTTACAGGTTTTATTGATACATAAATGACATAAAAGTCTTTTTTTAAAGCATTCTGACAATATATTTATTTGAGCGGACAGTCTGTGTCATACAAGCGACTAGCCTACAGCGTCCTTCACATTCAATATTACAACGCTTTTAGGATGCTGTTGGACTGTTATGACGTTGCTGCTTCGAAGATGTTTAAAAATGTTCAGGTTGATGGACTTCACGCTCGCAAAACGGGCTCAATGTTAAAGCGTCGGTGTAACAGTAACAGCATTCTGAAAAAAAACAGCAAATCACATTTTCTGCCGACTTCTAAAAAGAAGACGGTACTCAATTCGTTTGTTTGTTTTTTATGTGTGTAACCTCATAAATTTTTCTGGGTGAACCAATTTCAAGGATTCTTTTTTTATTTGCAAGCTGGTACTTCTCGTGTGGTCCCATATGAATTTGGTTTAGGTCAGACCAACAGTTTTTGAGTTATTCTCAATAACTTATATTGAAGTCGGCTGTACAAAATTTTTAATTTTTATTTATGTGTAGACTGGCGCCGCGGTCTTAAATAAATAAACATGTTCTAGTTGCGCCTCATGTTCATAATTTCTCAATAAATAATATCAAATGTATAAATAAAAAAACATACTAGTTACTCGTGTACTTGTGCTGGTACGTTCATTGAAAGCAGCTAACGTTTTATCAAAACGAAAAACGGATATCGTGTTGGATATATAGTAACAAAATGTGAGCGCAGTTAATTCAACATAAATTAGTTCATCTAATTATAGTAAGGGCAACAAAAGGTTCGCACCAAGATATACCGACCATTTAGATAAATATCTACGTTAGTGCGGCACGAAACCATTAATTAGTCAGATACTGATGACAGAGAGTTCTAAAAAAGCTATGCTATTTACTATAAACGCTATTGTTGTTTATATTTGTATAGTTATTTAAGAACATTTATACTGAGCAGAAAAATTATAAATAATTGTTTATTATTTTAAATTATATTTTATTCATATACATATTTACGACGTAGGCATTTATTTGTATTTTTATATTAAAGTAAAGGATGAAAAATACCATACAGTCCATGTGATGGTAAACGGATGATACAGCCTATAAGCACCAACATGATACAGGTAGAGCCAGAAGTCTGGTGGATTATAAAAATCATGAAGAAAAACTAAAATTGGTACATAAACAATATATATCATCATTTAAGAATCAAAATTCAGACGCTTTGTCACCCCTGGGGATTAAATTGGAATGCCTCGTTAACAGTTTTTTTTTTAATATAGTATCAGGGTAGCAAACGAATACACAGTCGACCTGATTCAAGTAGATACTGGGGCCCATAAACATCCACATCTATCCTCGATTAATAAACAAAATTCAGACGCGTTGTCACCTCTGAGGACTGAAATGGAATGTCTCGTTTTCAGTAAAAAAGGTCTCCGGTTCCATATATCACCATAGAACATAGCAATAAACTGCTTACTTTACGCTGGTATTCTGTGTATGCGTGGTCCTTCCCTGGTCGAACCGACCTATTGTGCTACACCCATTAAACAGCTGCAGCGTGGCACTACTGGTAAAAAGATGTATTTTATATAAGACAATATTAAGCTTTTATTATTGTATGCTTTATAGATCGACCAGTGGAAGGAGAGCACTTTGTAAAACACAGCACGTCGTCGGTGGACACAGGCGCTTGGTAAGTGTTTTATGTTAAAAATTTAAAGTCAAAGGGAAAATATTTCTATTCAAAATTGGCCTGTACAAAACACTTTTTATTACTTACAACGAAATTACAATGGAAGAGAGATTGGCGCAAAGAAATAAATGATATTTTATTAGGTCTTTATTTAATTGTTAAAATGCTCGTAGACTCGAAGTTGTCAGTAGAAGCCTCAGATCGTCAAGTAAAAATTATGCATCAAATAAATTATAACGTGACTGTATAAAAGTACAACAATTACTGAACTTTTTTATTAACACAACAGTAGTTTTAAAATTGTTTATTTTGTATTTTATAAATCATCAATGACACAAAACTTTATACGGAAATTAAAGTGATATTTTACCGCACGACAGTAAAACATAACTTATTAATTACTTTAATTAGTATTTGCGACTATTTGTGTGTCGTAATTTAAGTTTAATAAATAGGCGGACGGAGTCAAATTTTAATATCAAAGGTCGGGGAAAAGTTTCTTTGTACTTTTTTGTATAAAATTGAAGAAAAATCTCATTGGTTGTACTGTTTTATGTGGCTGGTTTAATATTAATACATATAGGCAATTAAAATAAAGTACTACTGCTAGTAAAAAACACTTTCCCGCCATTTTTCAATTGTTTTTCTGTTTGCCAAAATGAGTAAATCTAAAGAAGAAGTTCGATACATTCTGAAGTTTTATCACAAAAATGGGAAAAATGCGACTCAAGCCGCGAAAAAATTTGTGATATTTATCGACCTAATGCATTGTCAGTAAGAGTAGCTTAAAGTTGGTTCAAGCATTATCAGTTTTTCATTTCAGTTTCAGTCCCTAAGTCGTATCGGTCCGAAAAAATCGCTGGTGGTAATCGATTCCACAAGGAAGTTGTGCGAGGGAGAAAACTTCTTCTGAATCGCACAGTGGTGGACCGCCAATCATCCAGATGATATGGATGGTATCGCGAGTTTTGTCGCGATGTGCGATAGTGAAATTAAGCGGCTGGAATTAGTCCGAACAATTCCTCAGAGCACTCCCCGTGGTAGATGCGATAAAATACGCAAAGAGATGCAACATCTCTACGCAGTGCCAGTGAAGAAGTGTGCCAGAAGCCGATCGGAAAGAACTCGGTCGTCGACGATTCGAACCGCTCAGCGCTGGATGCGGTCAAGTGGAAGGAGCTGGCACTGGAGAGCTCCTGCCCAGAGATGGGAACAGTATTCCATGTGAGGCCGAACCTGCGCCTTGTAAAGTTGCAAGCGGTGCGCCCGCATGAAATACTGTCCCGCTCTGCTGAGCACGCCAAGCTTTTTAGAGGCCAAATTAGCCTTCTCTTTCAATGACCACGAAACTGCACGTCACTCGATATGTCGACACCGTGGATACCGATACTGGCTGAGGCAAAAAGGGGAGTGCCTTGAAACTGAGTAGATACGACAAAGGGATTATTTTTAGCGGTAAACGCGCAAACTTGTGTCTCCTGAGGATTGAACTGGACTAGATTTAGTCGCCCCCAGTCTGAGACTTTGTTCAACAAAGTCTCGACTTCAGACACAAGTTTATTCCAGTACTCGGCGACGTTTTCCCGAGAAATATTTGCACGGCCGGTGTATAAAGCATCACCAGTGCTGTCGTCTGCATAGCAATGAATGTTACTTGTTTGCAACATATCATTGATATGCAGAAGAAACAGCGTTGGTGATAGCACGCAGCCTTGTGGAACACCAGCGTTGATACGCTTCAAATCAGAGCATGCACCGTCTACTACGACCTTGATGCTCCGATCTGCAAGAAAACTGGTGATCCAATTGCACAATTTCTCGGGAAGCCCATAGGAATGGAGCTTCGAAAGAAGCGCTTTATGCCAAACCCGATCGAAAGCCTTCGCTATGTCCAAACTAACGGCCAACAACAAAAGTTAGGTAGACCAGAAGATCACCAGCTGAGCGACCTCGACGGAAACCGTACTGGCAGCTCGTGATCCTCAAATTACCGCAAGAGCTGGCTGTTAATAATCGTTTCCATTACTTTGGAGAACAAGGAGGTGATAGAGATAGGCCTGTAGTTGGACGGATCTGAGCGGTCGCCTTTTTTAGGGATCGGGTGCACCAAAGCTGTCTTCCATGAGTTCGGGACTACGCCTAGTGAGTAGGAGTACCGAAAAAGACGCGTTAAAACCGGTACCAACTCCGCAGCACACGTCTTCAGCACAATAGGCAGGACTCCATCAGGCCCACTCGACTTGTTGACGTCCAGGGAGAGGAGTGCTTTACGCACCAAGCGCTGTGTAAACAGCACTTCCCGCATGGAGCACTCCCACCGCGGGATGGTCGACTGTGTTTTCCCCTCGTCATCTAGAGTCGAGTTGGAAGCAAAAAGAGAGCCTAGCAGATCGGATTTCTCCTTTGCGTCTTGAGCCAGTGAGTCGTCCACCCAGTGCAGAGATGGTAGAGATGGCTGACAGAAGTTCCCTTGGACAGCCTTGGTGAGAGACCAGAATGCACGTGTTCCCGAAGGGAGGCGAACTAGTTTCTCTCCAATACTGCCGATGTGCTCTGACTTTGCCTTGGCAATGACACTTTTGAAGGACCTGAAGGCTTATACTTCTTTTTAAGAGCGCTGGTGTTTACATCCCGGGACGTTGATGCGTCAGCCCAGGCCTGGTAGCACTCCTGCTTATAGCGTGATGCTATTTTATAGGAGCGACCAAACCATGGCTGGGATCTGCCTCCAATGGGCACCACAGAGGATGGAATAAAAAGTTCCATAGCACATAGAGCGTGAGTGGCACTGTACTCCGGATCAGACAATGGCCCGAAGAGCCGAGTGGGGCATCGACGGAAACCTGATATCCGTCCGGATCAGAGGTCAGCAGAAGGTCCAACAGGGAAGGTACATGATCCTCCACATCTGGGATCCGCGTAGACGAAGTAACCAGTTGTGTTAGACCATATGCCAAGGCAAAGTCATAGACAGATCTTCCCGCATGATCGGTTAAACGAGAACCAATCCATTCAGCGTAGTGGCCGTTAAAATCACCGAGTATCACGATCTCAGCGAATGCGACCTGTTGTAGCACGGAGTCTGCAGCCATTTAGACGTGGTCGATGAGTCGGTCTGTGTCGGCATTACCACTATGGGACCTATAGAGGCACCCGTAGACGCGGGGATGGCCGTCGCTGTCTACGCGCAGCCATAGGATGGACAGGTCCGTACCTTCAAGACTGCCGAGGCGTCAAAAACAGATGTCCTCTCTGACGTTTACGCAAACTCCAGCCCGGGGCACAAAAGAGTGTTCAAATTTGTAGGAGAGATACGATTTAACGGTGGTAGAGCCCTGCAGCAGTTTTTTGCTGTTGCACGTATGGGCCGGCTCGAGCCGGGTTGGTACCACGACCTCACAGAATACCGGCGTGAAGTAGAGGCTCTGCTTCTGCGTTTCGTCTGGTGAGTGCAGGTGGCCGGAGGCCCAATTCCCCCCCCCCCCCATCAACATGGTAGCGGAATTAGACAATAGACTACCCCAGGAGGGTACCAGTACCCCTGGAGAATCCCTCGCTGAGCATCCACGACCATGTTATTCCAATCCTGAGCGTGGGTGCTCAGGCTGCCCCGCGTATTCTGGGGGGGGCAAAATTCCGCTCAAAAACAAAACTGCTCGGGGCAAGCTGAGCAACAATACCAAGGCGACCCCTGCCACGCTATCCGTGAATTTCTGCAACATCAGGGGACTTCACTCTAACCTAAACGCCGTCCACTACCATCTCGAGACGGCGAAGCCGGCCTTGCTCTTTTTGACCGAGACGCAGGTTTCCTCTCCGACTGATATTTCGTATCTCTCCTACCCGGGGTACAAATTGGAGCACTCCTTTGTGCCTCGGGCTGGAGTTTGCGTGTATGTTAGAGAGGACATCTGTTCTCGACGCCTCGGCAGTCTTGAAGGTTCGGACCTGTCCATCCTTTGGCTACGCGTAGACAGCGACGACCATCCGCGCGTCTACGGGTGCCTCTATAGGTCCCATAGCGGTAATGCCGAAACAGACCGACTCATCGACCACGTCCAAATGGCTACAGATTCCTTGCTACAACAGGTCCCATCCGCAGAGATCGTGATCCTTGGCGATTTTAACGCCCACCATGCCGAATGGCTCGGTTCACGTTTAACCGATCATGCGGGGAGATCTGTTTATGACTTTGCCTTGGCATATGGTCTGACACAACTGGTTACTTCGCCTACGCGGATTCCAGATGTGGAGGATCATACACCTTCCCTGTTGGACCTTCTGCTGACCTCTCATCCGGACGGATATCAGGTTTCCGTCGATGCCCCTCTCGGCTCTTCGGACCATTGTCTGATCTGGAGTATGGTGCCACTCACGCTCCCTTCGCGTTTGCGTTCTGCAGGTTGCCGCCGTGTTTGGCATTACAGGTCGGCGGATTGGGACGGAATGCGGTCTTTCTTTGCATCCTACCCATGGGGGCGGGTTTGCTTCTCGCCGGATGATCCCAGTGCTGTTGCTGACTCTGTCACTGATGTGGTGCTACAGGGAATGGAACTATTTATTCCATCATCTGTGGTACCCATCGGAGGCAGATCTCAGCCTTGGTTTGGTCGCTCCTGTAAGACTGCATTGCGCAGTAAGCAGGAGTGTTATCAAGCCTGGGCTGCGGCTTCGGTGACTCGGGATGTAAACACCAGCACACTTAAAAAGAAGTATAACTTCGCCTCCAGGTCCTTCAAAAGAGTTATTGCCAAGGCAAAGTCAGAGCACATAGGCAGAATTGGCGAGAAACTAGTTCGCCTTCCTTCGGGAACCCGTGCATTCTGGTCTCTCGCCAAGGCTGTCCAAGGGAATTTCTGTAAGCCATCACTACCATCTCTGCACAGGGAGGACGACTCACTGGCCCAAGACGCAAAAGACAAAGCCGACCTTTTAGGCTCCCTTTTTGCGTCCAACTCGACTCTTGATGACGGGGGGAAAATACCGCCGACCATCCCGCGGTGTGAGTGCTCCATGCCGGATGTGCTATTCTCACAGCGCTCAGTTCGCAAAGCACTTCTCTCCCTGGACATCCAGAAGTCGAGTGGGCCTGACGGAATCCCCCCAAGTGTGCTGAGGACGTGTGCTCCGGAGTTGGCACCGGTCCTAACGCGTCTTTTCCGGTACTCCTACTCCCAAGGCGTAGTCCCGAATTCATGGAAGACAGCTTTTGTCCACCCGATCCCTAAAAAAGGCGACCGCTCAGACCCGTCCAACTATAGGCCTATCGCGATCACCTCCTTGTTCTCCAAAATAATGGAATCCATTATTAACTGCCAGCTCATCCGGTACCTTGAGGATCACCAGCTGATTAGTGACCGCCAATACGGTTTTCGTCGGGGTCGATCAGCTGGTGATCTTCTGGTCTACCTGACCCATAGATGGGCGAAGGCAGTAGAGTCCAAGGGGGAGGCGTTGGCCGTTAGTCTGGACATTGCGAAGGCCTTTGATCGGGTTTGGCACAAAGCGCTTCTTTCGAAGCTGCCTTCCTATGGGCTTCCCGAGAAATTGTGCAATTGGATCACCAGCTTTCTTGCAGATCGGAGCATCAAGGTCGTTGTAGACGGTGCATGTTCTGACTACAAGCCTATTAACGCTGGTGTTCCACAAGGCTGTGTGCTATCACCAACGCTGTTTCTTCTGCATATCAATGATATGTTGCAAGCTGGTAGCATTCATTGCTATGCAGATGACAGCACTGGTGATGCTCTATACACCGGCCGGGCCAATATTTCTCAGGAAAACGTCGCCGAGTACCGGAACAAACTTGTGTCTGAAGTCGAGTCTTTGCTGGACAAAGTCTCGGATTGGGGGCGACTAAATCTAATCCAGTTTAATCCTCAGAAGACACAAGTTTGCGCGTTTACCGCTAAAAAGAACCCCTTTGTCGTATCTCCTCAGTTTCAAGGCACTCCCCTTCTTGCCTCAGCCAGTATCGGTATCCTCGGAGTCGACATATCGAGTGACGTGCAGTTTCGTGGTCACTTGGAAGAGAAGGCCAAATTGGCCTCTAAAAAGCTTGGCGTGCTCAGCAGAGCGGGACAGTATTTCATGCCGGCACACCGCCTGCAACTTTATAAGGCGCAGGTTCGGCCTCACATGGAATACTGTTCCCATCTCTGGGCAGGGGCTCCCCAGTGCCAGCTCCTTCCACTTGACCGCATCCAGCGCAGAGCGGCTCGAATCGTCGACGACCGAGCCCTTTCCGATCGGCTCGATTCATTGGCACTGCGAAGAGATGTTGCATCTCTTTGCATTTTCTTTCGCATCTACCATGGGGAGTGCTCTGAGGAATTGTTCGGATTAATCCCAGCCGCCAAATTTCACGAACGCACATCGCGGCAGAACTCCCGATACCATCCACACCATCTGGATGATTGGCGGTCCACCACTGTGCGATTTAGAAGATGTTTTCTTCCTCGCACAACTTCCTTGTGGAATAGTTTACCACCAGGGATTTTTCCGGACCGATACGACTTAGGGACCTTCAAGAAAAGAGCCTACTCCTTTTTAAAAGGCCGGCAACGCATCTGCAATTCCCCTGGTGTTGCGGTTGTTCATGGGCGGCGGTAGTCACTTACCATCAGGTGAGCCGCATGCTCGTTTGCCCCCTCTCCTATAAAAAAAAAAAAAAGAAGTATCAGCCGGAGAGGACACCTGAGTCTCGGTTAAAAAGAGCAAGGCCGGTTTCGCCGTCTCTAGATGGTAATGGACAGTGTTAAGGTTGGAATGAAGTCCCCTGATATTGCAAAAATTCACGGGTAGCGTGAAAGGGGTCGCCTTGGTCTTATTGCTCCGCTTGCCCCGAGCAGTATCAGTCGCGATTGGAATTTTGCTCCCCCTCAGAATACGCGGGGCAGCCTGAGCGTGGGTGTCCAGGAGTGGAGTAGTTTGATCGTGGATGCTCCGGCCACCTGCACTCACCAAGCGGAACGCAGAGGTAAACCTCTACTTCACGCTGGTATTCTGTGAGGTCGTGGTACCACCCCGGTTCGAGCCGGCCCATCCGTGCGACAGCAAAAGCTGCCGCGTGGCTCTACCACTGTTTATTATAATCAAATGTAATTAAACTTTAAAAAAAATCTTGAATTTGTATATAAAACACGAAGAAACTTTTTCCCCGACCATCATACTTAATAACATGTAGCAGTACAAAAGTAAAAAACTTCTTTATTAACTAAGTTGATAGCATTTTTTATTAGACAACACAAACAGATTTAGTTTTGCAATCACTCTTGAAAGGGCTATATTAGTTGTCTATATGAAAAGCACTTAACGCTCAAATCGATTTCTGCAACATTGAATGTTGAACACTGCGCTTTATTTGTAGGCATGGAAAAAGGACGTTTAACGAGAAATTTGAGTTATTGACATTGAATCCATTGATATCAATGAATTTCGCGGAATAAAAAGGAATTTCTGCAGTTTCACAAGTAGCCAGAATAATGCACTTAATTAAAAATTAAATAATTTCACTTGGAGGCGTGTACTATTGCATCATATAGGCGGATTAAGGTATAGTAATAAAAGTAGAGCGACCCATTTTAATATAAAATTGTACGGAGGGACTCGGCTAGATTGCAGCAAATTGAGAAATTCCCTTGGTAAACAGACATTTTGCAGTGACATTCCACGTATAACTTTTTCCGAAACAATCATACAACATATTACTGAATAAATGCTGCTACCATATATCTGAAACGTCGTCTCAGCCCAGCAAATTACTAAAATGTAATAAAAAATAACATGCATTTACAAGACATTTAAATATTTTCGATTTATGAATTGGTGGTGGGCACAAAATTGCCAAAAAGTAATATTTCGTAACATACTTCTAAAAGACTGAAATTTCGAAGAAATATTTAAAACTAGCTGTTCCCCGCGACTTCGCCCGCGTGTTATTTGGGGTTTTAATTTTTTTTGCGCGGAACCCTAATTCTTTTTCTAAAATAAAAGTAGCCTTTGTTACTCCTTGTGACATCAGCTATCTGCCAGTGAAAATCCCGTCAAAATTGTTCCAGCTGTTTCGGAGATTAGCCAGAACAAATAGACAGACAGACGGACGGATAGACAGACAGACCGACAGATAGACAAAAACTTTAAAAATGGTTTTTTTTGTTATAAGTACCGTATATACTTTCACACGCATTTAATAAAAAGCTGTAATTTTGACATTATAAAGAGACACTTCAATTTTATTTATTTGTATAGATTACTTTTGCCAGGCGATTTAGACTGTTGCTAATATTTCCTGGTCAGTGTGTTGTTTACCTTTTCACTGGGAGTGCGAGAGAGACAGACTATGCATATGAATACACTAAAAAGGGTAAAAGTACAGCCTTATAATATATCAACATTTGGGCACAGGATTCCTCACACTTCTGAGACATTTTTTGGGCAAGAAAATGTTGACAGACTTCCAATGACTTTTTAAAATGTCTAAATACTTTTTAATTTTTCGGAGATGCAAGTTTTATCACGGTGTTTTCCTCCCAAGTGGTAAATCTGTACTTAAAATATCACTTAAATATCAATTAACAATTTCATTGGTGCCGGCGGTAATTGAAAGCGAAAGGTTCTTGTAAAAATGTAAATGTTATTTAACTCTTTTCTCGATAATGGCTATAACTATTTGGACGACATATTGTATTTAGTAACTTTTTACTTTTTAAGTTAATCTAGATACGAGTCATTCCTGAAAAAAAAATTTTTTTTGCTAACGCCAAGTAAAGCTCGATTGCCCAGGCACTAGGGCTGTGTAGTACTTACCCAAGCAGCACACAAGCGTTATGAACTTTAATATACCAGCCCATATAGAACTTAGAGTTCTATTAGAAGCGTATAAGAGTGTCGAAAAGAGATTGTATACTTATAAGAGTGGCTTATGAGTTATTATACAGCTCAAGCTGTATAAAGTCTGTATTATGGGATCTAAGTAAGCTTAGGGTTCTTAATCAGAATATGACTCTCTACTATACAGCTTTAAGTATTTTGTTACACTTTAATTTGATTTTATCATTAAAGCTGTATAGAAGCTGTTTTTTGCATGCTGTCACTTGCTTATTACAGCTTTAAGTGTTATAATAGTATCATTCAAATATTATTTCTGTACAATGGTGTATGTGAACTTCCTTCTAAAACTTATTCTTATGGCGTAATTGTACACTCTTGTTAATATTTTATAAGTTCTGTCTATGAGAGTGATATAAAACTAAAAAAATAAATAACAGCTATAGTACAGATTAAGTCTGTATAAGTGATAGAATATCGCCATTTTGAATGCGTAATTACGTGTTTAATATATTGTGCTATAGTGAACAAATTAATTTAAAAAAGAAAAAGATTTGGTGCAGTTAGGAGAAGGATTAAAAGGAAATATTTAAATATCACAAATTATCAACGAAAAAATAGTGATATTGAAGAATATAGAAGTACTTTAATAAATCAGACGAGCTACAGTCAAGCGACAATCCCATCGACGGCTAACAAAGAGAGTTCCGTAACAAAAACATTAAGCAGTGTTAATCATGATGAGTTTGTACATCTTTTAACAACTCTCGGAACTTATGCCATATTAACGCTCAAAGTATCCCGAGCCACTATTCCGAACTTGAAGCTTCATTTTCCCCCGAGTATATTCATGCCATATTAGTGTCGGAAAGTTGGCTGAAGCCTACTTTACCGTCAACTTTATATCCCCTTCCTGGCTTTGTACTCGTTAGAAATGATCGTGTTGGAAAAGGTGGAGGTGGTGTAGCCATCTACCTACACGCATCAATTCCTCACAAAGTTGTTCTAACATCTCCTTCCTGCTATTCTGCTACTTCTGAGTTTTTATTCGTGGAACTCGATGTCAAGGGCACCAGGATGCTTCTAGGGGTAGTGTATTGCCCCCCTTCGACTGACTACTTCGCCACTTTAGATATGGCTCTCACTGATATTTGTTCTGAGTACACACACTGTATAATCATGGGTGACTTTAATACAGATCTGTTGAAAAGCTGCCCTCGTTCCAAAAAGCTTCTTTCAATTATTGAGTCGGTTAATCTTTCTATTCTCCCTTTAAAGGCTACTCATCATAATATCGGAACCGATGACTCATTGATTGATTTAATCCTTGCTGCTTCTCCTGAACGTGTGATGATGCACGGTCAGTTACCCGCTTTGGGTATCTCACGCCATGACATGATTTATGCTTCGTATAAGCTTAAACCACCCAAATATTCACCTACTGTAATGCATCTTCGCAGCTTTTCTAAAATAGACTTTGATAAGCTAAAGAATGACGCTCTTAATCTCGATCTAGCCTCTTTAATTGCAGCACCTACTGTTGACGATAAAGTCTTGATTCTTAACCACAATGTTCTCAGCCTCTATGATGCTCATGCTCCAGTTCATAAGGTCAGATTGAAGCGTCCGCCTGCTCCATGGATGACGGAGGACGTAAGGTTGGCAATGACTAGACGAAATCGAGCTTTTCTTTGTTTCAAGAGAGATCGTACTGAAGAAAATTGGTTATCTTTTAAAGCAGCCAGGAATAGGTGTAATCAGATGGTACGTGCAGCTAAACGCCGATATTTCCATAATTGTATTAATAACTCTTCACCAGCCGTAGTGTGGAAATTTCTAAGATCTTTTGGTCTTTGCAGGCCAGCTACATTGGATTGTGGTCCTTCTCTATCACTCGATGAAATCAACCAACATTTCGCTTCTGTAAAAGCATTGGACCCTACAATTCGCTCCCAAACTATGACATCCATTGCTTCTATGCAAACTCCTAACATTCCTACCTTTAATTTTTCTCCTGTTTCTCAGGATGATGTCAAAAAGTCTATTTTAGCAATCCAATCCAAGGCGGTGGGTTATGATGAGATTAGTAGACATATGGTAGTATTTATACTAGAGCATCTTCTTCCTGCAATTTCCCATATCATCAATTTTTCCCTTGATTCATGTCAGTACCCTAATCTTTGGAAGAGGGCTTTTATAAAGCCTCTCCCAAAAGTTCCTACTCCCATTCTTCCCAATCATTTTCGCCCGATATCCATTCTACCCTTTCTTTCCAAAATTTTAGAATCCTGTGTTTACAAGCAAATCTCTACTTTTATTTCGAAAAATAACCTACTGAGTATATTTCAGTCTGGGTTTCGCCCTGGTCATAGTACCACTACTGCTTTAATTAATGTTACTGATAATATTAGACAAGGTATGGAAGAAAAAAAGATAACAGTACTGGTACTAGTTGATTTCTCAAATGCTTTCAACACAGTTGATCATGAAATCCTCCTTTCCATACTATCTCACCTGAATTTTGGTCCTACTGCTTTGGAATGGTTTGCATCTTATCTTCGCGGTCGACAGCAGTCAGTCTGTGTGGGGCAAATGTCCTCAGCTTGGGCTGATGTGGATGCTGGTGTGCCGCAAGGCGGTATTCTTTCTCCTATAATATTTTCAATTTTCATAAACTTTATTACCTCCATCCTCGACTGCTCGTATCATTTGTACGCCGATGACCTTCAGCTTTATGTGCAAACTGAATTTGAGGATATACATAATGGAATCAAAAAAACTTAACGACAACTTATCAGCTATCAAAGATTGGTCTACTCGTTATGGAGTTTTGGTCAATCCTTTGAAATGCCAAGCTATACTACTGGGTAGCTCAAGAATGCTAGCTAAGATTAATCTGGCAGATTTACCTCCTATTTATTATGATAGTATTATAATTCCGTTCAGTAATTCTGTTAAAAATCTTGGCCTACATATCGACAGCACGTTGAATTGGAGAACCCAGGTTTCAGAAGTGAGTCGTAAAGTCATTGCCACTTTATGCTCTCTGTATCGTCTAAAACATTTTCTTCCCACAAAAACTAAAATCATGCTTGTCCATTCGCTCATATTAACCATAATTGATTATGCAGATGTGTGTTACCCAGATCTGTCCCAAGATCTTCTGAACAAACTGGAACGCCTTCTTAACAACTGTATACGATTTATTTTCGGGCTTCGTAAGTATGACCATATTTCGCAATATAGATCTAAGCTAAATTGGCTTACAATCCGTCAGAGGCTCAATTCCAGAATATTGCTTGTTCTTTTTTCCATTTTAAATGACCCATCTTCGCCTTCTTATCTTAAGAGTAAATTTCACTATCTCTCCTCATCTCATGATAGGGTCCTACGTTCTTCTTCTAACAACAAAATCTGTATTCCTGTTCACTTCACCGAGTACTATGGCAACTCCTTCACAGTTCAGGCTACACGCCTTTGGAACTCCTTGCCCGATGACATCAGAAAAACATCCAACAAGTATGTTTTTAAAAAATTGGTCCGTAACCATCTATTGAAGACAAAGCATTTTACTTGATTCATCCATTTGATATGTATTGCTAAACAGACGCATATATTCATAGGTATTTGTATGCACTAATTATATATTATGTATTTAAATATGTATATTTGTATGTATATATTTGTATATATGTTTGTATACGTCATATATGTATAGTTTATTTATTAGTAAATTGTATGTATTATGTAGTTAATTATTATTTTGTGTACTGTTATTTTATTCTATATTGTCGCACCTACGTCAAATTCTCACCACTCCATGGGTTGACTGGTAGAGAATGCCTCAAGGCATTAAGTCCGCCCTTTGTATTCTTTTGTTTTAAGGAATGCAATAAAGAATAAATAAATAAATAAAAAAATAAAAAAATCATGATCACAGTTATGTCAAATGTAACTTAGTTTTCGGCACCTGATTATGATGATTTATCATGCAGCAGCACAAGTAGTTCAAATGATAATAACAGCGAATTTTTAAAAAATCCAATTATTTTGCTAGCAAATTGAAGAATTGGACCACAGAAAGAAATATATCTTAAGTAGCTTTAAATGATGTAGCTACAATTGCAAATTGTAGATTTTATTAGCTAGATATATTAGCATCTAATCGCTTTTTGGCCATCTTTAAACGCCTTTTGATTCCCACAAACTTGGTACAATGAAAATGCAATTTTTCCCTTTCTCTATGGTTTCCAAAATTTTAAACGGCATATTTTCCTAAAAAGTAAAATAAAACCTATATTGGTTATACACAACACAGTCAAATTACTTTACAAAAGTTAAATTATGTATCAAATAAAATAGCTAACTCTTTTGGTTTTGCCGTACCTACGTGAGGTAAGAGTATGAATAGAAAACGATATACGTATGCGCTTGCCAGGAGTTACCTATCAACTAAACACAATAACAAAATAAACAGCATGCTCGTACTGGTAGCGTACTGCTGAGCGAGATAAAATATTCTGTCATAAAATGTGCCTTCCTTAATATTGTTTGGCAAAGAAAGAGATAGCTTTAATTCTTTACTCTACTTTTTAACATTACAAAGAAAAGATGTATAGCTAATCTTTATTTGCTAAATATCATTTTTTTGCTTTGGTTTGTGAATTTAACTGAAACAAAGGGGTAGTAATTTATTGCCAATAAATACAATCATTTCAATTAAATCGATGGTTCTAGGTTGGTACAAAAATAAAAAATAAATATTTTTTCAATTTATTAACTTTGTCTGTGTGGCTTTATATACTCTCTGTCTTAAAAGAAGTGAAAGAAGTAAGCACTTTTTTGTCCTTGTCCATAAAATAAAACAAGAAAATTACTTAAACGAGGTTACATCTTAAAATATTATTATTTAAATAAGATAAAGTGAAGAAGGGATAATAATGTTGTTTCTAAGACAAAGGTTTTTCATCTTTTATACATATCTCTAAAGACAATTATCTGTGATGTTTTAAAAACTACTATACAGCGTTAGTAATCAAAATATTCTATTATACAGCTGATTAAAAACCAATGGCTGTATAATATAATCCGTAACATACATAGTACAGCTACTAAGACTATAAGACCCTCGAAATATCCTTTAGGCTGTTTAGCAAATTGTCGCCATTTTAGGACCTATAAAAACAACATTTAAATTGTAAATTTAGGAATATGAGACATTAGTTTTAGCCTACACCATTATTTTTAGTTTGACTAATGATCACCTTGCCCCAATATGCATTCATATTCACTAATTTAATTATTTTCTTATTCTAACCTATGAAATCAATACTTACTTACCATATTTAGTATTTTACCCTTATATTATTTCGTTATTTTGCTGGCGCGGCAATTTTTTGATAGAAATCATATACAAGTTTACCGTAAATCTAATTTTGCACTTTCTATTCACCAGTTATCACCGTCAAAACTCAACTACAATCCACGTAATATTAATATGTAATATAATCTTTCACTCAATGTCGCCATCATTCAATAAGGTATATAAATAAATCTATTAAGTTATGTTTGTCATAAATTCATTTGTGATACCGTTCAAACAGCAATTTAGAACTTTTATCTTTAAAAAATAAGATATTTGTAGTGTAATAGTTTACTTGTATACCAAATAACAGCTATAATACAGCATTATACAGCCCCTTTTGTGCTTGTACAGCTACTGTACAGCGCTACTAACGCATAAAGCTGCATAATTTGTGCCAATATTTTACTTATAAGAGTGGTATAAGCGCTTACACAGCCTTTGTACAGCCAGTAAATGCAGCCTGTAGTATAAAAAGGAACCCCAATACAGCTCGTATACAGCTTGCATGCTGCTTGGGTAGTAGTCAATTGATTGGTTTTACTTATGTCACCAATTTAAAAAATCGATTTCTAAAATAAAAAAAGTAATATATACTATAATACCAGGTTTTGACCGCGTCTCCGTCCGCGTAGAATTAAATAAAACAAAAGATCTATAACAGTAAAGTGGCAAGTAAATCAATTATCAGAAAACCACTTTAAACTCTTTTTTTTGCTATTATTTCAATAAAGAAAAAAGTTTACTTCAAAACATATTTTATATCTTATAATCATCATCACAATTACAGCCCTTCACAAGTCCACTGCTGAACATAGGCATCCCCCAAGGAATTCCATAAAATTTATAATAATCATCAAAAACACTTTTTTAATAATTTTTAATTTCTTTTTATTTAACTCAATACTTTCATATAACAGATAGCTTAGATCGATCCTGGCCTTGCTCTATATCTGTTCATGAAGTTTCATCACAACGGAATACAGACATTTCAATCTTATTTATATGTATAGATTTATAGATATAATACATAAAAATCGTGTAGTAAGTACAAGGGTTTCTTTCTATAACGTATTATATTAACTTTATAACTATATAATATTACAATAAAAGATTTGGTATAGCAAACATGTATGTATATATTTTGCCGTAGCTTATATCATATGCGCTTGGTATGGCGAGCTATTGGCGGCTCTGAAGAGGGCACTGGCGGAGGTGGTGTTCGGCTTTTGGAAGCCGCCTGCGCAACGGCACTGCATTATGCGGATCTGGTACACGGTGCTCTGGCAGACCAAGGCTACTATGAAAATCATGGTAGTTAATAATTTTTCAGCTTTTTATTCTAATTTCTTTACTATCAAAATCAATAGTAGAATAACGTAGCTGTTGCATATTGTGAAATGTTGAAAATAAATTTACATGTGTAAAGTTAGTAATACGATAGTTACTAAGTATTAGCAAGAATGATGCAAAAATGGCATTTGTTATAATTTAAAATGTTTTAAGCGTAAATACTTCACCTATTCGAAATTTAATTTTATTCACGTGTCATTTCTACCTCACAGGACAAAATAAAACAACTGAAGAGATATGCACGATAGTAAACAACTTGGAATATGTGCGGCGCTCGCTTGCAGAATATGACGATGAAATGATGTAAGTACAAATATCATACAACTGGGTACTATGAGGTATTTCAAGAAGTTGATATAGAAAGAGATTGTTGGAAGACATCTGTGGTAACAAAATGTACAAAAATGTAAATTATATGAAAGTATATGTATATCTATGTCATTACGCCCCAATCAGGTTTACACGAGGAGAAGTGTACTTAACAACTTCCCTGTCCGAGAAATAGACACAATAGTTAAACAATTGAAATGTTTATATATGATTTATGGGACAGTGAAATGGTTAACAATAAATTTTAATTTCCTGAAAATATTTCAACTAGGGAAAAAGACCAGATAGTCAATAAAAAGAAGACAAGATAAAATACTTACTTTGCAAATTTTATTTATAATTATTTGAAGATGTACTTACTAACTCGATGAAGATTAGAAATGCTTAGCTACAATTCTAAGAAGTGTATTTCAATCGACTTCAAAAAAAGGAGGAGGTTCTCAATTCGACTGTATTTTTTATGTGTGCTACCTCAGAACTTATTTCTAGGTGTACCATTTTGATTATTCTTCTTTTATTTGAAAGCTGGTGTTCTGATGTGTTCCCATATTGACCAAGATCTGACCAGTAGTTTTTGAACTATCTTTAATAATGTGTATTTAATTGACTTCGACTAAATTGGTGATGTTCTCATTTTATTTACATTAAAGTCGGTTGTGAAAATTTTTTAATTTTACCACTTGTTAAAGATGTTATTAATATTTTTAGTGTGTAAAATTTCAAATGTAATATATTTGAAATGTTGTATTACTCAAATGAAAATTAATGAAGAAATTCAGTTTTTCGTGTTTCTTTCTATAAACGTTAATATAGAGTAGCAAAGGATTTTTTAATTTCTAGTATTGTCAGTAATTTTAATATCAGAACGATTATAGTAATTGTTTAATATAAAGCGTGCAAATGAATGTAACATCTAATTAATGTAGAGCAAACGATGACAACGCGCGGCAACTGGTTCGTGGAGCGCTCGGTACATTGGATGCACGCTCGAGTCGTGCGGCTACACCTCTTGCTGCTCGCGCTCGTCACGCCTTGCGCAAAGCTGTGTTCCATCTCGCTTGGTCACCAGATACGTTACCGACACCGCAGGTACGCTGGAGACAAAAATTATAACATTATATGTTTAGTCGTGTTACAATATGTTTTATTCTTATAGAATAAGTGTATGCTGTGGCTATCTAAATTTATCCTCTTTTAAGAATCAAATTACAGATGCGTTGTTACCCCTGAAGATTAGTCTTAGGATGGAATGCCTCGCTTCCAGTTAAAAATATCTCCGGATCTCTACATTCTTCAAATGAAACACAGCAAAATTAAGCTGCTATTTTACGATGGTATTCTGCGAGAGCGTAGTCCTACCCCGGTTGAGCCGATCCATTAGTGCTGCAAACATAATACTAAAATTACCTGATGCCGTGACAACACATGCAAGTTGATGAGTGAGAAATTATTGTTTGAGTGAGATTATTTTTGTTGTTAAAAATAATAATTTAATTCGTTGATTACACGCCTCACAACGTGAGGGAGTGCGCTACTGTCGATGTGTGCCATACTTAAATTTCGCTACACAAAATCGTTCTTATACTTTGATCTAGCCATCAAATCCATATTATTATTAACGTTACGATAACAACAAACATTGAATTATAAGATTAGTTTATTTTCTAATTGATTCACTTTAGCTTACATAATAGAAAATATATATATATACTATGGACTGTCGTCCGTTGGTCTGTGCGTCGGTGAGTCGTCTCGCTTAATTAATATTTAAGCAATGGATTGAGATATATAGTATGAAGTAATATTCCATATATTCTAATGAGGATTCCTATTGATTTTTGTTACTGAACCCAACACTGTTTGCAAGTTATTGATGATATCGATAAGATTCTCTGTTTTTTTTTCTTGAATAAATGATCGTCACTATTTTTATTTTTTCATCAAAATTAAATTAAGCCTTCATGACGCGTGCACTTTTAGGTTTTCCAAACTATTTTATAAATAATGTTAATGTACTCCTGTTTGTTTATTTATATTTGCTTTCATCACCTTTTATAAATCTATTTTGTTTCTCGTAACATATTACAGAAAATTAGACTGTTAATGCTATATTGAAATTCGATTTTACATAAAAAGTATTTCTGCAGAAAACTTATCAATTAAAAATTAAATTAAAATATTTGTATAGAAGAATTATTACAAAAACAACTACAAATTTAATTTCATATTCTAGTCCATTCCCTCCTTATCATTGAAGTATGCAATCCAAGAAACTGTATGTTTTTTATAAATTACTGTAATATGTAAGTTAAGCGCAGCCTAAGTTCCTTTTTCTTGTTTTTTTTTTAGTGTTTATCTCTCTATTAAGAAAAAGAAACTGTTGGATTTATTCACGCTCTTGTTCGTTTTTATTATGAAATGGCAACTCTTAAGTATAAACATAATAGTACTTACCTACTATTTGAGTTGGAACAGTGATGTAGTTTATAAAATTAAAATTAAACAAATTAACATCAACAGGTTCAAAACGAATAAATTACCAATTAACTCGGATGTAAACAATCGAAGAAAAAAATTCTATGCTAACGTAGTCGCAAACACATTTTGTATACTATAAAATGAATCTCTTATTACCATTTGGTTGTTTATTTTTAATTTCAAGGACCAAAAAAACGAATAGCTGTAAAAATTGTAAATAACAATTCTTTAACAGGCAATAACTCCACTGTTGGAATTCTTGGACCAACATTTATCTTCGTTAAATACTTGGCTACTCCCACGCGCATTTCTTCGCGCACTGGCTGGGTGCTGGAGTGCTGTTCTAAAAGAAGTTTCAGCTCAGGCGGATGCGGGTGGGGCGGAAAAGCCTAGGGTTTATCATCACAGATTGAAAGAGGCTCTAGAACTACTCGCCGAATTTTTCCATGCAGAGGGCAAAGGTAAAGTTCAGATTCTATACAAAGGTCACGCCTTTTTTGTAAAGCCCATTTGTAAATTTTCTTTGAGCATAGTATACACCTACGTCATACTTATTATTAATTAAATCATCGCCTCGTAGTTAATTTAATAATTAGCGGAAGAAAGATTTTAAAGGTCAAAAATGTTCATTTTTATAGTTATAGTAATAGCAGATCAAAAACATTGCAAGTTACGCTAGACGGAGCGCTGCGTACATTTCAAATGTGCGTCACTCCTCACACTTTTTCTTTCTTTGTTTAACAGCCTCTTAAAATCCACTGATGTTCGCGTATATGCGCATAAAAGTGTTGTTGATTGCAATCAATTTTAGATACATTAATTTGCTTGCGTACGTGTTTATACAATAAGTTGAACATAGTTTTAGCGCCACTTGAAGTGAACACCGCGAAATATGTCATCATTTTTTTTATAGTATAGGGTGCCAAACGAGCACACAGTCCACCTGATGGTAAGTGGTTGCTGTGACCCATAGACATCTACATTTATCCTCGTTTGCGAATCAAAATGCGTTGCCACCCGTGAGGACTAAGATGGAATGCCTCGTTTCCAGTAAAAAGGGGTCTCCGGTTCTCTGCACTCACCATACGAAACACAGCAGTGGTAAGCTGCTATTTGACGCTGGTATTCTGTGAGAGCGAGGTCCTTCCCCGGTCGAGCCGACCCATTCGTGCTACAACTATACTACTAATATAGCTGCAGCATGGCTCTACCACGTATAATTATATATATTCAGTACACATCGAATATTTTCAACGGATTTTATCGCGTGAAGTTTATTAAATACTCGAGACGTTTCCTTTGACGAATTATTCCAATAAACGGACGATGAATCGTTAAGCTATTGAAATAAAAAATACACCAAAATTTCAATTGAGAAGGTGGTTGAGTTCTACTATCGGCTTGCATCAGTATACCATGCAATATTTAAAGATCAGATAGAAAAGATCAAGATAATCTAAATCTAATAAATGGTAAAAAACTATGGTTTCTCCAAGACCGTAAGTACAGCAAAGCGCTTGTGGCACAAACGGTTGGAGTAGTTAAAAAATAAACAACGAAATCCGTAAACGTTTCGTGTAACCAAAAGAAGTCATTATTTTATATTTTATCATTGTATTCATTATTTTATATTATGTCATTATTTTATAATTTATGTACGACTGTAGTGTCGCTACATATGAAGGTTAAATATAATGTGGTTTATAAATATTGCGTTTGATTTTTTAAAACTTATCAATTAAGTTCAATTTTTAAAGGCTTACCAATGTCAGAAGTGCATAGTGTTGAATGGTCTCGCTTAGAACAAAGAATGCAGTTCCATCAGGCCCAAACGGAAGAGTTGCTAGAACTATGGCTAGCAGAGCGAATATTAGAACAGACTCACACTCCTTTGCCATCTCCTTATGGCTCAATTTTAGTAAGGTGAGTGAGACACAAGATATTTTAATGAAGTCATTTTTATCTCACGACTAATGAGAATATTTTCAAATTGTTATTTTTGAAAATAAAAATATTTTTTTACATAAATTTTAATTTTTTTTTACACAATGCTTCATGTTAATGAAACATTACTTCCACAGAGTTTACTTCAATCACGACTCACTCTGTGTGGAAGTTCTATCAGCCCGTGATGTAATTCCGCTCGACCCGAATGGACTTAGCGATCCTTTTGTGGTATTGGAGTTGCTTCCGAAGCGACTGTTTCCTAAATCTCATGAACAGAGTACACATGTTCAAAAGGTAAAATATTTTATATAAAAATAAGTCAGTATATTAGGGTGCGTACATATCAAGTAACATGTTGTATAACTTTTGCTTTATAACATGTCCACAATATGTAACATTGTTTTTCAATATTGCAACATATAACAATACTGTACAGATTAGAATAACAATGCAATATAACAATGTTATATGACATTGACTTATGACATTGTCGTTTGTCCTACTGTTGTTCGAGTTATATAACATATGTGTCACGTTATACAACACGTTTTATAACATTCAGCCTCCACATCACTGAATCATGTTATATAAGAACATGTTATGTTATATAATGTGTACGCACCGTTAGGTAACATTTTAATTACACAAGTTATTTCTTAACAGAAAACTTTAAATCCTGTATGGGATGAATGTTTCGAATTCGCGGTGTCGCTGGAAGCCTGCCGATCACCACAGGCCGCATTGGCTCTATCCGTATGGGATCGTGACGTATTGACGGCGGACGATTTTGCCGGCGAGGCATTTATATCGCTATCTCGTGTGCCCGGCGTTAACAGCCATGCGCCACCAGACCCGTTGCGACCCATTGAACTGCCTCTTATGCAATTACACGACCGAAGTAAGTATAACATACGATAAATTTTGTTTTATTAAAAAAAATAACTTCTAGTAAAAAGTAAGACTTCAAAGAGGCAATAATAAAATATTTTCACATTTGAAGTTGTCGGTGTTTATACACAGCGCCGACTTGAGGATGTTAAATTTATGTATTCTTTTTAGTTCTCTGGATTCGGCTATTACTTTTTATTAAAAGTAAATTTTTGATTATTTTAAATTAAAACATCCCTTTTTTGGAATTTACTCTAAATTCCTAATCCACTCTAAAGGTGGAATTTTGTATCCAAGTTTATAATGAATAAGAATATAAAAATATTCGGTTCACAATGGACGAAGATATCGCATTCCATAAACAAGAAATATACCTGCTTTAAGTTCGCTAAAACTACAATTTTGAAATTGAATTAAAAATTGCAGGTCATCCAATTTTACAAATATTGGAGTCACGTACAACGGATAAAATGGCAATGGATTTCGTAAAGAAACAGAAATTAAGATTCGCCGAACAGTAAATTGTATATTTGTGATCTTCGATTTACTTTTTTACCTTTATTGTTTCAATCAATCATCTATTTACGCACAACGTCCATTAAAATGTCGACAATATATAAATTATGAAAGAAATTTAATTTTTTGAAAAAAAATATTATATATATTTAAATTCAGTTAAGTACTTATATTGCGCATTGTAATATGTTAAATTATGTATTGATTATGATGTTATACTACATCAGTATTATTATAAAATTACTATAAGACTGTGTTATTCTTCTATTCATGAGAGAAAATTGTGTATGTGTCATTTTAAACAAATTTTATACGTGTGTAGCCTGCACTTTCGGAGCTTATGTCCTTAGATGTTAGTGTCTAGTAGAAACTCCCGACCAAGTACTTTAAGACTCGTTGTAAACTATAATTTTTACATTTCTTACTACTTAATATGTGAAGTCTTTATATAACACACAAGCCACTATTTGATGTAAAAATATTATTTGCAACCAATATTTGCTCAAAAACCATATATATATCAAGAGTATCCAAATATAATACACAAAACACGCTCCGCTCATACACGCTACTATTTATGTATTAAATAAAGTGCAATACGATTCTAGAGATTTCATATAATGATGGCTCGGATGTTTCATATAATGATGGCTCGGATGGTAAGTCGTTGCTGCGGCCCATAGGCATCTACATCTATCCTCTATTACAAATGAAAATGAAAATGCGTTGTCACCCGTGAGGACTAAGATGGAAAGCCTCATTTCCAGTAAAAAGGGCCTCCGGCCACCTGCACTCACCAAGCGAAACGCAGAGGTAAACCTCTACTTCACGCTGGTATTCTGTGAGGTCGTGGTACCACCCCGGTTTGAGCCGGCTCATCCGTGCGACAGTAAAAGCTGCCACGTGGCTCTACAGTGGTAGCATGACCTCACAGAATACCAGCGTGAAGTAGAGGTTTACCTCTGCGTTTCGCTTGGTGAGTGCAGGTGGCCGGAGGCCCTTTTTACTGGAAATGAGGCTTTCCATCTTAGTCCTCACGGGTGACAACGCATTTGCATTTTCATTTGTAATAGAGGATAGATGTAGATGCCTATGGGCCGCAGCAACCACTTACCATCAGGTGGACTGTGTGCTCGTGTGTCACCCTTATCCTATAAAAAAAATCTTGTAAATAATTTAAGAAAAGAGAGATTTATTCTTAAAACATGAGAAATAATGAAAATGTTAAATATCCACCATACTATGTACTCGTAAATATCTTTTTACCTATTAAATGTCATTACTATATTTTTTCTAAACCATACTCGTATCTGATTTCTTTCCATTTTGGGAGCAATGCCAATGCCGAGAAACAGATAATATCATCAGCGTTGCTTTAATAGCAATTATAATTTTTAGTGTTATTAAACGTTTGCAAGTATTATTTTCTTGTATTAACTACATTGGTGTAACTTTACAATTTGCACTGTCATCTATATACAGAGCAGCTTAAGTATTAAATCACAATATTCAATTGTTAAAATTGTATTTTGTCTATAATGACTGATATTTATTGTGAGTTATTTATTGATTGTCTGTAAAGGAAGCTAAATTTTATAATTATATAAGAAGATGTTCATTGTGTATACACAATTATATATTGTACTTATTGGTAAAAATTTATTGGTGTTTAAACTAAGTATGTAGGTAACTATTTTAAATGAGAGTAGTATAAATGGTTTTGGGTGAAAAAAGATATGAAAAGCTGTGATTTCATATCCTAACAGGTCGAAACTACAATGCTTTGTGTACAAAGGATTTTTAATTTCAATTGCTTACCGAGATAGATTTTTGGCAGTCTCGGTCAGCATAATTATATCATGAAAATATCTATAGTGAAAATGATCTGTTATGTTTTGAAATCAATTTATACGCAAGGTAGGCAAGAAGTGTTGAAAACGATGAATGCCCAAACATTATTAAGACGAGAGGTTTTATACTTGCTATTGCTTATTGTATAAATCTACTGTAGTAGCATGTAAACTTATTTTCTGAGCAAAAAGTTTTAAATGTGTCTTATAACCGCTTTAAATGTTCTCTTATGAAAACCTAGCCATTTATCAGCTAATATCACTATGATAACAAAAAACTAAATCCATATCCCAATGTAACAAGGTCATATCGTGGAGCTTATAATATTATTGTATTTACCCGGTAAGGTTGGCAAAATAACAAATTTTTGTTTTGGTTACGTATCAAAAGACTAACTTGACCATTCTAAAAGTCAATTACTTACATTAGGTTACATAAAAAACAACTTTTACATTATACGTGGCGTACGTATGTATATTTAGGAAACGTTACTACTAATCTATGATTTTATACTACATTTTTGTAACTAATGTCCTAGCGTTAAAACTCCTTTTAAAAATCACATAGTATTGACATTTTTTTTAAATACAATAGACAGAAATCTTTCCAATTTTTATTTTAAATAGGCATAGCGGATAACATGCATATTATTTCCACATGTTCTTTAAAATAGTTATTTGTCTGAAACTTTAATATTAGCATCTTGTTATCACTTGTTACGCTGACATTGGCGAATATATCGAATACGTCATAAAGAAAAAGACGAATAAGTAAAAGATGAAAAGCTGAAATTGAAATTAAGATATACATGCTCGTTTTTTTTTTAAATGGATATAATATGACTAGTATATATTTGAAATATATATGTTTTTGTTTTAATGTCGCAAGTGTACAATGAAACAATATGTGTATACTTATATGTTCCTAGCTTTAACAAAGTGATTAGATCAATGTATTTATTTATATTTTTGTTGTGATGAATAAAATAAAAATATCCTAAAATGTGCGTCGTTTCATTTGAATAGCCTTGAATACTTTACATAAATATAGATAATAAAAATGGGAAAAACATTAATAGATATCATTGGTTCACAGTTTCAGCAAAAGCAAAAAATGGTCCTTAATTTTAACCGACTTTAACAAGAGCAGGTTCTCAATTCGAGTGTATTTGACCCTATGTCTTCGCAGATTGCGAACCAATTATGAAGATTCGAAAAAATTTCACCGCTAAGCATAGCATATAAATAACTTCTTTTTTAGTAATTTGAAGTGGGATTTAACATTTTTAAATTATTTAAATACATTATTTTATAGATCTTGTAATTATATATCACAGCAAAAAGCCGTTCTATTACTCGTATAGGTAATCCTAACATATTACAAAGTAGTCTATCAGATGAGGAATTAAGATGTAGCATAGGAATCTTATTTATGTATCAATTCACCTGATGATAAGTGGAAGCCTGACCCATAGACACCTAGATCTATCTTCGATAAGAATCAAAATGCAAATGCAAAGGACTGGGTTGGTTACGATTAAAATTGTATAATAGGTCGGTAGTAGGTAGGGAAGTTGAAATTTAAATCCGTACTTACATTTGTCTGATCTGTGTAATTTTTTAAAATTGGTGTGACCGCCATTCTCATTTATTGTTTAGATAGATAGATACAAGTTAAAATGATTTATGCACAAATTAAAAAATAATAATTTGTGCAATGGTCATTTTTATGTATGTAGGTTAATGAATACCTACATACCTTACCTTTTGTCTCACACTGAGACCATCATATCCAGACGGTTTTCATTTAATCGTAGTTCATATATAAATCTGCTATGGATCTATCTTAATATGTGATACTGGGATCAGCGCATACGTGATTTATTTAAGAATTTATTTAAAAAATTTAATCCATAACGATGAGGCAGTTTACAGACACAAATTGCACAAGGAAAAATAATCAGACATGAAACAATTATTTGTAGGCCATACAAATACATTTTCTATGCGGGATTCAAACCCGCGGCCCGCAGTGCCTCAACTCAATGTTAATTTCAATGTCACTGCGACACGGAAACGTTCTTGCTTAGAGTATCTTCTGTATCGTGGCGCTGTTTTACGAGATAAACTTTATGAAACGTTACAAATTATATACAGATAGAATATGACTGTGTTTAACTAATACGTGTTTTAGGCAAGAACGTGAAGCAAATAATTAGTCACTACGCAAAAGTATATATATATATATATATATATATATATATATATATATATATATATATATACCCCTAACCAACGCCGTCTTAGGTCATACCGGGGCTCTTGGGCACACAAGAATTTGGGGCCCTGTTGGAAAGTAAAAAAAAGGGAATGACAAAAACATTTTTCTGCTATATGATTTTATATATTTAAAATAGTTAATTGGTATTAATTACTTAAGGCCTTAACAGTGGTTGAAATGCCTAAATCTAGGATATTTAAGTAAAAAAATCTCAATAACTGTTCATTTAATCCACAAAGAAAAAATACAAGGTAACAGAAGAAGATTTGGTAAATGTTTTTAATTTAACAAAATTGTATTTTTGTCAGCCCCTTATTAGAAAAAAAATCCCCAAAGAGTACCTATCTTTGTCATATTTTGCAAAATTTCTCCAAAACGGCACAAGCTTTTTAAATAGTTCTTACACTAAAAAAAAGGTATTAAAAATATTAATATTTTTAATTGAGAGTTTTATTTTTATTACCCGTTTTATAAGAGAATATATCATTTTTCCCTGAAATTGAATATATTTACGCGAGCGCGTATGCTCCGTCGCCATGTAAACTCTGTCACAGTCCGTTTTCGGACATCGTCGAGGGTGGACCGCACGTGGGTGTTGGAGCGACTTCGTTCAAATATATATTAGTTTTTTAAAAGTTTATACTCAATTATAAATATTTTTATGACTAGAAATACTTAATTTAGTTAATATCTGTACACTGGTAACTGTAAATATTATTTTATAAATAAATGAATTTTTAAAGTGCCCAAAGAAGAAGAAATTTTTGCGGCGACGTTGATTAGTGAAATTGAAAAATGCATTTTTATATAATTTAGATGTGGAACGACGAACATGCTCTCGTTACTTAGATTTCGATAGTTTTTAATACCTATGTAATTTTATTGTTGCATATTTTTATTAATTAGTTGATAATGAATTTTATAATTATGTATTACAATAAAACGCTGTTTTTATAAGTATGACTTTATAAAATATTATTGGGGAGAGAAATAAAGATACAGATACTTACATTTAGGTACACTGTTATCAAATTAAATCAAACAATTTAAATAAATAAAAGAATGGTGCTTACCTAAGAATAAATAACTATATAATATAAAGACATTCTTGGGTTTATGGTTTTTTTTTTATGTTAGACAAACTATCATCTAAAAATGTAAAAATTTTTAAATTGGAGAGGGGTTTCTCTACGTGATAAAGTTAGAAATGAAGGTATTTGCATAAGAATCAGAGTAACTGACATAGCTCAACGGAATATTACAGTGAAATGGCAATGGGCTAGCTATATAACTTGGAAAACATATAAAAAATAGGAAGAATGGTCCTCGAGTGGCAACCTCGTACTGGTAAGCGAATTAGTACTCAACTTTTATTCCTCTCCACGTATTCTCATACACTTTTCTTCACACATACACACACACACACACGCACACGCGCGCAAGCACGGGCGCAAGCACGCACGCGCGCACACACACACACACACACACACACAAATAGGTCGCAAATAATACTTACCTAGTACTATTAGGCAAGAGTGAATAGGTTTTTGTTAAGTCAGTGCAATTCACCATCTTAGACTACATAACCACTTACCGATGGGATTGTAGTTGCCTTACTACTTGCTGGGTAAAAATAGTATAAAAAAATTTACCCTGTGAAAGTTTGCATTTAGATATAATTTTTCTAACCAACCATAAAAATATGATGAGAATATGTATATAAGTATAAATGTTGCCTCACACGGAACAGTAATAATATAATATTATATCTTCCATTATCTCTGAAATCCGAGGTATGTTCATATTAAGAGGCTGAATAGAGCCACATTGAAATGCATGGGGATCGTTTTGTAATTTCACGTCACTATCGAAAAAAAATTGTACGTATTTTAGGTGGCCGTTTGCAAAACACGATTCCACAAAAATTAACTCAATTGAAAATAATTGCTTAAAGTTGCTTCTAAAAATACTTAAGTTTTCAACGTCAATTTTTTTTACGTGGTAGAGCCATGCTACAGCTATATTTATTAGGTATAGTTGTAGCACGAATGGGTCGGCTCGACCGGGGAAGGGCCACGCTCTCACGGAATAACATGTAAAATAGCAGTTTAACCCTGCTGTGTTTCGTATGGTGAGTGTAGAGAACCGGAGAACCTTTTTACTGGAAACGAGGCATTCCATCTTAGTCCTCACGGGTGACAACGCATCTACATTTTGATACGTAATCGAGAATAGATGTAGATGTGTATGGGCCGTAGCAACCACTTACCATCAGGTGGACTGTGTGCTCGTTTGTCACCCTTATTCTATTTAAAAAAAAAACTTTCTGAGATTTCAGTAAAATAATGTCAAGTATTGTAAGCACTCGTACAATTATGTCTCATGTTAATAAAGCTATTGGGCTATTTTGATTTGTAATAAAGTGATTTTACTTTATAGGTTAAATAATTTATTTACCTTTCTATATCAAGAACCGTTTTTCTGTCACTCCTATTGAATTTCGCAGTGCTTGCTGAAATTTAGCATCTTAAGAAAGATCAGAATCGCCCGCTGATCCGGCTGTTAGATATTGCAAAAATAATCGAAAATATTTATTTTTACCTTCATGCCCAAGACTACCTTGTTTTATTTTATTACGGTCAAATAATATTTATTAGGTTATAAAGCAAGTATTTTTGTAAATGTTTTCATTATTTTGTTATTCTATTCTTTTCAGTTATTATCACGTCTTAGCTTTACACCAAGAATTACATTAGAAATTCTTGATGGGATGCGATGTAACGCGCATACATTATTTTCATCAAGAACTGTAATATATATATATATATATATATATATATATATATATATATATTTGTTTTTTTTACCAGTAGAGTTTCAACAAAATCTTAAAAAAGTTCAATGAATTAAAAAAAATGCTAATAATTATATAATTTCAAGTCAGTGTTTAACATTTAAAGATCAGTTATAAAGAGCCAATGTTATTATTTTCATTTTGATTGATTTAATTCGAGACTGAAATAAATGTGAAAAGGCTTTTATCTGCAATAATAATTTTCATCAAAAATAACATAGACTTATAAAAGTGATATACACGGTCAATCATACTGAAGATTATCAATTGTACTACAAAATATTTAAAAGACTATTTCCAGTATAATGACCCGAATATCATCATTAATGTTTGACTGGCACACCTAAAAGTTTTATCACATGGCTAAATGATTGACTTTTATATTATGATAAGGTCATGCTTTTCTATAAAAAGTTGCAAGAAATTTTAATTCTCGGCCCTATTGGTTTGTTTTACTTTTTACTTAATTAGTGAAAAACAAAATGGACTGATCTAAAAGTTTACTTTCTTGTGTAAAAAGTGCTACTTAGAATTTTATGCAAATGATAATTAAAGTTTCTATGTAAATAAGTGTAACATAGCGGGTATTATATTCAATGGTAGCGGCCATCCGTATTGGCAAAGCCAGCATCATTTTCTGTACAGAAACCGGCAAAGTGTTGCTCAAGGCACTATAAACAAAGCAGCTGATAAAATGTTACACTCATAACTGTTAACAAAAACTGTTTTCGCAAATGGTCTTATAGATAATAATAACTATTCCGCCGTGTTAGGTGCAGGAGCCATTATTAGAAGGAGAAGAGGTACAATTTTGTTTTAGAAATGCGCAATCAATATTGTTTTGTCTGCAATTGAGCATAAAATAAAAAATAACTTCAGCCAAAGAGCATAACTGGCATTATACTCAGGCCCATCAATTGTTATGGAAAAAAATAATTTTACCAGGTCTCAAAAAATCAATCAAAATTCAAAAAACATAAATATTAAAATCAAAAAATGTATATATGTATGTCTATACATACATATAATGATTTATGCCGCTTAGTAACTGACGGTGACTCACTATAACATCCTACAGTCACGTCGAAACTAAGAGGAGAGAATCACTGTAGAAAAGGTAATAATTTATTGCGGAAATTTTGTGATAAAATTAAAAAAAATTATAAACTTATCCAAGTTAATCTAACTTAGTCTAACTTATCCTTATGCGTACAAAAAAAAACAAATAATAAAATAGTGAGATGGCGTCAGTTTTTAAGAAGATATAACAAAAATAAACAAAAAAAAATAAATTTCAATAAAGTTCAGTATTTAATTGATTACCGCTGACACTTAATCACGATTTTCGAAACCACGCCAGTTGTAAACAATACTTGTGTGAAAAGACAAAATTTCTTTTCAAATTTCCGCCGAGTTGTAAGTAGAAGGCCAAATAGGTCACGTGTCAATTTTAATTAAATATATTTTATATGAAGTGATCTTGACTACGTTTCATCAATTAACCATTGGTAAAAATTAAAACAGAAATTTTACGATTGTGTTTACAAAAAACATTATTAGTTGAACCTTGCAGCTTGTTCATTATTTTTATTATAAATACCTATAAATGTATATATTATTAATAAATAGTTCCCATAATATATTGGATTATTTTTTATTTTGCCCTATCTGCAATGTTCTACGCTCTATAGAAAATGTGGCGTATGACATGACTGACAATCTTTCGAACGTTTTATCTAGGTACAAAGATGTTTTACGTTTTCGTCGCCTCCACATGATATTTTTGTCAGCATAAGGTACCCTTCTATATCTGAAACGAATATAAATATTGCTACAAAGTAAAGTAATAGGCTATACAAGTCCCTCTACTGGGCACAGGACTCTTTTTTTTATTTCTGAGAGGGTTTTAGGGCAAGGAAATGCCCGCCGTGCTTCCCCAATGCGTGTTGACGAAAATTGCAATTACAAATTTCATTCGTGCTGTCGGGGATCAAACCCGGGAAAATTTACAGCGTACGCTTTGACGACATATTTTTAATACGACACAAATAAATATGATTTATAATAAAAATTCTTACGTACTTGAAACTTGAACACTTGATAGCTCGTGATGCCTACCGGACCAAGCTACAGCACCACACCGTGGTTACGCATCTTCAATGTAATTGAAGATGCGTAACCGCGACATAATTCTCAGTGATGCGCAAGCATAACAGGCAGTATGTCACTTATATAATTGTCATCTCTGCAGTCTATTAATCTTTGCACTTTTATAAGTAATACAGAACGTAATTGCTAGACGGTGTTGACATCGACTAAAATCTATGCGATCGCCGTTTCGTCAAGGTCATTCAGGCTAGTTAAAGCCTTAAGTATGTTGGTGTTTTGAATTGATTAATATTACGACAGTGGTTTCTTTCGGGATTTCTGTTGTGCAAAATATTCTATTATATCTTCAAAATCTACTTTTTGAAGGATGTCACTTTATATATTAATTATTGACTAATTTGTTAGTCGTTCTTGTAACATAGTTGTTCGTATTATTTTTTATTCTCTTTAGGTGTGAATATGAGCACTCTCCACTACAATTGGTAACCATTAAGCAAAGGAACAATTTCTTATAATTTATCTAATTTATTAGTTTATGTAACTCAGCCTTACATATTCAAATCCACAGATTCCTTTGCTATGTTCTTTAAATACCGCCCTAAATAAAAACATTCTGATTTGAGCTCATATGCAATAATGTCTTTATGATAGAATTCTTCAAATTCATTGCATTTTTGTCAACTCATCGGAATCGATTGTTATTGATTGATAAAAAATCTAAAACGATCATAAATTTAATGTATCGATTACAAGGAATAAACGTATCTACACGAAATTTTTCTTTGCCATTTAACTGTACACTCTCAATCTTTGAAAAAAGGGTCATTGTAGATGCGTGCTCGTCGCGACCCCTGCCAGCCCTTTTCAGGGCTGCAATTCTACTAGCTGCGCACCCATGCCAACGAGGGTTAGGGCGTCCCCCCAAGGCGACGCACACCAGCTCGTCCCCGTTGGTGTGGAATGCAGCGTGCAAAGCGGCGATGGGGACCGCCACCCGTCACGCACAGCCCGACACGGCGGAAGGTGGAGGACAGAGTGCAGAGTTGGCACGTGGAATGTTAGAGGAGGCATGAGAGATAAGACGAATGAGTTGATCGAAATAATGAAAGAAAGAGAATTAGATGTCGTGTGTATGTCGGAGACCAAACGGAAGGGCAGTGTTACTGAAGAGCTCCCTGGCGGGGCGTTAGCTCTATGGTCCGGAGTTCCGGAGAGCGAGAGCGCCTGCCAGGGAGTGGGGGTGCTACTGTCTTCTCGGTTGGTCGATGTTATGACTGAATATAAGTTTGTGAACTCAAGACTTCTCTGGGTTCGCTTTAAATTGGGACTGACGAAGTTATTCCTTTTGGCTGTTTATGCGCCGGTAGCTTCGTCGTCCAGGGCTGAGCTGGAGGAGTTTTGGGAGAATGTAAGAGAAGTTCTAGATTTGGCTAGAGGAAACGAAAGAATTGTTGTATGTGGTGATTTGAATGGATGGGTTGGTACCGCTCGACCAGGGTACGAGTCGGTACTTGGAAAGTTTGGCGATAAAAGGGTTAATGATGCTGGCAAGCTTATACTGGCGGTGTGCAAGGAAAAGGGTCTTCTTGTGACAAACACTATGTTTAATCACAAGAAAATCCATATGTATACTAGAGAACGAAAGAATGAGAGAAGTATGATTGATTTGTTCCTGGTGGATGACCGACTGCGAAAACAGGTGATGGATACGCGAGTGTTGAGAGGTGCTGACCTGGGAACGGATCACTATCTAGTGATTACTAGATTTAGGGGTCTGTTCGCGGGTTGGCGCTACCGGACGGCAGTAACAGAACCACAGTCGGTCTGTCGCATCCGAAGCTGGAAGCTTCAGGAAGCGGATACTAGGGACAAATATCATGCGAGGGTAGCCGAAAAGCTTGACACCATCGATGGCAGAAAAGAATGTGGAGAAAGAACTTGGCAGAACCTTAGGGATGGAATGGTAAGTGCAGCGGAAGAAGTGTGTGGAACAATAAAAAGAGGCAGTAGTAAAAGAAGAGATGCATGGTGGAATGATGAAGTGAAAGAAGCTGTAAAGAAGAAGAAGAAAGCATGGTTAGACTACTTGGCCTCTAGTAATGATAAGGATATGAGAGAGAAGATGAAAGAAAGATATAGGCTGCAGAAAGTTCACACGAAAGCACTGATTGAGGAAGTGCGTGAAAGGTGTAGAATGGAAGCGGACGAAAGGTTGTCGCACAACTTTAAAGAGAACTCCAAACTCTTCTGGAAAGAGGTTGGAAGGACCCGAAGTGGTGCGACGGCCTTAAGAATGAACAAAGTGCTTTCGAGAACTAATGACGTCCTCTCAGAAAAATCGAACGTCATGCAGCGATGGAGCGAATTTTATAGAGAAATGTATGCGTGTGATGACCTTAGTGAGGGATCCGGGGATGACGCCGTGACTGGTACGCCAGACCCGGACCTCGATGACACTGAGGTCATCAGTATGAAAGAGATTGAACGTGCGATTCGAAGTTTGAAATGTGGTAAGGCTGCGGGACTAGACAGAGTTACTGCTGAAATGGTCAAGTATGGTGGGCCTCGCGTCTGGGACAGCTTTCATCTGCTGTGCAATTTGTGCTGGCGGACGGGGGATATCCCGGATGATTGGCGATCCGCAGTCATTGTGCCTTTATATAAAGGTAAAGGTTCACATTTTGACTGCGGGTGCTATCGGGCGATCAGCTTGACCAGTTTAGCAAGTAAAGTTTACTCGAAGGTTTTGACACGTAGGATGCAAGAGAAATCGGAAAGATTTCTATGGGAGGCACAATGCGGATTTAGACCTGGAAGAGGATGCACGGATCAAATGTTTTCTCTCCGCATGATCACGGAGAAGCTTCTGGCTGCTAACCAGAAGATTTTCTGTGCTTTTGTGGATCTTGAGAAAGCATTTGATAAGGTTGTAAGGAAGAAAATGTGGGAACTGTTGCCGGGGTATGGTGTGGATGGTCGATTGCTAAGGGCTGTGCAGTCTCTTTACTGTGACTGTAAAGCCTGTGTGCGGGTAGGACATGACCTGTCACCCATGTTTAACGTCCAAACGGGCGTAAAGCAGGGTTGTGTCATGTCTTCCTGGCTGTTCATACTGTATCTCGACAGCTGTTTACAGAAGCTGAAAGATAGCTGTTTGGGTGTGAAATTGGGTGACATTAAAGTAAATTGTCTGTTGTATGCTGATGATGCAGTGCTTATAGCACCATCAGAGGCAGAACTGTAGGCATTAGTCACGTGTATGAAAGAGGAATGTGAAACTAAAGGTCTCCGTTTGAATGCTAATAAAACTAAGGTTCTGGTATTTGAAAGGGACGAAGAGAGAACGAAGTGTGAAATATGGGTAAATCAGGAATGTCTAGAACAGGTAAATGAAATTGTATACTTGGGGAGTGCTTTCAGCCGGGATGGAAGATGTGATTTAGATGTGGACAGGCGTGTCGCTGCCAGGAACAAAGTCAATGGTGCCCTGACTGCGTTAGTCAAAAGGCAAGGCGTAGCGAAGAGTGCACGCCTTGCAATACATAACGCAGTGTTGGTACCGACTTTGTTATATGGCAGCGAAACCTGGGTATGCCAGAAGAAGCATAAAAGTAAGTTGAATGCAGTGGAGATGCGATCTCTTCGTAAAATGTGCGGCGTTACCATGGCCGACCGAAAGCGAAACGAAGAGATTTGCAATATGGCAGGTTTGAAAGATGACCTTATCACAAAAATTGATAAGGGCGTGCTTCGGTGGTTTGGGCACGTTGAGCGAATGAGTGAAGACCGAATGGTGAAGAAAATATATAGCGCGAAAGTTAATATTAAAAGGTGTCGAGGTAGACCGAGACTAACTTTCGAAGACCATGTGAGCAAATTGCTCGAAGAGGGTAGGGTCAAAAGTACTCGGATACCTAGACGTGCATGCATGAAGAAGATAATGAATCTGAAAGAAGCGAAAGAGGTTTGTAAGGATCGTGAGACTTGGCGATCTGTTCTCTCTGGCTACCCCGTCAGGGATTGTGCGTGAAGATAAGTAAGTAAGTAAATCTTTGAAAAAAGTAGCACGTGTGCTGCGAATTCTTTTTCTTTCAGACTTATCTTTATAGTCAGTATTTGGATTTTTTTTCTTCGATCTATTCGTACTGATTGAAGTTATTGCTTTTTTAAAAACTTCACCGTACAAGTTTGACCTTTCGGGAAATCCCCCAACCGACCAAACCCGACCGACCCAAATGTCGACTTCAATGTAGTGCATTGTATAGCCTCTGTAAACTCGAATTTTGTTTTTTTTTTATTTAGATGTAATTATTATATAAATACATAGATTGCCGAAAATTAAAAAAAATTCAGACTAGGAGTAAGGCTTTGTACAGCTCGAAAAACACGTTTAGATAACGGCGAAACGCGGAACTACATATTTTCCACTTAAGAAATCTGTCAATGCAACTTTTTCTGTCAAACTCGGCAATGTGTGGTTTGTCACTGCTCAGGGTTTCCAGAATATCACTAACAACGCTCTCATTTACTCTATAATTTTTTTTGTCGGATTATATTTTCCTAAAGTAGAAAAAAAGATTGTTTAGTGTAAGCGAATATATCGGCCTATCAGGGGTCCCCGTGACGATAGGGGCACGGGCCCCGTGTGCCCTTATGGTAAAGACGGTACTGCGCCTAACATAATACTTCAATTTATCACTGGGATTAATCATGATATTTCCTTCAAAGACATTGTGTAGAGTGTCAGTTGAAGTATACAAATTCAACATTTCATTGGTATTAAGTTATTTTTGATTATTACTCAAAATAAAGTCTGTAAAGTGCTATCACTTATTATGATAAGAATCGTTTTGAAAAATTATGAAATACGTGTATAGTAATATCAGGACTAAAAAAAATTCTAGCGCAGTCAGTCGTAATTAAGACTGATTTATAAGTATTGTGCTGCCTGATATAACCTAAAGATTTTTTAAATAAAATAAGGGTAACAAACGAGCACACAGTCCACCTGATGGTAAGTGATTGCGGTGAACTTTAGACGACATCCACGTTTATCCTCAATAAAAAATCAAAATGCAGATGCGTCGTTACCCGTGAGGACTATGACACTCACCATACGAAACACAGCAGTGTCAAGCTGCCATTTTACGCTGGTATTCTGTGAGAGCGTGGTCCTTCCCTGGTCGAGCCGACCCGTTCGTGCTACAACTATACTACTAATATAGCTGCAGCATGGCTCTACCACGTACAAGAAGTTGATTGTTTTTTATTCATTCACATTTATTTTTCATATTCAGGTTGATTTTATTTATTCATATTTATTATTGAAATAGAAGTTTGATAGCATGCGTCACTTATTTTGCAAGTATAACTCTATTTATTTCGGCCTAGGGTATCATTTACTTACAATTTTATATTATGTAAAATCGGGACGTACCCGATATGGTCACGGTGGACTGGAGACTCTAGAGATATATTACGGTAACTATTTATGCCTGGTTTTTATTAATTTCTTCGTTTGTGTTATTTAGGAGAGACCACATTTACACGCGTGCTTGGCATATATATTTATATATCAACTTTGTTTTATTTTTAATATTTAATTTTCATCAAAAGAGCACCTTGATATTTGATTTCAAATTAAGCGATAAAGTAAATAAAACAAGGAGTTACGAAACGTAATTACAAATTTGTGGAAGCACATAACTTTATATTTTAATAGGATTAAATTCTCAAAGTATGTTATCCCATCTTTCATGTTATTACATTACCGTAATTAATACAGGTAATGTTTACCGGTATTAATTCCGGTAATGTAATATGAATTAACAACAAATTAAAATTTCAAAACAAATATTTCGTTATATATGTAACGAAATATTTGTTTTTCGATCTAATTACTTCCTCGTACCGTGTTGTAGCTGTGTAAGAATATCCACTTCCTCATAGTATCCCTTGGGTCGTAATATTTTGTCGAAAGACACGACAACGATTGCCGTAAGATACGACAGAGGAAATCTGTAACAAAAGATGGGCGGAGTACATTTCCGATAAAAAATTAAAGTGATATAAACTGGGGTTGCTAGCTCGCATGCCAAGCGTGCCAACTATGGCATAATCCCCACTATGAGGCAATATATGGGAGAGACCAATGTTCAGCAGTGGACTTTTATCGGCTGTCATGAATGAATGAATGAAAACTTACAATTCCTTCTAGAATAAGACGTCGATCGGATTATGTAGTATGATAAATAATAAGCCCGTCGGGTTTTAGTGTAGTAAAATAAACCATCACCTCATTTCGTCGTGTGGGTATCGTAAGAGGTGACTATAAAAAATGCCAGAAAAATCTTATGACTTCCGATAGGTGGCGGCATAACCATATCGTCACCGACAGAAGTAAAATGCCCAAAACTGTGATGGTCAGCTGCTTAAAAAGTGCAAGTAAGTTATGGAGTGTACATTTAACGACCTCCTCAGTACGGGTTTGCACGCTAGCCGCTTAGGAAAACTTTTAGCGTACGGCTTATCCTCTGGCCTGATTGACTGAATGAGGGACTTTCTGAACGAACGGTCTGTCCGAGTCATCGTTGAGGGCTGCTCGTCCAATCCTATCACGACTGATGCCGTAGTTCCTTTGAGGTCTGTTCTCTCCGCAACTCTCTTCGTACTGCATATTAACACTTTCATTGTCCGGTTTCCAGACACAATAGTAAGACAATAGTGCACGAGACAGCGAAAGGGTTAAGGATCTGCATATTTTTGGTATGTCGACGACACCACAGTTATGTAGAGGTACCAGCCAAATGCTCGGGCTATTCAGGGTCACATCCAGTCCAAAAGAAAAGGTATAGTTGAGCGTGAAAATCTCTCACTGCACCCCTAAAAGGAGTCCGCTCACCCTTGCTACTTTCAGGGATGTATCTTTTTGCCTTTAGTTGTAAGGGGTTGATATTAATTCAAACTATGGACGGTATATGATCCAGGGCTAAAGCTGCCGCAAGGAAACTGGGTATCCTTGCGGCAGCTTCTTACCTTCAATCACGGGCACAGGCGCAAAGTAGTCAGTGGTATTTCCTTTGGAATTCATTTGGGAGAGTTTCTTCCTTTCCCTTTCTACCATCCAGGTGGTTGACGGGTCTGCACCCCTTTAATATGTTTCGTCTTTTGTTATGCGTACACTAAAGGAGTAGAATAATCTGCTGGTGTTGCATTCTTTCCGTTCGATTGCAATCTAGGCATTTTTAAGACAAGAGTTATAGGCTTTTTTTATTTAGGATCCATCTAGGACGTCATCGCCATCAACCACATTTTAATCAAGCACTGGCTAATAATAAAAAAAAATTAAATTACAATTAAGCTAAACACTGTAAATCTAACTATAATAAGCGTACTGAGGTCACATAACTAGAACAAACACGAACTCGGGACACTGAGAGTTGCAGAAACTTTGTTAGCTTCATAGCAGCGCATGAAAGTTTGCTACGAGAACACACATTAATATGTTCAAATTAACAAGCGCGAAAGGTTTTTAATACATATATAAACCTAAGCAGTTCATACACAAGTTTAACCTTTCACTTGGTATGTTTTGTTGTATTGTGTTGCTTGGGTAAGGTAAACAAAGATACAGCCATTGCGTTTTAGAATTTATTCGACTAACAAACGCCACTTGGCAGCCTTTGTGTTTAAAAGATATAAATGATACACAATGTGCATAATTTATATCTTGTTTTATTGGGTGTGTAAAAGTTTCGTCCACTTGTAATTATTAAGTTTCTGTACTTTAATGACATCACGATTATCATCATCATCATCCATTATGATTATCATCATTACAGTTTATCATAACTCCAGCGCCGAACATAGTCCTCCCCCGTGTATGGTCACAAATTACGGTCAGTGCCACCTGAATCGATCGACTTATTCATCAGGTCGTTGTACCATCTAATAGAAGTATTTTAATATAATATGTACTTTCTCATTTTCCAAGAGTTCCGTACCATCGTAAAACACGTTTCTAGTAGGGGAGATCTTTCATTTTTAATTTTTTTTTATTTTTATTTTTTTTTTGTTATAGTGGCAACAGATCTACACGTGCTGTGAAATAAACTAAAAATTCACTATAAGTAATAATTAAGAAAAGGGTTGGTTCTTTCTGGCAAAAAGCAAATTTGTGGCTTGGTTCCTTTTCAAATTGTAGGTAGGTTCCAATTTCTATAATATTTTTAAAAATAATAAGTTTTCTTTATTTTAAACACTTTTATTGCGGTGTAATATCTTAGCATTTTTACATCTAACATACAAAAATCATAAAAAGAATACAAAGAATTTAAGCTAAAAATCTCCATTGTCATCGTCTACCTCAAAATTAATAGCACCGGTATAACCATCAATATCACCTTCTATATTGTTGCTGCTTTTTATTTTTTTATAAAAATCCTGTGTATCTTTCGGTATAGTGTGCACAACTCACTTTTTAAATCTTTAAATTTTGCCACGGAAATGGGTTTCCCAGTGGGCTAAACAAGTTCATATATCTCTTGGACAAAGGTGATGTCACACTTCTCCGTTCCGTTGAATCCACATTATGACCCTCTTCCTGACTACGCTTATCCTTAAGGTAATTATTCCGCATTTTTTATAGGATATGGAAGATAAGATAGCACACAGTCCACCTGATGGTAAGTGGTTGCCGTAGACCATAGACTGCGAATCTAAAATGCAGATGCGTTGTCAGCAGTGAAGATTCAGATGGAATGCCTCTTGTCCAGTAAAAATGTTTCCGGTTTATTTTCTCACTATACGGACCACAGCAGTTTTTTTTTACATTTTACAAAGAGCTGTATTTACCCTTTTGGGTGATGGAACATTTGTTTGCAAACAAGTATGTCATTCAAATAATATTCCCGAGAATATGTTTTGTTTTTATTTTAATTTTTTGTAGTAGTCGTGACGCATGTGTTTTTCTATTGTTTTCTTTAACGCATGTTATTCGATACATATTTTTGGCGACATATGAGGCTAACTTCCTTTTTAGAGTTCTTATAGCTTTGGTTATTGGTACTGTCCCTTCTTTCTGTCTTCTACTAGCGCTCCATCATATAATATTTTTCTACCTCTGGTTGGTCTTGCTTGGTATGAAAATTCAGTTTCACTTTCTTTTTCTTGCAATATTTGACTGATACTAGGTACTTTCAAGTACCGTCTCATTCGGTGTTTAATGGACTTCTATTAATATTGTTGTCCAATGACATAGATATTTCAGAGCTTTTATCACCAAACGTACTATTTTCATCATGACATACGAAATTTGGATCCTGTACAGAATCATCGCTATTTATGTCGGACGAAACCGGTGAATTTTGTGCAGCGTTTCTATCACTATTATTTTATAATTACCAAGAGATTTTGGTAGCATATTAAATAATTCTGTTGTCTTTGGTGACATCGGTCGCAATGGTCAAGATCGACAGTCAGTGTTTGGGATACTTGTTTTTATTGAATCATGTGATTTTAGAGATTGAAGGATAAGACATCCTAGTGATTCGATGCTTCTTATTTACCGTTCGTAAGTCAGCGCGCCGATTTTATTTAGCTCGTTCTCATTGGATTAAGAAATGTTCATTCATTGTTTACCATCACTTGTGTTACATAACATGCTAGCAAGCGATTGCGACACTCTAGTTGTAAGTAGAGAATAGGAGGCGGCTTTCTACTTATTTCCCCTATATCCTCAGCAGCATTTTCATTTAAAGCTTTACATTCTTATTCCCGTCCATGTAATACAAGCGGTCTAAGCGTTAAGCGCGAAGCTAGTAGCACCCTTTTCCAGACAAAAGCGGTTCGTCATCAGCAACATGCAAAGCGGCAGAAGAAACCAAAATGTTGTCTTTTGACATATTATATAATAAAATAGTTAAGCTGCAACCTACCTGTAACTAGTAATTTACACCTTCATAATTTAAGATGCAGGGATTTTTAATTACAAGGATGTGTCTAAATTTATCATCAGAATATTAATTTCGAATCAGAGTTGACTACTTTTCTAGGGTATAAAACAAATTATTAGTGTTTAGGTACCAAGTTACCTAAATTAAGATGTAATTAAGAAATCTCTTATATAAAATTGTAGCTTACCGACGACTAAGAACAGAGATAAAACACTGTCACTTGTGGAAACAATCAACTTTGGCCAACTTTAAAAAAAGAAGAAAAAAGTATATGTTGTATGATTCACCATACCGTGACGAATTTGAACGATTAAAAGAACCTTCAAAACCTAAGCATTTGCATTATACAAACAAGAACCAAAGTTAGTTGGCTCCATTTGAAACAAAAAGTTATAATATTTTAGTAACTAAATAGGAATACATTTAGTTTTATTGCCGTTTAAATGCAGATTTTTAACGTTAAACTAATGCACTAATTTTGATTAAGCATTATTCACTTCGTCACATTTAAATGATAGACATTTAAGTTTAAAAATCAAGAAAGTATCATCAGCAAATAATATCTTGATTTATATATATATTCTATATCATGATTATCCCCTACATGGGAAGTACACTAAATATAGAAATGGGCCAAAAATCGAGCCCTGAGGGACACCCATCTTTACGGAAAACCTGAAAGACCTTTTAGCATTTATAATAACTTTCTGCATTATATTACTTAAATATGAAATAATACTTAAATTATACTTGACACCGCAGTGCTGTAGCTTCCTGATTAATGTCTCATGGTGAACACAGTTGAAGGCCTTGGAAAGGTCACAAAATACACCCAAAGCATCCTCTGAATTCTCCCATTTACAAAAGAATTGTTTTATAAGTTCGACTCCGTAGTCGAGCGTCCCCTTGTAAAACCAAACTGATTTTTATGAAACAATCTATTTATATAAAAAGAAACTTAACATCTGATCTAAAATAATTTTATCAAAACTTTACTCTATGATGGTAGTACAGAAATTGGTCTTAAATTGGCGGAGTCTAATGTACTGCCAGATTTATATAAAGGTATGACTTTACTATGTTTCATTAGATTAGGAAACACACCAGATTAGACGCTTGTATTAAAATTGTGGCTAGATAAGTTGCTATAGTATCTATTATAGATGCAATAACTTTAACCCCCATAAGTCTGCTGTTTTCTTAACATCAATAGTTTTAAAATATTAAACGATATCTTTTAGCAATACTCTATGCAATTTTAAAGTATTGGAACAAGGCTTTAAGTTTTGTTTAAGCAATGTTTATGTTTGTTCATATGCACTGCATGCATGCAATGCATTGCATTCTAAAGAATTACCAGGGTGGTCTGAAAAGTTTCCGACCTCAATGTGTAGATGGCAGCACTTGTCAATAAAAGCAGTGAATGTGGTAATGCATATTTTGACACTTACGCACCAAAGTTTCAGTTGTTATTTGACAGTCGTTTGAGTGAGTCGATGTGAGTGTTTTTGTGAAAATGGAAAAAATTGAGTATTGAACCGTCATTAAATGTTTATTTTTGAAAGGCATATTGCCTTTATACTAACAATAACATCGCTAAAGTTCACCAAATGGTGCTAGTCGACCACCGAATTAAATTGAGAGAGATAACATAGACTATAAATATGCCCAGAGAACGTATTTGACACATATGAAATCAAGATTTAGGCATGAAAAAGCTGTCAGCGCATTGGATGCTCCGTTTGCTCACGTTAGACCAAAAACGTGTTTGAATCATTGAAGTAATATGTATTTACGTACTAGAACAGCTATTTCAAACAAAAAATGTGCGCTACTTGTTCGTGCTCATGCGCAGGGGAGAGTAGTGTGACGTATGAGCGGTTGGTTTTTGTCATAGATTATACGTAGGTAGAATGATCAGTATGTAATAATAGATTGTATTGATAATCATATAATTATCAATACAATCGCATCGCATTTCAAAATGGAAAACTCAATGAAGAATAAAAGTACAGTTTTTAAAATTTGTCATTAATTTTGCAAATAATATGTGCTAATTTAATATAATATTACATAATATGATATCACAATTACATTTTATTATATTTTCAATGGAATATTTCAAAAGGTAACTACGTAAAATATAAAAACATACTAAATATATGTTTAACAAAACTTATTAATATAAAATGTAACATTTAATTTACAAATATATTTATTTAGTTTTAAATAAGAATCGTTCATAAAAGCTAGGCACGCGAGAGTTAAAAATATACGAATTTATTATTTCACTTTTCCCTCTTATCACGGCTTGGACTTGGAAACCTAAAAATAAAATAAAATAATAATCAGCAAATTTAAACATCAGAAATATAGCCTAATTATGAATATGTCTATTTTTGTTTCTACCAAAAAAATTGTGCATAATATAATCGTCCTACACTTACCCACAGAAAAGTCGCATCTGAACAAAATAATTTCATAATCTATATTCCATGACACGAGATAGTGTCTTATGAATAATTTGTTTGATTATTAACCTTTAATACTTTTTAATTAATTAAATATCTTATTCACCTATCATAAGTCATTCCTTGGTATAAGCTAACATATCTTGAATTATTTGTGCAATGTCTAAAATACACCAGCATATTTTATCAAGATATTTTTTTATTTAATCAATATAGCACGTGTCAACTCACTAGCGCCTACCAAGTGACTGAGTAAAATGTGGCGACATCACCGCAATTGAATAGGACAACGTAACTAAATGAAGTGTCGCCTCTAGTACGTAGTACATAATAGCTCAATCGTTCGAATGAACATTTCCCTCTGTTGGCGCAGTTTAGGCGCAATAAATCCGAGTTTAGGCACCATTCAATTACTGTAGATGAAACTTGGATACACTATTATACGCTCGAAACAAAAATACAGTCAAAACAGTGGACTACCAAGGGGGATCCGGCTCAAAAAAAGCAAAAACTGTTTTTCGTCTGGAAAAGCGATGGCAATTATTTTTTTTGGAATAGTCATGGAGTTATCTCAATCGATTATCTTCAAAATGGAAAAATCATTAAAGGAGCATACTATGCATTATTATAATACAAACTAAAGACAGAAATAGCGGAAAAACGGTCACAATTGCACATGATAACGCGCCGTCTTACACCTCAGCAGTTGCCATTACCCGGGTTGAGCCGACCCATTCGTGCTAAAAACGTAATACTCGTATATCTACAACATTACTCTACCACGTTGAAACCCGTTCTTATGTATACACGTATAAATATTATTTCTTTCGAATATTGTGAAATTGATATAATTCTACTATTTAATTATAATAAAGTACATTGCAGGCGTAGAAATATCTTACCCCTAGAATCAAACAATAGCTTGTTTGTAGAATTTCGCTAATGGGTGTAAATAAAGTTCGCTTAATTTACCTTTGAAGGATGATCAATTTGTAAACAAAAGTTTCATTTACTGATATCTGATATTTAATTAAAATGATAGATAACTATTTATAGTTAAGTTTAAGAAGAGGCCCTTGCTTCGCTTTTTATATATTTGATATTAATTTTTTGTCTAAGAGCAATAACTTTAGTTAAGAAACTAAAATCTCACCTGAGATTTCTTTGCAATCCATGACTGATTAAATTGTTTTTTTTTATAAGTTAAAGGTGATATACGAGCACACAGTCCACCTGATGATAACTGGTTGCTGCGGCCCATAGACATCTACATCTATCCTCTAGTACAAATCAAAATGCAGATACGTTGTCACCCGTGAGGACTAAGATGAAATGCCTCATTTCCAGTAAAAAGGGTCTCCGGTTCTCTACGCTCACCATACGAAACACAGCAGCATTTAGCTGCTATATTACGCTGGTTTTGGGTGAGAACGTGGTCCTTCCCCGGTCGAGCCGACCCATTCATGCTACAACTATACTACTAATATAGCTGCAGCATGGCTCTACCACGTAAAGATTTGTATTTAGTCTTATGACAAAGTAATCGATTGTTTACCATGATCTCGATGATAATACGTTTTCATACATTATCGAGTATTTGTATGTAATGTTGGCAAGTTATAAATGAAAAGGGAGACGTGTTGCTCAGTTTAAGACTTCTTTAGCCATCAACAGTACTAATATGAGTAAATTCCTTCACATCACTTGTACTGAAGGTATTGTTCTCTAGTACCCGTAACTTCCGATTTCGTCATCCAGTCATGGAAACATACCCTGCTCGAGACTATATTTTATACCAGTGATGGACGTTCCCGTTTCTCTCCATTATATATTTATTAAGGTCAACTTTTGTTTTATTTCTATTCTCTTCATTAATGTTATTTCCTTCTTTATTTGTTCATTACCGCGTTCTTTACTAACATGTTGTTATTTATTTGATTGTATCGGTTACTTTTATACACTTAAATGCTCTACGTCCATATACTAACTTGCATTATAATCGCTCATAATGAATTCCATACCAGGAGTTTAAACATCATCAATATTTGGGTGATTAGTCCAATATTGTCGAAACTTAGCAATTCAATCATTCGTATTCACTTTTTTGAACATTCCTTTTTTTCATTCTTCACACCTTTTAAATATACAGGGTTATTTTTCAATAACCGGCCAAAGGACATTGTTAAAACTCGCCTAAGGACAACATATATTTGACAATCACCAAAATTCTACGACACGTGTTTCGCCTCTACACGAGGCATCTTCGAGTAATCTAGACTCTACGGTGGCTGACCGCTAAGTGAGCGGCGAGCCAAAATAATTCCTATTTATACAGACCGCTGACGCAACCGCTTCCTACTTAAGGAGCGAATGACTGCGTCATGCGATAGAACATGCGACCAACCATCGCTGGACTTACGCAGCCGTTTGTAAAATTAAAAACAAACCGCCTCGTAACGTACGCCTACCCTCTAACCACGCAACTAATCACCGATCGCCGTGAGGGTGACAAACGGCCATATTGCGAGGCTGTCTGTTATTAAAGAGCAGGCTTTAAGATATTTAAGAGAGGTGATTTAGAAACATTTGTTTGTTAATTCAGCAGTGCAACGTTACTATTATTACTTTTTAATATCTCTAACTGTTCCAGCACACACATTCGCAGCCCTTTATCACACGTATGTAAGACTTTAAAGGAGCGATTGTAGGCTAGGTTGTGTCCAGTGTCCAGAAGATAAAAACAATCTTTTATGAAGAAAACGTGAAATTTACGTAGGCATATGTAGGCATGTCTATAAAATATTGTCCATATCGAGAATAAGTGTTTTACTCTAGCGAAGCGGCGTATCTTTAGTAACGTGGTAACCGTTGTAGTTTTATAGGATTTTTGAAAATAACATCATCGGGAAAGCGTACAATATTTTTAATATTTTTGCGACAAATTGCTAACGATCTGCTTAATATAATATTTTCTTGTTTTTTATGTTGTAACGCACGTATATTTGCGCCATTCATAGTAAGTGCATCTGAAGATGATCCTCTTTCACCTACACACACATATATATCGTCGCGCCTCGACAATGTCTCTAATGACTCGAAATCTGGCACCCAGTCTTATGGGAAAAACGGACGATGGCGATGTAGCAAGGATTATTTACTTAATTAAAGTTTCTAAGTTATAAGTATATAATTTAAGTACCTAAATTACTTTTTCTGCATTGAACGTTATTATAAGTCTTATTTCAATCAAGCGTAAAGGTTACCGCCACTCATATTTCCTTTTAATTAAAATACTCTAATTAATTTTAACTTGTCCGATCCTACCTTATAACTAAGTACCCCATTATAATAAATTAATTACTTGTATGGTATAATAATTAAAAGATATACCAATTAGGCGGCTATGAATAATGGTGCAGAGAGAATTTATTTTGTTTTCCCATTTTAATCGCGTTTGTTAAGCCTTAGTAATTAAAAAAATCCTACTGCTTCTCACACTTAGCTCCTTAAGCTGAGATTACCTAAAATATCAATTAAACACAACACGGGCATGAACAGTCACGCCTGTACCCAGAGGGGTAGGCAGAGACTACATTTGTTCATTTGGCACAATCTTGACACACACCTCTGGTTTAGTTTACAAAAATAATATAAATAAATAAATTTGAAAACTGCCTAGAAGTCATGATTTTTAGTGTTTTGACAGTTAAATATATATATGTATCTCTGATCTCTCTAAATCAGAGATACATATAACATTTTACTGACTGACGGAATATAATTAAATGGTTTAACGAACTTACCTTAAGTGAAGTTCAACCATAATTATACGAAGCTCCTTGTCCAAGACGTTCTTTACAACTTGTATTACGCCGTATTTTATACCAGTACACTATCCACCCATACGTCAAATGCAATGTCATTATGTTTACAGCAAGGGATTAGATGAGCAACCCTAACCTAGGGAGGGTTGGGCTGGGAGTACCGTCTCGGACAAGGAGCTTCGTATAATTATGGTTGAACTTCATTTAAGGTAAGTTCGTTTAACCATTTAATTATACTCTCTCCTTGTCCGAGACGTTCTTTACAACTTGTAGATGTTTGGAGACAGGGTTGCCAATTATAATACCAATGAATGGAAAAATATGCAATTTTCTTTACTTTATAAAAAAATTTAAGGTATTATTATACGTATATTACATATTTGATTTAATAACATAAAATAAATTATCTTTATTTTAAAATATTTCCTTATACAAGTAAGGCCAGCTGGATTGCACTAGAAGTGGCCCGTAGAAGGACTATGATTGCGAAAAAACACAATAATCTGGGATATCTGTTCTTATAACTTAAGAAATGCTTTTCTAAATGGGTTTATGTGAGTTAATGTTAAAATCAACATCTTGTGTTATGATTTCTATTAAATATTCACAGGAAAGGCTTAAGTTTCTCTCATTTATTTTTTCCCATGCAATCGCTGTCGAAGTGAAATTCTACCTGATATCTTAACTATTCCTCTGAACTCCACTTGAAATAAATATAATATTTATCAAGGACAATATTTAATAAATTTTATGACCTGTGACTCAATACAGCCAAGCTTGTTACTAATTTTTGTAAATCTTTGTAATCTCAAATCTTTATTGCAATATTTTGATGTAAAATAATCTAAAACTAACTTTTTATTGAGTCTATGTTTATAACAAAAGCCTAATAAAAAATCACAAAAGCCCAGTAAGGAATTACATTACACTTACTGCTAAATTATATAATAAAGAGCCGTGGTAGCTCAGATGGTTAGCGCTCACTGTAAGCTTCGCAGTACTCGAGCAACCCGGGTTCGATCGCCGCCGGCACCAATGAAATTGTTAGTTGTAATTTTAAGTGCTGATTTACCACGTGCTCGGCGGTGAAGGAAAACATCGTGAGGAAACCTGCTGTCTGCTGTCTCAGAAATAAGAAAAAAAAATATTTCGAAGACATGTGAAGTTCGCCAACACGCATTGGGGCAGCGCGGCGGACATTGTCTTGCCCTAAAACCCTCTCAGAAATGGGAGGTGGCCTGTGCCCATCAGTGGGACGTAAATAGGCTGCAACTTTACTGCTAAATTGGTACTGCGGAAAAATTATAATTATGTATTTGACAAAGAAGAGTTCACTATAATATTTAAGTATGAGTTTTGGAGTGCCATAATTTTACAAAATGTTTCACTATTATATATCATGTGAAATAGTAGTGAATGATTCCCTGTAAAGTGGTGTTAATAGTTTGTTATTTTATTTAAAATTAATAGTTCGAATGTTTAATTTAACATGCCTTTGCCAAGTGCAATTTACATTTACCGCCCATGTGGACAAAAAAAAATCTATGATTCTATAAACTTAAATTTTTGACAGCATTTTAACAGCATATCATTTAGTGGAAATGCATAGAAGAATCACCCCCAATTTAATATAATTGCCATGGTTTCTGGGTCATATCTACAGAATATGATTATTCTGTATGTATTATTATTTTTCAATGCTAATTGATCAATTTTTAGTTTTGTCACCCTTTTTTGATATTGTTGAATACACTTGAAAGACTTCTCCTATGACTATTCTTTGTCCACTTGGCTCAATTTTAAATCGATATAAAATTTCCAATATTTTTCATTTAATTGATAGAATTGAATCCTCAACAATTAATGAAAGAGAAACCTCTCTATTTTGTTTATGTATAAAGCAGTGGTTTTATCAACTCTGAGTAAAATTGCACACCATAAGTATTATTTGTTTGTAGTAAGTATTATTCATAATATCTATATTATTGTTTTGTATTGTGTTCTATAATTTTCAAAATTATAAGCATATACTACTTTCATATCCAATAATAATATAAATCATATCCGATCATATCCAATAATAATATATGTAATTTCCTTACAATGAAGGACTAAGACCCAAAAAATTGTCTCAGTTCCAATGGCTTCTTTCCGTCCAGTTGAGAAGTGTCAGTTTTTATTTCAAAACAACTTTATGCTTTTTAATAATTTTATTATTTGCAATATTATTCACTCCTATCTAAGATCAGAAATTTGCAACTGAATATATATATATATTCCCTTCCATTTACATTATTATGTAAATAATAGTTACAAAATACAATATAATTAACCTTATACTCGTATTACTAATAGCAACCTAAATGACTTTGCACAAATATAGAGTAGCTATTCATATCACAATTATGTATATAATTATTTCTTTTATAATTTTCATAAGCTTCGTATGGAACCAAGTAAATCCCAAGAGGATATAATTAAAATAATAGCTTATATTCAAATCTTCCAGATTTTTCTAAACAGTTAGATTAAAATGTATAATATTTTAAGACTATTTAAACCTGTAAGCTCTTGATATTCAATATCAAAGTAAAACGGTTTGCATATCACGTCTTTTCTTACTTTCATGCATATTATCCATCCTTTGACAGACAGGTAGATATAGTGTTGTGCATACGTTCTGCCGTTCCAAAAATTTTTTAAGAGCTTGGATAACTGTGATGTACTGGTATAAAATACGGCGCACTACAAGTTGTAAAGAACATCTCAGACAAGTTGAAAGTATAATATTTTATTAGTCCAACAACATATCTTGTGCAAACATTTGCAGATTTACTCGTAGGACTAGAAGTATTTGCTTAACAAATTATATTCTAATATAGTCTACCGTTCTGAAGAGTTGACTGTTTACACTACAATTGAAATATATTTATTTATGAAATGTGGGACGTTAACATAAACAAGTCTGATGTATGTACCAATTATATATGAACACGTCAAAGGATGAAACTATTGTTACATAAAAATAAGGAAAAAAAAACCGCACAAATAAAGGGCTCCGATAAATCTAAACATTAAGCATAAAACTGAATAAGATTAAGAAAACTTATAGTTAATATTCATAACTGTTGACGTTTAGGATTATGTATATGGTATTGTGTTGATCTTAAGGATAGGGTGGTTGGCGGCAGTTATATTATTATTAATTTTGTTTTGGACATGTCCAGCGACATGTCGCTGTCCTCAATAATACTGACTGAATCTATGCTGGTATTACACCTGAATTTTCACCTAAGTCGGGACCGTTGATGATGGGACTGCAGACCGTATACATTCTGTAGTAGGTATCGTAAGAGACAACTATGGGAGATGTAAGTAAAAGCTTAACGCCTCTGTCAGTTGGCAGTCTGACCATTATGCATATATTAACCCACCCTGACAACAGGGAGCAGAATCATGTACATTTGATGCCGATCTTCGAAGTCGGATTGCACTAATTACCGCGTGGTGATTATAGTAAAGAATCCCTACCATGACAGGAGGTCCATGTTCAGCATTGGATGGTTAAGGGCAGATAAACCTTTTTACTGGAAAAGAGGCATTCCATCTTAGTCCTCACGGGTGACAACGCATCTGCATTTTGATTCTTTATTGAGGATAAATGTAGATGTCTATGGGTCACAGCAACCACATAGCACATAGTCAGGTGGACTATGTGCTCGTTTGTAACCTCATCCTATAAGAAAAAAACAAGATGAAGTTGCTTTTGCTTTCCTATTTATATATACTACTATCATCATCAACATCTTTATGACCCCTTCACAAGTCCATTGATGAACATAGGCTGAACTAAGGAATGCCACAAAACAGGGTCTTGAGTCACATGCACCCATCGATTTTCTGCATGTTTACCTGGACGTCAGCCCATCTAGTGAGAAGCCGCTCTACACTTCACTTACATATACGAGACCGCCACTCGAAAAACTTGTATCACCAACGGTTGTCTGTTCCTCGAGCTATATGACCGGCCCAAAGCCACTTAAGCTTAATAATCCGTTAAGTTACTTTGCTTCTGCAGGTTTTTTTTTATAGAAGAGGAGGCAAACGAGCATGCGGCTCACCTGATGGTAAGTGACTACCGCCGCCCATGAACAACTGCAACACCAGGGGAATTGCAGATGCGTTGCCGGCCTTAGGTATCTTCGGATATGTGGATATCTTCATTTCAAATTTTATATCGAAGAGAAACTCAGAGCATAGCCCTCTCCATAGCTCTTGGAGTAACTTTAACTTGCTAGCATTTTAGAACCACGTCTCAAGCCTATATGTTATCATTACTGGCAACAACTATATTTTTTTAATTATTGAGCAGTACGTGACGAAAAGATGTGTCGTAATCTCTCGTACTCTGCCCAGCCTAGTTGGATCCGTCAATTGACCTCTCGGTTAAAGTTGCACAAATGTTGTATAAATATCTGTATAAATAGCAGTTGTTTTGGCTCGCCGCTCACTTAGCGGTTAGCCACCGTAGAGTCTATATCACCTGAGGATGCCTCGTGTAGAGGCGAAACATGTGTCGTATTGTCGTCAGTGGTGTGTCTTGCCTAGTGTAATGGTGTTGGAAGTAGCGGTGCTGGGATTAGTGGTGATGGGGATAGTGCACGCAATTGAAGGAGGGCGGGAGGTGCTCTTCATACTAGGTAAGACACATCATTTTACTTTATAACGCGGATATTTGCGAAGTAATTTGTTTCAAAAGCTTTTACAAATGCCCTAGTTAAACTAACTTGTCAATAACTTTAAAGATAATGCTCCCTACAATAACGAGCATGTGAGATATTACCTTTGACATCTTAAGACCTACCCGCAGGGAGACACTATTAAAATCATTAAGTACAGTACTGAGGTCCACCAAAAATTCTGCTATAATGATCATCCCATCGGCAATTTGAAGGTAAGTGATGTACTTGCGATTGATGTTGATACTGTATCCATTTCAGTCCAGTAGCTTGAAAACGTTTTCGTTAATTTAATTTAATTATACGTTAAAGCAGCAGTAAACGTCACCCTTTCTTACATATTTCTTGAGATGGATAGGTTTTATACCCTGGTTCTTTATTTAGATAGACATCGTAGCTTAACTGTACAAACTCTTCAGCATTTCTATAAATTGATGGTCAACCTGGCACAACTGGAGGCACACTCCCGAATTTGAATAACGGAATCAAAAGCATTTTTGTTGTCAACATACACATAACTAGCTATGTGTATGTTGACAACAAAAATACTTTTGATTTGACCAATGCGCTTTCAATTTCGCTTTCATGTTCATTTTGCGTTTCAACTTTCAGTTCGTCTTGCGTCACGCGCTGTGCAATAAGACGCATGCAGCTTATCGTCTACCTAGTCTGGTCATAAATTCTGTCACATGTTTAATATAAAATAATTGAAACAAGTTTATTCATTATGTAACCATTTATATACCAAAATAAATTTAACAAAACATAGATTCTTATGACACTAAAGTTTATTCAAAATGACCTCCGTGATTTTGAATACAGGCCTTCAATCTGCGCGGCCAGTCGTCTATCGCAGCACGAACGAGGTCCATGTCAATATCGGCGGCTGCCTTAATCAAGGATGTCTTGAGTGACTCCAAATTGGGATGAGTGTTTGAGTACGCCTTTTTCTCCAAGTGTTGCCATATCTTGTAATCTAACGGATTCAAATCTGGACTGGAGGAGGGCCAGTCTTCGTGCCGGATGAAGTCAATTTCACGCGCCGTCAGCCAGTTTGTGTGCTCTTCGCTCTATGAGCTGGCGCCGAATCTTGTTGGAATACCCAGTGCCTGTTATTGAACATGGTATGAGAAACAGGTTCCACAAGGTTCGTCAGGACTGTATTTTAATACACAACTGCATTCGTTTTTACACCTTTCTCAGAAAAATGTACCTCTGTTAAGCCCCAATAAGAAACTCCCAACCATACCATGAGCGAGGATGGAAAATGACCTCGTTGGACACGCGGAATACGGTTGCTCGCTTCTTCACTACTGTGTGCGTACACCTTATCATTTTGTTTGTTGTAGCTCTCTTCTACGGTAAAAATTTTTTCATCCGAAAAAAGAATTTCCCGATAATTTTTTCCCGCGTACCGCTTCAACAAAGCGCGGCATCTCTTCAGTCTCAGGTCCATTAGACGAGCTTTCAAACGATGTTCTGTTTTTCTTCGATATGCCCGAAGCCCTAAGTCTTCATTTAACACCCTTTTCACCGTGGTTCTGCTTAACCCCATCTGAAGGGCCAACAGTTTCTGATTACGTTTGGGATTTCTTTGAATTCGCGCCTTCACAGCTTTTATCACTGCTGGAGTCCTAACAGACTCAGGGCGACCACTTCTTGACCTGTCATCTACACTAGAGTCTTCATTGTATAGTTTAAAGGTAGGATAAACGAATCTTTTGGTTATATAAAAATTTTTCAGTATGTCAAAAATTTGAATTGGCGCGTAACCGCAACGATGCAACGCAATAACTGCAACACGGTCATCTTTAAGCGTCCACTCCAAATTTAAAATGAGTAAAATTCTAAAAAGTGTACAGTTTTATGTTCATGAACAATTCGAAATTCGAATTCAATAAACTTTTTTGTGGCCAGCATTCTAAAAGAAAAGTTTTTACTGTGTGACAATACTTATGACCTGACTAGGTATACCCGTCCGCTTATCACCAGCAATTAGTCTATACCACACGCGCCTAGGTTAAGCAAACTACGAAGATTCGTAATTATCTTCTGTTCCGGACCCACTGCTTTTCATCGTAACTTTTTGATTTTCCATTGAAAAGTATGACCTCAAGCTCTTTATCTTATTTCTTAACATCATAGTTATATTTTTGGCTCAGAGAAATCAACGCGTCGTCTCTTTTTATTTTATTAGTGTAATATTTGTGTTTTTCGTGCCACAATACTTGATATGTTCGATAATCATCGAAAAATTCTAATATTTTAACATTATCTTCCGCCATTTTGTTTACTAAAATGCACGAAATGTTGCATGCAAACCCACCGGTGACGGATCAGATTTCGCTAGAGACATGCGCCATTGTCGAACTGGTTTTAGCGCATGCTCTATTGCATGCGCTATGGTTGCTCAGGATGTAGTGTTATGCTACTCACGTATCATTTTACATTATTTTAAATTCATTTTTCCATTCTGTTTCGATTTTCTGCATTCACCTCAAAACTGGATATTTTACATCACCTTTATTTCCATAGGATCCTGTAACGATTTTAAACCATAAGAACACAATAACAAATCATTTCTACTTCGTATTTTCACATTATCAGCACTTTTAAATTGGTGTCAATGGAGTCTACCTTTTTTCGATCTTTTAGCTAGTTTTCCGTAATTCTACAATCTCGAGCTTTGTGTGGGCAGTTGCGCTACCTTTTTTCCTATATCAATAATATCTCATTTTCCACTTAAATCTTACCGTTTTCTTATTATAAACCAAAAACAAAAATTTGACATATTTTGTCTTTCTTATTTATATCGTTTCCATGGTAATTATATTCAAATTTGCTACCGATCTATTATTCCTATTTCGATAATTCCACATAAATCCTCTTTTCTCTTGACCATTTACAAAAAATTTGCGTATAATTTAAATAATTTTTCCGTTCTCTCTAGAAAGGTATAAAAGCCGAACAATCGGTAAAGAAAGGCAGTCTCGCTTCAGTTCGCGAATTAGAAGTATCTCCTAAAGGCCTTATCCCGGGGCCGCACTGCCCCGGGATCCTGCAAGCCTCCATTTACACGTGAAGTCTTCGGCGAAGCTTTCTTCAAACTCGGGCCGCGCCACTCCGGAATCCTACAAGCCTCCATCTACCTCGGAAGTCGCTTCGAGTCTACTACAAGCGCGGGGGCCACACTACTCCGGGCACTACTACTACTTACTCCAGGCGCCGAGTGCACCTACCGCCGGCGCTACCTTTGGGCGCTGCAACTGCTGGCTCTAAGCGTTGCGCGCCCCTTCTCCAGGCGCTACGTGCGCCGGCTCCGGACGCTGCGTGTACTGGCTCCAGGCGCTGCGCGCCGTCGCTGCTAAGAAACCTACTTCTACAAGCGCAAACGGCGTGTGCTGGCTTCAGGCGCTGCGTGCCGTCGCTGCTAAGAAACCTACTTCTACAAACGCAACGTGTGTCGCTTCGACTTTTAGGCCCCACTTCAACGCTATATTCCCCTATTCTCTCACCTTTATTTTTTTTTATAATCTAATTGTATTCTCACCTCATTCATCATCATCCTCATTTCATTTTTTTTATAAAATTGTAAATACCTTTTAAAAATTTAAATATATTGTTTTCTGGCTCTACTTTTGTTGTTTTGTTGTACTTAGGTTAGGTTCTATATTTTTTTTTTAATTGTCGCTTCACGACATTTGGCGCCCAACGTAAAAGTCCTCTTTCTCTCTTAATTCTTCACCTTTACTGCGCCTTGTCCATTCCCTTTTGATTTAATTGCTCTCCCTTTCGTTCTTAACTCATTATTCATCATTCATTTATTCATCCTTTTCATATCTTCCAAATTCTAAAACAACACTTCATCTAGTGTTTCAACGTATCTGGCTTATATTTAGACCTACATTTAACACTTACATTCATCACTTTAATATTTTTATTGTAGATAACCTTCCAAATTCTAAAACAACACTTCATCTAGTGTTTCAACTTATCTGGATTATATTTAGACCCACATTTAACACTTCACTTACATTCATCACTTTAATATTTTTATTCTAGAACAAAACTTTATCTAGTTTTTCAACTTATCTAGATTATATTTAGACCTACATTTAAAACTTTACTTACATCCATCACTTTAATATTTTTATTCTAGATAACTTAAAGAGGTATAACTTTTCAATTAAATCTTTATTTCTTAAACTTAACTTTGAACTTTACACTTTATATAAAATTGTTTTTCAAAGCTGAAGCGAGACGATTCATAACTTTTCTAAGCATTTACTAACTGTTAATTTGTATATATGTATAAATATCTAAACATTTATTAACTGTTAATTTGTATATATGTATAAATATCACCATCATTCTCACCTTATTATTTTTATTTCTATTAATTTGTTTGTTTGATGATCCAGTGTTCTTCAACACATCTTGCTTTAGGACCTCGAACTTTCGTTGGTTAATCGTCACTTTTTATTTTTATTTCAGACACATCTCGTTGGTGATGTTGCTGTTTTCTGGCTTTGAGCCCTACCGCTCTGGCCGTTCTTAATCTTTACTTAAGGCATAGCGACTAAAGCTTACTTGAGGTATTTCTTTATCTTCACTTGGGAGCGGCTGATTACTCCCTTAATATTTTTTTTTATCTTCACGCAGGAGCGGATGACAACTCCTTAAATAAGCCTGAATGTCCTTTCGAAAACACACTTTTAAGAGTGGTGTTTCTTCGACTAATTTATTTTTTTTTCCACGCAGGAGCGGATGACTACTCCTTAAATAAGCCTTAATGTCGTTTCGAAAACACACTTTTAGAGTGGTAGTCATTGAATGTGAACTCCACCCTTACCTGAACGGCAGATGATGAATGTAAGAGATGGTATATTTGATTTTGCCTGGTGATGTCTGTTTCTGCAAAGCTGTGTTTTTATGGTTTATTTTAGAATGTATATATCAAAATTTTTGCTGAGTCAAAAATTTTCCAGGGTCGGGGGGAAAATGTAGTGTTATGCTACTCACGTATCATTTTACATTATTTTAAATTCATTTTTCCATTCTGTTTCGATTTTCTGCATTCACCTCAAAACTGGATATTTTACATCACCTTTATTTCCATAGGATCCTGTAACGATTTTAAACCATAAGAACACAATAACAAATCATTTCTACTTCGTATTTTCACATTATCAGCACTTTTAAATTGGTGTCAATGGAGTCTACCTTTTTTCGATCTTTTAGCTAGTTTTCCGTAATTCTACAATCTCGAGCTTTGTGTGGGCAGTTGCGCTACCTTTTTTCCTATATCAATAATATCTCATTTTCCACTTAAATCTTACCGTTTTCTTATTATAAACCAAAAACAAAAATTTGACATATTTTGTCTTTCTTATTTATATCGTTTCCATGGTAATTATATTCAAATTTGCTACCGATCTATTATTCCTATTTCGATAATTCCACATAAATCCTCTTTTCTCTTGACCATTTACAAAAAATTTGCGTATAATTTAAATAATTTTTCCGTTCTCTCTAGAAAGGTATAAAAGCCGAACAATCGGTGAAGAAAGGCAGTCTCGCTTCAGTTCGCGAATTAGAAGTATCTCCTAAAGGCCTTATCCCGGGGCCGCACTGCCCCGGGATCCTGCAAGCCTCCATTTACACGTGAAGTCTTCGGCGAAGCCTTCTTCAAACTCGGGCCGCACCACTCCGGAATCCTACAAGCCTCCATCTACCTCGGAAGTCGCTTCGAGTCTACTACAAGCGCGGGGGCCACACTACTCCGGGCACTACTACTACTTACTCCAGGCGCCGAGTGCACCTACCGCCGGCGCTACCTTTGGGCGCTGCAACTGCTGGCTCTAAGCGTTGCGCGCCCCTTCTCCAGGCGCCACGTGCGCCGGCTCCGGACGCTGCGTGTACTGGCTCCAGGCGCTGCGCGCCGTCGCTGCTAAGAAACCTACTTCTACAAGCGTAAACGGCGTGTGCTGGCTTCAGGCGCTGCGTGCCGTCGCTGCTAAGAAACCTACTTCTACAAACGCAACGTGTGTCGCTTCGACTTTTAGGCCCCACTTCAACGCTATATTCCCCTATTCTCTCACCTTTATTTTTTTTTATAATCTAATTGTATTCTTACATCATTCATCATCATCCTCATTTCATTTTTTTTATAAAATTGTAAATACCTTTTAAAAATTTAAATATATTGTTTTCTGGCTCTACTTTTGTTGTTTTGTTGTACTTAGGTTAGGTTCTATATTTTTTTTTTAATTGTCGCTTCACGACAAGGAGTGCGTTAGAGGAAGACGCAAGATGAACAGGAAAGCGCACTGGTGTAGACATACTTATTAGTGGAAGATTAAACTCTTTGTTCATCTAAAAATTTGTATATAATGATATGTCAATTTAAATTAAACAACAATAAATATGAAAATCGTATCAACAAACTCTTTACAAATGCCACAAATAATATCGAGGAACTTCAAACGATTTTAATTTGTCTCTGCAAAGAAGTGGAAAAACATTCAATCGTCAAACAATTTTATTAAAGCGTGAAAATTATTTAGAAAATTTGAGATACAATTGAAAATATCTACTTCAACCAAATGATTTAATTATTTAAGAAAAATGTTCGGCATATTTCAAGTGCTGCACTAGGCTTGTGGCCTCCTTTTCTTCCTAGGGTGGGATGGGTACCTAGATAATTTTTTTTATAGGAGAGAGTGACAAACGAGCACACAGTCTGATGGTAAGTGGTTGATTTGGCATGTGGTGGTGTGATATACATCTAGCCTCGTTTGTGAATCAAAATGCAGATGCGTTGTCATCCGTGAGGACTAAGATGGAATGCCTCTTTTCCAGTAAAAAGGGTCTAGATATTATATACAACCAAATAACAAATAGTAGCGCTTGCATTGTTGTGTTCCGGTTTGTAAAGGCTGTGAGATATTCAATCTTAGTCCTATGAGGTGACAACACATTTGCGGCCTTTTTGTTTGAAGTTGACTGCAAATATCCATGAACTTACTAGTAGCCACTTACCATAAAGTGCGTGTTTCATTTCAGTTTTATAAAAAAACTGTAAAGTAAAAAGGAATTTCAACAGTTATTTTGTCTTTCCCTACTACAATAATACAGAATAAAAATAACTCAGTTGCTCGCTACTACTTCTTTCGAGCAATTGCGTTATATTATATAAACAGAATATTTAATTTTGTTAATGGTCGTCGATAAAGTAAGTGGGTGTAACTCGGAGCAGCCGGTCTCCCGCCGGTAGATGAGTCTATTTATCAGCGGGAGCTTCATTTACCTGAAAAAGATATTTGATTAAAACTGAATGCCTATTACCAGTTTTTTGACACTTAAAATGATCCTTTTTTATTCTTTAAAACAAAATATGCTTATGATTTTAAGTCGAAAAATATACTTAAAAAAATACATTTCCTATAATATGGAATCATAGTTTAAACTCTTTATTAATTATTTATTTTATTATATAATTATTTATATAACTCTTTATTTTTGAATCCACGAATTTCAATGTATTTAAAATAATTTACCATTTGCAATTTAAAAGGTTACAATTCATGCTAAAGTTTAGCACCATTGATAACTCTCATGGGCAGCATTTCGGAAAATATATATATGTGTGGGTAATCCCGCGTTGAGGTCAGCATAGCAAACCTTTATGTCATTCTGGTTAAAAATAATAAAGAAAGAAATTGAAAGTGTCTCGAAGATCTTATTCCACCCCTTCAAATCGCGACTCGGTAGTGCAAAGGTTAAACATCATCATCATTATCATCATCATCATTACAGCCTTTCACAAGTCCACTGTTGAACATAGGCCTCCCCCAAGGAATGCCACAAAGCACGGTCCTGAGCCACTTGCATCCATCGACTTCACGCATGTCTCACCAGGTCATCACTCCATCTAGTGGGGGTCGCCTTACACTTCTCCTACCGGTACGAGGCTGCCACTCGAGAACCTTTCTTCCCCATCAGTTGTCAGTTCTTCGAGCTATATGGCCAGCCCACTGCCACTTCAGCTTACTAATCCGTTGGGCTATGTCGGTTACTCTGGTTCTACTGCGGATATCCTCATTTCTAAGTTTATCACGCAGAGAAACCCCGAGCATAGCCCTCTCCTTAGCTCGCTCAGCGACCTTGAGCTTCCTCATACGGCCAGCAATAAAGGACCACATCTCAGATCCGTAAGTCATCACTGGCAACACGCACTGGTTGTACAATTTTGTTTTAAGGTTTTGAGGTATGTCTAACGAGAAGATGTGTCGTAATTTCCCGAACGCTGCCCAGCCGAGTTGAATCCGTCGATTGACCTCTCGGTCGAAGTTGGACTTACCTGTCGGACTATTTCTTCCAGGTAAACATGAGTATGTTTACCAGGGACAAATAGTCCGACTCCGTCAACAACTCCGAGCTTAGTGCTCCCAACAACTACCGGCATAGGTGTGACATGGACGTCAAACATGATTTTTGTTTTGTCCATGTTCATTTTAAGACCTGACCGTTGGGAGACACTATTGAGGTCATTGAGCACAATGCTTAGCTGGACGCTGGACTATATCGTCGGCAAATCGAAGGTGAGTAATGTACTCGCCATTGATATTGATACCGTATCCTTTCCAGGCCAGCAGCTTGAAAACGTCTTCCAATGCAGCGGTGAAGAGTTTCGGGGATATAACGTCACCCTGTCTTACACCTCTCTGCAGTTGGATAGGTTTCGTACTCTGATTCTGTACTCGGATAGCCGTCGTAGCTCTACTGTACAAATACTTCAGCACTTCGATGTACCGACAGTCAACTTGGCACCGCTGAAGGGACTGCAGTACCGTCCAAATTTCAACGGAATCAAAGGCTTTCTCATAGTCCACATCATACGTAAGGCAAAGTGGCAGATTATACTCCTCTGTCTTCTGTATAATTTGCCGAAGGGTGTGTATGTGGTCTATGTGTGTCTTTTCGGAAACCGGCTTGTTCAGGAGGCTGGAAGTCGTCAAGTCTGCGTACGAGACGATTCGTAATGACTCTCAAAAACAGCACGTAGACGCGGCTCAGAAGGGAAATCGGTCTGTAGTTCTTCAAGAGAGCGTTGTCGCCTTTCTTGAAGAAGAAGACCACCGTACTTCTGCTCCACGCCTCCGAGTAGTGCCACCATGGAGGACGGAATTAAAGAGCTTCTGAAGAACTTCAAGTACCGGTTTTCCACCCACTTTCAAAAGCTCCGCTGTAATTCCATCCTCGCCCGCGGACTTTCTGTTTTTAAGGTGCTGGAGAGCCATTCTAATCTTGCTCAGACTGACGAAAGGTTAAACGTTTGTCATAAAATCTGGATTTTTGCCCACGCTAGAGAAAGTAGTAATTAAAATAAAGTACAAAGCTATCTTTTTTAAATAAATAAATCTATGGTATTCTGTTGTCTATAAACCGCGTACTGGCGATGTAAGTATATCCACTTCCCCTATATCGTCCCGTGACTATTGTAAAAGACAACAGAGGGGAACTGGAACAGGAGATGAGCTGCAGCATCAAAATATCAAAATAATTTCGATGTTTCACATCTGCCAGGCGTCCCGCGACGGCTCACAATTTTTATTCCTATATTTTAAAACATGCTACATCTGATATTTTCATGAAAATAAAATATAACGATCGTATTGCAATTTGTCCTTGTGAATAATAGGATGAAAGCGTAAATGTAAACGACTGAATCGGATTTCATATTTCTACTGGTAAAACTCGTACTAACAAAAGTACCCATTTTTACTGGAAAGCTTAGACTTGTAAGACTCTTCTAGACTTGTAAGAATGATATTTTCTTTGTTCATGTTTCCATTAAACAAAATCTTTTGTCAATAGCTTAAATTAAAGTATTTTAAATTATCGTATTATTACAGCCTCCCTACAAATGCATTTAATAGAAATAATGACAAAAATAAAAGAAAGAAACTTTATTCGTTAGACACAAATTAAGACTTGGCACGTATAAAAGAAATAAAGAATATAAAATAAATAAGAATAATAAGACATGAAATATACAAAAGAGTAACATGAACACTAGTAGTTCAAAAATTCATAACATTTTTTTTTATAGGAGAGGGGGCAAACGAGCATGCGGCTCACCTGGTGGTAAGTGACTACCGCCGCCTGTGAACAACTGCAACACCAGGGGAACCAGGGAAATGCAAATGTGTTGCCGGCCTTTTAAAAAGGAGTAGGCTCTTTTCTTGAATGTCCCTTAGGGTATCGGGTATCGTATCGGTCAGGAAAAATATTATAAAATTATTATAAAACAACCAATGTGACACGCCACCAAACCAAGTCACCAAGAACAATAAATTGTCCCTATTCCACTTGTATCTGGTTCACAACAGTCAATTCCTTATTAATTAATCCCTTTCCGCTTGGAAAAGGCTCACAATATTTATATCAAATACCAGCTACAAGGGCTTCGCTCTCCCACATTTAAAAAAATGTGGAGGAGGTACACGGCTCCGCACACGCCGCGCACGGTGAGCGCCAACCATTTTAATGCGTTCCCCCCGAAGGGTACGCTAAGTTGGGAACTGGACCGTAGTCCACAGCAAAATAACTGGCGAACCAGTAAAAGAGGATTTGGCCCCTTGAAAGTGCGTAAGCACAAACATCGACCGAAGTCGCGCATGTAAACGCCATACAGAATACGATCAAATCCATTCACAGTGAATGTACGTCACACGGGTTAGGCAACAATAGGCACACTGGCCATAAAAAGCCTTCCGTGAGCGCCACCATCTGCCAGACCGCCGTTCCTGCAGACGTGATGTAAGTGTAAGGCATCACCACCAATTGCATGGTCAGCACGGCCAATTGGCCGCAGAGCGTACATATATATGTACAATCTTGGGTATGTGTCTCCGGCAACGCCCCAATATAAGGGAACATTACAAGAACACCTTCATCAACTTAGAAAATTTTCTATTATATTACAAATGTTATTTATCTTTGTTATTGCAATATAATCGCCTTGTATTTATATGATTTGATACATTTTGAACATTTTTAGCAGGTTTTTAATAAATTTAGAGATTTTTAGAGACATTTTATGCGTTTACTAATATTATAATATTCAATTATTCCAAATGGATATTTTTTCAACTTTATGCTTATTATTTGCATTTAATTGTTTAAAATATAATTTCTATGACATTTTTAAATGTCTGTATAGTGAATTTAATTATTATTTATTAATTATAATTATGAGGCGTCACAATATGGTAATATTCCTTTTTAAATTAACATTAAAATAAAGTTAAATCCGACTTCAAATATAACTAAAACACAGTAATTATTTGATATTCTAATGTCGGTGCTAAGACATAGTGTATCGAGGAATTAAACATAGTACAAACTATCGGAAATTATTTTAATCTTTTTAGTTCTCTGAAGTCTGCTTTTACTTTTTATTAAAAGTTATTTTTTTACCCTTTTAAGTGCACTAAGTACTATCACAATCTCAATGTCTTCGAAATAGTTATATTAAAAACTTCATTTCTTATTTTGCCGGCCACTGCTGAAGTTTAACCTACCTATTTAATAGAAAAAGAATCATCAAAATCGGTTAAAAATTAACGTACATGTCATAATATACATACAAAAATACATACAGTCCTCCCTTTTTGAAGTCTGCTAAAAACATAATGTTATTTAATAATATTATGCGAAGTAAGTAATTGTTGCATAACACTGTTATATCATCGAAGGAGAATTGATACTTTTACCTTAGTTTAAAAAAATGTAATAATTAAGCTTTGTTTAAAATACGATTTTTATAAACATAATATTTGTGCTTTGTACTGTCTCTGAAAGAAGCAGTAATGTATCCCGTAATAGTCAGTAAATACATCGAAGCAACAAGCATTGGGGCAGCGCGGCGGACATTTGCTTGCCCTAAAACCCTCTCAGAAATGAGGGGAGGGCTGTGCCCAGCAGTGGGACGTATGTAGGTTGTAACTTTAACTTTAACGTCGTTTTCAATGGACTTCATATAAAAGAGTAGGTTCTCAATTCGACTGTATTTTTTATGTCAATTACCTCTGAACTTTTTCTAAGTGAACCAATTTTGATGAAAGCTGGTGCTTCTCATGTGGTCCCATATAAATTTGATCAAGATCTGACCAGTAGTTTTGAGATCTTTAATAATGCGTTATTGATTTCGGATACAAGTCGGTTGAACAAAATTTTAATTTTACCAGTTGAGAACATTATATACAGTAGACGAGGTAAGCTTTTTATATAAATACTCAAGCGATTTCGTTTTCATTACCTCGAATAAAAACAAGCCAAGTGAAAATTAAGCCCCGATCTTATTTTGATAAGTTTGGATTTGTCGAGATATAACAAGACATGTATGTGCCATAGATTCGTAAATCAAAAAAGTTTAAATTAAAAATTAAGAAACTTTTAAGCAATTAAGAACCTCTTATCATTTGATGCAGTATTTCCTGAACTCCTCCCAAACGGCTTGACCGATTTTGATGAAATTTTGTGTGTGTGATTAAGTTGATTAGAGAATGGTTTAGATTCACAATTAGACCCGGTAGGTGTCGTTGTTGTCGAGATCCAGAAATCAACCGTGTGAAGCCGGAGGGCATGGTTAGTCGCTAATAAATCTTTACTGGCTTGTAAAAGTCCAATGCAGGAAGAGAGAGGGTAAGGGATAAATGTAGATGTCTACGGGCCACAGCAATTACTTACTATAGGGTGGAATGTGTGCTCGCTTGTCACCGCTATCCCATATAAAAAATATCTATCGAAAGCGGTAAGATCTTTGACCGGTGATATTTCCCACAATCACAATAAAATAATGGAATTATAATAAATATATGATATTATCCGAATTTTCTGCATATGAATGATTGACAAACAAGGCTTCAGCAACCTGATTTTTCATTTATCCAAAAGTATTGACCACGAATTCTAGAGACTGATATGCAGAACCGGTAAGTTGTTAGCTTTGTGCTTATGAATCTAATCTAATAATTTATTAACTGAGACTAATTTAGTACTGACTACGGAGTGGACTGGTATGACAAAGAAAAGTTGGGACAGTTAAAACACTATTTATTAACTATTTTACAAAGCGGCAGCATAACTAACTATTTACAATAGAGACACTAGAGGGATTGTTTCTTCTTGATTTCTTGAGTCTTGATTCTTGATGTCTTCTTTGCCGCTTGGGAATCGAGTGAATTCCTGCGTTTATTTTTTCCTGAAGCCCTTCTTTTATTCATGCGGCGGGGTTTTATCCGTCAGCGGATTCCCACGCGGCGTCGCTGTGCGCTTGTTGGATGCAGGCATCACGTGACGTTCGGGGCGGTGTGTGGGGTGCGCGGGGTGGCGACTCCTTTCGCCATCCGTAACAACGTCTCTTTCTATAGCTCTCAATTTAAATTGTTGATAACCCACAACGCAGGAATTTTAGGTGTTTCAGTAGACTTCGAACGTGTCGGTCGAGTTCACTCACGTGACTCCATTCTCTTAGCTCATGCGCAAGAATAACAATCGTTGTATATCGCCTTGCTTTCTTGCTTGGTGTTCTGTGTTTGGTTACTGTCTTAGTGTTCTCACTGTGGTGCGCGAAGCACGCTGTCCCGGAAGACAGCGGTCTCACGGTATCGTTGTAAGTGTGCACCAGACATCTACCCAGTGTGTCTGGTCCCCTATCGACCGTCCCACCGTGCGGATCAACGAACCTCTGTTGCCGAGCACCGTAACTACTACCCTTGTGTTCATAGACACTATTTATGACACCGCATCCCCCGCGCCCTCCACGATGTCCACCCGCGCCCGCGGTCTTCTCGGATGCCGAATTAGACTCCGACATGGAGACCGATTCACATGTCCCGCTTAAGCCCGAAGATGAAAGCTTCACCCTCGTCCAGGGCAAAAACCGCAAACGCGCAGCCCTAAAAAAGGCAGCCGAGCCTAACTTGGCAAACTCGTCCCCCAACGCCACTCCGGCAAAAATCCTACACCCGCGGCACGCACTCAAGCCCCTAAGCCAGTGACAAAGCCGCAGCAAATGGGTCCCCTATTGAACGTAGGGTAAAGCCACCGCCTCCCATAATAATCCAAGACAAATCAACCTATCACACTGGTTGGACTACAAAAAAATCTATTGCCCAAAGGTGCAAAACGTCGGTCAGGGCATTCGTATGTTTGTAAACTCTACCGAAGAATTTCGCAGTGTAAAAAATCACCTGCACGCCCAGCAAGTAAGCTTCCACGCATACGCCCTGTCAGTGGGGCGTAACCTTCGGATGGTCGTCCGCGGTCTCTCTAAAGATCTTGAGACTGAGCACATTTTAAACGACCTCAAAACCCAAGATCTCCCAGGATGGGAGGTTTTAACGTTCGGCGTATCTGCAACCTAAAGGAGATTACAGTTGAAGCTCCAAAAAATAGGGGCATCATTGGCCAATGCCACCGAAGCCAATTGTACGGCCACTCGGCCGGAAACTGTTACGCAAGGCCTAGGTGCGTCAAGTGCCGGACACGCAGGTCAAGCCAGTGTGTCTCGCTCTTGGCTGCCTGCCCCCAAACTTACACTGTCTACGGTGCCCACCATCTAGCCTCAAACTGACCCTAAAGTCCGCCCTAGTCTCCGGGGAGCCGAGCCAACCCAACGCTTGGGTGAAACTACCGAATCCCCATGCTCCAAAATCAAAACCCGTCCCACAAGGCTCATCCTCCTTCGCCGCTGACTTCTCATCAGCAACATTAACGTTGCTGAGTTATCCTCCTTGGCCTGCAAACTCCGCGGAGCCATCACCCTTCAGGACAAGATCAACGCTAAGATTGTACACATAAGACTTATCGACGTAATCTGGTCTTTCCAGTGCGCGTAATCACCTCTTCTAAATATCAAAATGGCAGCACAAAATCTCGGTAGAAATAAACCACGCTCTCTGGTTGTCGCGTTATTTAATACAAACGGCCTCAGAGACCAAATAGACGAGATCGCGCTCTTCCTGCGCAACCACGATGTAGACCTAATGTAAGTGAAAGAGACTTTTTTGAAATCTAGCCATCGCGTTCCTAAGATCGCAAACGACACTTTAGAAATGTTAGGTTGACCAGCTCTAGAGGCACCGGTCTTTGCACTGCACACCAAACAACCCCCCCCCCCCCCCACCCCCGTTAACCAAGATAGAAGTCTCTACGAGGGCGACACTGAAAGTTTTTAGAACTGGTCAACTTATAAACGGTATAATAAAAAAAAAGTATAAATTTTTAAAATGGAACTCTTTGCCAATATTATTGTGTATGTATTTTATTAATTTATCACTTGTTTACGATTTGGCGGCAAATTGAAAATTGTCTGTGTCACTTGCGGGCGACCCCCTCGAATCTGTGACTCTCGATTAAGTCACAGAAGTAATTAAAAGATTTAAAAAGAAATGCGCCGCTAGTATGCCTCTTAGTATGTATATTCAACGCTCTTCTTTCCAGCTGCTCCTTCCTGGATGCATGGAAAGAGTAATAGGAATCCCGAAACCGGGGAAACTGCGCAATATAGCAGACTGGGAAAAGATTACGAGCAAATTTATGGAATCGCCTTCGTAAATATTTCTTCACCAACAAGCTTCTTCCAAACGAGCAGTTCAACTTTAGACCTGAACAGTCGTGCACCGAACAGTTACATCGCCTCACAGAATACATTCTGAAAGGATTTAACCTCCCAAAACGTAGTCGCAGAACCACCATAAAAGGTACCCTTTTCCTCGATGTCGCAAAAGCGTTTGACAAAGTCTGGCACGACGGCTTGCTTTACAGTCTGTATAAACTCAACGTGCCTGATAGACTCATCCATATTATCAGACCCTCTCTTGCCAATAGCCACTTTCGCTATCGAATAGAGGGTACTCGTTCTACAAAGCGTCCCCTTAAGGCTGGAATCCCACAAGACTCCATCCTCTCCCCACTACTCATCACACTCTTTACGAGTGACAACCCGAAGGACCCGGTATTGAACACTGCTCTTTTCGCAGATGACACGGCACTTTTCTTCGCCCATCCCAATAAAAGATACCTCACCAGGATGCTCCAAACAGCCGTCAACCGCCTAGGTAATTGGTTCCGCTTATCGAAGTAAATCCTGGAAAAAGTGTAGCAATACGCTTTACATCGTCACTTTCAATTGTCAAATCAGAAACCCCAAAAAATCGTTAGGTACAATCACCCTGTACGGCCACCAGGTCCCGAGGCAACTAACGGCCAAATACCTAGGGTTACATTTAACCATAGTATGACATTCGCGAAACACATTCGCGATGTTGGAAACCGTGCAAAATTCGTCACTAGTCGCCTCCACCCGCTAGTTAACAGCAAGAGCAAACTGTCCTTAAGACACAAGCTCCACCTTTACAAAGCGCATATCATGTCTTACGCAAGCGTAGTTTTCCCATAAGCCTTAAGCCATAGTCATTTTGTATGACCTCCACGTCATCCAAAATAAAATCATTCGTATAGCAACCGTAGCTCGGTGCTACCAGCGAAACTCCTACCCACACAGAGACTGTCAACTTCCGACAATCTCTGAATACTTCGAGTATACGTCTCGGCGCTATTTCGAGAGAGCCGGGACATATTCCAACCCGCTAGTGGTAAAGGCAGCCACCTACGCTCCGACTTCGAACGTTACGCTGATCCTCCGGAGGCCCCGCAACGTTCTAATCGAACCCCCTGTTTCGCTAGATTCCGATGACCGAAATGTCGCTGGCCAGTCACACTCAAGCACTACACAATCACAAACACAAACACAGTTAGGACAACAACGGATGGGACGCAGCTAGTTCGCAGATGGGCGCGTCGCACATCCCTCCACACTGCGTACACACCGTACGCCCGCGTCCCTGGGCGGTTCTCACCGCCCAGAACATCAAACGATACATAGTCAGAGCCGGAGCCCACTACTCCCGTTCGGACGGAACTCATCCATGTTATGTTAATGTGATCACTGAACTGAACACAGTATTATCCCACTCCACCATGATTATCGATTTTAATACAACATCGCGTCCGCAACGTTGCACTAAAATAAATAATCTCCCTCCTCTTTTTTATAGCTCTGAGTTCAATGAAGCTGTAAGAGCTGCATAGGCTAACAGCATCAACATCACAACGTCACAGAAACTAGACGCAGGAATCTTAGAATTCTTAGCGCTCTTTTCATTATCCTTAACGATCCATTGGCCCCAGAGTATTTGAAATGTAAGTTCCAATACCTGGGTTTTTCCCATGATTGAAATCTTCGGTCTCATAACAATCTCGTACTCCAAATTCCCTTTCACCGTACTGGTTTTCTCTCAAACGCTTTTGCTGTTACAACTGTAGGGCTCTGGAATGCGCTTCCCTTAGCAATAAAGAAATCCCCTATATATATATATATATATATATATATATATATATATATATATATATATATATATATATACTAGCTGGCCAGGCAGACGTCATACTGTCCTCTCCGACTTTGTCCTATAAAACCCTTAAATTACCAATAAAATATATTGGGGGTCACTTCACGGGATAAGAACTATCCTATCTCTCAAGTTAGACCAAACTGCACACACTGTGCAAGATTTCATTGTAATCAGTTCAGTAGTTTAAGATTCATGTGAAAATAAATTATCACAGTAGTACAGTTAGCTTGTAAGTTAGAAAATAAAAGTAATATAGAAAAAAGTCTTCGTCTCCTTTCACATCAACCCTCCCTAAGCTGCCGCAAACGTAAGTCGTTCTTCAAATCTAAAGAGATACTGACAAACGTCTTGTATTAAGTCGTTTCAAGTAATGATAAACAGATATACCAAAAAACTGACTTATGCAGCATAATAAAAGTATATCACATAATAATGGTTAGTAACCTGAATTCTTAATTGAAAATTCTTGAGTGACAGCCTCGCATCTGTACGCGAAGTGTAGGGTTAACTCCCCACTATATGGAGTGACGAGCTGGTAAGATATGCAGGAATTCGATGGATGCAATCGACTGTAACTGTAATGATGTCATAATAATGAGCAAAATCGTCTGGGTAAATACTTACTCTTTTCCATTTTCTTTCCTTTTCAGGTGTCCATTCTGCAGTGGACAGCGAGTTCATTTGTCACATTGTTTTTTTTTAAACATTTGTCTGTAAAAATACAAAAGCTTTATGATTACAGCACTAATATTGTCGCGTAAATTATGGAAACTATAAATAATTATAATTTATATATATATATATATATATGTATATACCTAGTCAGGTCATAAATTCTGTCACATGTTTAATATAAAATAATTGAAAGAAGTTTATTCATTATGTAACCATTTATATACCAAAATGAACTTAACAAAACATAGATTCTTATGACATTAAAGTTTATTCAAAATGACCTCCGTGATTTTGAATACAGGCCTTCAATCTGCGCGGCCAGTCGTCTATCGCAGCACGAACGAGGTCCATGTCAATATCGGCGGCTGCCTTAATCAATGATATCTTGAGTGACTCCAAATTGGGATGAGGCTTTGAGCACGCCTTTTCCTTCAAGTGTTGCCATATCTTGTAATCTAACGAATTCAAATCTGGACTGGAGGAGGGCCAGTCTTCGTGCCGGATGAAGTCGATTTCACGCGCCGCCAGCCAGTCTTGTGTGCTCTTCGCTCTGAGCTGGTGCCGAATCTTGTTGGAATACCCAGTGCCTGTTATTGAACATGGTATGAAAAACAGGTTCCACAAGGTTCGGCAGGACTGTATTTTGATATAAAACTGCATTCGTTTTTACACCTTTCTCACAAAAATGTACCTCTGTTAAGCCCCAATAAGAAAATCCCAACCATACCATGAACGAGGAAGGAAAATGACCTCGTTGGACACGCGGAATACGGTTGCTCGCTTCTTCACTACTGTGTGCGTAAATCTTATCGTTTTTTTTGTTGTAGCTCCCTTCTACGGTAAAAATTTTTCATCCGAAAAAAGAATTTCCCGATATTTTTTCCCGCGTACCGCTTCAACAAAGCGAGGCATCTCTTCAGTCTCAGGTCCATTAGACGAGCATTCAAACGATTTCGTGTTTTTCTTCGATATGCCCGAAGCCCTAAGTCTTCATTTAACACTCTTTTCACCGTGGTTCTGCTTAACCCCATCTGAAGGGCCAACAGTTTCTGCTTACGTTTGGGATTTCTTTGAATTCGCGCCTTCACAGCTTTTATCACTGCTGGAGTCCTAACAGACCGAGGGCGACCACTTCTTGACCTGTCATCTACACTAGAGTCTTCATTGTATCGTTTGATGGTATGATAAACGAATCTTTTGGTTATATTCAAATTTTTCAGTATGTCAAAAATTTGAATTGGCGCGTAACTACAACGATGCAACGCAATAACTGCAACACGGTCTTCTTTAAGCGTCCACTCCATATTTAAAAATGAGTAAAATTCTAAAAATTATACAGTTTTATTTTCATGAACTATTCGAAATTCGAATTCAATAAACTTTTTTGTGGCCAGCATTCTAAAAGAAAAGTTTTTACTGTGTGACAATACTTATGACCTGACTAGGTATATATATATCTTAGTTAAAGTCACACTTTCAAAAACATTCCAATTAATTTTAAGTCGATATATGTCCACAGTATTAAGAAATGCAGGACGCAGTAGTAATTTAAAGAACGGGTCTGCAGTGTACATTTCAATGAATTTCATGAAACTTACATGAAACATCGACATCGAAAATAAGAATGAAATTAAATAAATGTCTATTTGTTTTTTTTATGCCAAGAACATATCATGATTACGTTCAATCTAGTATTAGGTTATATATTTTTTAACTTATGTTACTTATAATCATGGCCTGTAGTTGTTGGAAGCACTACCCTCGAAGTTGTTCACGTACCTATATCAACCGAGAAGTCAATCGGTGGATTCAACACGACTGGGCAGCGTTCGGCAAATTACGACAATGGGGCAAGAAGATGCCCCAAACTTGATAACAAGATTATTTATGAGCTAAGATTTATATGAGACGGGGTCTAGCACTGCAGGCTTGGAGTTTCTCTGCATGACAGACTTAGAAATAAGGATATCCGCAGTAGAACCAGAGTAACTGATATAGCCTAAGAACCGACAACCAATAGGGAAGAAAGGTTTTTGAATGACAGCCTCGTACCGGTAAGCGCAGTGTGCGGCGCAAATTATACAAAAGCGGCATAAGGCGAAGGCATGGCATGGTGCCGCTTCAAAACTTTTTTGTATTAAGTCTGATTTACACGGGGACAGTAACAGGCGCCAGTGCTGGCGCCGACGACTGACTTGCACCGTTTACACGCAGTCAGTAGTCACACAGACAGTGCTGTACTGACTTCAAATCAATTTATATTATGCCAGTAGCGGGTCAGCACTGACTTGCTTTGAATTTGAAGCCAGTTACTGTCCCTGTGTAAACCAGCCATTATACTTATACATATTTTGAATTGACCATCAAATTTAATAGCTTTTGTCCCTGTGTTAATGCATTAAATTTAGTTTTAATCAGTCTTAAAATAAGTTAAGCCAGTTCAAATGTACCCGTTGGAATTCACTAAATTCAGAAAATTATTATTAATTTATCATGGTAGAGCACTGCTTCAGCTATATTATAGTGGTAGCGCGAATGGGTCGGCTCGACAAGGGAAGTACCACGGCCTCACAGACTACCACCGTAAACAACAGCTTAACGCTGCTGTGTTTCGTATGGTGAGCCTAGAGCACCGGAGAATATTTTCACTGGAAACGAGGCCTTAGCCCTCACGGGTGACAATGCATCCGCATTTTGATTCCAAGATGTAGATATCTATGGACTACAGCAACCATTTACCATCAGGTGGACTGTGTGCCCGTTTGTCAGCCTTATTTTATAAAAAAAATTATTTAGATCTACATCCAGAAGTGTAGTTGTTACTTATATATTATTACAAAAATAAAAGAATTTCTTGTTGACTTTAACTCTGCCAGCAGCCACACAACCTACAGTGACTTCTTATATTGACTTGATGACACGTCGTGTTTTTCTTAAAAATCTCATAATAAAAACTGCATTCGGGATACTATCTTGAACTTGGATATTTATGATGTGTACAAAGGTCGAAGTTCATACTAACACAGCTATCAACCTAAAAATAGATCTGATGGCTTATATTTATCAGTTTAAATACAGGAAAGAAAACTTCAAGTTTATGGTTACTGTTAAATTGATTGATGAGACAAGTCTCAGATAGAAGTCGTGACTACCTCAAAAGGCTTTTTAACGTTTCTTAAAGGAAATTATCATGAGCTTGATAATAATTTCATAAAACCTTGACTACTGTTCTTCAAACACTGAAAGGTTTTTTGATATAAGATGGAATGCCGTTTCCAGTGAAAAGGGTCTCCGGTTCTCTACACTCACGATATGAAACACAGCATTATTAAGCTGCTATTTGACGCTAGTATTCTGTGAGAGCGTGATACTTCCCCGGTCCAGCTGACTCATTCACGCTACAACTATAATATAGCTGGCTAGCTCTACCACGATAAATAACTAATATTCTGAAATTATTAAATTGCAACGTGTACATTTGTACTCACTTAACGTATTTACGACTGATTAAAACTAAATTTAATGAATTACTATACGAACAAAAGTTATTAAATGTGATGTTCAATTGAAAACCTGTAAAAATATAATATGACGTTGTTTTACTCTTTTCCCTTGTAAACGCAAATATCGTGTATATTTTATAGAAGTTAGGCGAACTGATTATGAACCAGCATCGTGTGTGTTTAACCACCTTTGCTGTAACACGCATATCTGAGAAATTAAAAACATTTTCGAGGACATGCGAAACTCGCCAATACGTAATGTAGCAGAGCTGGAAACTCTTACCTGACTTTAAACCCTATCATTATTAGGATATAAGTTATTTGAGTTATTTTTTTTTACTTTCGCATGATTATAACCGTATTTGAACTTTTATTAAAAATTATATGCTGAATTATTATACACAATTTTCTGTTAATATTAAAAATTTCAACATGCATACTGTAATCCGAGCTCAGCAGTTCCGAATTTCTAATTAACGCCTACGGCTGTGGTATTGGCGTATGTCTTATAATGGGCTAGTAAATCTATACCGGTATTTGAAATTTAATTAAAACTTTCTAGTAAACTCAGTTTGTGTAAGACATTTTATAATTTAAAACAATATTGCCACAAGAGATGTTGGCGTAAGCGCTCCCATCACTCGCCTACTGATTTCATCTCACATAGTCGACTGAGAAATTGGTGAGAGAATCTAGTCGTTTCTGACTGATGAAGAAAAAACTATCATATGATAATTACCACCACCAATGTAGTGTAAGGATGACGCAAGCACGCACGCTCACACACACACACGCGACGTAGGGGCGCTTTACAATCTGTATCAACTAAGTCCTGAAAGTCCTGAGCCACTTGCATTAATCGAATTCCTCCATGTCTCACCAGATTGTCACTCCATCTAGTAAGGGGCCGCCCTTCCGCCACTTCATTTCAAGGTACGAGGTCTTACTCCAAAACTTTTCTTCGACTTCGGTTGTCAATTCTTCTAGCTTTGTAGACGTTTCACATAAAAAAATTAAAATACGAATACTTTAGACAATAATATTACGATAATTAACTGTGTGATTTATTATGTAAAATTACATAAATCCTTATTTAACTATTGTAATTTTTAAAAAAGGTGAATATTTGAATTAATATATAACGTTGAAACAAATGGCGACGATGTTTATCACAGAACACAATAATTACTCTCATGTTTATATTTTTGAGAACATAGAGTATACATACGCCAGTATACATATTTGAGAACCAATTTTTTAAGATTAATAAAGATTATCAGTAATAACATGAAAAACATTTATGTTTAAACAAGTTACTTCTATTCATTATTGATTCTTATATGTATTTGTAAAACTTCATATTATGTTGTTTATAGACCTCATTAATGAATAAATTGTATTCTCGTATCCGAAATAACGCTTAACAAACTTAAATTTTGTTTAACAAATAAAGATAAAATTACAAGAAAGGTAATAAAAAATTTAGAGATACATTGTCATTTCCTCGTCCATTTGTCCACCTCGGGAAACTAAGAATTTACATATGCTTTGCGCCACTTTTTAGGGTTCCGTAGTTGACAAGGAACCCTTGTAGCTTCGCTATGTCCGTACATCCATCCGCGACTTTAATCAGAGATCCTAGGTGCTACAAATCTGTAATTTGGTATAGTTATAGATATTAATCACGCCTAAAAAAACTGTGAAATAAAATCTTAAAAAACGTTATTATTTTGGGTACCTCCCATACAAGTAAATGGAGGATAATTTTACTACCCATCTATTCCATCGTGTGGGGTATCGTAGGATTGGTCTTTCAAAAACACTGGAGGGTGGGGAACAACATCTTTTCGATACATTAAAGTGGTACTTTCCATTAGTCATGTGTCCCCCTACCAACTAAACCACTGTTTTGGAAATGTGAAAAGTATACATATTAGTAGTATATATAATGAAGTTAAAAGGAAAACTATCACAGCTAAGTAGAATTAAGAATTTAACGAGTATTAGTCGGTTGACCAACTTATAAAATGTACTTGGGTTAGTAAAAATTTCGTTACAATTCCATAGAAAGGACCTAAAACTACCTCTCTTTTCTTTTTATAGGAGAGAGGGCAAACGAGCATACGGCTCAGCTAATGGTAAGTGACGACCGCTGCCCATGAACAACTGCAACACCAGGGGAATTGCAGGTGCATTGTCGGCCTTTTGTAAAGGAGTAAGCTCTTTCCTTGAATGTCCCTAAGTCGTATCGGTCCGGAAAAATCGCCGGTGGTAAGCTATTCCACAGAGAGGTCGTACGCGGAAGAAAACTCCTAGTGAAACGTACAGTGGTGAACCGCCAAGCATCCCGATGGTGTGGATGGAATCGTGAATTATGACGCGATGAGCGTTCGTGAAATTTGGCGGCTGGGATTAATCCGAACAATTCCTCAGAGCACTCCCCGTGGTAGATGCGAAAGACAATGCATAGGGATGCAAGATCTCTTCGTTTGACGATTCGAGCTGTTCTGCGATAGATACGGTCAAGAGAAAGGAGCTGGCACTGGGGCGCCCCAGCCCAGAGATTGCAACAGTATTTCATGTGAGGCCAAACCTGCGCTTTGTAAAGTTGCAAGCGGAGTGCCAGCATGAGTCCCGCTCTGCTGAGCACGCCATGCTTTTTAGAGGCCAATTTGCCCTTCTTTTCCAAGTGACTACGAAACTGCGTGTCACTCGATATATCGACGCCGAGGATTCCGATACTGGCTGAGGCAACAAGGGGAGTGCCTCGAAACTGAGGGGATACGACAAAGGGGTTCTTTGTGACATAAGCATTGAACATTATAACTTTGTTATTGTAAACTGTAAATAATAAACATTTAATGAAGAAAACAACTTATATGCATTACTACTATAACTTTACTTTTGCATTTGCGGGATAGGCAGGGAGGATCTTTCTTACTTACTACTTTCACTTATTTTTTTAGTTGGTAGTTATTGTATATCTTATTCAAAATATTCATACAATCATTAGACTCGTAGACTCATACAGTTTCATTTGACACACTCTTGGTTTTCGCGGGCGACCTCAGGATAATTTAGGCCTGAAATGAAGGTTCCTTACGGGCATAATATATGTACATATCTTATGGTTGCACTGCCGGGAATATATAGATAGATAGGCAACTATGACCATCGTTGTACTTACTTGGCTCGTGAATAATTTGATGTAAATTGTATTATATTCAAAATTGAAATTTTTACTACTACTACCTATAAGTCAGATTTGAAAACAAGTTCTTCAGTTACGATCTTCCTATTTGGGCCCATTTTAGTCGTTATAGTGGTCAAACCGCGAACTCACTTATTATGTTCAATATTAAGAAAAACCACGTATTGTGACGGTTAACTCTATATTGTGTGTGGCCTCTACATTGTGCGTGGCCCGACACGCACTTGACCATTATTTATTTTGTTTCAGCTATACGAGTATTTCTTGCGACGTGGAACGCTGCGCGGAATACTAATTGTGCGAAGTGTGTACTTGAGCGACTTCATTTCATCACATTTATTATCACTAGCAGAGCACTTAAAAATCTTTTTGGGACACCAATATAAGACTAACGTGAACATACTTCTAGATGAAATAAACCACAACAGTTCCATGAACAAAGAACGATGTTGAACGATGCTTTTGAAAAGCTTCAGTTATATTGTGTTCAAATACTAGTACATTTTAAAGTCTGAAAGAAATCGGACAATAGATCGTGTACACAGCGAATATATATATATATATACGGTTGCTTTTAAAATACAAAGAGTACACTTAAAAAGTATTTTACACTATATAAAAGTACTATGTGATATCTATCTATGCCACTTTGATCTTCGACTTTGTATTTTTGTTTTGATTTTATTGTTCTGAGTTAGATAGTAATCTATGTTAATAATATTTATATAGAGGTAATATTTTTTTTAATAACCGGCCTTCTGAGCCTGTGGTTACAATGAATAATTATCCTTCATAGTACAATGCTTCACAATATGTTGACGCGTCACATTGTGCCGCCCTTGGAAGATTTTGACGGCAAGTTGAGCCAGCGCCAGCAGACAGCTGACAGTTGGCGATGGTATATCAAGACGCCTAAGCAGACAGACACCTTATCTTGAGTTTCATATCACCATCAGAGCATTTGTTTCACCGTTTCCACTAATAGTTCACATACGCAGACACTTAATACACAAATCGCACCACTTTTACATATTAATCCACTTCAAACCATTATTTAAACAATAATACAGGAGCAGCAATCCGTCGCCGGTCAAGTTCCCGTCAAAACTCTATAAAGTTTCGATTTAACACATTAAGTCATCATTACAACCTTTCATAAGTCCACTGCTGAACATAGGCCTCCCCCAAGGAATGCCACAAAGCACGGTCCTGAGCCACCTGCATCCATCGACTTCCTGCATGTCTTACCAGGTTGTCACTCCATCTCGTGGGGGGTCGCCCTACACTTCACCGGTACGAGGCTGCCACTCAAGAACCTTTCTTCCCATCGGTTGTCGGTTCTTCGAGCTATATGGCCGGCCCACTGCCACTTCAGCTTACTAATCCGTTGGGCTACGTCGGTTACTCTGGTTCTACTGCGGATATCCTCATTCCTAAGTTCATCACGCAGAGAAACTCCGAGCAAAGCCCTCTCCATAGCTCGCTGAGCGACCTTGAGCTTCCTCATACGGCCAGTAGTGAAGGACCACGTCTCAGATCCGTAAGTCATCACTGTCAACACGCACTGGTTGTACAATTTCGTTTTAAGGTTTTGAGGTATGTGTGACGAGAAGATGTGTAGTAGCTTCCCGAACGCTACCCAGCCAGGTTGAATCCGTCGATTGACCTCTCAGTCGAAGTTGCACTTACCTAGTCGGACTATTTGTCCCAGGTAAACATACTCGTCAACAACTTCGAGCTTAGTGCTCCCAACAACTACCGGCATAGGTGTGATATTCATAAAGAGTCCCTCTTTCTGCATGAAGTCGGCCAGCTGCTGGCCCCTTGGGTTCCGTTGCTCTATTCCAAATTTCCCTAATTTCAGCTCACCGTTCTCTCTTGTGCCTAGTTTTGCATTGAAGTCTCCCATGAATACCGTATATTGCGTTTTGGAGCAATACATGGCTCTAGAGATATCCTTATACATTTCCTCCACTTCCTCACCGGGGTGTGCTGAGGTTGGTGCGTAAACCTGTATGACCTTCAGCGAATACCGTTTGGTGATTCTGAGTATAAGGTACGCAACCCTCGTCGACACACTCCCGATTTTTACAACGTTGTTAACGAGAGACTTGTGGACGATAAATCCGATACCTCCTTGGGACAGATGGTCGCCCTCCCGGTGATAGAACAAGTTGCCGGATTCGAGGATTACTGTGTCCTCCCCCTCTCTTCGGACTTCGGATAATCCTATAATATGCCAGCGTAACTTGTCTATCTCTTCTTCCAGCTCCACGATCTTCTCGTCAGTCCTCAGGGTGTGTGCGTTGTACGTTGGCAGGTCGAGTCATCTAAGGTGGCAACCGAACCTCCACCGGAGATTCTTAGCACTCCCTGCTCCGCCGTTACCATGGTCGCCACCGTAGCCAGGAATAGCGGGGCATCTCATGCCTGTTTCCCTTTGTCGCCTTTTACGACACCCACGGTAAGATATGGGGTAGTGGATATTCTTGACCGCCACTACACGGCATCTGACAGTTGGTGATGGTATCTCAGGGCGCCTAAGCAGACAGACACTTTATTTTGAGATTCATATCACCATCAGAGCACTTGTTTCACCGTTTCCACTAATAGCTCACATGCGCAGACACTTAATACACATATCGCACCACTTTTACATTTTAATCCACTTCAAACCATTATTTAAACAATAATACAGGAGCAGCAATCCGTCGCCGGTCAGGTTCCCAACAAAACTCTATAAAGTTTCGATTTAACACATTAAGTAAAAAGTATATAATCACTATGTTTTTACCTTTGAATAATATCCTCTCGATACAGAGTATAATATATTCTTTGGTACTATCATGGTGATTTGGCCCATAGACTTAGAATATTACGCCAGTATATTCTATGTCTATGGAATTGACCTCTCCATAGACTTAGAATATACTGGCGTAAGGACCAACATAGTGTGGAAGGGAGAAGAAATTTCCTTATGGCAAAAATGCAAGATAGAATAGGATACCAAATATCATGACTCTGTAACCGATTTTGAATGACAAGTCGGCACGCAAGAATAAGTTCCTAGATATTTTGTAATTTCTTAGAGTGTAATAGTGGTTATTTTTGGTAAGTAACTTTTTTACAAAATGTTTACTTATTTTGTGAGTGACTGTGGGGTTAATAACAGAAATAATCCTGATAATTGCACCTTTCCCAGGTAAACTCTCAATACGTCGTCAATGTTATGCCGCGTTTATTTTTGGTTAAAAGTTATTTTGTATACTGTTTAAAATATAAAATATATTCAATTATTTTGTTAATTTTGATATTCTTCAAAGAAAAATGTCACGTTGTTGATAATTTGCATGAATTAGGTAAATACATTTTATACAAAATATTTTACATGTACATATAGGGATTGACTCAACTATATCAAAATTAATGTCGATATTTATGTTGAATGTTTATAATGAATCGATAGACTTGTCCAAGGTTAATTGGAGGGGTTGGTTGGGATCCAAAGAAGAACTCAACAATTTGCAACAAATATTTTCTTGAGAAGTATAAAAGAAAAAAAATAGAATAAAAATAGTTTTATTAAAATGAGTCATTTCTACATTATTTGTACCCGTAAGTATAATGCTGTTATAATAAGACTTCAAAAATTTAACTTTCAGAACTTTAGATAAAAATAGAGACAGATTTTTATACACTAAAACTAAAAAAAAAATCTTGAGATTATTCTCTTTAAGCCATTATGAACCCAACTAAGTATCTATTTATCAAATAAAATAAATGTATAACCTTACTTAACCAACCGCACAGCCTCACGGTCACACTAGTACAATATTCATAGCATCACGCTATTTTCCCCAAGGAGCTGAGTGAAGGTTCGGATTATATTCCCAAGTCACAATGATAAAACTTTTAGCGTAGTTAGGTATAGATATTTAGTAATGCTCCTGAAGCGCCATTAGACGCCCGCACATGAGACGCGATACTATAAATTTCATAGTATTTGATACTCACAACGCTCGATAACCGATTCAAGCTTGATTGCCGACGACAATGTGCCGAGGGCTTAAATAGTGTGCTTCATTGCCTACAGCATTATTCGTACAGAATAGGAACTCGTGGTTAAGTAATAGCTGCGCAGATTAAGTTGCACTTGCCGCGGTCAGTCCATGAATTAGTGATCATTTTCTTAACATACCGAGATTGAGAGAATAGACAGTGCATCTGTATTCTCAGACACTTGGTGCAGTTTACTCTGTTAAGATTATTAAGAAGTTTAGTATGACTTTATACTTTTCAAGGACAGATGAAATAATATAAAAATGAAACATAAAACAGTGGTAGAGCCACGCGGCAGCTTTTGCAGTCGCACGGATGGGCCGGCTCGAACCGGGGTGGTACCACGACCTCACAGAATACCAGCGTGAAGTAGAGGTTTACCTCTGCGTTTCGCTTGGTGAGTGCAGGTGGCTGGAGGCCCTTTTTACTGGGAATGAGGCATTCCATCTTAGTCCTCACGGGTGACAACGCATCTGCATTTTGATTCGCAAACGAGGATAGATGTAGATGTCTATGGACCGCAGCAACCACTTACCATCAGGTGGACTGTGTGCTCGTTTTTCACCCTTATCCTATAAAAAAAGCCTCATAAATACATTGGCCTTTAAACAGAACAATCTTATTTAACTGATTCCAACAAGTTTTCTTACTTAAATTATTAAGTTTACATTCATGTTTAAGTCGAATGATAAAATAAATTTCTGTAATCTAAATACATTATTATTATTAATTATTAAATGTTTGTAATTATCAAAAGTAATACTTACATGAAAAATCAAGTAGCCATTATGTACTCCGTTTCCCGGGTTTTTAGTTCCCCATCAAAACATTTTATAAAATATAAATAGGTAAACACTTAGTGAAGTATCTACCTATTTACTTTAACAATATGTTAGATAAGAAATTCCGGGCAAACTGTCTATGGCTGTAAACATTTTTCTCCATAGATCATAGCTCAAAAAAAACTTTTTGATCTGATTCTTGGGGGGTTTATTTTAAGGTTATAGGTAGAGTCACCTGGAATTTCATACATTTGAATTAAAATCCAACAAAAGGCAGGTAGGTTCAGCTTATTCCCAGGAACATGTTAACAGAATATTTTTAAATAAGTCTAGAGCTATCATGGTAAAAATTCAATTTTCAATTTTGAAAGTTATTCAATTTCGTACACTGAAAAATTTTTTTAAATCTTTTTACCGCTTCCATAAAAATCATTTTTCCATAGTCCTTGTAAGTAAAATGTACAACACTAATTAACGAACACAATGACAAATCAAAATTAGTCACGCGTTTTCGGGCTGTCAGGTCATCAATAAGCCAGTATATTCTAAGTCTATGGACCTCTCTAGAAGACTGCAATGAAGTGGACAATATGAATGACAAGCTCGTGGAAACTGTCCATGCGGTCGGAGCTAAGCTCTGCAAGACCCGCCGCAGAAGAACACAAAAACTCTCCGATCACACTCTTTATCTCATGGCTGTTAGACGGGAGATGAAGCTACATTCTTCAACAGATTTGACAGCATACAGGCAACTGAACATACAGATCTCCAAATGCATGCGGCAGGACTTGCGCAACTTCAATATAGCTTGTATTGAAGAAGCGATCGAGCGGAATCAAGGCTCCAAAGTCTTTACCAGAGATCGGTCTGCCAGAAAGAGCCAACTGTCAAAGCTGAAGACCGAGTGTGGCAGCATCGTTTCCGGGACACCTGAGATTTTGAATGAGATTGAGAGGTTCTATGGGCAGCTGTACACGTCATCGTTGGAGCCACACACAAGTGTGAGTAACGATCCAAGAGCGTGTCTTTTCCGACACTATTCCGAAGATATCCCGGACGTCAGTCTGAGCGAGATTAGAATGGCTCTCCAGCACCTTAAAAACGGCAAGTCCCCGGGCGAGGACGGAGTTACAGCGCAGCTTTTGTAAGCGGGTGGAAAACCGGTGCTTGAAGTCTTTCAGAAGCTCTTTAATTCCGTCCTCCATGGTGGCACTACTGCGGAGGCGTGGAGCAGAAGTGCGGTGGTCTTGTTTTTCAAGAAAGGCGATAACACTCTCTTGAAGAACTACATACCTTTCCCTTTTGAGCCACGACTACGTGCTGTTTTCGAGAGCCATTACGAATCGTCTCGCACGCAGACTTGACGACTTCCAGCCTCCCGAACAAGCCGGTTTCCGAAAAGGTTTTAGTAACATGGACCACATACATACCCTGCGGTAGATTGTACAGAAGACAGAGGAGTATAATCTGCCACTTTGCCTTGCGTATGTGGACTATGAGAAATCCTTTGATTCCGTCGAAATTTGGGCGGTGCTGCAGTCCCTTCAGCGGTGCCAAGTTGACTGTCGGTATATCGAAGTGCTGAAGTGGTTGTACAGTAGAGCTACGATGGATATCCGAGTACAGAATCAGAGTACGAAACCTATCCAACTACAGAGAGGTGTAAGACAGGGTCAAGTTATATCCCCGAAACTCTTCACCGCTGCATTGGAAGACGTTTTCAAGCTGCTGGACTGGAAAGGATACGATATTAACATCAATGGCGAGTACATCACTCACCTTCGATTTTCCGACGATATAGTCCTTATGGCAGAATCGCTGGAGGACCTAAGCAATATGCTCAATGACCTCAATAGTGTCTCCCAACGGATAGGTCTTAAGATAAACATGGACAAAAAAAATCATGTTTAAGGTCCATGTCACACCTATGCCGATAGTTGTTGGGAGCACTAAGCTCGAAGTTGTTGACGAGTATGTTTACCTGGGACAAATAGTCCGACTACGTAAGTCCAACTTCTACCGAGAGCTCAATCGACGGATTCAACTCGGCTGGGCAGCGTTCGGAAAACTAGGACACATCTTCTCGTTAGACATACCTCAAAACCTGAAAACGAAATTGTACAACCAATGCGTGTTGCCAGTGATGACTTACGGATCTGAGACGTGTTCCTTCACTGCTGGCCGTATGAGGAAGCCCAAGGTCGCTCAGCGAGCTATGGAGAGGGCTATGCTCGGAGTGTCTCTACGTGATAAACTTAGAAATGAGGATATTCGCAGTAGAACCAGAGTAACCGACATAGCCCAATGGATTAGTAAGCTGAAGTGGCAGTGGGCCAGCCATATAGCTCGAAGAACCGACAACCGATGGGGAAGAAAGGTTCTCGAGTGGCAGCCTCATACCGGTAGGCGAAGTGTAGGGCGACCCCTCACTAGATGGAGTGACGACCTGGTGAGACATGCAGGAAGTCGATGGATGCAGGTGACTCAGGACTGTGCTTTGTGGCATTCCTTGGGGGAGGCCTATGTTCAGCAGTGGACTTGTGAAGGGCTGTAATGATGATGAAGATGATGATGATGATATATATACACACATTTGCGAGTATATACCTAGTCAGGTCATAAATTCTGTCACATGTTTAATATAAAATAATTGAAACAAGTTTATTCATTATGTAACCATTTATATACCAAAATGAACTTAAGAAAACATTGATTCTTATGACACTAAAGTTTATTCAAAATGACCTCCGTGATTTTGAATACAGGCCTTATATCTGCGCGGCCAGTCGTCTATCGCAGCACGAACGAGGTCCATTTCAATATCGGCGGCTGCCTTAATCAAGAATGTCTTGAGTGACTCCGAATTGGGATGAGGCTTTGAGCACGCCTTTTCCTCCAAGTGTTGCCATATCTTGTAATCTAACGGATTCAAATCTGGACTGGAGGAGGGCCAGTCTTCATGCCGGATGAAGTCGATTTCACGCGCCGCCAGCCAGTCTTGTGTGCTCTTCGCTCTATGAGCTGGCGCCGAATCTTGTTGGAATACCTAGTGCCTATTATGGAACATGGTATGAGAAACAGGTTCCACAAGGTTCGTCAGGACTGTATTTTGATACACAACTGCATTCGTTTTTACACCTTTCTCACAAAAATGTACCTCTGTTAAGCCCTAATAAGAAACTCCCAACCATACCATGAGCGAGGATGGAAAATGACCTCGTTGGACACGCGGAATACGGTTGCTCGCTTCTTCACTACTGTGTGCGTACACCTTATCGTTTTGTTTGTTGTAGCTCTCTTCTACGGTAAAAATTTTTTCAAAAAAGGAAAAAGAATTTCCCGATATTATTTTCCCGCGTACCACTTCAACAAAGCGCGGCATCTCTTCAGTCTCAGGTCCATTAGACGAGCATTCAAACGATGTCCTGTTTTTCTTCGATATGCCCGAAGCCCTAAGTCTTCATTTAACACCCTTTTCACCGTGGTTCTGCTTAACCCCATCTGAAGGACCAACAGTTTCTGCTTACGTTTGGGATTTCTTTGAATTCGCGCCTTCACAGCTTTTATCACTGCTGGAGTCCTAACAGACCGAGGGCGACCACTTCTTGACCTGTCATCTACACTAGAGTCTTCATTGTATCGTTTGATGGTACGATAAATGAATCTTTTGGTTATATTCAAATTTTTCAGTATGTCAAAAATTTGAATTGGCGCGTAACCGCAACGATGCAACGCAATAACTGCAACACGGTCACCTTTAAGCGTCCACTCCATATTTAAAAATGAGTAAAATTTTAAAAAGTATACAGTTTTATTTTCATGAACAATTCTAAATTCGAATTCAATAAACTTTTTTGTGGCCAGCATTCTAAAAGAAATTTTTTTACTGTGTGACAATACTTATGACCTGACTAGGTATATATATATATATATATATATATATATATATATATATATATATATATATATATACTCGCAAATGTGTATGTTCTAATGTTTTAACCACAGAACTTAATTCTATTAGTAGGCGCCGGCAACGTATTCGTGTCCAAGATAGATTTTCTTCATGGCTTGATACAGTAGCTGGCGTTCCACAAGGTGGCGTCTTATCTCCTCTTTTATTCGCAATCTATATTAATACGATTACATCCCAAATATCTTCTCTCTACTACTTGAATACATATGATCTCCAAATATACTTACAAACAACCATTGAGGATCTTCCCAAAGCAGTGGAATGTATAAATAAGGATCTAACATGTATTCTCAACTGGAGTAGTTCTTATGGGTTAACGGTGAACCCTTTAAAATCCAAAGCCATAATTATTGGGAGTTCAAGAATGATTTTCAAAATAAAAAAAATGTCAACTACAACCCGTTATATTTAATCGAGTTCCTATCCCTTACAATGATATTGTCAAAAATTTAGGTATCCTTTTGGATTCCAGTCTTTTTTGTACACCGCAAATTGATGCAGTGAGCCATGAAATGTTTGCAGCATATGCTTCACTCCGAATGCTTAACAAACTTGAGCGACTCAAAATATCTGTATACGGTTCATATTTGGGCTTCGTAAATATCATCACCGTGTCTCAGAATACCGCACTAAGCTCAAGTGGCTCCCAATCCGTCTTCGTCGGAATACTCATATACTTTCTGCTCTCTACTGCGTCTTATTTAATATATCAAGTCCTTCCCATCTAAAAGAACGTTTTAAATTCTTTTTGCTCAACTCATCATAATTTTTCCTTACGATCCAAAAAAAATATTTCCTTCCAGTGTCCTGTGCTCGCCTCGACTATAAGGTGATATGATTTTTAACGCGGTTCTCATGGTGAGTCATATTGGTACTAAAACCGAGAGTGGTATATTTATTACACCGGAATTCATTATACTGGTTGCGCAGCTGCTCTGCTTGTAAAAAGTGCTATGAGGCTGAGGATGATAGGAGGTGGATGATGTGATGAGGTAACAATCTTGATGAGCAAGAGTTAGTTAAAGTTAAGTAACAGCCTATGTACTGGTACTGGGAACAGGTTTTACCTCTTGTTTCTGAGAGGATTTTTAGGACGATGATGTATCTGCCTCGCTACCCCAAGGGTGTTGGCGGACTTTTTTTTCTCTTTATTTGGATCACCAACAGACGATACACAATACTAACAAAAATATAACTCAACAATGCGACTACATGCTATGTGTTCATCTTCTTACAGCCACAACTTACATAAATAACGGAGTAATTTTTAAAGTCTTCATAAGTCTTAGAAATATTTTAAATTTCTTTATTTTTCTGATATTCTACCAGCAAGAAAAATCCTCACGATGTATTCCCTACCTAGTGGGCACGTGGTAAATTAGCACCTAAAAATGCAAATAACAATTTCATTGGTGCTTGCGAGGACCAAACGCGGACTGCTCGCGTACTGTAACTTTAACAGCGAGCGCTTAGCTCCAGAGCTACCATTGCTAAGCAAACAAGGAGCCAGAGGTTTTTTTAAATAGGTTTCGTAAATAGTTGCAGCATTGTTGGGTGACGGGTTTTTCTTTATCATGAAAGAGTTTCTTATACAAAAAATAAACATGGACAAACATCCAGTCCCGGAATAATTATTTGCAGGACAATTGACACTTGTTCCTTGCGCGATTCAAACCAGTGTCCACGGTACACCACAGCTAAACGCCTAGTTACCTTTTTCCACTACCGTATCGTCCTATTTTGAAAATAATACAGGTCATATTTATGACAATTCAAATTAACTTATGTGAGAGTTTATTTTAAATTGATAAAAATACTTTGAAGCTTACTACTTACCTACGAAATTAAATGAAATTATTTTCCGTAATTACTAACAACTTTCGTAATCGCAAACACTACTTATAAATGTAAGAATGTTAATATTATGTAAAATTTATTACAGTTTGTTCGCTTTTAGAGTCAGCGAAATTTTTGAAGCTCGTTAGACATAGATATAAACAAATGAAGAATAAATAAAAAAATAAACTTAGTAATTAGTGTATAATATTATGCCGACAACTTTAGTCAAAATAAAACATACAGAAAAAATTCTACTAACTGTGAAACAACATTAAGCAAGCAATTTCAATCAATGACAATATGCGCTGTGTGTAATCCCGATTCTCATCAAAACAAGACAGGTAAATCACGGATGTATTTGAAAGCAGAATATTGCACTGTCAATCATAATGCCTTTATAGACCAATACCAATAATTGAACTGAAAATAACGCCCTACACACTCCTTTATTTTTAATGTTGCCCGAAATCGGTCTTGATCTTGAAGTCTTGGTCTTGTTCTTGCATTTTTGAAAGACCAAGATCAAGGCCAAGACCGTGCAAGATTTGAAAGAACAGGACTAAGCCTGCGAGACTCTTGCGTCTTTCAGTTAAGACTGAGTGTCGTTTCAGGGAGTATACGAGTTCGGGTATACGCTTAGGGACTCTATGAGACGATAAAAATATATTTAATAAAATTTGAAAAATTGGACTTATGCGCATTACGAACTATTCATTAAAAGCAAAAAGAATGCATCCTAGTTTTGACCACCGGCACTTTGATAGTGCGCGACATCTTATTACCGGTATCATCAAAGGTCGGGTACTGACCTGTTCAATAGAAATTAATAAGTGCGTAGTCATCGGTATTGTTTTTCATATGCATTTCATATGAATAGTATAGAAAAATCTTAATGAGGACAAGTGCAATGGAATGTTTTCGCAATTATTTATTAATTGATGGCTAAGTCTATCCGTGCATTTTTCGGTTTGTGATGAAGTCGCTATTGATTTTGTTTACAACAATTAAAGGTATGTGTATTGTCTGCTATCTTCTCTTATCCGTATAGTGTATAAAATGCACGGCAAAGCCAAAAAAGCGGGACCCACCTGTAAAAGTATAGATTGACGAAAAATATTTTAACATAAGTAATTCTTGTAATTTTGCACATGTGAGTATTTTCCTATTCTTTGGTACGAAATCGTAATAATCCTTGCATTGGTATTTAAAGTTTATCATCATCATCGTCATTACAGATCACAAGCCACTGCTGAACATAGGTCTCCCCCGAGGAATGCCACAACTGTCCCGAGCCACCTGCATCCATTGACTTTCTGCATGTCTTACCAGGTCGTCACTCCATCCAGTGGGGGGGCGCCCTAGACTTCACCTGCCGGTACGAACCTTTCTTCCCCATCGGTTGTCGGTTCTTCGAGATATATGGCCGGCCCATTACCGCTTCAGCTCGGCACGCACTTAACTAAAACACGTCCACTCTCGCCCGAGGCTCTCGTGTAACTGACGCGGTGCGCTCGAGACAGTGAATTATATATAAATGTATTTTTGTGTATTTGTGCACGGTAAATTATTAGTAAATAAAATAAATAACAATATTTACTGTATACTATACATATGCAAACACTACAGTATGCATTTTATATATTTAATAACAGGCTCCTTTTCGCCGTTTTCTATTCGTTAATTCCTCCTTCAGTTGTTTAAAATAGATTCATAGTTTAACAATTAGTCTTAATTCTAGAAAGCTTGGGGCGGTTGTGTCATTATTTTTGACTGTGATTCTAGTAATGTTATTTAGGGTTACGGTTTCAAAGTTTAAGTGAACAAAAATAATAAAAATTAACCTCGAAAACCGAAAAATGGTTACAGTTTGACCAATTTTTCTTAAATGCCCATAATTTCCAAACTGGATGGGATAGATTTTATTTCTGATTTTTCCCATGATGGATACAATCAATCCTGTCACCTAGTTTCGTCTTGACGTTGAGTTCTGGGACAACCTATATATCCCCAGTCTTAAACATTTAATTGGCTTATGGCAGTCTTTATGCAATGATAGCAAGAACTTCATCGCTTCTTCATTATCGTAATTTTGTCTTGTTTTAGTATTGTTTCTTTTATTTCTGGTATACCCGCAATAATAATGTTTTTATTACGATCACATCGGTCTTTGAGTTCGAGGATGAGGTTTTCTTGGCGAAAGACGGGTGATTTATTCGTTAAATTTTCAATGAGTTATTTATCTTTTATCAGGGATATTTTACTTTCTATGTCTTTTATTTTGTTTTGAGTAGTAGTATGATAGGATTTAATATTTTCTATTTCAGTGTTTATTTATTCAAATCGTTGCATAAAGTTTTTTGTTGTTGATTTTATTGTCTTTATTTAATTTTTAATCTCCGATATTTCTTTACGTATGTATTTCAGATTCACATTTTGCGTTTTGCCGAATTTTTCTAAGAATTTCATCATATCTGCTCTAAACCTAACAAAATCTTTTCTATAATCGATTTCATCACCGCGTTCCTTCTTTTTTCTCAGACATACGTTAGAATGGAAATCCTTGTCACCGTGGGTGGGTAAGTTAGGCACTGACCCGCTTGTGCTTCCGCTCTCGCTTATCAACATACCACTAGGCAGTCTTCTCTGTAGATTCATTACGTCGCGTGCAAAGTCTTCGTACGGGTGCGAATGTAATGAAAAATGGTAGCTGCTATCGTTACTCGCGGCAGTGTGCGGGGCTACATACGTACCACTGTGTACTTTTACACCAAAACACAAGATCTCAAGTTGTTACGCACTTAGTAATTAACTAAACTTTAAATCTGTGCAACTCAGAATCACTTTTATTCGTCAAAGTAATATAAATACTGCGATATTTCATGATGATTGACAAACACGTCTGCTTTCAAAGAGCACTAGAGGCGGATTTTTTAGTTAAAAAGTGAAGTTACATGAAAGTTTTACGTTTTTGCAGTTAGAGACACAAAAATCAGCATTAAAGTTATATGTTTTCAATAATAAAATCCTGAATAAGCTGTTATCCGAAATCCTAACCCTAAGGGGGTGAAATTGGGGTAAAAAGGTGGTAGAGCCATGCTGCAGCTATATTAATAGTATAATTGTAGTACGAATGGGTCGGTTCGACCGGGGAAGGTCCATGCTCTCACAGAATACCATACGAAACACAGCAGCTTAATGCTGCTGTGTTTCGTATGGTGAGTGCAGAGAACCGGAGACCAATTTTACTGGTAAAGAGATATTCTATCTGAGTCCTCACGGCTGATAACTCATCTGCATTTTAATTCGCAAATGAAGATGGATGTAGACGTCTATGAGCCACAGTAACCACTTATCATCAGGTGGACTGTGTGCTCGTTTGTCACCCTTATTCTACAAAAAAGAAACATGCAAGTCCTATATTTTTAAGTATAGATATGAAAATCGACATTTAGGTTATTAGTTTTAAATAATAAATACTTGCATAGTTAAGCTTTATCTTTATAGCCTCTATATACTTAGGTAGGCCTTTTGCAGTGGAAACAATTCATAATTTCATAGGAAATCAGATATACGTGCGAGGACGAAGTCGCGGACGCTAGTTATATAATATAATATTTGTTATGTAATTGTGTGATAAGTATATTTTTTCTTACCTGTCCACTTTTCCGGCGGTTATTAAAAAGCTTGTGATATCTCCACTTAATTTTGGTTTCTCAGGAAGAAATATATGTGATTCCTTTTTGTGGAAAGATATTAGATGCTTCCTTAAGCCTGGAGTGTTTCTGTTTTCAACCTTTTTATGTTGGCACAAGTTACACAAAGCAATATGAATTTTTTTTTATAGGATAAGGGTGACAAACGAGCACACAGTCCACCTGATGGTAAGTGGTTGCTGCGGCCCATAGACATCTACATCTATCCTCTATTAAAAATCAAAATGTAGATGCGTTGTCACCCGTGAGGACTAAGATGGAATGCCTCATTTCCAGTAAAAAGGGCCTCCGGTCACCTGCACTCACCAAGCGAAACGCAGAGGTAAACCTCTCCTTCACGCTGATTTTCTGTGAGGTCGTGGTACCACCTCGGTTCGAGCCGGCCCATCCGTGCGACAGAAAAAGCTGCCGCGTGGCTCTACCACTGAAAAAATTGCATGAATTAGTTCGAAAAACTCATCAAATTTGCTTTTAGGTCTTTTAGATCTATAACTTCAACTCTTAACTACTCCGATTAGAACTATTAGACTCTTCATGTCAAATTTTAAACTTGTCACTCTGAGAACAACAAGGATTAGAGTAGAAACAATTAAAACATTAGACTCGAAGCAAAATTGGGAATAACTGGAATTAAAATAAATACTATTATTTGTAAGTACATGCCAAAAGACCGAGAAAGGAACTTTCGGCATCCTTTGATAAAAATAATGATTCTTCGGAAGATTAATAAAATCGATGCGTTGCCAGATAGGTATAGTATGCCTACGTGACAATGAAATGTAAAAATTTAAATATAATTGTGTGTATTATGTTCTTCTTGTGATGGAATTAATCTACGTTAATTAAATTAAATTTGACTAGGTACGTTACTTGCTGTATTTATCTAGGATTTAACTACTAGAGTACGATAGAAGTTAATAAACCGACACTGCATATCAATTTTTGGAAGTGTGTGATTTTAAAAAACAAAATGCGCGAATATTGCTTCACTCATTCGAAATTCAAAATTTAAATATTTTTTATTCAAGTAGGCATTAAAATACATTTTTGAATAGTCATATAATCACTGTTTTCCCCATTTTTTTTCTTTTCCATGTTCAGGGGTGCTGATTCTACTGAGAAGGATCATGGAAGAAAGTAAAAAACTAGTAGTTGCTCTTTTCAATAGTACTATAATTATGTAAAGCGATAAGTCAAACATAAAATGTCAAATGTATATGTAGATTCCAAATTGTTATAGAAATTTCTAGTTAGTCCTATGTAGTACGAGAGGTCAGTTTGAAGCATTTTTATCATTAAGATAATCATTGACAGAATATGCTTTTTTGGCTAAACAAGTTTTAATACGCAACTTGAAAAGGTGAAAGATCTAACATTTCTTTTGGAATCTTGTTATAAAAGCGTATACCGCTACCCAAGAACGATTTGTATACTTTGTGTAACCGGAAAGTAGGTAATGTGATTTTATTTTTATTTCTTCTATTAAAATTGTGCAAATCTTTACATGTAAGTGAATGTTTTGTCGTGCATATATGATATTTGCAAAAATATATTGTGATGCAACAGTCAAGATATCAATTTCTTGAAACAGTTTTCTCAGAGATACTCGGGCTCCTAAGCAGTACGTAGATCTAATTGCACGCTTTTTATTTTATATGCATGCTTTTTATATTATTCGATAGCATTGTAGAAAATTTTTACACGTTTTAAGTGTTTTAAAAGTGTCTACAATATTTATCAAATGGGTGACGACATATTCGAGTACTTTGTGTTTTAAAAACACACACTTCCAAAAATCGAGATTTGCAGTGAACTTATTGAACATGTTTATCTATTATGTAATATTTTGACGTTTTATAAAACCTGGCAGTATTTTGCAGTATTGGGGTATTAAAAATAGATTTCATTATGGCAACTTAAAATGACGAAAATGATAACCCTAGATAATTTGCCAGTATGTTGGGGATTTCCTTATATTTCTCGATTTCTCATATTATGTTTGTATCACATTCAATAAACAACTTTAAAAATGTTTTATGTATAAAGTTGATAATCTTAAAACGAGTTAACACGAGTTGGTTAATATTTCAATCAGTCATAAAAGAGACGTAATTTAGTTTGGTATCGCATTAGATTCCATGGTGATAAGATCTAGTTAATAATATTTCGTGGACGATAGTAATTATAGGTAGCGGTGATGAAGCGAAAATATGAAAGGGCGTATAAAGCGAGGTGGGAGCAAGATCTTTTACTTTCATCATGGATCTCCCAAGGTAAAGATAATAAAGACTGTATAACTGCTAATTGGCACCCCGGCTGTCCGCTTTAAAGGAGCTTGCCAAAATATGAGTGGATTCAACATGCGAAAGAATATTCTCTCAAATAAATTAAATTAAGACAAAAACACGAAACAGATTTATAAACAAACATTTATCGTCTATTTTGTACGTTAAACAAGACATTGGTGAGCATGGCGATTGTATTGCATTCAAAACAACGAAAGATGTTTAATTTTAATTTAAAAAATATAGCATTTATATTTTTACTTTTCTTAGTTTAATACAATGGTAAATAAAGTTGGCAGTATTTAGGCATTTTTCACTACAGACTTTGACAGGATTTGGCAGGTTTTTAACCAAATTAAGGCAGGATCTGTATTTTAAAGATGGTCACACTGCTCATATAGTTAATATTATAATAATTACTAGAATAAATTAATATGATATCTACCTATCCTTACCGTTATCTAATATATACAATATTCGTAATAATTCGTATATTATCTTATAATAAGCCCACATATTCGTATAATAAGCCCACATGCCGCCTAAGCCGGCATGGCCCCTAATCTTTATAAGAGGATTTTCCTCAATTGTTACGCTTGAAAGGCTGTTTAACGATCTCAGTACTAGAAGTCTCACATTTTGACACTGCTGCCCCTAGTCATAATAGAAATATGTTCATTAGACGAAAAGTCAAAACAATTATTTTAGGGCTTTCTAAATTCTCTGTTGGATATAGACATTTTCGAGAGAGTGCGCTTACTGGCGTGTGTTACGCTAAACGTGAAGTTTTCGGCCATACCACTAAGAACAGGGCATTAATAAACAGTGGAACAATTTGCATATTAATTTCATTTTGCATTTATAAAGATTGCGCTCTTGTTATGCCGTTCATTGTCTTTGAAATTATTAAAGTTTAAAATAATTTTCCCTTAATTTCAAAGGACATGAACTTAAAGTCTGTATATCTCATACTGCTAGGACAGCTTCTTTTTATATTTTTTATATTTTTTTTTATATTTTTTTATATTAAAGTTTAAAATAATTTTCCCTTAATTTTAAAGGACATGAACTTAAAGTCTGTATATGTCATACTGCTAGGACAGCTTTTTTTATAGGAAAGGGTGACAAACGAGCACACAGTCCACCTGATGGTAAGTGGTTGCTGTGACCGATAGACATCTACATCTATCCTCGTTTGGGAAAAAATGCAGATGCGTTGTCACCCGTGAGGACTAAGATGGAATGCCTCCTTTCCAGTAAAAAGGGTCTCCGGTTCTCTACACTCACCATACGAAACACAGCAGTGTTAAGCTGCTATTTTACGCTGGTATTCTGTGAGAGCGTGGTCCTTCCCCGGTCGAGCCGACTCATTCGTGCTACAACTATACCACTAATATAGCTGCAGCATGGCTCTACCACGTACGAGATTATATATTTTAATTTATTATGTATATAATTAGCTTCCCTAATTTTCGAGAGATATGTTGAAAATCCTTCGTAAAAATCTATTTGCAGAGAAAAAACCATTATTTCCCAGCAAACATTGTCATAAATCCACAAATTTTTCGAAAGCTAATAACTGCAAATTGTAACGCGGCAAGATTTTACTCCTTTCTCTCTGCCTGCGCTTAGTCCGTTGGCCAATGAGAACGACGGAAAAAGACGCCGTCGCGTCGTCGAGTTGTCCTTCCCGCGCGTTTCCGAGACTAACCACTCTTTTCTCGTAGCTTTAAGGAGAATTATACCTAACAATTATTAATAGTAACTTTTAATCAGTGAATAAAGAGTGGTGAAATGATAATATATATATCGCAATAAACTGTGTTATGATATTATTTATTGTGTGACACGGAAATTCCAAGTTTACGCCGAAGAACCCTACTGAAACGTAAAATACACATTACAAGATTTTTTTTAAATTCCTTTAAAATAACCTGTTGTTTTATTTTGTTATACTTAATCTTATTCTTTTCATTCACTTGTTACTTTTCTTACACTACTAAGAAAAGTACTAAGATAAAGACGCAAAAACATCTAAAATAATCCTTATAAATGAATATTGAAATAACTTGCAATGTGACGGACATAGATTACTGTATATATACTAGAGAGTGACGGCCGTCAAAGTCAAAGTAAAAACGTTTTATTCATTTTAAGAATTTAAGCATGTTCAAAGCTTCCATAAACGTCAGAATCTACATCGCATAAACAAGACCGCATCAAAGTAAAACCGATAAGAAACTCCGGGGACCTACCTTTTTTAAGCCATGTTCGATTTAGATTTTTTTCATAAGATAAAAATGTAAATAATTAAATAGCGCTTTTAGTGTTATTTTTAAAATTTTCTTATCGAGCCTATTATTATGATTTAAGTTTCTATATTCACACAACCATTGATTGTATGTTTGATATTTATTACACATTTATTTAATTTTTGTGCAATAATTACATTTCAGTAAAAAATAAAAGTTCAAAAAAGTTAAAAGTTAGTAGCCTTACAAATTACCGAAAACCGTTCGTAGCATGAGTATTATCGGTTTATTTGGAATGGTAAACGGCAATAATTGTAATTGATAATAGTCGCTATAACTCAATTTAAATATAACAAACATGATATGTTTGTTTGGTAAACAGCTTTTCTTACTCATTCTTTCGATTAATGTTCCCTAATGAAAATACAAGTCGTAAGTGGTGTATTTATTTTAAGACCAAAAAAAATTTAAGATATTTACAAATTCAAATCGGAGCTTCATGTTAAATTACGTAAATGTAACAGCATTAAACTGCTATTTTACGTTGGTATTCTGTGAGAATGTGATTGTTCCTCGGTCGAGCCGACCCATTTTTGCTACTACCATAATATAGCTGTAAATTATTTTATAGGAACACTAAAGTATATTAATACTTTGACTTTAGACTCAAGGAAAGGGTTTATACAAGTATAAAAGATAAATTAAAAAGAGAATCAGCACTTTTTTATAGTAGAATTTTTACTGGTGAATTTCAATTAACCGGGTAGAAGTCTTAATTAAATTTCAACACCGCAATGTTGATTCAATTATACCAGCCACTCACCACTGACATAGCGGACGAAAGTGTTAATTGGAATTTTGGGACTTGTAAGCGGTTATAATATAACACTATAACAATTTACCAACGTAAAGGAACACCGCAATAAATTACCTTGTAATACAATATATTTTGGAGCTTTGGTAACTCAGGGGCCAAGCGCTGTCTATAGATTTCACAGTACGCGAGCAATCCCGGTTCGATCCCCGGCACCAATGAAATCGTTAATTACAATTTAAGTGCTGATTTACCACGTGCATGACGGTAAAGCAAAACATCGCGAAGAAATCTGCATATCTGTGAAATAAGAAAAAAATATTTCGAGGACATGTGAAGTTCGCCAACACGCATTGATTCTTTTGATTCTTTTTTTTTTTTTGGGGCAACGCGGCATACAATTTCTTGCCCCAAAACCCTCTCAGAAAGAGAGGAGGCCTGTGCTCAGCAGTGAGACGTTTATAGGTTGTAACTTTAACGTTAACTTTCAACAATATATTTTAAAATATGTTCGATTAGGAAATTTGAAATTGCGACTAAAGTATTTTACGAGTAAATTAAAAAAAAATGTAATTAAGTTTTATTCATGTTGCTTTGAATTTTTCGAGTTTATATAGTATAGTATATTATAGTGTACTTTAATTATCAAGACAGAGCATGCAAGGGTAGGGCGCCCGCCTGTTGTGGTCCTGGTTGTTTATGGTCTTCATATACATACACATAATAGAGTACATAATCTTTTTCTTAGTAACTGTAGCTACCTAGCACATTACTGAAAAGGTCTGTATTTAGCAGTGGCGAGGATTTTGATTATGTGATGCTATACATACCTGCACGATTACGATTCCGTTATGAAAGTCCAAAGATACAGTACGTTGTAGAAGGAATACTTGGAATGTCTTATTATGATCAATTCCAATAACGAGAATACTATTCACACAAGTACTAGTGTAATGGGATGTACTGGGGAAAAAATCCAACATTTTCGCCATGAACTAAGCTCACCTGCACGTGTTTTTCAAAGACTACGGCTTTTGCGACAAATTGGCGTTGGAAAATCCCTGCAAAACTGCTAAAGTGAAATTTCACAGAATGTTCATAGGTAGCTGTTAAGGCGGATCGGATTTATATATCCGCCGCCGACAACGTTACCACTACGGCGGGTAGAGAACCGGCGCATCGTAAAAGCGACACTCGTCTCTCCTGGCGACCCGACCAACCGCCGTTTCAGTGGTTTGGCAATACCAACACCCCTCATCCACCTTGATTCCACCTCATCTGCGGCAGTAAGGTGAGAGGACACCCATTTTGGAGCAGTCCGCCAACACACATCCGAAATGGGCTTGCAAGCCCACTCGGAGTGGTTACCTCGGATCGACCCTTCACTTCGGGTCAGCCATGTAAGTTCCTCGAGGACTCGCCTCGACAAGGAGAGAACTCGTCTAGGGGTAAAGATTATCTAGTTATCAGTAAAATGGTCTACGGTTGTTTTCGCCCTGCGTACGAATCACGTCAACCGTATAGATACTGCGACTATAATTTTTACGTTAATATTCATCCTATGAGACGTTAGTAAGAAAAAATGTTAATTAATTTATGTATGTTAATATGAAATTTTATTTTACATCTGAAAAAATTATACGGAATGTTTCATTTTTGAATATTTGAGAAAGTGATCACCACACATGCCGAATGACTACTTCGCTCGTCAAATGACTAGGTGTTCACGTTATGATTAGTTATTTAGTTTACTTTGGAACTATATCAACGAAGGTTAGGATTTCGGATAACAGCTTATTCAGGATTTTATTATTGAAAACATGTAACTTTAATGCTGATTTTTGTGTCTCTAACTGCAAAAACGTAAAACTTTCATGTAACTTCACTTTTTAACTAAAAAATCCGCCTCTAGTGCTCTTTGAAAGCAGACGTGTTTGTCAATCATCATGAAATATCGCAGTATTTATATTACTTTGACGAATAAAAGTGATTCTGAGTTGCACAGATTTAAAGTTTAGTTAATTACTAAGTGCGTAACAACTTGAGATCTTGTGTTTTGGTGTAAAAGTACACAGTGGTACGTATGTAGCCCCGCACACTGCCGCGAGTAACGATAGCAGCTACCATTTTTCATTACATTCGCACCCGTACGAAGACTTTGCACGCGACGTAATGAATCTACAGAGAAGACTGCCTAGTGGTATGTTGATAAGCGAGAGCGGAAGCACAAGCGGGTCAGTGCCTAACTTACCCACCCACGGTGACAAGGATTTCCATTCTAACGTATGTCTGAGAAAAAAGAAGGAACGCGGTGATGAAATCGATTATAGAAAAGATTTTGTTAGGTTTAGAGCAGATATGATGAAATTCTTAGAAAAATTCGGCAAAACGCAAAATGTGAATCTGAAATACATACGTAAAGAAATATCGGAGATTAAAAATTAAATAAAGACAATAAAATCAACAACAAAAAACTTTATGCAACGATTTGAATAAATAAACACTGAAATAGAAAATATTAAATCCTATCATACTACTACTCAAAACAAAATAAAAGACATAGAAAGTAAAATATCCCTGATAAAAGATAAATAACTCATTGAAAATTTAACGAATAAATCACCCGTCTTTCGCCAAGAAAACCTCATCCTCGAACTCAAAGACCGATGTGATCGTAATAAAAACATTATTATTGCGGGTATACCAGAAATAAAAGAAACAATACTAAAACAAGACAAAATTACGATAATGAAGAAGCGATGAAGTTCTTGCTATCATTGCATAAAGACTGCCATAAGCCAATTAAATGTTTAAGACTGGGGATATATAGGTTGTCCCAGAACTCAACGTCAAGACGAAACTAGGTGACAGGATTGATTGTATCCATCATGGGAAAAATCAGAAATAAAATCTATCCCATCCAGTTTGGAAATTATGGGCATTTAAGAAAAATTGGTCAAACTGTAACCATTTTTCAGTTTTCGAGGTTAATTTTTATTATTTTTGTTCATTTAAACTTTGAAACCGTAACCCTAAATAACATTACTAGAACCACAGTCAAAAATAATGACACAACCGCCCCAAGCTTTCTAGAATTAAGACTAATTGTTAAACTATGAATCTATTTTAAACAACTGAAGGAGGAATTAACGAATAGAAAACGGCGAAAAGGAGCCTGTTATTAAATATATAAAATGCATACTGTAGTGTTTGCATATGTATAGTATACAGTAAATATTGTTATTTATTTTATTTACTTATAATTTACCGTGCACAAATACACAAAAATACATTTATATATAATTCACTGTCTCGAGCGCACCGCGTCAGTTACACGAGAGCCTCGGGCGAGAGTGGACGTGTTTTAGTTAAGTGCGTGCCGAGCTGAAGCGGTAATGGGCCGGCCATATATCTCGAAGAACCGACAACCGATGGGGAAGAAAGGTTCGTACCGGCAGGTGAAGTCTAGGGCGCCCCCCCACTGGATGGAGTGACGACCTGGTAAGACATGCAGAAAGTCAATGGATGCAGGTGGCTCGGGACAGTTGTGGCATTCCTCGGGGGAGACCTATGTTCAGCAGTGGCTTGTGATCTGTAATGACGATGATGATGATAAACTTTAAATACCAATGCAAGGATTATTACGATTTCGTACCAAAGAATAGGAAAATACTCACATGTGCAAAATTACAAGAATTACTTATGTTAAAATATTTTTCGTCAATCTATACTTTTACAGGTGGGTCCCGCTTTTTTGGCTTTGCCGTGCATTTTATACACTATACGGATAAGAGAAGATAGCAGACAATACACATACCTTTAATTGTTGTAAACAAAATCAATAGCGACTTCATCACAAACCGAAAAATGCACGGATAGACTTAGCCATCAATTAATAAATAATTGCGAAAACATTCCATTGCACTTGTCCTCATTAAGATTTTTCTATACTATTCATATGAAATGCATATGAAAAACAATACCGATGACTACGCACTTATTAATTTCTATTGAAACATGGATTTCTTCGGAAGCCGAAGCAAAATTATATCAGATACCAAACTATAAACATATTTACAACTATAGACAAAATTGCAAATGTGGTGGGGTTTCAATTTACGTACATAATAGCATAAAATCTGATAGAACGGAAGATTTATGTGAGAATGCGAACCACTACTTATGGATATACATAAATAAACTATCTTTGAGCATCGGCGCAATATACAAACCTGGAAGTTCGAATGTAAACAACTTTTTAAATACATATTCCTCACAATTGGAACGGAAAAGAAGGGCGATTGTGTTTGGAGATTTTAATATTGATCTACTTAGTATTTCTCAAAATAGGCAACGTGGCAACAAGAACACACAAAATAATTCAATATAAAGAAATCGATTAGGAAAAATATACAATACTACTTTTTTAGCCTAATATAATAATGAAGATAATGACTTTTACTTTTAATAAAATAAAAAAGACAAAAATTCTAAACCCAACTCAACAATACTGGATAAACCGAGATATTATAAATTGAATAAATTTACGAAACAACTTATGGCAGCAGACTGCAGCTCACTCAAAAGTCAAAAATCTTATAAAGACACACAAGAAAATCTACTACCAAAACTTATTCCATAACAGTTACAATAAACCTAAGAAAATGTGGGAGATAATTAATAACTTGGCGTTAAATAAAATTAAAGAGAACAAACTTGTGTCTGAAGTCGAGTCTTAGCCGAACAAAGTCTCGGATAGAGGGTGACTAAATTTAGTCCAGTTTAATCCTCAGAAGACACAATTTTGCGCGTTTACCGCTAAAAAGAACCCCTTTGTCGTATCTCCTCAGTTTCAAGGCACTCCCCTTGTTGCCTCAGCCAGTATCGGAATCCTCGGTGTCGACATATCAAATGACGTGCAGTTTCGTGGGTACTTGGAAGAGAATCCAAATTGGCCCTGCAGATTGGGACAGTATTTCATGCCAGATCAACGCCTGCAGCTTTACAAGGCGCAGGTTCGGGCTCACATGGAATACTGTTCCCATGTCTGGGCTGGGGCTCCCCAGTGCCAGCTCCTTCCACTTGACTGCATCCAGCGCAGAGCGGCTTGAATTATAGAAGACCGAGTCCTTTCCGATCGGATCGATCGATTGGCGCTGCGAAGAGATGTTGCATCCCTTTGCATTTTCTTTCGCATTTACCACGGGGAGTGCTCCAAGGAATTGTTCGGGTTAATTACAGCCGCCAAATTTTACGAACACACATCGCGGCAGAACTCCCGATACCATCCACACCATCTGGATGATTGGCGGTCCACCACTGTGTGATTTAGATGTTTTCTTCCTCGAACAACTTCCTTGTGGAGTCGATTACCACCAGCTATTTTTCCGGTCCGATACGACTTAGGGACCTTCAAGAAAGAGCCTACTCCGTTTTAAAAGGCCGGCAACTCCCATGAACAACTGCAACACCAGGGAACCCTCTGGTTCTTGTGGTGTTACAGTTGTTCATGGGCGGCGGTAGTCACTTACCATCAGGTGAGCTGCATGCTCATTTGCCCCCTCTCCTATAAAAAAAATATAGCTGATATAAAACACCGGGAAGACCGCAGTATGTCAACATGTTCAAAATCATCCCAACCATTTCAGCAGAATTGATAGACCACAAATTCTTTCAAAAATAACGCCGATACCTCAGAAGCATTATTTGAGAAGCTATTGAAATTAAAAAGCACCTTAATGTCAATAGATTATATAGCTATGTGCTCGGGATTACATAATTAATAAAATTGAATTCTAACCTAAATGTACTACTGTAAGACTTCAAGATAGTGTGCCTACGCTCGTTCTGCGTATATCGAACCAAAAATTAATATTAAAAGTTAGAGGTAACCTTTGTTAACTATGACATCACGACATTAGATACTAATTCAAATAAATAAGTACCTATAAAATACAATTAATAATTATATTATAAGCAGCCACTTTAGCAATGGGCCGCCTAAATAGCTCAAAGAACCGACAATATTTAAAGTATTCTATCCTTAGTGGTCACGTGGTAAATCAGCAAACTGGCGTAAGTTTAATTTAACAGGGATTCGGAGACTAACGATGTTAATGAAATCGACCACTGGAAGATCTTTTTTTGATTATTCAATTCGGTAGCCGCTTTTTCATATTTTATTTTTACTTTATATTAGCTGTGCACCGCGACTTCGCCCGCGTTGAATTTACTACGATGTCATGGATATCATTTTTTTAGCGCGGAACCCTAATTTTGTTTTTGAGTAATGTTACCATCTTATAAATATTAACATTAATATTTAAACGATACTAACGTCACTCAATTGTTTTGCCTTCCCGGAACCCCTCCACTAACACTTAAACTTTATGATATGGTATTAAAGTTCAAATTGACTTTTAAGTATTATTACAAATCTTTGGATGGGAATATATGTTGTTGTTAGATTTTTCAGGCATTTTTTTAAATTTTTCTCTCCGTAAGAACCATCTTCGTACTTCAAGAAATATTATAAAAAAAGAATTAGCGAAATCGGTTCATGCTCTCGACATTTGCGCTTAGCAACACATTCAGCGATTCATTTTTATATTATAGATTAAACAAAGGATTAACAGGAAGAAAACGACCGTGTCTAGTGCCAAAGTTAAATGAGTCTAATTTTATCTTCATTGTGTTTTTGCGAATCTTAGCTAGTTGTTTTTTTTATTTGCTATTTAAGGAAAACATACAGTACAATAATAAATTACATAATAAAACATATAAAAGTAATCCTAAGAAGCAATGAAGTTTCCACAGATATCTAATACATAATAAAAGCTTGCTACCACAATATTATGTTGTATAAAATTAAAAATATAAAAGAATAAAACAAGCTAAATGGTATTCATAAATTAAAACATTAAGTAGTAAGTAGTTAAAAGTAACATAATATATACAACTCAAAGTGATACTACCAATTATATATTAAGTTTTACAATATTTTCTTTGTAACTATCATATTCAAGGTGAAATATATCTAATTTACAATATTTTAAGTTAAACTTTTTGCATGTACGAGATACAAAATTATTTGAGGCATACTTTGTTTTAACTTTAGGTAATGCAAAAAGAGGTTTATTTCGTGCACCTAACCTGTGACACGCAAGATTCACTTTGCCTAAAAGTAGGGGAGAGTCGATGATATTATGAAGCAATTTGTACAACAATATTTGATCTCTTATATCACGGCGTTTTATAAATTTTTAGAACATTAATTAGCTACGAGTAAGATTTAACAAGGAAAACATTTTGTTATTTTGGAATGACATTATTATTTCAAAGACCTCATTACAGAAGATTTAAATAAAGATAAATGTTATTGAAAGATGAATACTACATACATATTATATCACAATATTTTTTTTCAATGCTAAGCGTTTATCCTAAATAAAGTTTGGGTACTAATCGTATAAGAATCATCCCAGACGACATGATCGACTTAAAAAAGTATTTTGCGTGTTATTAAGAATATTATTGTGCGGCTAAAAATAAATTTGCACACAAGTACCCCTGGGAGGATGGATATCTTTCACAGTTGTTGTTATATTAAAAGTGTTTTATAAATTGATTGTAATCACTTTTGCCGTTTCGTATATTACCCACAAGGAATCCAATTACCTTATTTGACTCGTTGTAAGGACCCGTTATAAAATTTGGGAGAGAAAATTTACTAGCTTCCGATAAATGACGAAACGAGTGTTTTATGAATTGCCTAACCTTCGTTGATATAGTTCCAAAGTAAACTAAATAACTAATAAAGTGAACACCTAGTCATTTGACGAGCGAAGTAGTCATTCGGCGTGTGTGGTGATCACTGTCTCAAATATTCAAAAATGAAACATTCCGTATAATTTTTTCAGATGTAGAATAAAATTTCATATTAACAAACATATATTAATGTTAACATTTTTCTTACTAACGTCTCATAGGATGAATGTTAACGTAAAAATTATAGTCGCAGTATCTATACGGCTGGCGTGATTCGTACGGAGGGCGAAAACAACCGTAGACCATTTTATTGATAATTAGGTAATTCATCTTTACCCCTAGACGAGTTCTCTCCTTGTCGAGGCGAGTCCTCGAGGAACTTACGTGGCTGACCCGAAGTGAAGGGTCGATCCGAGGTGACCACTCCGAGTGGGCTTGCAAGCCCACTTCGGATGTGTGTTGGCGGACTGCTCCAAAATGGGTGCCCTCTCACCTTACTGCCGCATATGAGGTGGAATCGAGGTGGATGAGGGGTGTTGGTATTGCCAAACCACTGAAACGGTGGTTGGTCGGGTCGCCAGGAGAGATGAGTGTCGCTTTTACGATGCGCCGGTTCTCTACCCGCCGTGGTGGTAACGTTGTCGGCGGCGGATATATAAATACGATCCGCCGTAACAACTACCTATCACCATTCTGTGAAATTTCACGATAGCAGTTTTGCAGGGATTTTCCGACGCCAATTTGTCGTAAAAGCCGTAGTCTTTGAAAAACACGTGCAGGTGAGCTTAGTTCATGGCGAAAATGTAGGATTTTTTCCCCAGTACACCCCATTACACTAGTACATGTGTGAATGGTATTCTCGTTATTGGAATTAATCACAATAAGACATTCCAAATATTCCTTCCACAACGTACTGTATCTTTGGACTTTCATAACGGAATCGTAATCGTGCAGGTATGTACGGCGTCACATAATCAAAATCCTCGCCACTGCTAAATACAGGCCTTTTCAGTAATGTGCTAGGTAGCCACAGTTACTAAGAAAAAGATTATGTACTCTATTATGTGTATGTATATATAGACCATAAACAACCAGGACCACAACAGGCGGGCGCCCTACCCTTGCATGCTCTGTCTTGATAATTAAAGTACACTATAATATACTATACTATATAAACTCTAAAAATTCAAAGCCACATGAATAAAACTTAATTACATTTTTTTTAATTTACTCGTAAAATACTTTAGTTGCAATTTCAAATTTCCTAATCGTACATATTTTAAAATATATTGTTGAAAGTTAACGTTAAAGTTACAACCTATAAACGTCCCACTGCTGAGCACAGGCCTCCTCTCTTTCTGAGAGGGTTTTGGGGCAAGAAATTATATACCGCGTTGCCAATGCGTGTTGGCGAACTTCACATGTCTTCGAAATATATTTTTTCTTATTTCACAGATATGCAGGTTTCTTCGCGATGTTTTGCTTTACCGTCATGCACGTGGTAAATCAGCACTTAAAATTGTAATTAACGATTTCATTGGTACCGGGGATCGAACCGGGATTGCTCGCGTACTGTGAAATATATAGACAGCGCTTGGCCCCTGAGCTACCAAAGCTCCAAAATATATTGTATTACAAGGTTATTTATTGCGGTGTTCCTTTACGTTGGTAAATTGTTATATTATAACCGCTTACAAGTCCCAAAATTCCAATTAACACTTTCGTCCGCTATGTCAGTGGTGAGTGGCTGGAATAATTGAATCAACATTGCGGTGTTGAAATTTAATTAAGACTTCTACCCGGTTAATTGAAATTCACCAGTAAAATTCTACTATAAAAAAGTGCTGATACTCTTTTTAATTTTCCTTTTATACTTGTATAAATCCTTTTCTTGAGTCTAACGTTATTGTGTTCATACACTTTAATATAACGTGTAGAAATACTTTCTATTCTTTGATGGTAATGGTGGCCGTAGCTTTAGTAGAGTCAGTGGTAAGTGGGTGGTATAATTGAATCAACATTGCGGTGTTGAAATTTAATTAAGACTTCTACCCGGTTAATTGAAATTCACCAGTAAAAATTCTACTATAAAAAGTGCTGATTCTCTTTTTAATTTATCTTTTATACTTGCATAAATTCTTTCCTTGAGTCTAAAGTCAAAGTATTCATATACTTCAGTAACGTGTAAGAATACGTGGTATTCTTTGATGGTAATGGTGTTCCTATAAAATACTTTTTAGCTATATTATGGTAGTAGCAAAAATGGGTCGGCTCGACCGAGGAACAATCACATTCTTACAGAATACCAACGTAAAATAGCAGTTTAATGCTGTTACATTTACGTTTAACATGAAGCTCCAATTTGAATTTGTAAATATCTTAAATTTTTTTTGGTCTTAAAATAAATACACCACTTACGACTTGTATTTTCATTAGTGAACATTAATCGAAAGAATGAGTAAGAAAAGCTGTTTACCAAACAAACATATCATGTTTGTTATATTTAAATTGAGTTATAGCGACTATTATCAATTATTGCCGTTTACCATTCCAAATAAACCGATAATACTCATGCTACGAACGGTTTTCGGTAATTTGTAAGGCTACTAACTTTTAACTTTTTTGAACTTTTATTTTTTACTGAAATGTAATTATTGCACAAAAATTAAATAAATGTATAATAAATATCAAACATACAATCAATGGTTGTGTGAATATAGAAACTTAAATCATAATAATAGGCTCGATAAGAAAATTATAAAAATACCACTAAAAGCGCTATTTAAATATTTACATTTTTATCTTATGAAAAAAATCTAAATCGAACATGGCTTAAAAAAGGTAGGTCCCCGGAGTTTCTTATCAGTTGTGTATCGCTAGCAACGCAAAGTCGGGAATTTGCATTTGGAAAAATCCCAAATTAGGGGCTTTATAGGTGCTAATTAGGTGCCAAGTTTAAAAATTAGGTGCTCTAAAATTTTCACCGCAACGAACGATTGAAATTTGCGTTGCTAGCAAAATGTCTCGCTAGCAACGCAATGAACTTATTAAATATACGATAAATATTAATAGCAAGGAATTAGGTGCTGCAAGTATACGCAGTAACAAGGCGCCTCTAATAAAAATAAAGTCGTTATTCAGAACATAGCAGATGCAAAATTCAGATTTGCTGAAAATCAAAATAGAATCAAAATTGCTTTCAGAAAAAGTCCAAATAAGGGGCTTTTTAGGTGCTAATTAAGTACCAAGTTTAAAAATTAGGTGCTCTAAAATTTTCACCGCAACGACCTATTGAAATTTGCGTTGCTAGCAAAACGTCTTGCTAGCAACGCAATTAAGTTATTAGATATACGATAAATATTAATAGCAAGGAATTAAGTGCTAATTAGGTGCTGCAAGTATACGCAATAACAAGGCGCCCCTAATAAAAATAAAGTCGTTATTCCGAAAATTATTCATCAAGGCAATTTTTTTTATAGGATAAGGGTGACAAACGAGCACACAGTCCACGTCATGGTAAGTGGTTGCTGTGGCTCATAGACATCTACATCTATCTTCGATTAAGAATCAAAATGCAGATGCGTTGTCACCCGTAAGGACTAAGATGGAATGCCTCGTTTCCAGTAAAAAGGGTCTCCGGTGCTCTACACTCACCATACGAAACACAGCAGCGTTAAGCTGCTATTTTACGCTGGTATTCTGTGAGAGCGTGGTCCTTCCCCGGTCGAGCCGACCCATTCGTGCTACAACCATAATATAGCTGCAGCATGGTTCTACCACGTAAAAAATTAGGTCTTTGTGTTTGTGCCATCTAGCGTCTATCCTACTTACCACCTTGAGAGTCCATCGATTTTGATTTGATAAAATGACTAAAACTATAGAACGTTGTAGATGGCGCTATTTATTATAAAGCAATTTACTGGAAAGAAAATATCCTTTCGAGTACATACACTAAAGTTTAGGCTTCACATGTCTAAAAATAAGAATTGTAACATTTATTTGGTTGAAAATTATATTAAATAATATTATAAATCTATAATATATTTTAATATAATTTTCAAACAATTTTCAACCTTTTTCAAATATAATCATTTTAAATCTGAAAAACAAAAAATGCCGTTCATACCTTATAGTAAGGTAATGGTGGTTTTAAATCCGATAATTTCCAGAATATTACCGTCATCTTCATGCGACCTCAATAATCTTTCAGCACCTAATTAGCACTTAATTTTTAGGAACTGGTAAAGAACAAAAAATACTGTTCATACATTATAGTAAGGTAATGGTGGTCGTGGACCCCATAATTCCCAGAGTAATATCGTAATCTGTATCGGATTTCGGTAATCGATCTGCAGCACTTAATTAGCACATAATTCCTTGCTATTAATATTTATCGTATATCTAGTAACGTCATCAGCGTTGCTAGCGATACGTTTTTCCAGCAACGCAAATTTCAATGGTTCGTTGCGGTGAAAATATTGGAGCAACTAATTTTTAAACTTGGTACTTAATTAACACCTAGAAAGCACCTAATTTGGACTTTTTCTGAAAGCAATTTTGATTCTATTTTGATTTTCGGGAAATCTGAATTTTGCATCTGCTATGTTCTGAATAACGACTTTATTTTTATTAGGGGCGCCTTGTTATTGCGTATATTTGCAGCACCTAATTAGCACTTAATTCCCTGCTATTCATATTTATCGTATATCTAATAAATTCATAGCGTTGCTAGTGAGACGTTTTGCTAGCAACGCAAATTTTAATCGTTCGTTGCGGTGAAAATTTTAGAGCACCAAATTTTTAAATTTGGCACCTAAAAAGCCCCTAATTTTGGATTTTTCCAAATGCAAATTTCCGACTTTGCGTTGCTAGCAATACACAACTTTTCTTATCGGTTTTACTTTGATGCGGTCTTGTTTATGCGAACCGATGTAGATTCTGACGTTTATGGAAGCTTTGAACTTGCTTAAATTCTTAAAATGAATAAAAAGTTTTTACTTTGACTTTGACGGCCGTCACTCTCTAGTATATGTACAGTAATCTATGTCCGTCACATTGCAAGTTATTTCAATATTCATTTATAAGGATTATTTTAGATGTTTTTGCGTCTTTATCTTAGTACTTTTCTTAGTAGTGTAATAAAAGTAACAAGTGAATGAAAAGAATAAGATTAAGTATAACAAAATAAAACAACAGATTATTTTAAAGGAATTTAAAAAAATCTTGTAATGTGTATTTTACGTTTCAGTAGGTTTCTTCGGCGTTAACTTGGAATTTTCGTGTCATACAAAAAATAATATCATAACACAGTTTATTGCGATATATATATTATCATTTCACCACTCTTTATTCACTGATTAAAAGTTACTATTAATAATTGTTAGGTATAATTCTCCTTAAAGCTACGAGAAAAGAGTGGTTAGTCTCGGAAACGCGCGGGAAGGACAACTCGACGACGCGACGGCGTCTTTTTCCGTCGTTCTCATTGGCTAACGGACTAAGCGCAGGCAGAGAGAAAGGAGTAAAATGTTGCCGCGTTACAATTTGCAGTTATTAGCTTTCGAAAAATTTGTGGATTTATGACAATGTTTGCTGGGAAACAATGGTTTTTTCTCTGCAAATAGATTTTTACGAAGGATTTTCAACATATCTCTCGAAAATTAGGGAAGCTAATTATATATATAATAAATTAAAATATATAATCTCGTACGTGGTAGAGCCATGCTGCAGCTATATTAGTGGTATACTTGTAGCACAAATGGGTCGGCTCGACCGGGGAAGGACCACGCTCTCACAGAATACCAGCGTAAAATAGCAGCTTAACACTGCTGTGTTTCGTATGGTGAGTGTAGAGAACCGGAGACCCTTTTTACTGGAAAGGAGGCATTCCATCTTAGTCCTCACGGGTGACAACGCATCTGCATTTTTTCCCAAACGAGGATAGATGTAGATGTCTATGGGCCACAGCAACCACTTACCATCAGGTGGACTGTGTGCTCGTTTGTCACCCTTTCCTATAAAAAAAAAAGCTGTCCTAGCAGTATGAGATATACAGACTTTAAGTTCATTTCCTTTAAAATTAAGGGAAAATTATTTTAAACTTTAATATTTTCAAAGACAATGAACGGCATAACAAGAGCGCAATCTTTATAAATGCAAAATGAAATTAATATGCAAATTGTTCCACTGTTTATTAATGCCCTGTTCTTAGTGGTATGGCCGAAAACTTCACGTTTAGCGTAACACACGCCAGTAAGCGCACTCTCTCGAAAATGTCTATATCCAACAGAGAATTTAGAAAGCCCTAAAATAATTGTTTGACTTTTGGTCTAATGAAAATATTTCTATTATGACTAGGGGCAGCAGTGTCAAAATGTGAGACTTCTAGTACTGAGATCGTTAAACAGCCTTTCAAGCGTAACAATTGAGGAAAATCCTCTTATAAAGATTAGGGGCCATGCCGGCTTAGGCGGCATGTGGGCTTATTAACGAAGATATATATAAGACGAACAAGATTTTGTGGTTTAGTATTATTAAGTATGAACTTATAATATTTGACTATATTCACAACGATCGAGTTATACGCTTTGTGTTTTCTAAGTATGTAGGCTTGTTAGTGAGCGCAAAGCCCTCGCACTCGTGATATTTTCGCCATTACCGGTTTGCGTAATTCATCGTCCGTTAAGCACCATAATATAGAAGATCAATTTTGCGTATTGTAAATCAACGTATTTCAACTTACTTGATATTTTATTGGCATTTAAAAATGTAGTAAAATTTCATTAAAAAGCGAAATATTATAACATTTACATTTGGCGGAGATCTATGTTTAGCAGTGACCTAGTAGACTGCAATGATAGTAGTAGACACTTATTTTTCACATACTAAAGTAATTTTTAATTATTAATATCATCCATTAATGAATATTTCCTATGTATAATCAAAGTGGCAGATATATATTTTGTAAGTGGGTTAATAATTACGCACCAAATGTCTTACATATTATAATTTTAATTTATTGTAACAAAACATAACGAAGGATGAAGAAAGCCTACAGGCCGAGCGATACCTAAGTTTGGACCCATTTTGGAAGTATTAGTAACAGATGTCGTAAAATTTATCTATCTTTTCTACGACAGAGAGCTAAACCAATAATTAACTGAAAGTTTCCAAAGAATAAGAATACTAAAAAAACTATGCTGTATTTAATAAAGTCTACACATAATACACTTCTGCATAAATGTGCAACGAAGAATCGAACTCAGCTGATCCACGTTCGTAAAATTGCTACGTACGTATAAAAAGACTAAATCGTAGCAAAAAATAATGCACGTCATGTGCATATTATCAGAGATGACTTAGGATACTGGGTCTTGGTTCTTCACTGCTCGTTTTATGAGGAAGCTCAAAACCACTTAGCATGCTGTAAATGTGGCTATTCTATAATATAAAAATGAATCGCTGAATGTGTTGCTAAGCGCAAATCTCGAGAGCAGCTGAACCGATTTCGCTAATTCTTTTTTATAATATTCCTTGAAGTACTAAGATAGTACTTACGGAGAACAAAATTTAAAAAAAATGCCTGAAAACGTCTAAAAACAACACTTTTCTATATTCCCATACAAAAGATCTCGAATCGTAATAATGCTTAAAAGTCAATTTGAACTTTATTACCATACCATAAAGTTTAAATGTTAGTGGAGGGGTTCCGGGAAGGCAAAAATATTGAATGACGTTAGTATCGTATAAATATTAATGTCCATATTTGTCAATATTTATACACACTGGTAGATAGCTGATGTTATAAGGAGTAACTTGGGCTGCTTTTATTTTAGGGTTCCGGGAAAATTAACTCCACGCGGGCGAAGTCGCGGGGAACAGCTAGTTTGCGATAAAATCTATATCTACAACAGAAAGGGAATAACTGACATAGCACAACAGATAAGTAAGCTGAAGTGGCAACGGACGCGCAAAGAGGATTAAGATAATAATAAGTACTCATTAATTGACATAATAACAAAAACAATTGGTAAATCCAATTGTGCATGCCTTAAGCGCATTAAAAAAATTACATATAACATTATTATACGTAAACTTTTAAAGTAGTTTTATTACACACAAGTTTACACTAAAAACTAATTTTATTTCAAATTTTAATTAAAAAAAAAAGCTTGGAAAATCCGAAATTGCAAGACTCATAAAATTATGAAAAAATTAAAAAAATTGTAAATTGTAATTCTATTCGTCAAAGAGTTCCAGTATCAGTCACCGAGGTACACCTTCAAGTCACTCCATCAAGTCCGGAGGTAATGCCTTTTCATAACTAACAAAGCGGGACCAAACTCGCCACACCTAGTACTACTCTTCGAGGAGTTCCAGTAGCATTCACCGAAGTACACTTTCAGGCCACTCTATCAAGTCCGAACTGTAACGAACATCGTTTAAATTTACTGTAATATATATCTTTTATATATTAAGATTTACCTTTTAAGTAGGTGTTGTTCTGGGTTTCATTTTGAATTATTTACATGATAATTTAATTTGAGATCTGTAAATAAACTCATAGATCTAGACATTTGCTTACACTGCTTCTTCGGTTTTTTTTTCTTTGTTTACTTTTGCTATTTACAATTAATAGTAAAATGAATACACGCAGCGCTAAAACGCGCCAATCGGAAACCAACTTCAAATGGCGCTTCAAGAACTTAAGGCATCAAAGGAGCAGTGTGAGCTGTTGTGTAAAGGAAGGGATGACAATGAAAAGGAAATAATAAATATAATTGCTAAAATACTGAGCTAAAAAGTGATATGGTTAAGTTGCATAAAGAATACACTTTTGTTTTAAAAGAAAGGGATCAACTACAGTCGATGAGTTTGACCAATGCAGCAAGAAATATGAGGGATCTCCCAGATTAATTGCTGCATTGCAGTTACAGTTAAGCGAGGCTAATGAGCAGTGTGCAATTAAAACATAACATAGATAACTTGAAAGCGTCCCAAACTCAAAGTATGTTTAATAAGCTCATAGAATGTGAATCTTCTAAAGTATTGCAACCCTCCACAACAATCGATTTGAATGGTGATGATTGTGTCACGTCAAGAATAGCAGCAAGGATTACCTGCAGTAGAAGAAAATTAAAGAAATACATAAAAATTAATAAATATATTATGAAAGTGCAAAAGTTAACTAAAACTAAAATTAATGTCAAAAGTTATATAAATGTATGTAAAGAAAAGCAAGAATTAGGTAATTAATAAACATAAATTATATTCAATTGAGGTGGAAAATATGAATAACTGTTATGAAACTGATACAATATCTAAATTCAACAATTTTATCACTTAAAAACTCCCTACAAATTAGAGGATGAGATAAAAGAACACATATTGGCCATGAATGATCTGGTAAAGTCATGTAAGTATAATAAGGAGCGCTTTGACTCCTTAATAAAACATCAGAGTGAGTATCAGCGCTCCATACCAGGTACATCGCGGACAATTTGTGTAAATAATAATCACAATATGTGTACAATATGCCTAAATAATAATTTGTTGCTGGTTCCTCTCAAGACAGAGGTTTTTTCCGACCAGTTGTAAATCAAACAAATGAGTGACTTTCAGTAAGTATTATTTATAATCTATATTGAATTATAATGTTTCTGTTTCTGTTTTTATAAGCAACTTAAATACTGAAAACGCGAGGAAGAACATACAAGCAGAAAAACGAAAATTTGTTCCGAACGTGACTTACATATGTTATAGAATTTATCTTTACACCAAATATTCATGAACTTTTCAAAAGTGCCAATGCTACCTGCCTTTATAAATGTGGCATTTCACAGCAAATCAGAAAATATAGTAAAAAACTTTTTCAATCCAACCTTTAGTTTGTGCTATTTTAACATGGTAGAACCATGCTGTAGCTATATTATGGTTGTAGCACAAACGGGTCAACTCGAAGGGGGGGAGGACTACGCTCTCACGAATAACAGCGTAAAATAGCAGCTTAATGTTGCTGTGTTTTGTAGGTACGGTGAGTTTAGATAAACGGAAACCCTTTTTAATGGAAACAAGGCACTTCATCTTAGTTCTCAGGGGTGGTAACCCATTTGCATTTTAAATGTTAATCGAGGATAGATAACCGTACCTTCAGACCTACTTACCATCAGATAGACTGTTTGTTTGACATGGTATTCTATAAAAAAAATCTTCTAACGTCATGTGAAATAACATAGGTCAATGCTTGGACCGCACGGATGGAAAAAAATTCGAAAGAGATTCCCTTATAGCGAAACTAAAATATGTGACTGAATTGAAAGTATGTACAGAAAGGTCGATCTCTTTTATTTTGATTATTTATACTTTTTTTATTCTATAATATCTCTTATATATATATCTTCTAATAGCAAGATAGCCTTTCAACTTTTAGACATCCTATTACGCCACACACACGCACACACACCGCACGCACGCACACGCACACGTACACATACACACACGCACACATACACACACGGGCACACGTACACGCACACGAACATACACAGACAAAGCGATACATAACTACATTTCCTTAAAAATTGTAATTTTTTTATTTTCTCTTTACGTTATTATTGTGCAATTGTTGTATATTGTGACACTGACGTTTACAGCTCAGGTTTTCCTATTGTAAGCGTCACCTGAAATACTACTGTGTCGAATAAGTAAACATTTTGTATTTATTGTTTAAGTAATTTGTATGGTGTGCAAATAAATATATATTATTATTATTCTATAACAAAATGGTGAGAAAAATATTGAACGGCTTTGTTGAGTAAGTAATATTATTTACTAGCGCCTGGGTGGTGTCTATGTGGCGTCATTTAGAAATTTTCAAATGTGACGGTTAATTTTATAAAACTTTTGGGTTACCCCGTTTATCCATCCAATTCACTTATATTTGTTCTTCTGACTTTTTACCCCAAGGACAGTTCAACTTATACACTTTAACTACCTATTAATTAATATTTAATAACCATTAACCTTAAAAAATATATATTAGGTGTTTACGTTACCGATACCATTACAGCCAAAGTCCATGCATTACGTACTGCATTTAAATCAAATTAAACTTCCTTGTTTTAAATAATATTATTACGTAATTTATAAATTTTGCAATATATCCAGGAAATTACCAACGCTAATTTCATTATATATTAGACTTATTTAATATATCTCTATACATAGTATAAAACTGTACCATACCGTCTGTAGTCTGTACGCTTAGAACTTTTAAGCTACGTAACAAATTTTGATGCGGCTTGTAGTTGAAAAGACATAATGATTCAAGAGGAAGGTTTCTATGTATAATAGATGCATATTATATATTATATAATTCTTCTGTCCGCGTGTATGTGACTGAACTCTTCCTAAACAGCTGGGCCGATTTTGATGAAGTTTTGTGTGTGTGTGATTAAGTTGATTAGAGAATGGTTTAGATTAATAATTGGACCCGGTGGGTGGCGGTGTTGTCAAGATCCAGAAATCAACCGTGCGAATTGTACATTTGCAATCGTTTTCTAATTAATTTTTTTACTACCACAGATGTGTGTTTTGCAAGCATTCCAAAAAGGTTACGTTTAGATGTTTGTCTTTAACTTTATTTCAAATTGTTTTATGCCTAGATTCCAATCATTCTGTAATCCTGTGAGGTACAACTTTTATTTCAGGGTTGACCTTTCAATTGAGAAATATGTACCTATATATTTTTATTAATATAATTGCCAATTTTTTTATCCTGTGTCTATAAATGACTGTACACAGCCGAGAGATAAAATTGGAAGAAAAATTCCGAAGAAGAATTCCGATTACCCTCCCCGTTTGGGGTGAATAGATGAAACCCAAATTTTGGATTTCACAAGTAAAAAACAGCACGTTTTTCGGATAAAATATAGCCTAGATCACTTATGGTATTCACTTATGGTTCAGGCATTCCGAAGACAGACAGACAAAAATTTTTACTAGCTGTTTATATCTAAATTATCTACAAATAACTCCCTGAACTCAACAAAAACAGTTATTTTGATATTACAGACTCAGAGTTCAATTTTAGTTATAAGTATAGATTTGTATTTAACATCAAAGTAATTATCTTATCTTTATACATGAGCAGAAGTAATTAAATGTATACCAAATAAAACGGATCTGGCATTCTCGTATATACGAGTATTATCAAATCTAATTTTCCCCCTAAAGATTAGTCGTACTCTTTAAAGCTCAGGGGTTAAGTGACCGCTGTAAATTTCACAGAACGCCGACCCTTTTTACTGGAAACAAGGCATTCCATCTTAGTCCTCGGAGGTGACAACGCATCTGCATTTTGATTCTTTATCGAGGATAAATGTAGACGTCTATGGCTATGTCCACACCAGTGCCCTTTCCTGTTCATCTTGCGTCTTCCTCTAACGCATGCCTGAAAAGACGTAGCGCATGCAATATTGCACAAAATGTTTAATTTTACCACTTGTCCTATCTCTTGATGTTATTAAAGGGTATGAATCATTCGACTTAATTATCATCATTCCAGCTAATCACAAGTCCATTGCTGAACATAGGGCTCCCCAAAGGAATGCTAGAAATCATGGTCCTTAGCCATCTTCCTGCATCTCTTTCCAGGTCATAACTCCATATAGTGGGGGACCACCCTAAAGTTCACTTACCGGTACGAGGCTGCTACTTGAGAATCTCTTTCCCATCGGTTATTGGTTCTACGAGCTAAATGGCCAGCGCCTTGACTTTGGCTCCGCCGCCAACCAAGATTCGACCGCAGAGGGTAGGGAGAGCCTCGCAATACCGTCACATCAACACATGAACGGTGCGGCCCTAAAAATGACGCGAAGGATAGGGCGCATTGCTTATCGTCATAACAATACTCCTCTTCCCCCGCGACTCCACCTTAATAGACAACTATGCCTGACAAATGTGATGATCATGGCAATATTCATCTTTTGAGTGGAGAAAGGACATACGTTGAAAACTTTCTAAGCTATTTCAAACCCAAATAAAATATTCAGCATAATATAAATATTCAAATGGAAGTCTTTCAAGCCGTTTATCAACTTAATACTTTCATGTCAATGCATACTGACAACCACTCACAATTCACAATCTCCAATTAGAACACAACAACTGCGGTAATTGGAAATACGTGGCTTGTATATTTACCTACAAATGTAGTTGCATGATTCTGAATTAATTAAAACTCACTCGAATTGAAACTGCGAATTTCGTTACAGTAAATATTATAAGCCGGCATGCTAAATTATATAGCTTTTATACGTGGTAGAGCCATGCTGCATCTATATTAATAGTTTAGTTGTAGCACGAATGGGTCGGCTCGACCGGGGAAGGACCACGCTCTCACAGAATACCAGCGTAAAATAGCAGCTTAATGCTGCTGTGTTTCGTATGGTGAGTGTAGAGAACCGGAGACCCTTTTTAAAAGAGGAAAAGGAAAAGAGGCATTCTATCTTATTCCTCACGGCTGACAACGCATCTGCATTTTATTTTGAAAACGAAGATAGATGTAGATGTCTATGGGCCACAGCAACCACTTACCATCAGGTGGACTGTGTGCTCGTTTGTCACCCTTATTCTATAAAAAAGAGGCTTATTGGTGACACCAATATGGTTCGGTTATTTACAAGATACATTTCGGAGAGTTTGCGCAGGAATTGTATGATATAATCCTTACTATTACTTATACTTATCCTTCTACCGCACCAGACGCTCCGCTGGTCTTCACTCCTTTTTTGTTGACATGCAACGTATTCGAACCAAACGGTTTGCATCGTCGTTCATAATGCGTTCTGCTATTAAATCTGGGTGTATTCAATACAAGAGTGAATAAGTTTTTGTTAAGCTGATTCAGCGTGATTTACAGTCTTTGGCTGCATCACCACTTACCATCACGTGGGATAATAGTCAAGCACTGCCTCAGAACAGTACAAAAACAGCTAATAAAAAGATTATCATATTGATCGTGTGATCATCGCCCGGTAATTGTCTAGGTATTTTCCGAATAGGAACAATTAGTCAATATCGCTTGTAGGCACACTTCCTATGTCTTGCGCTTTATATAATATGCGCTATATATTCATTTATTTTTCAATCTTATTATTTATATGCGATTTTAATGCATGTCCGATTTTTCTAGCCCTCTGCTTTCGCGCTTATATATTTACTTTTACAAATTTCAAATATATAATATAATTGACATTCAAGAAAAGAGCCTACTCTTTTTAAAAGGCCGGCAACGCACCTGCAATTAACTCACCATCAGGTGAGCCGCATACTCATTTGTCCCTCTCCTATAAGAAAAATTCATGTTGTGTAATCTTTTGTCTATAATTGTGCTCCTTCTTGTTCTGTACCTAACTATATAATATAATTTAATTTGATTTTTATATATTTGCGTGTATTCTGTCGGATTACAGTGATAGTTTGTGAACACTTGAACGTTTTATTTAACACCCGATAGGTACACAGTCATACGCTAATACGCCTTGAATCTATATTATATATTAAGTACGGCATTTATGAAATTCCTGTCAACGGTTTAAATAGTTTACTTGTGGCATCATAGGTTAATGATAAGTCATCGCGCGCTCTGACTAGATACCGCGCTCCCAGCAAGTAACAGCTCCGTGAATTCGGCATCTTAATATTGTAGTGTGTATAAGGCAATTAAGTGAACGGTGTGAGCAGTATCCTCATACGAGCAATGCAATCTCTTTATAGGGATTCTAGTGCTTGTGTAAGGATAAACGGGGCATACACTGAATGGTTTAATATCGAAAAAGGTGTTAGACAGGGATGTGTAGCGTCACCGTGGCTGTTTAATCTGTTCATGGACAATTGTTTGACAGATTTAAAAGAGAATGAAAGTGGGTTGAGAATGAATGAGTTACTCGTCAAATGTTTTCTCTATGCTGATGACCAAGTATTACTTGCGTCTTCGGCCGAGGAGTTGCAGGAGATGGTAACTGCTATGAGTGGAGCTTTTGTTAGAAAGGGAATGAAGATGAATGTAAGGAAGACGAAAGTGATGGTGTTTGAAAAAGATGAGGCAGTTACAGACTGCAACATTGTGATTGAAGATGAACAAATTGAACAGGTGAAAGAGTTTGTGTATCTGGGTTCAAAGTTTACAAGAGATGGAAAGTGTGAGAGTGATATCGAAAGAAGAGTGAATGCAGGAAACATGGTGAATGGAGCTTTGCACTCCTTTATGAGCAGTCGAAAGGTGTCTAACAAGGCTCGTTTGGCTGTGCATGAGGGGGTGTTGGTTCCGACACTCATGTACGGAAGTGAAACTTGGGTATGGCAGAAGAAACATGAAAGCAGAATAAATGCAGTTGAGATGAGAGCATTAAGAAGTATGATAGGAGTTAAACTGAGTGACAGACTAAGAAATAGTGAGATAAGGAAACGTTGTGGTCTGAAAGAAGATGTAGTGACAAAAATTGAGAAAGGTATGCTGAGATGGTTTGGCCATGTCGAGAGAATGAATGAAGAACGATTGACGAAAAAAGTGTATAAGGCGAGTGTGAATGAAAGTGTTGGAAGGGGTAGACCTAGGCGGACATTTCTAGACCAAATCAGGGACGTCTTGAAAAAAGGCCAGGTCAAGAGTACCCTAAACCGTAGAGCATGTATGAAGAGAATAATGAAAGTGGACGAAGCAAAACAAGTATGTAAGGATCGTAGCAAGTGGAAAGAACTGGTCTCTGCCTACCCCTACGGGAAAGAGGCGTGATTATATGTATGTATGTATGTATAAGGCAATTTGCATGATGCTAGTGTGCGTGAAAAATTGTATATGCCAGCAGCTTAACTATTACCCGATTAATGGGAAAATTTATTTTATGCTATGGCTTAGTAGTTAAGTTCATAGTTATGAATGTATTCCAGAAATACTTAAAAATGAATAGTTTATTAATAACGAATGTATCAATATATTTGTGTATATTATGTATAGGTTTTTCTTCTGAATAAATGACATATAAATGATAAGGCCTCCTCTTTATCAGTTTAATTTTTTTTATTTACATGCCTAACTAATATTCACAAATTATTTAAAAAAAAATAGTTATATATGTGGTGTAATCAAAATAGGGCTTTCTATTCTACGCGTCAATATGAACGAATTTTACTATAGATCTATCTTCCTAATCGTAAGAAAAATCAGGTCTTCTATACATTTTGAGCAAGTTTGTACGAAATTTTGTATGGAATAACTGACTTTGAGATATATTTTATAGGATCAGGGTGACAAACGAGCACTCAGTCGATCTGATTGTTAGTGGTTGCTGTGGCCCATAGACATATACATCTATCCTCGGTTAAGAATCAAAATGCAGATGCATTGCAACCCCTGAGGACTAAGATGGAATGCCTCGTTTCCAGTAAAAAGGGTCTCCGGTTCTCAACACTCACCATAGGAAACACAGCAGCATTAAGCTCCTATTTTACACTGGTATTCCGTGAGAGCGTGGTCCGTCCCCGGTCGAGCTGACCCATTCGTGCTACAACTATACCAGTAATATAGCTGCAGTATGGGTCTATCACGTATAAATTGAAAATTTCGAAGATCAGAATCATTCCCTAACTTATTAAGTACTATTTTGATACACCTTTAGTTAGTACATAAGACTGGGGAAAAAGTTTTTTCGTATATTGTATACAAATTCAAGACGTTTTTGTTTTAAAGTTTTATTACATTTAATTATAATATATATGGGTCCATTCTGTTCGTTAATTTGTTACCATCTTGTAGGTAGTGAAATAATAAAAAATAAACGTTGCTGTAAAAATCTTGGGATTTTGATTAAAAAAATGCGACAAGTAGTTTTATTTGATATATTCAATACAAGAGATTTGAAGGAACATGAGTTTAGTCATCCCATTTATAATGGAAAAAAAATTATAAGCTTAAATATTAAAACCTCCAGAAAACTTTCTTTTAAAGAACACAAGCAACAAAAGAAAATAATGACTAAAACTTTTAAACCAGTTTTAAGTACTCAAGCAAATACTGGATTTTTAGGAATGTTAGTGTGTTTTGAAAGTCTCAAACAGATAACTAATCTTGTGAGCTGGCGTTATCATAATGAAAGACCACTCCTTTTCTGATTATCAATGCCAGACGTTTCTTTTTCTATTTCTTGCTTGTCTCATTATTTATTGGTAGTAGAGATCCGAATCGATGGTTTTACCTGGCGGTAAAAGCTCATGATAAAGTTTCAATACCACCATACACACAGCATCATTTTATTTCGCGTTAATCCAGGTTTCACTTTAGTCTGTAAACAAAACACATATCACATACAGAAAAAAATCACGTTTCTTGTATGGTCTTCATACAAGAAACGTAATTTTTTGGGTCCTTTAATATTTTACTTGTTTTCTTTTTTATTTTATGTTGTTATAGCAGCAATATAAATACACATTCTATGAAAATTCCAAGTATCTACATATTACGGTTCATAAGATACAGCCTACTGACAGACAGACGGAACGATAGTGGAGACTTGGGTCCCGTTGATACTCTTTGGGTACGGAACTCTAATAAATGGCAATTATGTCATTTGAGCAATACTACAGAAATAAACATTAAATAATATAGAATTAGGTTATATTATAATATATAGTACCAATAAATTCACATATAAAAATCTCAGCCACGGGGAACTTTATTTTTGCATTCGCGGCAACACTGAATAGCGTCATTGATATTTTGTGACTTATTTATGGCTCGTGTTATTTTATGTTAAAATTTCGAAATTGTATACTTAATTATAGTATGTGATTCCAGTGTCTTTCTTATTTCTTGTAGTATTATTTTTACATGGTTTCAATACGTAAACTGGTATTTTACTTCGGATTATGATCAAAATTTAATAAAACATTCGGTACGTTGACTGCAACGCGACTGGCTCGGGCACATTGATTTTTACATGAGCGCCGGCGGTATATCGTTAATCTATATGTGGCATATTGCTAAAAAGATAAAATGTCAAACATCTGTGTCAACGTCAGAACGCAACTCAATTGTTGACCTTATACATGTGTTACGGCCTACGGCTGCTCCCTTGAAGGATCCAATCCTCTGGAGCCCATGAGCAGAAGACTTCCCGAACAGACGTAGGTCGGGCCTCAATGTGGCCACGTGGAATCTCTCGAATTACACTAAAATATATGGGGGAGCGTTATACTACGGCCAGTCGAACGGAAGGTATTTGGACAAAGCTTACTTACCTATGTCCAAGGCGACTGGTCCCTCCGGAGTCGGTCAGGTCGCATGTGGTTGTGTAGTGCAAGGGAAAGAATGGTGATGTGGTGTGTATCTGGGTGTGACTGATGGTGATTGAACCTAGACCTTAGCCGTCGGCAGCAGCCCGAGCGTAGACACCGCTCCAACTTGAGGGGGGCTTCCGAGGTTGTCCACAGTCACTTTCTTCTTTCGTCACGTTGACAGTCAATTAACTCTATCGTACGATTTACTAACTTACAGAAGCCACTAACTATCGCGGGTTATAAGGTTAACACACAAAACGCACACGGAGTTTACAGTTTATTAAAAGTCACTACCGTTTCGCGTCGCAACAGTTAGTTCTAGAATATCAGAGGCCGCACTAGCTAATATTGCCTAATGCACTTATGCAGATTCTGAGTCAAACACAATGAGTCCCTGGGAAGCTCTCCAGCAGGAATGCGCGTCACAATGATAGACCGTATATTTACTGGCCGCGCCGAATTATTCCGAGTTCCCTAACAGAATACAGCGTGCCAATCGTTAGCACCGCTTATGGACGACTGACTGCCCTTAGGCGTTTTTCGCACGACCGAAAGTCAAACCGGTATGACTGCACCGCGCCGAGCGACCTCTCGCGTCAATCCTTGAAAGTGTTTGGCGCGAACAAACCCCCGTCCCGGACATAAGGATTTAGGTCCGCGAGCAAACCCGTCAGCGGGACAAGGTCGCGAAGGCAAGTTGCAAGACCGAATCTACAACCAAACTAGGCCACCTTAGGCACCCCATCAGATCTTGCAACCCTAACCAGCGCCTCAAAAAATGGCCCTAATGTGGCAAGCCGGAGGGTCAGCCTCCACTGGATGCCCCTCCTGGGCATCGCAGCACTTTAACAAGTCCTGTACTGGACAGAAGTCCGACGACCTCTTTCAAACACCTATCTGTGCCCCTATGATTAGTTCCGCAATCCGACCGGATCAGCTCTGCAAACAGCGACGCAACACGAAGCGGCCCCGAGCGGCCTCCTAAGCTTCAGTGCAGAGAGCACCCACAAATTCCACATAAACGTCGTCTGTGGAGAGCCGAACGAAACGCACAGATAGTCCCTAGTATGAATTTTCAACAAGCAGGCCTAGCCAGGCCACCCACCATATTATCATTTACTAAAATAGTGCGGCAGCTGATTTCAATCTGATAATCTCCAAAACTAGCTAGCCTGTTAGGCAAGTAGTCCTATGCTCATATTTCAACTAATTTTTCAAAAGCATCAATGTTCAACTACAGAATTAATTCAACCAAATTAATCACCGATGCGCATAGGTCAACTTGCAAATTAAACAAAACAATAACGTAAGGGACAGCCCTACTTCTTCGCAAAGCAAAATGATTAAACACTATCTATGTATATGTTACATAATTTTTCAAATAGCGCGCCATTCAATTTCCTTTCAGCAAACAGACGCAACAATCAAATACAGTGATTAAATATATGTACAAAACACATGCAGTAGCATTTAAAGGAGTAGATTAAATTCAATTCTTTTAATTTAAACCGCTACAAATAGGAAAATTTCGCGGAAAGCCCAAAGCAATTTTTAATTTTAATTCAAGTATTTTTTTGACTAAGTGCTCGACCAAACCAAATCTAATACCTCTTGACAGCGTGATTCAACGCTCCAGAGGGGCCCTAATCTTCCCACCACCAAGGGGAGGCCACATGGCGTGAACCCGAGATCGCTAACAGTCGCCACTCGGGTTGTACGCCTTCACTGAGGCCGTCGGCAACAGAACATTTTGACAAGTGGACTGTTGACGGCTTAAGGCTCAGTGGAGGTGGCCGTGGTGGGAGCTAAAGCGGCAGCTAGCCAGGGCCGCCTCCATCAAATGGGGAATAGTGGTACACCAGTCGCGGCCACTCAGCTAACGGGAGTAAGAAGGGTCCAGCGGACCGATGAGTGGCCGTGAAGTTCCTCTCCACACGCTTAGGGGGGGTGATGACACCCCTGCCCCTGGGGGAATTACCCCCCGACTGGTCGGGGGAGGGACCCCTTTCAAACTTAGGGGTCTGATGGCTGGCCGGCGGGCGCCGAGAGTCACCCGGCAGAGGGCGTGGCTGAGCGCCCCCGCCCGTGGGGGTCGAGGGCCTGGCAGAGCCCCGAGAGGAGACGCCGTTCGCACTCAGGCACAAAACGGCATGATGATTGCCCTGGCAATGCAGACAGGGCCGCCGATGCGGACAGTCTCGCTGGAGGTGTCCTCCCAAACATGAGCAGCACCAGCGGCGCTCATTGGCGATAGTTCGCCTCGCTGGAACCGGCTTACCTAATAATTTCGGGCATGACGTTACCCGGTGATCAGATGCTCGACAATAGGAGCAGGGGGGGGTTGACGACGACTTGCATGGAGGATTCAGCCTCTCACTGGGCATGGCTCGTAAGTCGTCAACGGTGCCCGCCGCGTTCTCTATCTGCCGGCACTGCTCCTCCAAAAACCTCAGCAGGTCATAGAAGGGCGGAAGATAGGAGGCCTCGTCCCCGCCGTACCTCTCCTCAAAATGGATTCGAAAGTCGAGAGGTAGACGGGACAGCACGATGCGAAGCAACAAAAAAGCCCATTCGCCCACTGGTAAATCCAGCCGCCTCAACGTATCACAGGCCACCAAGACTGGATCCAACAGGTCCGGACGCAGTCTGGCCCGGTCACTAAGCAGCGGGAGGCTTAGAAGCTGCTTAACATGTTCGTCCGCAATTCGCCGGACGTTGGCGTATCTTCTGGCTAGGAGGTCCCGAGCAGTCTGGTAGGCGTCGTCCGACAATCTCAAGTGGCCGACGACGCCCAGGGCCTCCCCCTCCAGTGATGCCAGGAGGTACGCCATCTTTTGGCTCGGGGTCAAGTCACTCCGGGCGTCCACTAGGCTGTCGAAAAGACTAACGAAGGTCAACCATTCGGAAAGGACCCCGGAGAACTTTGGCAGGTCCAGAGTTGGGAGTCGTCCCAACAGCTGCGGCTGAAGCTGCTTCAGAGAGGACTCGGACAGGTCACTCATCCGAGCTTCACGCGCCTCCTCGGCATACCTGCCTTCAGCCTCGATCAACTCGTCCGTGAGCCACAAGAACTGCTCATAGTCCGCGAAGCAAGAGTCCAGGACTCCCTTCTCCACATCCGAATCCTCGAGCTCAGCGTAAGCCTCCTCCACTGCGGCCCTTCGAGCATCCACCTGCTCGAACCGCTTCATCAAGTTATGGACCCTATCCGGTCGACCTATCAAAGCATGGGCGCTTGTGGCCCAGCGTAGCTCAGTCCGCAAACAACGGATCAGTAGCTTGAGCGATGTCATCACTATTAAATGCAAATTACGACGCGGCTTGAGCACAGATTACAAAGATAACAAACAAAAAATACAACAAAAATTAACAGTTAATAAATGCAGTTCCTATCAAATCGCGTTGATTAGAAATTATACAAATACGAATTACTACGTATCAACCAAATACAAGTTAGCACAAAAGAAAAGACACAGATCAAATTAACAAATAACAAATACTAGTGCGATCAAATCAAGTTAAATTCAAATTGCGCAAATACAATTACTACTCTTTAGTTCAAATACAAATTACAGTATAAACAAAGATACACATCACGGTCGATCAACAAAAAATGCCTAGCTCGGAAATCGACCCTTCGATAAGTAATCCACTACAACTATACGACAACGATAATTAACCGATTACGTAAAAATAACCATCTACCTACATGACGTATATCTCTAGAAAAACTCCCGCTTGTGCAACCTAGGGCGCGGCTTTTCAAACAACCTACTAACCAAAAAAAAGGCAAGCAACAAACAACAAAGGGAAATAATTCTATTATTACGTACAAAAAAATATTTTTACGTATTACGGACGGGCGTAATTGTAGATACAAATTAGACCAATCAAACCAACGCTCCCTGCCACCAGATTTGTTTAATTTTTATCAAACACTATGGACGGGATCGACCGGGGAATCGAACCCGGAACCGCGCTCTGCTACCAATTTGTAACGGCCTACGGCTGCTCCCTTAAAGGATCCAATCCTCTGGGGCCCATGAGCAGAAGACTTCCCGAACAGACGTAGGTCGGGCCTCAATGTGGCCACGTGGAATCTCTCGAATTACACTAAAATATATGGGGGAGCGTTATACTACGGCCAGTCGAACGGAAGGTATTTGGACAAAGCTTACCAGTCGCCTTGGACATAGGTACCAAGGCGACTGGTCCCTCCGGAGTCGGTCAGGTCGCATGTGGTTGTGTAGTGCAAGGGAAAGAATGGTGATGTGGTGTGTATCTGGGTGTGACTGATGGTGATTGAACCTAGACCTTAGCCGTCGGCAGCAGCCCGAGCGTCGACACCGCTCCAACTTGAGGGGGCTTTCGAGGTTGTCCACAGTCACTTTCTTCTTTCGTCAGTTGACAGTCAATTAACTCTATCGTACGATTTACTAACTTACAGAAGCCACTAACTATCGCGGGTTATAAGGTTAACACACAAAACGCACACGGAGTTTACAGTTTATTAAAGGTCACTACCGTTTCGCGTCGCAACAGTTAGTTCTAGAATATCAGAGGCCGCACTAGCTAATATTGCCTAATGCACTTATGCAGATTCTGAGTCAAACACAATGAGTCCCAGCTCTCCAGCAGGAATGCGCATCACAATGATAGACCGTATATTTATTGGCCGCGCCGAATTATTCCGAGTTCCCTAACAGAATACAGCGTGCCAATCGTTAGCACCGCTTATGGACGACTGACTGCCCTTGGGCGTTTTTCGCACGACTGAAAGTCAAACCGGTATGACTGCACCCCGAGCGACCTCTCGCGTCAATCCTTGAAAGTGTTTGGCGCGAACAACATGAATCATATTAAATGCGGTCTTTAATCCGTCAAAACCAAAGAGATTTAAATATATAGGTATACTATAGAGCGGACATTGGGAACATTTATATACAAAAACTTTGAGCTAGTGCGCCTGTGGCACCCTCTAGCTAAAGATAGCTAAACAACGCTAAGCATTTATTAAGACAACATTTTAGCTATTCCCCAGTAGGTGACGCTAATAAATATAACCTCGTTTTAGGAATGTTACCGTTTCGATATCAAAGCATAGGATTGATAGGTCGGCGTTAAAAACACATTGAGAAACGCCAAATCCAATAAGAGAGCTGCTCTATGTTTTTAAATTTGTTTCTATTACAAAAATATACTTCAAATCTAAAATATTTAAGGAAAACACTGAACTTAAAAGCCGTTTCACGATTTTTCACGTTTCATCGGCTGCAGTACTTAAAGATCAATAAAAATTATTATTTTAATTTTTACCTTATTTTCAGGGTTGTGTCATGTCTTCCTGGCTGTTCATACTGTATCTCGACAGCTGTTTACAAAAGCTGAAAGATAGCTGTTTGGGTGTGAAATTGGGTGACATTAAAGTAAATTGTCGGCTGTATGCTGATGATGCAGTGCTTATTGCACCATCAGAGGCAGAACTGCAGGCATTAGTCACGTGTATGAAAGAGGAATGTGAAATTAAAGGTCTCCGTTTGAACGCTAATAAAACTAAGGTTCTGGTATTTGAAAGGGACGAAGAGAGAACGAAGTGTGAAATATGGGTAAATCAGGAATGTCTAGAACAAGTAAATGAAATTGTATACTTGGGGAGTGCTTTTAGCCGGGATGGAAGATGTGATTTAGATGTGGACAGGCGTGTCGCTGCCAGGAACAAAGTCAATGGTGCCCTGACTGCGTTAGTCAAAAGGCAAGGCGTAGTGAAGAGTGCACGCCTTGCAATACATAACGCAGTGTTGGTACCGACTTTGTTATATGGCAGCGAAACCTGGGTATGCCAGAAGAAGCATAAAAGCAAGTTGAATGCAGTGGAGATGCGATCTCTTCGTAAAATGTGCGGCGTTACCATGGCCGACCGAAAGCGAAACGAAGAGATTCGCAATATGGCAGGTTTGAAAGATGACCTCCTTAGATCGTGACACTTGGCGATCTGTTCTCTCTGGCTACCCCGTCAGGGATTGTGCGTGAAGATAACACTAACCTTATTTTCTAACTCAGGCTTAACCTACAACTTCTTGCATCTAATATCTTAAACAGTACAAATTGTTTTTAATATGAGAAATCTATTGCCCTCTCCTATCACTGTAAGCGAGGATCTATAATGGCTTTGTCCTTGAAAACCACTAGACAATGAAGCCCGGTGTAAAGCCACCATACAATGAAGCCTGGTATGTAAAATAGAAGACTTGCTGTATTGCTAAACATCAACACAGCAAGTATCCTCAGCATGCTCATAAGCAACACAGAAAATCTCATCAGCATGCCTAAAAAAAAATTTCCCACCCTTGCTCCACATGTCATTTTTGTTGGTATGGGTACAGTATCGTTGACTGTTTTACCTCTTTAAATATTGTAAAGGATTAAATCGGCATCCTGTATATTTTTTATTGATAATCCCAATCGATAAACGTCGTCAATCGCTACCTTTAAAATTGGTAACTAAATAGTGACGTTTACTGCATAACAGAGGGCGCTTATTACAATAAAAATAAATGTTCTAGAACAATCTACTAGAAATAATAAAATTTAAATATTATGTTAAATATATGTTATATTTACGATAGTAAACCGAAATGACGTTAATTTTTTTCTCCATATCGTGACACACAACCGGGCATATTTTCTTTAAAAATATTTTTTTTAAATATATGAAACGAATGCATCTTGACTTTCTGACGATGTCACTAAGACTAAATGACAAAAATCGGAGATATATCCTATAGGACATAAGTAACAGACGACAATTTTGCTACTGATGTCCGGTCCATTACTACTACTACTTAAATTTCTTTGGTCAAAACAAACTGGATGATGCAACAATTAGAGCATTTTTTTATAGGATAGGGTGTCAAACGAGCACACAGTCCACCTGATGGTAAGTGGTTGCTGTGGCCCATAGACATCTACAATTATCCTCGTTTGCGAATCAAAATGCAGATGCGTTTTCATCCGTGAGGACTAAGATAGAATGCCTCTTTTTCAGTAAAAAGGGTCTCCGGTTCTCTACACTCACTATACGAAACACAGCAGCATGAAGCTGCTATTTGACGCTGGTATTCTGTGAGATTAGACCGGCCCTCAGCTGCCCCGACAAAGGTCGACTGGGCTAGGGCCCATCAGTAGCTCACTCGACGAGCAACCAGAGGGTTCGGGCCCAAGTGGCCTATGGATAATTATTAACTAATGGCTGATAAGCAAATACAAACTTACCAAGTTCCGGAGGTAGGGTTGACCACAGGGTATCAGTCAGATGGTAAGTAAGGTGTATGTAAGTAGTGTGTGAAAGTGTGTATAAATGTAACCTGACGTCACCGATGTAATCGGACAGCAGACCCACTGGCGCTGCTTTTCTCCACAATGTGCGATCCCTCCAGTGGGCGTTCACCAATTGAAACCTTTTGCTTTTATTTCACTATATTAGTTTATCAACTTTATTGTACATTTAAATAACTTCAAATTTAACTAAATCAACGTTAATCGAACTTAAAACAAGTGACACACTGCACAACTTAAGAAAGGTCGGTCAAAGTTCAATGTCTCATGTTCACTTAGCACCAAATTATCATCGAGCACAAACGCGATCACCTCTCAAGTCACAAAGTTTTAGCGTTCCACCCGATAAAGTAAAAATTCCTTCGTGCGATATTAAAATGCCGCAAAGGCAACTTGTCGACGCAAATTAATGGTAATCGAAGTTAAGTTAATCACTCAAAACTATTACATCAAGAACTACAATAAGACAAGCCTCGTTGTCACGTAAAACGCACGAGATTAGACAAAGCTATCAGAGGCTGTTCCGAGCGTAAATTTTAGACCGTCTAATTGACCCGGCGGTCGCGCACAATTGATTGCCCACACGTCTCGCGACCGGCCGGTCAGCGGAGAGACGCGCGCGGGAGATGGGGCCTGCGGTGACCTTAAATTCCATCGGAAGAACACGCAGAGACTCGCGTCTTGAATACAAGTTTTTAAAATGTTAAGATTTAGCCTAAACAAACCCCCGTCCCAGGCATAAGGACTTATGTCCGCGAGTAAATTGCCAAACGGGAAAGGGCCGCGACGGCACGTTGCAAGACCGAATCTCCAACCAAAACCTCGGCCAACCTAGGCACCCCATCCGATCCATACGACGACTTAACAATGCTCCCACGGTGCCAATACAAAGGCAAAGCGTTGGATTCTTTAACTAAGGAGGATCCGTCTTGTCAGACCACTTAATGCGCTGCTGCAAATAATGTAGGTACTCCAGAGACCATCGGTGCCAAAAACTCTGAGTCATTCGTTGCAGCAGGTCAAATCTGCTCAACCGCGATGTGTTTATTTCCCTGAAGATGTACTCGGGCAGGGCGTTAAGCGGCTGGCCAATCAGGAAGTGGCCCGGGGTTAGAACCTCCAAATCATTCGGATCGGACGAGAAGGGACAGAGGAGCCGAGAGTTGAGTACCGCCTCAATTTTACAGAATACAGTGGCAAGCTCCTCAAATGTCAAAATAGTTTCGCCAATAACGCGACGGAGATGCGTTTTACAACCTTAACCACCGCCTCAAAAATACCGCCCCAGTGTGGGCAAGCCGGAGGTTCGAATTTCCACTGGATGCTGGTGGATGGATGCAGGTAACATTGCAGGTGTTAATGGCTCCAGCACAAATAGGTCGTCTCGACAGGAGCACGTTCACGAATATGTAAAATATATGTACAGACCCAAACCGGCGATGGGGAGTAGCGTCAAAGTTACGAATGGTCTTGTATTAAGTATTACCAATCAAGAAAATTCCAAACTATTGGAGATTGTTTTACTTTAGTAAGTAAGGCTGACATCTAGTGGATTTAGATAAACAAAAGCGTTGCTTTTTGAGGAAAACACTACATTCGTATTTCTTTTGTTTGTCCCTTGTAATACGTACGACGTGTAAAGAGACACGCCATTGTTGTGACTTGGGTCTCATTATGAAAGGTAACCCATTTCAATGTGTAGTGTTTGCGTAAACAGGGAATCGTAACCTATTTAAATATATGAATATTATAATATTATGATGGTGTCTTTGTTCAAGTTACTTGACAGGTGGCACGATAGCGCAACTTAATGAAATTTAATATATTTTCATTTTAAACATTAAATTTTACTATATTTTAAGCTATTGTTCTACCAACGTAAAAATGAGAATCGTACAGAGTAGAAGCAATTACAAAATATTTGGAGAGTATGAATAGTATAATAAATGGAATTGGCAATAAAATACAATGCTGACGATGTCGATGACGATGAGATGATCTGACTTGAAAATATATGATTCTTTAGAATAATCATCATCATCATCCATCCATTAATCACAGCCTATAAAAGTCCACTGCTAAAAATATTCCCCATAGATTGTCTTATAGGTGCCACACAGTGACGCCACACATATTCAGTTCTTAAAATTCCAATTAAGAATTTCATTGATGCTGGCAGAGACTAAATCCTGGTTACGTACTGTGAAATTTAGGGCGAGCGCTTACTAACAAAATTAATCTAATTTAAATAAAAAAACGAGAAATTTCTGTTTACAACGCATTTTTAGTTAAGTTTTAGGTTTTTTTTTAAATGTATATTTCAATTTCTCGGAAGCGGCTCAACTTACTAAAATTATTCTTGTTTCTTTGCTAAATATAGGGAATGTTTTTTTTTTTAAATTAACTATTTAGATGACATTCTATTTGTAACATTAATCTTTAGTGCAAAAATAACTTTTCAGAACCGATACTAGAAACTAAAATAAATACAATGATTTCCTCGAAGTATACATAATTTATATCTTTTAAATTTTTGACGTTACGACAGAATACATTTACAGAACATTACCAGATGTATTGAAATGGCTATATTTAGGAGGGCTAATTTCAATTTATTTACAACTCTTAATAGCACTAGACGCAGTAATAACCTTTCTATGCCACCTTGCAAAAGTAATAGTGTGAATTGTTTGGCACCTTTAGTACATAATTAAATACTACCACAAATTATAAATTTAGAGAGCTTCAACATTTTCGCTGCAAATTGAAAGAGTCAGTGGCATTACAGAATTCATATCAGATAAAATATGAATGATAAAATCACTGTGACAATTAATAGCGTGAATAATTATTAAAAATGTCATGTAATGTTATGTAGTATAATGTAATGAATGATATAATAATAACAATACTAATAATATATTATTATTATAATAATAATATCTATCCCTAGCCAACGAGCAATGGCAAGATTCACTGCAAAAAGGAGCCAGCTCACCTTGGCTCCTTCTTTCCGAAATGTATCACTGGAATACACCGACCACCTTCAGTTGTTGGGGGTTAAGATATCTTCAAATATGAACTTCTGGCGTTTCATTGAGTCCAAGGCCGAAGCAGCTGCAAAGAAGCTAGGAGTCCTTGCAAAGGTGAAGCGATACTTCACCCCAGGACAGCTGCTTACTTTATATAAAGCGCAAGTCCGGTCGTGCATGGAGTATTGCTGCCATATATGGGCTGGTGCTGCAAAATGCCACCTAGCACCTTTGGACTCAATGGAAAGGCGTGCTAAGAGGCTTATTAGTGACCCGAATTTGGTTAAAACCAACCTTACCAGCCTCGAACACAGACGCAAAGTAGCCAGCCTTTCAGTTTTCTACAGGATGCATTTCGGAGAGTGTGCGCAGGAATGGCACAATTTAATTCCTCCCTCTCCTTTCCACCATCGGACAACCAGACGTTCAGCCAGTCTCTACCCTTTCGTTGTTGACTTACCACGTATTCGAACCAAACAGTTCGCTACGTCGTTCATCAAGCGTACAGCTAAGAAGGGGAATAAGTTGCCAGCATGTCTTTCCACGCGATTACAGCGTGGATGTCTTCAAGGCAAGAGTGAATAGGTTTTTGTTAAGTCACTGCGCTTCACCATCTTTGGCTACATCACCACTTACTATCAGGTGGGATCGTATATAAGGTCTGGTTTAGTAGAATATAAAAAAAAACAAATATTTGCATCCTAAATCGACAATTGAACGACTTACGATAAAGAGAGCCATAGTAGGAGTCTGATTGATCTTTAAAGTAAATCAAAAACTTGCAATCTTTCTTTTATGAAAAATCAGCTAATAGTCTGTTACGTAAAGCAGTTATTGAATCCGATATCAATTATACCCCTCTTAATTTAGGTAATCAAGGCAATAGATCTACTACAGTAATTGATCATGAAAGAGAAAAGCTATCAAAGAGGTGCAGTAAAGAATTACATGGTAGAGATGTACACGGTTAAAAACAACCTCACGTAGACTTACTGGCTTCAAATATATTGTTAAAACTAAACTCTTTTTTCCGAAACCGAAGGTTTCCTTATTGCTATGCAGGATCAAATAATCAATAGAAGAAACTATAAAAAATATATATTAAAAAGCCAAACATGTAGAATGATAGCTGTAGAAAATGTCACTGCCAACCCAAAACTATACAACATATAACCAGTGCTTGCCCCAGCCTATTACAAACTGATTACACCCACCGGCATCACCAGATTGCTAATTACGTTCATCAAAAGCTTGCAAATAAATACAATTTAATCTTCAACCAAGTACTATTGCCGTACTATCAATACGCTGATGTTGTCCAGTACTGGTGTATTCTGAAATATTTGTCCCACTCCCTTAAACTACCTAGTCAGGTCATAAGTATTGTCACACAGTAAAACTTTTCTTTTTGAATGCTGACCACAAAAAGTTTATTGAATTCGAATTTCGAATTGTTCATGAAAATAAAAATGTTTACTTTTTAGAATTTTACTCATTTTTAAATATGGAGTGGACGCTTAAAGAAGACGATGTTGCAGTTATTGCGTTGCATCGTTGCGGTTACGCACCAATTCAAATTTTTGACATACTGAAAAATTTGAATATAACCAAAAGATTCGTTTATCGTACCACCAAACGATACAATGAAGACTAGTGTAGACGACAGGTCAAGAAGTGGTCGCCCTCGGTCTGTTAGGACTCCAGCAGTGATAAAAGCTGTGAAGGCGCGAATTCAAAGAAATCCCAAACGTAAGCAGAAACTGTTGGCCCTTTAGATGGGGTTAAGCAGAACCACGGTGAAAAGGGTGTTACATGAAGACTTAGGGCTTCGGGCATATTGAAGAAAAACAGGACATCGTTTGAATGCTCGTCTAATGGACCTGAGACTGAAGAGATGCCGCGCTTTGTTGAAGCGGTACGCGGGAAAAAATATCGGGAAATTCTTTTTTCGGATGAATAAAATTTTACCGTAGAAGAGAGCTACAACAAACAAAATGATAAGGTGTACGCACATAGTAGTGAAGAAGCGAGCAACCGTATTCCGCGTGTCCAACGAGGTCATTTTCCATCCTCGCTCATGGTATGGTTGGGAGTTTCTTATTGGGGCTTAACAGAGGTACATTTTTGTGAGAAAGATGTAAAAACGAATGCAGTTGTGTATCAAAATACAGTCCTGACGAACCTTGTGGAACCATGTTCAATAACAAGCACTGGGTATTCCAACAAGATTCGGCGCCAGCTCATAGAGCGAAGAGCACACAAGACTAGCTGGCGGCGCGTGAAATCGACTTCATCCGGCACGAAGACTGGCCCTCCTCCAGTCCAGATTTGAATCCATTAGATTACAAGATATGGCAACAGTTGGAGGAAAAGGCGTGCTCAAAGCCTCATCCCAATTTGGAGTCACTCAAGACATCCTTGATTAAGGCAGCCGCCGATATTGACATGGACCTCGTTCGTGCTGCGATAGACGACTGGCCGCGCAGATTGAAGGCTGTATTCAAAATCACGGAGGTAATTTTGAATAAACTTTAGTGTCATAAGAATCTATGTTTTGTTAAGTTCATTTTGGTATATAAATGGTTACATAATGAATAAACTTGTTTCAATTATTTTATATTAAACATGTGACAGAATTTATGACCTGTATAGGTAGTAGATCTTCCTGCAAATACTTATATTACCATGCAAAAAGCAGCCATCCACAACGCTTGCCGGATTGTCCGAATTTTTTTGCAAATTTTTATTCCCAATGGGATGCACACTTGGCTTAGGCCAGTGAGCATTTCTCAAAGACCAAGATCTTAGAGAACAAAAATAATAATAAGAATCCATAATAATAATAATAAGTCGACATTACCATTCCTTATTACGAGAGTCGACATCACCATTCCTTATAACGAGAACCTCGTGAAAGCCGAAACAGATAAGCGGACAAAATATCTGGACCTGGCTCTCGAGGTAGCTGATATGTGGGGTAGTCTGCTGACCGAAATTATTCTTGTGGTCATTTATTCGATCGGGCTAATCCCAGTCAGCCTCTCAGGTCATCCGAAGCGACTGGGACTCCGTGACGGATCGCTCCGGACTCAGATGCAGAAAGCGGTGCTTCTAGATATCGCCCGCATCGTCCGCCGGTTTCTTTCCCTTTCTTACTGACCCTCGGCTGCTTGGTGTCCCCTGCCGAGGGCTTTCATCTGGTTGGGTTTTTATTTACTTATGTACTTTTATGTATTTATTTTATTTTATTGACATTTATGTATATTTATCATTTTCATTTAAATTTAAAACGTAGTTCCTTATCGGACGGTACGAATTGGGCGTACGTGGGTCAGGCGAGAAAAAGTGTAAGATTTTTCCGTCACGACCCCTTCTGACGTAGTGTAGACGGCCTTGGCGGCTATAAGGAAACGAGATGGAATGATATCCATCTCCCTCGCACTTTTCTAATTTTGCCATGAAAGATATATTATTGTATTTTAATAGACGCTAGTAATTATTTTTTTTATAGAAATAAGGTGACAAACGAGCACACAGTCCAACTGATGGTAAGTGGTTGCTGTGGCCCATAGACATCTACATCTATCTTCGTTTGTGAATTAAAATGCAGATGCGTTGTCAGCCGTGAGGACTAAGATAGAATGCCTCTTTTCCAGTAAAATGGGTTTTGTATAGGCACTCACCATATGAAACACAGCAGCATTAAGCTGCTATTTTACGCTGGTATTCTGCGAGAGCGTGGTCGAGTCGACCCATTCGTGCTACAACTATACCTACTATTAATATAGCTGCAGCATGGCTCTACCACGTATAAAATATTTGTATTTGTTAATCAATAATATAATACGTTTATCAATAATAATATACTACGAAAGTTACTTTGTTCCAACCGAGTGTTTCACGACAATCACGCATGTTTTTATATATTTATACAACCCAACCAGATGAGAAAACTATATAGATACCCCCACCATAATTATAATAACAATTTATTAGACTCCCAGTTTGACAAATTACATGTATGTATTATATCTATTTTAAATTACAAATTAACATTTCAAAGTAACATTTCAATATGACATTACCGTTACCATTACAGCCTATTAAAGTCACTGCTGAACACAGGCCTTCTCCATACATTGCCTCAAAGGATAATTGCCATAGTCGCCACGCTTGGGAAGCGGGTTCGCAACCGCAGTTTTATTTTTATTTTTAGTCGTTATTAGGAAGACGCTGCTGCCCACGAGATGATATGGTTTAATGGATATTCTTACACCGCCACTACACGGTGCATACTACTACACATACTACACGGATATGACATTGTGATTTTTAATATAAATGTAAAATTTTTGTGCAATGTATAAAGTGTAGCTAAATACAGAAGAGCTCAATATTATGAAACACCTTTTATACGCCTTTTGTTACACCTGTATTCGCAAATAAAGATTTGATTGATTGATTGAATTCTGGTAATAAGCTCTTCGATACCTCCAAAGTCATACATACACTATGACATACCACCGATTTTAAAAGCTATTAGAAAATAATTTAATTGTTTTTAGTTTTGACAATCTGTTATTAATTTTTAAATTCTAATTCAATATTTTAAAGCTTAACAAGATATTGAAATAAAAACTGCCTCTTTTTCTCAAACTCTTATTAAGCTTTTAAGCAAAAAAGATTAACTTCCAATTTTACAAATTGAACGTATATTAAATAAGCCACTGAATGAAATATAAAGGATCCCATAAATCAAATAAAGAAACTTTTTTGTCTTGAGCGTAAAATTCAAACATAAATTGCTTTTAGCTTTTAAATGAATGCAAAGTAAGACAAATTAAGTATTTCTTTGTACCTACACAAAATACTTTTAAAGCGAATGTTTTCAATTATGAAAAATATATATGTATGACCAAGTGATAAATTAGGCCACTATTTATAATGCCCGGGCAATATGAATAATTATATTTATCACATTGTCTGGTGATTATGAATATTGCTACATAATTGTTGCGCAAGTTGATATACCTTACACAGCAGCGTTAAGTTGCTATTTTACGCTGGTATTCTCTAAGAACGTGGTCCTTCCCTGGTCGAGACGACCCATTCGTGCTACAACTATGCTATTAATATAGGCTTTACCACGCAACAATAATGGTAATGCTTCCCGCTATTTTAATGTTTTACGTATAGTATACATGAAATGATTATGTAGCTATAAATGGAAATTTTCCTAAGGCATCTCTTACGACACTTATGGGATTACATGGGATGTATTTAGTTACGATAGATTATAGTTTCCCTTATTCCGCCACTGCACTGAAAACAAACACCAATCAAATTTATTTAATGCTTTTGAAAATAAGCTGGTAATATCATTGGAATGCTTTTATATGAATTTCAAGAAGAACGTCACGTTGTTTGACAATCGCCCTGTTTTTTTTTTTATAGGATAAGGGTGACAAACAAGCACACAGTCCACCTGATGGTAAGTGGTTGCTGTAGCCCATAGACATCTGCATCTATCCTCGATTACGAATCAAAATGCAGATGCGTTGTCACCCATGAGGACTAAGATGGAATTCCTTTTTTCCAGTAAAAAGGGTCTGCGGTTCTCTACACTCACCATACGAAACACAGCAGCATTAAGCTACTATTTTACGCTGGTATTCTGTGAGAGCGTGGTCCTTCTCCGGTCGAGCCGACCCATTCGTGCTACAACTATACCAGTAATATAACTGCAGCATGGCTCTACCACGTGTAAAAAATAGTCGCCCCGGTGGTTGCGGTACATAGCTACTACGCAAGAGTTCTGTGTTTAAATCCTAGCTGATGTTAAAAGCAAGATGTCGTCATTATCACTATCTATCTGCCTTACAATCCTGCCTGAACATTATATTTACCTAATTGCTCAGCCCCGGGGACAAGCGTAAGGTAAAGTAAGGGTAAATAAAAATCAGTCTCTCGTAATGCCATCTACGTGATACATTTTGTAGAATTTGTGCAGGAATTTCATGATTAAATTCCTCAATCTCCTTTATATCCACAATAAACGTAGTCGATTTCCATTTTATCCTTGCATTTTGCTTCGTTGTTTATAATACATACTGCAAATGATTGAAATATTTTGAGTCAGTCTATCCGTTCGATTTTAATTTTTTTCATTGAAACTCGTTAAAACTTTTAATGAACGACCAACATTACCTCGTCTGTTACCCGTGCATGAGTTTGTGTGAAAATTCCTATATGAATGGTAAAATACTATCTACATTCTTTTATTGATAAAAAAAAGTTATATTATTAATTAGTATATTTATATATTTTTATATTCTATATTAATATATTTTTCTCGTAATTCTTATAATTTTGAAATAATATTATTATCGAATTGCGCCATATATTAAAAAAATTATAAAATATTTTTGGACTCATTAAGTCGCAAAGATTAAAAATTCTTAAAAGACAATATAGCTAGGTTATATTTTCACTTTTGCATATCTTAATCTATTACATTAATATTTATAATCTGCAAATTCATAAGTATTACAAATATTCGTGTGTACTCAACGTAGTAGTGTCTTGAAGTGTCAAGTAGTGGTCTTGGTCTTAGTCTTGCAGCAAGAGTCTCGCAAGTCTCGCAATTCCCTATTGATATTTATTAAACGTTACTTTAGATCTTAGAACAACTTAACACAGTAGGTACATTTTGAGCTTGAATTAACATAGCCATAGTAAAGACCGACCAAATTATTAAATGTCTAAATATTTAATGAGAAATTCGAAAACTCAACTGACACTGGGTGGGGTTTGAACCCAGACCTAAGCGATCCGTGTCGATGCTCTAACCAACTGAGCTATCTACCGTGTCCCACGGCGAAGGGTGTCAATCTGTTTCTTAATAAACGTTTACATTTAATAAGAGCTTACATGTGCTAAAACATGGTTAAAACTTGTAAAAACAAATTAATGACATTAACTTGACTGTACTTTAAAGAACATTATCTGTCTAGAAAGAGCTTGATAGGCCCTCAACTTATATGAAATGGAATAACAGAGTTATACAATTTACCATTTATTTAAATAAAAAATAAAATACAAAACAAATTAAATTACATAACAGTATACCTACAATAGCTTTGACATTACTGTTACTTTATACTACGTTAATTAAATTAAATTTGCCTAGGTACGTTACTAAGTGTGTGATTTAAAAACACAAAATTGCCGAATATGACTTTACTCATTCGAAATTAAAAATTTAAATATTTTTTATTCCCGTAGGCATTATAAATACACTTTTAAATAGTCATAACTCTGTTCTCCCCAATTTTTTTCTTTTCCATGTTCAGGGGTGCTGATTATACTGAGAAAAATCATGGAAGAAAGTAAGAAACTTAGTATGTACACGCTCCTAGCTGCCCCAACATAGGTCAAATATCCCGGGGCCCATCAGCGGAAGATTCGACGGGCAGCAGAGAACGGGGCCCAAAAGGCCTATGGACAATTGACCTATCATACTACACAATAGGGATAAGGCTAGGTAAATAAATATTAGTACGTACCTGGATCCGAAGCTCAGACCGCCCCAAGGCTCGGTCAGGCCGTAGGTAGGTGTAGGTGCATGTAAAGTGGTGTGTAGTAGTGTTTATTTATGTGACCTAGCCCAGCTGAGGTGGACGGGCAGCGGCCTGGTCCCATGCTACCCCACAATGCTGCATCACTCCAGCAAGCGTCACCAAGTGACAACTTCTTTCTTCATGTCACTATTTCAGTCTATCAACTTTATTGTACATTTAACTAACTTCAACTCAACTAATTCTACGTTCATCGTAGAATCAAACACGTGATACCCGACACAAGTAACGAATGGTAGTTCAAAGTTCAACATTCAATGTTCCGGATTCATTTATTACCAAATTACAAATAGGGAACTAACGCGATCTCTTCACGAGTCACTAAGTTCAGCGTTACAAACAACAACTAAATTCCTTCGTACGATATTAAATACTACGCCGCAATAAGAATTCAAAATCAACCTAGCTGACACGCAAACTAACTACAGAGTCAACACACAAGAGGCTCCTAACGCGACGGTACAATTAAACAATGATTTCCAAAAAACAATCAACCGGGCCACGCCCTCAAAATGGAATGCGAGCTTCAAATTCCAGACCGTATCTCTACTCGGCGCGCACGCAAGATTCCACGTCACACAAGCAAGTTAAATATTGCGAAATGCACTTCAACACGCAATCACTATATAATTGGCGCAATTACTTTCAAACGAAATTACTTTAATCAGGCAAATTCAATACAAGCCTCTTGTCACGAACGTACAACTTAGACAAACTAATCCGAGGCGGTCTTCACGAAACCACAAATTAAATAGCGAATTAAACGCGCACAAATACTAAAATCTAGACCTCAAAAACCAAAACTGGTCGCGTGAAAAACCGCTGCAGCGGTCACCATAAAAATACGTTAATCGACCGCACCACTGCACTCAAGCTACTGTCGTCAGCTCGCGCGTCGAGCGACTGCAAGCGGCACACCCTCTCCCCCCCCCCCCCCCCCCCCGGCGGCGTTTACCTCACCTCACACCATCGGGCGATGTGCCGTGTCAACGCTACTGGATGGCGTTCAAACTGACCATATTTGGACCTAAACAGAGTAGTTGCTCTTTTCAAAATATTTTTTACAAGAGTACTATAATTATGTAAAGCGATAAGTCAAACATAAAATGTCAAATGTATAATATGTAGATACCAAATCGGTATACAAATTTGTAGTTAGTCCTGTGTAGTACGAGAGGTCAGTTCCAAGCATTTTTATCATTAAGATAATCATTTAGAGAATAATATGTTTTTTTTTTGCTAAACAAGCTTTAATGCGCGACTTAAATTGAAAAGGTGAAAGATCTAACATTTCTTTTAGAATCTTGTTATAAAAAGCGTACATCGCTACCCAAGAATGAATTGTATACTTTGTGTAACCGGAAAGTAGGTAATGTGATTTTAATTTTATTTCTTCTATTAAAACTGTGCAAATCATTACTCTTTACATGTAAGAGAATATTTTGTCATATAAACATGATATTTGCAAAAATATATTGTGATACAACAGTCAATTTACCAATTTCTTTAAACAGTTCTCTCAGATATACTCGGCTCCTAAGCAGTACATAGATCTTATTGCACGCTTTTTATTTCATATGCACACTTTTTATATTATTTGATTAGCATTGTAGAAAATTTTTACACGTTTCAAGTGTGTTAAAAGTGTCTACAATATTTAACAAATGGGTGACGACATATTCGAGCACTTTGTGTTTTAAAAACACACATTTCCGAAAATTGAGACTTGCAGTGAACTTATTGAACATGTTTATCTATTAGGTAATAATAATAATAATAGTAAGTAATCATTATACGCCCATATAGTTAATATTACAATAATTACTTACTAGAATAAATTATTATGATATCTACCTATCCTTAACACTATTTAATTATAATATTCCTTGTGTATTCGTGTACATTCTGAGCACCCGGAAGCTTATTTTATTCTTTTAAACATGTACACTGAGGCAGCAATCAAACAGTGTCAAATGTTGTACGTGCGGCAGGGCGGCGACGATTGTATGCGATATCAATAGAAGCCGCCGGCGCGTGTATCTTGACCTTGTACTTCCGAATAGCTGTATAATTTGTTTGACTAATCTATACATATAATAAAACTGTAAATAGCAGATGTCTGTACATTTTATATTTTTGTAATAAAAGTGATTGAGGGGTACTAAAAATAAGTAATTAAATACATTTCTACCATTTTTAGAATTTTCTGTCTGTCTGTCTGTCTGTCTGTCTGTCTGTTTGTTTGTTAACGTATCACGTATAAAGTACTAATTTATATCATAAGAATTGTTAAGGAAATTATAAAGTGTATCTTCGGGTTACATTTAGTCTTTATTTCATTAAAATCAGTTCATTCCATCAAAAGTTATGATAAATATTCTGAAGTATGGGTAGGGAAGTATAGGTACGAATTTGCTCAACGGTGGCTTTGTTTGAGTCATCAAGTGCATTTTAAACTAATATCATATCATAAATCATAGTTAAATTATGTAAAATAATGATATAATTATGTATATCTAAAACGCAGTAAACAAAAGTATTAAAGAACGTATTAAATATATTATACAAAAATATATTAACCTTATTAACTAAATCTGAAGCACAATAGTTAACCCATTTCTTCGATAGATGGTGGTGTTGTGAAAATGTAATGCAATTGCAATGTGGTTTTCTCCTGTAGATGAGTTTTCATATTTACTGCTAATCTTTATTATATTACTCGCTGCCCTACTGCGTGTTGACAAACTCAATTTCTTCTTTACCGCCGAGTACTCTATGTGGTAAATCAAATTTTAAAAGAGCTATTAACAATTGCGTTGGTTTTGGCGAGAGTCAAACTTTATTTTTTGCTTACTGTGTAGGCACTGATTTATAAGTTCTCTTGCGTTTTATATAATGTATCAATCGCGTCAATTAATCTCTTTTATTTTTAGAATTGATGTTAGCAGCGCCATCTCTCTCTAAATATATACATATAATAAAAATGATGATAACAGTCATGTTGTGTCTCTTTCTGTACATTGTATAATATATATTTTGGTGGCTAAAATCATTATGGGGAACTGAAAATAATTAAATAAGAACATTTTATAATTTTTAGAATTGTCTGTCTGTCTATTTGTCTGTTATTATATGAACGCATCACGTCTAAAGTAAACATCTTTTATTTTCAAAGAAATCGTTAAGAAAATCATAAAGCGTATCTTCGAGTTACATTTAATCTTTGTTTTATTAAAATTGGTTAATTCTATCGAAAGTAATGATTATTATTTTGAAATGTAGGTTCGAATTTGTTCAATGGCGCCATAAAATCTCAGAAATAGTAATAAAAAGATTTGTGTGTAAAAAAAACGTTCAATAATAATTAATATATTTATACAAGAGATTTAAAAAGGATGTTTTCTCACACAAAGGACGTAATAGATGGAGTTGTACAATTTACAAACTTTTCTGAATTGCTATATTGAGATTTTTCGCCGATGAATCGTATTGAGACTTACTGAAGAAATTTGTATCCATCGAAGCTATACAACGGAACCCGACCAAAAATAAAAATTTTGCAACGAAATGTCGTGATATTGTATTTATAATATACGCAAAATCAGTACTTCCATTTTAGCGCTTTGGGAACTAGATTTAGCGCTTTTTTGGAATGTATAGCGCGCATTTCGAAATTTTAGCACCTAGCTTAATCGAGCGCTTTTTGGTGTATTTAGCACACATTTCAATATTTTAGCGACTAGCGGGTTATTAACTCTTTTATAGCAGCACTGTTAGTCCACATTACCGATAATAATAATAATGACCTTTATTATTTTTTCCCGCAAATAGTACATTGCAGTTTATCTTTTTCAAACATATTTTTTCCACAAAACAAAGAGCATGGGAGACGAGTCCAAACTAGGATACCCTGTGCTATGGATCTCCTGGCTTCCCCTTTAGTATGATCAACTTGATTTTTTTACCGACGACTATAAGCGGGGAAATCCCCTTTATTAAAGTTTTCGTTCATGGTTTTGGCAACGCATTTATTTTGCTTTATTCAGTTTCAGTCAGTTGCTTAGAGCACAGCTAAGTTAAAAGTTACTTAGAAGTTATAACACAAAGAAACTGTGTAGCAACCGCAATGAGATGCTGACATCTAAAACTAAGTTGCGAAATACATTGCACTTTAAAACAATTAATGACATTTTTATTGTTCGTATAGTACTAACTACTGTTGACAGCAATTGCCATAATTATAAGTTGATATCCTGCGAAGTATTGATACATCAAAAAAATATTGCCAGAAAAAAAAATTAATGTTGTTTTCTTTATTATGATTATATAAAAAAACACAAACTTTGTTTGTAGTTAATTTAGCGCGAAATCTAGGGCTTTTTTAAAGCGCTGTTTTCATGAAATCTAGCGCTTTTTGTGTTGTCCTAGAGCTGAATGAGTTTTTTTTTATCTGGCAGCACTGCCCGAAAACCCTCTATTAAGAAAAAACTTTCCTTTCAGTTTTAAGCGCGTTCAGTTCCCAGTTACAGTGAGCGTGTGTTATGCGATGACCGTAAATAAAGCGCAAGGTCAAAGTTTACGCGTTGTAGGAGTGTACCTCAGTACTGACTGTTTTGCACATGGCCAACTCTATGTTGCTTTTCCCGCGTTAGTAGCCCCCGTAACCTTTTTGTGTACACCCCGGCTAAGCCTACTTCTAACGTCGTTTACACAGAAGCTCTATCATAAACGACTTAGAATTTTGATGGTAATGATTTATTTAGTTACCTACCACTTATTGATACAGTAATGAAATAAATCGTTTAATATTCTCTTACCTAAACGACAAATTCTTTATGTAAAACCTGTATACGCGAGCTACGCCGCGGGCACAGCTAGTGAATAATAAAAATGTTTCTAACGCTGACCAATTAATAAGATCAACTGACCTTTTATGACCAATTTATGACCTTTCAGATGGTATAATTGGTAAATCGAAGTTCCGCACATGATGTGCTAACATCGCGGAGCTCTAACTTAAGTTGTTACAAAAGAAAGTGAAACATTAGGTCAATCATGTTTTGGATATTTTTTTATAGAATAAGGGTGACAAACTAGCAAACAGTCCACCTGATGATAAGTGCTTATGTGATCCATAGACATCTACATCTATCCTCGACTGCAAATCAAAATGCAGATGCGTTGTCACCCATGAGGACTAAGATGGAATGCCTCGTTTCCAGTAAAAAAGGGTCTCCGGTTCTCTACACTCACCATACGAAACACAGTAGCGTTATGCTGTTATTGTACACTGGTATTCTGTAAGAGCGTGGTCCTTCCCCGGTCGAGCCGACCCATTCGTGCTACAACTATGCTAATATAGCTGCAGCATGGCTCTCCACGTAATAAAATAATACTTAAGGTAATATAAATAAAACAGCTTAATTTTTTTATTTATTTATCCTACTTCAAAATCCTCTCTTACTAAAATGCCATCCAGAATTGAGGCCTGTGCGGTTATGGAATTCTGATACCGAGCCCATCCCACATACCAGACAACGGTCATTATGCGGGCACAGCAACCCACTGTCCGTTGCCCAGAAGTGCAACTGCAATAATAACCTACAATCATCTCATCCAAACTTGTCCCACAACAGTATATATGTATAATAAGCTCTGCCTGGGTGATGGCGAGATTTTATACGGCCTCTTATTAAAACAGTCTTGTTGGGATGATATTAATTGAGTCACAACTTGTCTGCTACCCAGTCTTCGTTGACACCAAACACACAATATAGTGATAGTATTAGCATTAGGGAGCAGGGGCTCATTTTCAAAATTTTTGTGCCGACAGATAATTCTTGTAATACGTTTGCAAAAAATTGTGAACATATTGGTCCATTTTCATCCATCTAAAACAAAACAATCTTATTATAATAAACTATCATTTTCTATGGACCAGATATTGCCAAGTAATCTGATTTATGTTTGTGTGTTCTTACCAATAGACCTACATTTTCAAGAATGGTAATGATTTTTGGACCCATATCTCCAGCAATGTAATATTGTCCATTTTCTACTATTGCAGAAGCGCATTTTAAACAGTGCAACATGTTTTAACAGGTGAACTGAAAGATAATTACATCATATTAAGATTTTGCAGCCATTACGAACTTACGTAGAAATTAATAATTATTAACAGATTACAGATAGAAGCATGTTATTCAAATTCAAATGCGTTTAATAACTTGAGGAAACATATTTCTTTAGTACATACCTGCTTACTGATTCAAAATGTGATTCTATAGAATACAGACGTCCGATATCAACGAAATCAAAATCTCACGAAAATCATGAAGTCCATAAAACAAACGCAGAGTCAAACAAGTAGTAACAGATCAAAATTCCAAACAAAAAACCAAATCGCCAAATAAATCCACAATTAAACGCTTTCACGAGTTCACAACTAAGCTCGGAAGAAATAAAAATATCACTTGACAGAAATGACATTTGACAAATATCCGCGTCTTTTTATGGCTGGAAGGGCGCCATCTTGTAAAACCATCAAAAACTTGGGATTTCATTTTTATTTTTAGATAGATATTTAGTTTGATTTATTCTCCCATTTTATTTTTAATAAAATCCCTGAATTATGCTCTTTTTTACGGTATACTGTACATAGACTGGGCCAGAAATGGACCGTCTCCTTTCACATCATATCTTTTTATTTATGCTAAATTTCTATGACCCGTAAGTTTTATTTCTTTCTGTGTGGCATCTTGAAAGGGTCCAACATACAGGGGTGAATCTGCCATTGACCTTTTATCCCAAGAAACTGAAATCACACCACGTAGGATTCGGGAACAACTAGGTTGGCGTAACCCCCGAGAAGGAGTGTCACACAAGTACGTCTGTTGTCCTTTCTTAGAAGAAAGGTTAGACGACTAAGATTACGGGTCCCTATGGAGTGGTCCCGGTCTTGACGTCGATGTAGTGGACTGTATATCTTCTTAACTGGAAGGTGCAGTTGGAAATAAAACAGCAATTTTATCTTCATAATTTCCCTATGAGTGTGCAACGTTGCAACTTTCAGTACTTTTCCTATCACTTCTCTATTGTTTTCTTTCTTGATTTAGACTATAAAACTGAGTTATCTTCTGCAAGGTCTCGGGCCTCGGGGCATCCCCTATTACCCGGATTCTCCTCGCGGTACACAACTATGTACCGGTCGTGGGAAACGTCACGGCATTGTAAGGCAGCAGTCAGCGGTTCGATTCCCCGGTCGCTGAAAATTAGTTTCAAATTAAGTCAAAGTTGGTCTATCTGCGACATTGAGGGTTGTTACTCGACTCTCTAATCTCTATAGAGAGGAGTTCTCTTGGTAAAGGTCGCCCGTCCGGGGGCCGAGCATGTAAAGGTGCCAAGTTGGTTAGGTGTGGGTGTGGTCCATTGTCTGAGCGGTCGAACATGCCGCGCGCCAACCCGACACAAATTCCTGTATGGATTCCATTTTCAGGTTGGCCGCAATGACGTCATTCCAGACGTAGCGTCCTGCACCGACGATGGTTCATAGTGATAAATTCTGCTGGGCCTGCAGTCCCCACTTCTGTCGATCGCTCAGGAGTGCGTAACAGGGTGGAGCAGCATGTGTGAGTCTTGTTCTTATATACATTTTGTACAGTTTCAATTTGGTCTTCAATGATAATTTGGATGCCAGGACGGGACGGAGCACCGCCCGCGCACCTCTGGCATTGCGGACGACGAGATCGACGTGCGCGAACTCCGCACTTGCTGGGTTCGACATAAATTGCACCTCGAAGTGCTCTGCTAGGATATCCGCTCTACCATTGGCCTCGTAAAAACGCTCGCCCGCGTTGTTGGTCAGCGGGCAAACGGGAGGTCTGGTTTTTGTTAACTGCCTGTTCGATTTGTAGAGCGACGTATCCTGCTCATCCACTTTCGAGATGCGCAGCTCCCAGGGCTCTCCTTTGTGGGCCTGGATTGCAACCGACAGTTCATCCGTCAATTGGTTGAGTCTGGTATTTAGTCGTGCCAGCGAGAGCGCGCACAGAGCTTTCTCAGCGCTCTCTTATGCTTGATCTGCACGCGTATCTTTCACGGCAGCTCGTCTTTTCCTAGCGTTAGTGGAAGTAGTGCGTGTAGGGATTCCTTGGTTGTTTTTGTTATTCTTGTTGCAGCGGCTTCTACGTCGTCCGCTGAATTTATCGGTGTAAGTACTGAAAGTCTCTCCTGCATATGTTGGTGGTAAAGCCTCCAGTTGATCTTGATTTCAAAACCTCTGGGCAGCGTAGTCACTGCCTTGAGGCCAAGTGTAATCGGAATCGGGCAGTGCTGTGAAATCAGGTCGTACAGCACCTCTACCACTATTGGGCAGTTGACGTTCCTAGAGAGCACGATGTCGAATACATCCGGACGTCTTCAGTGGTCTGTAGGGACGTGCGTTGGTTCTTCGGTACCCAAAACGTCGTAATTGTTGTTTTCCGCGTCTTCATATAGTTCACGACCAAGCGGGTTGATCACTCTGGACCCCCACGCCGGGTGTTTCGCGTTTAGGTCCCCCGCAACGATGGTAGGTACTACGCCTTTCGTTACTGTCCGGATGTTTGAGGAGTGAAATGGAGTCCCTGGCGGGCGGTATGCTGCATAGATCCTTAGTTCCTTGCCCACCGCCTCCATTTTTATGCCAATAGAGCGCATCCTTTGCTATTCTGGCAGGTCTAGCTCTTGGTGGACGATGTCTCTCCTCACCAGAACCGCCGTTCCTCTATAGGCGGTTACTTGAGGATTGACCTCGTCCCTCCTGTAAATGTAGTAATTTGGCACCTTCAGATGCGTCGATGGTCTTAGTTTGTCTCTCCCAGCAAGATCACCTGAACGTCCTGTTGCTGGGCGACTGTACGTAGTTCATGGATGTTCTGTTGTATCCTGTCCGGGTTCCAGTAAATTAGGCGCGGGTTACTTGCCTCCGTAATGCCGGGCCAGTAGTTCCGCCAACGCTCATATCGCATTATCGCTGATGGGGTCTGTCCCGGCTCTTATATCGGCCAGGACCTGCGTGCTGACCATATGGCTATTCCTACCAGTCTGTGGATGGCATCAGCGCTATCGAGGTCGGCTGTTGGTGTTCTTGATGTTGAGGTTGGCTCTGGTCTCGGCTGAGCTTGAGTAATTCTTTTATGGGTAGAGCGTGCTCTAGTTGTAGCGCGAACTCTATGTTCTGGTAGAGCCCTTCCGGAGCTCTACCCACTATGGATTTCACTTCGGTAGTGGTAACCTGCGCCTTGGAGGCTATCGTAGCCGCTGGGGTTGGGGTAGAGGTTATGGTTTGAGGAGGAGGCTGTACTTTGGTCTTCTTCCGCCTCAGCCGCTTCCTCTTTTTTGGAGCCTGACGCTCTGTAGCGTCGTTGGCGGGGGGCTGAAGAGTCGCCCCGGTGGTTGCCCTGATCTTTGCGGGCTCCCCCGTTTCCATTGCTTATAGTTGCGGGGGGGGCTGCCTGTCTCCCTCCCCTTCCCTCTTACGGCTGCCTACCCGTCTTCCTGGATTTCAATAGACCTCGGGCGATTTACTGGGATCCGCTTCGGGGCTTCCGGAAGTAAGCCCGGAAGTATGATCCCCCCTACTCAAGACCGGAAAGCGGCGATCGTTAGCCGTATGGTTCCTAGCGCAGTTGGCGCATTTGGGCTCTTCGTCCCTACCCCTCGGGTATTCGCTAACGACGTGATCCCCTGCGCAACGGACGCATTTGATTGGTCGGAAACAGTTGTATGAAGCACGACCAAAAGCCTGGCAGTGGGGGCAGTGTGCTGGGCCGACTCGTTCTTGCCAGGCTTCAATTACGACCCCTCTCATATAGAGGAGGTCGTTAATTTTGTAAAGTTCGCTTAGTTCGCAGTATCAACTGGCAGCCACCTGATGCCCATTTATATGGGCTTCTCCTCTTCAGGGGTGTAACAGTACCAGGACATGGCTGGTATTTTTTCGCTGGTCTCTATCATATATTTCTGGATTACCTGGAATTATTCCGGGCTTTGGGGGGAAAAGTGTACGCCCTTTCCGAACGGACGAGCATTCGGAGGATGACCCAACTTCATGTTGAGCACCTCGAAGTGGTTCGTCCAGTCCGGGAGGCATTATGCAACTATGGGCGGGTATCTTGCCTTTTCGGTCTCCTCAGTTGGTTTAGGGACTTCGGCCACCTTAGGTCTTAGTGCTGCCGGGTCTGCTGCCAGTTGAGCGTAGCTGGTCGATGGTCTTTGACCATCATCCGATGGTAAGCCAGATGGGTTGGCCATACCCGCGGATGATGATTGTCCGGCAGAGGGTGCTAGGGTAGCGTAAGTAGTGCTATCCCAGTCAAACGATTCCTCCCCTCCTTGCTCGTACTCGGCCGCGATGCTACGTCGGTTCGGTGAGATTGGGGGGGGGGGGGGTTGGCTTTCTCGGTGATGGCGAGTCCAAAATATTGTTAAGTATATTAAGTAATAGTAAGAGTAATATTGTTAGGTTCTGGTATCACTAAAAAGTGACTTGGAGTTAATGGAGAGATATCGTTCGGATCATCGCTAATACTGCTAATCGGACGTGAGCTCAGAACCGCTTCGATCTGACAAAGGACCGTAGAAAATTCTTCGAAGGTAAGTGTCGCGTTGCCAATTGTCTTCATCAGATGTGCCTTAACAGATTTCACGCCCGATTCCCATAGACCTCCAAAATTCGGTGATTTTGGGGGAATGAAGTGACATGAGGTTCCATCATTTTCAAGCATTTCTGCTATTTCCTTCAATACGTTCGTCATGCTTTGATTAAGCATTCTTGTAAGCTCCTTTGCAGCGCCAACAAAGTTCGAACCATTGTCATTCCACATTTCAGCGCAGTAACTCCTACGTGACACGAATCATTAAAATGCTGCAATGAATCCAGATGTGGTAAGGTTACTTACAGCTTCTAAGTGTATAGCCTTTGTATTCATACATACAAACAATGAGATGTATCCTTTGTAAGATTTTTGTCCCCTACCCTTTGACACTCTCATCTGTATAGGTCCGGCAAAATCTACACTACAACACTCAAAAGTTACTCTTACACTCGGAAGTTCACCCATAATTGGTTGTTGCGTTCTGGCATTGTATCTAGTGCATGTAGCGCATTTACTGAGGTATTTTTTCACTGACTGTTTTAAACCTATTATCCAATATTTGCTTTTTAGGTAGTTGATTGTTAAAGAAGTTCCTCCGTGCATCACTCTTTCATGTGCATCTCTAATCAACAAATATCCCAGGTGAGTATTTTTTGGAATAATTATTGCGTGTTTATTATCTTGTGATATATTAGTTGATTGTAATCTGACACCAACTCGTCAAACCCTTGTCATCTATGTATGGTGTGACTGTGATTAATTTACTACTTCTATTAACTTTTCCCTTTGTTTTCAGGTCTTCAAGTTCTTCAGCAAATTCGATATCTTGAGTAGTTTTAATACATGTGTCAAGAGTTGTCTTCATTTCTTCCGCGGTAAGGTAAGTAGACATTTTATTTCTATTTTCTTTATTTTCTTTTTGGTTTAGGAATCGTCTGCAATAGGTAAGTACTCGTATCATTTTCTTAAAACTTGAGAATCTATTTAGTATTGATTCTTCTGTATTGTTGTGAAATACTATTATGTGTTGTTTTCTATCTTCTAATGTTGTTTCAGGTACCTGTATTTTGTTAGTATGTATGTTAGGGTTTCTCATCCAATGAGGTCCGTTCCACCACAGTTCAGCGGCTTACAGTTCTGGGGGTTCTATTCCACGAGAAGCAATATCTGCTGAGTTCTCTGCTGAACCTACATGATTCCATCTATCATTATCCAGTCAGGTTTGTATTTCTGTTATCCGGTTAGCAACAAATGTTTGCCATCTTATAGGTTGTGATTGAATCCAAGCTAAAACAATTGTTGAATCGGTGTAGGCGTATATTTGATTGCTAGGTATTTTCAATTTCTTTGGTGATAAAACGGCGGCACATAGTTCTAACCGTGCTATGGAGATTTGTTTTAATGAAGCAACTTTTGTTTTACTTTCCAGAATAGTGACATGGACTTCATCTCCTTGTATCACTCTTATGTAGAGTACTGCAGAGTATGCTGCTGTTGATGCATCTGCAAAGCCAAATAGTTCATTCTTGTCATTTTCAGGGTGAGTATGTAACCATCTATTTATTTTCAAATTTTGCAACGTAAGTAGTTGTTGTCTAAAAATCAACCATTCTCCAGAAGGTCTGATGGTATTTCTTCATCCCAATCAGAACTTCATAGCCATAGTTTCTGTATTATCACTTTTGCTTTGATAATAACTGGAGCCAGCCATCCAAAGGGATCAAATAAGCAAGCCACGTCCGATAATACTCTTTTTTTCGTGATTGGTTTGATAGCTTCAGGCAAGATGACAGATAATTTGAATTGGTCATCATTTCTATCCCAAGCAACTCAGCTACCTTAATTAAAGTTCTAACCGCCAGGTACGGACCGCATGCAGTTCCAAATGTAACAGTTAGCAATCTATAGAATCTACAGTTTTCATTAGGGTTGTCTCTCCATACAATACATTGTGTAACGAACCCCCCCCATCTTTTTTCTTTTCTACTATATATCCACTTATACTTGTATTTCTTTAGAATCTATATCTGTAAGATATATAAATATATCTAATTTACGTGACCAGTATATCTTGATCTTTCTAAAGGTTTAAATATAGGCCGTTTAATAAATTTATGGCGTGATCGTCTTAGTTAGGACCCTTTTTTACGTTGTGTTTGTATAGTAACTTAGTTCTTTTAGGTGTATCTTGGAAGAATGAATATTCACGAGAGCAATCAAAAGCTGTTGGTAGTCTTATAAGCTAAAGAACCCTGTTCACGAAGACAGAGCTCAAAAAGGTTAAGAACAATAAATTGTCCCTATTCCACTTGTATCTGGTTCACAACAGTCAATTCCTTATTAATTAATCCCTTCCCGCTTGGAAAAGGCTCACAATATTTATATCAAATACCAGCTACAAGGGCGTCGCTCTCCCACATTTTAAAAAAAATGTGGAGGAGGTACACAGCCCCACACACGCCGCGCACGGTGAGCGCCAACCATTTTAATGCGCTCCCCCCGAAGAGTACGCTAAGTTGGGATCTGGACCGTAGTCCACAGCAAAATAACTGGCGAACCAGTAAAAGAGGACTTGGCCCCTTGACAGTGCGTAAGCACAAACATCGACCGAAGTCGCGCATGTCAATGCGTGTAAACGTTATACAGAATACGATCAAATCCAGCCACAGTGAAATGTACGTCACACGGGTTAGGCAACAATCGGCACACTGGCCATAAAAAGCCTTCCGTGAGCGCCACCACCTGCCAGACCGCCGTTCCTGCAGACGTGATGTAAGTGCAAGGCATCACCACCAATTGCATGGTCAGCACGGCCAATTGGCCGCAGAGCGTGTCATGAGTCTACCGCTCACCTCAAGGGAATCGGGTCCCACGTTGCGCGGCTTTGGCCGCAGCCTTGAGAGCCTCCTCAGATTCTCCCTACAGCTACCACCCGCATGAGGTCGACACATATGCTCCACCAACCAATACAATGGCAGATATAGCCAATAGGCAGTTACAAGATAATATTAATAATTCGCCATCAGAAAGGGTTTGTGTCACTGACGTTGAGTATATGCATTTTTCGATCATGTTTGTCTCACCCACCAACAAGTTGCCTTCAATCTCTCAAAGGTGGGAACTTTATAGAGATATATTATTAAGTTGTTATATAAAACATCATGGAGGGCAGACAGTCTGCAGCCTCGCAATGAAGGGACCCGACTTGGGCAAAGCTACTTAGGTTGTGAGTCAAACCAAGACGCAGGGAGCGCCATTGAGAATAGCGACCCGCCAAACAACCATCGTAGAGACGCAATGCTGCAGAATGCAACAAGCATCAATACGACTATCGTCGGGCTTACACCATCCCAAGGTCCCCCATACAGTCCCAGCAGACATCACCACCCGCATACCTCCATCGACCAGAACCACAAGATGCATCAATTCAGGTGCAGCACACCCGCAAATCCATCACAAGACGCAATACTGCAAGTAGCAGTAAGCATCAATGCAACTATCATACGGATGGCGCCCCTCACAACACAGCTCCCAGGGCTCTCCTTTGTGGGCCTGGATTGCAACCGACAGTTCATCCGTCAATTGGTTGAGTCTGGTATTTAGTCGTGCCAGCGAGAGCGCGCACAGAGCTTTCTCAGCGCTCTCTTATGCTTGATCTGCACGCGTATCTTTCACGGCAGCTCGTCTTTTCCTAGCGTTAGTGGAAGTAGTGCGTGTAGGGATTCCTTGGTTGTTTTTGTTATTCTTGTTGCAGCGGCTTCTACGCGTCCGCTGAATTTATCGGTGTAAGTACTGAAAGTCTCTCCTGCATATGTTGATGGTAGAGCCTCCAGTCGATCTTGATTTCAAAACCTCTGGGCAGCGTAGTCACTGCCTTGAGGCCAAGTGTAATCGGAATCGGGCAGTGCTGTGAAATCAGGTCGTACAGCACCTCTACCACTATTGGGCAGTTGACGTTCCTAGAGAGCACGATGTCGAATACATCCGGACGTCTTCAGTGGTCTGTAGGGACGTGCGTTGGTTCTTCGGTACCCAATACGTCGTAATTGTTGTTTTCCGCGTCTTCATATAGTTCACGACCAAGCGGGTTGATCACTCTGGACCCCCACGCCGGGTGTTTCGCGTTTAGGTCCCCCGCAACGATGGTAGGTACTACGCCTTTCGTTACTGTCCGGATGTTTGAGGAGTGAAATGGAGTCCCTGGCGGGCGGTATGCTGCATAGATCCTTAGTTCCTTGCCCACCGCCTCCATTTTTATGCCAATAGAGCGCATCCTTTGCTATTCTGGCAGGTCTAGCTCTTGGTGGACGATGTCTCTCCTCACCAGAACCGCCGTTCCTCTATAGGCGGTTACTTGAGGATTGACCTCGTCCCTCCTGTAAATGTAGTAATTTGGCACCTTCAGATGCGTCGATGGTCTTAGTTTGTCTCTCCCAGCAAGATCACCTGAACGTCCTGTTGCTGGGCGACTGTACGTAGTTCATGGATGTTCTGTTGTATCCTGTCCGGGTTCCAGTAAATTAGGCGCGGGTTACTTGCCTCCGTAATGCCGGGCCAGTAGTTCCGCCAACGCTCATATCGCATTATCGCTGATGGGGTCTGTCCCGGCTCTTATATCGGCCAGGACCTGCGTGCTGACCATATGGCTATTCCTACCAGTCTGTGGATGGCATCAGCGCTATCGAGGTCGGCTGTTGGTGTTCTTGATGTTGAGGTTGGCTCTGGTCTCGGCTGAGCTTGAGTAATTCTTTTATGGGTAGAGCGTGCTCTAGTTGTAGCGCGAACTCTATGTTCTGGTAGAGCCCTTCCGGAGCTCTACCCACTATGGATTTCACTTCGGTAGTGGTAACCTGCGCCTTGGAGGCTATCGTAGCCGCTGGGGTTGGGGTAGAGGTTATGGTTTGAGGAGGAGGCTGTACTTTGGTCTTCTTCCGCCTCAGCCGCTTCCTCTTTTTTGGAGCCTGACGCTCTGTAGCGTCGTTGGCGGGGGGCTGAAGAGTCGCCCCGGTGGTTGCCCTGATCTTTGCGGGCTCCCCCGTTTCCATTGCTTATAGTTGCGGGGGGGGCTGCCTGTCTCCCTCCCCTTCCCTCTTACGGCTGCCTACCCGTCTTCCTGGATTTCAATAGACCTCGGGCGATTTACTGGGATCCGCTTCGGGGCTTCCGGAAGTAAGCCCGGAAGTATGATCCCCCCTACTCAAGACCGGAAAGCGGCGATCGTTAGCCGTATGGTTCCTAGCGCAGTTGGCGCATTTGGGCTCTTCGTCCCTACCCCTCGGGTATTCGCTAACGACGTGATCCCCTGCGCAACGGACGCATTTGATTGGTCGGAAACAGTTGTATGAAGCACGACCAAAAGCCTGGCAGTGGGGGCAGTGTGCTGGGCCGACTCGTTCTTGCCAGGCTTCAATTACGACCCCTCTCATATAGAGGAGGTCGTTAATTTTGTAAAGTTCGCTTAGTTCGCAGTATCAACTGGCAGCCACCTGATGCCCATTTATATGGGCTTCTCCTCTTCAGGGGTGTAACAGTACCAGGACATGGCTGGTATTTTTTCGCTGGTCTCTATCATATATTTCTGGATTACCTGGAATTATTCCGGGCTTTGGGGGGAAAAGTGTACGCCCTTTCCGAACGGACGAGCATTCGGAGGATGACCCAACTTCATGTTGAGCACCTCGAAGTGGTTTGTCCAGTCCGGGAGGCATTGTGCAACTATGGGCGGGTATCTTGCCTTTTCGGTCTCCTCAGTTGGTTTAGGGACTTCGGCCACCTTAGGTCTTAGTGCTGCCGGGTCTGCTGCCAGTTGAGCGTAGCTGGTCGATGGTCTTTGACCATCATCCGATGGTAAGCCAGATGGGTTGGCCATACCCGCGGATGATGATTGTCCGGCAGAGGGTGCTAGGGTAGCGTAAGTAGTGCTATCCCAGTCAAACGATTCCTCCCCTCCTTGCTCGTACTCGGCCGCGATGCTACGTCGGTTCGGTGAGATTGGGGGGGGGGGGGGGGGTTGGCTTTCTCGGTGATGGCGAGTCCAAAATATTGTTAAGTATATTAAGTAATAGTAAGAGTAATATTGTTAGGTTCTGGTATCACTAAAAAGTGACTTGGAGTTAATGGAGAGATATCGTTCGGATCATCGCTAATACTGCTAATCGGACGTGAGCTCAGAACCGCTTCGATCTGACAAAGGACCGTAGAAAATTCTTCGAAGGTAAGTGTCGCGTTGCCAATTGTCTTCATCAGATGTGCCTTAACAGATTTCACGCCCGATTCCCATAGACCTCCAAAATTCGGTGATTTTGGGGGAATGAAGTGACATGAGGTTCCATCATTTTCAAGCATTTCTGCTATTTCCTTCAATACGTTCGTCATGCTTTGATTAAGCATTCTTGTAAGCTCCTTTGCAGCGCCAACAAAGTTCGAACCATTGTCATTCCACATTTCAGCGCAGTAACTCCTACGTGACACGAATCATTAAAATGCTGCAATGAATCCAGATGTGGTAAGGTTACTTACAGCTTCTAAGTGTATAGCCTTTGTATTCATACATACAAACAATGAGATGTATCCTTTGTAAGATTTTTGTCCCCTACCCTTTGACACTCTCATCTGTATAGGTCCGGCAAAATCTACACTACAACACTCAAAAGTTACTCTTACACTCGGAAGTTCACCCATAATTGGTTGTTGCGTTCTGGCATTGTATCTAGTGCATGTAGCGCATTTACTGAGGTATTTTTTCACTGACTGTTTTAAACCTATTATCCAATATTTGCTTTTTAGGTAGTTGATTGTTAAAGAAGTTCCTCCGTGCATCACTCTTTCATGTGCATCTCTAATCAACAAATATCCCAGGTGAGTATTTTTTGGAATAATTATTGCGTGTTTATAATCTTGTGATATATTAGTTGATTGTAATCTGACACCAACTCGTCAAACCCTTGTCATCTATGTATGGTGTGACTGTGATTAATTTACTACTTCTATTAACTTTTCCCTTTGTTTTCAGGTCTTCAAGTTCTTCAGCAAATTCGATATCTTGAGTAGTTTTAATACATGTGTCAAGAGTTGTCTTCATTTCTTCCGCGGTAAGGTAAGTAGACATTTTATTTCTATTTTCTTTATTTTCTTTTTGGTTTAGGAATCGTCTGCAATAGGTAAGTACTCGTATCATTTTCTTAAAACTTGAGAATCTATTTAGTATTGATTCTTCTGTATTGTTGTGAAATACTATTATGTGTTGTTTTCTATCTTCTAATGTTGTTTCAGGTACCTGTATTTTGTTAGTATGTATGTTAGGGTTTCTCATCCAATGAGGTCCGTTCCACCACAGTTCAGCGGCTTACAGTTCTGGGGGTTCTATTCCACGAGAAGCAATATCTGCTGAGTTCTCTGCTGAACCTACATGATTCCATCTATCATTATCCAGTCAGGTTTGTATTTCTGTTATCCGGTTAGCAACAAATGTTTGCCATCTTATAGGTTGTGATTGAATCCAAGCTAAAACAATTGTTGAATCGGTGTAGGCGTATATTTGATTGCTAGGTATTTTCAATTTCTTTGGTGATAAAACGGCGGCACATAGTTCTAACCGTGCTATGGAGATTTGTTTTAATGAAGCAACTTTTGTTTTACTTTCCAGAATAGTGACATGGACTTCATCTCCTTGTATCACTCTTATGTAGAGTACTGCAGAGTATGCTGCTGTTGATGCATCTGCAAAGCCAAATAGTTCATTCTTGTCATTTTCAGGGTGAGTATGTAACCATCTATTTATTTTCAAATTTTGCAACGTAAGTAGTTGTTGTCTAAAAATCAACCATTCTCCAGAAGGTCTGATGGTATTTCTTCATCGCAATCAGAACTTCATAGCCATAGTTTCTGTATTATCACTTTTGCTTTGATAATAACTGGAGCCAGCCATCCAAAGGGATCAAATAAGCAAGCCACGTCCGATAATACTCTTTTTTTCGTGATTGGTTTGATAGCTTCAGGCAAGATGACAGATAATTTGAATTGGTCATCATTTCTATCCCAAGCAACTCAGCTACCTTAATTAAAGTTCTAACCGCCAGGTACGGACCGCATGCAGTTCCAAATGTAACAGTTAGCAATCTATAGAATCTACAGTTTTCATTAGGGTTGTCTCTCCATACAATACATTGTGTAACGAACCCCCCCCATCTTTTTTCTTTTCTACTATATATCCACTTATACTTGTATTTCTTTAGAATCTATATCTGTAAGATATATAAATATATCTAATTTACGTGACCAGTATATCTTGATCTTTCTAAAGGTTTAAATATAGGCCGTTTAATAAATTTATGGCGTGATCGTCTTAGTTAGGACCCTTTTTTACGTTGTGTTTGTATAGTAACTTAGTTCTTTTAGGTGTATCTTGGAAGAATGAATATTCACGAGAGCAATCAAAAGCTGTTGGTAGTCTTATAAGCTAAAGAACCCTGTTCACGAAGACAGAGCTCAAAAAGGTTAAGAACAATAAATTGTCCCTATTCCACTTGTATCTGGTTCACAACAGTCAATTCCTTATTAATTAATCCCTTCCCGCTTGGAAAAGGCTCACAATATTTATATCAAATACCAGCTACAAGGGCTTCGCTCTCCCACATTTTAAAAAAAATGTGGAGGAGGTACACAGCCCCACACACGCCGCGCACGGTGAGCGCCAACCATTTTAATGCGCTCCCCCCGAAGAGTACGCTAAGTTGGGATCTGGACCGTAGTCCACAGCAAAATAACTGGCGAACCAGTAAAAGAGGACTTGGCCCCTTGACAGTGCGTAAGCACAAACATCGACCGAAGTCGCGCATGTCAATGCGTGTAAACGTTATACAGAATACGATCAAATCCAGCCACAGTGAAATGTACGTCACACGGGTTAGGCAACAATCGGCACACTGGCCATAAAAAGCCTTCCGTGAGCGCCACCACCTGCCAGACCGCCGTTCCTGCAGACGTGATGTAAGTGCAAGGCATCACCACCAATTGCATGGTCAGCACGGCCAATTGGCCGCAGAGCGTGTCATGAGTCTACCGCTCACCTCAAGGGAATCGGGTCCCACGTTGCGCGGCTTTGGCCGCAGCCTTGAGAGCCTCCTCAGATTCTCCCTACAGCTACCACCCGCATGAGGTCGACACATATGCTCCACCAACCAATACAATGGCAGATATAGCCAATAGGCAGTTACAAGATAATATTAATAATTCGCCATCAGAAAGGGTTTGTGTCACTGACGTTGAGTATATGCATTTTTCGATCATGTTTGTCTCACCCACCAACAAGTTGCCTTCAATCTCTCAAAGGTGGGAACTTTATAGAGATATATTATTAAGTTGTTATATAAAACATCATGGAGGGCAGACAGTCTGCAGCCTCGCAATGAAGGGACCCGACTTGGGCAAAGCTACTTAGGTTGTGAGTCAAACCAAGACGCAGGGAGCGCCATTGAGAATAGCGACCCGCCAAACAACCATCGTAGAGACGCAATGCTGCAGAATGCAACAAGCATCAATACGACTATCGTCGGGCTTACACCATCCCAAGGTCCCCCATACAGTCCCAGCAGACATCACCACCCGCATACCTCCATCGACCAGAACCACAAGATGCATCAATTCAGGTGCAGCACACCCGCAAATCCATCACAAGACGCAATACTGCAAGTAGCAGTAAGCATCAATGCAACTATCATACGGATGGCGCCCCTCACAACACACCTACATGATCCCTATCGACTTTGGTAACAAAATTGATAATGTTGTTAACTAAAAATACCACCAACGTATCATAGTAGTACGGTACTAAGACGTCAGTAGCCAAAACTCCACGTATCATAGCGCTATTGCACTAAGACATGAAGTTGAGTATGCTTGCTGCATTTAAAAGTACTACCAAACACACTCACCCTAATCCGAAAGATACCCGACGTATCATAACGCTATGCGCTAAGACGTCGCCCACAAACGGTAGGGGTGTGCGATGTCCACGGGCAAGTCGTATTGCTACAACAAATCCGCTTACCATCGGCACTAAGATGATATGTCTAGGACACATCGGTTAGTGAGTCCAAGTTTACCTCGGTCTCAGAGGCTGCGAAGCAACCTACACGCCACTATAATAATCCTTTTCAAGTCCCATTTCTTTCAATATAATGCTTTTACATATTTGAGACCTTCCACATATTTGCTTTATTTCATAGACCATACTACTGTATGTCTTATTCATATGGGACTTCAAGTCATAAATCTGCTATCATAATGCTTATGCATCATAGAGACCTTCTATATTAATACTTTGGTTCATTAGACCTTACTATGATAAGTCCCTAATATAGGACTAGTCATTGTGCAACCTTAGTACTAGCAGTCGGTCAGCCGACCACCCCATCTATATGTACAACTTTGGGTATGTGTCTCCGGTAACGCCCCAATATAAGGGAACATTACAAGAACACGTTCATCAACTTAGAAATTTTCCAATTATTACAAGAACACCTTCATCAACTTACAAAATTTTGATCCATTTTTCCTATTATATTACAAATGTTATTTATCTTTGTTATTGCAATATAATCGCCTTGTATTTATATGATTTGATACATTTTGAACATTTTAAGCAGGTTTTTAATAATTTTAGAGATTTTTAGAGACATTTTATGCGTTTACTAATATATATAATATTCAATATTCCAAATGGATATTTTTGAACTATATGCTTATTATGTGCATTTTATTGTTTAAATTCTAATTTCTATTACATTTTTAAATGTCTGTATAATGAATTTAATTATAATTTATTAATAATAATTATGAGGCGTCACAATTGGTAGTATGTATCTTTCTCCTACACTAAAATTTGTCTGTACATATTTGTTATATCACTTATTAATGCGATTTTATGCTGTCGCCATTTAGTTATCAAAGTTTGTAAATCATCTTGTATTACAGGTCCAGTTAGCAGTGTATCGTTTAGTGATTGTCCCTTGGAACCTTTTGCGGAAGCGTGAAATACTTAATTTTGTGGTATCTTTATCCTTCTGGATTACAGGATGGTGAGGTAAGAATTTAAGATTTGTTTCGTCTTCATTAGTCAAAGTCATGTGTCCTAATTCTTCGTATTCTTTTATTACTTTAGTGTATTCTTCTTTCATTTTTGGGTTCTGTTCTAATTTTCTTTCTAATTTTAAAAATCTTGAATTAGTAATTACTTTTGTAGTTCCACATTTGTCTACAGGTGTCTCTATGTTTTCTTTAAAAGGTAAGTTTACTTTATATCTTCCTGATTCTGTTCGTACTGTGGTTTTGTTGTAGATGTCTTCGCATCGTTGCTCGTCTTTACTCGACCTTCTCTCACAGGTAAGTAGTTCATTTTCTACTTCCCAGAATTTTCTTAATAATCATTCTCACATACGCATACATGCATGCTAATAACTTTGTTTTGTTTTACAGGTTGTGTGTTGCTAGTATCACCAGAAAGAATCCGGCCCAGTTGTGTTTTCTCGGCAATAATACCAGACGGACTCTTGATCAATCCAACTTCTATGATTTTACTATAGACTTCAGCGCCTAACAGCAGATGAACCTGCTCTGGTGTATTATACTTCGGATCTGCCAGATCCATATGCTCCAGCTCAGGTCAGATAGAAATTGTAATTGATTGTTGTGGTAAATATGTTATGATCGATTTCAAAATGTAAGCTTTTACCGGAATAGTGAAGGTTATGTTATGTCTTGACTGCAATTGTACTTCAGCCATGTATTTGGTGTGAAGCTGTTTGCCTTCACTCAATCCTGAAACCGCGCCGTTGATTCTTATCTTTTTCAAACCCAATGTCTGAACGATATCTTCTGTGATGAACGAGGCTTGTAAACCTTGGTCAATGAGAGCGCGATAGACGTGTTTTTGATCCTGACGCGAAATAACATCTACCAATGCGGTGGCTAATAGTATTTGACCAGGCTGATTTACGAAATGTGATACTATGTTTTGACTTGAGTCTTTATAACAATTTTCCCTTACAGATTTATCCCTTTTCTCCGGGTGTAGCAACGAGTGGTGTTTCTTATGGCAAATTCAGTACGATGTCTTCCTCATACATTTATTAGATGAATGGTTTGGTATCAAACAATTAAAACATAAATTATTCTCTTAAACGAAGCGGTGTCTCTCTATGTATTGTAGTTTGGCAAATTGTTTACACTGATAAATGTAGTGGTTTTCTTTTCAGAATGCACAAGAGATATTTGTAGGTTCTATTGAGGTGTGAAATGCTTTGGTTCTCGTTGGTTTAGTGGTGTGTTCAATCATTTCTAAACACCGGAATCTAGTTTCTAAAGATTCTTTTAAAGTGTCAAAAGAAGGAAACTCATCTTTTTCTGAAGCAATATGCTATTCCCACAAACGATGGCTTTCTCTATCTAATTTAGAAACTGTTATATAAATCATAATCGCATTCCAAGACTTAATTGGCAACCTTCCTCAATGAGCTTAAACATTCAACAGTTGTATCAAGCAGGTATTTAATCTGATAAGCTGTGTTGTTATATTTTTGATACTAAAAAGTTTTTTGAAAATGCTATTTGAAATATATCTTTTATTGTTGTATCTATTTTTCAGTATTTCCTACGTTTCCTTATTATTTTGACTTGTAACTGTTATTGTACTCAGCAGCTGTTCCGCTTCACTAGACAAACTCGAATTTAAATAGTGGAGCTTCTGAACGTCATCTATTGATTGATTAGAATGTATGATGGAATTGAATAAATCATGAAAAGATGGCCATTCGGTGTATTTTCCAGAGAATTGTGGTATGTTAATTGTCGGCAACTTTAACTCGGGCATTGTTTTTTTGTTTTCAGGTAAGGCTGTAGTAGGCGTAACGGGTGACAATTCGGACATTTTTGTTTTTAAATCACTTTTGTAATTGATGTAAATCTCCTCACATGTCTCATATAAATCATCGTTAAAATATCTTAAGGCACTTCTTGATTTTATAGGTGTATCTTGCACAAGGTCTTCATGGGTAGTTTTGAATGAATTCCATTTCAACTCCAATATTTCTAAACGCGTCTGCAAGTATGCTAAATTAATCCTGGACTTTGGCGATTTCTCGTGGTTTATTTGTGCTTTTCTAATTTCGTCTAATCTTTCATTTTGTAGGTTTAACGATTTATTTCTGTGTTCCATTTTAAGGTTATGAAAATATTTTGATATAACTTTGGATCAAAGTTCACCTAGAAGTTCCTTTCATTGGTATTTATTTAAAGTACAAATGTTTTATTTAGAGTTAAGTAAGTAAAGTCAATGTCCATACCAAATGAGTCGAAATTTTTCTAAGTGTTTTTGTTTTCACATGCGAATTTTCTAAGTCCAATGTTCATACAACGTCACTTCGAAATTGTTCTATGTTTTTACACTCGCGAAAGACTTTACAATTCCCTGCCACTATTCTATTACTCACGGTTATTGTTCAATCCACAACACTGAAATCCGTAAGTTTGTCACTACACAACACTTCACTTGTATATCGCACTATGTCCTATTTCCGTTAACACTTTCTACTACGCACTCACTTATCCAGCTCGAAATACCACTTTGTTCCGATAAATTACCGACTAAATTAAACACAATTTGAAGGTATGATTCAGTTATAAAGAACTGACTATACTTTAAAAAAAACAACAATATTATGATACAGAAAAACACTTTGTAGAGCGCGAGTTAAGTAAAAATTAGCGCCATCTGTTTATAAAAGGTAAAATCACGCCGACAAACACAATAAATCATACTTTGTAAAGAAAAAAGACCCATACGAACCGATATTTAAACGGTGAATCCCACCATCATCCTTGACAGTTAGCTACCGTGGGCAAATCTTTGTTACAGAGAGCACGAGGGATCTGTGACAGCAAACACCTGACCGCTGAGCTTCAGCACGTCAAGAAGGTTCTGCACGACAAGAAGCTTTGGATCCCGCGTCTACGTCACAGTAGCTAAGTGAAGCCGGCCACAGTCGAGCGTGTGCCTGCTGTACTACTATATGTCAGAGGTGTCACAGACAATATTGGCTACATCTTGAAGCGAGCTTCTATTAGAACATTCTTCAAGCCGCTGAAGAAGATTTGCCAGTTTTTACCATCCGTCAAGTTCAATATTCCTCTACAAGATGCAGGAGTGTACAAGCTTGATTGTGAATGTGGTCTCTCATATATAGGGCAAACAAAGTGATCTATTAATACCCGCGTAAACGAACACATAGCTGACGTAAAACACCAAAGTTCCGGGAAGTCTGTAGTTTGTGATCATATCCCAGACGGCCCCCGCCATTACATTCGATTTAATAAACCACAAATTCTCGCGCAAGAACTTCGATTCCTGTCAAGGATAATACGTGAGGCTATTGCAATTAAAAAAAACATCCTAATTTCAATAGAGAGGGAGGCTGGGTACTACCACCTGCTTGGGATCCTGTAATTAATAAAATTAAAACTAAACCCAAGCATATCACTGCAAGACTTCAAGACATAGTAAGTTCATTCTGCGTAGTAGTTTATAATTAAAAATGCTGAAGGTACTCCGGGTTGACTCTGACATCGAGACGTCAATCACCTCAGTCGCCCGTGACCATGGGTGCTGTAAAGTACCCGAAACTTCGGGAATCAATAAAAAACAAGATAATTAAACGCGATAGAATCCGTAAAAATAGTTTTATTCAAAATGACAAACTAAAACTAAAACTATTTTTAAGCGCGTCTCCAACACATCTATTTATGTATCCAACTTGTACATCAAATAAAAAGTGAAACTGACCTGATATGTCACGCGACCCTCTAATATTTAGAAGGATTAATTACAATATCATTATTCTGCTTTTATATTTTTATTTTATACATAGATGATATTCCCACTTAAAAATATAATTAATTTAATTTTTTGGGAAAACACTAGAATGTATGACTGTAAGGTCTGCTATCTTCTCTAATCCTTGTAGTGTAACACAGGCTCGACACTCACTTAACTAAACACGTCCACTCTCGCCCGAGGCTCTCGTGTAACTGACGCGGTGCGCTCGAGACTGTGACTTATATATATATGCAAATACTACAATGACTTATATTTAAAATTATGTAGGTAAGAAATAATAAAATATGAAACAGAGTTTTAGAATAATCATTTAAAATTAAAAATTTTCTAAATTAATTGTTGAAAGTCACTTTTTGTCTAATTTACCATTTATTTTTTCTTAATCACGCAAATGGTATACGTATATTGATATCCGATAAGCCACTGATACGTAAATGATTAACATAACTCAAAACTTCATCGTATAAATTATATATTAGATTATGAAGTATTTGTATTTTTTTTCTTTATTTAGGAAATAAGGACGCACGCAGCAGTTTTGAAGTAGATTGTAACAAAAAATTTAAAGTACTTGTTGAGTAAAATGTGTCTTAATACAAGATGATCACAGTTTTACTTTGTTTAACATAAGGGACTTCACCATCAAACATATTATCCAATAAGTATGTTCCATTTTTAAGTATGGAGCACTAAAAACTATTAATTTATATTTTTATCTTTATAATGCTATACTAATCTTACTTATCAGCTGTCTTAAAAGATTGGTACGTACTAGAGATTGTAAGAATATATCATATACCTACTAGGACTTTCCAATGTAGAATTAGAGAGCAATATTATCATAGAGTGGGATATCCTAGTAAAATTCATACTTTTTAATACCATCAATTTCCCTGTCGCAACTGATCCATCAATGTTCTAAAATATTCCGTTAATAATTTAAAATTTAAAATTTTGTACAGCCGACTTCAATATATGTTATTAAGAATAACTCAAATAACTCAAAAACTATTGGTCTGGCGGAACCACACGAGAAGTATCACCTTTCATATAAAAAAAGAATGATTGAAATCGGTCTACCCAGTAAAAAGTTATGAGGTAACACACATAAAGAAAAACATACGCGTCGAATTGAGCACCGTCTCCTTTTTGGAAGTAGGTAGAAAATACACGAAAAGTATCAGTAGACTTAATATAAAATACATTAATAGATTTTTATCAATGAGGAAGGCCTATGTTTAGAAGTAACGGTAACATGAAAAGCTTTTTATGGGCGAATAATATCCAGAACCAAAGCTTTGATTCGATAACTTTTATTTTTAGATTCGGTCTTTGTGTAACGAAACGTGCGAACTGGTCACGTACGATGGATATTTACACATCGAAGCGCACCCTGCTCACTGCCGAGTAATTTACTTACAAACATTCAAACTAAAATTTATCAATATACATTACATTAACCAATATTCGAAACTGATGATTGTTGTTCTTAAATTATTAATAACATAGAAATATGAATTCCTAATAAAGTTTAATAACTATACATCTATAAACATAATAAATAAAATTGAAGTCTCAGTCTGTAACATTGAAATAAGTGGCATCTGTTATGCTTAGGTGGTTATTTCCATATTATTTAGACGTAACTATTTTGTTTTTGTCCGTCTGTCTGCCTGGACTAATCTTCTGTATGGGCTAAGGCTATATTTATCCCGAAAAAGTTAAAGCTTTTTTTATAAAAACAATAAATTGATAAAATAAATGGTCTTTGATTATTTTAAATCTAAATAACGCCATATTAAAGAACCTATCCTGGCGAAATTGGGACAGTTCGCTATCATCATTACATCCCTTTACAAGTCCACTGCTGAATATAGGCCTTCCCCAAGGAACGCCACAAAGCACAGTGCTGAGCCACCTGCATCCATCAACTCTCTGCATATCTTAACAGGTCGTCACTTCATCTAGTAGGGGTCCACCCTATACATCGCTAACCGGCACGAGGTTGCCACTCGAAAACCTTTCTTCCCTCCTTTTGGGCTTTGTCGCTAGTAATAAATAAAATATAAATATATCTATTGAATTGTCTAAGATCAAGGCAGGTCTTCAATTATTTCTATCATTATATCTTTCTTCCCAACCATGGAACACTGCAGATTCACTTCATCAACGTTAGATTGGTTTTCTTCGTATCTTTGGAATTAACAGAAAGGAATTTGTATTGGTGAGATTACTACTACTATTTCTGACTTCTGTTGGAGAAGATCTGCAGCTATATCCATAGACATCATCGGATGAAACCAACAATATTATCCTTCTATTATCATCCTCACCTCAGTTCTTCGTTCGGCAAAGGAGTGGAATAACTTTCCAGCATCTGTCTTTCCAATTGGGTGTCTTCAAGGCAAGAAGCGAATAAGCTTTTGTTATGAAAAGAAATTAATAAAATGAAATGTATTTATTTTTTCAAGGTAATAATAATATCATTTCGTTTCTCAAATGTAATTTTGCTAAGCCAAGTCAGTGCGTTTTATCACTTTTAGGTACCGTCAAGTGTGATAGTAATCAAGCACTAGCTTATAATTGTTGAAAAGGAAAAAATATGCTATTTTCCACGATTTTTTTACATGGAATATGTCGGACTCGCGCCAGCTCCGAAATACCCCATGGTGTCCCGCCTTCGCCACATATTGCCAGGGCCACCCCATGACAGCCCACCTTTGGGAGAGAACAACTCCTCCCTGTTCATCTTCTTAGGTATGGCGCACCGGAACACTAGATTTCTACTTTTACTTCTAATGCGGTCTCGTACTTTACCTGCGCAGTGCACCCTCCCCCCTCAGTGCCCGGTACCCGGAGGAGCCAAGGATATGGTCTATGGCGCCGCCGCCAACCAAGTTTCGGCCGCGGAAGATAGGGAGAGCGGCGCCTTGTAATACCGACTCTGCTCTTTCCCCGGGGCTCCACCACCACCGCAATAACGACCCTAAAACAACCAGGGTTCCTTTTTTCATTGTCGGTGACCAAGTCGTGGCTACTAAGCTCCTCCGCCACGACAAGGCGGAAACCCATTGTAGCGGGGATAGAGAGGGGGGATCTTCAACCTATCAACCTCAACTGCACGCTGTGTACTATGCTCATATTTTAGAATTTCTACTTTTATTTCAATAATACGTACTCGTATATACTCTAACACAGTTTGGACATATTTACGGTTATTGTTAAAATAATAAACCAAAAAAAAATATTGACGGCCAAAGCTTCGACGATTGCTTTGTACTGATGGCGGAAAATCTATCCTAAAACATCGAACCCTGGTTCAAGAATATAGTGGTGTACAACATAATTCTTCCTTAGGGTACCGAACCTACAGTTTGCGGTGTCGTAGCAGTGAAACCTTTAGTCACTACTTCTTGTGCTGATTATGATATTTACTGTCACGCTACCAATAAAAGTACACGGATTTCATGATACCTATAATGCCAAACAATTCCGTAATTAATATGAATATTACAATATTATGTTAATATTGACAAATAAGTGAGGCAACAAAATATTACTGTCAAAGGCTTTGTCGCTGAAAATTTACTTATCAAAACATACGCTGGCATAAACTTAATTAGGTCACGCTTCGACCTGTTGCGCGTCCTGGAACATACGTCCCCCTCGCCCATTACGTCACAAGCGTACCTCCCTTTGTACTCTTCAGTTCACATCATATTTCCCCTTTGTTGTTGCTTTATGATAAATTGAGATAAGTTGCTAGTAAAATCATATGGTATAACAACTTACATTATTTAGAGACTATTTTATTTTAATACTTCGTTATAATGATTTATGGCCGATTTTTCAATATTCATGTAAAAGTTGTCTATCAAATAAATCATAACATGACTGAATATCATGTTATAATTTATAAGGTAAGGTATATCATATGTATTCCAGTTCACTTCACCGAGTTCTATGGTAACTCCTTTACAGTTCAGGCTGCACGCCTTTGGAACTCCTTGCCTGACGACATCAGAAAAGCTCCCACTAAGTTTGCTTTTAAAAAGTTGGTGCGTAATCATCTATCTGTTAAAGACAACGCTTCTTAGATGAATCATCCATGTCATTTATATTTTAGACGTATAGGTATATTTATAGTTATTAATATGTATTATTTGTATATGTATGTTGGTATGAATATATGTATGCTTATGTATGTACGTATATATTTGTATACATGTATAAATAGGATATATTTTTATAGTTTATTTATTGTATATAATAGTAATATGTATATATAATGTAATTAATTATACATTTCTATTTTCTTTTTATTCTATATTGCTACACCTACTTCAAATTCTCACCACTCCATGGGTTGACTGGTAGAGAATGCCACAAGGCATTAAGTCCGCCCTTTGTATTCTTTTAGGTTAAGGAATGCAATAAAGAATAAATAAATAAATAAATAATATCAAAGTGAAACAATTAAACTATTTTCTTCGCATATCTGCAATTTTAATTTGATTATATTGTATTTTATACAATGAATAAATTATAACAAAGGATTGAAGAAATAGGCCATTATAGGAATAAAAAAGATTTACAGTTCATCCTTATAATAATAATAATATAGTTCAGTAAATTAATTTTTAAACTTTTGAATTTATAAAACGTAAACTCTGCTTGTAACTTTAATTTACGGCGCAGTCAAAGTCAAAGCGGCAAACACTCTTTCCAAGAGTTTTATTGGAGCAGAACTATTTCTTCAATGCTTAGATTTATTTAGATACTTAGCTCAGTACTTACGGATGTCAATTAGTTTTTCGTGATGATATGTACTGTAAAATAATCGATACGTTAGAATTCCAAAGTAAGTTGAAAAATAATATAAATGCTTCATTTATACATACATATACATATACTCTCACGACTGTTACCCAGAGGGATAGGCAAAGACTACGGACTTCCATTTGTCATGATCCTGACACGCCTAACACAAGCATCTCTTTGCTTAAAAGGTGATCTCCAAACCCTGTATCTTAAAGCTTCATGTAATTGAAATAAACATTTTTCATTTATTTATTTTTTTCTTTCGTTTCTGTCACATTCATATACTTACGCATACATACATGCTCGCCGGTTAAGGGTACTCTTAATTTGGCCTATCTTCAATAAATTACTAACTTCCGTCTAAGGCGTTCCTTGCCGACTCTGCCACTCACTTCTGCAGTATAAATTTTCTTCGTCACTCTTTCTTTATTCATTATTACTACGTGTCCAATCCACCGAAGCATTTCTTTCTTGATCCCAGTCACAACATCATCTTGCAATGCTTCATTCACTATGTTGTATATATATATATATATATTGTAAGGAATGAGTGTAGAGTGGAATGGAAATGGGAGTATCAGGATTTATCATCACCTCTATTTATCTCTTCTTATCTATGCCCTCTATCTCCGACACGTCCGTCCTGGCATATCACACGTACTCGTGTTACGTTCATAATTTTATAACTGGCTATTAGTCTCCTGAAAGCAGAAATAGTAAATCATAAGTAAAAATAAATTAAGTTAAATCGCAGATTAGACACAATAAACACAATGAAACAAAGGTCACAAAGGCTAGCAAACATTTCTTTTCTATATCGCTAGTCAATGACTCTCAGGCTCTTCCATGTCAATCATAATTAATCACTACGAGACCCAGGCCTGCCATCACACCATTAACTGCCTATTGCCCTCTACACAACTCACAAGCGAATTGCAGTAAAGGCTACAGACAAATGCACGTGCAGTGCGATCAAATAATAGTAGTAATAACATGAATGCTTTAATAAAACGCAAAAGTATTGATTCAATTTCACACCGATCTAATTCAAAGTAAACTTTACTTATATCACAAAAAATGTCCAAGAGCCATATAATTTTTAATCATTCCTTACCCAACAAAGGTATTCCACACATCATTTAATTTTGACGATCACCTTACTGACAATCATAAGCAGTTCACTTGACCTCAAACCGAGACCTCTACCAACATCATACACCACACCCAGTCTCTGAGCTAAGGCTACGGTTTGGCTGTAACCCTACAATTTATCAGGACCATCAATCCTTCTATTTGAAGACGTGATGAGGTATGAATAGGCATTTTTACCTTTGCTTTTTTTGATTGATGAAGGTGAATTTAGATTCTACAGCGAACGCACTACCTTCGGGAGGGTAAATTATAATGTCGCCTTACAAAATATTCGCAATAGAGAAAATTATCCATAATATTTAAAGAATGTTGTACAATTAATGAAAACATAGACAACCTAAAAAAAAGTAGTAGTAGAGCCTTGCTGCTCGACTGGGGAAGGACCACGCTCCGCCTCAGATGGAAACAAGGCATTCCATCTTAGTCCTCAGGGATGACAACGCATCTGCATTTTGATTTTTATCGAGGCTTGACGTAGTTGTGTATTGGCCACAACATCCACTTACAATCAGGTGTCTGATGATAAACGACCACATAGGTCGTTTATCATCAGACACCTAGATTAGTTTATTTTAGTTACTTTGGTTCTACAATGACTTGCGCGGTTGATAATAAAACAGTCATGTGCGAGTGCTTAAAAATTTTGCAATCGAGGCACACAGCGCGACGTGGAACGTCGAGACGAAAGGTGACGTATGCAGGCGCTGGAGGCGTGGGAGCTATAGGCTTCAATACAGGCTGCCTATGCAGCGAAGAATATGCCAGGGCAGAAGATATTATCGCTTTCACGCTATAAGTGTAACGATGTATGATGCTTAATTGAAGTAATTTGTGTAGCAACTATGTACGTAATCGATGGCTTAAAATGAGACAATTCAAACATGTACGGTTACACATCATGCATGTAAATCGTTCGTACGGTGTCATTTTGTTAAAGTCTGCACACTTAAAAGAACTTCAAGTTTCGAACGCTTGATAACTCGGTGACGAAGTATATTATTAATACAGGGTGTTATTATCATTAACTTGACAACTATTCGAAAATGGTTTTGGCCACTGTTAGAACTTCTACTAGAGTCAGTCCGTCGCAGAACTTCAGCGTTTTGTTAAAAGTTGCTAAATCATCAAAAGTAGGTATAACGAGTGTTACTTATCCTTATCCGATCCGCACTTCTTAAGCGCGATTTAAAAACAATCAAGTCCGCGAGATTATCTAACTTTAAGTTTTGAGCGCACTGTACTTATAAAGACTTAAATACGAACATCTGATTTATATATACGCGGAGGCTAGCGTACGTTTATCTTCGTATTTATCAAATAAATGCTTGCAATAAAATTTATAATTTTCAGCGCATGGAGTTACACATGAGCGTGTATGTGTGCCTAGCCCATCAATTAACATATTTAGATATATCTAAACTAGCTGGCAAACTAATTTCTACAGCATATTCTGCAAGAAAAATCAGAATCCTTACGTGTGTTAAAACGGCTAGATTAGTTGATTTTAGTTATTTTAGAACTTTAATATTAGAACTTTTGTCAAGAAAACTTTCCATTATTCGTATGGATGTTCGGTGACATAACATCATAATATATGTATTTAAAAATTGGCATCGCGTTAAAACCAACTTGACGTAAAGTATTAGCCCTTATTATCCGAAGAATTGCTATTATTTGATGCGATTTGTTTCTTAAGTGGCTTCATGGCCAAAATTATACGACCAAATATTGTTTTTAGTCAGCGGAACGTGATCTATATATAAAGTATGCGACTTCACTAAGCGGTCGAATTACGAATAAATAATTAAGAATTACTCGTAGCTTAAAATCAATAAAGTAAATATCAATACTAAATTGTTGGTGTGACTGTAAAAAGTATGTGCCATGTGATCGATATAGCTTAGCGGATTAGTAAGCTGAGTGGCAATGGGCCGGCCATATAGCTCGAAGAACCGACAACCGATGGGGAAAAAAAGTTCTCGAGTGGCTGCCTCGTACCGGTAGGCGAAGTGTAGGGCGACCCCCCACTGGGTGGAGTGACGACCTGGTAAGACGTGCAGGAAGTCGATGGATGCAGATGGGTCAAGACCGTGCTTCGTGGCATTCCTTGGGGAAGGCCTCTGTTCAGCAGTGGACTTGTGAAGGGCTGTAATGATGATGATGTGTGTTACTTCTCTAGCATGTCGTAAAAGGCGACTAATAGGATACTGGGTTTATAATTACGTAGGCCCTGAGCAAGCCTATAACTTCTTTCAAAAATTTTCATCTAAACCCGTAGTTTGTTGGTTAAACGTGGCCAGAACTGCTCTTTGGATTTTGGCTATTATCTCAGGAATAACAGGCTTCTTATTTTTTGTCTATTTGATGATAATGTAAACAAGTTTAATGTTTGTAATCCAACCCTGACCTTATTGAAATTTCTATTACTGTTCATAGTTATTATATCTAGAAATATACCACGTTTAATTACAAGGCATTTGTTAGACGTTTATAGCATACCACTCTGATACTGATAATCTGCAGACCTAATGTGCTGCACATAAAACTTTTATTGTTCATTTGCAGTAAGCCATTTCAGCGTTTATAACTCATAAGATGTTATTAAAAGAATGTTATATAACTCGTTAATCACATGTGCGCTAAATGGTTAGTGACTTAAATTAAAAGTGAAACAAATATCTAAAATATTTTATACTACAGCTTCGCAAGTCTAAGCAAACTTTATGGGCAACTGTATATTACAATTTACAACGGAATATCAAATGTATTTTTAACTTTCCAATATTATAAACATTAAAGTATCAATTTCCAATTACAATAATTAATAAAACTAACTAAGTATAAAATAAAAATTTGACAATAAAAAATTGGAAAATCCAAAAATGCACATCTCGAACACTCATGTAAGATTTTGAATAATCAATTTACTTTTATTAAGTACCGAAACGTATTTCGTTTAAAGCTACAAAAAAAAATTGTTTCTGTTTAATTAACACGAATTTTTTTTGACTTCTTGATACGTTTTTTGTTACCTAAAAAATTGTCAAGTAATTAATAAAACCATCGATATATATGTACTACGTACTAGATTTCGCATTCCGAACATACACAATGTTCAACTGAACTGTACTGCAATCCGAACAGTGTGTCATTTAGTGCGGTTTTAATCTACTAGTTAGTCTGTGGTTTCAATATACATGCAGTGTGGAGCGGCGCTAATAGAGGTCACTGAAGATTTCAAATTAAAGTTTAAATTAAAAACTGACCGCGCAGGTGCAATGCGTTTAAATTACCTGCGCATGCGCGACTCTACTATCTCCCGCGCATGCGCCAAAACATAGAATAGGGCACATTTTTTGTTTAGAATGACTTCTCTAGTACGTAGGTAGTACCTACATATATGTAACTCAATAAATTAAACAAAAAAATTAATGAACGCGACGGTTTACAATAGTGACATTCAAATAGTTCCTAAGTATTAAAATCTAAAGCTAATAAAAAACAAAGTGATAAGTTCACTTTTTAAAAGTCTTGTTCACGTCCATACCGACCAACTGACGTCTAATTAAAATTATTTTCTTTTAACTTTTTTAATAATAATCGAAATAAATAGTCTTATAACTACGTAAGAAGTATTAGTTGAAAAGAATAAAAAGAATATAAAGCTGGTGGAAGTGATTTAAGTTGAGTGGATCGCGATTTTTTGATTTCGTGACTACAGACTACTACAACTCGAAAGATGTGTGTAATTTACACCGTAATCGTTGATTGTTGGTTACATATATTAAGTATTGATTAACTCGTACATCTCTCTCTTTCTTTTGTCATTCATAGAAAAGTGAGAGCAACTTTAAGCATTTCTTAAATTAACGTCGATTTTTATGAGAAAGAGCCTTAAATTTCAAATTCCAAAAATTCTACTAATATCCCACGGGCAAGGAAGAGTCCGTCACTTTAATGCGCGTTTGTGGACATGTCTTCCAAATATATTTTATAATTTCACAGACATGTGAATTTCAGCATAATATTTTTCTTCATTGCCGAGCGCGTGATAAATCGGCACCTAAAATTGTGAGAATAATTGTAAGTAACATTAGTGATGGCGGTGTTCGAACTCGGCTTGCTCTCACACTTAAAACTTTAAGGCGAGCGTTTGTCTACTTGTTCAAAAACAAGTGATAAAATTAAAAATTTTCTACAACCGACTTCAATATGAATAAAATGAGAACACATCAATGAATTCGAAGTCAATTAAACACGCATTTTTGAGTTATCAATAATGCGTGTTTAATTGAATGGTCAGATCCTGATTAAGACCACATGAGAAGCACCAGCTTTCAAATAAGAAAAAAGAATCATCAAAATCGGTTCACCAAAAAAATTCTTCACATTATAAAAATACAGGTGAATTGAGAACCTCCTCCTTTTTTCTAAATCGGTTGAAAAGCAAATCAATCTATGAACGCAATTTTATATACATACTCTACAGTCTTGATCACTTACTCATATGTAAGGCCATTTTAATGAAGTATAAAAATCAAAAAGTAAAGTGTATAAACGTTTCCCTGTGTGTTACAGGTTTTTTATCATTTCAGAGAGGGTTATGGAGCACTTAGTCCGCAGCGCTGCTCCAGACTTCAAACGTCCTCGGAATAGTATCTTCCTCAGACATACAGAATGCCAAGTGCAATGCCGAGTACGTGATAAATCATCACTTAAAACAGCAATTAACAATTACATTGTTACCGACGGGATCGAACTCAACTGCTCACGTACTGCAAATTTACGGCGAGCGCTTTGCTCTTGAGCTATCACGGCTCTATGAAGTAGAAATTCACATGAAATTCTGTCTTAGTAGTATCCTTAATTGTATGATTCGCTTAAGCTTTTCGAAGACTTAATGCGGATAGATGAATCTATTCCACGCGTGCCTGTTGTAGATGCGAGTGGTTGTTGTATAACTACCCATAATTATTGTTGATATCAGAACTCTCTTTTGTTTATCATTATACTGCAGTTGTCTGTTAATTGCATGGTAACTTCTTTTTCTTCAAAAACATTCCATAACAGTCCATTGCTGGGCTTGAGTTTCTCCTATTGCAGAGATAATTTACTTTAATCGCTAAGCTTCGCAAATACGACCTTTGATGTTGTACACTAGACGGTCACACCGCCATCCATTCGAGGTCATTAAATCATTCTGACGTTATATGTGAACCATTATTATATGTACAACAAATTGCGGTAACTAAATTGGATTTCATCAGAATCAAATCTGCTTGTATCAGCATATATTGAAAATTAAATGATATTATCCTCCCTTCATAAACAAAACACAAGAGACATTAAGTTGGGCCTCTATTATTAATTAAAATATTTTAGTAAATGGACTTTCTGAAAAGCGAAAAGAAGTTCTGATTTTATTTTAACATAAACATATTACTAGATTAGTATGAAATTAATGGATAGGAAAATAGTAAAACTAACAAATACACAAAATCTTCAGACTTAAAAACTAAAGCCTTATTAAAATATTCTGTGCATAGGACTAACATGAAATGTCTTTTCCTTAATAACGGTTCTCTTATACTTAAAAATAGAACACAAGAGTGGTTTATATTTTCCACAGTCCTATCATAGTCCTAGTACAAATATTCATCACAGAATATATTAAATGAGCATAGTTAGATTTTTCCCTTTTTCAGCTATAATTTTTCTGTTTGCCACTTAAAAGTTTGCATTTAACATCTTTATTTTAAAATGAATGAGAAAAGAGAAAGCCTTAAAAAGTGTCCGATCGTGACGGAATTTTAAAAACTGCGACGCTTGCAATTTTTAATACGGTCGCAGTTTCACAATTAATAATTTTGACTTCAAGTAATACATGAAGAAATTAAAAATAGAAACATTTTTTAATTCAATAAATATATATAAATAATACTTATTGAATGTCATTCCATTTAAAATACTTGTTAAATTGAATTGTCATACCACTGCTGGTTCGTAAAATACCTCTGCCTTGGAAAGAACCAGCAACAAACCCAGCGAGATTTTTTTTAAAAGGAACAGTTTACAATCATATTATACTATGTTATACAATAACTACACAAAACAAATTAGAAATGCTTGGTAGCAATCACCTCATTCCAAGGAGTTATTATCATCAATAAAATCCTTAATGAATACTCGTAATAACCATTTTTTACAATCTTTAATAAAGTTTTGAATTTGGCGATGGATAAATTATGCATATTTTTTGAGATTTTGTTGTAAAAGTGTTTTACATTGCTACGAAAATGAATTACTGACTCTGTAGAGACGAGTAGCAGGTACAAATAGCTTGTGTCTGTTCCTAGAGCTTACAGAGTTAATATAATTTTTTTAAACTACTTCTATTTTTGTGTACATACTTAATAATTTCGAAAATTTAAATAAAATAATATATTAACTTTAGCCTCTCAATACGAGAGCCCAAAGTTTATATATTGATTTCCTTAATTTTTATCTTAGAGTCTCTTGAAATTTTTTTTAATTGAGAGGGGCTAAGAAGACATAAGCTCTCTTAGATCGTCTTCTGCAATACAAATATAATTTCAGTGTTAGTCACGTTTCCACATAGCAAAATACCATATGACAATATGCTACGGAAATAGCCAAAATAAACTTCGTCTTTTTTTATAGAATGAGGGTAACAAGCGAGCACAAAGCCCGCTTGATAGTAAGTGGATGCTGTAGGCCATAGACAGGTACATCTATCCTTGATTAAGAATCAAAATGCAGATGCGTTGCCACCCCTGAAAACTAAGATGGAATGCCTTGCATCCAGTAAAAAGGGTCTCTGGTTCTCTACACTCATCATACGAAGCACAGCAGTATTCAGCTGCAATGTTACGCTGGTATTCTCTGAGAGCGTGTGGCCCTACCCAGGTCGAGACAACCCCTTCGTACACAACCATAATATTGCTGCAACATGGCTCTACCGTGTAGTGGCGGTATAAGAATATCCACTACCCAATAATATCTGTCCAAGGTGTCTTCAGAGGCGACAGAGGGAAGCAAATCAGAAGATGGACAGCAGCGACTTCCTAATAACGGCTAAAATAAAAAAATCGGTTACCAACATGCTTTCCAAGCATGGCAAATATGGCAAATACCCGCCTATGAGGAAATCTATGGGGAAGGCCTATTTTCAGCAGTGGACTTTAATAGGCTGTATTGGTAACGGTAACGGTATGACTCTACGATATTAAATACAAATGATGATATCATCCTAGCCAATTTTCGGCCACGGCTGCAAGTTCCGTTGCTTCAATTGGGCCGTGTACTCTGCGGCTAAGCATCCGCCTTAAAAGTAATAGTATGCGACCAACATGGATTCTATACTCGCCGGCACCTATGAAATTATTAATTACAACTTTAAGTGTTGATTTACCACTTACTCGAAGGTAAACGATAACTATGTAAGGAAATCTGCTTGTTTGCGGAATAAAGCATTTTCGTGGTCATGTTAATTGCAAACATTGGGACGTATATAGGCTGTAACATAACTTTTTTTAGATTTTAATGTTATATTATGGCCTGTATATTAATATTTGTATCCACCAACACATAGCTTCTAAAAAAATGGAAAATATAAAGATTTCATGTTGAAGTCACACCACGTAACGGAAGACTACATACGAACTTTTACATGAACATGTACGACAAAATTTTCTCTCTCATCATGACTTTTGTAGGCTGTAACTCTACTTTTACATTTAAAACAAAATTGCTTTTCGGAGAATAAATATTTCAGATAACAATTTGACTAAATTTGAAGTTCGACAGCTGCGATAGCTTCAAAATAATCGGAATCTTATCAACTATGCAGACGATATTATAGCCACACTGCGTGCCATAGCTCAGCACCTGCGACGTAGCGCCAGACAGCGGTCGTTTATCACGCGGTCGATAAACCCACACAACTAACTATACAAACATTAACTAAAAGAAAATTATTTCTTATTCTGGATGTTTGAACGCCAATAGGATATTCCTACGTGAAATTGCGTATACGTATACTTATGCAATCCTTTCGTATTATTTTATAGTCGAAATAATGTTTGTAAGTAAACACCCATACCTAACAAAACTAACTATATTCTTCACAAAATTCTTTAAAATGACTGTTGACCTTGTTAGATTTTGTCGTGTTGTGGCGGCGTAGGAAAATCCTAAGCTTCAGTCAGTGTCATAATGGATGCCATACGCGATCCAGTTTACCGTCAAGTTTGCAACGCACTTAAAGCGCCGTCCGGTAAACGTGACGGTGTATGGCTATCAGTGAGCATAACAAGTCTACTTGAAGCAAAAATTGAATTTCGATTCTGCCGACTTGATCAAGCTTGCAGCGTCATGTAAACTTGAACGTGTGTATGAGCGGTCTAGTATGCATGACGTTAGTCGTAACAATAAGCGAGAGACGCCATGTTTTCAACGGATGCGGCATCATGCAAACTTGACGGCAAACTTGAACGTGAGTGGTCTATATGGATACACTGCAAACTGGACGGCGTTTTATGCGCGCTGCAAACTTGAAGTATGGCATCCATAAGATGCGACTGTGGGAATGCCAAAAAATCTCATGGCTTCAGATGGATGGTGGTATAACTATCTCGCTTACACCTGACGTGAAATGGCCTGACAGACGATGGGCAACAGCGTCAAAATTGCAAGACGTCTTGTACTAAGATTGTCATCTGTCTATCAACCAAGCTTGGCCTCTCTTCGAACATCTGATTTATATATACGCAGAGGCTAGCATACGTTTGTCTTCGTATTTATCAAATAAGTGCTTGCAATAAAATTTATAATTTTCAGCGCATGGAGTTAGACATGAACTCTGTATGTGTGCCTAGCCCATCAATTAACATATTTAGATATATCTAAACTAGCTGGCAAACTAATTTCTGCAGCATATTCTGCAAGAAAAATCAGAATCCTTACGTGTGTTAAAACGGCTAGATTAGTTGATTTTAGGTTTTTAGAACTTTATATTTTAATATTAGACCTTTCGTCAAGAAAACTTTCCATTATTCGTATGGATGTTCGGTGACATAACATCATAATATATGTATTTAAAAATTGGCATCGCGTTAAAATCAACTTGACGTAAAGTATGCCCTTATTATCCGAAGAATTGCTATTATTTGATGCGATTTGTTTCTTAGGTGGCTTCGTGGCCAAAATTATACGACAAAATATTGTTTTAAGTCAGCGGAACGTGATCTATATATAAAGTACGCGACTTCGCTAAGCGGTCGAATTACGAATAAATAATTAAGAATTACTCGTAGCTTAAAATCAATAAAGTAAATATCAATACTAAATTGTTGGTGTGACTGTAAAAAATATGTGCCATGTGATCGATATAGCTTAGCGGATTAGTAAGCTGAGTGGCAATGGGCCAGCCATATAGCTCGAAGAACCGACAACCGATGGGAAATAAAGGTTCTCGAGTGGCAGCCTCGTACCGGTAGGCGAAGTGTAGGGCGACCCCCCACTGGATCGAGTAACGACCTGGTAAGACGTGCAGGAAGTCGATGGATGCAGATGGGTCAAGACCGTGCTTTGTGGCATTCCTTGGGGAAGGCCTCTGTTCAGCAGTGGACTTGTGAAGGGCTGTAATGATGATGATGTACCATCTGTTTTACTTCTCTAGCATGTCGTGAAAGGCGACTAATAGGATATTGGGTTTATGATTACGTAGGCCCTGAGCAAGCCTATCACTTCTTTCAAAAATTTTCATCTGTACGTAAGTTTGTTGGCTAAACGTGGCCAGAACTGCTCTTTGGATTTTGGCTATTATCTCAGGAATAACAGGCTTCTTATTTTTTGTCTATTTGATGTTAATGTAAACAAGTTTAATGTTTGTAATCCAACCCCGACCTTATTGAAATTTCTATTACTGTTCATTGTTATTATATCTTGAAACATACCACGTTTAATTACAAGGCATTTGTTAGACGTTTATAGCATACCACTCTGATACTGATAATCTGCAGACCTAATGTGCTGCACATAAAACTTTTATTGTTCATTTGCAGTAAGCCATTTCAGCGTTTATAACTCATAAGATGTTATTAAAAGAATGTTATATAAATCGTTAATCACATGTGCGCTAAATGGTTAGTGACTTAAATTAAAAGTGAAGCAAATATTTAAAATATTTTATACTAAAGCTTAACAAGTCTAACCAAACTTTATTGGCAACTGTATATTACAATTTTTAACGGAATATCAAATGTATTTTTAACTTTCCAATATTATAAGCATTAAAGTATCAATTTCCAATTACAATAATTAATAAGAAAAATTTGACAATAAAAAATTGGAAAATCCAAAAATGCACATCTCGGACACTCATGTTAGATTTTGAATAATCAATTTACTTTTTTTAAGTACCGAAACGTATTTCGTTTAAAGCTACAAAAAATTGTTTCTGTTTAATTAACACGATTTTTTTTGACTTCTTGATACGTTTTTTGTTACCTAAAAAATTGTCAAGTAATTAATAAAACCATCGATATATATGTACTACGTACTAGATTTCGCATTCCGAACATACACAATGTTCAACTGAACTGTACTGAATCCGAACAGTGTGTCATTTAGTGCGGTTTTAATCTACTAGTTAGTCTGTGGTTTCAATATACATGCAGTGTGGGGCGGCGCTAATAGAGGTCACTGAAGATTTCAAATTAAAGTTTAAATTAAAAACTGACCGTGCAGGTGCAATGCGTTTTAATTACCTGCGCATGCGCGACTCTACTATCTCCCGCGCATGCGCCAAGACAGAATAGGGCACATTTTTTGTTTAGAATGACTTCTCTAGTACGTAGGTAGTACCTACAAATATGTAACTCAATAAATTAAACAAAAAAAAATGAACGCGACGGTTTACAATAGTGACATTCAAATAGTTCCTAAGGATTAAAATCTAAAGCTAATAAAAAACAAACTGATAAGTTCACTTTTTAAAAGTCTTGTTCTCGTCCATACCGACCAACTGACGTCTAATTAAAATTATTTTCTTTCAACTTTTTTAATAATAATCGAAATAAATAGTCTTACTACGTAAGAAGTATTAGTTGAAAAGAATAAAAAGAATATAAAGCTGGTGGAAGCGATTTAAGTTGAGTGGATTTTTTGATTTCGTGACAACAGACTACTACAACTCGAACGATGTGTGTAATTTACACCGTAATCGTTGATTGTTGGTTACATATATTAAGTATTGATTAACTCGTACATCTCTCTCTTTCTTTTGTCATTCATAGAAAAGTGAGAGCAACTTTAAGCATTTCTTAAATTAACGTCGATTTTTATGAGAAAGAGCCTTAAATTTCAAATTCCAAAAATTCTACTAATATCCCACGGGCAAGGAAGAGTCCGTCACTTTAATGCGCGTTTGTGGACATGTCTTCCAAATATATTTTATAATTTCACAGACATGTGAATTTCAGCATAATATTTTTCTTCATTGCCGAGCGCGTGATAAATCGGCACCTAAAATTGTGAGAATAATTGTAAGTAACATTAGTGATGGCGGTGTTCGAACTCGGCTTGCTCTCACACTTAAAACTTTAAGGCGAGCGTTTGTCTACTTGTTCAAAAACAAGTGATAAAATTAAAAATTTTCTACAACCGACTTCAATATGAATAAAATGAGAACACATCAATGAATTCGAAGTCAATTAAACACGCATTATTGATAACTCAAAAATGAATGGTCAGATCCTGATTAAGACCACATGAGAAGCACCAGCTTTCAAATAAGAAAAAAGAATCATCAAAATCGGTTCACCAAAAAAAATCTTCACATTATAAAAATACAGGTGAATTGAGAACCTCCTCCTTTTTTCTAAATCGGTTGAAAAGCAAATCAATCTATGAACGCAATTTTATATACATACTCTACAGTCTTGATCACTTACTCATATGTAAGGCCATTTTAATGAAGTATAAAAATCACTTTTGTTTCACTATGTGTTATAGGTTTTTTATCATTTCAGAGAGAGTTATGGAGCACTTAGTCCGCAGCGCTGCTCCAGACTTCAAACGTCCTCGGAATAGTATCTTCCTCAGACATACAGAATGCCAAGTGCAATGCCGAGTACGTGATAAATCATCACTTAAAACAGCAATTAACAATTACATTGTTACCGACGGGATCGAACTCAACTGCTCACGTACTGCAAATTTACGGCGAGCGCTTTGCTCTTGAGCTATCACGGCTCTATGAAGTAGAAATTCACATGAAATTCTGTCTTAGTAGTATCCTTAATTGTATGATTCGCTTAAGCTTTTCGAAGACTTAATGCGGATAGATGAATCTATTCCACGCGTGCCTGTTGTAGATGCGAGTGGTTGTTGTATAACTACCCATAATTATTGTTGATATCAGAACTCTCTTTTGTTTATCATTATACTGCAGTTGTCTGTTAATTGCATGGTAACTTCTTTTTCTTCAAAAACTTTCCATAACAGTCCATTGCTGGGCTTGAGTTTCTCCTATTGCAGAGAGAATTTACTTTAATCGCTAAGCTTGGCAAATACGACCTTTGATGTTGTACACTAGACGGCCACACCGCCATCCATTCGAGGTCATTAAATCATTCTGACGTTTTATGTGAACCATTATTATATGTACAACAAATTGCGGTAACTAAATTGGATTTCATCAGAATTAAATCTGCTTGTATCAGCATATATTGAAAATTAAATGATATTATCCTCCCTTCATAAACAAAACACAAGAGACATTAAGTTGGACCTCTATTATTAATTAAAATATTTTAGTAAATGGACTTTCTGAAAAGCGAAAAGAAGTTCTGATTTTATTTTAACATAAACATATTACTAGATTAGTATGAAATTAATGGATAGGAAAATAGTAAAACTAACAAATACACTAAATCTTCAGACTTAAAAACTAAAGCCTTATTAAAATATTCTCTGCATAGGACTAACAGGAAATGTCTTTTCCTTAATAACGGTTCTCTTATACTTCAGAATAGAACACAAGAGTGGTTTATATTTCCCACAGTCCTATCATAGTCCTATTACAAATATTCATCACAGAATATATTAAATGAGCATAGTTAGATTTCCCTTTTTCAGCTATAATTTTTTCTGTTTGCCACTTAAAAGTTTGCATTTAACATCTTTATTTTAAAATGAATGAGAAAAGAGAAAGCCTTAAAAAGTGCCCGATCGTGACGAAATTTTAAAAACTGCGACGCTTGCAATTTTTAATACGGTCGCAGTTTCACAATTAATAATTTTGACTTCAAGTAATACATGAAGAAATTAAAAATAGAAACATTTTTTAATTCAATAAATAAATATAAATAATACTTATTGAATGTCATTCCATTTAAAATACTTGTTAAATTGAATTGTCATACCACTGCTGGTTCGTAAAATACCTCTGCCTTGGAAAGAACCAGCAAGAAACCCAGCGAGAATTTTTTTAAAAGTAACAGTTTACAATCATATTATACTATGTTATACAATAACTACACAAAACAAATTAGAAATGCTTGGTAGCAATCACCTCATTCCAAGGAGTTATTATCATCAATAAAATCCTTAATGAATACTCGTAATAACCATTTTTTACAATCTTTGTTTAATAACATTTTGAATTTGGCGATGGATAAATTATGTATATTTTTTGAGATTTTGTTGTAAAAGTGTTTTACATTGCTACGAAAATGAATTACTGACTCTGTAGAGACGAGTAGCAGGTACAAATAGCTTGTGTCTGTTCCTAGAGCTTACAGAGTTAATATAATTTTTTTTAAACTACTTCTATTTTTGTGTACATACTTAATAATTTCGAAAGTTTAAGGAAATTAATATATTAACTTTAGCCTCTCAATACGAGAGCCCAATGTTTACATATTGATTTCCTTAATTTTTATCTTAGAGTCTCTTGAGATTTTTTTTAATTGAGAGGAGCTAAGAAGACATAAGCTCTCTTAGATCGTCTTCTGCAATACTAATATAATTTCAGTGTTAGTCACGTTTCCACATAGCAAAATACCATATGACAATATGCTACGGAAATAGCCAAAATAAACTTCGTCTTTTTTATAGAATGAGGGTAACAAGCGAGCACAAATCCCGCTTGATAGTAAGTGGATGCTGTAGGCCATAGACATGTACATCTACCCTTGATTAAGAATCAAAATGCAGATGCGTTGCCACCCCTGAAAACTAAAATGGAATGCCTTGCATCCAGTAATAAGGGTCTCTGGTTCTCTACACTCATCATACGAAGCACAGCAGTATTCAGCTGCAATTTTACGCTGGTATTCTCTGAGAGCGTGTGGCCCTACCCAGGTCGAGACAACCCCTTCGTACACAACCATAATATTGCTGCAACATGGCTCTATCGTGTAGTGGCGGTATAAGAATATCCACTACCCAATAATATCATAGCGTCATGGCGACAGGGTGTCTTCAGAGGCGACAGAGGGAAGCAAATCAGAAGATGGACAGCAGCGACTTCCTAATAACGGCTAAAATAAAAAAAATCGGTTACCAACATGCTTTCCAAGCATGGCAAATATGGCAAATACCCGCCTATGAGGAAATCTATGGGGAAGGCCTATTTTCAGCAGTGTACTTTAATAGGCTGTATTAGTAACGGTAACGGTATGACTCTACCAGTCTAGCGAATAAATAATGTAAGATATTAAACACAAATGATGATATCACCCTAGCCAATTTTCGGCCACGGCTGCAAGTTCCGTTGCTTCAATTGGGCCGTGTACTCTGCGACTAAGCATCCGCCTTAAAAGTAATAGTATGCGACCAACATGGATTCTATACTCGCCGGCACCTATGAAATTATTAATTACAACTTTAAGTGTTGATTTACCACTTACTCGAAGGTAAACGATAACTATGTAAGGAAATCTGCTTGTTTGCGGAATAAAGCATTTTCGTGGTCATGTTAATTGCAAACATTGGGACGTATATAGGCTGTAGCATATCTTTTTTTAGATTTTAATGTTATATTATGGCCTGTATATTAATATTTGTGTCCACCAACACATACCTTCTAAAAAAATGGAAAATATAAAGATTTCATGTTGGAGTCACACCACGTAGCGGAAGACTACATACGAACTTTTACATGAACATGTACCTATACCTACGACAAAATTTTCTCTCTCAGCATGACGTATGTAGGCTGTAACTCTACTTTTACTTTTAAAACAAAATTGCTTTTCGGAGAATAAATATTTCAGATAACAATTTGACTAAATTTGAAGTTCAACAGCTGCGATAGCTTCAAAATAATCAGAATCTTATCAACTATGCAGAAGATATTATAGCCACACTGCGTGCCATAGCTCAGCACCTGCGACGTAGCGCCAGACAGCGGTCGTTTATCACGCGGTCGATAAACCCACACAACTAACTATACAAACATTAACTATAAGAAAATTATTTCTTATTCTGGATATTTGAACACCAATAGGATATTCCTACGTGAAATTCCGCATACGTATTCTTATGCAATCCTTTCGTATTATTTTATAGTCGAAATAATGTTTGTAAGTAAACACCCATTTATGGTACTAGTTCCTAGACTAATTTATCAAAACAATACTAACATATAATCAAACTTTATGCCTCACCTCTGCTATTTTGATGCTTTTTTAATGTTGTAGTTAACGCGTCACGGAAAGTTTAAGGAAAATACAGCCTAATTGACCGCCTCACCGTCGTACTTACGAGTACAATCACGGCACGTAAGTCTAGTGCTGAACGAAACGTGGAGGGGACGCGCACGAATTGAATTGCATGAATGCGACTGGAGAGCGACTTATGCGCAATAAGCCAATCAGCGTGACTTATATGCAATAACGGTCACCACTAGAATTTAGTGCCACTACTTATACATCGTGTAATAGCGACGTAATAGAGTCTACTACGGCATTATTCCCATAATATTATATGGATGTCGTAAGAAGCGACAGAGGGTAACTGAAACAGGAGATGGGCAGCATCATCTTCATTATAAAAAAAATAACAATACAAAAAATTATCTTGTAACTAAATTTCTATAGTATTATTTATTTAAATTATATTGTTACAATTTTACCTCTCTGCTTCATCAGTTTTATTCAGCATGTGGTGAAACTCTGTTACAGGCTAGTTATAATAATATATATTTTATGTATGATTGTTAAACATACTGTTTAGTTTCCTTACATAAAAATAAATAAAAAATTCCATCCACCTGTCAAGCGTAGCAAGTATGACTAATATTCCCCTATGAGAAGGCCTATGTTCACCAGAGGACTTTAATAAGCTGTAATAATAATAATGACCACCGTTACTTGCACGCCGTATACAACCTGCTAATTGATGAATTTAGTGAGCTAATAACCATATTCTCCACCATGGACTTAAAATGGCTGATGACCCATTTCAAAACTGCATCAGACGACCTGTGTTATTAAAATACTTGCTTATACATAAAGGTGAGGTTTGATTTTTTCGTGTTGTGGCGGCGTAGGAGAATCCGGAACTTTCAGTCAGTGTCATAATGGATGCCAAACACGATCAAGTTTTTTTTTTATAGGAGTTGGCGCTAACGAGCATGCGGCACACCTGATAGTAAGTGACTACCGCCGCCCATGAACAACTACAACACCAGGGGAACTAGGGGAATTGCAGATGCCTTGCCGGCCTTTTAAAAAGGAGTAGGCTCTTTTCTTGAAGGTCCCTAAGTCGTATTTGAAGCGGCGTCCGGTAAACTTGACGGTGTATGGCTATTAGTGTGCATGTTTAGTCTACTTGAAGCAAAAATTGATTTCTATTCTGCCGGCTTGATCAAGCTTGCAGTGTCATGTAAACTTAAACGTGTGTATGAGCGATCAAGTATGCATGACGTTAGTAGGAGCGATAACCGAGAGACGCCATGGTTTCATCGGATGCGGCATCATGCAAACTTGACGGCGAACTTGAAAGTGAGTAGCCTATATGGATACACTGCAAACTGGAGGCCGTTTTAAGCGCGCTGAAAACTTGACGGTAAACTGGATCGTGTATGGCATCCATAAGATGCGACTGTGGGAAATGCCAAAAAATCTCATGGCTTCAGATGGATGGTGGTATAACTATCTCGCTTACACCTGACGTGAAATGGCCAACAACGATGGGCAACAGCGTCAAAATTGCAAGACGTCTTGTACTAAGATTGTCATCTGCCTATCAACCAAGCGTGGCCATCAGAGAGCAAAGAATCTACGGCGGAAGCGCGACGCGGTGATTCATAATTCATAACAATTTTCTAGTGTTAGTTTATTATTACATATTGATAATGGTAATCGCAATGGTATAATCCAAATTCTGCACTCTATTCTGCAGAATTTGGATTATAGATATTACCTATAAACCTAGTCCAACCGTGTAGTAACGGTGTATGGACAGCACGATCTTCCTGATAACAATGTAGTGTAGCCTCCACGACAGTAAATATTAGTGTTAAGTAGAATAAGTTTAATCAGTATAATTTATATGTAAGTATGATTTAGAATCAACAACACGTCTCTCTCTCATTTAACACTTTTTAAAACATTCCAACAACTCAAAATAATAATAAAAAAAGCCAGCCAAGTGCGAGTCAGACTCGCGCATGGAGGGTTTCGTACCACCGTAAAACACGTTTCTTTTAGAGGAGCCCCCTTTAATTTTTAGTTAATTTTTATTTTTATTATTTTTGTTATAATAATAATAATAGTCATTTATTTCAATCCATCAGATCATAGTTACAGTACTGTACATTAGTAGTAAACAGTACATTTGAAATGAAATTTAAATTTTGAATTATTGTTATTATTATTATAGCGGCAACAAAAATACACATTCTGTGAAAATTTCAACTGTCTACCTATTAGGGGTTATGAGATACAGCCCGCTGACAGACAGACGGACGGACAGCGGAGGCTTAGTAATAGGGTCCCGTTGGTTACCCTTTCTGTACGGAACCTTAAAAAGCTGCAGTTGAAAATCCACCTGACAGACGTAGCAACTATGGCAAAATCCCCCCCTATAAAGCAACCTATGGGGGAGCCCTATGTTCAGCAGTGGTTTTTTATAGGCTATAATGGATGGATGAATTCTAGTCATAACATAATAAAATATTGATTTTCCATTATTAGTCGGTCGTCAGAGCTTCGATCGTTAATAAGCAGTGTGTTCTGCATGCAGGTGAAATTATAATTTAGGGGAAAATTACATGTTCCTCTTTATACCTCATCATCATAATATAACAATTCATATATCAAATAATTTAGAGACGATGGCAAGAGACTCGACGGTATGACATTGGTTCCTTGGAAGAGAGGTAAAGCCCTAGTGTGGGATGCTACTTGCGTAGCTCTGTCTACGCAAGTATTGTGTGAGTGTCTACGCTTATGGGGGCCTCTCATCTCAGGGGTACCACATTTAGAGCCGGGGCGGCATCAGATGCAGCTGAACTGAGTAAGTGGCGCAAATATGAGTCTCTGAGAAATGACTGCATATTTGTGCCATTTGCTGTAGAGACTATCGGTCCGTGGGGTCTACGTGCGGTGAAGTTCTTAAAGGAACTCCATCCACGGCTGGTCATTGCTGCTGGCGATAAGAGGGTTGGTTCTTTTCTCGCTCAAAGGCTAAGTATTCAGCGGGGAAACGCAGCCAGCGTTCTTGGCACAATACCGCGGAGAGTAGGACTGTATGATAATTAAGTTACTAGTTTAGTTTATTTTTTTATTATAGTTTTTAATATTGTATATAATAAAATATTGTATATTATGTAAATAAATGATTTCAAATATACTGTTGTTAGGAGGTCAGGTTCCTTTCTTGTTCACCGAGGAAGTGCAACTAGTGGGAGTAGAGCTACATACTGTATATTATGATAATTTTAATTCTTTATTTCGTTTCAAATATCGTAATAATATCGTATTGTTTATTTTATGTTATGTTAAAAAATAAATATTTTTAATGATGCCGAACATTATACACAAATTCGCATAAAAATTTATTTAACACAAGTGATATAGAGTTCCCGTTATCTGTAAATGCAAAAACAAATTCACTGGGACATGCGACCTCGTAACGTCACGCTTGATAAATGTTCACGATTTTTCATATCGTCGTGGCTCAGCCGCGCTTTTGTTTTCACATGACATAAAAATTGAAGTTAAAGCTGCTATACAATATTTAAAATAATAAAAAATATGAATTTAATATAACATATCATGTCTTTAAATAACTATATTTTTTTAAATAATTTTTTACATAATAAAATTTAAAAGAAAAATTATTTGTAGCTTATTTTGGACATCACTTTCATCACGACATAATTCTGTAAAAAAATAAATAAAAGTGGAATCTTGTTATAAGCCTTCACATATGAAATTAGCGTTATGTGATTTGGCATTGTAGGACAAAAAGGGCCGATTAACTACATATTGACAGTAGATTTCTATTAAAATGGAAATTAATCCATGGGAATGAGTTGTGATTGGAAAGCATAAATTTTCAAAGGTGTTTTCACCGCCTCATAGGAGTGAAATTTTTTTCCATTAAAAGAAACTTAAATTCGAGAGGAAAAATGTAAATCTACCTATAAGAGAAAGTCCTAGCGACTAAGTTGGGTGACACAAATTTTTCCAATTCAAGGAAAAAGGAGATTTTCCTGCAATACACCAAATTGACGCAAATGAATAAATACCGTTTCTTTTTATTTGTTCGAATGTCGCTATTTGTGTCATTGCTTTCATTTCGTCAATACTCAAGTCTCCATTAGTCGTCCAGTAAAGTTTGACCCGTTAGTATGTAAAGCTGAGCAGTGAAACGTATCTTATACTTCTGCTATTAGTTGGGGTATTTATCTGTTATACAATTAATTTTAAAGAATTTTTTTAACTATAAAAAGTACTGGTAAATACTCAGTTATATGAAAAATTACATTTACTTAATACTTTTGATAATTATTTTATTATTCTGTTGTTCACTTAGTGCATTTGTGTATAGCATATGATTTTCAATTACTATGTAATTATTAGAAATTAAAATAAAATTTATTAAGTTAATATATTTATTTTTATAACATTCCACTTAAATTAATTACTAATTTTAGGTGTTGGGTGTCAATTGCCTATCATTATAAAACACTTAAAGTTTGTATGGATTTCAATACACAGATAAAGTGGCCTAAAGTTACTTAATACATTTTGTAATTTCTATCATGGGTAGATAAGCGACTTTGATTCTTTTGTCTCGTGCGTCACGTTTCTTATTACAAATGTACAGGTTCGGTTTGGACGGAAGGAGATGATATTATGGCTTTCCGATAAGTGCAGAAAATGCGACCTATTCATTCAGAATGTTTAGCAAAACACAAAATTTTGCATTTTGCACGTTTGCCTTCTAGACCATCGATATATACAATAATCTATTGCTCTCACTGTATACCTCCTGCGTAGTTAATTGCTTTTGACTGTATTATAAAATTGCCACTGTGAATTGACGGATGAAAAAACAATAGCATACATACGTCACAGTAATACAAATTAAGTGATTACAAAAAGATTTTACACTGATCTTCGTTAAAATGTTTATAAATACTATCTGGACTATATAGTTAAAAAAATACATGGCACTCATTTAAAATGATATTTAATTCGGTAAATTAATTGGTGTAGGATTTAATTATTGTATTAAATATATATTTGCAGATGGGAGCTTTAATCTATTCTAACAACATGACATAGATGCAAATACAACCTTACTGAAGACGATTGGCTTTCAGTAAAGGTTAAAGGGTGCTTAATTTGGTTAAACTTTCGTTATTTACATTCAACGTGGAACCCAATACCTTGGCATTTTGTAATGTAAATTTCAACTAAACGAAGAGAGGATTCCGGAAGAGAATTATGTAAAATAGTATTATTTCATACTAGTAAAAATACTCGTATAGTGCCATTAAAAAGATAGTTTAAGTTTTTGATAACTGAAATTATTCCATTAAGTTATTTTTGGTTTAAGAGCGTTCTCTATTAAAGCTATTCGTATGTCGCACGGTAAGTTACAGTGGCGGTGCAGACTGTGGTGCCATTGCGGCATTCTATATCAGGTCGGTGAGGGTACAGTGAGAAGTTACTAGCAAACAAAGACGTCTCACGTTTGCGATGCCATAACGACCAAATTAGTGCTTATAGTGCCAGATCTAGTGTTTTCTTATAATTCACACACACGCACACACACACTCAAAGTGAGAACCTATTATTGGCATTAGGGATTATTTGAAAAGTTCGGCTAAATTTATAACATCCTGTTGGTTCTATGATCAATAAAGAAAAAAACGCACGCGTTGTATCAAGTGCTAAATTTAACGCTGCTGCGTAGTGATGTGAAATCGCACTGACCGTGTGTGCCACACTATACAAGGGAGCAACAGAATTTAATAATTGGTTTGCTCAATCATAGAGATTCTGTTCAAGGAATATGAAGAAAATTAAAAAATTAAAAATACTTTATTTGACAGTTGGCACCTTTACAAATAATTTAGCAGTGGTTCTCACACTAGGCTCGCAGCAGTATCGTGAGAGCGATATACACATAACAAAAACAAAATTAGTGCACGGCTGACTTTACAAAGCTATCCCTCACTAAATGTCTTTCTCATTTTATTTATACACACTTACACATACACACACACACACACACACACACACACACACACACACACACACACACACACACACACACACACACACACACACACACACACACACACACACACACACACACAACACACACACACATACACACACACATATATATATATACATATATACATTCATATATACATATATACACAAGAACATACATACACACACATACATATTATATAATTTGTTAATATTACAGTATTTTGAATTACTACTATAATAACAATATCATTATTGGGCATATAGTTACTATGACAATGTTTGAAGCAGTTTCTCTGATTTTTTATAACTAAGCATAAGCAACTAATTTCGTATTTTCATTCTATATGTAGTAGAACTTACCAACTTCAGATATTTAATTTCGTTTAGATATTTAACTCTTTTATCGGTAAAGCCACCAACCCCGAACGTCGTTTGTATCGCAATTGGCCCCTTCTCATAATTATAGTTTTTGTGGAATTCTTATTTCTACAGACTGAATAAACCAATTGCAATAAATCCATGGCGGTACCAGTTTGTTGATAGCACAAAATATTTCTTCTCTTTATTTACATGTGGCATTCTAAAACTTGCTACGTTGTAAAGTTTCAGTGTGTTGCTAGCTTATATAAGCTACAGGTACACATGCATGATGCATCCTAATAGTTTTATATTCAATGCCGAGAAATAATTCAATATTCTGGAGCCCACATCCTACTCGCATGAAATTCAATCTGTTCTCCTTTGGTACAGTTTATCTATTTATTCACGTAGCCTTTATTCAATAAAACTGTATGCTGCCATTTAACTTAATAACTTTACTAAGTAAGTAACAGTGTTATAAGGCTTCCTTCATCACTATTATATATTATACAAGTCAAAAGTAACTACTTACATACGAGTACGTCAGCTGTACTGCATACAAAGGGTTTTTGTCCTGAAAGTAATCCGAAAGCTTTTTTGTCATTAGTTAAGAAAATCATGAGGTCAATAATGATTTCGTATATTTATGCGAATACTACACATGGGTTAAAAGTAATGTTACGGATTTTATCGCGTTTAATTTTAACTATTTTAATTCCCTACGTTTTATTATAAAACTTTTAAAAAAAGTTGAAGGTACTAGTAGCCTTTGTTAATTATGACTTCGGGACGTCATACACCACAGTTACACTCCTCCCCCCCCCCCCCCCCCATAGGTGGTGTAAAGTATCCGAAACGTCGGGAATTAGAAAAGTTTATATTAAATGAGACAAAATCTGTTAGACTAGTATTTCGTCTAGATGCAATATAACAACGACACTGACGGCGCTTCAACACGACTTTATTGCACGCCTCATAACGTTAATAAGCGTTATTAGGTAGTGTTTTACTCTCAACACATCAACCTCAAGCAATTTTGTAACCATATTGCACTTATACGATAATATGAGTAGCCGTTTGTTAAGAAAACACTCTAATTAATCCATCTTACATTTTCTCAAAAATTATTTTATATTGATACATGCTACATTAAAAAAAACGGTTTTTGCGATGACTTCCGAAAACAATGACATATCGAGACCTGGTTTTTTATTAGCTTCATAATTACATCAACTGCTTCCCTATTTCATATCAATAGTCTAGGACGCGTAGTTTTATTCCTATTAAAAATTTAAAGGCGCTTTCATATTTTTTAGCCCTTGACAGACATAGTACAAATGTACCATACAGCTTATATCGATTTTACACGTTGTGTAATCGATTTATGTTGATAATTAATTTTTTTCCTCAAGATAAAATGAAACGCTCATGAAGCGTGCTCTTTTGGATTTTCCAAACTATTTGTTTGTAACCTGTTTGCAACTCGCTTCTCTTCTATATTTAATACCGTAAAAAAATTATCAATATAGTGAGAAGTGCCAACTTTTTCGTATAATATTAAAAAGCACAGTATTAGAAAAATATATTTTAGATAAGAAGATTTCCACAACAGCCGTCGCTAACCAATTACTACATCAAGCCCTTCTTGTGTCGGCGTATATAAGAGAAAGTTGCCCTTTAACACGAACTGAAGCAATAAGGCGGAAAAATCCAATGACCTTGAACTTCTTAATTATTATTAATGGTTATTGTTTAGGCGTTTATTTTAGAATAATTCAGTAGCTTTTTATCGCTATTATTTTTGTGTATCTCGTTTGAAACTATTGACCGTCTATATACTGGACCAACTCCAAATATCATTGCATCGACCTATTATTTAAGGTATAAAAGCAGGTACAAACGTTGCTACCGCCATATCTAATTAAGTCTCAAATTTATACACACAAATAATATTGTCAACTCGGATTTCCTCAAAACCTTTTATTCATTCGTTCGCAACCGGCAATCTCCGTTCTTACTCGCACGCACGGTGTCAGTATTATACCACAATTTAAAGAATTATACTGTGTCTCCCCTCGCTCTTTACAACGCATCTTTTATCTATTTAAATTACCAAAAACTTAAAGTCACGGCCGCGAAATGTGCAGTATCGTAAGATTCGTCCTTGGGTGTCGCCAGGTTAGTACGTGCTCCATTTCCCATATGCCGGTTGTCAATTCAAAATTTAAATCCAACATAATCGGCAAATACAGTCCACTAATTTTTAAATATAATTTTCATTTTATACAGCTTCTTGAGATCTAGTATAACAATTTCTGCATGGTTATACAATCAAGATTTCTACAGAGCATGGACAAGTTCAACATTTCTCCACACTGCTCAACGACTTGTCTCAAAATTACAGGAGCATTAACTAGAAGTTCTCCGTTATCCACCGTACATTCTAACCTTGCTGCTACTGATTTCCGTCTTTGATGGTACTCGTATAAACAGGGGCTTTAATTTTTCCATACCCTATATCTTAGCACCGATTTCAGAAGCTATTTGTGGATATTATTTTATTCTATTTAGTTATTTGAAGTCGCCCTTACATTTTATAAAAAATTTAATATAACAATTAATTATTAATATATAATAAGTATATTATTTTCATAAAAATATCTGTAGTTCTTATAAAACATCAAAGAACTTACGGCTAGTATCCCATTACAATTTAATACAAATAAAAACTACATACTTGTTGTTTGAGTAAACATTTTATGTTATCAACCCATTAAAATACAAGTAGTGTAAATAAGGGTAAGTAAATATATTCTAGGAGCCTGTACTCTATATTTGAGCATAAAAATACATACCATTCTGAAAATCCGTTTGAGTGTAGTTTCACAAAACATTGATAATCTCGGTCTCTTACTACACTATCAAATTACAACTATCAAATAACTTTTAATACTATAAATATATATTTTTATAATGATTTCTTAATATTTACGCGAACATTACACATTGAATAGAATAGAAGAGAACAGAGTCACTTTTTTATTTTTATCAGTGGTTCGCAAAAAAACCTCTGTGCTGGGAAAAACCAGCAAGAGACCCAGCGGGACTTTTTTTTAAAAGCACAATTTACAATATAATATTTTGTACAATTATTATGAAAACGTTTAGAAACAGCATGGTAGTGATTACCTCATTCCCAGGGGTTATTATAAGCCATGTACTCTTTAGTAGTTTAATAACCTTTACGAGACAATTTTTGCTTAATAAATAAATTAAACTTTTTGATATAAAAGGTCCGCATACTTTCTGGGACTCCGTTGTAAAGGTGTATACATTGCCCAATGAAGGACTTACTGACCCTTTGGAGTCGAGTAACTGATACAACAAACTTATCCTTGTTCCTAGTATTTACAGAATGTACATCACTATTTTTAATAAAACTTTTTGTTTTTGTGTACATACAATAAGTTCTCGTAAATATATTGAGAGGCCAAAGTTATTTCTTTAAATTTTTCTCTAAGGGATTCGTTCGAACTTAGGTTTAAATTGCTCTTATGGCTCTCTTTTGCAAAACAAAGATAATTTTAATGTCAGTCGCATTTCCCCATAGCAAGATTCCATTCATTGAATTTTTCATTCATTCTATGGAAATAACTAAAATAAACTAATCTAGGTGTTTCAACACATGTAAGGCATCTAATCTTTTTTACACCATATGCTGCAGAACTAAGTTTACTTGTTAGTTTAAATATATTAGGGCACCATTGAAACTTCTCGTCGACTGTAATACCGAGAAAAACAGTGGATTCAACAAGACCTGATTGACTGGTATTCAACTTTTTAACATTAGGTTTAGTGAATTTAATACATTAAGTTTTATTACAGTTCAAAAGCAAATTATTGACGTTAAACCAGTGTACTATTTTTGATATAGCATTATTCACTTCGTCATATTTCAATAATTGCCTTTTTAGTCGAAAAATCAACCAAATGTCATCAGCAAATAATATGGTTATTCCCTATCAAGTAAGGTAAGTCATTAATATAAACTAAGAACAGAAAGGGACCAAGAACTGAGCCCTAAGGGAGACCCATAGATACTACCGATCCGGAAGAACTGCATCCATTAATAACAACTGTTTGCGTTCTATTATTTAGATATGATTATGCTTACTGATTAATTTCTCATGGTGAAAACAGTCGAAAGCCTTGGAAAGATCACAAAATATACCCAAAGCATCTTCTGAATCTTCCCATGCACAGGAAATATGTTTGATTAGCTCAACACCGGCGTCAGTTGTCGAGCGACCTCTTGTAAATCAAAATTGATTGTTATGTAGTAATTTATTTACATTAAAAAATACTTAACATTTGATCTAGAATATTTTTGAAAAAATTTTATCGAGCGTTGGCAATACAGAAATAGGTCTAAAATTAGGGAGGTCCAATTTACTGCCAGATTTAAATAAAGGTATAACTTTATTATGTTTTATTAAATCAGGAAACACACCAGATTCGACACTAGCATTGTAAATAATAGCAAGTTGGGGTGCGATCACATCTATTATAGACGTAATAACTTTGAAATTCCCCATAGATCTGCTGATTTCTTAATATCAATAGTTTTGAAATATTTTACAATATCACCTGATAATATTCTATGAAATGCAAATTCTTTTTTACAGACATTTACATTTTGTTTGAGTAATGACTCGACGACAGCAGGGGAGAAATTGAGTGACTTTGTAGTCAAGATCGGAATGTCGGTAAAGTATTGTTCAAAAGCCGTTGCAACGTCTTGATCTGATTTCGTCAAATTATTGTTAAAATCTCATTGAAAGTTTAAGTTGTGTAGTTTCATCTTGCCAGGTTCACTTATGATTATACTCCAAGTCACTTTAATTTGATTAGAGGCATTCTTAATTTTGTTTCTTAAATATAAAGACTTGGCTGCGCAACACACTCTTTTAAATATTTTGTATAATATTTCATTGTAAAGGTCATACAACTTTTGTCTACTCCTATGGATTCCTACGGTCGCACACTCATTAAACGATTTGCAACTGTTTAAATAGAGTGTTTTATCAGTAAATGTTTTATTAAATTCTAGACTTATTAGTTTATATTAATGATCTATATAAATAGTTAGTATTGTTTTATATGTAAGAAAAAGTAGTTTTTTGGCTATATTACTTCTAAATCTCTCTAAGCGATGTTCATTTATTGGAGCAAGCACAACTTTCTTAACTTTCTATTTTTTGTGCACATAAGGTAGCGAGACTAACTGTCCACAGTGATCAGAACTTAAATTTTGAATAATTTATTTATGTAAGGGCTCAACATTTGTTAAAATATTATCTATACAAGCTGCACTAGGGCCTGCAATACGTGTTGGCTCAAAGAACAAATTAACAAGGTTGTATGATTTGAGTAATAATCTAAACTTAATACTCATCGAAGAAGTTTCAAGAATATTGATATTAAAGTCTCCACATACGACGACAGATTTATTCTGTTTATTAAGTTTAAGCAAAACTTCCTCCATAATTTTTTCAAAACAATCATACCTAGAATGTGGGCGTCTGTAGACACTGACAACAATGAAGTGCTCGAACTCAACAGATGCCATTTCTACAGTTTGCTCAACAGACAGGCTCCCAATATCCTTACGTTCTTTACTTATTAATAATTTATTAGCTAATATTAAGGACCCACCGCGTCATTTTTTTACTCTGTTAAAGCAACTGACCACCTGGTGTTTACTGAAATTAAACATATTATAGTTATAATCTTTTAATCAATGTTCAGTTATACAAAAATATGTATATTGTTACTATTTAAAAACAATTCAATTTCTAGTTTTTTGCCCAACATGCCTTGCATATTTTGATGCACCTAGAAATTATACAATTAACTATTTGTGAGCTACATTCTGGATAATTTAAATTTTTACTATGACTGCTAGATATTACCTCTATTGTCTCATTTTCTAATTTAAGTAACTTGGAACTGATTCCAAATTCAATGTAAAATCATTACACTGCTCAATAGAAGCAGATATTTGGGTAGCCAAACCTTGGCTGAGTTAAAATATAAATAATAAGATAGCACATTTGCTATCAGTCTTATACTATACTTGGATTTGTAATACCTATCTCCAGTCATAAACTTCTTAATTAAATTATTTATGTCAATCACAAGAAATTTATCATTATAATTCTTACATTTAAATGTCAAATTTAAATTACTATTACGTGTCAAGTTATTCATTAATAAATTTAAATCATATGTTAGATAATTTTCCTGTGGCCACCCCTGTATGTAAGGTAATGTAAACATGATAACTTTATATACATTTAAGTTAGACATTCAATATATTTAATAATTGATTTTTGTTCACATTACCTCTTCTTCCAACAAGAATGATCAATGTAGTATTAGAGCAAAATTTACTAGTTAAAATTTTATTCATTATTTGCCTTAATGATGCTCCAGGCATGCAATAATTATTAGGTCCTTACACATAAAATTAGCGTTTTGTCGTACTGACCACTTTGATCTGAAATCTTCCTTGGTTAATCCTCTTTGGTTAAGAATTCTAAATTCAAATTTATAAATTCATTTAGCTGGTACATTTGAGTTTTTAAAACAGTTATTCGTTTGTTTTTTCCTCATTATTAGGGTTCCGTACCTTAAAAGGAAAAAACGGAACCCTTATAGGATCACTTTGTTGTCCGTCAGTCTGTCTGTCTGGAGGTATCAAGCTGAAAAACATATCAAATACTCAAGTCTACTGTCCCTTGAAGCTGTGAAAAAATCAAACTTCTAAGCCAACGCAATTAAAAGATACAGCCATTTATGCCGCAAATTTTTCATTCGCAAGGGAATCAAAACCTACAGGATACCTCCCGTGAACTCAGAATCTTAAAATTTGGTACGAAGGAACGTATTATAGCACAGATAAAGGAAAAATTTCGAAAAGTATAAATTTTTAGTTACATCATATATTAAAAATATTTTTTAATAATTTTAAACTTATATACCTACGGATTCGTTCGGAACCCTCGGTGCGCGAGTCCGACTCGCATTTGGTTTTTTTTTTCTTTGGCGTCGCTTATTACCGCACAATGGAAAACATGAAATATCGGTATATTTACGATTACGAGTTCTACCGTGGCACCAGTTCTGCAGAAACAGCTCGAAGAATTAATAATGTGTACAGTGCTGGTGTCGCAAAAGAAAGCACGTTTTTGGTTTCAACGTTTTCGTTCTGGAAATTTCGACTTTCAAAACCAAGTTAAAGGCTATTGTGGAAGCGGATCCATCCCAAAGTACTTCAGAGATAGCTGCAGGCTTCGGGGTAAGTGATAAAACTGTATTACTACACTTGAAGCAAATCGGGAAAGTAAAAAAACTTGAACGATGGCTACCCCATGAATTGAGTGAATCGAACTTGCAAACACGCGTCGACTGCTGTATTACTTTGCTCAACCGACACAATAATGAAGGGATTTTAAATCGAATCATTACTTGTGATGTAAAGTGGATACTGTACGATAATCGGAAGCGCTCGTCGCAATGGCTGAACTCTGGAGACCCAGCCAAATCCTGCCCTAAACCAAAATTGACTCAGAAAAATTTACTTGTGAGTGTTTGGTGGACTAGCGCCGGTGTCGTTCACTACAGCTTTCTAAAATCTGGCCAAATGATTGCGGCAAATATCTATTGTCAGCAACTGCAAGCCATGAAGGAAGAACTAGCTGCTAAACAACTGAGATTGGTCAATCGCTCTAGGCCACTGCTGCTTCACGACAACGCAAGACCACACACTGCACAACAAACAACTACTAAGTTAGATGAGCTACAATGTCTGAGACATCCACCGTACTCCTCGGACTTTGTTCCAATAGATTACCATTTTTTTCGGAATTTGGACAACTTCTTACAACGAAAAAAATTCAACTCCGATGCGGCAGTCCGCCTTCAAAGAGTTTATTGATTTTCGTCCCCATGATTTTTTTAGTAAAAGGATCAATGAACTACCTATGAGATGGCAAAATTACATAGATAACAACGGTGCATACTTTGATTAATTTAATATATTTTACAAAAAAAATTGACTTTATATTCCTCCCGTACAAAACGCCAATTTCATATGTAAGGACCTAATATTTATCTGTTGCTCTTTTAAATATTTATTTAATGATATTCCCAAATTTTTACCTATGTCATCATTATACACAATAACTTTATTTTTTTCCTTATGTGAATTACTTCATGGTTTTATATTTTTTTTTATAGTACAGTCATGGATTGTAGATGAATAAAATGAGTCAATATTGCTTGTTGTGTTATTAACACACACTTTCCGTAAAGAACCAGGCATTGAGCGTTGATATTTTTTTATAGGTTACGGTGACAAACGTGCACACAGTCCACCTGATGGTAAGTGTTTGCTGTGACCCATAGAAATCTACATTTATCCTCGATAGAGAATCAAAATGCAGATGATGCGTCGTTACCCGTGAGGACTAAGATGGAATGCCTCTTTTCCAGTAAAATGGGTCTCAGGTTCTCTACACTCACCATACGAAACACAGCAGTGTCAAGCTGCCATTTTACGCTAGTATTCTGTGAGAGTGTGGTCCTTCCCCGGTCGAGCCGACCGATTCATGCTACAACTATACTACTAATATAGCTGCAGCATGGCTCTACCACGTACAAAATTGATATTCATTTTGATATTTTAATAAGGAGTCAAAACGTCCTTCCATATATTTACATAACTTTACCATATTATCCATCGTCAGTATGTGTTCTTTTATCTCATTCTCTTCTGATTTATATTTATTCGACATAATTTGTAATGAGGTTTGAAAAGATAAAATTTCTGAAATAAGACACTCTATATCAGTCTCATAACAATTTTTCATGTTTTCCGCGTCAACTGAATACAATTTATATATATATATATATATATATATATAATTTCCTTCTACTATTCTTCTTTCCTTTCTGTTCTTTTCTGCTGTTCTTGATGTACAGAATTATCACCAGTCAAATATATTGATTTGCATTCTACGATCTCATCGAACAGACTCTGAGTTTGGCATGCTTGCAAGTGATCTATAAATTGTTTAAATTGCAAAATTTGTTCATTAGCCTTTATTAACTGTAACTCCAATACACCAATTAATCTGAGGGATTCCTTATATTCTTTGCTGCATCGGTTGAACTCATCGACTATCTCCTGGAGCTGATCTCTTTCCTTTAAAATAGTTGTATAGTGTCTATGCAACTTTATCTAACATATCACTTATTAATTGTGTATTTTTATAAATTATACTCATTATTTATTTTTCACTGTCATCCCTTTTTTTAACCAACTGCTCACACTGCTCCTTGGACGCCTTCAGTTCTTGGAGCGCAAGATGAAGTTGGTTTTCCATCTGGCGCGTCCTGGCATTGTGAGTATTCATTTTACTATGTACTATAAATTGTAAAAGAAAACAAAAATGGAAAATCAAAGAAGCATAGTAAGCAAATGTCCAATTGTAGGTAGGATTTTAACAGATATCAAATCAAATTATCAAGAAAACAATTTAAAATGAAATCCGCAAACAACAACAACATTTTTATGTTATATCGTAAATATAAATGGGGACAACAAGAATTACAGTAAATTTATACTAACTTTAAAACTCTAAACGAAGTTAGTTACCTGCTGTCACTTGTGTTAATACACAATACATTTATTTATTTAGATATTGACGACTTTTACAAATTATACTATACAAATTGGTCGTAATTCACAACTAAAACTCAAGTTTGAGATGGAAATTATGAAATTATAATATTTAATTTTATGAAATTATTTGGGAACAAATCATTAAACAATTTGTCACCGGGGTTGCCACAAGCCAACCAGTTTCAATGAAACTATGTTTACGGATTTTATCGCTTTTAATTTACTTATTTAAATTCCCGACGAATTTACAGCAACCCATGGTCACGGGAGTCACTAAGATGCTTGACGTACTGATGTCACAGTTATCCCGGCTAATTTCAGTTTTTGAAAATTAATTTTGATTCGATCTACGCAGAATGAACTTACAGTATCTTGAAGTCTTGCAGTGGTATGCTTATGTTTGGATTTAATTTTGTTAATTATAGGATCCCAAGCAGATGGCAGCACCCATCTATCTTCTCTATTGAAATTAGGATGTTTTTTTTTAAATTTCAATAGCTTCGCGTACATCCTTGGTAGGAAGTACTCTGTAATCTTGTCTAGAAATTACATGATCTCAAGCTAGAGATGAAAATTAGCGACTATAAGACACTAGTTATTCTCGTCCTTTTATGTGGTGCAGAGACATGGCGCCTTTACAAAAAACTTGAAACTTGACTCTTACCACCACAAAGATGTTAGACATCTGTCCTAAGATCAAGTGGCAGGACCGTGTTCCTAATTCTAAGGTTCTGCGCCTTTCTGGAATGCGCGACATAGAAGCTCTTTTAGTGCAACGTCATCTCAGGTGGTGCGGACACGTCCTCCGCATAGAAGATAAAAGATACACCTGAATGCCTGCGGTATAAACCCTGAGTGTTGGGAGGAGCTTGCCACAAGAAGGTCAACTTGGCGATTACTATCTTTAAAATAATTAAATCGTTTTGATAAAAGCCGCCTCAAAACTCTAAATTTAAAACGCCAAATGCGCAAAGAGAAACATAAGCCATCCAATGCGTACACTTATAAATAGTCTGGCCAACTCTACTGTAAGTTACGCTGCTTCGACGTAACAAGGACGAAATGTCTTGACGTATGGCATCTAAATCTTCATTACCAATGTGGCAGCACGGCCGTAGCTGTTGACCGTTCGGCAATCGTCGGGAGCCCTCGGCTGCGCTGGAGCAGCCGGTTCGTTTTTCGCCGCCTCGCCAGTCGATGTGACCGTCCGACGCCGTGAGGCCGCTCGTCCGCGCTCCGATCCACGACTTTAAACTTCGTAGAAATAAACGGTTATTTAATATATGTGGTGTGTTGATTATTCGCATCCCCACATATAATTGGTGACCCCGAGTTCTCAAAAAAAAAAAAACTGTATAGTCGTGCAGTGTGTGTGAACTGTGTGTTTTTTTTTTGTCGGTTTAAATAAATTGACCGTTGTAATGATGTCAAAGAGTGGAAATACGACAAGTGACGAACAAGAAGTGTGTCGAGTGGCCATTAAGGTACCTCCATTTTGGCCGGACGAGCCCGCGCTTTGGTTTGTACAGTTAGAAGGACAATTTGTGCTTTCAAATATATCGCAGGACAATACAAAGTTTTACCATGTAATTGCTAATCTGGACTATAAATACATATCGGAGGTTAAAGACATTATAACTAATCCACCAGTTGAGAATAAATACGAAAAGTTAAAAAAGGAGCTTATATCGAGGTTATCGGCTTCTCAAGAGCAAAGAGTTCGGCAGCTTGTGGCACACGAGGAATTAGGAGACCGCAAACCTTCGCAGTTTCTACGGCATTTGCGCAATTTGGCTGGAACCGATGTCCCAGACGAATTTATCCGATCTTTATGGACGAGTCGCTTACCAAGTCATATTCAAGCTATCATAGCTACGCAGACAGATGTAAACTTGGATAATGTAGCTTTATTGGCGGATAAGATCAACGAAGTCACTCTCCAACCTCAGGTGCATCACATAGCCACACCGCCACATCACACCGCCACTTCAGCCACACCGTCAACTTCGTCCGAATTTGAAGAATTGAAGCGCCGCTTAGATGACTTATCTCGTCAGGTGGCCTCTCTGACAATGTCACGTTCTCGCCCTCGTTCCCGATCACGTGGTCATCATCCCAATGGTCAACGCCGCTCACGAAGCCGCTCTGCTACTGGCACATGGAAGTGCTGGTACCATTGGAGGTTTGGTAGCTCTGCAACTAAGTGTCGCTCCCCTTGCTCGTTTTCACAGGGAAACGACAAGGGCAGTCCATAATGGCGGCCGATGACTGCCGTTCACCAGGCCGCTTATTCGTGACAGACATTAAAACAAAAGTACAATACTTAGTGGACACTGGTTCAGACTTAAGTGTATTTCCGTTGTGTAAATTACGCAGTAAGAGACTACATAAAACAAACTATGAGCTTTTCGCAGCTAATGGCTCAGCAATCGCTACGTATGGTTGGGTTAATTTAACTTTAGATTTAGGCTTACGCCGCGCTTTTAGTTGGAGATTTGTGATAGCTGACGTCACAAAACCAATTATCGGCATAGACTTTCTTTCATTTTTTAATTTGCTCGTAGACGCTAGACACCATCGTTTAGTAGACAATACCACCTCTCTTATTGCTAAGGCTTATTCTGCTTCATCATTTGCTTTGTGCCAAATTAAAGTGTTTACAGGTACTTCACGCTATCATAGCCTGCTGTCACAGTACCCTGAAATCACGCGGCCGTCTGGAGATCCTGCTGTACGGGAAGTGAAGCACCACACCGTCCATTTCATCCACACTACGCCTGGACCACCTGTCTTCTGCCGTCCACGACGCCTAGCACCGGATCGGCTCCGCATTGCCAAGCAGGAGTTCGAGGACATGGTAAGAATGGGTATTGCCCGGCGCTCCGACAGTGCATGGTCCTCACCGTTACACTTAGTACCAAAAAAAGATAACACGTTTCGTCCATGTGGCGATTACCGTGCGCTCAATGCCCGAACAATCCCCGACCGATATCCGGTTCGCCATATAGGTGATTTTACACACAATCTTTTTGGCTGCCAAGTGTTCAGTAAAATCGACCTGGTGCGAGCGTATAATCAAATTCCAATCGCACCAGAAGATGTATGTAAAACGGCAATTGCTACACCTTTCGGCTTGTTTGAGTTTCCTTTTATGGGGTACGGGTTAAGGAACTCAGCGCAAACTTTTCAACGATTCATGGACGAAATCCTTAGGGACATAGACTTCGCTTTTCCCTACTTAGATGACATCCTGATTGCGTCAAAAGATGAAGCTAATCACGAGCGTCATTTGTGTACAGTCTTCGAGCGCCTTCGAGAGCATGGTGTTGTCATAAATACTGCTAAAAGCATCTTCGGAGTACCAGAGGTGGAATTTTTAGGCTTCATGGTCTCAGCTGAAGGTACGAGGCCCACAAAAGAAAAGGTCAGTGCTATTTTAAATTTTCCATTACCTAAAAATGTACGAGAGCTCAGAAGATATCTTGGTATGTTAAATTTTTATCGCCGATTCATACCAAACGCTGCTCAAGTACAGACGCCGCTGCATCTTCTATTAAAAGGAGAAAATGTAAAGCCATCTACGCTCATTACCTGGAATCCAAAACTCGAACAATGTTTCGCAGAAAGTAAGTCAAGTTTGGCAAATGCCAGTTTACTAGCTCATCCCGATCCGACAGCAGAATTGGCGATTGTTACGGACGCATCAGATACTGCTGTAGGAGCAGTTCTACAACAGAAGAATGACTCAGACTGGATACCGTTAGCATTTTTCTCCAAAAAGCTTAACACAGCTCAAAGGAAGTATAGCCCATATGATAGAGAGCTGCTAGCTATGTATGAGGCAATAAAATATTTTAAATTTATGATAGAAGCTCGATCGTTTACATTATTCACTGACCATAAACCACTTATATCAGCATTTAATAAAAATTCACAGAATTTATCACCACGACAATTTCGATACCTTGATTACATATCACAATTTACTACAGATATCAGGTATATTAAAGGTGACGATAACATTGTTGCGGATACACTTTCTCGGATAGACGCTATCTCAAACGTAATAGACTTACAAAAACTTAAAATTTCACAAGAAAAGGATAATGACCTCGTTAAACTTATAGAAGGCAATTCTTCACTGAAGCTGCAGAAAGTTGCCATTTCTGACTTCGGGAAGAAACTGTACTGCGACATATCCGGTACGTCTCCTCGTTTATATTTGCCGTTAGAATTTCGTCGTGAAGCATTTGATTCGATACATGGGTTAAGCCACCCAGGAGCGAAAGCTACAATCAAGTTGGTAGCACAACGATACGTGTGGCCCAGTATGAAAAAAGACTGTAGAGAATGGGCACGTGCATGTATAGACTGTCAGCGCTCTAAAGTCTTTCGACACACTAGATCGCCAGTACAACCTTTCTCGCCACCGTCCAATAGATTTTCGCACGTGCACATCGATTTAATTGGACCATTACCTGTTTCGCACGGTTATAAATATTGCTTAACGTGCGTAGACAGGTTCACACGTTGGCCCGAGGTAGTTCCTTTGGAGGATATAAAAGCCGAAACTGTGGCTAATGCCTTTACTCGTGGCTGGATCTCGCGTTTCGGATGTCCTCATAAAATAACCACGGATAGAGGAAAACAATTTGAGTCGCACATATTTAAAGAGCTATCTAAACTCACAGGTTCTCTCCACATCTCTACCACCGCTTATTATCCAGCAGCTAACGGCCTCGTAGAGCGCTTTCACCGACAACTGAAAGGTGCCATCATGTGCCATGCAAATAAGGACTGGTATGAAGTTCTTCCGCTAGTTCTTCTAGGAATACGCTGCGCCTGGAAAGAGGATATAGCAGCATCGGCTGCTGAGTTGGTGTACGGTGAGACGTTACGTTTACCTAGTGATTTCTTTATATCGAGCCTAAAACAAGTCACTGACTACACAGATTTCGTATCCAGGTTACGCTCACATATAAGAGAGTTAAAACCCTCAATAGTCGTTCGACATGGAACCCCAAATGCATTTATTCATAAAGATTTGCATAAGGCGTCGCACGTGTTTCTAAGGCAAGATGCTATCAAGAAAGCGTTGCAACCTCCTTATTCCGGTCCATTTAAGGTCATAGAACGCGATAAAAAAACTTTTAAAATTAACGTAAATGGTAAAATTATTACGGTGTCTGTTGACAGATTGAAACCAGCCTATACTCTCAACGATTCTACGGAGCCCTCCGAAGAACTACATAAAGAACCCAGCTCGGCCTACACCACAAAATCTGGCCGAAAAGTGAAGTTTACGGACTTCTACCGACCGTAAAGATCTCCGGGGGGGCTGATGTGGCAGCACGGCCGTAGCTGTTGACCGTTCGGCAATCGTCGGGAGCCCTCGGCTGCGCTGGAGCAGCCGGTTCGTTTTTCGCCGCCTCGCCAGTCGATGTGACCGTCCGACGCCGTGAGGCCGCTCGTCCGCGCTCCGATCCACGACTTTAAACTTCGTAGAAATAAACGGTTATTTAATATATGTGGTGTGTTGATTATTCGCATCCCCACACCAATATTATTTTTATACAGACAGTCCTCAACACTACAGATAATGTTTTTATACGGGATTTTTTTGCGGTGTTATTGCGAAATTCATACCTTTGGCCAAAACTTTTATTGTCGCGTCGTCCAGAGATTGTTTTGATAGGTTATAGATCGCACGTTGGTTATTACTCGCGTCTGTTTTCAATGGTTGCGTTCCGTTCTTACGTTGACATTGGTGTTGGAAATTTGATTTGGTTGTTAGTTTTTGGTATTTATCTATATGTTTATTTTCGCATTCATTGTATTTAGTTGTTTCACGTTTATCTAAAGTTTCCATGCAATTCTTATAATCAAATGTCGATAGAAACTGTCTTTAGATCACTGTACGACTTGTCTATGGTTTTATTTATGAAATATAGATCGGTACGTTTTTACTGAATCACCGTTATTAACAACTTTTTGCTTGCCTGCTTTAAGATCTATATATCTTGCGCGCTTGGTCTTGAGATCTTCTAATCGGCGTATTTTATTTGCTATTTCCAGTCCGTACTGGTTTACATAATGATTTCTTATATTTACGCGAACACTACACATTGAATAAACCACAAATTCTCGCGAAAGAACATCGATTCCTGCCAAGGATGATACATGAGGCTATTGAAATTAAAAAACATCCTAATTTCAATAGAGAGGGAGGCTGGGTACTACCACCTGCTTGGGATCCTATAATTCATAAAATTAAAATTAAACCCAAGCATACCACTTCAAGACTTCAAGACACAGTAAGTTCATTTTGCGTAGATCAGACAGGGTTAACTCTGACATCAGGACGTCAGTCATCTCAGCCCCCCGTGACAAACGAAACGTCGGGAATATAAAATAAGTTAATTAAACGCGATAGAATCCTTAAAAAAGTAGTTTTATTCAATGTGTAGTGTTCGCGTAAATATAAGAAATCATGACGATATACATAGTCAATTACCCCAATAGTGTCTCCCAACGGATAGGTCTTAAGATGAACATGGACAAAACAAAGATCATGTATAACGTTCATGTCACACCTACGTCGGTAGTTGTTAAGAGCATTAAGCTCGAAGTTGTTGACGAGTATGTTTACCTGGGACAAATAGTCCGACTAGGTAAGTCCAACTTCGACCGAGAGGTCAATCGACGGATTCTTTTCACAATGTTTTATTAGCTTTATTCACTCCCCATCATGTACTACACCTATTTGAAACGATAATTTCATTAAAAAAATCATAAAAATACTTGAAGAGAATATATATGAACATAAAACCAGCAGTGTAATTTATATCAGCTGAGAAGGGTCAATATTCACGCGGACGCCAAATGCGCGCGGCTTGCAGCTAGGGATCGTACCAATACCTAGTAAGTTACAACACTTGTCTAAATACTTAACTTATATACGTAACTTACTATTTTGCCACTGTGCTTGTCGCCACCTAGCCACTTTACTTCGAATTCACAAGTTAAATAAACCAAATACCTCGATCCTGCGCTAATGAAAAATTTACTTAAATGAAATGATAACAAGAATAAGTTCATACTTTTTTATCCATCGTGTAGGTATGTTTATTATTCTGATATATTCAATTATGTACAATTATATAACTATAAAAACTGCTGCTCTCTAAATAAACAGCCATCTCGAGTATCCTTATCAAATTCACTATATCTGGATAGTGTTACAGACGCTGATATAAAAAGAGCAATAATGCGACTTGACAGAAACAACTCTTGTGGATATGATGAGATCACACGTATGCGTAGATGATTTTTTAAAATCCTTAACTTTTCTTATAAATCAATCGTATGAGGATGGCGTTTTTCCGGAAAATCTAAAATTAGCAATGATAAAACCTGTTTTTAATAAAGGTGATAAAACTAATGTGTCTAATTATCGTCACATCGCATTACTGTCTGTAATTTCAAAATAATATGTACGTAAAATAATAATATGTAGTTTTTTTGAAAAATACAGCATTTTTAATAGATATCAGCATGGCTTCCGAAAAACTCATTCTACCTCATCCAATGTATTTGACATAATCTTAGAAATTCTTAATGCTCTAAATGAGGGAACATGTGCTGTAGCTATTTTTATGGACATACGATCGCGTACTGCATGGTCCCTTGCTAGAAAAGGAATACGAGGGAAACCACACGAATGGCTCTCTTCTTATCTTGCAAATAGAAAACAGTACGTACAGATATCCCATTTAAATGAAAATAGATAAATGAAATAAACTCGTACACTGCCACAGTAAAAGGATATATACCGCAGGGTAGCGTCCTAGGATGCTTGCTGTTTTCTACGTATATTTACGAACTCCCTTCACTAATACCACATAGAGTCGTTTTGATTGCAGATGACACGACAGTTATAATTACTTCTGAACAAAAAAATCTCACTAGTTTGCAGGAAAATATAGCTTACTGCCTTAGCAAAATTGTGGATGAAATGGACGTTTTAGGTTTATTGTTAAATTTTGAAAAGACAAAAATAATGCAGTTTCGCCCATATCAGAGATTAGAAGTCCCACTCGCTATATCTTACCAAGGTATAAATATTGAGGAAGTTCGCACATTTTCGCTCCTAGGGGTAACAATAGACACAACTTTTTCATGGAAAAAACATATAGAGAGCGTAGTAAGTAAGTTGAGCAGCTTTTGCTATGCCCTGCGCGAGCTACGTAAAGACACAAACGAGCAGTGTGCGCTTACTGCGTACCACAGCCACGCCGCTGCCTGGATCAGATACGGCATCATATTCTGGGGCAATTATACCGAGATGCACGCGGTATCCGTGCTCCAAAAACGTTACTTTAGAATTATTACATTAGTAGCTCCAAGAGGTTCATGTCGAAAGTTGTCCCCTAAATACAACTTATTAACTGTAACGTGCATTTATATTTTTGAATTGTGCCGCTTTGTTAGGAAAAAATCCTTATTATTTTCAACGAATTGGGGATGGACCCAATCGATACGGCGCACGTCACCGTGGTTATAACCTGGTTGCTCCTACCGCACATCTAACAATATTTAAAAATGGTCCCTACTACATGGCTATAAGGGTTTACAACCATTTACCTAATAATATAAAAGCCCTCCAGCGTCGTAAATTTGAAATAGTACTTAAGAAATTGCTTATTGTAAAAAGCTATTATAATTTGAATGAATATTTTAATGATAAATTATAAATTTAAATTAATTTGACAAATTTTATTATTTCTATTTACTTAAATGACATCATTAATATTTTCATTTATTAAGTTTTAAATCTTATTTACATGAATTAAAATGACTAATAGTTGAGATGAAATATTTATTGACATTTCATTTTAAATTAATGTGTGTATAATAAATTGTTATAATTAGCTAAACCTAATTATAACAATTTATACGGAAAACCTACTTTAGAATACATGGTTCCAAATTTGATTAATCAGTTACCTACCTCTTTTCAAAATGAAATTAATTATAAAAATATTAAACACAAATTAAAAAACTATTATACGAACTGTCTATATAAAACTTCAAACTAAATTAAAAAAAAACTATAATCCCCACAAACTATATTCCCTGCATAAATAAACCTATATGATATATAAACAAATAATAATTATTATACTCGTCTACTATTAAATATTATCACAATTATTATTAATATATATTTTATCACCTTCTGTATACGCGACGCAGGAACGACCGGTTTTTGATGCGGCGAAGTAGGCGGTGGCAAGACTCACGTCTTTTAATGCACTATTAGTTAATTACGTATTGCCGATTTACCGCCTGTTGACTGTGCCAATTGCTGTTTAATATTGTTGCGTTATACATATTTTATAGATTAAGGTGTAGCTTATCTGTCAAATTTGAAGTCGGCGGCTTGTAGGCACACGGTAAAGTTTTCATTAAGCTTATGTTGTACCATAACGTATTCTCTGTATTATCTGTAGTTTGTTAAATAAATAAATAAAATAAATTTAGCTTGATATTTAATAAATTAATTAATATTAATGTATAGATTATGTGCCTTAAAAATTGTAATTTAATTTGATTTTATATTAATTAACAATTAAAATCCGCCTTAATATGCTACGCCCGAACAGGGTTGTCACATGCTCTGTAGATATCAGGCGTAGGAAAGTTGCCTTAAAACACAAAAATTCAATGGATGGTCGCACCATCCATTAATTGTTTCCAAAAAAAAATTGTTTATAATTGGTCTTATGGCTACACAGATGTCGGTACTTTGGAAAAATAAAATGAAATTTACTTCCAAAATAAAAATAAGTGCACTAAAAAATTATTGGTGATGTTATTAATAACAAATTATCATTTTAACATAAAAATACGTAATAATTATCGAATCAATCGGTAAATATGATAATTATGATACTGGCAATCAGCTTAATATTATACTTAAAATGTTAAAATAAAAAATGAAATAATTGTCATAATTTTCATTCTAGTTTCATTGCAATTACCCTTTTTATATATTATTATCTCAGAAATACAAGTGGACTTAATGAAACTATTTACCTACTTTTAATATTAAAAGTATAAATTATTATTACAAAAAAGTAGGCACTGTTTCAGTAAGTATTCGAATTGAAGAACATAACAGTTTAAATATGATGTATATAATATAGCTACATATAACGAATTAGTTCAGATTCAATTTGTAGGAGACGCTAGTAACTCAATTTTGTCTGCCATATAATATCGTCAGAGGGCTCTCTTTTCCTGTATTATACTCTTTGGTAGATATTAAAAACAGGAATGGGCCAAGAATCGAGCCCTGAGGAACACCCATTGATACTACCGATCCGGAGGAACCTTTACCATTGATCACGACTTTTGAGTTCTGTTACTTAAATATGAATTAAGAAGTCTAGCGCCAAATTTTTTACACCGTAATTTTGTAGTTTCCTGATTAATGTCTCATGATGAACACAATCGAATGCCTTGGAAAGATCACAAAAAATACCTAAGGCATCTTGTGAATTCTCCCAGGCATTAAAAATAAATTTCATAAGCTCAACACCGGCGTCAGACGTTGAGCGACCCCTTGTAAAACCAAATTGGTTATTATGAAGTAATTGATTTGTATTAAAAAAAATAACAATTGATCCAAAATAATTTTTTCAAAAATTTTACTGTGAGTTGGTAGTACAGAAATAGGTCTAAAATTAGCGGGTTCCAATGTACTACCAGATTTAAATAAAGGTATTACTTTACTATACTTCATTAAATCAGGAAACACACCAGAATCGATACAATTATTAAAAATAATAGCAAGATGAGGTGCAATTAAATATATTATGGACGCAATAACTGTAACGGATATCCCCCACAAATCTGCGATTTTCTTTACATCAATGGTTTTGAAGTATTTTACAATATTATGTGGTAATACTTTTTCAAATCTAAATTCTTTTAAACAGGTATTAACATTCTGTTTGAGTAATGACTCGGTGACAGTTTGAGAAGTATTCAATGACTCTGTTGTCAAGATAGGAATATCAGTGAAATATTTCTCAAACACCGCTGCGACTTCTTGATTTGATTTAGTCAATTCATTGTTAACTTTTAATTGATAATTTGAGTTACGAGGTTTGTCTTTACCGGTTTCGCTGTTAATTATACTCCACGTCATTTTAATTTTATTCTTAGCCGTCTTAATTTTGTTGCTAATATGTAACTATTTGGCTGTGGAGCAAACTCTTTTAATCATTTTAGAATATTTTTTGACATATTCTTTAAAAGGATCGGAAAGATTATATGATCTTTCATGGTACAGGTCATATAACCTTCATCTGCTTTTATGAATTCCTACTATCGCCCACTCATTAAATGAATATTAAATCGACTTTTGTTTTACAAAAAAATGTCTACGGATAATATATAATTTGCAAACCACTGACTCTGCGAACTTCTCTCATTCTAACAAGTACATTCTAGAATTATGCCTTTTTGTAAAAAATAAAATCGAATATTTTGATGTAATGTCATTTTCAAAAAAAAATATTCGATCTAAATATAAATACAATCTGAGTCTACCACGTTATTTACATACAATCACTTACCTGTAGACATAAAATAGCTTGATAGAAAAATGTTTAAAACAGTATTAAGGAAATGGCTTATCCAAAAGGTTATTTATAATTTGTCTTATCAGCTTTTGTTGTTAAATGTATCTGAATTGTACCTAAGTTAATTTATATAATTATTGTCTATTTTCTAATTTATATAATTAATATCAAGCCATAAATCTTGGTAGCCCTCGTCATCTAGCTAAATTAGATTTCAAAGCACTGGAGCCTATTATTTACAATAGCACAAACATTCCTCTGAGACATGTAGTTAAAGACCTTGGGTTAATGATTAATGCTAATTTAAGTTGGCAATCTCAGGTAGCTAAAATAAGCCGGAGAGTGACAAACACCCTGCGTGGCCTTTATCGTTTTAAGAATTTCCTTCCAACCGAGACTAAGGCTATGTTGGTGCGAACACTTGTTTTACCGGTCATTGATTATGCTGATGTTTACCCTGATGTGAATCATGTATTTCTGTGCAAATTGGATCGTTTGTTAAATAATTGCATCCGTTTTATTATAGGCCTTCGTAAATACGATCATGTATCCTTATATCATTCTTAGTTTAAATGGCTCTATCGATAAGCGTAAATGCATCAGAATTCTTCGCACGCTATTTTCAATTCTATATGTTCCATGCACTCTCCAATACCTGAAATGCAAGTTTCACTATTTGAGTTCTTCCCACGATCGAAACCTGAGATTCTCCGAGGGAACTACTTTATGTATTTTTCCTCGCCGTACAAAATTTATGTCTCAGCCTTTCGCCGCTGAGGCCATCAGGCTATGGAATAAATTACTTCCTCATATCAGGAAATCAACTTCTGTTGTAGCCTTTAAAAAAATGGTCACTGATCACTACCTTTCTTCTTTCAGCAACTGACTTCTTAAATATTTCTGCATAAATGTATTTTAATTTACTTAAAATGTTGTTGTATAATACGCTTGTATGTAAGTGTGCTTAAAATGTATGTATATTTTTTATAGGAGAGGGGGTAAACGAGCATGCGGCTCACCTGATGGTAAGTGACTACCGCCGCCCATGAACAACTGCAACACCAGGGGAACTAGGGGAATTGCAGATGCGTTGCCGGCCTTTTAAAAAGGAGTAGGCTCTTTTCTTGAAGGTTACTAAATCGTATCGGTTCAAAAAAGTCGCTGATGGTAATCGATTCCACAAGGAAGTTGTGCGAGGAAGAAAACATCTTCTAAATCGCACAGTGGGGAACCGCCAATCATCCAGATGATGTGGATGATATCGGGAGTTCTGCTGCGATCTGCGTTCGTGAAATTTGGCGGCTGGGATTAATCCGAACAATTTTTCAAAGCACTCCCCGTGGTAGATGCGAAAGAAAATGCAAAGGGATGCAACATCTCTTCGCAGTGCCAATGAATCGACCGATCGGAAAGGACTAGGTCATCGACAATTCGAGCGGCTCTGAAGGAGCTGGCACTGGCGAGCCCCTGCCCAGAGATGGGAACAGTATTCCATGTGGGGCCGAACCTACGCCTTGTAAAGTTGCAGGCGGTGTGCCGGCATGAAATACTGTCCCGCTCTGCTGAGCACGCCAAGATTTTTAGAGGCCAATTTTGCCCTTCTCTTCCAAGTGACCACGATTAAATTAGACTAGATTTAGTCGCCCCCAATTCGAGACTTGGTTCAGTAAAGACTCGACTTCAGATACAAGTTTGTTCCAACTAACTGTGTACAACTACTTGTACACAGTTCAACAATAAAAATCTATTCTATTTTAATCGATTCTATTTTATTATGATAATGAGCAAATCCTTCAAAAAAGGGGTTTCAAAAAATCCAATTACGGCCATCATTCATGACCTTTAATCTTGAGATAACCTTTACGACACAAGGCGGATCAGTTTATTTTCTACCTTATTAAAAAGATTACCCCGGTTTTCTTTACGAGTTTATCGTTAGTCTCGTTTTGAAGACGAAATTGGATAAATAATTTATTCAGCTTCAGGGTATTGTGTACTAGGAAATATTGTACTTTCCTTTTTTTGAAGTTAATGTTCGCAATTATTTTTCGGACGAACAATTAGAAAAAAAATATCGGCAAGAAATCGCGTTTCGTTTTCGTTAATTTTATTAAAACAAAAATAGTATGAAATGATAATAAAAAGCGCTACTCCTTTCAAACTATTTTTAACTTGTGATTTTCTTATCGTCTCCGAGAAACCTTAAGTAGTATGATTGCAATGAAATGGGAACACAAAGAATAATTGCCTTAGTCAACGATATACAAATTATAGCATGCAATTCTCGCGGCCCTCTATCTCAATCTTCCAAAAAGAAGCCAAATATTTCCTTTTTTATCATGTTTTCTTTAATAAATGACATAAAAATCTTTTAATTTTATAACTTAACAATTTACACCTTTGCACCAAATTTAAATAAGTTGTTGATTACCTAAACATATAATAATATTTCTTTTAAATGTTTCAAATGCTTGTACCTATTGTTAGAAGAGATTTTAATTTCTTAAGTCGAATAAAACAAACTTTACAATTATTTATCTATAGAAATAAATACAATTGGTGTCTGTTTGTAATGTTAAAATAACAGCTTTTCACTAAATACGTATGAAAGTATAAACGGTACTTATAACATAAACACAATTTTTAAAATTTTTGTATGTCTGTCTGTCTGTCCGTCTGTCTGTTTGTTCTGGCTAATCTCCGAAACGGCTGGACTGATTTTGATGGGACTTTTACTGGCAGACAGCTGATGTTATAACGAGTAACTTAATCTAATTTTATTATTGAAAAATAATTAGGTTTCCTTGCAAAAAAAAATTAAAACCCTAAATTGCACACGGGTGAAGTCGCGGGGAACAGCTAGTATTTAATAAATTATTTAGACACCAATTTTTCATTCATCACAGCCTATTAAAAGTCCACTGCTGAACATAGGCATCCCCCAAAGCCTGCCTCAGTATTTGCCATAGTTGCCATGCTTAATTTTCTTATAAGTTTCGACAATAGGATGTTAGGATTTATGTGCCTGCATCAGTTTTATTCCATCTAATCTAATAATATTTTTGTAACTAGTTAATTCTTTTGCGCTGCGGAGAGATGTTGCATCCCTTTGCATTATCTTTCGCATTTACCACGGGGAGTGCTCTGAGGAATTGTTCGGATTAATCCCAGCGGCCAAATTTCACGAACGCACATCGCGGCAGAACTCCTGATACCATCCACACCATCTGGATGATTGGCGGTCCACCACTGTGCGATTTAGAAGATGTTTTCTTTCTCGCACGACTTCCTTTTGGAATCGATTACCATCAGCGATTTTTCAAGTTTATTTTTCAAGCTATGTGTTCACACTCAGCTATGTGTTCACACTCAGCTATGTGTAACACATAGCTGATGTGAAGAATCGACGTTCCGGGAAGTCTGCAGTCTGTGAACACGTACAGGATCGCCCCGGTCACTAAATTAGATTTGATAGACCACAAATCCTCGCTAAAGAACACCGATTCCTCCCCAGGATGATTCGCGAGGCTATTGAAATAGAGAAGATGGTTGGGTGCTACCATCTGCTTGGGATCCCATAATTAATAAAATTAAATCCCAACCCAAGCATACAACTGCAAGACTTCATGATACTGTAAGTTCATACTGCGTAGATCGGAACAAATAATTAAAAAAAAAATTTAATCAGTCCATCTTGTTTTTCACTAACTAAGTGAATAGTAAAACAAACCAATAGGTCCGTGATTTAAAATTTCTTGCAGCTTTTTATAGAAAAGCATGACCTTATCATAATATAATAGTCAATCATTTAGCCATCGGATAAAACTTTTAAGTGTGCCAGTCAAACATTAATGATGATATTCGGGTCATTATACTGGAAATAGTCTTTTAAATATTTTATAGTACAATTGATAATCTTCAGTATGATTGACCGTGTGTATGACTTTTATAAGTCTACTAGCTGTGCCCCGCGGTTTCACCCGCGTCATTACGTGTCGGAGGTGCGCGACATGACCTAGTTCAAGCATTTTATAATTGCAATTAAATATTTTATTTGATAGCAAAGGACGGAAAAATTGGCATAATTAATGGAGTACTTTTATCTGTCGGCATATTATGTATGATGTAGAGCAAAGTTAAGTTTTATCCACTTTCCCTCCCCCTTCCGGGTGAGCAGATCTTGCAGTTCTCACCGGGCGGCTAGGGTTTATGTGTCGTTCGCGCGCCCAGCCAAAAATTGAATTATTTTAATTTTACAATCTCTTAAACTATGCGTCCAAATAACATGGTATAAAGAACAAAGTTTATATTCATAAAATTATCTTGATAATGAAGTAACTTTCGTTCGTAAAGATAAATAGGCCATGCCTAATAATAACGCTCATAAATCACTTTTAAATTTTCAATATTTTTTTGTCACAAAATAACTAATTATGGCTTATGTATAAGAAATAAACATATGGTATCGCGGACTTTTTTTTAGATGGAGTGAAGATCTATATTTTTCTAGAACATTGTATTTACGTATCCCTAACGATAACACCAGCGTACGCAGATAAATCATTTCGGGAGTGCTTTTTCTTCTGACTTGCTCAACAAATATCCATATTTAAGGCTAGTTGAGTGATATAGGTTAATGCTACTATTCCACATGAATCTGGCTATAATATACAAAAAGAATTTTTCAAATCGGACTGGTAGTTCCAGAGATTAGCGCGTTTGAACAAACAAAAAAACAAAAAACTCTTCCGCTTTATTATATTAGTATAGATGTTATTTTTAATGAAAATTATTATTGCAGATAAAAGCTCTTTCACATTTATTTTAGTCTCGAATTAAATTATTCAAAATAAAAATTTCACCTTAGCTCTTTATAACTGATTTTCAAATGTAAAACACCGACTTGAAATTATATAATTATCGGCATTTTTTAAATTCATTGAACTTTTTAATATTGTGTTGAAACTCTACTGGTAAAAAAAAAAACAAATATATATATTAAAGTTCTTGACGAAAATAAGGTATCCTCGTTATATCGCATCCCACCAAGAATTTCTAATGTAAGCTAAGACGTGATAATAACTGTAAACAATAGAATAACAAAATAATTAAAACATTTGTAAATACTCGCTTTACAACCTAATAAATATTATTTGACCGTAATGAAATAAATCAAGGTAGTCTTCGGGATGAAAGTAAAAATAAATATTTTCGATTATTTTTGCAATATCTAACAGCTGGATCAACGCGCGATTCAGTTCCATCTAAAGATGCTAAGTTTCAGCAAGCACTGTCAAATTCAATAGGAGTGACAGAAAAAACACTTCTTGATATAGAAGGGCAAATAAATTATTGAACCTATAAAGTAAAATCACTTTATTAAAAATCAAAATAGCCCAATAGTTTTATTAACATGAGACACATAATTGTACGAGTACTTACAATACTTAACATTATTTTACTGAAATCTCAGAAAGTTTTTTTTAATAGAATAAGGGTGACAAACGAGCACACAGTACATCTGATGGCAAGTAGTTGCTACGGCCCATAGACATCTACATCTATTCTCGATTACGTATCAAAATGTAAATTCGTTGCCACCCGTGAGGACTAAGATGTAATGCCTCGTTTCCAATAAAAAAGTTTCTCCGGTTCTCTACACTTACCATACGAAATACAGAAGGGTTAATCTGCTATTTTACAATGGTATTCTGTGAGAGCGTGGTCCTACCCGGTCGAACCGACCCATTCGTGCTACAACTATACCTACTACTGATATAGCTTTATTACCATCTAAAGACGGCTAAGCCGGCCTTGCTCTTTTTAACCGAGACTCAGGTGTCCTCCCCGGCTGATACTTCATACCTCTCCTACCAGGGGTACAAATTTGAACACTCCTTTGTGCCCCGGGCTGGAGTTTGCCTATACGTCAGTGAGGTCATCTGTTTTCGACGCTTCAGCAGTCTTGAAGGTACGAACCTGTCCATCCTATGGCTGCGCGTAAACAGCGATGACCATCCCCGCGTCTACGGGTGCCTCTATAGGTCCCATGGCGGTAATGCCAACACAGACCGACTCATCGACCACGTCCAAATGGCTGCAGACTCCGTGCTGCAACAGGTCCTATCCGCAGAGATCGTGATACTCGGTGATTTTTACGCCCACCACGCGAATGGCTTGGTTCTCGTTTAACCAATCATGTGGGTAGATCTGTCTATGACTTTGCCTTGACATATGACGGCTCCGTGGCGTAGTGGCTTAGCAATCACTTGTTGCACTGGGGGCCGCGGGTTCGAATCCCGTACGGAACAAGTATTTGTATGGCCTACAAATAATTGTTCCGGGTCTGGATGTTTGTCCTTGTGCAATTTATGTTTGTAAACTGCCTCCACAACTGGAGAAAACCCTAGTGTGGGGGTAAAGTTTTTTTAAAAAAAGCGAAAAAAAAGGGGATATGGTCTAACACAATTGGTTATTTCGCCTACGCGGATCCCAGATGTGGAGGATCAACTAACTTCCCTGTTGGACCTTCTGCTGACCTCTCATCCGGACGGATATCAGGTCTCCGTCGATGCCCGAGATGCAACATCTCTATGTTGCATCTCTTTGCGTATTTTATCGCATCTACCACGGGGAGTGCTCTGAGGAATTGTTCGGACTAATTCCAGCCGCTCAATTTCACCATCGCACATCGCGACAAAACTCGCGATACCATCCATATCATCTGGATGATTGGCGGTCCACCATTGGGCGATTCAGAAGTAGTTTTCTCCCTCGCACTACTTCCTTGTGGAATCGATTACCACCAGCAATTTTCCGGACCGAGACCTTCTTTTTAGAGACCTTCAAGAAAAGAGCCTACTCCTTTTTAAAAGGCCGGCAACGCATCTGTGAATCCCCTGGTGTTGCAGTTGTTCATGGGCGGCGGTAGTCATTTACCATTAGGTGAGCCGCATGCTCGTTTGCCTCCTCTCCTATAAAAAAAATATAGCTGCAGCATGGCTCTACCACGTAAGAAAAAATTGACGTTGAAAATTTAAGTATTTTCAGAAGCAACTTTGCAATTATTTTCTATTGAGTGAATTTTTGTGGAACCGTGTTTTACAAACTGCCACCTGAAATACGTACAATTTTTTTCGATGTCGAAGTGAAATTACGACGACGAAGAATACAAAACGATCCCCATGCATATAAATGTGGCTCTATTGAGCCTGTTAATATGGACATACCTCGGGATTCAGAGATTTTAAACGTTTTCATGCGTAGATAATGGAAGATATAATATTATATTATTACTGTCCCGTGTGATGCAACCTTTATACTTATATACATATTCTCATCATATTTTATGGTTGGTTAGAAAAATTATATCTACATGCAAACTTTCACAGGGTAATTTTTTTTTTTACTATTTTTACCCAGCCGTAGTAAAGCAACTACAATCCCACCGGTAAGTGGTTATGTAGCCTAAGATGGTGAATTGCACTGACTTAACAAAAACCTATTCACTCTTGCCTAATAGTACTAGGTAAGTATTATTTTCGCTTACCTACCGGTAAGCGAAAATAATACTTACCTGTAAGTTGCCACTCGAGAACCTTTCTTGCTATTTTTTATCGGTTTTCCAAGTTACATAGCCAGCCCATTGCCATTTCACTTTAATATTCTGTTGGGCTATGTCAGTTACTCTGTTTCTACTGCGAATATCTTCATTTCTAACTTTGTCACGTAGAGAAACCCCTCTCCAATTTAAATTTTTTACATTTTTTAGATGATAGTTTGTCTAACATTAAAAATAACCATAAACCCAAGAATGTCTTTATATAGTTATTTATACTTAGGGAAGCACCATTTATTATTTATATTAATTGTTTGATTTAATTTGGTAACAGTATACCTAGATGTAAGTATCTGTATCTATATTTCCCTCCCCAATAATATTTTATTAAAGTCATACTTATAAAAACAGCATTTTATTGTAATACATAATGGTAAAATTCAGTATCAACTAATTAATAAAAATATGCAACAATAAAACTACATAGGTATTAAAAACTATCGCAATCTAAGTAACGAGAGCATGTTCGTCGTTCCACATCTAAGTAATATAAAAATGCATTTTTCAATTTCATTAATCAACGTCGCCGCAAAAATTTTTTCTTCTTTGGGCACTTTAAAAATTCATTTATTTAGAAAATAATATTTACAGTTACCAGTGTACAGATATTAACTAAATTAAGTATTTCTAGTCATAAAAATATTTATAATTGAGTATAAACTTTTAAAAAACTCAAATATATTTGAACGAAGTCGCTCGATTCACGCTCGACGATGTCCGAAAACGTACTGCGACAGGGATCGCGGGTGATTACAGGGCGACGGAGCATGCACGCTCGCGCAAATATATTCAATTTCAGGGAAAAATTATATTTTCTCTTATAAAACGGGGAATAAAAATAAAACTCTAAATTAAAAATATTAATACTTTAAGACCTTTTTTTAGTGTAAGAACTATTTAAAATGCTTGTGCCGTTTGGGAGAAATTTTGCAAAATATGACAATATCTTTGTAATTCCGTAGGAGGAGGCATGTGAATACCTATTAACTCATTCCATATTGCCATACATGTTTCATGGACAAAAGTTGAAATGGTACTTACACACATTCTAAAACTGTGTGACAATGCTGTAAAAGACATGCCAGTAGACAAATATCTGTAACAACGTATTAAACACAAATTATTTTCAGATAAACAGCTGCGAAAGAAATGGAAAAATTTAAGGGACCATTTTCGTAAAGAACTAAAGAAGTTTCCACCAGCACGCTCAGGTGATCCAGGTGATACTCTACAGTCCACTTGGCCTTATTTTCAACAAATGTTATTTATTAAAGATGATTTAACTGCTGAACAATCTTCCGGAAATTTGGATGCAGTAACACACAACATTTCACAAGACCATGCCGATACAGTGACTCTAGTGTAATAACTGATGTCACTGCTATAGTATCTCAATCGAGTTCAGGAAGCAAAAAGCGCAAGTGTGCTTCTGATTACAGAGAGCAATTTATTGAACTCGAAAATAAAAAAATTGAGTTACTTCAAATGAAACTTTCGCAAGCAACCACATCTTCAAATGATGGAGAAGAGAAATGTGAAGATTATTATTTCTTTAAAAGTCTCATTCCACAAATGAGAGCATTTCCGCCATTACAAAAACTGCGAGTAAAGAACAAAATTATGCAATTATTAATGGCAGAGAAAGAAAAATTGGAGTACGAAAGACGATATGACTCATATGGCTTTAACACCCAAGGCAACGTGGATTTCAACCCTTATCACAATATGGATAGACAGTAATGAATTAACTACTCTATAAACGTAATTTTCGACTGATTTATAGATTTTAATTAAGAATAAATAAATTAATATTATTGATTAAAACAAATGTTGTTTCGATATGGAAACATGCACTTACCTTATTGTTATAAGCAGTTTCTCTTCAGGTTTTATACTTTTTCTAAAATTGGTGTCAATCTTGAATAAACATGGTGAGATCTTATTTAATATGTAGTCAAAAGTGTGTCAAAAGTAGTTACTAGATTCCACAGAATTAGTAATTCATCTATAGGGCAATATAAAACGTTTTTATAACATAAATCCAGAAATTTGTCAATAAATAGGTTTAAATGTTTAATTAAAAAAAAATTATAAAGAAAGGATTATTATAATATCAATAATACATAAATGAAAATAATTCTATTAAAATTAATATAAAAATTGTACAAACAACATTATTGAAAAGTGAAATATGTTTAAAAAAACCCGCTGGGTTTGATAAATATAAAAATGACTTACAATAAGTATGATGTAATAATCTATATTGAATAAAATCATTCTATTGTATTCTACTTCTCCGCTGCCTGGATAGACTATAGAAAGGCATTTGACTCGGTGCCACATACATGGCTAAAGGGTCCTCGAGCAAGGTTACAAGGCTGCGCAGTTAGAGATTTCTTCAGGTAGTGGATAACGATCCTTTGTCATCTGGGCGAGGGGATGACAGGTCGGAAGGTAATAAAAAAAACCCGGTCTCCATACTTCAAGTTTTTCGGGAGTTATCGTGACCACATACAAAATCAACATCCGAACGTCAAGTGTTTTCAAATCGTTTTTTTTTTTCAAAGTATGAGTATAAAATGATTTTTTAAGAAATACAAGATGAATTAATTAGAGTGTTTTCTTGATATATGGCTATTAAAATTATCGTATAAGTGTAATATGGTTATAATAGAGGCATTTTAAGAACACAAGATTTCTTGACCTTGATGTGTCGAGAGAAGAACACACCTATAACGCTTAACTTTATGAACTTCATCATCATCATCATCATTACAGCCCTTCACAAGTCCACTGCCGAACATAGGCCTCCCCAAGGAATGCCACAAAGAACGGTCCTGAGCCACCTGCATCCATCGACTTCCTGCATATCTTACCAGGTCGTCACTCCATCTAGTGGGGGGACGCCCAACACTTCGCCTGCCGGTACGAAGCTGCCACTCGAGAACCTTTCTTCCTCATCAGTTGTTGGTTCTTCGATCTATATGGCCGGCCCATTGCCACTTCAGCTTACTAATCCGTTGGGCTATGTCGGTCACTCTGGTTCTACTACGGATATCCTCATCTCTGAGTTTATCACGCAGAGAAACTCCGAGCATAGCCATCTCCATAGCTCGCTGAGCGACCTTGAGCTTCCTCATACGGCCAGCAGTGAAGGACCACGTCTCAGTTCCGTATGTCATCACTGGCAACACGCACTGGTTGTACAGTCTCGTTTTCAAGTTTTGCGGTATACCTGACGAGAAGATGTGCCGTAATTTCCCGAACGCTGCCCAACCGAGTTGAATCCATCGATTGACCTCTCGGTCGAAGTTGGACTTACCTAGTCGGACTATTTGTCCCAGGTAAACATACTCGTCAACAACTTTGAGCTTAGTGCTCCCAACAACTACCGGTGTGACATGGACATTAAACATGATCTTTGTTTTGTCCATGTTCATCTTAAGACCTATCCGTTGGGAAGCACTATTGATGATATTGAGCATAGTGCTTAGGTCCTCCAGCGATTCTGCCATAAGGACTATATCGTCGGCAAATCGAAGGTGAGTGATGTACTCGCTATTGATGTTGATACCGTATCCTTTCCAGTCCAGAAGCTTGAAAACATCGTCCAATTCAGCGTTGAAGAATTTCGGGGATATGACGTCACCCTGTCTTACACCTCTCTGCAATTGGATAGGTTTCGTACTCTGGTTCTGTACTCGGATAGCTATCGTAGCCCTACTGTACAAGCACTTCATCACTTCGATATACCGACAGTCTACTTGGCACCGCTGAAGCGACTGCAGCACCGCCCAAATTTCGACGGAATCAAAGGCTTTCTCATAGTCCACATACGCCAGACATAGTGGCAAATTGTGCTCCTCTGACTTTTGTACAATTTGCCGAAGGGTATGTATGTGGTCTATGGTGCTAAAGCCTTTTCGGAAGCCGGCTTGTTCGGGAGGCTGGAAGTCGTCAATTCTGCGCGCGAGACGATTCGTAATTACTCTCGAAAACAGCACGTAGATGCGGCTCAGAAGTGAAATTGGTCTGTAGTTCTTCAAGAGAACGTGGTCGCCTTTCTTGAAGAACAAGAACACCGCACTTCTGCTCCACGCTGCCGGTGTAATGCCACCATGGAAGACGGAAATAAAGAGCTTCTGAAGGACTTCAAGTACCGGTTTTCCACCCGCTTTCAGAAGCTCCGCTGTAATTCCATCTCATTTTTTGTCGAACCGTCGGGGCTCGACCAGGTCCACTTCCTGTGGGGCCACTTCTGGAAGAAAGAGTTCATCATAAAGAGTCCCTCTTTCTCCATGAAGTTGGCCAGCTGCTGGCCCCTTGGGTTCCGTTGCCCTATTCCAAATTTCCCTACTTTCAGCTCACCATTCTCTCTTGTGCCTAGTTTTGAATTGAAATCTCCCATTAACACCGTATATTGGGTTTTGGAGGAATGCGTGGCTCTAGAGATATCCTCATACATTTCCTCCACCTCCTGATCGGGGTGTGCCGAGGTTGGTGCGTAAACCTGTATGAGTACGCAACCCTCGTCGACACACTCTCAATCTTTACAACATTGTTAACAAGAGACTTGTGGACGATAAATCCGACACCTCCTTGGGTCAGATGGTCGCCCTCCCGGTAATAGAGCAAGTTGCCGGATTCGAGGATTACCGTTTCCTCCCCCTCTCTTCGGACCTCGAATAATCCTATAATATGCCAGCGTAACTTGTCTATCTCTTCTTCCAGCTCCACAATCTTCTCGTCAGTCCTCAGGGTGCGTGCGTTGTATGTTGCCAGGTCGAGTCGTCGTAGGTGGCAACCGAACCTCCACCGGAAATTCTTCGCCCCCCTGCCCCGCTGTTACCATGGTCGCCACCGTAGCCAGGAATAGCGGGGCCGCCGGGGACTGGGGGCCGTCTCTTAGTAACTTTATCCATTTGGGGGATATTTGCCATAGTTGCCACGCTTGGCGAGGGGGTTGGCAACCGCAGTTTTTTTATTGTATTTTTGCTGTTATCACGAAGATGCTGCTGCCCATCTCCTGCCTGTTTCCCTTTGTCGCCTTTTACGACACCCACGGGAAGATATGGGGTAGTGGATATTCTTAACCGCCACTACACGGCAACTGAACTTAATAAATATATAATAAATACTGTAAAGTTATGAAACATGTAACAAAAGTAGCTAAAAAACGAATTAACATAAACGACATATGAAATAGTAAAATTCTACAAAACTTGGACTATCATAAAACAGCATACAAAGCTTAAAAACAAAAATTTATTATATCATTAACGAAAACAAAATATTAAAATCACCTGAAAAAATGGTCAACTTGTTTAACCAATTTTATATAATGCAGAATTGCTGTAGATACTATTATTATAATATAGTAATGATTATAAAACAGTAACTATTAGTTATCCAAATTCTATATTCCTTTCTTATTACGGTACACTGACTCTTCACCTAGGTTAGGTAAAATTCTTATAGTTCAGAAATAATTATTAGAAAGGTTGAGAAACAACCTGAGCTAAGACAAAACGCCGTTAACACTTCGCTGTTTTGTTTAGATCTAAACGTGTCGTCGGTCGGGAGTAGTGGAGTCGGTAAGCACAGGGGTGAGAAGCGCAGGCACGTACAGTAGAAACTCGCAATGAAGATAATCAAAGAACTCCACACCACATAGCTCTGTCTCTGTCTAGCGCTCGTGTCTAGGTCGTCGGTCGTCTGGATTCGTCCTTTGCGGAGATTGTATAAGTGAAAAAGACTAATAATTTTGGTTGGGTTGTATTTATTCGACTATCTGTTTGCTGTTGTTACTAGTGGTAAAGTTCAATTTAGTTTCCAGATAGAAGGCCTATAAGATAAATCATCATATTTCTAGGTAGTAAATCATAATTCCAGTTTCTCTAAAGATGTATTAGTTAGTAAAAGACAAATTGGTTTTCCTTTAAAATCCAGTACGGTTGTAAAGAATAATTTTTAAACAATATGTGCTTTGGATCCTAAATATTTAAGTATACTCAATTTATACAACCTAGACGATTAGTCATCACGAATAATTTCTGATTTACAGCCATAATTCACATTAAAACTGCACTAAAAGCCCTAATATTTTGGGTAGTAAAGAACATTTTTTCGAGAATTTCGCTACTTTGAGAATTCATTTCGATAGAAAAAGAAAAACTGATTAAGATACTGTAAATAATTAATAACATACAACTTATAACATGGCCACGTAGCTTATGTAAGGAAGGTAATAAAAAATCGACTACTGAAGTAAAACCTAATACTAAATCTGAAATTCATATATAAAGTTACGTTATAGGTCGTCCTAATTTTCCAAGTAGTTATCCAACTGTACCAACGTGACAAAGTCACGATGATTTTTGGTAACCGGAACGACGGTCACGGTTATTTAAAAATAACCCCAAGTCTCTTAAGAGACCCACGGGATGGTATTGATATTCATACACCGCCACTATATGGTAATTGATAACTTCTCAAAACATTTTATTTGTGGACAATGTCTTGCAATCGTCGTTTCTCTAGCGCTCACTTGACCTTCACACAAATAATGCGATATCTTAATTGTTGATAATATTTTATTTTTGGGTAAGAACATAGTAATGACTCTAAGTTAAAACTTCATTAAAAAAATATGGTCTTTGGCCTGACCTACTATACTATTTGGCTTGACCATAGGTTTGACTAAGTTGGTGGTGGTTAACGTCGCGGCTTGAGTGGTTAAGGGATACATAATATGTTCTGTGTGCCTCTGTGACTCTGTGGTTACGGTTACAGGTAATAACTCTCAGTATAAAGTTATTTATACGTAAATAATAATTTCAATTTCAATTTCAATTTAATTCTTTATTTGCGCAATATGGGTACAGATGGTGTTACAGTGGTCAGTTTACATTGTTGATCGCCATATTTAGGCTCATGCCATGCAAAAATTCTCAATTACATGCTATAGTTTAAATTAATATTATTACATATCAAATTACAGTGTCGAAATAATTATTAAAAATAATGTCAAATGAGATTACCTAATTAATACACAATCTCAACTTTGTAAAATAATGTCACATAAAATGTCTAATTAATATCACAGTACCACTAAGCCAGTTACAATACTACATCTAATAATTTGTCTTCAAGAAATTCCCTTACCGAATAATATGATTTTTCTAAAAGTAGTGTCTTAACTTTTTTTTTAAATAAATTATTATTTGAAATTTCAAGCAGAGAGTTGGGTAAATGATTATACACTCTAGGAATCATACAAAATACACTGCTGTTTAAAAGTTTACTTTTGTTAGACATGAAGCTTATTTGGAAAGGGTATCTCTTGCTTTTTAATTTAACAAATAAGTTACTATTATTTCTTACAAATAGTACCATATCCAGTATATAAATACACGGTAGTGTCAATATTTTAATTTTTGGAAATATCGACCTGCAGCTCTCGGTTTGTTTCATTCTGTACATAGCCCGAACGCATCTCTTTTGCGCTCTAAAGACCAACTCTTTTCCTACAGAGTTGCCCCAAAACATAACACCATACATTAAAAGAGGAGTAACATGTCCATGGTAAGCCATTAAAACTGTGGATGTACTGGCAGTTTTGGACAACATGTAGATCGCATATGAATATTGATTAAGTTTCGAACACAACATCTCTGTATGTGACTTCCACTTTAGTTGAGAATCAATGTTCAGTCCCAAGAATTTTGTTGTCTCTACTTCTTCAATTTTTGTTTGTGTATAGTAGATTTTCATGTCCGTTAAATTGTGAACTCTGTTTCGAAACGTCATTAATTTAGTTTTTTCCAAATTTATTTTTAAATTATTTAAAGTCAGCCATTTAATAATATTGTCTAAGGTATTGTTTATTTCCAATTCTATTTGAGTTTTTTCTTTTCCTGTAAATATAATTGTACTATCGTCAGCAAATAAAATAGTGTCATTGCTTGTTACTTTCGGGAGATCATTTATGTATATAATAAATAATAATGGACCTAGTACACTGCCTTGTGGCACACCAAAGTTATTGATTTTGTACTCTGATTCATAGTCACATACAATTTTTTTGTGAGGACACAATCTCGTTATGTGTGTAGACTGTTTTCTGTTACATGTGTTAAATATTATAAAAAGTAAAGAATGATCAATTAATCTACCTGTAATGAGCAATAACAATTATGTGGTAGAGCCATGCTGCAGCTATATTAATTGTATAGTTGTAGCACGAATGGGTCGGCTCGACCGGAGAAGGACCACGCTCTCACAGAATACCAGCGTAAAATAGCAGCATAATGCTGCTGTGTTTCGTATGGCTCACCATAGAGTAGAGAACCAGAAACCCCTTTTTACTGGAAACGAGGCATTCCATCTTAGTCCTCAGGAGTGATAACGCATCTGCATTTTGATCCTTAATTGAAGATAAAAGTAGATGTCTATGGGCCACAGTATGCATTTACCATCAGTTGGACTGTGTGCTCGTTTGTCACCCTATGCTATAAAAAAATTAAAATAATTTGAGTAACAGTCATCAAACCAGTGCAAACCTATTATGAAATTTATGTCATTGAATGGCAAAAAATTATGGCAAAGAATTGTAATTCAGCTGATTAAGTAAGAGTTACGAAAAAGATATAAATTGAGCTGCTGAAGTAAATGAGTAAAAGCAAAACTACAAGAAAACACGCCACTACAATTATTTTTAGTCGTGTTCCTAGCAGTAGTAACAGGATAACTTAGGAGCCGAAGATGCCGCCGCCGCCGTCACCGCAATTAAGGATGAGGTAGTGGGGTCACCACCAGCTGCATCAGGAATGGCGAGCACCTCAGCAACGGTGTACACCCGGTGTTTCGTGCCATCAGACCCAAGCACCACAACATATCCATCTCGTGACCGCACTGGGATACACCAAAGCGCTTCCGAGCACCAACGAACACGTTATGACGGCCCTTAGTCATGAATTCAGATTCAGATTCTCTGTCACGTAGATCCTGATCTCGAAATTTCACAAGCAGCGCACGACGCTTGTCACCACGGTGGCACCCTAAGCGATGGCATCTGGTAATAGAACCTACAAATTTATTAAATTGGGCATTATTGTTAGAAGAAGGGCTTGTTGCAGGGATGGATGTTCTGGCATCCCTCTGGAACTCATCCATACGCCATACGTGAAGTGAAATTCATCGTTAGCTCTTCAATTGACTTCTTAAGCAAATCCACGTTTAATATGCAATTAAAGGTTACTTAAAGGTCAATATCAGGTGACAGTGAAGTAGCAAAATAAATTTTAAGTTGTGCAGTGAAAAACAAATTATAAGTAAAGAATGCTGGTGGATTTATGTAATTGCAGGTACATTTATATACTTGATTGTTCTAGATTTAATATATAAAAACTCTAAACAAACCAGGAACGATTTTAAATATGTCAACCCACTTTTGCGCCTACCCACCGAAAAAAAACCATTTTTACATTTTTAAAATGAATTCACTGTTGTTTGTAATCAGCAAATAATACTGATTATATCATGATTGTCCCTTGCAAGATAAGGTAAGTCATAATATAGATTAAGAACAGAAATGCACCAAGAATCAAGGCCTGCGGAACGCCCATTTATACTACCGATCCTGAGGACCCTTTACCATTGATAGCGACTTTTTGAGTTCTGTTATTTAAATATGCAATAATAAGTCTAAGCGCAATATTTTTGACACCGTAATGTTGTAGATTCCTGATTAATATCTCATGATGAACACAATCGAAAGCCTTGAGAAGTTCACAAAAAAGACCTAAGGAATCTTGTGAATTTTCCCAGGCATTAAAAATATATTTTATAAGCTCAACACCTGCGTCAGCCGTCGAGCGACCTTTTGTAAAACCAATTTGATTTATTGATTTTATGGAGTAATTTATTTTTATAAAAAAAAATTAACAATTGATCTGAAACTATTTAAAAAAAATTTAATACTAATAATAAGTACTAGTAATTTTCGGTTCATGAGACAATGGTTTCTGAGCGAGCTCCTGGTGTAGAATTCTGGCTACTAGGTTGTGCCTGTGCAAGTACTCAGAGTTAGAAAGAGCCGAACAACAGGAGATAACGCCTAAGTGATTCACCGAATTGGCGACAAGCTCGAAAGATGTCGGCGGTACTCAGGATATATCGTACCTTGAGAAGAACAAAAGCATAAGTGCTCTTATGTCGATTGTTTTGATGGCGTAAAACACACAGAGAGCTCAATTTACTTTCGGATTTTTCTTATGAGTATAAAGGAAGTACTGTTCAAATTTGTTATCTGCGCATTTTTACCTTTGAAGAAAATATATCGACTAAAAAGTAGTTTTATGGATTACGCAGAAAATCAATAAATAACCTACACGTACATAGCTTAACAACTATTTAAACCTGAAGAAATATAATTATTAATTTTAGTAAACGTTTGAAAGTCTTTTTGTCGTATTTTAAATGTTGTAATTCATGTAAAACGTAAATTTTAATTAACATAAATTTAATAAACAAATTTTATTTTAACATAGGATGCCCATTTTTCACCTGACTATGTATAGAAATGAAATAAATCTTAAAATTCAGCTAATTGAATTCTAAATTAAATACGCGTATCACAATGTTAAAAGAAACACAGGAGAAAAATATTTTTAATATTTATTTATGCTAATTCTACGTCAAGGGTCGAACTTATTACCACCATATTTTGAACGCACCTTAACTACCCTTTTTCTAGGACGTTCCATTTCACATACTGATAGGTTCTTGACTTAATTGAACTGTTTCTGAGTTTTAAACATTATTTTTATTTAATCAGTAAGTATTTGTTAATATTCTTATATATATATATATATATATATATATATATATATTTCTTTATTACTCTTTGTATAGTACAGACGATTTAAAAATATTATAATAATTTAATAAATTAATCATGCAGTATGTCATTGAGTGCACACGAACGAAACGGATTTTTTTGACATTGGACAGTTCTTCAATTGGCATCGGCGCAGTCCTAGACATATGTAGGGATACACAAGATTTTTCTCAGTATAATCTCAGAGGAAGTGGTGATAGAACATTAATAAGAGATAGAAAAATTAAGTATTTGGTTACGGCAAATCCTAACCTAAAGAGTAACATTAATATTTTTGGGCTTCGTAGCGTTTAAATCGTAAAAATGACTACATAACATTATTTTCTAAACTTACAGGAAGTTTTTCTACTGTACCTTATAACTATACATAAACTTTTACTCTCAGGTTTTTAAATGTATGAAAAGTGGGCATGGTTCTTTTCCTTGTTCAAAATTATTTTTCCCAAAAAATTATCGCGATTAATACTAAGTATGTTATAAACTTATTTACAAATAAAAGTTCTTTGATTGATTAAGCAATTTGATTGTCTTAATTTCTAAGCGTAATTTCGATTACGGCTTTGTTTCCCTAAAAATAAATTTGTCCTATTCATGTAAGCTCACACACTTAAGAATTCTTTGAAAGAATTCCGAGCTAAGCGCGAATACATGCGGGAGTGCAGAGAGCAGAGTGAGTGTCTTTTCGTCAACCGCGAATCATCATTATTACAGTCCTTCACAAGTCCACTGCTCAACATAGGCTGCGACAAAGCACGGTCCTAAGCCACTTGCATCCATCGACTTCCTGCATGTCTTACTAAGTCGTAGTGGGGGATCGCCATATACTTCGCCTTCCGGTACAAGGCTGCCACTGGAGAACCTTTTTTCCCATCGTTTGCCGGTTCTTCGAGTTATATGGACGGCCCATTGCCACTTCAGCTTACTAATCCGTTGGGCTATGGCGGTCACTCTGGTTCTAATGCGGATATCCTCATTTCTAAGTTCATCACGCAGAGAAACCCCGAGCATAGACTTCTCCATAGCTAGCTCGCTGAGCGATCTTGAGTGTCCTTATACGGCCAGCAGTGAAGGACCACGTCTTAGATTCATAAGTCATCACTGGCAATACGCACTGGTTGTACAATCTCGTTTTCAGGTTTTGAGGTATACCTGACGAGAAGATGTGTCGTAATTTCTCAGCCGAGTTGAATCTTTCGATTAACCTCTCGGTCGAAGTTGGACTTACCTAGTCGAACTATTTGTCCCAGGTAAACGTACTCGTCAACAACTTCGAGCTTAGTGCTTCCAACAACTAGCGGCATAGGTGTGACATGGACATTAAACATGACCTTTGTTTTGTCCATGTTCATCCTAAGATCTGTCCGTTGGGAGACACTATTGAGGCCATTGAGCATAGTGCTCAGGTCCTCGATCACTATATCGTTGGCAAATCGAAGGTGATGTACTCGTCATTCCATACATCTTTTCCAGTTCAGTAGCTTGAAAACGTCTTCCAATGCAGCGGTGGAGAGTTTTAAGGATATGAGGTCACCCTGTCTTACAACTCTCTGCAGTTGGATAGATTTCGTGCTCTGATTCTGTACTCGGATAGCTATCGTAGCCCTACTGTACAAACACTTCAGCCCTTCGATATACTGACAGACAACTTGGCACTGCTAAAAGGACTGCAGCACCGCCCAAATTTTGACGAAATCAAAGGCTTTCTCATAGTGCACATACGCAAGGAAAAGTGGCATATTGTTCCCTTTGGTCTTCTATAGAATTTGCCGAAGGAAGTGTATGTGGTCTATGGTACTAAATCCTTTTCGGAAACCGTCTTGTTCCAGAGACTGGAGGTCTTTGAGTCTGCGTGAGAGACGTTTCGGAATGAAATTTAGAAACAACACGTAGACGCGGCTCAGAAAAGAAATTGATCTGTAGTTTTTCAAGTGAGTGTGAATGCCTTTCTTTTTTCTTTGAAGAACAAGACCATCGTACTTGTGCTCCACGCCTCCGGAGTAGTCTTACCATGGAGGACGGAATTAAAGCGCTTCTGAAAGACTTCAAGTACCGGTTTTCCACCCGCTTTCAAAAGCTCCGGTGTAATTCCATCCTCGCCTAGGGCCTTGCCGTTTTTAAGGTGCTGGAGAGCCATTCTAATCTCGTTCAGGCTGACGTCCAGGATATCATCGGAATAGTATCGGATAAGACTTGCTCTTACACTTGCGTGTGGCTTCAACGTTGACGTGTACAGCTGCCCATAGAACTTCTCAATCTCACTCAAAATCTTAGGTGTTCCGGAAACGATGCTACCACACTCGGTCTTCAACTTTGATAGTTGGCTCTTTCTGTTAGACAGAGCGAGAGACATGAGCCTTGCTTCCGCTCGATCGCTTCTTCAATACAAGCTGTATTAAAGTTGCGAGGTCCCGCCGAATGCATTTAGAGATCTGTCTGTTCAGTTGCCTGTATGCTGTCAAATGTGTTGAATACTGCAGCTTTATTTCCCGTCGAACAGCCATCAGAATTAAGAATGTGATTGGAGAGTTTTTGTGTTCTTCTGCGGCGGGTCTTGCAAAACTTAGCTCCGACCGCATAGACAGTTTCACAGTCTTCGAGACAGTGAAAACGATTTTGTAACTTGAGCTGAAAGTTATCGAGGCTTTAGATTAGTGCACGGAGCGTTTATTTCATTAGATATGACCTCTTCAATTTAACGTTTAAGTTCAGTGTGCCTCGCAACATTCGATAGCGATCAGCTACTAGTTTTCACACTCGCGATCACTGAGACATCACTGAACAACCGCTGTCTAATCGTCATAATGATCTTTCGTGGTAGATCCATGCTGCTGGTATATTATTGGTATTGTTGTGGCACGAATGGGTTGGCTCGACCGGGGAAGGACGACGCTCTCACAGAATACAAGCGTAAAATAGCAGCTTAAAGCTGCTGTGTTTCATATGGTGAGTATAGAGAACCGGAGACCCTTTTTACTGGAAACGAGGCATTCCATTTTAGTACTCACGGGTGACAACGCCTCTGCATTTTGGTTCGTAATCGAGGATAAATGTAGATGTTTATAGGCCACAGCAAGCACTTACCATAGGTGGACTGTGTGCTCGTTTTTCACCCTCATCCTATAGAAAAATACGTCAATGTTATTTTTTGTCCTCCGCCGGGGGAGTAGGAGTACCGGAAAAGACGCGTTAGAAAAGAAGCGAACCGAGCGCTGTGAGAACCGCACACATGTATCTACAAAAGGCTCATGTAGAACCTTGTCGAACCTCACGTGGAGCTCCTTCTTCTTCCATACGGGCTCACGGTCGGAAATGCTTAATACTGCCGGCTCTTAACATTGCTCGTTGGCTAAGGATAGCGATGTAAGCCCTTTATCTCACAAAATGATGTCAGTCTAGAATGGATCATTCCATCACGGACAAAATAATTACGAAGGCTGCACACTTCACGATTATGCATGGTGAGAGCGCTTAAAAGGCCGCGCCCACCACGTTTCCGCGGCAAGTACAGCCTCATTATTGACGATCTCGGGTGGTGCATCCTGTGGGACTTCATATCAGTGCGTAATTTTCTATCCAGGGCGTTAAGTTCTGACTGAGTCCACCTGAGTATGCCAAAGGTATATGTGAGAACGGGCATGGCATCCAACAGTTACATGCGTGCAAAACATAGCTCGCAATCCGGTTGTTTCATAACCGCCTCATCGATACCGCTGTTCTATGACATACCCAGGTATCGGTATGTTTCCTCGGAAAGAATCCTTATGTTGATGGGCATAGATAATTCTATGCCCTCCGAGTTAGCAAACTCTACCCCTTTCAACTTTTAGGACTACACACTTAATGATGTTTAGCAATTCCATAAGATGGGAGGGACTGGAAGCGAATAACTTGAGATTACCCATGTAGAAAAGGTGGATCACTTTTGTGCTTCTTACGAAGCTAAAATCCATTTTGAGCGCTGATGTAACAAGTGACGAGTTATTCTCGCGCTCAAAATGGATGTTAGTTCGTATAGGTGGATACGTTATGGGGCGGTATTTGTTTGGTTTTGTGGTATCTTGGTCTTTAAAAACCAAATAAGTGAGCCCAGTAGTGAAGAGGCTGTCGGGCGAGCATATCGTGAAACACCAAGAACCTCTTCAGCCAATAGTGATGCATTCCGTCAAGCCCCGGACTTTTCAAATTCAGGGCCCTTCGGACCGCCTCAGCTACGTTGTCCGGCGTTATGATGACGGAGTTCATGAGCATAACATTCGCACATTGACTCGCCACAAGTTCCGTGGAAGGGCCTTGCTGTGCTTTATGAACTCTGACCACAGGCCACACCAGAATGCGACAGTGTCGGCCTAATTCGGTGCTGGGCCCGTTACACGTATCATTAGCCACACCAATGATTTATAGAGCGTCTTCTGATCACTCTGGAAGAGACAGCTCTGGTTGAACCGCATCGATCTTTCGGTATATCGCTGAATCCGCTTTCCCCAAGCAGCGATTCTCTGACGACTTCTTCTTCTAGACAACCTGAATGTCTATGCGCTCCGTTAGTTTTTGCGTTATATTCGGCTGAGACAAACTGATATTTGTCCCAGCAAATGCCATCCTAACGATTCGCATAATTCTCGGGCTATTATTGCCCGACCTGAAGCTTATCAGTCTGCCAATGAGGGCCCTTTGCTTTGCGATACGGTCCTCAATCCTTCTTCTCCTGGCTGGGATAGCGCTACTTTACCCAGTAGCGCATTCAGACGTGGGACGTTAGGCACCAACAATGCGGCAAACTGCCAAAGCAGCACCAAAGAGTATTGAGTACGTATCGCAAAGGTCACGGCTGTTTTACAAGTAGATTGCCAGCAATGTGTTCAGCGCCTTCACCGATCCCGGTTGCTTATGGTTATTATTATTATTTTATACACGCCTATATTATTGTTTATACACACCTGTGGTCTTAAAATTCAATAAACTTATACTTATTGCTATTCATTTCCTAATATATTCATTTCATTACCTCTTAAAGTTATATAATTACGAAAAATTATTATTAGCTGCTCTCCAATAAAGAAAATTAACGTTTCAAACGCAATTCTTCTGCAACAAGGCACTGATAATAACGGATATCAAAGTCTATACAAAGGAAATGTTCCCTTTGTAGAAAATCCGATTAATTAAACGTTGAATTTTCTTATGCTTTGTAGATTTTTATATGTTAGTTTACGTACAAGGTAGTCCTTTTGCCCGCTATTTTACACCAAAACATGTCAAAAGTCTACTGCTGAACAGAGTTCGCAGCCATAAATTGCTTCGAAGATACGCTTTTTACAACGCCTCTCCCCTGGTTTCGGATGCCTCTCCCCAGAGTCAGGTAGACTAGAAGCTCCTTCATTGGTGACGGACTCAGTTAGACTCAGACTGGTAGAGCCATGCTGCAGATATATTATGGTTGTGGTACGAATGGGTCGGCTCGACCGGAGAAGGACCACGCTCTCACAGAAAACCAGCGTAAAATAGCAGCTTAACGGTGCTGTGTTTCGTATGGTGAGTGTAGAGAACCGGAGACCCTTTTTACTGGCAAAGAGGCATTCCATCTTAGTCCTCACGGGTGACAACGCATCTGCATCTTGAGTCTTTATTGAGGATAGATGTAGATGTCTATGGGTCACAGTAACCACTTACCATCAGGTGGACTGTGTGCTCGTTTATCACCCGATCATATAAAAAAAAAGTCAAAAACCGTACCTACTGACGATCACTTGTCAGCGGATATTCCTTAAATTACCACGCGCGCTGGCCCTTTACAATGGAATACATTATTTTGGAAAACAAGTAGATAGTTGGATTGTACAATAATTTTACTTTGAAATTTAGTTATTTTATTATTACATCTATAATATATTGTCAGTAAATATTTTTATTAACTATTAAAGGAATTGAAATAAGTGAAGAGATTATTTCAGTAAAATAAGTATGAAATTGCTAAAATGAATCTAAAATAATGAAAAATGAAATAACTTTTTTTCTATTATTGATTTATATTATATTAATAATAGTATCATCAATTTTTTACGTTTAAAAGGGAATTAATTAGTTCAAAGGTAACCAATTAAAATACTAACTAAACATTGTCTGAAAATTGCTAAGGGTAATCCTAAATAAATTGAAAATCACGAGACGGTATTAGTTAAGGAATTATGACAATGCCTAAGGACACAGACATTTTAGAACAGAGAAAATTGTAAATATAATAATAAAGTTTTTTTGTTACGGTGCATTTCTTTTTAAAAGCTTTTTTCACATTATTTCCGCTGCTTATATTCGATTATATAACTAGCTTTTACGCGCGACATCGATCGCGTAGAAACTAAATATTAAATAACTATAAATCTGTAATACTAGCGTTTATCTAACAAAAAACCTGACTTTAAAGTGGTTTTGACAAGTAATTCAATTATTAAAAAAACACGTAATACTCAGGTTTTTTGCTATTATCTCGAAAACTGTGCGCGACATAGAAGATGGTTTTATAAATATTGAAGCTATTAATTTCAACTAAAAAATGTATTACTAAATTATTTTTTGACAGTCATCATTTTGTTGTAAAATAGGGTTGAAGAAAAAAATGTTTAAACCCGATTTCACATTAGATCAATAAGAGATAGAAGTTGAAATGTGAACACCTTTATATTACGTAGTAGAGCCATGCTGCAGATATATTAATAATATAGTTGTAGCACCAATGGGTCGGCTCGACCGGGGAAGGACCACGCTCTCACAGAATACCAGCATAAAATAGCAGCTTAACGCTGCTATGTTTCGTATGGTGAGTGTAGAGAACCGGAGACCCTTTTTGCTGGAAAAGAGGCATTCTATCTTAGTCCTCACGGCTGACAACGCATCTGCATTTTAATTCGCAAACGAAGATAGATGCAGATTTCTGTGGGCCACAGCTAGCACTTACCATCAGGTGAACTGTGTGCTCGTTAGTCACACTGATTCTATAACAATAAAAAAATAAAAAAGATATATATGTAAAATTGTAAACCAAAAAATATTGTTCGGAACATTTTTTAAATTGCATTGCTCTCTATCTGTTCTTAAAGTTTCATCATAATCGGTTCGGCCATTCCGAAGATAAGCAAAAATTTTAAAAATAGTTATCCTTGCCTTAATATGCAAATAACCCCTGAACTTATATAAGAGCTTGTGGGTGGTTTGAATATTTATATGAGAGTTAGGGAATAGAAAGTGCGTCTGTGCTTGCGCATTCATTTGGGTACTATGATCCTATCGTGCGCAGATGGCTTGTCTCCGTAAATGATGGGCGCCTTAAGAATTCGAGATTAATTAAACTAATAAAAAAAATCTGCTTTACTAAGGTGTAAAACAAATTATTCTATGAATAGGTTCTGTATTCAAGCAAACAAAAAACAAATAATTTTGGTAAATATTTCAATGATGGTAAGTGGATATAGCGCCCCATATAGATGTCCATCCATCTTCAATTAAGAATTAATATACATTAGAGTAATCTCCGGTTCCCTAAATTTGTCATAAAAACACAGCAGCATTAAGCTGCACTTTTGAGTTGCTGTTTTGTAAGAGTGTCGTCCTTACCCGGTTGGGCCAGCACAGCTGCAACGTGACTCTACATAAAATTTACTATAACTGGCAAAAATTATATTTGCAGTAGTACAATTTATTTAAATTTATTTATTTAAAAAAATTATTAATTTTATTAAAAAAATGGTTACCACTGATAAATCTATACATAAATATAAATAAAATTGAAGTGCCTAGAAGTCTGTAATATCGAAATAACTAGCTCCCATTAAGCTCAGGGGACTATTTGCATGTTACTAAGACAGGAATTAAGTAAAATAAAGTAAAGTTACAGCCTATATACGGCCCACAGCTGGGCACAGGCTTCGTCTCATTTCTGAGAGGGTTTTAAGGCAAGAAAATGTCCGCCGCACTGCCCCAATGCGTGTTGGCGGACTTCAAATGTCTTCTAAATATTTTTTTTAATTTCTCAGACATGCAGGTTTTCTCACAATGTTTTCCTTCACTGCTGAGCACGTGGTTAATCAGCACTTAAAATTGCAACTAACAATTTCACTGATGCCGGTGGGGATCGAACCCGGTTTTCACGCGTACTGTGAAATTTACAGCGAGATCCATCTGAGCTACCATAGCTCAGATAGGAAAAACTTCTTTAAAATCTCTCAGTCTGTATGTCTGTCTGTTCGGGCTAATCTTTGGAATAATAGAACCTATTGTAATAAAACTTCACAAACAGATAGAAAGCAATACCAGGATTGGTCTACGCCAATATTAATATAATAAATAATTATCTGAAATCTAAATATGCCACATTAATACATCCTAACCAGGTGAAGGCAGGGCAGATCGCTAGTATACAATAGAATAGAGTCACAAACAAATGCTTTATTTAGTGTTAAGCTAAAACACTAGATGCTACGCTTCCAATTTATAACCTTATGCAGTAAGATTTTGCAGTGATCAGACATAGAAGCAATCAGTATGTACTCAGATCTTAATAACTTTAGCTCGCGTTTACGAGCAACGAGTCAATAATTTTCGAATTATATTACATTAACGTTAATTGTTAATAGTTGGTCTTGCCTAGTTTTTGTAATTTATTTACACAAGTGCAATGTCATATGGATAATTCATGATATTCTGTAAAAACGTAGTGTTTTTTTCCTATTTGCCATTTGTGCTTCACCCGGAGCGTTGTTCTGAAACAGGACATGGGGCCACTCACAGTTTAAAGAATTTGCTTTATTACAGAATATTTTACATTTCAGATGCTGTTTCTCAGATTTTGTGATATACAACAAAATGGTTATTTCGGCATTGGTTGAACGTCAGTAGACTCAATTAACGCATACTATTCCAAGTGGACGAGATGGTGCAGTTACTTTTTCAACATCAACAGTATTTTTAAGTCCGTGCCAGGTCGGCTATCAAGTTGTTACTTGGGTATCCACCTGAGGTTAGATGCTGCTCTTTATCATGAATCAGTGGGGTTTGGGCTTAGCGTATTTTTATGGATATACCACCATTATTCGTCGATAGCCCCCGAAATTCGATAAGCAGGGTGCACCAGGTGCAGGTGAGGTTGGCATTTGAAAAAGAAACGTCCCTTTACATCCATATTTATATACACTTTTTGGGCGTATTTTGGATCACGATATTTAATTTCTTTTATCCTTCGCGATCCCGCGCTTCACGATAAAGACGAATGCAAAAAATAACAAACAGTCGCTCAATCATGCCGTTTGATGGACGTATGTACCTACCAAAGGCTTCAATACTTTACGAAGAACAAGGTGTAGGTCACACTTTAAGTCTGGCCATTGTTCAGGTATGTACGATTTGTATGATACATTAGCCATATCATATTTAATCACTTTGATTTAAATTATTTGTTGTTATTATTTTGGTTGTTAAGGAGAATATACCATTTTTTCCAAGTGTGAACCTCACGCGCACTTCAAAATGAGGCTATGACGGCAAACTGATGGTGACTGGCTGATAGTTCAACACGATCACAATGAGGCCAAGGCCGAATCCTAAGGATTAAGGTGATGAGTAGTATATGTCCGAAAATATCGACTGTACACCCATCAACGCAGATTTTCCAATGTGAGTTAACTCTTCTGTACGGCAATCCGCATATTCTAACTTAAGTGCAGCAGTGGAATTATACAATATGGTAAAAATAGTCTTATTTGTGAGGGTTCTTTTAACTGACTTCAAAAAATAAGGAGGTTCTTAATTCGACTGTATGCTTTTGTTTTTTTTTTGTTTGTATGTATTATACGCATCATTGTTAAAATATGAACTGATTTAAATGATAGACGACATTCTCCAGTTGGAGTTACCTTGAGCTTGTACATTCCTTATTACACTCACAGTGTCTAAAATGATATTTTTTAATTTAAAAATTAAAGCCTACTTCAAAGAACTAATAGAATAAAATAATTTTCATATAACAGCTTTTAAAGTCGGAATATTAATTATTTTATACATCATAGCTAGCTTTCGTTGAAAAAGCCGATATATTCAATCTGCTGGACGGTATACTAACTATATGGATTTAATTAATTGTAATCACTATATTATGGTTTAGCGAATATATAAATACTAAACATAAACTGACTATATAAATGAACCTTACAACATAAAGTGACTAAAAAGGTGAAAAACGAAACTTCTTTTTAACCCCCGATAATAATAATAATTTGTCTGAGGCCGAGTTCATAGAATTTATACATAAATTAAGCATTTTGCACGTTTGTCATCGTCATCATCACTAAAGCTCATCCACTGCACAAAGGAGTGCCGCAAAGCACGGTCCTGCCCGACCTGCATCCATCGACTTCCTGCATCTCTTACTAGGACGTCACTCCATCTAGTGTTTTGCTTCCCTACACTTCGTCCACCGGTGCGAGGCTGCTACTCGTAACCTTTCTTCATCGGTTGTCGGTTCCTCAAACTATATGGCTAGCCCATTGCCACTTCAGCTTACTGACCCTTTGCGCTACGTCGGTTACTAGGGTTATCTTCTTCGAATATCCTCATTATGAAGTATATCACGCAGAAAAACTTACAGCTCGCTGAGCGACCTTAATAAATCATCACTAGCACTGCTTATACGCTCTTGTTTTTAAGTATTGAGGTATATCTGACGAAAAGATTTATTGTAAACTCCCGAAGGCTACTCAGCCGAGTTTATTCATCGAATCAAAAGCCCTAGGTCCCTCAGCGAAGGATACACCTATGCTCGGCGTTTCTCTGCGTGATAGAAATAAGTACACCCGCAGTAAAACCAAAGTATCGACAAAGCCCAACAGGTTAATAAGCTGAAGTGACTATGGGCCTGCCATATAGCTCGAAGAACCGACAGCCGATGAAGAAGAAAGATTTTTTGTAGAATAAAATAAGGGTGACAAGCAAGCACACTGCCCACCTGGTGGTAAGTGGATGTTGAGGCCCATAGACATCTACGTCTATCATTGATCAAGAATCAAAATGCGTTGTCACCCTTAAAGACTAAGTAGAATGCCTCGATCCAGTAAAAAGGGTTTCCGATTCTCTACACTCACCATACGAAACACAGCAGCATTGAGCAGAGTGTGGTCCTTCCCCGGTTGAGCTGACCTATTCGAGCTACAACCATAATATAGCTGCAACATGGCTCTACCACGTAAGGTTCTCGAATGGAAACCTCGTCCCGGTAAGCGAAAATTATGGCGGGCCCCGACTAGATAGAGCGATGATCTGGTAAGATATACAGAAAGTCGATGGATGCAGGTGGCTCAGGACCGTGCTTTGTGGCATTCTTTGGGGGAGGCCTATGTTCAGCAGTGGACTTGTAAAGAACTGCATTGATGATGATGATAAATGCTGATATAGCCAAACACTCCGATTATTTCCTTTCGTTATACAGGCATTGACAAGATAGCTCGTTTATTTTCACCAACCATTCAGCTAGGAAATGCAGCTATCTTCTTACAATCAAGCAATACGTGGCATATAATACTCGTATGTACCTACGTATGATATCATTCATTTATAATATTTGATTTTGAGTGTTGTATATGTACTAGTGGCTAAAAACCGATTTGCGTGTACACCTAGGTTTAGCCAGCTACAATTAAGTGTAACCACACTTCAGCTTTTAGTCGTGACTTATATCTATGCACACCGATGAGGACTAAGATGAAACACAAAGAGAAAAACCGCATTCGAGACCACTATTACAAATCTGCAGGTTTTCTGTCTAAGTTCTGCTTGAACGCAATCGCGGGCTAGTATTAAATATAAGTAATATAAATGAAGTCACTCTGACTTGAAAAGAAGAGTGACATTTGGATACAGTCTTTTCCTGATGAATTTACGTGGTAAAGTCACACAGCAGCTACAAAACAGCGTAAGACAGCTGAAAAATGCTACGATTTTTATAATGAGTGTAGAGAACCGGATTTAAGTCATCATTTCGATATAAAATAGACATCAACGACTATTAATTTTTTTCGCTTTTATAAGAAAATCTCCCACCCTTCAGATAAAGTATAGCCTACATCACTTCTGGCACTGTTCTCTATTTGTTTGTTAATTTTCATTACAACTAGTCCAGACAATCCAAGCATTAGCATGGACAGACAAACAGACCGACCCGCCACGGCCTAGCCAGGGTAGGATCTATTAATGTAGCATTATTAAGATAGAAGGTTTAATAATCAAAGACCATTTATTCTATCAATGTTTCGGTTTTTTTCAATCGCCAAGCTTTTCATATAAAATATAGCTTATAACAGTTCCGGCTTTCCTCTTCTTCTAATCGTGAAGTGTTATTACAATCTGTTTAACTATTGCAAAGATTAAGCCCGGACAGACAGACTAGACAGACAAAAATTTAAAAACCGGTTATTCATGTCTCTTAGGCTTGCAAATAAATATATCCCTTTGCTTATAAAGCCCTTTTAGCTTATTATAGTGCAGTTATTTCGATATTTATCATCATCATCATCATTACAGCGCTTTACAAGTCCACTGCTGAACATATGTCTCCTACAAGGAATGCCAAAAAGCACGATCCTGAGCCACCTGAATCCATCGACTTCCTGTATGTTTTACCAGGTTGTCACTCCATCTAGTGGGGGAGGGCGTCCCCACACTTTGCTCACCTGATCCATATGTCATTACTGGGAACACGCACTGGTTGTACACCCTTGTTTTTAAGTTTTGAGGTATACCTGACGAGAAGATGTGACGTAATCTCCCGATTGCTGCCCAACCGAGTTGAATCCGTCGTTTGTCCTCTCCCAGGAGGTCATTGAGGTCATTGTCATGAGCAATATATCGTTGGCAAATCGAAAGTGAGTGGTGTACTCGCCATTGATGTTAATACCGTATTCTTTCAAGTCCAGTAGCTTGAAAACGTCTTCTAATGCAGCGGTGAAGAGTTTTGCGGATATACCGTCACCCTGTCTTACACCTCTCTGCAGTTGGATAGGTTTCGTACTCTGGTACTGTACTCGGAAAGGCATCGTAGTCCTACTGTAAAATCATCTAACATCTTTAATATACCGACAGTCAACTTGGCACCGCTAAGAGGACTGCAGGACCACCCAAATTTTGACTGAACCAAAGACTTTCTCGTAGTGGACTACGAGAAAGTCTTTGGTTTTGGGACTTTCTCGTAGTCCACATATACGCAAGACAAAGTGACAGATTGTACTCTTCAGTCTTCTGTACAATTTGCCGATGGGTATGTACATGTGGTCTATGGTAATAAAGCCTTTTCGAATACCGGCAGTTTCTGGAGGCTGGAAGTCGTCAAGTCGTCAAGTATATACGTGGTAGAGCCATGCTGCATCTATATTTCTGGTATAGTTGTAACACGAATGGGTCGGCTCGAACTGGGAAGGACCACGCTCTCACAGAATACCAGCGTAAAATAACAGCTTAATGCTGCTGTACGAAAGACACATGGTTAGTGTAGAGAACCGGAGACCCTTTTTTACTAGAAACGAGGCATTCCACCTTAGTCCTCACGGGTGACAACACATCTGCATTTTGATTCGTAATCAAGGATAAATGTAGATGTCTATGGGCCACAGCAACCACTTACTACCAGGTGGACTGTGTGCTCGTTTGTCGCACTTATCCTATAAAAAAAGCCTGCGTGTGAGATGATTCGAAATGACTCTCGAAAACAGCACGTAGACGCGGCTCTGAAGGGAAATCGGCCCAAAATCGGGAAGAACAAGACCATCGCTTTCTGTTCCACGCCTCTGGAGTAGTGCCACAATGGAAGGCGGAATTAAAGAGCTTCTGAAGTTTGTTAGTATTGGTTTTCCACCTGTTGCCAGAAGCTCCGCTGTTATTCCATCCTCGCCCGGGGTAGTAGGTTTTATTAATTTCAAGCAAAGATAATTTAAAATTCAAAATGTTGTACAACGAACTTCAATATACTTTATTAATAATAACTAAAACTATTGGTCAGACCATGATCAAATTGATATGGGACCACATGTGAAGCACCAGCTTTCAAATAAAAAAAAATCATCGAAATCGGTTCACCCAGTTAAAATTTATGAGGTAAGACATATAAAAAAACCATACAGTCGAATTGAGTACCGTCTCCTTTTTAAAGTCGGTAGAAAAAACAAATAATTTTGGTAAATATTTCAATGATATCGATATCATTTTCTAAAAATTGTGTTCGTTACACAGAGGTGTTTGACTTTAAAGTCTCATTAAATAGTTTTCTTAGACTCTGACTTACGAGTATTACTCTTAAAAGATTATTTACTCAGTTTGGTTTTGTTTAAAAATTATTAAGTGCGCTTATTTCTAACTAAACGGTCTATGGAAATTGTTTGGCTTATGTATAACTCACATTTAATTTATCTCACACACATTCAACTTCAAACAATATTTCCATAAACAAATAAATAAAATCATCTTGAAGTTATCGTTATGCGTATAATTCTAAAAGACTTTTTTTACTACTCGTACGTACATCATGTATTTTATGGAAGTACACATTTAAGTAGTAAGTCAAAACTAACAAACACATAAACAACCTGATGGTAAGTGGATGTAGCGGCCCATATACATGTACATCTATCTTCAATTAAGAATTAATATACATAAGAGTAATCTCAGGGCATTAAGGTGTAATTTTGCGCTGCTGTTTTGTGAGAGTGTGGTCTTTATCCGGTTGGGCCAGCACAGCTGCAACGTGGCTCTACATAAAATTTACTATAACTGGCAAACATTATATTAGCAGTAGTACAATGGTAACTATTGATAAATCTATACATAAATATAAATAAAATTGAAGTACCTAGAAGTCTGTAATATCGAAACCACTAGCTCCTATTAAGCTCAGGGGGCTATTTGCATGTTACTAAGACAGGAATAAAGTTAAGTAAAGTTACAGCCTATATACCTATTCAGGTCATAAATTCTGTCACATGTTTAATATAAAATAATTGAAACAAGTTTATTCATTATGTAACCATTTATATACCAAAATGAACTTAACAAAACATAGATTCTTATGACACTAAAGTTTATTCAAAATGACCTCCATGATTTTGAATACAGGCCTTCAATCTGCGCGGCCAGTCGTCTATCGCAGCACGAACGAGGTCCATGTCAATATCGGCGGCTGCCTTAATCAAGGATGTCTTGAGTGACTCCAAATTGGAATGAGGCTTTGAGCACGCCTTTTCCTCCAAGTGTTGCCATATCTTGTAATCTAACGGATTCAAATCTGGACTGGAAGAGGGCCAGTCTTCGTGCCGAATGATCACGTCTCGCGCGCCGCCAGCCAGTCATGTGTGCTCTTCGCTCTATGACCTGGCGCCGAATCTTGTTGGAATACCCAGTGCCTGTTATTGAACATCGTATGAGAAACAGGTTCCACAAGGTTCCTCAGGACTGTATTTTGATACACAACTGCATTCGTTTTTACACCTTTCTCACAAAAATGTACCTCTGTTAAGCCCCAATAAGAAACTCCCAACCATACCATGAGCGAGGATGGAAAATGACCTCGTTGGACACGCGGAATACGGTTGCTCGCTTCTTCACTACTGTGTGCGTACACCTTATTATTTTGTTTGTTGTAGCTCTCTTCTACGGTAAAAATGTTTTCATACGTAAAAAGAATTTCCCGATTTTCCCGATATTTTTTTCCCGCGTACCGCTTCAACAAAGCACGGCATCTCTTCAGTCTCAGGTCCATTAGAGGAGCATTGAAACGATGTCCTGTTTTTCTTCGATATGTCCGAAGCCCTAAGTCTTCATTTAACACCCTTCTCACCGTGGTTCTGCTTAACCCCATCTGAAGGGCCAACAGTTTCTGCTTACGTTTGGGATTTCTTTGAATTCGCGCCTTCACAGCTTTTATCACTGCTGGAGTCCTAGCAGACCGAGGGCAACCACTTCTTGACCTGTCATCTACACTAGAGTCTTCATTGTATCGTTTGATGGTACGATAAACGAATCTTTTGGTTATATTCAAATTTTTCAGTACGTCAAAAATTTGAATTGGCGCGTAACCGCAACGATGCAACGCAATAACTGCAACACGGTCTTCTTTAAGCGTCCACTCCATATTTAAAAATGAGTAAAATTCTAAAAAATATACAGTTTTATTTTCATGAACAATTCGAAATCCGAATTCAATAAACTTTTTTGTGGCCAGCATTCTAAAAGAAAAGTTTTTACTGTGTGACAATACTTATGACCTGACTAGGTACATCCCATAGCTGCGCACGGGCCTCCTCTCATTTCTGAGAGAGTTTTTGGGCAAGGAAATGTCCGCTGCGCTGCCCCAATGCGTATTGGCGGACTTCATATATCTTCTAAATATTTTTTTTTCAGACATTTTATTTCTCAGACATGCAGGTTTCCTCACGATGTTTTCCTTCACCGCCGAGCACGTGGTAAATCAGCACTTTAAATTGCAATTAACAAACGATCGAACCCGGTTTTCACGCGTACTGTGAAATTTACAGCGAGATCCATCTGAGCTACCACAACTCAGGCAAGAAAAACTTGTTTTAAATCTCTCAGTCTGTATGTCTGTCTGTTCGGGCTAATCTTTGGAATAATATGTATGTATCTATTGTAATGAAACTTCACAAACAGATAGAAAGCTATGCCAGGATTGATCTAGGCCAATATTAATAAAATAAGTAGTTATCTGAAATCTAAATATGCCACATTAATACATCCTAACCAGGTGAAGGCAGGGCAGATCGCTAGTATACAATAGAATAGAGTCACAAACAAATGCTTTATTTAGTATTAAGCTAAAACACTAGATGCTACGCTTCCAATTTATAACCTTATGCAGTAAGATTTTGCAGTGATCAGACATAGAAGCAATCAGTATGTACTCAGATCTTAATAACTTTAGCTCGCGTTTACGAGCAACGAGTCAATAATTTTCGAATTATATTACATTAACGTTAATTGTTAATAGTTGGTCTTGCCTAGTTTTTGTAATTTATTTACACAAGTGCAATGTCATATGGATAATTCATAATTCATATTCTGTAAGAACGTAGTGTTTTTTTCCTATTTGCCATTTGTGCTTCACCCGGAGCGTTGTTCTGTAACAGGATATGGGGCCACTCACAGTTTAAAGACTTTGCTTTATTACAGAATATTTTACATTTCAGATGCTCTTTCTCAGATTTTGTGACATAAAACAAAATGGTTATTTCGGCATTGGTTGAACGTCAGTAGACTCAATTAACGCATACTATTCCAAGTGGACGAGATGATGGAGTTACTTTTTCAACATCAACAGTATTTTTAAGTCCATTCCAGGTCGGTTATCAAGTTGTTACTTGGGTATTCACCTGAGGTTAGATGCTGCTCTTTATCATGAATCTGTGGGATTTGGGCTTTGCGTATTTTTATGGATATACCACCATTATTCGTCGATAGCCCCCGAATGGTGCACCCTGCTTATCGAATTTTGGCATTTGAAAAAGAAACGTCCCTTCAGATCCATATTTACATGCACTTGTCTGGGCGTATTTTGAATCACGATATTTAATTTCTTTTATCCTTCCATGATAGAGACGAATGCAAAAAGTAACAAACAGTCGCTCAATCATGCCGTTGGATGGACGTATGTGCCAAATGCTCATACCTCACGAAGAACAAGGTGTAGGTCAGACTTTAAGTCTGGCTATTGTTAAGGTATGTACGATTTGTTTTAGTCTTATCATATTTGATCACTTTGATTTAAATTATTGTAAATAAAGGTTGTTAAGGAGAATATACCATTTTTTTCCAAGTGAGAACCTCACGCGCACTTCAAAATGAGGCTATGACGGCAAACTGATTGTGACAGGCTAATAGTTCAACACGATCACAATGAGGCCAAGGCCAAATCCTAAGGATTGAGGTGATGAGTAGTAATATATGTCCGAAAATATCGACTGTACACCCATCAACGCAGATTTTCCAATGTGAGTTAACTCTTCTGTACGGCAATCCGCATATTCTAACTTAAGTGCAGCAGTGGAATTATACAATATGGTAAAAATAGTCTCATTCGTGAGGGTTCTTTTAACCGACTTCAAAAAATAAGGAGGTTCTTAATTCGACTGTATGCTTTTGTTTTTTTTTGTTTGTATGTATGATACGCATCATTGTTAAAATATGAACTGATTTAAATGATAGACGACATTCTCCAGTTGGTGTTACCTTGAGCTTGTACATTCCTTATTACACTAACAGTGTCTAAAATGATATTTTTTTAATTTAAAAATTAAAGCCTAATTCAAAGAACTAATAGAATAAAATAATTTTCATATAACAGCTTTTAAAGTCGAAGTATTAATTCTTTTATACATTATAGCTAGCTTTCGTTGAAAAAGCCGATATATTCAATCTGTTGGACGGTATACTAACTATATGGATTTAATTAATTGTAATCACTATATTATGGTTTAGCGAATATATAAATACTAAACATAAACTGACTATATAAATGAACCTTACAACATAAAGTGACTAAAAAGGTGAAAAACGAAACTTCTTTTTAACCCTCGATAATAATAATAATTTGTATGAGTCCGAGTTCATAGAATTTATACATAAATTAAGCATTTTGCACGTTTGTCATCGTCATCATCACTAAAGCACCACTGCACAAAGGAGTGCCGCAAAGCACGGTCCTGCCCGACCTGCATCCATCGACATCCTGCATCTCTTACTAGGTCGTCACTCCATCTAGTGTTTTGCTTCCCTACACTTCGTCCACCGGTGCGAGGCTGCTACTCATAACCTTTCTTCATCGGTTGTCGGTTCCTCAAACTATATGGCTGGCCCATTGCCACTTCAACTTACTGACCCTTTGCGCTCCGTCGGTTACTAGGGTTATCTTCTTCGAATATCCTCATTACGAAGTATATCACGCAGAAAAACTTACAGCTCGCTGAGCGACCTTAATAAACCATCACTAGCAAATCAATAGCACTGCTTATACACTCTTGTTTTTAAGTATTGAGGTATATCTGACGAAAAGATTTATTGTAAACTCCCGAAGGCTACTCAGCTGAGTTTATTCATCGAATCAAAAGCCTTAGGTCCCTCAGCGAAGGATACACCTATGCTCGGCGTTTCTCTGCGTGACAGAAATAAGGATACCCGCAGTAAAACCAAAGTATCGACAAAGCCCAACAAGTTAATAAGCTGAAGTGACTATGGACCTGCCATATAGCTCGAAGAACCGACAGCCGATGAAGAAGAAAGATTTTTTGTAGAATAAAATAAAGGTGACAAGCGAGCACACTGCCCACCTGGTGGTAAGTGGATGTTGAGGCCCATAGACATCTACGTCTATCATTGATCAAGAATCAAAATGCGTTGTCACCCTTAAAGACTAAGTGGAATGCCTCGATCCGGTAAAAAGGGTTTCCGGTTCTCTACACTCACCATACGAAACACAGCTGCATTGAGCAGAGTGTGGTCCTTCCCCGGTTGAGCTGACCTATTCGAGCTACAACCATTATATAGCTGCAACATGGCTCTACCACGTAAGGTTCTCGAATGGAAACCTCGTCCCGGTAAGCGAAAATTAGGGTGGGCCCCGACTAGATAGAGCGATGATCTGGTAAGATATATAGAAAGTCGATGGACGCAGGTGGCTCAGGACCGTGCTTTGTGGCATTCTTTGGGGGAGGCCTATGTTCAGCAGTGAACTTGTAAAGAACCGCAATGATGGTGATGATTAATTCTAATATAGCCAAACACTCCGATTATTTCCTTTCGTTATACAGGCATTGACAAGATAGCTCGTTCTATTTTCACCAACCATTCAGCTAGGAAATGCAGCTATCTTCTTTCAAGTAATAGTGCGTGACATATAATATGTACCTACGTATGATATCATTCATTTATAATATTTGATTTTGAGTGTTGTATATGTACTAGTGGCTAAAAACCGATTTGCGTGTAAGTACACCTAGGTTTAGCCAGCTACAATTAGAAAAACCGCATTCAAGACCACTATTACAAATCTGCAGGTTTTCTGTTTAAGTTCTGCTTGAACGCAATCGCGGGCTAAAGCTAGTCTATACATATAATAAATCTGTGGATAAGTCGTGTCTGTAATTCTAATATATTCTTGAAAAAACAAGTCCAGGGGACTAATTAAAGGGTTCTGAACCCAAATCAGTGGTTTTTAGAATTTTTGTCTGTCTGTCTGTCCGTGTATTCCGGATTCACGCAAAAATTACTAGACCCATTTACATGAAATTTTGTATATAGGTAGCTAGTAACCCGGGGCAACTTATAGGCTACTTTTTATCCGATTACGGAACTTCAAAAAAGAAGGTTATGTATTTTCCTTCCTTTAGATGTTGATTTACTATTATATCTTAGTTATAGATGGGATGACGAGTGTTTTTCAAATAAAGTATAAAATATTGTTATAAACTTGGTAAAATAATTTGAAATTACACCGATTTAGTTATGAAAACAGCGACATCTATCATCAAATGGAAAAAGTAGTATATTTTGCCTTCATATACATAATACATAATACATAAACACTCACAGGGGTAGGCAGAGACTACGGACTTCCATTTGGCGCGATCCTGACACACCTCTCTCGCCTCTTTTACATCCATATATCTACGCATACACGCTCGTCGGTTAAGGGTACTCCTAATCTGGCCCATTTTTAATGTATCGCCGATTTGGTCGATAAACCTTCGTCTAGGGCGTCCCTTCCCGACCCTGCCGTTCACTTCCGCAACATAAATTTGCTTTGTCACTCTTTCCTCGTTCATTCTTTCTACATGACCAAACCACCGAAGCATTCCTTTCTTAATCCTTGTCACAACGTCATCTTGCAAACCACACTTTTCTCTTATCACACTATTTCTCACCCTGTCATTCAGATTCAGCCCTAGCATACTCCTTAAGGAACGCATTTCTACAGCATTTATTCTACTCTCATGCTTCTTCTGCCAGACCCAACTTTCACTACCATACATTAAAGTAGGGACTAACACAGCATTATGAATTGCCATACGTGCCTTAGTTGACACATTCTGACTCCTCATAATAGCGTGTAGAGCCCCATTCACTCTATTTCCTGCGTTCACTCGTCGTTCTATATCCTTATCATATCTATCATCCCTGCTAAATAAACATCCCAAATATACAAACTCATCCACTTGCTCAATCAACTCCCCTTCTATTCTTATTTCACATAAAGTTTTACTTTCTTCTCTTTCAAAAACCATTTTTTTTGCCTTCAGTTACTAATAAATTAAATAATATAAGTAACTTGCATTTATATGTTTAAATAATAGGATAGTAAGATTATTAAAATTATTTAAAAACTTTAACGTTTAGTTTTTTTAGTATTTTTGTTATTTTATTTTAAAAGTGTAATAATTTCAATAGAAGATCAATCAAAAATATGAAAATTGATAAGGTTTTTATTTTAATTACTAATCTATATGTAAACTGATTAAAACTGGTCTGTCTGCAATTATTGCAAAATTTTCATTATCATTATAGTTTTATTAAAGAGATTTTTATATATGTCGTGGCTAGCTCGTAGAATAGATCATATAAAGTAGTCTATTATTTCGTGAAATGGTGTGGTTATTTCATGATATTTAACACTGTTTGTTGACCATCTCATAATTTAGCTTGACTAAATCAATGAATAGAAATCGTTTGAAGATATTACTAACTAGAAACGTTGCTATTTCATGATATGGTCATATGACGATATCATTAAATCGTTTTTCACCGCTACCGGCGTTGATAGCGTACATTTTTAACAGAAACAGAACTTTTAACAGAATTGTCATCACTTTATGCCTTATTGATAAAATAAATAAATGTTCACTTCTATTGCTGATATTACTAGATAATATAGTTTTGGTAAATCTAATAATACGAGTAGCGCCATCTACTTACCACTAAATAAACTAAAATGGTAAGTATCTGATATAATTAAATAATAGAATGCTACTGAATATACGATGTAAATAATTGAAAATTCGTTCGTGGCAACGTTGGATGTGTAATTACTAGGTAGATGTGGTCAACAATCATGCAAAAACTTAGTTTCAGTTTTAATGAATTGTATTCAAACGAATATGAGGGCCGTGTAGCTCTCGCCGTGAGATTTCATCATAGCACGGGAGCAAAGCGTGTACGAGGATGATTCTGTTATAGAAAACTTTGCGTGCTGACTTAACACGTGTCCGTTAAAGTGGTGAAGAATAACTTCGTGGGGAAACCTAAATATCTGAGTAGTTAAAATAGTCGTGGAGATGTGAAAACCCTTGACATGACATGTTAATACATTGCAGCGTACTCTATTTTTCTGCCCACAAAACACTATAGGTAATGAGGAGTTCTGTGTACAGTAGTGAGACGTATATTAACTGCTACTTTACTTTTTTACCTTTAATGAGATTTATAATCACTTTGTAATTTAAGGTAGCTTTCATATTTTCGGACATAGTAAGATATTTGTGACAGTCTTGGTTTCATAGCTCATATGAGTACATATTTGTAAATTAACAGGCTCTTTTTTTAAAGCAAATTTTACTTAAACTGCTTTAAACAAAGGTTCTTTTTATTTTACTTGTCAAAGGCGGTAATCCAACTGGTAAAAACTTAAATTTCATGGTACGTAAGCATTATTAAATATTTCAGCATATTATATATTAATTGCAATTTGAAGTGTCGATTTACCACGTTCTCGGCGGTTAAGGAAAACCTGCATATCTGAGAAGTTTCCCAGTTGAGGTCATCCTGCATTGGAATAAGCGCAGCGAACACTTTTTTTGGCCAAAAACTTTATGCGGCCATTGCCCAGTAGTAACGTGTATTTGAGCTGCAACTTTTTACTTTTCATGGGGCAATATATGCATTTTTTATTGTATTCATATTTTCGGGTATGTTACTTTTTGTTTTCACTCTAAAAAAAGTCCACTGAAATAAACATAGGCCCCCCGCATAAATTGTCAAGTAGCTGGATATTTGCAATAGTTGCCACGCTTGGTAGGCGTGTTGGCAACCGCAGCTATTATTATTTTGATCTTTTGTCAGGAAGATGATGCTGCCCTATGTCATGTCATGCCCTAGGTCATATGTCACTGCTTACGACGGTACGATATGAGGTGGCGGATTCTCTTTCACCGCCACAACAAGACGAACATTTTTCTACTCCCGTTCATAAGAGTAGTGCTTCCCAGGTTCACTGTGAATAAAATTTATAAAGAATAAAACTAATTTTAAGGATCTTATCGCGTTTAATTTTGACTTTTATATTCCTGATGTTTTGGGCACTTTACAGCACCCATGGTCGCGGTAGGACTGAGGTTTTTGACGACCTGATGTCATAATTAGAATGGAATAGAATAAGAATAGAATAGAATATAATAGTAATAGAATAAATGCAGGAGTATGCTTGGGTTTGAATTTTATTTTATTAACTATGGCACCCTTAGCAAATCTTACCACTCAGCCATCTTTCCTATTAAAATTAGCATGTATTTTTTTTATTTCAATTGCCCCGCGAAATATCATTGGTAGGAATCGGTGTTCTATTACAAGGATTTGTATATCAGATCCGATATAATGGTTGGGACGATACTAAACATGTTGACATACTTTAGACTTCGAGGAGCGAGAGTGTTTCACATCAACTACCTATATGTTCTTTTACGCGGATTTTTATGGAACTTTCATCCAAAAATGCATAAAAAAACCTGACGTAAAAAAGTTTAAATTAGACGTGATAAAATCCGTAACATTGGTTTTATTCCTTGTGTAGTACTAAATACTCGTACTAAATTTTGCTATACGATACTGTATACTAAATTTTGAAGTCAACTCGAACGTAAAAAAAAATTATTTACATCTAATTTATGGTGCCAATCAAAATATTAAATAGGACCAATGATAGATATGAATAAAATATCTCAAATAAACATTATGCCGTAAATTGATAGAAGACCGTGAAACTCATCATTATTTTGTTAAAACTAAATTAATTTTAATTATGAATGAATGTAAAGAGTAAAATGTAAATAATAGATAATAATAAATTTTGATTACGATACAATTTACCTTTTTTTATTTATTTTTTTATTTACTTTATTGGTGACAAAACAGAAACAAAAGATATGAAAGAAAAACATACAAGTAAAATAAGACAATGGTAATTACAATTGTTGCCTACAAACTGTCTCACTAAGAAGATACATAATATTTATATTATGAAGCAGGTCGTAATTGGTATCGTCTGCACAACAAGCAGGGTAACAAGTCTGTACTTAAATAAAAAGAAAACAATCATCTGAAAACAATCATCTAACATGTACAATACTAAATACTAAATGTCCTTATATATCTAATTCATAAATGTTACTAGAGTACTTTTAAATTTAGTTTTAAAAGCTGAACGGGAGATAGAGAACATATCTATGTCTTATAGATACTTCGGAAGACACGCCCGATATAAAAAATAGTATGTGTTTCTAGACGTATATATTCACGTGTTCCTATGGCATATTATACCTATCTATGCCAAATACCTAATCTACGCCTAATAGTCTTTTAGAATTAAAAAAAAATCTTTGACTGTCATAGAGACACAGACACCGAGGTGACTCTAAAAGAATTTCGCTAAATTTGCCACGCGAGCGAAGCCGAGGGTAAAAAGCTAGTATTAAATATAAGTAATATAAATGAAGTCACTCTGACTTGAAAAGAAGAGTGACATTTGGACACAGTCTTTTCCTGATGAATTTACGTGGTAGAGTCACACAGCAGCTACAAAACAGCGTAAGACAGCTGAATAATGCTGCGATTTTTATGATGAGTTTAGAGAACCGGATTTAAGTCATCATTTCGATATAAAATAGACATCAACGACTATTTATTTTTTTCGTTTTTCCAAGAAAATCTCCCACCCTTCGGATAAAGTATAGCCTACATCACTTCTGGCACTGTTCTCTATTTGTTTGTTAATTTTCATTACAACTAGTCCAGACAATCCAAGCATTAGCATGAACAGACAAACAGACCGACCCGCCACGGCCTAGCCAGGGTAGGATCTATTAATGTAACATTATTACGATAGAAGGTTTAATAATCAAAGACCATTTATTCTATCAATGTTTCGGTTTTTTTAATCGCTAAGCTTTTCACATAAAATATAGCTTATATCACTCCCGGCTTTGCTCTTCTTCTAATCGTGAAGTGTTATTACAATCTGTTTAACTATTGCAAAGATTAAGCCCGGACAGACAGACTAGACAGACAAAAATTTAAAAACCGGTTATGCATGTCTCTAAGGCTTGCAAATAAATATATCCCTTTTCTTATAAAGCCCTTTCAGCTCAATATAGTGCAGTTATTTCGATATTCATCATCATTATCATCATTACAGCGCTTTACAAGTCCACTGCTGAACATAGGTCTCCCACAAGGAATTCCACAAAGCACGATCCTGAGCCACCTGAATCCCTCGACCTCGAAAATCGCTGATGGTAATCGATTCCACAAGGAAGTCGTGCGAGGAAGAAAACATCCTCTAAATAGCACAGTGGTGGACCGCCAATCATCCAGATGGTGTGGACGGTATCGGGAGTTCTGCCGCGATGTGCGTTCGTGAAATTGCGGCTGGGATTAATCCGAACAATTCCTCAGAGCACTCCCCGTGGTAGATGCGAAAGAAAATGCAAAGGGATGCAACATCTCTTCGCAGTGCCAATGAATCGAGCCGATCGGAAAGGACTCGGTTGTCGACGATTCGAGCCGCTCTGCGTTGGATGCGGTCAAGTGGAAGGAGCTGACACTGGGGAGCCCCTGCCCAGAGATGGGAACAGTATTCCATGTGAGGCCGAACCTGCGCCTTGTGCAACAGTATTTCATGCCGGCACACCGCCTGCAACTTTTGCAGGCGGTGTGCCGGCATGAAATACTGTCCCGCTCTGCTGAGCACGCCAAGCTTTTTAGAGGCCAATTTGGCCTTCCCTTCCAAGTGACCACGAAACTGCACGTCACTCGATATGTCGACTCTGAGGATACCGATACTGGCTGAGGCAAGAAGGGGAGTGCCTTGAAACTGAGGAGATACGACAAAGGGGTTCTTTTTAGCGGTAAACGCGCAATCTTGTGTCTTCTGAGGATTAAACTGGATTAGATTTAGTCGCCCCCAATCCGAGACTTTGTTCAGTAAAGACTCGACTTCAGACACAAGTTTGTTCCGGTACTCGGCGACGTTTTCCCGAGAAATATTGGCACGGCCGGTGTATAGAGCATCACCAGTGCTGTCATCCGCATAGCAATTAATATTACCAGTTAGCAACATATCATTGATATGCAGAAGAAACAGCGTTGGTGATAGCACACAGCCTTGTGGAACGCCAGCGTTAATAGGCTTGTAGTCGGAGCATGCACCGTCTACAACGACCTTGATGCTCCGATCTGCAAGGAAGCTGGTGATCCAATCGCACAATTTTTCGGGAAGCCCATAGGAAGGGAGCTTCGAAAGAAGCGCTTTGTGCCAAACCCGATCGAAGGCCTTCGCAATGTCCAAACTAACGGCCAACGCCTCCCCCTTGGACTCTACTGCCTCTGCCCATCTATCGGTTAGGTAGACCAGAAGATCAATGGTTCTTCCCAGGACAGAGGCTTTTTTTCGAACGTGGTAAAGTAAAAAATGACTTTCAATAAGAATTACACATGTGATCTATATATTGAATAAAAAATTATTCTATTCTATTCTATTCTAGTCAACTTTGCACCGCTAAAAGTACTGCAGCACCACCCAAATTTTGACTGAACTAAAGACTTTCTCGTAGTCCACATACACAAGACAAAGTGACAGATTGTACTCTTCAGTCTTCTGTACAATTTGCCGATGGGTATGTACATGTGTGGTCTATGGTAATAAAGCCTTTTCGAATACCGGCTGTTTCGGCAGGCTGGAAGTCGTCAAGTCGTCAAGTATATACGTGGTAGAGCCATGCAGCATCTATATTTCTGGTATAGTTGTAACACGAATGGGTCGAATCGACCGGGGAAGGACCACGCTCTCAGAGAATACCAGCGTAAAATAACAGCTTAATGCTGCTGTACGAAAGACACATGGTTAGTGTAGAGAACCGGAGACCCTTTTTACTAGAAACGAGGCATTTCACCTTAGTCCTCACGGGTAACAACGCATCTGCATTTTGATTCGTAATCAAGGATGAATGTAGATGTCTATGGACCACAGCAACCACTTACTATCAGGTGGACTGTGTGCTCGTTTGTCACACTTATCCTATAAAAAAAAACCTGCGTGCGAGATGATTCGAAATGACTCTCGAAAACAGCACATAGACGCGGCTCTGAAGGGAAATCGGCCCAAAATCGAGAAGAACAAGACCATCGCTTTCTGTTCCACGCCTCTGGAGTAGTGGCACAATAGAAGGCGGAATTAAATAGCTTCTGAATTTTGTAAGTATTGGTTTTCCACCCGTTTCCAGAAGCTCCCCTGTAATTCCATCCTCGCCCGGGGCCTTGTCGTTTAATAGGTGCTGGAGATCTATTCTGATCTCGCTCAAAGTGACGTCCGAGACGTCCGGGATATCACAATGACGTGTACAGCTGCTCATAGAACCTCACAATCTCACTCAAAATCTCAAGTGTCCTGGAAACGAAGCTGCCCCATTCGGTCTTCAGCGTCGACAGTTGGCTTTTTCTGGCACACAATATCTCTGGCAAAGACTTTGGAGTCCTTGTTCCGCTCGATCGCTTCTTTAATATGGGCTATATCGAAGTTGTGTAAGTCCCGCTGCATGTATTTGGAGATCTGTCTGTTCAATTGCCTGTATGCTGTCAAATCTGCTGAAGACTGCAGTTTCATTTCCCGTTTAACAGCCATGAGATTAAGAATGTGATCGGAGAGTTTTTGTGTTCTTCTTCGACGGGTCTTGCAGAACTTAGCTTCGACCGCTGGACAGTTTCACAATCTTCGAGACAGTGAAAACGATTTTGTAACTTGAGCTAAAAATTATCGAGGCTTTAAATTAGAGCACGGAGCGTTTATTTCATTAGACGTGACCTCTCCAACTTAACGTTTAGGTTCAGTGTGCCTCGCACCATTCGATGATCGCTACCAGTTTTCACACTCACGATCACTGAGACATCACTGAACAATTGCTGTCTAATCATCATAATGATCATTCGTGGTAGAGTCATGCTGCAGGTATATTACTGGTATAGTTGTGGCACGAAAGGGTCGGCTCGACCGGGGAAGGACGACGCTCTCACAGGATACAAGCGTAAAATAGCAACTTAAAGTTGCTGTATTTCGTATGGTGAGTGTAGAGAACTGGAGACCCATTTACTGGAAACGAGGCTTTTCATTTTAGTCCTCACACGTGACAATGCATCTGCATTTTGATTCGTAATCGAGGATAGATGTAGACGTTTATGGGCCACAGCAAGCACTTACCATCAGGTGGACTGTGTGCTCGTTTGTCACCCTCATCCTATAAAAAAAATTAAGTCAATGTGATTTTTTGTCGAATCGTCGGTTGTTTTGATAATATAATCTTTTTTATTTATAGGTATAGATGTATTTATGTATAAATAAATTAGCTTATAGGATAATCTAATAAGTTATGATAAAATGTTTATAAAACACATACATAATACATGAGTCAGAACTTGTAACTAATAAAAAAAAGTTGCAAATTTTCCACACTGATAAGATGTAATATAGTTACAGAATATTATACTGTGTTACAGTTACACGTGGTTGACCCACGCTTCAGCTATATTATAGTATGGTCCTAAACAATCTAATTTAATATAATATGTATTACTTGAGAGTTACATTGCGTTTTCATGTGATGGCCAAGTCAATCAATTTATTTAAAATATAAAAGATTTTTAGTATTGATGTGGCCATTATAAGATGTTGTTAGGTTAGCTAATTACGTAATAACTTAAGACAGAAGGACCCTTAAGTAGAGACTGAATAAATTAACCGACTTGGTATTACATGGATCTCACAACTTTTTACGGTAGAAGAATTGAGTTGCGAGACTTGGCTTTTTTTACAAGTTATGTTTTTGATGGCATGAGTATTTTTTAAGCAAGCTTATGGGCATGTTATTTTTTGAGCATGTCTGTCCGTACCTTAACAGCAAGAATAGTATGTATTGATTTATTATGGGTATTACTTATCTTAGTTCTATGCTTTCTCGGAAAGGGCTGCAGAAATTATAACGATTATGTTAAATAGATTATCAGGGGTGGTTCCATATAATTTATAAAAAAAGTTCACCCCTAACGTTAGAAAAATAGAAAGTGAAGTCTTTAAAGTTACTATTTAGAATACATTGTAGTTGTTACTATGATATCATTCTTAATCCGCTTAAAATGGTTAGTCTTAAGCCAATAAAAAATGTAATAACCGACTTCAAAAATAAAAAGACTTAAATAATTTCCACATAATAGCTTCTGCAGTGCGGCTTTAATTCTTCGATACACTATGACTATGTTCCGATATACACTGTAACCACTGTAAGGTGTGACGTCAATTCAGTACACTGTGAAGCTGTTCCTTTTTAGTTTGCTATACTGTTTACTGTTTAAAACGGAAACATCAATTCAGTACACTGTGAAGCCGTTCCTTTTTAGTTTGCTATACTGTTTACTGTTTAAGACGGAAACGTCAATTCAGTACACTGTGAAGCCGTTCCTTTTTAATTTGCTATACTGTTTACTGTTTAAGACGGAAACGTCAATTCAGTACACTGTGAAGCCGTTCCTTTTTAGTTTGCTATACTGTTTACTGTTTAAAACAGAAAATTCAGTACACTGTGAAGCCGTTCCTTTTTAGTTTGCTATACTGTTTACTGTTTAAGACGGAAACGTCAATTCAGTACACTGTGAAGCCGTTCCTTTTTAGTTTGCTATACTGTTTACTGTTTAAAACAGAAAATTCAGTACACTGTGAAGCCGTTCCTTTTTAGTTTGCTATACTGTTTACTGTTTAAGACGGAAACGTCAATTCAGTACACTGTGAAGCCGTTCCTTTTTAGTTTGCAATACTGTTTACTGTTTAAAACGGAAACGTTAATTCAGTACACTGTGAAGCCGTTCCTTTTTAGTTTGCAATACTGTTTACTGTTTAAGACGGAAACGTCAATTCAGTACACTGTGAAGCCGTTCCTTTTTAGTTTGCAATACTGTTTACTGTTTAAAACGGAAAATTCAGTACACTGTGAAGCCGTTCCTTTTTAGTTTGCTATACTGTTTACTGTTTAAGACGGAAACGTCAATTCAGTACACTGTGAAGCCGTTCCTTTTTAGTTTGCAATACTGTTTACTGTTTAAAACGGAAACGTTAATTCAGTACACTGTGAAGCCGTTCCTTTTTAGTTTACAATACTGTTTACTGTTTAAGACGGAAACGTCAATTCAGTACACTGTGAAGCCGTTCCTTTTTAGTTTGCAATACTGTTTACTGTTTAAAACGGAAAATTCAGTACACTGTGAAGCCGTTCCTTTTTAGTTTGCTATACTGTTTACTGTTTAAGACGGAAACGTCAATTCAGTACACTGTGAAGCCGTTCCTTTTTAGTTTGCTATACTGTTTACTGTTTAAAACAGAAAATTCAGTACACTGTGAAGCCGTTCCTTTTTAGTTTGCTATACTGTTTACTGTTTAAGACGGAAACGTCAATTCAGTACACTGTGAAGCCGTTCCTTTTTAGTTTGCAATACTGTTTACTGTTTAAAACGGAAACGTTAATTCAGTACACTGTGAAGCCGTTCCTTTTTAGTTTGCAATACTGTTTACTGTTTAAGACGGAAACGTCAATTCAGTACACTGTGAAGCCGTTCCTTTTTAGTTTGCAATACTGTTTACTGTTTAAAACGGAAAATTCAGTACACTGTGAAGCCGTTCCTTTTTAGTTTGCTATACTGTTTACTGTTTAAGACGGAAACGTCAATTCAGTACACTGTGAAGCCGTTCCTTTTTAGTTTGCAATACTGTTTACTGTTTAAAACGGAAACGTTAATTCAGTACACTGTGAAGCCGTTCCTTTTTAGTTTGCAATACTGTTTACTGTTTAAGACGGAAACGTCAATTCAGTACACTGTGAAGCCGTTCCTTTTTAGTTTGCAATACTGTTTACTGTTTAAAACGGAAAATTCAGTACACTGTGAAGCCGTTCCTTTTTAGTTTGCTATACTGTTTACTGTTTAAGACGGAAACGTCAATTCAGTACACTGTGAAGCCGTTCCTTTTTAGTTTGCAATACTGTTTACTGTTTAAAACGGAAACGTTAATTCAGTACACTGTGAAGCCGTTCCTTTTTAGTTTGCAATACTGTTTACTGTTTAAAACGGAAAATTCAGTACACTGTGAAGCCGTTCCTTTTTAGTTTGCTATAATGATTACTGTTTAAAACGGAACGCAGTCCAGTACACTGTCATCCCCATTTTTAGATACTGAATCCGAGTTTATTTGAATAAGAATATGAATTAATAATAATAACAATCATTCGTGGAAGCTGTTAAATCTCTAGGCGCTGTTATGTTTTTTGATCACGTCATCAAAGTACTGAGAGCACCTTACCTCGAAAGCGCCAGTGCTCACAGTACCAAATTGGCGGCGATTTATGACGTCATATATTTCCCTAGGGTACTGCGGCAGAATACTGGCAGTCCATAACGGAACGAATTTTTCACTAGTGAGAGCATTGAGCAGTGCTCGCAGTGTATATCGGAACATACCCTATGTCTTAGCACCAACTTCAGAAGCTATGACGTCAAAATTATTTTAGCCTTTTATAGGGTTCCGTAGAATTAAACAATAAGGAACCCTTATAGTTTCGCCACGTCCGTCCGTCCGTCCGTCCATCCGCCCGTCCATCCATCCGCAGTTTTATCTATGTATTTACTCAGAGACCCTAGGTGCTACAAATCTATAATTTGGCATAGTTTATTCATATTAATCACGGCTACAAAACTGCGATAAAATCTTGAAAAACATTTTTATTTTGACTAACTCCCATACAGGTAAAGGAAGATGATTTTTTTAACCCGTCTATTTCATTGTTTAGGCTGTCTTTGCATCCGTCTTTTAATTTTTTTTTTTCGATTTAGGGGTTCGTTTGTGAAATATTTAGCTTTAAAATGGTATTTTTAATTAGAGTCATGTGCCCCCCATTTAACAACAAAACCCCTGTTTATGGAAATGTGAAAAGTATGCACGATAGTATTATATATAACGAGGTTAAAATGAAAACTGTCACAGCTAAGTAGGCTTAACAAGTTAACGAGTAATAGTCGACCAATTTATAAAATGCACTTGGATTATCTAGTAAAAATTTCTTTATAATTCCATATAAAATGACGCAAACTAGCTGCATTACAACTTTGTAATGTTATTTTAAACTATAAGAAATAAATTTTTTTGGAAGAAAACGACTTATTACATTATTACCATAACTTAACGCATTTTACGAAAATCCACCCGCAAGGAGGCTTGTGGGGCGTTACTTAAAAAAAATCACACTTTCATTCTATAGCTCCAATAGGTATAAAACTTGGTCAGAATATTGTTTTGGCGAGTTAAAAATTACCAAGAACGGATTTTATGAAATTCCACCGTCAAAGGGCAATGCGGGGGGGCGTTGAAAATAAAAGAAAAATTAACTTTTATATATTATCATACTCCCACTAAACGGTTGGACCGATTTTGATGACATTTTGTGTGTGTGATTAAGTTGATTCGATAATAGTTTAGACTCAAAATTCGATACGGTACGTGGCGGTGTTGTCGTGATCCAGAAATTATCCGAGCGAAGCCGGTGCGGATCGCTCGTAGAATAATGTGATATAAATATAATAATCATTTTGATTGTTCCGTGGCGCAATGGCTCGGCATCGAGCTGCGACGCAGAGTACCGGGGTTTTGATCCTGCACGGAACAGTTATTTGCATACCATACAAATAATTGTTCCGTATCTAGATGCTTTCCGCTTTTGAAATTTACTTATGTAACCTGCCTTTACGATACAGTGAACAATCCTAGTGTGAGACTTTAGGAAAAAATAAATAAAAATAGAAATAAGAAAACTGCAATCTCTAAGTGGATACAATATAAAATTTTAAATTATCTAGTATTCTTCTTGACTTGGTGCGCAATTTAAAATCTATCTCTAAGTACGATCTTCGTCTTCGCTTTTCACTCTGCTGCTCCTAATGCTCCCGCCTAGCTCATTATATTGCAATTCCCTGAACGCTCGAATTCACTTACCTACTTAAACATTCCAGGTTAAATTATAGTATTTTTGCAGATTCTCCTATACATAAAGTTTACACTAAATCATTTTTTTTTCTTGTATAATTATAAATTACATGCATCCATTTAATTAAACGTTTTGATGTTTGGTTTCGTTGTTGTTGTTGTTTCGCTCAAATGATTGTTCTTCTAATTTAATTCAAGCAAAAATTTAAATGTGCTCGTACAAAATCTCAAGCCATTGTTGTAAATGTGCTGTCACCTATGGCAACCGATGAATTGAAAAAGCATCTTTGCGAAGCCCACTGCATAACTTCATTAACGGATGCTTTAAATCATGGCTCAATAAAATTATTCCCAGTTTTGATTCGCTATTTTTTACCATGCGAAGGCGTAAAAGTCAAGGTTTTAGAGTTTCGGGAGCAGCCAGGCGAAACATCGGATCTAATTGTCGATTATTTGAAGGAAATATTACCTTTCAATGATTTGAATAAAAAGATTGTGGCCTTTTGTGGAGATAACACTAACTGTAATTTTGGAGGAAAGAATAGAAAAGGGAGTAACAATGTTTACGCAAAATTGAACCATTCACTCGGAAGACAGCTCATTGGGATTGGATGTGGAGCCCACATAGTCCACAATGCGATCAAAACTGCCACTGATTGTCTACTTGTTGACTTTAAATGCATCATTGTGAAAATTTATTCATTCTTCTACATCTACAGCGTTCGAGTCGAAACTTTGAAAGAGTTTTTTTTTTGAGTTTATGGCCTGGTATCTAGACCTTTAGGCCAAGTCTTAAGTATTTTTATTCGGTTTATTGTAATTTCCTCACTCCTTCATAGTATACTGCTTCACAATATGTTGATGCGTCACATTGTGCAGTTCTTGGGAGATTTTGGCGGCAACTTGATCCAGCAGACAGCTAATAGTTGGCGATGGTATCTAAAGGTGCCTATGCAAACAAACAGCTTATCTTGAGAATCCATCACCATCAGAGCACTTGTTTCACTGTTTCCACTAATAGTTCACATGCGTAGACACTTAATACACAAAATCGCAACACTTTTACATATCAAAGTCCACTTCAAACCATTATTTAAACAATAATACAGGAGCAGCAAACCGCCGCCGGTCAATTTCCCGCCAAAACTCTCTGAAAGAGTTTTGTGATTCAACTGACACAGAGTGTCACAAACTGCTGGGCTACAGTAAAACAAGGTGGCTTGCGTTTATGCCCGCGCTTGAGAAAGTTCTAAAAATGTTTCAACCTTTAAAAAGCTATTTTCTAAGTATCGACAAATGCCCAAATATTTTAAAAATGTTTTCCAAAAATCCCAGCTTAGAGTTGTGGTTATATTTTTTGCACACACAAGCAGCGAAATTTCATAAAGCTGTATTAAAAATTGAGGGGCAAAACGTGTCTGCAATAGAGTCTGCGAAGGAAATTAATCGTCTCCGAGATAACCTGACACTCAAAGAGAGCACGATTTTCCTTCCTCACACCGTCCGTAACTTACTTGTAAAATTACAAGAAACTAAAATTGCTGTTGACTAGCATAATGTTAAAATTGCAGCGGCTGAGTTTTACAGAACAAGCAAAGAATATTTGGAGCAGTCGATTCAACACAGAACTAGAATTGTTTGAATGGGCAAATTTAACAAAAGCACCTACTTGGGATGAGGTACAAAATGTAATGGATTTGCTGAATACGCAAGGGTTTAGTAGCAGCAGCCAAGATACGAAAGTCTTTGACGAGTTTTCGCTTATTTCCAACTTTGCAACAGATTTTGTGTGTTTTCTGCTTCCAAAACCGTGTGGTCCCATAATCGATTCAACACCTGTATGCTTCCCAACTTTGGCATTAAGGTCACCCAAGATGACAATAAAAGTGGGCTTTAGTTTTGTTTTGGCCTTCGCTATGTTTTCATATTTATTTATTATTTTATTTATTTTATTTATCTTATATATAGTTTTCAGTTAGTTTTAAAATAAAATACGCTACCCTCGTCGACACACTGGAGATTTCCAAAATGTTATCACAGTGTACTCTATTGATGAGAAAGCCTACGCCAATCTCGTGATAGTAGAGTAGGTAGCCTGGTTACAGGATTAGTGCGTTCTTTCCCTCTCTTCGAACTTTACTCAACCCCAGAACAATCTTACATTTTTCAGCTCTACTTCTAATTCTGCGATGTTCTCGTCGTGCCGCAGAGTTCGTTCATTGTACGTCACCAGGTCCACTTTGTGGTGGTATCCTGCCTTCTTCCGGGGATTCTTAAGACAGTCTAACATGACAAATTTATAATTATGTGAACAGTTGCCGTATTCATAAAATTAGTCATACGAGTTGGTAATAGCAGTATCTAAAGTCTTGCAACTTTGATGCTACTCCTTGTGATTAATTAGGATAATTACGAGATATAGAAATCATAAACCGTTTATATGATAATCTTTTAAATAAAAACTCCTATATCATTTTATGTATTGATTAATTTATTTATTAATTACAACCAGTGAAAAGTCCACAGCTAAATATAGGAGGATATTTGCCATGGTTTCAAGCTCATCATTTTAACTTATTTTTAATTCGCCACGTTTCTAGCACTTTGCAGCATCCATGGTCACATGAGAATTTTTTTTTATTTTAACATTCGTCATGCTAATAAACCAAATTGAGACATATTCGCCGACATCTACATCTATCCTCGTTTGCGAATCAAAATGCAGATGCGTTGTCACCTGTGAGGACTGAGATCGAATGCCTCTTTTCCAGTAAAAAGTGTTTCCAGTTCTCTACACTCACCATACGAAACACAGCAGTGTTAAACTGCTATTTTACGCTGGTATTCTGTGAGAGCGTGGTCCTTCCCCGGTCGAGCCGACCCGTTCGTGCTACAATTATACTACTAATATAGCTGCAGCATGGCTCTACCACATTTAGAAACTACGCAATATATGTTAGTTATGTACTAAAAAATAAAATCTCAAAATCTGGACCCGGTAGGTGGCGACGTAGTCGAGTAGAAAGTACGGTGTAAATTAAGAGTAAAACTTGTCGCATCACCTACCGGAAAGAGCAGACAAAATCTGCCAGGCCAGCTAGTATAGTATAAAGTAAAAAGGGGAAGAAGTAAATTGGTACAGTGATAAACGTTTAAAATATTCAACCATGCAACAAAATTTATATATTCATCATTATCAATGCCACTTGCATTCATTGACTTCCTGCATATCTTACCAGGTCGTCACTTCATCTTGTGGTACAAGGTCGGCCTACACTTCGGTTACCGGTACCAGCTTGCCACTCGGGAACCCTTCTTCCCATCGGTTGTTGATGTTTCGAGCTATATGGCAGGCTCATTGCCAGTTGTATATTAAATATATTAATTTTAATAAAAGGGATGTAATGATAATATTAACAATATCTCCAAAGTTCAAACTCACCTGCACGTACTGCATCGTGCCTAGTAATGAACGAGCCTTAACAACCGACAGACGACGAAATCCATACAAAATCCTAATACCAAGTTCCACAGACTAATGATGGGAATAACATTATAGCACTGCACTAACCTAACCAATGTAGAGATTAGACAATTTTTTTTTTTAATTATATATGTCGATTGTTTGTTGAAAAGTGTTATCTCTGTAATGAATTAAACAATCAATGGAAGCAGAAAGAAAGTAAAATGTATTTAAAATGCAGTAATTTATTCTTCATTTTTTATTAAGCTTGGGGGTCGACAGATCTCATCAGATTGATAACTCTATCATACAATAACGTTTTAGCGTCTATTCCCCATATGAAATCTAAATGACTGAAGAAAGTCATTGGCACTCGAATCTTGATTCCTGCTCCCAGTTCTCTGAATAGGCGATCCACATCATTTACATGCGCTAACGGGTCATTATCAGAATAGTGTAAAAATGCAGGAACCACAACATTTGACAAATCATAGTTCGGTGGTTTTCTACTGCCATAAACCCTCAAATTTTTCAAGGAGCCGTGATCATAGCGACGGAATCCTTTATCAGCGATACCTTGACCATAGTGAACAAACTGTCTTACAGCTGCACCAGCAGGAGTGTGACCCAATATGACTGGAAACATTGTCTGTAAATACCAAATAACAGGTTGATATGAAAATTAATAAATTACGTTTTACATGATTTATGGAATTAGGAAGTTGGAAAAAGAAGAAACAGGAAAAGACTTCATTGTCTTGGGACATCTAAGAGTATATTCTATTTCTATGTTTACTAACAGTTGCCGTACGAAAGTGTTATTTCAGTTCATCAGCGCTTGAGAATTGTCTTAGTACAAAGATAGAGAGTACAAAGGTTAGACTTAGAATCCCGCGAAATTCTGATAAATTTGTTAGTTCATTCTTGTAATTATCAATTTAGTCCCCGCAGTTAAAAAAGTTTAACATCGCAAAATATATCTTAATTAATTTCGTACTATGTAAATCTTTGTTATCTAATACTTACTGCATTAAATTGTTCTTCGTTCCATCCACCTACAAGAAACATTATGCTGCTACAAATTGGCTGAAAAACTACTTCATCTCTACAAAGCGCTTGTCCCGCCCATGTCATAATCTTGTTGTTAGGTAAAAACTCTCCGATGCCAATAAGTGCACCGATAGACTGCAAGATATTAGTAAATATATTGTATATCAAAGGGACAATTACAGTGTTATTACATTTTTAGTTCAATATTCAAAGCATAAATTAAATCCTAATAAAATATGAGTAAGTAATACAATGTCAACTGCTAAGTATAGTAACTAATAAAATTATTTATGAAAAAGCCGTTAATATAAAGGCAAATTACAGATCCATTCACCTGGCATCACTTTTCAACTTTGATGTCTTAAGTTAAGGAAGAGTTAGTGACAATGTTAAAATCACTGTTTGGTATGATACTCTAATTAACAAAATATTCGAATAATTTTATTGAATGTTAGGGCTATATTCTATAAGCAGCACTAAAATTAACAAAATAATCACCTCGAGATTTTTAGCATGCGGAGCCAAAGTGTTAAGCAAAGGACTCCGGTTGTGTGCCATGTACGCAACAGGAGCGAACGCATGCATGGCAATAATCTTTTCATTGTATTCAGGCCGAAGAGAACACATTACAAAGAATGCCGTAGTTCCTTGTGAATGACCAATGTAATGTAATTTATCTTTTCCGGTATATTCAAGAGCATAATCTATCATACTGGGCAAATCTATGTTTCCAATTTCGTCCCAAGAGAATTCCCAAAACGCTGTATTTAATAAAGCATCCGGTTTCAAGCGAAGATGCTTGCGAGAATAATAGTTTCCACGAGCATTACCCAGCCAAACGTCAAAACCAGCTTCAGCGAGAATGTACGCTGCAAAATAATTTAATTATAAATAATTTAAAATTAAAAAATCTAATTTATATACTACAGAAATCGAATTAAAAAAAATAATGTACCGAACGCAGTGCCAGGCCCCATCGTTATCCAATCAGCTGAAGAAGAAAGCAGCCCGTGCATCAAAAAGACTATAGGCTTCTTGCGGTTCGGGGTGTTGTTGGCATCCCGACCATGAGGAATGCGATGCATCTCCAATATGTATCCATCTTTAGTCGTCACGCTGTGCACTTCTAGCGGATAGTTGTATTTTCGGACCAATTCGGGCTACATTGAAAACATTACATATTTTGATATACTGCATGGTATTTTAAATACTTACAAATTTTTATATTGTTAAAGAAAGAGAATTTCGAATATTATTTTTTGGAAAATATATGCGCAGTGTTCTTTTTTAAATGAAAACAAAGTAAAAGGCGACCCTGATTTGAATATATTTTTAAAGATAATGTCTTACTTTTAACCCTGAGACAATTATATTTTTTGAAATGTTTCTAATATTAATAATTAAATACCATACTTCATATTAAGAAAGACGTCTGACGTAAACTGGAAAAAGGAGAATAAGCTTAGCTCTACAATCACTTACCACATCAAGGCGGGCATCCTCTTGTAAATCATCGGAATGTCGGGGATCAAAATTACTAGTTTGCAACAACTCCTCGATGTAAGCGGATTGCGGTAATTGTCTAGCTGCCGCTAGAGCAACCAATGCGTATAACACAGTAAATGTTAAACGCAACATGTTAATGAACAAAGAAGCAAACAAAATTCGGGAAACACATCAGTGCTTTTATAATGTCTCCATTGCGATAAGAAACCCAATCATTTATAAATTAATCAATGCTACTGCCAAAATTATCAACAAAATTATAACTACATCATGTTTAATCAGCTTTTAGATTATTTAAGATTCCGCAATTTTAAATCGTGTAGCTAAATTAAAATAATTAGTAGATTTTAAAAAGAATATATAAAAATCATGTGTCACATTGTTTGTCCGCAATGAACTCCTAAACTACTGAATTGATTTCAATGAAATATTTCAAACTGTGTGCAGTTTGGTCCAACTTGAGAGATAGGATAGTTTTTATCCTGATAAGTGACCCTCAATTTTTTTATTGCTAATTTCAGGAGTTTTTTTTTTAGGAAAGCAAATGGTCGTCGGAAAGGGCAGAACAACGTCTGCCAGGTCAGCTAGTATTATAATAATTCTATCTATAAGTCTAACCTTGGTCGGTTTTTCATAACAGCCAAAGGTGGCGTGCAGTTTACATACCATGTAGTGACGGCGTAAGAGAATCCACTAGACCATATCCCGCGAGTGCGCGTCAGAGGCGTCAGAGGCAACAGAGGACTACTAAAGAGGAGATGGATAGCTACGTTCTCCTGATAAAAAATTTAAATAATAATAAAACTGCAGATTCCGACCGCGAAAACTGTGGCAAATATCACCCATATGAGGCAATTTATGGGAAATACCTATGTTCAGAAGCGGACTTTTAATAGACTATAATGAATGATAGTCGATTTATCTTACACGACGCCAAGTTTAGTGTACTACAAATCTGAACACAGTGTGTTTCTTACAATAATTAATAAAATAAATAAAAATAAAAATTATATTTTTTCTAAAATTTTTGTTGAACTTTTGCAACGCTTTTATATAATTAATAATTAAATTATTAATTATATAATATGATTGCGGCAGTCGAGCTTTCCAATAAAGAAGACGGTTCGATGTTGCCAACGGCTTAGAATCCTAGAATTAAGAATATTAAATCTAACCACAAACACATCAGTGATGAAGTCCCAAGTTACTGTAAGCTTATTATGCAAAGAGCGAAAAAATTAATAATTAAAAGCTGAGGTATACCGAGTTCACCCGAAATACCTCAGCTTCATGATAATCATCATTTATTACAGCCTTCACAAAGCACGGTCCTGAGCCATATAAATAATAGAGCCACGCTGCAGCTATATTATGGTTGTAGCACGAACAGGTAGTACAGTAGTACAGGTGTAGTAGGACAACGCTCTCACAGAATACCAGGGTAAAATAGCAGCTAAATGATGTTGTGTTTCGTATGGTGACTGTAGAGAACCGGAAACATTTTTTACTGGAAACGGGGTATTCCATCTCAGTCTTCAAGGCTAGCAATGCATCTGCTTTTTATTTTTTAAGCATCCACTTACCATCAGGTGAACTGTGTGCTCTTTTGTCACCCTTATTCTATAAAAAAGCCACCTGCATCCATCGACTTTCTGCATATCTTACCAGGTCGTAACTCCATCTAGTGGGGACCTCTCCCACACTTCACTTACTGGTGCAAGGTTGCCACTCGAGAACCTTTCTTTCCCATGGGTTGTCGGTTCTTCGAGCTATATGGCCGGCCCATTGCCACTTCAGCTTACTAATCCGTTGGGCTATGTCGATTACTCTGGTTCTACTGCAAATATTCTCATTTCTAAGTCTATCACGCAGAGTACCTACAAGCATAGCCCTCCCGATAGCTCTCTGAGCGATCTTGAACTCCCTCATACGACCAGCAGTGAAGGGCAATGTCTCAGATCCATATTTCATCATTGGCGACACTCACTGGTTGTAAAATCTCGTTTTCAAGTTTTGATACACGTGACGAGAATATGTGTCATAATTTCGCAAGTGCAGACGATTTGAATACTCCGACTGACATCACGATCAAAGTTAGACTTACCTAGTCGGACAATTTGTCCTAGGTAAATATACTCATCGACAACTTTGAGCGTAGTGATCCCAACAACTACTGAAGAAACGGAGAAATATTAACCAATGGGATTGCGTAAAAATCTCTGCTCCGCTCCAGTGGGCAGGCATTTGCGAGCTAGTTTAAAAATGCATACATTTATGAAAGCGGCACGTGGCAGCAGAGCGGGGCAGCGGAGCGAGGCGGTACTTGATATAATTTCTTCACGTCAATGGACAGGCAGCCTTAATTACCAATATTAGGCTCACCTTTTAGCTGTTTCGTTTGGTTTAAGGATGAATCTAGGTACGTTTTTGATTAATCCAGGAATGATATTTTCGATCATGAAAATAACCTCATGAGTCATAGTAAATTACCCATTTCCAGACTAGTATAAATGCAGCGGTGAATTTGTGATGTGGTTGCATTGACAGTGAGCTATAGAACTCCATAGTATATATTTTACTACTATTTGATATTACTATTGTATATATACATATTGAAGAAGAATTCCTCATTGACTGATTGTCTCATCTATCAACGCACAGTCCAAGCCAGTAGACGTAGTAATCTGAAATTCAGAGATTAGCTGCCTTTAATGATTTAGGCACCCAATAGGATTTTGCACGCCTCATATCGCGAAGCGATATTAGGTAGTGCTTTATTCTCGATACGTCAAGGTCAAGCAATTTTGTGTTCCTAAAATGCCTCTATCATAACCATATTGCACTTATATGATAATATTAGTAGCCGTATATCAAGAAAACACTAATTAATCCGTCTTATATTTTCTAAAAAATCGTTTTATATTGCTACGTTGAAAAAAATGGTTTTAAAAAAGTACGTGGACGTCCCGATGGTGATTTTGTATATGGTCACGATAACTCCCGAAAATTGAAGTATCAAGACCAGGTTTTTTTTTATTAGCTTCAGAGTTACACGAACTGGTTCCTTAATTCCCTGTTTCATATCAATAGCCTAGTACGCATAGTTTGTTAATAAAATTATTTTTAACTTTTATAAGTTTTATTGCTATTAAAAATTTGGAGACGCTTTCATATTTTTATACCGATTTTATACTTTATGTAATCGATTTATTTTGGTAAACATTATTAATTTTTTACCTTGTAGGTGGTATTACCATTTAAAATAATAGAGCGCTAAATTTAAACCACGTATATAGCATATTTTAAAAATCAGGAATACAACTTATTTTTTTCATCAAAATTTTTTTATAGTTGCCGTCCATTAGTCTTTTACAAAAGAGTATGTTTCCAAAACATCTTAAGAATATCATGCAGAAATTACTTATTTTTAAGCACTAACTTTTTTTATATGATAGGGTGGCAAACCAGCACATAGTCCACCTGATGGTAAGTGGTTGCTGTGACTCATAGATATCTACATTTATCCTCAATAAAGAATCAAAATGCAGATGCGTCGTCACCCGTGTGGACTAAGATAGAATGCCTCTTTTCCAGTAAAATGGGTCTCCGGTTCTTTACACTCAATATACGAAACACAGCAGTGTCAAGCTGTCATTTTACGCTGGTATTCTGTGAGAGCGTGGTCCTTCCGCGGTCGAGCCTTGTTCGGGCCTTGAAACTTGTTCGGGGCCTGCTGAAAATCAGCGCTGTTAGCTCGCGGCATTTGTTGAGACGGTCCCTTCCACCACTTCATCATAGCACACAATTATTTTTTAATTATTTTTATTTCAATTTTAATGTGCGTTTGCATATACAAATAATGGACGCACTTCTTTTATTTATTCTAATTTTTGTTTGTTTGTTTATAAGTCACTTGTATTATTTTTGATTGTAATTTGTCATGTGTGTAGAAGATGTAAGTGTTGGAATAAATGTCTTTCTTTTGTTTCTTAATACTTCATACATAGTACAAATTTCCAGGCCGAATATTTGGGTATAATTTGTGCGGCGCTGCGGCGATAGTTAAAGTTACTGGTTTGAGAGTTGAAAGTCAAGGACTTCTCCATCTGAGTACTAACGGACTGGCCATCTGAATGTTGAGGACTAACATTGCGGTACTACGAGCTCTGAGCAGCAATCTGTTGAACTCAGGACCAGTTCACAAATCCCATCATCGTTTAAACAAGGTATCAACAGTATGAAAGTAGGAAGAATCAACGGCTACAGTGTGTATCTAAGGGTAACGACACAGCTGTCAAACTAGCCAGTGGAGGATTGGCACAATCTATAGGTACTCTATCACTCGATTTCTTAAGACCAGAACCGATTCCTTATGGATATGTTCGTTCAAGGGTATGTAAACACTTCATCAATCAACACGCTCAGTTTTGTATACCTCTACTATGAACATACCAAATAAGCTAGACAAGTCCTACCTACATTGTATGGTCGCATCTCCAAGGAAATATTACGACTGAATTTTGATAGCAACGAGTAATATTACCAGACATGGTTCTTTTAAAATACATCTGTTTATCAACGTATAAAAAGTCCTCTGAACGGGAAACGGGGGCCCAAGGGCTTCTGGTATGTCAGGAGGACGCCCCTACATGACAACACATCTCGACGCGCCGTGGTCGATTTCCTTGGTCGTCAGTAACATCACGACTTTCTTTGACGCGATTCGTTGGTTCTGAGCTTGATTTATTTCCAGTCATGTCAGATGACCGTCCCATCGGACTGTGAGGGTGAAGGAACAGAGGGTGCACCAGTGTTACTATTGCAGTGCAGATCTAGACTGAACGAGGGCCTGTTTTCACCTCTTGTGAAGTTCGGAATATTGTACTCGGGCTAAGTTTAAGATTTTCGTGCCTTGTGGCAAGGTCTTCCTGAAAAGTCCATGATAAGTACTTGCATTATTCGAAATAGTATCATTGAGAAGCTTCTTTACGACAGACAGTCCTCTTGTTTAACTGTGGCCGAAGGCCGTGATCCTTGGCGATTTTAACGCCCACCATGCCGAATGGCTCGGTTCACGTCTAACCGATCATGCGGGGAGATCTGTTTATGACTTTGCCTTGGCATATGGTCTGACACAACTGGTTACTTCGCCTACGCGGATTCCAGATGTGGAGGATCATACACCTTCCCTGTTGGACCTTCTGCTGACCTCTCATCCGGACGGATATCTGGTTTCCGTCGATGCCCCTCTCGGCTCTTCGGACCATTGTCTGATTCGGAGTGTGGTGCCACTCACGCTCCCTTCGCGGTTGCGTTCTGCAAGTTGCCGCCGTGTTTGGCATTACAGGTCGGCGGATTGGGACGGAATGCGGTCCTTCTTTGCATCCTACCCATGGGGGCGGGTTTGCTTCTCGCCGGATGATCCCAGCGCTGTTGCTGACTCTGTCACTGATGTGGTGCTACAGGGAATGGAACTATTTATTCCATCATCTGTGGTACCCATCGGAGGCAGATCTCAACCTTGGTTTGGTCGCTCCTGTAAGACTGCATTACGCAGTAAGCAGGAGTGTTATCAAGCCTGGGCTGCGGCTTCGGCGACTCGGGATGTAAATACCAGCACACTTAAAAAGAAGTATAACTTCGCCTCCAGGTCCTTCAAAAGAGTTATTGCCAAGGCAAAGTCAGAGCACATAGGCAGAATTGGCGAGAAACTAGTTCGCCTTCCTTCGGGAACCCGTGCATTCTGGTCTCTCGCCAAGGCTGTCCAAGGGAATTTCTGTAAGCCATCACTACCATCTCTGCACAGGGAGGATGACTCACTGGCCCATGACGCAAAAGACAAAGCCGACCTTTAGGCTCCCTTTTTGCGTCCAACTCGACTCTTGATGACGGGGGGGAAACACCGCCGACCATCCCGCGGTGTGAGTGCTCCATGCCGGATGTGCTGTTCTCACAGCGCTCGGTTCGCAAAGCACTGCTCTCCCTGGACATCCAGAAGTCGAGTGGGCCTGACGGAATCCCCCCAATTGTGCTGAGGACGTGTGCTCCGGAGTTGGCACCGGTCCTAACGCGTCTTTTCCGGTACTCCTACTCCCAAGGCGTAGTCCCGAATTCATGGAAGACAGCTTTTGTCCACCCGATCCCTAAAAAAGGCGACCGCTCAGACCCATCCAACTATAGGCCTATCGCGATCACCTCCTTGTTCTCCAAAATAATGGAATCCATTATTAACTACCAGCTCATCCGGTACCTTGAGGATCACCAGCTGATTAGTGACCGCCAATACGGTTTTCGTCGGGGTCGATCAGCTGGTGATCTTCTGGTCTACCTGACCCATAGATGGGCGGAGGCAGTAGAGTCCAAGGGGGAGGCGTTGGCCGTTAGTCTGGACATTGCGAAGGCCTTCGATCGGGTTTGGCACAAAGCGCTTCTTTCGAAGCTCCCTTCCTATGGGCTTCCCGAGAAATTGTGCAATTGGATCACCAGCTTCCTTGTAGATCGGAGCATCAAGGTCGTTGTAGACGGTGCATGCTCTGACTACAAGCCTATTAACGCTGGTGTTCCACAAGGCTGTGTGCTATCACCAACGCTGTTTCTTCTGCATATCAATGATATGTTGCTAACTGGTAACATTCATTGCTATGCGGATGACAGCACTGGTGATGCTCTATACACCGGCCGTGCCAATATTTTTCGGGAAAACGTCGCTGAGTACCGGAACAAACTTGTGTCTGAAGTCGAGTCTTTGCTGAACAAAGTCTCGGATTGGGGGCGACTAAATCTAGTCCAATTTAATCCTCAGAAGACACAAGTTTGCGCGTTTACCGCTAAAAAAAAAACCCCTTTGTCGTATCTCCTCAGTTTCAAGGCACTCCCCTTCTTGCCTCAGCCAGTATCGGTATCCTCGGAGTCGACATATCGAGTGACGTGCAGTTTCGTGGTCACTTGGAAGGGAAGGCCAAATTGGCCTCTAAAAAGCTTGGCGTGCTCAGCAGAGCGGGACAGTATTTCATGCCGGCACACCGCCTGCTACTTTACAAGGCGCAAGTTCGGCCTCACATGGAATACTGTTCCCATCTCTGGGCAGGGGCTCCCCAGTGCCAGATCCTTCCACTTGACCGCATCCAACGCAGAGCGGCTCGAATTGTCGACGACCGAGCCCTTTCCGATCGGCTCGATTCATTGGCACTGCGAAGAGATGTTGCATCCCTTTGCATTTTCTTTCGCATCTACCATGGGGAGTGCTCTGAGGAATTGTTCGGATTAATCCCAGCCGCCAAATTTCACGAACGCACATCGCGACAGAACTCCCGATACCAGCCACACCATCTGGATGATTGGCGGTCCACCACTGTGCGATTTAGAAGATGTTTTCTTCCTCGCACGACCTCCTTGTGGAATCGATTACCATCAGCGATTTTTCCGGACCGATACGACTTAGGGACCTTCAAGAAAAGAGCGTACTCCTTTTTGAAAGGCCGGCAACGCATCTGCGATTCCCCTGGTGTTGCAGTTGTTCATGGGCGGCGGTAGTCACTTACCATCATGCTCGTTTGCCCCCTCTCCTATAAAAAAAAAAAGACATTACTCCCATTTTTTCACAAAATGAAACTTCGTGACTGCTTGCCTTGGTAGGACCACTAAACCATGATTGAAGCAGGATAATGATCGTGTTAAACTTTTCCAAAAACTTGCGAGGCTTCTTTGGAGCTGTGATAGGAAGACTTTGTTATTTTTTGTGATTTTTAAATTTTTTTCGTTTTGATAGATCCACTTTCATATGCTGTAGGGACTGAGCACATCTTATGTTTCGACAGTAAACACCTAGCTTCGGGTCTTGTTCAATATGGTCTTAGCGATAATCTTTATTTTTCGTTTTCTTCGGCGTGTGTTTGCGTAGGTTTGCGTGCGGAGGCGGAAAGAAATGACTGTTCTCTATAGAGTCATATGCGCAACTGTTTATTGTAATATCAGCACGGCTCCGTGGCGCAGTGGCTTAGTTATGAGTTGCTGCGCTGGGGGGCGCGGGTTCGAATCACGCACGGTACAAGTATTTGTATGGCCTACAAATAATTGTTCCGGGTCTGGATGTTTGTCCTTGTGCAATTTGTGTTTGTAAACTGCCTCCACGATACAGGAGAAAATCTTAGTGTGGGGGTAACGTTTTTAAAAAATAAAAAAAATAAAAGAAAGAAAGCATGTCTTTAAAATTTTATGAAATCCATTTGTATGTGTTTTGTGTAAATTTCCTAATCAAAGGTCTGTACACTTTTTTTATAGGATAAGGGTGACAAACGAGCACACAGTCCACACGATGGTAAGTGGTTGCCGTGACCCATAGACATCTACATTTATCCTCGGTATTACGAACCAAAATGCAGATACGTTGTCACCCGTGAGGACTAAGATGGAATGCCTCTTTTCCAGTGAAAAGGGTCTCTGGTTCTCTACACTCACCATACGAAACACAGCAGCATTAGGCTGCTATTTTACGCTGGTATTCTGTGAGAGCGTGGTCCTTCCCCGGTCGAGCCGACCCATTCGTGCTACAACTATACCAGAAATATAGCTGCAGCATGGCTCTACCACAAAAACACTATCATCATACATTCATTTATTACAGTATATCATACGTCCACTGCTGAACAAAGGCGTCCGCCATTGAATGCCTCATAGGGGGGATGTTTGCCATTATTGCCATGCTTGGCAATAATGGCACTCGAAATAATGTTACATTATAATTTACTTAAAATTTAAATAATAGTATTCGCATTATTAACTCACTATAAACTCGGAGTATAGTAAATAAATGAAAAGAATTTATGTTAAGAACTGCGGTCAATTTTAATATTTTACCTAACGTTGCCTCTTTAGGACGTACAAATTATTATATACCGATATGGGTGGATAAGATAAACGAATAATAACCAATACATTATCTACATAATTATGTACGTTAAAAGATTGTAAACATTAATATTGCTTTGACAATGACCCTGCCTTGGTTTCGAATCCTGCTGCTATACTGCGTTTACCAACGAACCTGCCTTGGGTTTTTTTTTTTATATGCAACTCTTGTAAAAAAATGCACCCCTCATAGCGCATTCTTGAAACGACTGATCACACACATGCATGAAATTTATAATCGTGTGGTAAAAAATAAGAGTAATAACTATTGATATATTGGAAACATTTTGTAAGTAAAAGTTAGTGAAAGATAGTAAACGTTTTTGGTGTTATTTTTCAGCTAATTTCGGCAATTTAAAGGTATAATAATAATAATAATGTCCTCCAGACCGAATTTCGGCCACGGCGGCATCTTCAGCGGAGACTAGCCGTCGGTGCAGTACAGGATTATAGTGCCAACATACTTTGGCAAGGACAGTACACTCATACAGTCCGAAGGGACGGTAAGCCGATATACCCGGAGAGATCGAGTGCAGGGCTAACGACTTTACGTGTTTTCCGAGGCACGGGGGCGAGACCGCCTACGTCTCGACTTCGGGCAGCTACTGAGAATTTCTTGATGGAAAATCTCAATAACTGACCCGTGGTTCGACTTCATGATCAGCAGTCGCGTTTACAACCACTAGAGCAACGAGGCAGTCGAAGGTATAATGAGATCGGCAAGATTAGAGTCCGTTCTGAGAGAGGATGAAACAGGACAGTTCTGAGTCTAGGGACTGTTAGAAATACCTGTAACTGACAAAGATTAGTTCATATTCCACGAACGAAATTAGGAAATAATTAGTAGCTTAAAATTGTATATAAGAATGGTCACCTTGGCTGAGTCTCGCTAATGGATTAGTTTATGATCTATCTTAGAGGCAAGAATTGTGCTACACGCCATATAGGTATCGATGAGCTAAAGTCACATGGATGTCAAAATATCTATAGAAGTGTGGATTCTCCACAAAAGTAAAAAAAAGAAAAGATTATTTTATCCTCCCTTTATTACTAATTTGTTTTGACTCTCAGATTACCAAATGCAACAAATCAGATTCTATATTGATGTTTATCACTTTCACCACAACAATGTAGGTACATAAATTTAAAAATGAACACAATTCTTGTTTAATGTATCAGAGTTAAATGTAAGTTAAAATAATTTATAATGTAACTAAACTAAACTAATAAGTAAACATTCCCTAATTATAAGATTAAAAAATTAAAATATAGGTTATCAGAATTCTTTTTAAATAAAAATAAATACAATAGAATATAATATAAATATAATATAATACAATATTGTAAAGATTCAATGTCTTCATTTTACTTAACAGCAATCACAAAAGTATGTAGCAATAACTTTAGATGTGAATATCTATGGAGAGGTATATGAAAAGCAAAACTTAAAAGTAAAGTACCAGACAATAATTAAAATAATGTTTATGAAGTTGTTTTAAATTCTTTAAATTTTATACCCTTTTGCAGCAATTGGCAAAATACCTCATTTAGAAGAATCTCTTTTCCCCAAGAGAGTATTATATATCATAAAAACTATAAATTATCTTTAAATTTATGCATCATATTTGTGGAAAAAATACTTTCACATATCTATACATCTATACAAATAAAAAAAATTGAAGTGTCTGTTTGTAATATCAAAATTACAGCGTTTTACTAAATGCATATGAAAGTATAAACAGTACTTATAACAAAAAGACACTTTTTAAATTTTTTGTCTGTTTGTTCCAGCATATTTCGAAACGGCTGGACCGATTTTGATGGGACTTTTACTGGCAAATAGCCGATGTCATAAGGAGTAATTTAGGCTACTTTTATTTTAGAAAAATAATTAGGGTTCCTCGCAAAAAACTTAAAACTAAATTAAACGTGGGCGAAGTTGCAGGGAACAGCTAGTTATATATAAATATAGCTTCATTTAACTGTGTTCAACAAATAGATACTTATAGTTGTGTATAATTTAGTTATATTTGTTAGTTTAAAAAATTAGAAGTATGCATTTTTTAACTATTATAAGGCATTAGGTGAGATAGTAGTCAACTATCCACCTAATTATAAGTAGTGATGCAATCCAAGATGGAAAAGCACACTGATTTAGCTTAACAAAAGCATATTCATTAGAGGCCAGCCGAGCTTTCTTTAGATATTTTCACAACCTAGACCTTGCACTACTCATACTAAACTAATTTATGTATTGCAGCACTACCCTTTACTGCAGTGTGAGAGGTTGACTACATGTTTCCTGACCAGATTAACTCACCTTTTATACATAATATGCAATTTTGTGGAGCATCATCTAGCTTTAGTAACACAAATGTGTCCAAAAAATCACAATCCAAATAAGAAAAATATTTATTGCATTGAGTCGGTATGTGGTAGGGATATGTGATGTAAAAGGATTAATGTCGACTGTAAAGTAAGAAAAGGAATAGTATGAACTATTACAACATAGCCATACATAAAAATTGCAATTCTTTTTTTGGATACACAAACTTCTTACTGTTTTAGCATATAAAATTATTTTACTGACCAATGTTCAAGAATGTCAAAAGTTAATGTTTATATTTATACAGTGTCTTTAGTTTTAGCTTTTTGGAGTTTCTTTAAACCATTTTATATGAATATAACTTATAAGCAAGAATTCTAATGAAGAGCAAAAATACAAAACTGATGAGTTTACTGTAAAAGATATAATAGTAAGTTTTACAATATTATTAAGGCAGTTAATAGATCTTAGCACAAATTGAGCACACCAGGCTTCAATTACATATAAAGTATAGAATAGCATGAGACAAAATGTGAAGTTTGAGTTATTAGTACAATTTTAGATTATTATCAAGTTATTATGCACCATTATGCACATTATGTTCCATGCTAAGCCAGTCTAAATATGACTGAAGATAATTTGCAATCAATTATAATGATTTAGTCATTATAATTGATTGCAAATTATCTTCATACGTACATTTATTAAGCTATACAAATTGAAAAAAAAAAACACATAGGACATGTCACTATGCTAAAAATCATCATCATCCGAATCAAGGGCAGCTCTTCTACGATCGAACTTGACAGTGCTTGTTGACTTAGGCATCTGTTGATTGACAGATTCGAGCAATTGAATTAATTCTTGTTCAGATATTTTACCGCGAACTTGTCCCATTTGTGCCATTCTGCAAATCATATTTTCGACCATAGCACCCTTTTCCGGTTTGCCAATCTTTATCGTGTTAACTAAAATAAAATAGATTTATTAATTAATAAAGAATGCATTTAACAATTTATATCCATAAAATAAATATTTATTTTTACGTCTTGCCCTGGCATCTTGACTGAGCACTTGTGTTAAAATTGAATGTTTAGCTTCTTCCATAGCTTTCATCTTATCTTCTTGGGCCTTAGCATGGTTAGGGTCTCCAGTACCCTATAAAACCAATAATGATAATTAGTTTTTTGATAATATGCATAACGTATAATGATCATAATATCGAAATATGTACATAACCTATTCTATTGTATAGAACTTATAGAGACTTACCCCATGTTGAGACTGAAGCTGTGCAAGGCGTTGCTGCCGGATTTGTTCCAGTTCAGGATCATCCATGTTCAGATCGATACTTTATTTTTTAATTATAAAATATAAATATTGTTGTTTTTATTATTCGCTCGAGAGTAAAATATAAATAAAGATGACAAAAAGATTTTTATAAAATGTCAAAGTCAACATCAATTTGCTGTTGTTATTGTTACGATTCACCAATTAAGGCAGGCAAAAGTCTTAGACAATAAAGCCTTGGAAATTTTATCTTATTCACAAAACTTTTTATAACGTGCTACGATATATACGAATATATATACGAATTCAGAACGCAGCAAATCCATATCAAGGAGTCGTCACACACGTACAATAGTTTTCCGTAAGGAATTTTCTCCGATTCGAGATTCCGCATGACCGCCTGTGCGTTCAGAATCCCCAACGGAAAAAAGCCGTTCCGAATGCAAGTCTTCCATAGATTTTGTATGAGTCGCAACACACATTCGTAAATTCCGTACGGAACGCGTTCAGTGTGCGTACGACCGAAGCGAGTAAATCTGTTTATGCATGTTTTTACATATAATGTTATAATATGTGTATCTCTTTTCGAAACCTTTCATCTTATTTTATTTATAATTCGTCGAAAGAGTTTACATCCATATTTAATAATATTTCCGGATAGATAGATCTTTTTAGATAATTTTGATTACATTGCAATCTTATTGTGATAACACAGACTAATATGATACTTGCGCATTGTGATAAGGGGATGCACACAGTAACAATGCTACAGCAACAATGGAATCGCAATCAGAAAATCATCGTCAGGATCGCTGGCAGAATGTCTAGACTAAATGGGCTAGCCTCTCTCAACTGAGCGTTGTTATTCCGAACGTAAATAAACGTATGTGTGTGATGAATTTACGGAATCCCGTAATGGGGTTCCATATTTAACTGTACGTAGTACTATTATTTATTCTGTGCCTGCGCGCAAAATGCGGGTTGTAACCGCGTATGATGACCGTTATAGAGGGGCTGTAAACGCATTGCCTTTATCTATTTATCTGTTGCCAGTTCATCCAAAATTATGGCAATCGTTGCCAGTTGTCTAACAGTTAATTTTCTAATAGCCATACCTATTATATTATTTAAAAAACTTGATAGCACTTCAAGACGTCCACGCCATACTGGTAGATATGCGAAAATAAACCTGTGCTGCACGTTATTGAATGGATGGTTACATACGGGCATCATGCAGTATATGCATTACTACTGCGCGCGCCGTCAGAAGTAGACGTATCATGAGTTGTTCTTGATTTCTAATAATAAAATAAAAATTTAATTTTAACGTGATTTATACTTGGAATCTTCGATCAGCAATACCAACTAGATGTCGGCTCGGTGCCAAAAATACGTCCCAGTAAATAAGAGCGCACTGTAGACGTGAGCTCTTATTTCATTTAGTTGACTTGAAACACAGCCAATGGAAACACGTTTCACAATGCCGCAATGTGTATTTAAAAGTTTTAAGAATAATGCCTAAAAAGCATTTAACGGCCGTAGTGTCTTACTTTCGGCAAGTACATGTAGAATAAGTTATATTTTAAGCTCTAAACTAACAAATAATATAATATTTGAAACAAAATTACCGATTTTAAAGCACTCCTACAAATGTTTTGCCAACGTTGCCCAATACACGCGTAAACATTTGTGAAACAGAACAGTAGTATGCATGGAGTAGATTTGTATAATTGTAATCATTTTTAGTAATTTCTTACCAGAACTTTAAATAATGGTAATTGCTACTTTTGTCTGTTTGTGTCATCAAAAATAAATCAAAACGACAATTGTACAACAAATTCAACTTATTTAAAGGAAATTAATTCATGTATAAGCAGAAAGGAAAAACCATTAATGTTGTAATTGGGTTGAACATAAAACTGTTTTAATTTTTTGTCTCAGTTCTTTAGTAAACAAATGTAGCTAAATAAGTATATATTCACGCGGACAATATTTAGCTATGATTTTGTACGTGACCCGTTATCTAGTTGGTATTGTTGATCGAAGTTTGGAATCTAACTAAGTGGTGCATAAAGTTCAATCTAGTAATATTTTTTTAATACTCGTATGATAAGGGTAACAAACGAGCACACATTCCACCTGAAGGTAAGTGGTAGCTGTGGCCCGTAGACATCTACATCTATCCTCGATTACGAATCAAAATGCAGATGCGTTGTCACCCGTGAGGACTAAGATGGAATGCCTCTTTTCCAGTAAAAAGGGTCTCCGGTTCTCTACACTCACTATACGAAACACAGCAGTGTTAAGCTACTATTTTACGCTGGTATTCTGTGAGAGCGTGGTCCTTCCCCGGTCGAGCTGACCCATTCGTGCTACAACTATACTACTACTAATATAGCTGCAGCTATGGCTCTACCATGTAAAAATAGTTTTTTGTCACTTAATCCCTATTATAGCCGCGTAATACAACCGTGCGACGTGCTGCCACTACTGCCCTTCGTCTCACCCCCTCGAGTAAAGGAGACAACCAGCGATTTTTCGTCCTGCGCACACGCATAGTTTTTACATACACAGTGCTAATACTCGTTAACCATCTTAATATGGTTCCCGGTTCTAGAGCGAGGGGTCACCTCTAGTGGTGGATCCATGAGTGGCTCAAACACTGATTTGCCTAGTCACGATTATTATAAAATAACACATAGAAGACGTAAACAAATAGATGCAGATTTCGCATCGTCTTCTCAGCTGATGGATTTCAAAACAGAAATAATGGAATTCTTTAATAATTTTGGGAAGACACAGAAGAAAGAATTTAAAAGTTTGAAAGATAAAGTGTCTCAAATTAAAGGAGTAAAGGATGACGTCACGATAATAAGGGAACAGCTGGAATCTATAAAAATTAGTACTGTTAAAATTACTCGTGAGCATAATGAGATGACGAATGATATTTCCGAATTGAAAAACTCATTAACTTATCATTCAGCTGAACAAATCACTCTGACAACACGTATTGATGATGTGGTATCGGAAGTCAAAAAGGTTGATCTGTTGCAGCAATATATGTCGAAATTACAAGAAAAATATGAATCACTGCAAAATGATTATAATTACATGCAGCAACGTGATCGCGCCATGAACATTGAGATCTCTTAAATCCCAGAAAAAACGAATGAAATTATCTCCGATTACGTTATTGCAATAGGCAAACACGGGGATAGATTTATCTGCCGAGGACTTAATTAATGCCCATCGTGTTAAATCACGGGACAGCGACAATAAATTGCCAAAAAATATTGTGGTTCAATTAAAATCAATCCTCTTGAGAGATAACATCATCTCTGCTATACGTAAGAAGAAGGGTTTAACTACAATCGACACAGGAATCCCAGGAGAGTCGCGAAATATATATGTTAATGAACACCTCATACCGGCTAATAAAATGCTTCTAAAGCAAACCAAAGCCGCCGCTAGAAGTGCAAATCCTAAAATAAATTTAAATGCGTGTGGGAACGTAACTGTAAAAATTATATAAGGAAAGACGACAATTCCCCAAAAATCCACATAAAGACACTTTAGATTTAAATAAAATTAAATGACTGTGTTACTTTAAGTTACTATTATTGTTATTTATCTTAAACATTGTATTCGTTTTGTTTTCTACTAGCATGGCTGAATGTTTTTTAAAACTACATAATGTTACATATATATATATATATATATATATATATATATATATATATATATATATATATATATATATATATATACAAACGTTTTTCAAATACTTTATTATATATACTATGTAATTATTATTTTATATACAGTAAATACTATTTTTATAGCATATTATTATTTATATGCATACGAGTATACAACTTTTATTGGTCTGTGTGGATAACTTCTCATTTAATATCGGATTCATGTATACAAAACAACAAAGAAATGGTAATTCTTATGTCATTATTAATGTTAGTGATGTTAAAAAGTAATCGAGTAGTTTTGTTTTTTGTTCTAAATTCATTTTTTGTTGTTTTTATTAATATACACATAATCATTTTTATGACTACAAATTACACTTAATAAATGCATACAAATGTAACGATTGCTTGACTAGGATGATTACCATTAATGTAATATCTAATTTTTATCTACAAAACTAAATAAGATTGTTAACTTCCGACCTTAGTACTTTATTTACAAATACCTACGTAAGTTTATATTGTTACTGTTTGCCTAAAGTACAGCGTATCATTAATAAATTGCAACGTAACTCTGAACACATTATTTTTGTTTGTTTATGATTCATTATTTACATTAATTGTTCTATGTTTTAAAAGTCGTTTTTAGCAATCTATAAATATGTTCGTGGTTTACGTACGAAATGTTTTGAACTATATATTTATTACAATATTTTATCTCAAATCTATGACATAATCTTATTGATCGAAACATGGTTAAAAAGTGATATATATTTATAAATATGTGATCTTAGATATATTTTTAAGTGGTAGAGCCATGCTGCAGCTATATTAGTAGTGGTATAGTTGTAACACGAATGGGTCGGCTCGACCGGTTAAGGACCACGCTCTCACAGAATACCAGCGTAAAATAGTAGCTTAACACTGCTGTGTTTCGTATAGTGAGTGTAGAGAACCGGAGACCCTTTTTACTGGAAAAGAGGCATTCCATCTTAGTCCTCACGGGTGACAACGCATCTGCATTTTGATTCGCAAACGAGGATAAATGTAGATGTCTATGGGCCACAGCAACCATTTACTATCAGCTGGACTGTGTGCTCGTTTGTCACCCTATCATATAAAAAAAATATTTTTCGAAGTGATCGTAATTTTTTATTGTCAGGGTTAAAGGTCGGCGGTGGAGTGTTAGTGTGCGTACGTCGCGAATTGGGTGCAAGTCTATGCGAATAGAAAAGAATAGAATAATTTTTTATTCAAAATAGATCACATGTGTAATTCTTATTGAAAGTCATTTTTTACTTTACCACTGGTTCGAAAAAAAAACCTCTATCCTAGGAAGAGCCAGCAAGAAACCCAGCGGGACTTTTTTTAAAAGCAAATTTTACATTAATGGTTGTACAAACTATATAAGTACAAAATTTATTTTAGGAACAACTTGGAAGAGACCACCTCATTCCCAGGGGTTAGTAAATTATCAACCATGTATTCATTTATACTATAATAACCCTTTTTATACAGTTTCAACTTAACAAAACATTTAAACTTGGTAATAGAGAGAGCCTGTACACTTTCCGGGACCTTGTTGTAATAGCATATACATTGCCCCAAGAATGAATTACTGACTCCGTGGAGTCGAGTAACTGGTATCACTAGCTTGTTTTTGTTCCTAGTGTTTACAGAATGTATATCACTTTTTTTACTAAAACTACCTTTGTTATTGTGAACATACATTAAATTATAAAATTTTAAATATACTGAGAGGCCAAAGTTAATATATATATATATATATATTTCTTTAAATTTATCATTAAGAGACTTTCTCGGTTTTAGGTTGTAAATAACTCTAATGGCCCTCTTCTGTAAAACAAAAATATTTTCTAAATCAGCCGCATTTCACCATAGCAAAATCCCATAAGACATTATGCTATGGAAATAACTGAAATAAACTAATCTAACTGTCTCGATACTAGTGACACCTCTAATCTTTTTACAGCATAGGCTACAGAACTGCTTGCTAGTTTGGACATATCCCCCACTGAAGCTTTGCGTCGAGAGTGATGCCAAGAAAAACAGTGGATTCAACAGGGCTCAGTTCTTCCCCATTTAAAAACAAATTGGTATCCAGATCTTTAACATTCGTTGTTGTAAATTTAATACATTTAATTTTATTTCCGTTGAAATGTAGATTATTAACGTTAAACCAATGCACTAATTTTGATATAGCATTATTCACTTCGTCACATTTAAATGATTGACGTCTAAGTTTAAAAATCAAGGAAGTATCATCAGCAAATAATACTATATCATGATTATCCCCTACAAAAGAAGGTAAGTCATTAATATACACTAGAAATAGGAATGGGCCGAGAATCGAGCCCTGAGGGACACCCATTAGTACAGGTGACCCGGAAGAACTTTTACCATTGATAATAACTTTCTGCATTCTATTACTTAAATACAAATAATAAGTTTAAGCGCTGTGTTCTTGACATCATAGTACTGTAGCTTCCTGATTAATGTCTCATGACGAACGCAGTCGAAGGCCTTGGAAAGGTCACAAAAAATTTCCAAAAGCATCCTCTGAATTCTGCCATGCACAAAAAATATGTTTAATAAGCTCAACCCCAGTGTCAGTTGTCGAGCGACCTCTTTTAAAACCTAATTGATTTTTATGTAGCAATTTATTAATATTAAAGAAACTTAACATGTGATCTAAAATTGTTTTTTCAAAAATTTTCCTACATGTTGGTAGTACAGAAATTGGTCTAAAATTGGCGGGGTCTAATGTACTACCAGATTGAAATAAAAATAAAAATAAAAATAAAAATAAAGGTATGCCTTTACTACGTTTCATTCAATCAGGAAACTCACCAGATTCAACGCTTGTATTAAATATAGTGACTAGATAAGGTGCTATTATATTTATTATTGATAAAATAACTTTAACGGAAATCCCCCATAAGTCTGCCGTTTTCTTAACATCAATAGTTTTAAAATATTTAACGATATCTTTTGGTAGTACTCTATGGAATTTAAAAGTATTTGAAAAAGCCTTTACATTTTGTTTAAGCAATGATTCGGCGAGAATAGGAAAATAATTTAATGATTTAGTTGTCAAAAAAGGAACATCAGTAAAATGTTTCTCAAAAGCCATAGCAACTTCTTGATCAGATCGAGTTAAATTATTGTTAATATTCAATTGAAAACCCGAGTTGCGCGGTTTGACCTTGCCCGTTTCACTATTTATTATTCCCCAGGTCATTTTAATTTTGTTAGATGCAGTTTTGATTTTTTTACTTAAATGTAAAGCCTTAGCTGTGGAGCACTCTTTTTTAAATATTTTAGAATATGTTTTCAATTAATCTCGAAATATAACACTATCGATCTTTCATTATAAAGCTCGTATAACTTTCACCTACTTTTATAAATTCCTACTGTCGCCCATTCATTAAATGATTTGCGAATGTTAAGGGCGGCACTGAAAATTTCGGAGATCAAGGAAGTGACACAACATTACTTTTTTAAAATGTATTTATTGCTTTTCGAAGTATTCTCCGCGAAATTTGACACATTTTTCCATACGATGGAACCAATCATTGACGCAACCATTCCATTCGGAAGTTGGGGTCTCCAAAATGGCCGTTTTGTAGGCGTCCACAGCTTCTTCAGGTGATGAAAATCTCTGTCCACGCAATTTATTCTTTATTTTAGGGAAAGTATAGAAATCATTAGGACTTAGTCGGGGCTGTACGGCGGATGGTCTAATAATTCTATGTTTTCTTGCTCTAAAAACTCTTTTGTTCTGTGTGCGGTGTGAGAACTCGCATTGTCGTGATGGAGGATGATGCGGCGGTTGCAGTTCTCTTTACGGAATTCAGAAACGACCTGTGGCAAACAAATGCTAGCATACCATTCTGCATTAACCTTTCTTTGTCCCTCAAGAGGAATAGTCGTAACATGGCTGGTTTTGGAGACAAACGTGGTCACCATTTTTTTTGCAAAACTCCGTGAACGAACAATTTTTATTGGCTTTAACTCATTTTCGAACACCCAAACGCATTTGAGGATCCTGTGTGGAATCTTTCGAGAGTTCTGACGCACCAAGTAACACGAGCCGCTGTTTGCTCTTCACAGAGCGAATGCGGTATCCATCGGGAAAACAACTTTTTACACCTAATTGTTCATGCAAGATTATTTGTATTTGACTCGTGCCAATGTCTAAAATTGCCTGAATTTCGCGGTATGTCACATGTCGATCTTCCTCAATCAGCTTACGCACAGCATCAACGTTTTCTTGGGTGACTGCAGTTTTTGGACGACCTTGACGGGGATCATCACTGAGCTTGACACGTCCACGTTGAAATTCAGCAAACCAGCGATAAATTGTGGTTTTGGATGGGGCTTCATCACCAAATGCAGAAATCATCCGGTCAATACACTGTTTTTGTGTTAAACCACTTCGAAAGTCATAATAAATCATCGCTCTTGAATTTTCTCGAGTCAATTCCATTTTCTCAACGACTAAACAAGTTTGACAAAACCTTGTGACAAGACCGAGAATCTTTTTTTAAATAAATAAATGGTATTCAATTTTAAAAAACCAAGGACTTTTCAATTAAAAAGTTTTTAATATGACAGGAACAGTGGAAATATTCCATTCCCGATACTTTTAGTGCAGCCTATGTAAAAAAGAAAGTTTTAGAAGTAAATATCCTACTAAATTCACAGGTTATAATTTTAAATAACGTATCATACAAATAATTTGCACTATTTTTAAATGAGAGTGATGGAAGTCTTTTTGTTATATTGCTTCTAAACCCCTCCAAGCCATGTTCATTTATTGGAACAAACACAACTTTCTTATTTTTCTGTTTCTTTTGTATGTAAGGCAATGATACCAACTGTCCACAGTGATCTGAACTTAAATTTTGAATAATTGATTTATGCAAGGGCTTAACATCTGTAAAAATGTTCTATACAGGTCGCACTAGGCCCAGCAATACGTGTTGGTTCTAAGAATAAATTAACAAGATTATACGATTTAAACAATGAGCTAAACTTAATACTAATGGAAGAAGTTCCAAGGAGATTGATGTTAAAGTCTCCACATATTACAACAGACTTGTTCTGTTTACTAAGTTTGAGCAAAACTTCTCCCACAATCCTTTCAAAATAGTCATAAGTAGCACATGGGGGTCTGTAAACACTTACAACAACGAGGTGCTCGAGCTCGACACAAGCCATTTCTACAGTTCGCTCAACAGAGAGGCTCACTATATCCTTACGTTCTTTATATAATAATGATTTATCTGCTAGTATTAAGGAGCCACCACGTAAATTTTTTTCTCTATTGAAGGAACTGACCACCTGGTGATTTCTGAAATTAAACATGAAATTATCTTTTAGCCAATGTTCAATAATACAAAGGATATGTATGTTGTTACTATTTAAAAACAATTCAACTTCTAATTATTTGCCCATCATGTATATCAGTATATTTGATGCACCAGATGTAAACAATTTTTATTACCTATTTGCGGGCTGTCTTCAAAGATTTTTATTTATTTTATTTTATTAGGGATAACAATAGCCTTCATGCTGTGATACATAATTCTTATATAATATGTTTTTACATAGGGCCAATAACAGTCATCCACTTTTCACAATTTAGAACGAATCAGATGTAAGAAAAGAAAAGTAACAAAAACTTTGAACAAAAACAATACTAAGTTTGTCATGGCTAATCTACGATAATATTTGGATAATATTTTTGCTTCAATAAGAATATATATATTTTATATAAAATTCTTTTTGTGTCAGTTAGCGAATTGGACATCTAAATTGAGATGCTACTACGGGTTTATAAAACTACGAATGCTACCAATAAACAATAAGGATTAATTGTCTGCTCCTGTCAGAGCATATACCTACTACCTTTAATTTAAATGGATAATATAATATGAGAGAATTTACTGTTAAAAATTTAACCATTCTGGTGAGGACACTATTCTTGCCATAATTAGTACGATGTAAGGAAACACTGAATAAAGGTGTATGTCTAGTCCTACGTCGGGGCACATTAAAGGAGATTTTTCACAAATCTCCTTTAATGTGCCCCGACGTAGGATGCAGAACAGGGCAATCAAGTTGAACGCGTAAAATATCCCCCCCGCATAAAGTATTTGTTTAAGGATAGAAGAAGTTCTTCATTTTCGTTATAAAAGAAACTGTAAACAAGTGGTAAAATTAAAATTTTGTAGAGCTGACTTCAATATAAGTTATTAAAAATAACTCCAAAACTATTGGTCTGACCTTGATCAAATTCATATGGGACTACACGAGAAGTATCAGCTTTCATATTAAAAAAGAATCATCGAAATCGGTTCACCCAATTAAAACGACGGGTTGCACTCCGGGAGTGCAGGCAGAAGTGAAAATGTGAATATTAACGTTGTACATTTTTGATATTTTGGAATGGCGGAGATTATATATTATCTTATTTCATTTATTTTCATTCGAAATTATTTGTTTGGTAAACCTACACCGCACATGTGCTTATTGTGATGTTATGAAAATATAGGTTAATGCTATAAAGTATAAACATATTACAAATATTACATTTATAATGTGTAAGTACATATGTATTTATATTAATAATTTCGTCAAGCAGTACAGTAAACTCGATCGAAATCTAATCTTAATAATAAAATTATATTAATTAATAAATAAAAATTAATTAAACCTAACCTAACCTGAATAATACCTACTACTACACCGCGCCGGCTGTCTACTCTCCGTCCGTCTTACGAATTTTCGATCAGGCCACGTGACCTGACGCGAGTTTAACATTTTTTACCCATTACAAAAAAAGTGCACAACGCCGCTAAAGAAGTTTTCACTTCAAAAAGACATACAGTCGAATTGAGTACCGTCTCCTTTTTGGAAGTCTGCAGAAAAACCCATGTCTAACATCTATAACGCCGTCGTTCTTCTAACGTAAGAAGATTAAATAGACGACAATTATCACTATAAGACATGAATATATGCGTGGTGACGTCACACCTGAAATTTAGAGATTTTAAAAACTTTTTCTGAATGAGCTCTAAGCGTGCTTTATAAACTTCGTATAAAGGCGACCATACCGGACTACCGTACTCCAATATGCTTCTCACGTATGCAAAATATAACGTTTTAATGCTAAAGTACTTTTAAACGGCTGACAGGTTCTTAGAACAAATCCAAGCATACGGTAAGCTTCGGCTATCTTCTATATTATCATAATGCATATTAAGGAGCATCTTGGAGTCAAAACAAACGCCGAGATCACGTACATCATTGACTCGTGTTAATAATTGATTATTAAAGTTATAAGAAAAAGCAATTGGACTTTTCTTGCGCGTAAAGCTTATAATCTGACATCTTTTTAAATATTGACATATAGTCCCATCAACTTATCTGTGAACTGACAGCTGCGGCAAAATTGTGAACTACAGCCGCCATTTAATCAAATGTCACTCGATACGTCATTGTTTTGAGAGTTTATAGAAAAATATAAAATGCCGAAAACCATTAAAAGTGATGCCCGAAACATTATTTTATAAGTATTAAACTTTTGTGAGCAAGAAGCTCGAGGGTAAGCACCGATAATGCCTTTCAATCAGGTCTATAAAAGAGTATCAGCTGCTACAGGTCAGTATTGCTATGTTTTGTTCCTTCCTTTCGTATTTCCGATAAATGGATTAGTTAAAGCGTCTCCCACACAGAAGCGGCTTGCGATGGCGGCTAACGGCGGGCCGCAGCTGCAGCCGCTGTAACAACACACGGCCTGAAGCGCCATTCGCTGTGGTGTCTGTGCTACGATCGGACGTACGAACATGACAAACCGTGACGAAGTCTTTATTATATTCAGCAATATTATCATATATTTTGTTTTAATACTAATGCTTTTGTGATCACGATGCGAATTATCATAAAGTACTAGATAATTTTGCACTGTTTCTATTAAAATCTCTGAATTTAGCACCAATTTTCACGCGGTACACGCGGCCTGTTGTAAAAATTTACAACTGACCGCGCTGCAGCCACCGACTGACCGCGTACTCGCTAACACACACGCATTGGCAAATGGGGCGGAGCATGCGGCCGCGGCCAGCCGCTCGCAGGCCGCGCCATGGCCGCATGGGTTTGGAGACTCACTTACATTGCAAGCGAATACAACAGGCCGCCACCGCGGCCGCCACCGCAAGCCGCTTCTGTGTGGGAGACGCTTAATGCAATTCATTTCTTTTTCAGATGTTAGTCAAGGATTCATTTCCAAAATAGTTAAAGAACCGGAAACCGCATAAACCACAGGAACGCAAATTACAAAGTAGTAAAGTACGCCCGGTACAAAGGGCATAAAGGCATATTATTTAATTAAAGTTTAAATTGTTCAATTATGATATTTTTGTTTCTTCTTGTTCTTGGACATATATCTGTTAAATCTGTGTTCTAGTCTTTTTATTCCGTGACTAATTTATTACCCTAGTATGTGGACTCTATATAGGAATATAAGACCCTTAGATGGGAATATTCCCGAACTGGCAACACTTCAGCGCAGAAGCGCCAAGCTGTCAGTTCACAGATAAGTTGGTGGCACTATAGATCTTATTTTGTTGATAAAAATAAAATCTTATCCAAGTCATATTGTAACAATCTACAATCTTCAACGGAACCAACTGCCCGGTATATTTTTGTTTCATCCACATATAATAGGTGATTAGAATGAGAAAAGCAGTTGGCAATGTCAAAGATGTACGCATTGTATTATAGCGGGCCAAGGTGCGATCCTTCGATCGCTGGTGGTAATCGATTCCACAAGGAAGTTGTGCGAGGAAGAAAACATCTATATCGCACAGTGGTGGACCGCCAATCATCCAGATGGTATGGATGGTATCGCAAGTTTTGTCGCGATGTGCGATGGTCAAATTAAGCGGCTGGAATTAGTCCGAACAATTCCTCAGAGCACTCCCCGTGGTAGATGCCATAAAATACGCAAAGAGATGCAACATCTCTACGCATTGCCAGTGTATCGAGCCGATCAGAAAGAACTTGGTCGTCGACGATTCGAATCACTCTGCGCTGGATGCGGTCAAGTGGAAGGAGCTGGCACTGGGGTGCCCCGGCCCAGAGATGAGAACAGTATTCCATGTGAGGCCGGATTTGCGCTTTGTAAAGTTGCAAGCGATGTTCCGGCATGAAATACTGTCTCGCTCTGCTGAGCACGCCAAGCTTTTAAGAGGCCAGTTTGGCCTTGCCTTCCAAGTGACCACGAAACTGCACACTATTCGATATGTCGACGCCGAGGATTCCCATGCTAGCTGAGGCAGCAAGGGGAGTGCCTTGAAACTGAGGAGATACGACAAAGGGGTTTTTATAGCGGTAAACGCGCAAACTTGTGTCTTCTGGGGATTGAACTGGACTAGATTTAGTCGCCCCCAATCCGAGACTTTGTTCAGCAAAGACTCGACTTCAGACACAAGTTTGTCCCGGTACTCAGCGACGTTTTCCCGAGAAATATCAGCACGGCCGGTATATAAGGCATCACCAGTGCTGTCGTCTGCATAGCAATGAATTTTACTAGTTTGCAACATATCATTGATATGCAGGAGAAACAGCATTGGTGATAGCACGCAGCCTTGTGGAACACCAGCGTTGGTAGGCTTGAAATCAGAGCATGCACCGTCTACTACAACCTTGATGCTCCGATCAGCAAGGAAACTGGTGATACATTTGCACAATTTCTCGGGAAGCCCATAGGAAGGAAGCTTCGAAAGAAGCACTTTGTGCCAGACCCGATCGAAGGCCTTCACAATGTCCATACTAACGGCCAATGCCTCCCCCTTGAACTCTACTGCCTCCGCCCAGCAATGAGTCAGGTAGACCAGAAGATCAGCAGCTGATCGACTCCGACGAAAACCGTATTAGCGGTCACTAATCAGCTGGTGATCCTCAAGGTACCTCATGAGCTGGCAGTTTATAATGGATTCCATTATTTTGGAGAACAAGGAGGTTATGGCGATAGGCCTGTAGTTGGACGGGTCTGAGCGGTCGCAATCAACAACAAAATCGGCAAAAACGCTGGGATTTTCCGGGGAGAAGCAAACCCGCGCCCAAGGGTAGGATCCGAATCTACTGTAACCCGAATTTCAAGAGAAGAGAGACCAGTTCAGTTTCAAATTTGGGTGTGCCTGGTCCGTCAAAAGTAACAACTCCTGGAAAAAACCACCAAATCGTGATAAAAAGGTCAAGATCGATGACTTCGATGCTTGTGCAATTCGACAAAAAATTATGTAATTTTACGCTGTACGAAAAGAAATTCCTACGTTAAACAAATTACTTATCAAATTGCGGGATGAAATAAGTTTTGTAGGTGGCCGTACTATACTATGGAAAATATTAAAACGACTCTGATATAAATATAAAAAGTGTCAATCCAAACCAAAAATGTTAGTGGAGCGAACAGATATAGCTGCCTGGCGATTTAATTATTTGAATGAAATCAAAAAATATCGAAAAGAGGAGCGGACTATTGTCTATTTAGACGAAACATTTATTCATTCCTCATATGGGATGCAAAAATGTTGGCAGTCAGAGTCTGAAGAAGGTGTATTGGTCAGAGATTCTGGTACGGATAGACGATGGATAATTGCAAACGCTGGAACTACAGACGGCTTCATTAATAATGCGTTACTGCCTTCAAGTCACTTACAAAATCATCCGACTACCATGACGACATGAATAGCGATAACTTTATAAAATGGCTGGAAAAACAAGTTTTACCAAACCTGCCACCTAATTGTGTGATTGTAATGGACAATGCACTATATCGTACTTTACAAATAAATAAAAGCCCTAATATGGCGAGCCTCAAAGCAGATATGGTAGAGTGGCTTCAAAACAAGAGGCTGTTGTTTTCACCTAATTTGACAAAAATGCTTTATGAGTTAATAAAAAAAAATAAACCAGAGCCCATATATAAGGCTGACGAATTAATAAAATCACATGGTCATAATGTTTTGCGACTGCCCCATATCATGCGCATTTAAATCCAATTGAGTTAATATGGAGTGTCGTGAAGAGACGTTTCGCAGAGAAAAATATCGGCCAGAGAGACGATCAAGTGGAATCACTTATAAAAGAAGTGTTTGGCTCAATAAACAATGAGCTTTGGAAAAAAGAGTGCTCACATGTTATAAAAATTGAAGATGAGTACAAAGTCAAAGATAAAATAATGGATGAAGGAAGTTATCGCTTTATATTGTGGGTTGGCAGTGATAGTGACGAAAGTAATATTGACAGTGATCATTCAAGTAACATTGAAGAAAATAATATGATTCCTTTACACCTCATTGATCATAATTATATAAAGTAATTCTTTACTACCCTGTCTTAATTAATTTATCCTGATTATTTCAAATGACGTATGAATAATTTCATAGAGTACACTATGATACTTAAAAATATATATCAGCACGTCAGTAGCAAAATTTAAATTAATATATTAATTCCCTTATTCCTCTACTAAATAAAGTAGTTTTCAAGATTTAACTGTTAGCGCAAAGTGCGTTTGACCGTATAAGCAAGGTTTGAACCCGCAACCTCGTGCTTGACATGCATGTCATTTATATGCTGTTCCGGTTCCATAATTTTTGTCCCTACATTTCGGGAACGCTATTCGTAATGAAGCATGCAACACTGTAAATTACAGTGCTGCCAAGTGCCAATCAGCTCACGCGTCAAGTTACGATGAACGGACAGTAGGTAGTGTTGTACAAGTCATATTTTCCCTGTACCGCACTGTAAGTCAGGAAAATAATTAATCGCAAGCAACGTGTAATAATGCATTACCACGCATTCTGAATTTAAAAGATAAAAAGAATAGAATGTTTCAGATTTTAGATTTACAATTGATGAATGTAACAATTTAATTATTACTTTATCGTTTTTTTTTCTTCAGGTAACAAATTAAGTACAATGTAATTCTGTATGCCAATAGAACGAGGGTATAATATTCTAAGTATACCTACAGGTATTTTGAAAGTAGATTGTTGGTAGATTGCTCCATTTAAATATGTAATATATAATAATTTCGAGGGAAAGAGAATTTTATTACTTTTCTTCATGATTTTAATACTGTAAAGCCTTACGATTTGCGAAATAGCTAAGTTGCGGATTTAGCTTTGAATTCATTTCATGAAGTAAAAATTAACAGTCTAGGAGTTTCTTTAAATCCTCCCCCTCCACAGTGAAGTGATCAATAAGAGGTTAAGAGGTCTCTCGCAGACTAGATTTTTATAGTTTGTATATTATTATTTGACGAACTTTTAGCCGAACGACGAAGTTCTAGCCTCAAAAGAAGAAAATTAAGAAAAATTATTAGCACACTATTTACAACAATCATGACGTAATATGTCGTCCTCATTCGTGGCTGTTTTTTTTGTGTATCGTGTTCTCACCGCCTGTGTGCCGCCTAGTCGCGAAAATGAATATAGCACTTTTAATTGGATAGGAAAATTTTACTATATATAAAATGCTTTTTGACGATTACTTTCAGCTTTTATTTTTAATTCTGCATACATGTATTGATTAGTAAAGTACAGACTTTAGGATAAAGATCCTATTCTTGTGATCGTATGATGCCGAAGACTAGATCACCTTCTCTCGTAGGAATCAACCTTACTAACTAGCACACAGTCCACATGATAGTGAGTGGATGCTGTGGTTCATAGACATCTAAATCTATCCTCGACTAAGAATCAAAATGCAGATGCGTTGTCACCCCTGAGGACTACGATGAAATGCCTCGATTCCAGTAGTCTCCTGTTCCGCAACACTTACCAACTCACCATACGGAACATAGGAGCATTAGGGCTGGGATATCTAATATCAACCTTTTTGGATGCAATGGTAAACATAATGATTTCTTATAATTACGCGAACACTACATATTAAATTAAACTAATTTTACGGATTCTATCGCGTTTAATTTTTTTAATTTTTAATAACCCCAAACGTCGGGAATTAAAAAGTTAAAATGGTAAACAATCAAATATTCTTCGTTTTGATCGGATAAAAATATAATTTTGTAGTTTCATAAATATTCTTGGTTATGATATGATTCAAAACACAATTTTTAAAACTTCACTCGATCATAAAATATTTCGAAAACACGGTTTATTTTTATCGTTTTTCAGGTCTTACTTAAAATACGAGGGGCGTTCAATGTATTCTCTAGTATGGGTTTGTTAGAAAAATTATAAAATTATGAAATATTTTTGGAACGAAGTTCCTTATCGCAAGGTACGAATTTGGGTTGAAATTTAGAATCGTTTGGCATTAGGAGGGGATGGGGTTGAGGGGAAGGGAAGGGGGAGCGTCCCCTTAATCCCGACACCACGCCCATTAGAAGGTAATACACCGTTATTGAGAAAAATCAAAAAGAAAATCCCATAGACCTAACCTGAAAGTAATATTTATCGTCTCCGGCAGGAGGGGGGAATTGGGTAGCAGGAGAGTGCCCTATCAGGGAAAGCCCCACTACCGGGGGCAGCCCCCGCCCGCTGCGCCTACGGCTTTACAAAAACACTCTAGGAGTAGGGCAGACAAGACTACGTGGAGTCGGGGTTTCATTTTAGTACAGATTCGATCAGATCAGATATCTTATCTATAAAGTCAGGTTGCCTTCGCTCCCGCCACAACCTTCTAACCTATTACAACTGAAATTATTATTGGGTTTTCAAGTATTTCTGGGCAGTTTTAAACAATTCAGAAATAAAACAGTATATTATAATCATTTCTTTATTGTCTGCAAATTAATTTTTTTTATCTATTAAATATTCATATATCAAGTCGGTAAAATTTTCTCTATTATTATAGGTAGTTGTCTTTAGTGAAATATCTCTTGACAGAGTATAGACAGTACAATAATGTGACACTAGTCTTACGTCCTTGTCGCACTTTCACAAAATTTTGTATGCTATCTAGCTTTCACAGTAATTTTTCCATGTTTTATGCTTTTTAGGTTATAATAGTTTCTACATATTTTTTCGATAACGGTGCATTATCTTTTAATGTGAGTGGTATTATTATAATCGGGGACCAAATCTCTACCAAATAAAACACCTTACTCCGCCAAATTTGTGCCAAACTATTCTAAATCCAACCCCGAATTTGACGTATGGGGGCTAGGCGTGAAAAAACATAAGATTTTTCCGTCACGACTCCCTTTCTATAGTGCGAGCGAGATGGAATAATATACATCTCCCTCGCACTTTTTCTTATCTTGATATGAAAGAAATATTATTTTAAATGACGCTTCATTTTAATAGACGTTAGTAATTCGTTTATTTGTATTTATTAATCATAATATACTACCAAAGGAACTTCGTTCCAACCGAGTGTTCCACGACACTCACGCATGTTTTCTTTTTTATTTTTTAATATAGTCGCCCATGACATCAATACATTTATTTGTTCGTGAAAAAAGCTTTTCTATTCTCTTGAAAAAATAATCTTCGTCTTGGCCTGAAATATGTTCATTTACAGAGGACTTGAGCTCATTATCGTCAGCAAATCGCTTTCACCGAAAGTTTTTCTTTAAGTTTGGGAATAAAAAGTAGTCACTAGGGCCCAGATCTTGGCTGTATGATGGGTGGTTAACTTCTTCAAACCGCAGTCTCGTACAGCAGCCTTGGAGAGCCGCGCCGTGTGAACCAGTGCGTTGTCATGAAGAAGCAGTACTTCCTTGGTCAATTCGTAAAAATAGAATGCGATCATAATCAACTCAGATCGGACGCCATCGTCCGAGTTCCCTTGAATTAATGGTTGCCACGATACGAGTAGCGTCTGGTGGGTCCAAGAATACTCTGATAATGTCCACGGATTTATATAAGGCGGCCACTAATGTAGATTAAAAAGCAACCAAACATAACTAACTGAAGTCTTTGTTTTTTTTTAAATATAGTTTTTTATATAAAACTGTCTTCACACAACACTTTTCAGTATATTCAAATTTTACAAAATGATTTTGTTTTCGCCCAACAATTCTATTTCAGTAGATTTACAGAGGTTCGAACAAGTTAATAAGTACTGCAAGTTGCCTTTAAATAAATACTTATTTTTATTATGTACTTATAAAAAAAACATTATACGTATTATTTTATCCATTCATACTGTCATGCCACTGAAGGCTTTGATACTCAATATTTCCGTATCTGTTGCAGAATGCTAATACAGCTATTTTATTTACAGCCACAGATAGACGACCAAATGCAACAAAGTTTGTTGGGCGGAAAAACGTCATTGCATCATACACACATCTCACCATGTATGTTGCATGAAATCGCACGGGATCTCCTGCAAAAAATAATAAAATATGTATGAAAGAGTTCAGACCATTTCTGAGATCTACAATATGAAGTGATTACTTATGAATATCGAAATCGATTTATATAGAAAAATATATTATTTTATGAAAGTTTTATACAATTTAATAGAAGGCCAAAAATAAAATGGTTTATTTTTTCCCCTTTTGAATAGACTAAGAAATATCACAAGTTCAAGGTTACAAGGTAACACACTGAAGTTTTGCGTCAAGAGTAATGACAATAAAAACAGTGTAATCAACAAGGCTTAGTTCTTCTCCCTTTAAAAACAGATTGGTATTCAGATTTATAACATTTGTCATATTATAATACTATATCATGATTATCCCCTAAAAGGTAAGTCATCAATATAGACTAGAAATAGAAATGGGCCGAAAAATGAGCCCTGAGGAACATCCATCAATACAAGTGATTACTGATTACATTAAATACGTTTAAGAATATTACCTGGATAAAGCAAATAGTCAGATCCAAATTTGGATCCAGTTGTTATATAATAGCCTTTTGTCCATAGGTCCTTAAAAATGTTATAGCGAATTTTGCCTTCTTTGTCCACTACACTAGGCTGTAAGATATCAACTGGTACTGTAGTTACCTCTAAAAATAATAAAAAAAATCATATCAAATTTTATCAATATGTTGACAAATAAAAATATGCCAAACAAGGAATAACCAGAAGAATAAGGTGACATCTGTATATTTGTGATTGTGTTATTATTTTTTTCTTTCAAATGTGTCTCTATTCTATGGACTGGTGTCTAAGCAGAACAAATAATTACCAAAAACAATATCAAACAAATATGCATACTTTTAATATTACATACTTTTAAAAAAGGAATGGATGTTCGTCAAAAGCTCTCTGCTTTTGTTTGTAATTAAAAAAGTTGAATTTCTTCCTCCTGTGGAAATCCTAAATTAATTTTATTCCTAACTTTTTTTCAATGTTCTTTTTGAATACAAAGTAGATCTACACACAAGATGTGACCAATTTCTTAAATTTAATTTATCATTTCATTCATATTAAAATGTAAAAACGTTTGCATATATTTTTACACCAGTTTATTAACATCTTTTGTAAAAGTACCAAAGTAGTTTTGGTGTACCAAATTACCTATTTCTCTAGGATGTTCTGTTGGTAAATGCACTAATGTCTGTGATGGCGCTAAATTTGGGAATTTATTCATTTCCTCTTGCAGTAATGTTTGCTTATCCAATTGAACATCTGTAAGTAAGTCAATAAAAATAGCATTTTAAACTATTAATTTTAAATTTGGAACCCTTAAGTATCAAAAATTACTATAAGCTATTTTCTTTTCTACTTTTAATTTAAAAATTTTACATCAATTTGAATTATAATCAAGTATTTGTAAAATCAATCAACATTTCGGTACATATTTTCACATAATGTGCAGTACTACTTGATTGATGTTGGTCATCATAAACATTTCATTACATGTACAAGAGAAGCGAACCCAATGACATTTATAGGAGGTAAGGTAACACATTATTATTAACACAATTATGAATGGAACAGACCAACCATGGAAGTACTGCAACTGGTAAAGTGTTGCTGTATTACATTCAGACAGTTGTAGACATATAAATCTGAGAAAAGGTTGGATATATTAATCATCAGTAAAGTAATAATTTATTTCGCCTAAGTTGCCATGGGCAGAAGGAGTGCAGGCAATGTTAAATTATCTAGTAGTCGTAGAGTAGGATTAGTCATGAATGAGCAAAAAACTAAACTCTTCAACACAATGTTTTTTTTTAATTCTTAATTAAGGATAGATTAATACAAGTAGCATAGACCATTGTGTCTAATGAGGGCATCCACGACTTTTTCTGCCACCAGGGCGGCGCCACTTTAGAGTAAGGTAAAATATTTGACAGATTTCATAGCGGGGATGATAATTTCTTAGGAAAATGTAATCTTTAAGGTTTCTTTATGTATTATTAGTTATATTTTATATTAATTACATTAGAAATGAATAAACCAAACTATAAATATAACTAATAGACGACTTTTTAAAAAAAAAAGAGTTATAATGTGCAAAAAATTAAAAATCAAACCACTGACGCATTGTGTTGTGTATTAATATAATACTCTAGATAATGATAAACTATTATTTAAAACTAATTTCTCAATTAATTGACATTGTGTAACAAAAAATTTTACCTCAGTCACAACTAGCGACATCTGGTGAGTGGAAGATTATTAGCCCTCATTACCATCAGCTGGGTTGCATGTGACAAATGTAACCTGTCAAAAGTCCACTGCTGAACATAGGTCTCCCCCATACATTGCTACATAGGATAGGGGGATATTTTTCGTATTTGCCAATTGACACTGAGGTAAAGTTTTTTGTTACAAAATATAATTTAATTTAGAAGTTGTTTTTTAATAAAAGTTTATTAGTTTTAACTTTTTTTTTAATTTTTCTACTTTAATGAATATCTGTGGTTTGGCTTATTTATTTTTAATGTTAATAATATAAAATATAGCTAATAGTACTAAAAGAAACAATAACTTTAACATTTTCCGAACAAATTAACTTCCCCGCTATAAAATCTGTCAAATATTATACCTCACTTTCTAGTGCCGCCGCCCTGGTGACAGAAAATGTCGTGGATGCCCTCATTGTAGTTTTATTAGACCCTTTTTACTGGAAACTAGCTTTCCATCTTAGTTCTCAAACATGTCGTTTAATATTGAAGCTGAGGTTTTGTTGTTATTAGCATTAACTGAAGAAGAATCTCAAGATGTATTTTTTTATAGGATAAGGGGGACAAACGAGCACACAGTCCACCTGATGGTAATTGGTGCCTGTGACCTACAGACATCTACATCTATTATCAATTAAGAATCAAAATGCCTCGTTTCCAGTAAAAAGGGTCTCCTGTACTCTACACTCACCATACGAAACACAGCAGCTTTAAGCTGCTATTTTACGCTGTAAGGGGTCGCATCCACGAGCGAGAGAGAATCGCGGCGATTTTATCATCGTGCCACGTATTTCTATATACTCTCTTAGAATATGTCTACACACGACGATGTTATCGCGGCGGTGCGACGAGTGGCTGAGTGCGAGCGAAACGTCATCGTATCGCCGCACGCTCTCCATGGAATATTGCGCTTTCGCAGCGCTGCAATAGTTTTACGCGCTGTCAAACAAAGGCGTCCCGCCCGCGTTTGACAGCGCGCAAAACTATTGCATAAGCCTCGTCGCGGAAACGTGGCAATTCCGTTACGAGTCGCGACGATACGCTGTCGGAATAATCGCTTATTCGTGAAGACTACCCGACGATAGAAGCGCAGACTCGTGGCGATTCTCTCGATCGTGGAGGCGGCCCCTTATTCTGTGAAAGCGTGGTCCTTCCCCGGTCGAGCCGACCCATTCGTGCTGCAACTATACCACTAATATAGCTGTAGCGTGGCTCTACCACATACAACGGTGTCATGTAGGTAAAATAAAAGATAAATAAAAAAAGATTTTATATATACTTTCGTAAGCCAGAAGAATGCTATAACGAAGTTTTATCAAGAATCGAACAAAATATATTTTCCTATTATTTTTATAGTCTTCGTGGCTGAGGTGGTATAGAATCTTGTTTTCTTTTACTTTTTGTAAAAATAATTCAAGTTTCAACTGCATTCAACGAAAATCCAGTCACTATCCCGCGTATATTTCGCTGCAACACGTGCGAATATTCGCGCCAATGTGAAAACCTCCATACAAGTTAGCTGACGCAATCAGCGCGAGCGAATCGCGTCTCGCGACACGTAGTTTAGCGTTCACGGACACACGTGCATCAAACTACGCTCATTTTCGTCAGTAGTCAGTAGACGTGGGCCGTAACGTCTTTTGGACGTAATCGATTGTACGTAGTTTCGTGGATATGAGTAACTACTTTCAAAACTGCTTATTTTTGTAACTAGTTACTTCTGTATACAGCATAGCGTTGGTTAGTTTTGCATTTGTATGTTATGTTACGATTACGAAATTATTAACATCTGAGAGCTGGCGACGAATTTTGGGAAGGTCCTTTGGGCAAGTTGAAATTGTGAAAAAATATAATTTCGTCAATTGGCGAATCCAGTCCCGCGAGTCTGGCAGAGCGTTTGCGGTTATTTTGTTACTGCGCAGCATGTAACATTTGCAAAAAAAGTTTCATTTTCATCTCTGGGCGTTAAGCACTTTATACATATTGTACTTTTCTAAGAACATGGGGCGGTAATTATCAAAACATATTTTGCCAAGCCCAAGCCTTACGAGGTTAAAATTAATAGCTATTATACAAATTATTACAGCACTGATCTAAAATAATTCAAACTTTATACACAGATATTTACATGGTCATATATGCGCATACATACATGCTAAATCCCAAAACAAGAATTTAATCTTAAAATCTTTAAAAAATATAATTCTTAATAAACAATCACAGCACGAGGAACTTAGGCCCCCATTCGCTGTCGGCATGCTTCGCTAAGCTATCTTTCTCGCACTTATGGCTACGCATAAGAATTTTTTGTCGTATTCATTTGTAAACTTTATTCACGTCTGGAAATTGTTTAAAACCGCAAAATTCGTCTAGTAATTTGCAGGTATTATAAAAAATTATTCAATAAATACGTGATTAAAATTTGAGATTGCCAAAAGTATATTTTTTGGGAATTAAAAAAATATTTTGGAGAGGTCTGGTAATACTTTATAACCGACAAAAACGTCTGGGATTATTTTTTTGGAATTATATGAAAACTAAATTAAAAGATAAAAAAGAATCAAGTTGCCAATAAAACATTTTTTTGGAATATTTTTTTGCAAATGTTATATGCTGCGCAGTAACAAAATAACCGCAAACGCTCTGCCAGACTCGCGGGACTGGATTCGCCTAATGACGACATCATATTTTTTCACAATTTCAACTTACCCAAAAGACCTTCCCAAAATTCGTCGCCAGCTCTCAGACTAACAGGTTATAGGTATTATAATATTAGTTTTACTTTTATGTTGTTATAATTACGAATGTGTAACAGTTTATAGGTATTATAATATGTATGCTATGCGTATTATTTGGCTATAAAGGTAATTTTGTCAATTGAACTTACCTTCATACTTTTCTAGGACTGGCTGCAAAATTTCATTTTTAAAGTTATTTTTGTGAATTTGTCTAAGACAGAATGCAGGCGTATTTAGAAGTTCATTTGATTTTATGTACAGTTTTTTTTTTCTATTTACAGTTTACGCATATTTTGCAGTTTGATTAAAATATTTAAACTTTGAATCGGTTTGGATCCAAATTTACATTTAAATAAGTTAGTTGGGCCACTTTATTTGTTTCCAGACGGGTGCGACGTTCATTGATTGTAAGTCCGGTTTTACTAAATATTCGCTCACAAGGAACGGAGCGACTATGTTCCCGTATCTTCGTACTTAGTAAAGCGGCTAGGTTGGGTTGGCATAATGCAAAAAGTTTTTAAGAACACAGTTCACAGACTCGAGAAAATAACATTCGTCAATCATCCCTTGCATTTGTTAACTACCTGAAATTCTAATAGAAACACGGTCAACTGGTCAAGGTCGCAATTTCTTTAAAGAAACATTATCATTAAGACGTTTTTTAAATGATCCTACTGACGCTTCCTAAAATCGTCATCTCTTTCTGAATTGTCCAATTGTTGAAATTTATTAAAGCAGTCGGATTTAGTTTCGTATTCGCATCGCATATTACTTATATTATATTAGTAGTATTTTATCTCAATTTTCAGGGACTTTTTAAAAAAAAAAAGGTGGCAAAACTCTTCTGACCTACACAAAGTTATAAAATTGGCAACAGTTTCTTCTAAGAACGATATCTACCTCTTTTACTTCATTTGAGCTCTCTTAATTATTTTAAAAAAATGATGTACGGACATGAAATTTATGATTTTATTATATTACTAGCTGGTCCCGACGCGTATATTTTTTCTGTGGCAACAGCCACAGAAAAAATATTCGTGGAAATATGGTTTTAAATCTGGAAGGGTTGTATTGTTTAAAGCGTGTCAACACACAAGCGGCTAAAACACACAAGCGGCTTGCGGTGGCGGCTAATCGCGAGCCGCGGCTCCAGCCGCGGCAACAACACACCACCGCGGTCGCAGCGGCGGCCAGAAGCGCCATTCGCTGAGGTGTCTGTGTTACGATTGGACGTCAGTAACATGACTAATCATGACGAAGTCTTATAATATTCAGAAATATTATCATATATTTTATTTTTAATTTTAATGCATTTGTAATCACGATGCGAATTATCATAAAGTACTGGATAATTTTGCACTGTTTTTATTAAAATCTCTCAATTTAGCACCATTTTTCACGCGGTACACGCGGCCTGTTGTAAAAATTTGCAACTTATCGCGCTGCGGCCACTGGCTACCGATAGAGGCCACACATTCGCTAACAGGCGGAGGGGGCGGGACATGTGGCCGCGGCCAGCCGCTGCCAGACCGCGACAAGGCCGCACGGGTTTGCAGACTCACTTACATTGCAAGCGAATACAACTGGCCGCCACCGCAAGCCGCTTCTGTGTGGGAGACGCTTAAATAAGAATGATAATACATCCATTGAAATTGAATGACATATTATAACTTTCAAATAATTATGTCTGTACGATAATCCTACCATTCTTTGAAGGAAACCTATGTACAGCAGTGGACTTGTGGTGGGCTATAATAATGATGATGATGATGATGATCATGCTATATTAATGGTACTTCTTAACTACTATCTATGTAAATAGCACTTAAGAAGTTCCAATGATAAATTATATCTTTGAAACCATATAAAAATCTTGATCATCTTTTACCAATGTCAGTTCCGAATTAAGTAAATAATTTCTTTATCACAATCATACTCACTAGTAATCCCTTTAAGTAATAACTTTTGCTGCTTTCCTGCAACAATAATATCAATTTTCTGTGACATTTGTTCAATTTTCTTTTTCCTAAAGGCTTCTGTTTGCTCGTCTAAAATCCTAAAATATAAAAAATAATAACATGTAGATATATCAAAACAAATGTGTTGTAACATATGCAGGTTTCAGTACATAAATACCTTTGTTCATAATTTTTTATATTTAGTTTTTCTTCTTCTGAAGGGTTTTCATTAATATTCTTTGCAACACATAACTCACAAATACCCAATTCAACTAACAAAGCCGTTTCTTCAGACATTAATGCCATTGGCAATCCTGAAACAATAAATGATGATTATGTATTATAGATGATTTGATGCACATTCAATAAATATTTAAAAAAAAGTTATAGGCTGATATACACATGTTATCACTTTCACTGTCCTTCCAGTTTCCATACACAATAGTATAACAATAGCAATGAATAATGTGGGTCACAAGACAGTGAATGTGTTAAGTTGTTAAGAAATGAACTTAATTTAAACTAAATTGTTGCATGTAAACAATATGTTCAGTAATAAGTAACAGGTAAAAATTAAGATGGCAACTATACTTTAAAATAGAATTTAGACATTTTTCATTTAGCGGTGAGTGTGGCTTACAGTGACAGTAGAATGCACAAACCATTGCAACAACAGTTCGATTAGGACACGTTGATGAACTTGATTGAATGGAAAATCCCCAAAAAATGACAAACAGTTTCTCTGTCATTATTTGTGGAAAATTGTATGCTAAATAAATAAAAACGAAAAGTTTCATTATTTGTTTATAGCATTAATGGAATGCATCATCATTATCATGATTACAGCCTTTAACAAGTCCACTGCTTAATATAGGCCTCCCCCCAAGGAATGCCACAAAGCACGGCCCTGAGGCACCTGCATCCATCAACTTCTGGCATTACTTACTAGGTAGTCACTCCATCTAGTGTGGGGCTGCCCCACACTAGCCCACTCCATCTAGTGTGGGGCTGTCCCACACTTCGCCTACCCATAATCTATTATTAGCTGATGCACTGACCCTTGCCTTCTTTGACATTAATGAACAGAATTATGTAAATATAACACATTTTACATTATGGCTGATTTACACAGGGTCAGTAACTGTTTCCAAATTCCAGGCAAATCAGTGATGAACTGATACTGACATAGTGTAAATTGATTTGGAGTCAGTACAGCACCATCGCACCAGTGCTGATTTCAATATTCCTGCTTGAATATTTTGAAGTCAGTCCACTTTTCCCACCTCCCACGTCAGCGGTATTTACCTTGTCTAAACGACCAAGTCAGTACTTCACTGGCGCTGCATTGAAAGGTGACCCATAGTGAACAACAAAGCAGAACCTCCAGTTTCTTTTCCGCTATCTATCCATTTTCTTATCCATAGGAGTTTCTTTTTAAATATCTCTTCTAACATTTCTATCAACTCTTTCAACAGCATATAATAACTTTTCTCAACAAATATTTCCATCGTTGTAAATTCCACCCTTTGCAAAAATTCATTTTTGCCCACTGACTTCATTAATAACCCACAAGAACAAATACACCCTCACTACTGACTGCATGTAAAGTGTTAGTCAGTCCTCGGCGCCACCACTGATGAATGTTACTGACCCTGTGTAAATAAGCCTTTAGTGCATAAGTTTGGTAGAGTGTGCAGTCTAATACATCTTGTCTGTACATCATAATATAACAGTTAATAATTATTTGTTTTTTTTTTAATAGGATAAGGGTGACAAACGAGCACACAGTCCACCTGATGGTAAATGGTTGCTGTGGTCCATAGACATCTACATTTATCCTCGATTATGAATCAAAATGCAGATGCGTCGTCACCCGTGGGGACTGAGATGGAATGTCTCATTTCCAGTAAAAAGGGTCTGGTTCTCTACACTCACCATACGAAACACAGCAGCATTAAGCTGCTATTTTACGCTGGTATTCTGTGAGAGCGTGGTCCTTCCCCGGTCGAGCCGACCCATTCGTGTTACAACTGTACCAGAAATATAGCTGCAGCATGACTCTACCATGTATAAAGTCTTATGACTTCTTCAGTACAAGAAAATAATCTTGCTTAATCCTTTTTTTTTTGCTAGCTCATGCAACAGAGTTTTAGTGTTTATCCATTTTCTCATCCACAATCTTTTAGCTATTCTATTTGCTATTTCAATATCATCTTTTGTTTTGTCTAAAATTTTACAAAATATATATAATTAATAAATGATCTTTTTAACCCACTTGAATGTCTTGTTGCTCATCCAGCCTGTGCTAACTAAAGAACTTAACTAAAATCATGTCTTTTAGTATGTATGAATGCTGCATGTTGTTAGTAGTTGAAATTTAGTTTATCACTTAACAACATAATGGGTACATTTAAACAAACCATAAAACATATAAACTTCAAGTAAAATTTAAATACCTTGAAAATCATTTTGTCGCGGTAAAGAAGGAACTGAGCCTATTAAAGAACCACAAACTCGATGTTTTGTACGAAGTAAGTGCCAATCTAAAAAAGAATATAAATTATTCACATAGCTTTTGGCATTACATATTGAATATTTTTATTGGAGGCATGTTCTACACTACCGTTCGCATTCCAAACATAAGCAACACCATTTTCTAAGTACAAACGTATCATTTTAAAAATATATATTCATTTTCAGAATTCATTCAAAATGCAACTTTCTTTATTTTTCTTCACTTAGATGTGCCTTCCACTACCAGATTCGGAGCTCGGACTTGAACGTCAAAACAAAATGCGGACTCGAAATCGATTTAGTTCGTGGTTTCAGTTCAGTTTCGTTTGTGGTTAGAGTTAAGATAAAATCGGGAGGTTTTCAATTTTCATTAAGGTGTTTTCTTTTCTCAGGTTAAGTTTGTTGCTTGTTGTTTGATGTTTGCTTTGTTCATAGAGAAAAGTAAAAGCTTTGTTGTTTGTTGTTATTTCTTATTGTTACATTTTGTTTGCCAAAATAGGCCGGTAAAAAGTCTTAGACCATACTGCCTTTCAAATTCAATCGAAAAGCTTAAATCACTGGATTATATTAGTCTATAAATCACTGGCTGTAAAATAAATTTAAATTCACTATGATAGTTTCTACATCCTAAGCCTACACGTTAATTTCAATGGCCTCTTCAAAAGAATAATATAATATACGCACATACCTACTAGTGGTAGACAAATCTTGCGTGACCACTTCAGTGTGTTTCTTTATACAGTGAGTGCTGCCATCAAATTACGATTTTCATAACATTTTGTTTTTCATTCATTAATTCACTACAGCCATCGATCACTAATAAAAAACTAGATGCACAATCCCATACAAAAGTTCTCTAAAAACTGTCGCCAAATGTTTTGACGTAATTCTAGTTGATATAAATATACCTTAATGTAAATTCAACCTTAAGTGAAACGCCTAAAGTTGTATTGACAAAGCAACGTACAAAACGCAATAAAATTTTACGACCGAGGCTCGTCGCTTGGACAAGGAGAGTGGAGTCGAACTGCACAATATTTTTTGTTACTGTAATTTTAATTTTACAATTTTTTTAAACTTGTTTTAAATAATTGGTCTACTTAATAAAGCATATTCTATACTATTCTATGGTGTATATGTGTAATGGTTATGTTATTAACTGAATGTAAATATGCTTTTGGATAGGGCACCACATTCATTTAGTAATGAAAGTAATTGAAACAGTCATAATTATTTATATATTCTTTATCTTGTGTGAAAAATTTAAAGATATTGCTTGACAAACAAGTTATATCTAAATATAATAGTTAATAAATATAAAAAGTAAGTACAGAAAGTTCTTGCAAAATCTAATAATATTAGTGTCCAAATTTTGGCGTAATGTTCATATTTACAGATGTTTAAATAAAACGGATAAGACTGAATAATTATAATGATTTCTTATATTTACGTGTTCACTACACATTTAAATGAAACTAGTTTTACGGATTTTATCGCGTATATTAACTTATTTTATATTCCTGACGTTTCGAGTACTATAATATTTAGAGAAACAGTAAAGAAATTTCATTAAACAAAAAAAAAAACAATCATACTTTAATAATAAAGGAATAAAAAAACAATAGCGTTTCCACAAATGGAACAGAATCAACGCATATACCTCAAACAATGACGACTTATTTTATTAAGACTTAATTTAAAAATACTTTTACGATGATTTCTTGACAAAATATCAGTATTTACAATACAATTATAACAATTAAATAATGTTAATATTAATACTTACCGTAAATATGAAATTCCATGCTTTTTTAGCGTACTGGATGTGTGATTTTTACACTTTTTGAACGAGCACTGAGGCATGTTTACCGTCGGAGCATTCGAATGCTACTAGATTAAATGTGCACCCATATGTTCGAATGGGTGCACATACGGTTATGCCATTTTTTGTCACTGATTGTGTATCTAGTTTTTTATTAGTGATCGATGACTACAGCCCATCAAAATCCACTGCTAAGCATAGTCCTCTCATAGTTTGCCTAATAAAAAAAATATTTGAACTTTTATTCAATATAGATTACAATACATAATACTTATTGAAAGTAATTTTTGCTTCTACCACTGGTTCGCAAAAAAAAACCTTTGTCCTAGAAAGAACCAGTAAGAAACACAGCGGGACTTTTTTTAAAAAAAATCACCATTTACAGTATAATGTAATATGATATTATATACAATATGTTACAAAAACCCTGTGGTTCCCGTTAAGTACGTTATCAGGATCATTATTCAAACGTATAGAAATAACTTTATTTTTAAAAACTCGAACAAACTGAACTTTGTTGTAAAAGTGTATAAGTTGCCCCGTGAAGGAGTTACTGACTCTTTGGAGTCTATACACAGATTACCCTCTATAAAAATTATAATATATTATAATACTAATAGATTCCTCATACGCATATAGGCCACAAACGCTAACGCTCTATACTTGCCAGTTTTGGTATGGACTTTTACCTTTTTTAAAGATTAGTACCAATGTAGATTGCACAATAATAGCATTAAGTGGTTGGGTGAAACATGATATTCAAATATTTAGGTGAATGTTACACGTTGAAATCAAACTATTTTTAATGGATTTATAAATCATAAAACATGTAAAAGTTATAATGTGATTATTGTTTTGACTTGGTATTCTAGTGTTACATGAACCTCAGTAATATCTTATTATTATTATTAAGTACATCTAAATTTGGAAGACGTGCCGTATGGTGTATTAATTAATAATACTACTTCTAGGCACCTGTCGCTACCATAGGTGCAAGGCCAGATATTGCAGCTAAAAATACGGAAATTCCTGTAGTGGGCACATCGTTGAAAAAAAGTTGTATGATTATAATAAGAATTAATTATATGATTATTATAATTTGTATAAATGAATAATAAACGTATTATAAGTACCTAAATAATCATCATAAAATAATATTCAATGATGCGATATCTATTAGGGGGTAACCTGTGGAGTCTATATAGTAACTGGTATAACTAACTTGTGCTTGTTTCTAGTGTTTACAGAAATGTACATCACTATTTTTAATAAAACTATTTTTGTTTTTGTGTATACAGGGTCATTTTTAATTTACTAAAGAACTTTTGGGAATATATTGCTTGCATCATTAGAAAGAATTTTAGCGAGATCACTCTTTACAGAATATAATACATTTACGAAAAAACTACTTATAAGTTTTTGTTGTGATATCTGACTCCTTTTAAGTGTCTATTTTATAGTACCTAAACAATTTCAGAATAAATCATCAAAGAAAATTCCTTTTTTAGTTTAAACTTGATATCAGTTTCACACATTGTGTTGAAATCATTAAACATAATTAATTAAGCAAATAACATTAAGAAAATCACAAATATTAAAATTTATAATAGGTAAGTATGACCTCTGCGACATTCCGTCGGGCCGGTCGAGCGACTGATTACGTTGCGAGTGCATACTAAAGCTAAACTATTGACCACTATACCTATTGCACCAGGGCGCCACTTTAAATGACTCCACATTAACTTTTCATATACTTCTGCATTTTGCATAAAACAATTTGATGAACTATTTGATTATTTTATTAATTTGTTTACGAATTAATAGACATTCTATAATAGACATTCAGGTAGTTTGTTACGAACACTGCTTGCTAGCAACGCTGCCTTCATCCAAGAGGCAATGTCGCCTCCAGCGGGTAGCAACGCCTCAACATCGCACTTGCGACGGCCCAAGGCTCAGCCAAAGGTATATGACGTAGATACAGGTGTCATCGTTATCTAAAGCGACGTCTGCCCTTTTTAGTTGGCAGCCATCGATCACTATTTTTATTGGTGATCGATGTTTGCAGCACGTGCAAATTAAATGTTGAGTATTATTAACTATTTCTTTTATTTAATACAAGTTGTATTTAAAAATGGATGCAGGTTAAAATATTTACAAATATTACAATAAAATATTTATAATGGTTAAATACAAATAATACAAATTGACCGTAATTGAATAAAAATATTTAGGTATAATGGTTCAATAAAAATATTAAAATTCAAATTTAAAAATTACTTGATGATTCATTTTGATTTGCTCGAATGCCCAAATTATTTTTTCTTTCAACATGTCGCAAGTTTCTCAATCATGTTTTCAGTATACACTAAAGTCTTTACATGCCCCCATAAACAAAAATCCATTGGTGTGATATCTGGCGATCTGGGAGGCCATGCACAAGGCCCGCCACGACCTATCCAGCGACCAGGGTATTCTCTGTTTAAATAATCCTTAACTTGACGAGCATAGTGCGCCGGCGCCCCATCATGTTGGTAATACATATTGCATAGAGATGCAAGTGGTATGTTCTCTAATAATTCTGGCAGCGTGTTGGTGAGAAAACTATGATAGCTTTCAGCGTTTAATCTTTCTATGAAGACAGGGTCCAGTAATGTTGTATTAATAACACCTGCCCACACATTGACACAAAACCAGTGTTGAAAGCTAAGCGGTCTTGGTTCATGTGGATTTTCATAGCACCACAAGTGTTCATTGTGCGAATTAAATAGTCCTATTCTACCAAATGTTGCTTCATCAGTCCATAAAATGTTAGCTCGTTCAGCAGCTAATAACCAGTTAGAAAACAACTCGCGCTGGTTTGTCAGCTTCGCTGAGTTCATGGACACGATGCAGGTGGAAAGAATACTTCCCTTCATTGTGTATGACACTCCATGCGTAACACTGTGACACATTGAACTGTTGAGCTGCCTCATAAGTGCTCGCTGCTGGATTTTGATAAAAAAAAACTGCAGTATGTCTTCCTGCACACGTAATGTGCGCCGCGGTGAACGACCACGATCGATTGATACAGGCTGGAATTGCCCGTAATCTCGCAATCGCTGTGTAGCACATAGCATCGTAGCGTAGCATGGTGCACGTGAGTTGGGAAATCGCCTTGAATATTCACGGCAGGCTTCACTAACGTTATCATTGCAAATTCCTAAAATTCGCACCATTTCGGTATACTCAACATTTGAGCATCGGTAAGCCATCGTAACAAGGTAACGTTCGGAATATTAATCTAACAACGACAGGAGAAACGTCGCGGGCGCACCAAAGGCGACTGACGACACAGGTAATTAGATCAAGTTCAAATAAGCAAGCGCCGTCTCCTACACCCCTCCACCCATACCCCGCCACGCGATTTTTTTTGCTATCTAGGATTATTACCCTTTAGAAGGCCCAACTAAAATATTTTTATTTTTGTATGAAAATAAAAATTGAAGAAATATAATTTTTTTCGTTACAGATGTTGTTGTTATGATGTAAATAATAAATTCCCAAAAGGTCTTCAGTAAATTAAAAATTACCCTGTATACGAAGTGAAGATCACAAAATATATCAAAGCATCTCCTGAACTTTCCCATGCATAGAAAATATTGTTGCACGCCCCTATTAATGTCTTATACATGGCAACACTAGTTACCATCAGCGCCCTCTAGTGTCGAGTAGCAGAACTAGGAGAGTCAAGATCCTTCTAGAAATTTCGGGACCGATATGTACTCGAATATTCTAGATGTCGCTACAGTAGAAGGTTCTGGAAACTATCTGAGGCCCTATATAAAGCCGGTATGGACCACGACCGGGGCAGTATTGAATTGGCGATATAAGCGAATACTTCGAAGCGATACAACTGCGAATTAAAGTGATCTGTAGGACAATTGTTTTGTTATTAGTGTAGTTATAAGTTGTAATTAGTGTTCTGTAATTAAAGTGTCAATTTTGGTAATTCACTCGGCAGTTTTTAATTGTCTCGAACCCCAAGCTCGTAACAATATGTTTGATTAGCTCAACAACGGCATCAGCTGTCGAGCGACCCCTTGTAAATTCAAACTGATTGTTATGGAGTATTTTATTTAAATTAAAATAAAACTTAAGATTTGATCTAGAATGATTTTATCAAAAATTTTACTGAGCGTTGGTAGTACAGAAATAGGTCTAAAATTAGTGGGGTTCAATGTACTGTGAGATTTAAATAAAGGTATAACATTATAGTAAGTTTGGGGTGCGATCACATCTATTAAAGACCCAATAACTCTAACAGAAATCCCCCATAGATCTGCTGTTTTCTTAATATCAATAGTTTTGAAATATTTTACAATATCACCTGATAATATTCTATGACATGCATATTCCTTTTTATAGACATTTACATTTTGTTTGAGTAATGTCTCGGCGACAGCAAGTGTGATTTTGTAGTCAAAATCGGAATGTTGGTAAAATATTGTTCAAAAGCCGTTGCAACGTCTTGATCTGATTTTGTCAAATTATTGTTAAAATGTAATTGAAAGTTTGAGTCAGTTTGAGTAGTGTAGTTTAATCTTGCCAGTTTCACTATTGTTTATACCATAAGTCATTTTAATTTTATTAGAAGCGTTCTTAATTTTGTTTCTTAAATATGAAGACTTGGCTGCACAATACACTCTTTTAAATATTTTGGAATATTTTTTTACATATTCTCTAAATGAAACACTATGATTATATAATCTTTCATTGTAAAGGTCATATAACTTTTGTCTACTATGGATTCCTACTGTCGCCCACTCATTAAACGATTTGCCATAATATTTTTAACTAGCGATCCGCCCCAGCTTTGCACGGGTGATTTCTGGATCTCGACAACAGCGCCACCTACCGGGTTTAATTTTGAGTCTAAAACATTATCGGTTCAACTTAATTACACACAAAATTTCATCAAAATCGGTCCAGCCGTCTAGGAGGAGAAAATTAAATAAAAGTTTATTTTTAGGGTTCCGTACCTCAAAAGGAAAAAACGGAACCCTTATAGGATCACTTTGTTGTCCGTATGTCTGTCTGTCAAGACCCTTTTTCTCAGGAACGCGTGGAGGTATTAAGCTGAAATTCATATCAAATACTCAAGTCTACTGTCCCTTGGAGCTCTGAAAAAATCAAACTCATCAAAGTCAACGCAATCAAAGGATACAGCCGTTTATGCCGCAAATTTTCGATATTCTCAAGGTAATCAAAACCTACAGGGTACTTCCCGTGAACTCAGAATCTTAAAATTTGGTATGAAGTAACGTATTATAGCACAGATAAAGGAAAAATTGCGAAAAGCATAAATTTTTAGTTACATCATATAATAAAAATATTTTTAATAATTTTAAACTTATATACCTACGGATTTGTTCGAAACCCTTGGTGCGCGAGTCCGACTCACACTTGGCCGGTTTTTTTATTTTTAACGCCCCTGCACTGCCCTTTGTGGGTGGAATCTCATAAAATCCGTTCTTGATAATTTTTAACCTGCCAAAACGAATATTTTGGCCAAGTTTTATACTTATAAAAGCTATAGTTTGAAAATATAATATTTTAATTAACGCTCCCGCAACCCCATTGCGGGCGGAATTTTGTAAAACTCTTAGCTGACCTATACTCGGTGAAAGGAATATTTCTTTTTATTTAGAACTTATTTTTTTTTTAAATCGATTAATTGGTCCCCAAGGCTTGTAAACATGATAACTTTTCAAATTATCAATTGTTTAACTCAATCTATTTTTTAATCTCTTCATCTATCATGTGGGAAGCCACTGAATGTAAATGGCAGTGTAATTTTGTTTTGTTTAGCTATAATTAATTTTTTTCGGCTCCAAAATGGCGAAATTTTTGTTGATTTGGTAGCCTTGTATGTAAATTATTTCTGTAAATAGGGAGCTATAGCCACAGAGTAGTTTACTCACTCACTCAGTTCGGCGTCAGTCGCCGTCGTGAGAAGACATTGTTTCGGTTGTTTGCAGCGACTCAAAAAGATCGCTGTACAAAATTACACAATATTCGAATAACCAAATTTCTTAAAAACTTGCTTATAATAATAATAAGAGATTTTTTTTATTACAATATTTTAAAAGCACAGAATAAATAATAGTAGTACGTACTAAAAGTAAGTAGTATCAATTTTTTGTCAGTGGTGACATTTTCATGGTTTTCGAGGGTGTAGAAACCGATAGGGTTGTCGAAATGTAAATCCAAGATGGCGGCTTCAATAGATATCTATTTTTTCATCATGGGTGACATTTTCATGGTTTTCGAGGGTGCTGAAGCCGATACTGCAATGGATATCATATTTTTAATCATGGGTGTCATTTTCATGGGTTTCGAGGGTGTTGAAGCCGATAGTGTAGGTATAATTTTTTTCATCATGGGTGTTATTTCCATGGTTTTCGAGGGTGTTGAAGCCAATAGTGATGTCGAAATGTAAATCCAGGATGCCGTCTGAATTAGGTACTATTTTTTTCATCATGGGTGTCATTTTCATGGGTTTCAAGGGTGTTGAAGCCGATAGTGCTGTCGAAATGTAAATCCAAGATGGCGGCTGAAGTAGGTACCAATTTTTTCATCATGAGTGTCATTTTCATGGGTTTTAAGGATGTTGAAGCCAATAGTGCTGTCGAAATGTAAATCCAAGATGGCGGCTGCAATAGGTATCAATTTTTGCATCATGGGTGTCATTTTTATGGTTTTCGATGGTGCTGAAGCCGATAGTGCTGTCGAAATGTAAATCCAAGGTGGCGGCTGCAATATGTATAAATTTTTTCATCATGGGTGTCATTTTCATGGTTTTCGAGGGTGTTGAAGCCGAAAGTGATGTCGAAATGTAAATCCAAGGTGGCGGCTGCAATGAGTATCAATTTTTTCATCATGGGTGTCATTTTCATGGTTTTCGAGGGTGTTGAAGCCGATAGTACTGTCGAAATGTAAATCCAAGATGGCGGCTGCAATAGATATCTATTTTTATCATGGGTGTCATTTTCATGGTTTTTGAGAGTGCTGATACCGATAGTGCTGTCGAAATGTAAATCCAAGGTGGCGGCTGCAATAGATATCAATTTTTTCATCATGGGTGTCATTTTCATGGTTTTCGAGGGTGTTGAAGCCGAAAGTGCTGTCGAAATGTATTTAAACTACTTTAAAAAATTCCGTATAATCATGTTTTACGTAATTTTTTAAATGCGCTTAAGGCATGCATTTACCAATTTTTTTATCTGTTTAGACGTCTTGAGGTACTATCGACATCATCTGCCCGCTCGGTTAAGCTGTCGTCAAAATTTCCTAAAAGCTTTGCAATATAACGCAATATGTGTTATAAAAAAACAGTATGTCATGAAGCATAGATTGTGTATATCATTCATTTATTTACATAAAATTATATACATATTATGTGTCACAGTGCATCATCTTCTTCGATCTTAAGAAGAGAACTTATAGGTTTACTTTGTTAATAGGTTAATATATAATAATTATCGTTATATTTGTTAATTTATTTTAATTAAACCAAAGTTTTATAATATGAATACAAAAATGTATTTAAATGATAAGTTACAAATTGTAATTTTAATTAAACTTTGCTCTATCTCATTATTTTCTTTTTTTAATTTTTTAATAGCGTCATCCACTTCATTCTAAAAGTAGTCTTTTTATTGAACCAAAATTGATTAACACTCATGGTAGTACGTAGAAGAGACGCTAAATAACTTAAACACAAAAAAAATATCATGTTTGTCCTATCCATTCACCAGACATTGTTTGATTTTTGCGTAGAATATTAAAATTCAAGAAAAAATATTGTTAACACTAGTGTATGTGTAGTTTTAGTTATAAGCTTTGTCACGTAAAACTGAGTAGTACAGCAAAAATAACTAGTAGCGTGGTACCGAATAACAATCCAGGATTTCTAAACTTCGCGATTAATATTAATTTTTTGGGCTTATGCTATCTAGCATCTACTCTACTTTACGTTCGATAAAATGGTTTTAGCTAAACAATGTAGCACATGACACTATTATTCAAATGCGATCACGCTTTCTAAAATAAATACGTGTACCTTGGTAACTGTCTTAAACAAAATTAATATAAGAATAGTATTGAACGAAATACCGTTATAATCTTGTAATTATAATTGTATTACTTTAAACTTTGTGGTACGTAATGGCCTGCGTTCGCGATTTGAATGATCGACCTGAATGACCTGGTACGTAGTGTTTACTCCCACCACTTTTCGTCACACAAAAAGGTTGTGGACCAGAATTTTAAAGCCCTCCCTTAAATGGTTTCATTTCAAAAATTGTGATTAAGACTAGACTGTATGATCTGAGACTTTTATCTGCCTTAGTTAGCAAAGTATCAACATTATCCCATAGACTTAGCATTATCCATATTAGTGTTCATTAAACATCGATTGTTGAAGTATTCGATAGTAATCGATAGTTTCTCATAAGTCCATCGATATATCGATAGACTGTCGATTGTCTTTGAGCAGGTTTTTTTTTATAGGATAAGGGTGACAAACGAGCACACAGTCCACCTGATGGTAAGTGGTTGCTGTGGCCCATAGACATCTACATCTATCCTCGTTTGCGAATCAAAATGCGATGCGTTGTCACCCGTGAGGACTAAGATGGAATGCCTCATTTTCAGTAAAAAGGGCCTCCGGCCACCTTTACTCACCAAACGAAACGCAGAGGTAAACCTCTACTTCACGCTGGTATTCTGTGAGGTCGTGGTACCACCCCGGTTCGAGCCGGCCCATCCGTGCGACAGCAAAAGCTGCCGCGTGGCTCTACCACTCCTAAAAGGTAGGTATCACAAATAAAAATAATAATAACTAATTATTGTACTTTTTTGAATGCTCGTCTTTGAGAAATACGCAATTTATCACTGACTAGTGTAGAACTGTGAAGGAAAGTCAAAATAATTCTTAAAAGAACTTCTAGATTTTTTGGTTGCACTTCATCTTGAACTTGATCTTCAGACGATAATCCCTCTTCCGATTCTAACGTATCTATTTTATTGGCATGCTTTCTTTTCAAGTGATCTCTTAGATTGGTCGTATTTCCTAAATGCTTATATTCCAGATTATAAAAGTTACACTTTACAAACGGACTATTACTGTCCACTATCTAGAAATAACTCCACCATTAAGAAGTCAAAATACAAAACAAATAAGTAAACTATAAAACGCAAGATCAACCGCCCGTTCTAACACTCTCACAAATAGCGACTTACGTTAGCGTCACACATATTAATTAGCTATTAAGGCTCGCCACATACATACGGAATTCCGTTTCGAGATTCCGTTTCGGAATTCCGAACGGATCGGCCACACACATACGGAATCCCGTTTTGTCCGCAAATTTCGAACGGAAAACTACCGTACGTGTGTGACGGGCCATAGATTTTATATGGATTTGCTACGTTCGGAATCCCGAATCGGAATATCGAAACGGAATCCCGAAACGGAATTCCGTATGTATGTGGCCGGCCTTACACCGTAGATAGAGGTTCACACACAGTTTATTTACAGGGATTTCTCTGACCTTAGACTAAGGCCTGCCATATACATACGGAATTCCGTTTCGAGATTCTGTTTCGGAATACCAAACGGTCGGCCACACACAAACGGAATCCCGTTTTGCCCACAAAATATCGAACGGAAAACTACCGTACGTGTGTGGCAGGTCATAGATTTTATATGGACTTGCTGCGTTCGGGATTCCGAATCGGAATATCGAAACGGAATCTCGAAACGGAATTCCGTATGTATGTGGCCGGCCTAAAGGGAAACATTTACTATAGACAAAATATAAGATAAGGATGCCAATCGATAGTTTAACCAGACTATCGATAGAATCGATAGTGCAAACACTATCGATTAATCGATAGTCTATCGATGTTTAAGGAACACTAATCCATATCAATAAAAATATAAATAACAACAATAATAAATCAATGTCACTCATTGTCATTGTCAGCTGCTAAAAATAAACTGAATATGTATGTATGTACCTGAAATAGAAAAAAATACGCTACATATTATTTTATTTTGGAATTAAAACTTTGTAATATTTATGGATTTAGTTTTAACTCGTATCGTATTGAAATAAAATTTTAGATTTATGAGTATTATAAATTGGAAAATGATAATCTAATTGCTAAGAAGTTATATAATAAAGAAAAATGTCAGCAAATAAAGTTTTAATTGGTATGAATTATAATATTAACTTGTATTCCATTCAATGATTAACAAAAAAATGACTAATTTTAAAAATATATTATTGAATAGGCGGAGGCACAGGATTTATAGGACAAAACTTACGAAAATTGCTTTCTACCACTGGTTATAATATTGTGAATGTATCACGTATGCCTGGAGCCAATAATGTATCCTGGTCGACTATAGAAAATTCTGGCTTACCACCTAATACAAAGGCAGTTGTTAATTGCGCAGGACAACAATTTATGGACTTCACTAAGAGTTGGACGCCTGGGTTAGTAGTACCATATACTTAATACGTAGGGTTTGCCGTAGTGTCCTGCAGTACGATTTTGTTGGTGATTCTTAATTGATTTATTAGTAATATTCTGATGCAAGCCCTAGCTTTTTATATGAAAATTTATAGTTTTAAGAAAATAATTTTTAAATTTTGAGGTAAATTGGGGATATATACAAAGAACATAATTAGATATTAATTGCTCACTCAATGCAAATTTAGAGGGGTTCAAAAAAGATAAAAGTACTGCAAGTAAAGTACTTGCCATATCCAGAGTATGATTATATTACATCACAATGTAATATTAATGTAATTTAATTTATTTAGAACGTCTTATAACGTCATGTGTAAAGCAGCGGAGGTGGCCATTGTTTCAGATTGCATGTAGCAACTTTGTTCACATCACCAATTAATTCCATGTGCTGACAATAGTCCACTTACTACCGAAGTATTAAACTATGTTGTATACTATATTAAATAATATTTGTAGATTTAAATCAGTTGATATTTATTTATAATTATATAAGGCATTTTGTTTTTTTTTTATTTGTGCACAATGCTGGTAATGATTATCAAAAACTAAAATATTAGTAAACATAAAGACTGTTTTATGTAGGTATTAAAATAAATAAGTCTATTTATATATTTTCTACTTAAAATTAATTTTAGTTTTACTCAACATTTTGATCACATTGTTACTACTTACTGGTTTTGAAAAAGTTTATAATTTGTGGCAGACAACTAAATCTAATAGCAAAACTGTAAGCTGCTTAACCAGCCATGGCTAGGTCAGGCTAGCTGCACTTATAACGTCATGTGTAAAGCAGCGGGGGTGGCCATTGTTTCAGATTGCATGCAGCAAATATGTTCACAACACCAATTAATTCCATGTGCTGACAATAGTCCACTTAGTACCGAAGTATTAAACTATGTGTTGTTGTTTACGTATATATAAATTAAAAGCTCTATCAGAAAAAAGTGCTCATTTATATACCTATTGGCTTTGATATTGTGATGTACCTATTAGCTTTTCTGCCGACTTCCAAAAAGGAGACGGTACTCAATTCGACTGTATGTTTTTTTTATGTGTGTTACCTCATAACTTTGAACTGGGTGAACCAATTTCGATGATTCTTTTTTTATATGAAAGCTGATAGTCCTCGTGTGGTCCCATATGAATTTGATCAAGGTCAGACCAATAGTTTTGGAGTTATTCTTAAATAACTTATATTGAAGTCGGCTGTCCAAAATTTTTAATTTTAAATTATTATATTCATTCTTCTATTTATACTCCATATGCTTGTTGGTATACATATGTACATATATCTTTTGGATAAGGTGGGTTGAATATGTTAAATGGTTTGTTATAAATTATAATATATTATTACTGATAACAAAATTATTAATGCATATTTTATGTATAATTATAAAAACATTAAGAGAATTGAGTTTACATTAGCTAAACTAAAATTTTTGTTTCAAAGAAAACCTTCAGAATTCATATAATAACACCAAATTATAAAAAGAGTGAAAGAATTAGTTTACATTAACTAGACTTAAATTACTAATTTTAGATTCAAACAAAATGTCCAGAACTCACGTATTTATACAACAAGAGCATTATCACAAGCCATCAATGAGAGTAACGATAAACCTAAAGTATTTGTTTTGGTAACCGGAGTTGGTGCTTACGAACCTTCTAATACTATAAAATATGATGAATGCAGTCCTACTACTGGAACTGATTTCTTTTCACAACTCTTAGTGGAATGGGAAAAGGCTGCAAATGTAAATCCACCAGTGAGATTAGTAAGTATGAATCTATTTTTAATTACTTTCAAGTAGCCATTGTTTAATAGAAGCAACTACTAAGCCTAATAAACATATTATAATAATCAAAGGTTGTGACGCGTTCTATTTTAGTCTTCTAAGGTGAAGATACCTTAGAAGACTAAAATATAACACTATCATGCTATCTTCTTTGTTTAACGGTGACTGCATTTTTCTTACTATTTGTTATTTAACATCAGATTACGGCTTCTAATTTGTCTATTTTAATGTTAAAAAGCTCATTTTTGCTATAGAAACTCGGAAAAATGAAACTAAATAGTACATTAATTGAGACTTACCATGAAAGCTATGTATTCTTCGGGAAAACAATATATTCTACATTATTTGAATGCAAATCTCAGTGTTGCATTATTAACATTGTGTAAGAATGTCAGCTGCGTTAAATGGGTGCGGCGTGGGTATTAGCCTGTGTGTCTGTTTCTTCAAAATTCAAGAGCACCACTAGGTTGTGCGGGCTGCCCGCTACGCAGTGCGTGCTTTTGAATTTTGAACTTTTGCTATAAAACATGGTAAAAATTAAGCTAGATAATACGTTAATTGAAATTTAAATCAATATAATATTTTTTCAGAAAACAATATATTCTATACTATTTAAATGAAAATCTCAGTGCATTATAAACAAGGGCATTTGCTATGTTAAGCGAGACGCGCGCGGGTTCTGTGGGTCCTGTGTGTTTTTGTTTTGTAAAAATTAATTCGGACATATAATTATATGATCCTCTGCGTGATGCAGGCGAATTATGGTAAATAATATGGTGTAAAACTTTACTTTACTTACTTTACTTTTTTAAAAAAACGTTACCCCCCACACTAGGATTTTCTCCTGTATCGTGGAGGCAGTTTACAAACATAAATTGCACAAGGACAAACATCCAGACCCGGAACAATTATTTGTAGGCCATACAAATACTTGTTCCGTGCGGGATTCGAACCCGCGGCCCCCAGCGCAGAAACTCATTGCTAAGCCACTGCGCCACGGAGCCGTCATATCATATAAACTTCTGCACGATACAGGAGAAAATTATATTGTGAGGTTAACGAATAGAAGAGGGCCCAAAGAGCAATTTATGATATAAAGCCTAAAGAGTCGCTGCGACAAAAATTTAAGGAAATTAATATATTAACTTTGGCCTCTCAATACATTTCTGAAAATGTAACGTACGTACACAAAAATAAAAGTAGTTTTACATAAATAAGTGTTATTCATTCTATAAATACTAGAAACAGACACAAGCTAGTATTACCAGTTACTCGACTCCACCGAGTCAGTAATTCATTCTTGGGGCGATGTATACGCTTTTACAGGAAAGTGCCCGAAAATATACAAAGTTCAAAAACTTAACTTGAAAAAACTTTGAAACGTATATAAAGGTTTATTATAATATTAAGGAATTTATGGATAATAATCTATATTGAATAGAAGAGGCAGGTCTCTTTATAGGGACTCTAGTGCTTGTTTCAGGATCAACAGAGTCTACTGAGACTGGTTTGGCACTCAAAAAGGTGTCAGACAGAGCTGTGTAGCTTTCCCGTGGCTGATTAACCTATTTATGGACAGTTGTTTGCAAACTTTGAAAGTTGAGGGTTGAGAATGGGTGAGTTAACTGTCAAATGCCTTTTGTACGCCGATGATCAAGTCATATTTGCATCGTCGGCGGCCGAGTTGCAAATGATGGTTACTTTAATGAATTGGTCATTAAAAGAAAGGGGTATGAAAGTGAACGCAAGTAAGACGAAAGTGATGGTTTTTGAAAGAGAAGAAAGTAAAACGTTATGTGAAATAAGAATAGAAGGGGAGTTGATTGAGCAAGTGGATGAGTTTGTATATTTGGGATGTTTATTTAGCAGGGACGGTAGATATGATAAGGATATAGAACGACGAGTGAACGCAGGAAATAGAGTGAATGGGGCTCTACACGCTATTATGAAGAGTCCGAATGTGTCAAAAAAGGCACGTATGGCAATTCATAATGCTGTGTTAGTCCCTACTTTAATGTATGGTAGTGAAAGTTGGGTCTGGCAGAAGAAGCATGAGAGTAGAATAAATGCTGTAGGAATGCGGTCATTTAGGAGTATGCTAGGGCTGAATCTGAATGACAGGGTGAGAAATAGTGTGATAAGAGAAAAGTGTGGTTTGCAAGATGACGTTGTGACCAGGATTAAGAAAGGAATGCTTCGGTGATTTGGTCATGTAAAAAGAATGAACGAGAAAAGAGTGACAAAGCAAATTTACGTTACAGAAGTAAAGTGTAGAGTCGGGAAGGGACGACCTAGACGAAGGTGTATCAACCAAATTGGCGATAAATTGAAAATGGGCCAGATTAGGAGTACCCTTAACCGACGGGCGTGTATGCGTAGATATATGAATGTAAAGGAGGCGAGACAGGTGTGTCAGGATCGTGTCAAATGGAAGTCCGTAGTCTCTACGTACCCCTCTGGGTGACAGGCGTGAGTGTTTGTGTTGTGTGTTTGAATAGAAAAGTTTCTTACTTATCTTCACGCACAATCCCTGACGGGGTAGCCAGAGAGAACAGATCGCCAAGTGTCACGATCCTTACAAACCTCTTTCGCTTCTTTCAGATTCATTATCTTCTTCATGCATGCACATCGAAGTATCCGAGTACTTTTGACCCTACCCTCTTCGAGCAATTTGCTCACATGGTCTTCGAAAGTTAGTCTCGGTCTACCTCGACACCTTTTAATATTAACTTTCGCGCTATATATTTTCTTCACCATTCCGTCTTCACTCATTCGCTCAACGTGCCCAAACCACCGAAGCACGCCCTTATCAATTTTTGTGATAAGGTCATCTTTCAAACCTGCCATATTGCGAATCTCTTCGTTTCGCTTTCGGTCGGCCATGGTAACGCCGCACATTTTACGAAGAGATCGCATCTCCACTGCATTCAACTTACTTTTATGCTTCTTCTGGCATACCCAGGTTTCGCTGCCATATAACAAAGTCGGTACCAACACTGCGTTATGTATTGCAAGGCGTGCACTCTTCGCTACGCCTTGCCTTTTGACTAACGCAGTCAGGGCACCATTGACTTTGTTCCCGGCAGCGACACGCCTGTCCACATCTAAATCACATCTTCCATCCCGGCTAAAAGCACTCCCCAAGTATACAATTTCATTTACCTGTTCTAGACATTCCTGATTTACCCATATTTCACACTTCGTTCTCTTTTCGTCCCTTTCAAATACCAGAACCTTAGTTTTATTAGCATTCAAACGGAGACCTTTAATTTCACATTCCTCTTTCATACACGTGACTAATGCCTGCAGTTCTGCCTCTGATGGTGCAATAAGCACTGCATCATCAGCATACAGCAGACAATTTACTTTAATGTCACCCAATTTCACACCCAAACAACTATCTTTCAGCTTCTGTAAACAGCTGTCGAGATACAGTATGAACAGCCAGGAAGAAATGACACAACCCTGCTTTACACCCGTTTGGACGTTAAACATGGGTGACAGGTCATGCCCTACCCGCACACAGGCTTTACAGTCACAGTAAAGAGACTGCACAGCCCTTAGCAATTGACCATCCACACCATACCCCGGCAACAGTTCCCACATTTTCTTCCTTACAACCTTATCAAATGCTTTCTCAAGATCCACAAAAGCACAGAAAATCTTCTGGTTAGCAGCCAGAAGCTTTTCCGTGATCATGCGGAGAGAAAATATTTGATCCGTGCATCCTCTTCCAGGTCTAAATCCGCATTGTGCCTCCCATAGAAATCTTTCCGATTTCTCTTGCATCCTACGTGTCAAAACCTTCTTAGTAAACTTTACTTGCTAAACTGGTCAAGCTGATCGCCCGATAGCACCCGCAGTCAAAATGTGAACCTTTACCTTTATATAAAGGCACAATGACTGCGGATCGCCAATCATCCGGGACATCCCCCGTCCGCCAGCATAAATTGCACAGCAGATGAAAGCTGTCCCAGACGCGAGGCCCACCATACTTGACCATTTCAGCAGCAACTCTGTCTAGTCCCGCAGCCTTACCACATTTCAAACTTCGAACCGCACGTTCAATCTCTTTCATACTGATGACCTCAGTGTCATCGAGGTCCGGGTCTGGCGTACCAGTCACGGCGTCATCCCCGGATCCCTCACTAAGATCATCACAGGCATACATTTCTCTATAAAATTCGCTCCATCGCTGCATGACGTCCGATTTTTCTGTGAGGACGTCATTAGTTCTCGAAAGCACTTTGTTCATTCTTAAGGCCGTCGCACCACTTCGGGCCCTTCCAACCTCTTTCCAGAAGAGTTTGGAGTTCTCCTTAAAGTTGTGCGACAACCTTTCGCCCGCTTCCATTCTGCACCTTTCACGCACTTCCTCAATCAGTGCTTTCGTGTGAACTTTCTGCAGCCTATATCTTTCTTTCATCTTCTCTCTCATATCCTTATCATTACTAGAGGCCAAGTAGTCTAACCATGCTTTCTTCTTCTTCTTTACAGCTTCTTTCACTTCATCATTCCACCATGCATCTCTTCTTTTACTACTGCCTCTTTTTATTGTTCCACACACTTCTTCCGCTGCACTTACCATTCCATCCCTAAGGTTCTGCCATGTTCTTTCTACACATTCTTTTCTGCCATCGATGGTGTCAAGCTTTTCGGCTACCCTCGCATGATATTTGTCCCTAGTATCCGCTTCCTGAAGCTTCCAGCTTCGGATGCGACAGACCGACTGTGGTTCTGTTACTGCCGTCCGGTAGCGCCAACCCGCGAACAGACCCCTAAATCTAGTAATCACTAGATAGTGATCCGTTCCCAGGTCAGCACCCCTGAACACTCGCGTATCCATCACCTGTTTTCGCAGTCGGTCATCCACCAGGAACAAATCGATCATACTTCTCTCATTCTTTCGTTCTCTAGTATACATATGGATTTTCTTGTGATTAAACATAGTGTTTGTCACAAGAAGACCCTTTTCCTTGCACACCGCCAGTATAAGCTTGCCAGCATCATTAACCCTTTTATCGCCAAACTTTCCAAGTACCGACTCGTACCCTGGTCGAGCGGTACCAACCCATCCATTCAAATCACCACATACAACAATTCTTTCGTTTCCCCTAGCCAAATCTAGAACTTCTCTTACATTCTCCCAAAACTCCTCCAGCTCAGCCCTGGACGACGAAGCTACCGGCGCATAAACAGCCAAAAGGAATAACTTCGTCAGTCCCAATTTAAAGCGAACCCAGAGAAGTCTTGAGTTCACAACCTTATATTCAGTCATAACATCGACCAACCGAGAAGACAGCAGCACCCCCACTCCCTGGCAGGCGTTCTCGCTCTCCGGGACTCCGGACCATAGAGCTAACGCCCCGCCAGGGAGCTCTTCAGTACCACTGCCCTTCCGTTTGGTCTTCGACATACACACGACATCTAATTCTCTTTCTTTCATTATTTCGATCAACTCATTCGTCTTATCTCTCATGCCTCCTCTAACATTCCACGTGCCAACTCTGCACTCCACCTTCCGCCGTGTCGGGCTGTGCGTGACGGGTGGCGGTCCCCATCGCCGCTTTGCACGCTGCATTTAAACAGAAAAGTTTCTGTTTAAAAAAAACCTTTTTTTTTAAAAAACCAATGAGCATGTGGTAAAACATTTAAAACTGCAACTGAGAATATCTAGCCCAGCCCTTCAGATAAGCTTCCTGCTGGGTGTCGTGGACTGTTCGTTAGAGCCTATGATGAGAGTTATATGTATTTCTCAGAAGTCTATTTTTTCCAATTCAATCTTTCCCTACTGCACATTAATGATCAGCTCATACATGCAATCGTTAGTACAGTTGTCAAGAAATACCGGCTCAGTGTTCGTGCCAGTCGGGTTTGAATTCAGTTCGAAAGAGAAAGCATGTCACTATATTATATAGACTATAGTCTATGCATACAGCGATGCTAATGGTCTTATACACGACCTTTTTCTGCTCCCAGGGTGGCGCCACTTTGAAATGGTGTGTACCTGCTTATGTATTTTAAAAAATATGATTTTAATAATTGACCTATCGCTTGACATATTCACTTACGGTGATGATATATTTTGTATATATATCCTTATGTACCTAGTTTTCATTGACTCTCCAGGCCTCCATTGCCTTAAGTGCTCCAGTTTGCATTGTTTTATTGCATTACAATTTTTTTTCAGGTCATAATCCGGTCTGGAGCTGTCATTGGTCGTGATGGAGGAATGATAAAGAATATGATTGTGCCATTTTTCTTTGGTCTAGGTGGTAGACTGGGATCTGGTAAGCAGTATTTGCCTTGGATTCATATTGATGATCTCGTTGGACTAATAAAATTCGCTATAGAAAATGAAGAGGTCAAGGGAATTTTGAACGGCGTAGCACCGCAAGTTATAACGAACGAACAGTTTACTCAGGTATAATTTACATACAACATAGATATTTTAGTATTTTGTATAAATTTATAAAGAATTAACATTGCTTTAACTAATGTCATGTACATAATTATAACTGTGTACGTTTTGAGTTCTGACTGAATGGACGATTTACTAAGCGATCTTTGAATAACTAACTCTCCTGTAATGATTATTTCTATATATAAGTAATAAAAAAAGATTTTTGAATTTTTTTATTGTGATTCAAAAAGAGGTTTTATTCCCCTGAGGGATTTGACAACATGCGCTCTTCCATTAAGAGATTTAAAAAAACATTTGTCATCCTTCTGATATTCGGACTGATTTCCGGGGGATTCATATAAATCATTTCTTTAAGTTTTATTCAGACGCCTTCTTATTTTTATAAAAGCGAATATTAAAATGAGACCGTTTAAAAAAATATTTTTTTACTGTTACAACTTAACTCGATCAAAAATTGTCTTCGAGATAGCCTTTCACAAATAACACCAGCATAAAATAGTAGCTCAATGTTGCTGTGTTACGTATTGTGAGTGTAGAGAACCGTAGACCCCTTTTTACTGGAAACGAGATATTCCAACTAAATCCTTAAGCACTTACATACAGATCGTTTTCTTTCTTTCTTTATCAGCCCGTTAAAGTTCACTTCTGGACGCACACATGTAGCTAAAACCATGCTGTATGGTTGCAAATAATTGCAAATTAAGGCCCCCCGCGCACTAGGCAGCCTGGCTGCGGCAGCCAGTAGAACATATGACGGTGTATGGGAGCCCGCGCACCTAAGCAACCACGAACTCCCGGCTGCGGCAGCCATAAAAGTGCGCCTGATTGCACGGCAGCCCGTTGTCGCAGTCAGAGCGAGTAGGGCAAATGTATGTGGCTGCCGTCAGTGACCGCGCCCTTGCAGCAGCCAGACGTATTTTGTGTTCCGAAACTACAAAATAACGAAGAGAGGGTCACAACTGGCCGTCCATTGCCTGTTTAGAAGTGGCTGCTCAAATATTTCGGCCGCCTCAGCTTGGCTGCGCAGCCAGGCTGCCTAGTGCACGGTAGGCCTTAGATGCATATGTGTACATAAGTTGTGCGTCAGTTTACAATATATAATAATTAAGCATGGTTTTGGCTAGGTTTTCGCATCACTTGAAATATACGCTGCGTTCCGTCTTTCTTTCTTTCTTTGTTAGTCTATGATGGTATCATAATACACTCGAATTTTTTCAAGTCTAATATTTATTTAATAAACTCCATAGATCTATACATAACCACTTATCATACTTATCTCTCTCATAGATTATATCATAGAGGGCACTTGCAAAAGTTGCCACGCTTGGCAGATTTGACAACTGCATTTTTTTTATTAAAAATGTTATCAGGAAAATGCTGCTGCCCATCGTCTATTTCAATTTCCCTCTGTCGCCTCTTTCGGCACCCACCAAATAGTTTGAAGTAGTAAATATTCTTAGTGCTTGTTTACGTACAAAACGCGGGTGCGGCGGGAGTAGCGAGCAAGCTGGCGACAATCGCGCTCGGCGCGATCGCAGCTATATCAAACCATACAACTTTATAATTTGTGTATCAAACGTACAAAGTTGTTAGGTTCACGTCTAACTATCGGCGGAGCGCGCGATCGACTCGCGACCTCAGGTAAGATCAACAATTTTGAACTTGTCGCTACATAGGATCGACCATTCAACCCAATGGACTCGCCTCGCGTGATTATTACGATCTGCCAGTTGTCTTCTTTATTAATTCTACTTTTCAACCTACTTAAAAAAAGGAGGAGGTTCTTAATTCGTCGGAATCTTTTTTTATTTATGTTCACCGATTACTCGAAGACGCCTGAACCGATTTGGAATTTGTTTTTGGGTATACTTCCTAGGTGGTCCCGTTTAAATTTTATCGCAATCGGAGGTGCTTTTAAAAAAAAATCAACAATTTCTTTTTTATATTGACTTCGGTTGTACAAAATTTTAATCTCTGACAACACGTCACACTCACGCGCACTCCTGTCGGCCAACGTGAACACGAGGCACGAGCTCGCCTAAACCATCGCGGCTTCGTATTGATATAATATATACGTGAACAAGCACTTGGCCATCACGCACGTTACTGCACAGCATTTATTTAATAATATAATATAAATAAAATAAATATTTCTCTATTAATTTTGATTAATAAAATAGGTAGCTATTTTAAATCCCTATAGTATACAGTTCGGGGATTTGAGTAGAATTTTAGGGATTCACGTGGAGAACTGTAATAGAAAACGGTTTTCTATATTGTTAATGCAATTTATAGCTAATTTTTGAGATTTAGCGGTCCTTTTAATTTTTTACAGTCGTTCGCGAAAGCAATGGGCAGACCAGCATTTTTTCCGGTTCCTGAATCAGTGTTAAACTTTTTGCTACATCCTGAACGAGCCATGATTGTGACCAAAGGCCAGCATGTTGTACCGAAAAGGGTACTCGAATATGGATTTAAATATCAATATGATAATATTGATGATGCTTGCAAAGAATGTGCTCATCTGTTTCCCAAGAAATAAGCGCCATCACAGAAACTTTGCGTATTAATAATGTTTTTAACCATAGATTTATTATTTTTATGAACATGTTACTACAATAGGATTATCCCCACGGACCCGTAAGTATAATTTAATAAATCTATGGTCTTAACTGATAAAAAGAAAGTAGGTTTAATATTATTTAAATATTTTTATCAAAAACTTAATTATTTTTCACAAAAAAATATGCAGTGATAAAAGTGAGAATAATAAAAGAATGATTTGTTTTTAAAAATATAAGAGGTTTATTATATAAGGAGATCATAGGTTTTTATTCAGATCATATGCATTATTATGTAATGGTTTATTATAGGTACTTAATTTTCATAAATGATGTTTGATTTATTGCATTAAATTAGAATTTTGATTTTGTCTGCAACCAAAATCACCAAATCTTTTTACTTTTTTGTGAATTGTTGTTACTGGATTTCGAATTAACTTCTCAAGATTCGTGAGCACTTTTAGTTTATTATAATGTTGTTGAATAAATTATTTCTTTTAGTTTTATGTTCATTATTTCAATCAATATTGAGTATATTCTCAAGAGTACCCTTAACTGACGAGCGTGTATGCGTAGGTAGGATGTGGAGGAGGCAAGGGAGGTGTGTCAAGATTGTACCAAATGGAAGTCCATAGTCTCTGTCTGCCCCTCTGGGTGACAGACGTGAGTGTTTATGTTTATGTTCTCATCCAAAGTCCACTGCTGAAAATAGGCCTCTTCCACAGATAATTTGTTTTAGACATTTCATACCATTACAACATGTCAAAGTCCACTGCTGAACATAGTCCTCCCCGTAGATTGTCTCATAAAAGGGATATTTGCCGCAGTTGCCACGCTCGGCGGGCGGGCTTACAACCGCAGTTTTTAATTTTCTAGTTGTTATTATGCAGACGCTGCTGCCAATCTCCAAGTTTGTTTTCCTCTATCGCATATCACGACACCCACGGGACGATATGGCGTTTTGGATATCCACCGACATCATTCTGTCCATATTACATTTTAACAGTGGTAGAGCCAAGCGGTAGCTTTTGCTGTCGCACGGATGGGCCAGCTCGAACCGGGGTGGTACCACGACCTCACAGAATACCAGCGTGAAGTAGAGGTTTACCTCTGCGTTGCGCTTGGTGAGTGCAGGTGGCCGGAGGCCCAATTCCCCCCCCCCCCCCCCCCATCAACATGGTAGTGGAATTAAATACAAGACTACCCCAGGAGGGTACCAGCACCCCTGGAGAATCCCTCGCTGAGCATCCACGAACAAACTACTTCACTCTTGAGCGTGGGTGCTCAGGCTGCCCCGCGTATTCTGGGGGGGGCAAAATTCCGCTCATGACTAATGCTGCTCGGGGCAAGCGGAGCAATACAACCAAGGCGACCCCTGTCACGCTATCCGTGAATTTTTGCAACATCAGGGGAATTCATTCCAACCTTAACGCTGTCCATTACCATCTAGAGACGGCGAAGCCAGCCTTGCTCTTTTTAACCGAGACTCAGGTGTCCTCTCCGGCTGATACTTCATATCTCTCCTACCCGGGATACAAATTGGAACACTCCTTTGTGCCCCGGGCTGGAGTTTGCGTATACGTCAGAGAGGACATCTGTTTTCGACGCCTCGGCAGCCTTGAAGGTACGGACCTGTCCATCCTATGGCTGCGCGTAGACAGCGACGACCATCCCCGCGTCTACGGGTGCCTCTATAGGTCCCATAGCGGTAATGCCGACACAGACCGACTCATCGACCACGTCCAAATGGCTGCAGACTCCGTGCTACAACAGGTCCCATCCGCAGAGATCGTGATACTCGGTGATTTCAACGCCCACCACGCTGAATGGCTTGGTTCTCGTTTAACCGATCATGCGGGTAGATCTGTCTACGACTTTGCTTTGGCATATGGTCTAACACAACTGGTTACTTCGCCTACGCGGATCCCAGATGTGGAAGACCATGTACCTTCCCTGTTGGACCTTCTGCTGACCTCTCATCCGGACGGATATCAGGTCTCCGTCGATGCCCCTCTGGGCTCTTCGGACCATTGTCTGATCCGGAGCACGGTGCCACTCACGCTCCAATCGCAGTTGCGATCTGCAGCTTGCCGCCGTGTTTGGCACTATAGGTCAGCTGATTGGGATGGGATGCGGTCTTTTTTTGCATCCTACCCTTGGGGGCGGGTTTGCTTCTCGCCGGAAGATCCCAGCGTTGTTGCCGATTCTGTTGCTGATGTGGTGCTTCAGGGTATGGAACTTTTTATTCCATCCTCTGTGGTGCCCATCGGAGGCAGATCCCAGCCATGGTTTGATCGCTCCTGTAAAATAGCATCACGCTATAAGCAGGAGTGCTACCGGGCCTGGGCTGACGCATCAACGTCTCGGGATTTAAACACCAGCGCACTTAAAAAGAAGTATAATTCCGCCTCCAGGTCCTTCAAAAGCGTCATTGCCAAGGCAAGGTCTGAGCACATCGGCAGAATTGGCGAGAAGCTAGTTCGCCTTCCTTCGGGAACCCGTGCATTCTGGTCTCTCGCCAAGGCTGTCCAAGGGAACTTCTGTCAGCCATCCCTCCCATCTCTGCACAGAGAGGACGACTCACTGGCCCATGCCGCAAAAGAGAAAGCCGATCTGTTGTGCTCTCTTTTTGCGTCTAACTCGACTCTAGATGACGGGGGGAACACACCGCCGACCATCCCGCGATGTGAGTGCTCCATGCCGGATGTGCGATTTACACAGCGCTCGGTTCGCAAAGCACTCTTCTCCCTGGACGTCAGTAAGTCGAGTGGGCCCGATGGAGTCCCTCCCATTGTGCTGAAGACGTGTGCTCCAGAGTTGGCACCGGTTTTAACGCGTCTTTTCCGGTACTCCTACTCCCAAGGCGTAGTCCCGAATTCATGGAAGACAGCTTTGGTCCACCCGATCCCTAAAAAAGGCGACCGCTCAGACCCGTCCAACTACAGGCCTATCGCCATCACCTCCTTGTTCTCCAAAATAATGGAATCCATTATAAACTGCCAGCTCATGAGGTACCTTGAGGATCACCAGCTGATCAGTGACCGTCAGTACGGTTTTCGTCGGGGTCGATCAGCAGGTGATCTTCTAGTTTACTTAACTCATAGATGGGCGGAGGCAGTAGAGTCCAAGGGGGAGGCATTGGCCGTTAGTTTGGACATAGCGAAGGCCTTCGATCGGGTCTGGCACAAGGCGCTTCTTTCGAAGCTTCCTTCCTATGGGCTTCCCGAGAAATTGTGCAAATGGATCACCAGTTTCCTTGCTGATCGGAGCATCAAGGTCGTAGTAGACGGTGCATGCTCTGATTACAAGCCTATCAACGCTGGTGTTCCACAAGGCTGCGTGCTATCACCAACGCTGTTCCTCCTGCATATCAATGATATGTTGCTAACTGGTAGCATTCATTGCTATGCAGACGACAGCACTGGGGATGCCTTATATACCGGCCGTGCCAATATTTCTCGGGAAAACGTCGCCGAGTACCGGGACAAACTTGTGTCTGAAGTCGAGTCTTTGCTTAACAAAGTCTCGGATTGGGGCCGACTAAATCTAGTCCAGTTCAATCCCCAGAAGACACAAGTTTGCGCGTTTACCGCTAAAAAGAACCCCTTTGTCGTATCTCCTCAGTTTCAAGGCACTCCCCTTGCTGCCTCAGCCAGTATCGGAATCCTTGGCGTCGACATATCGAATAGCATGCAGTTTCGTGGTCACTTGGAAGGGAAGGCCAAATTGGCCTCTAAAAAGCTTGGCGTGCTCAGCAGAGCGAGACAGTATTTCATGCCGGCACATCGCTTGCAACTTTACAAAGCTCAAGTTCGGCCCCACATGGAATACTGTTCTCATCTCTGGGCCGGGGCACCCCAGTGCCAGCTCCTTCCACTTGACCGCATCCAGCGCAGAGCGATTCGAATCGTCGACGACCGAGTTCTTTCCGATCGGCTCGATACACTGGCACTGCGTAGAGATGTTGCATCTCTTTGCGTATTTTATCGCATCTATCACGGGGAGTGCTCTGAGGAATTGTTCGGACTAATTCCAGCCGCTCAATTTCACCATCGCACGTCGCGACAAAACTCGCGTTACCATCCGTACCATCTGGATGATTGGCGGTCCACCACTGTGCGATTTAGAAGAAGTTTTCTCCCTCGCACAACTTCTTTGTGGAATCAATTACCACCAGCGAATTTTCCGAACCGATACGACTTAGGAACCTTCAAGAAAAGAGCTTACACCTTTCTAAAAGGCCGGCAACGCATCTGCAATCCCCCTGGTGTTGCGGTTGTTCATGGGCGGCGGTAGTCACTTACCATCAGGTGAGCCGCATGCTCGTTTGCCCCCTATTCTATAAAAAAAAAAAAAAAAAATGTTGATAAAAATATTTCGATTGGCATATTTTAATTCATTCATTAAAACATATGAAAGGCTCACTGCCGAACATAGACTTCCCCATAGATTGCTTCATAGGTCTCATTTATCATAGCTGTCACGTTTGGCAGGCGAGTTGGTAATCGTAGCTTTTTAATTAGATTATATTGTTATCAGGAAAATGCTGCTGCCCAACTTTAGTTTCGGGTATAGTCCGTCGTCTCTTACGACATCTTCGGGATGACTTGCGGTAGTGGTATTTGTCTTAAGCCATTCTTAGATGGCAGTAGTAGTATACATTCAGTCAAAAAGGTAACGTGAATGGATGATTTGTTTATGGTTCCAAATTTTTTTTTGTTGTTGTTACATTGGCACAACTGTTTTCCATTTTGGCGCGAGTTTGAGTTAAGTCTGTTATTTAGATTAAATACAGTGCCGTTTTTAGTTATATCATAATATCTAGCGTGTATTGCAAATTTCACAATGGATAAAAACATCGAACAAAGGTTTTGTCTTAAATTTTGCATCGCCAATGGAATTTCGTATTCGGAGTCACTGAAAATGTTACAGAAGGCTTACGGTGAATCGACTTTATCAAAAACACGTCGTGCTTATGAGTGGTACAAAGGATTCAAAAGCGGTCGAGATGTGATGGAAGATTTGCCATTCTCTGGTAGGCCATCAACGTCGCAACTGAAGTTAACATACGCAAAAGTGAAGGAAATAGTGACTGAAAATCCTCATTCATGTTTGAGAGAGATAGCCGCCGAACTTTCTGTGTCTCACGAGTCGATCCATTACTATTTTAAATAATCACTTAGGTATAAAACATGTTGCCGCTCGGCTAGTCCCAAAAGACCTGAATTTTGTCCAAAAACTCAATCGCATAAGAGTAGCTGAGGACATGCTAGAACGAGTCAATTCCGACCCAACATTCATGAAACGCATTTTCACTGGTAGCGAGACGTGGGTTTACGAGTTTGACATGCAAACTAGTCAACAAGCATCGAAGTGGCGCCATCCAACTGAACCAAAATCGGTAAAACCACGCCAAAGTTGGTTCAAAGTCAGTCATGTTGACTGTTTTTTTTTGACTATCGCGGTATTGTGAACTCGGAATTCTTCCCGAGAGGTCAAACGGTAAATAAAGAATATTATTTGAACGTTATGTGGCGTTTAAGAGAGCAAATTAGACGAAAAAGGCCAGATTTGTGGGAAGAAAATTCTTGGATTTTGCACCACGATAATGCGCCTTCGCACAAGACCATCATTGCGAACGAATTGTTGACCAAAAACTCAACAAATATCATCGAGCAACCACCTTATTCACCAGATATGGCTCCAGTTGAATTCTTTCTTTTTCCTAAACTCAAATTCCCACTTCGTGGCACCCGTTTTCATTCGGTAGAAGACGTAAAGGAGAATTCGCAGCGAGAACTGAACTCAATTCCGGAAAAAGTGTTTAAAAATGTTTTGATGATTGGATTATTCGTTGGAGAAAGTGAATCTTTTCTAAAGGAGCATACTTTGAAGGTGATAAATATACTTGGATGAATAAATAACATTTTGTGTATTATTGATTTTTTCCCGGTACTTTCTTGACAGAATAGTATTTTTAAACGAAATTCAAAAAGGGAGGATGTACTCAATTCGACTGCATTTTTATTATGTGTATTACCTCAGAACTTTTTTTAGGTGAACGAACTTTGATGAGTTTTTTTTATTTCAAAACTGGTGCTTCTCATGTGCTCCCATATAGTAGAATAGAATAGAATAGAGTAGAATATTTTTATTCAATATCGATTATTACATAATACTTTTGAAAGTCATTTCTTTTATTTACCACTGGCTCCGAAAATACCTCTGTTCTGGGAATAAAAGCAAGAAACCCAATGGGACTTTTTTTTAAACATATTTCACTTTACAATAATTTTGTTTGTTTGTACAAATTTTAAATGAGTTTTAATAGAACCAGCATGGTGGCGATCACCTCATTCCCAGGGTTTTTTCTTCACTTTTAAAACTTATTTATTGACAAATTTTGAACATTTTCTGGGATTTTATTGTAAAAGCGTATACATTGCCCCATAAATGAATTACTAATTCTGTGGAGCCAGTAACTGATATAACAAGCTTATGTTTGTTCCTAGTGTTTAAATGTGTATAAATGTCTTTATTCTTATCCCAGATATTTACGTTTTTATGTACATACATTACATTTTCATAAATATATTGCGATGTCAAAGTTAATATGTTTATTTCTTTTAAATTTTTCTCTAAGGGACTCATTACTATTTAAGTTATAAATCGCCCGTACGGCTCTCTTGTGCAAAACAAATATAGCTTCGATGTCAGTCGCATTACCCCATAGCAATATTTCATAAAGACATCACGCCATGAAAGTAACTAGAATAAACTAATTTAGCTGTCTCAACATTGATGAGACTTCTAATCTTTCTTGCAGAATATGCTGCAGAACTAAGTCTGCTTGCTAATTTAGATATACTTACGGGAGCCCCATTGAAGCTTCGCGTCAATAATAATACCAAGAAAAACAGTGGTATCCACAAGACTCAACGCCCCAAATAAGAGCACATTTGTATTAGAATGTTTTACATTAGGTATTGTAAATTTAATACATTTTGTCTTATTGCCGTTTAAGAGCAAATTGTTGGCGTTAATCCAATATACTAATGTCGATAGAGTATTATTTACATGGTCAAAATTAATTGAACGTCGTTTGAGTTTTAAGAAGTCAATGGGCATTATCGCAAGTATAAAATAAAAGGATACCTACATAAAAAAAAAACTTATTTTTATATATATTTATGTATTAAACGTCGAATAAAAATGTCACAAGTCATTGTAACCTATGTTGTAAAAAATATTTACAATAATTTTTTAAAGTCATGTCAACACACCGACGATGTCTTCTATATAAAAACAGACATAAATAATGTAAATAATAACATTAAATATCTAAATTATCTAACATCATACGTAATTTAAAATAAATATCTAAGTATTTATTAATAATACCTAACTAGGTACGAATGAAAAAATTAATCTATGTATATGAGACTACGATATGCTCACAGAAAATGTCTTGCCTGCTTCACTACAAATATACTAACCTAAGATTTTTCGCTCATTAAATCTACCTAAGGAGGATTCTATATTTTTTATTACATATTAAAATCACGGCTTTACTGATTCGAAAATAGCCTACATTACAATAGTATAGTGAAACTGCTCTTTTCGAACCTTGCCCGCAGCGTGGTTGAATTGCTTGTTCTTATAAATTTTATTTTTTTCGTTTCAAGGATAATTTTCTATTTCTGCAAATTTAGCTACTAGTTTCGAAACGTATTTTCGGAGGATATCTTGCCTCATTCTTCCTACATCCAAAACCTCTTCGTGATTAGCTTCATCGTCTTTGTCGTAGCTCGTCACACATTCGTTTGTAATTAATGATAGTGCGAATACTTTCATATCGCAATGTCTTGCTATGATTACCTGTAAAATAAACCATAATTAAACAAAGTGGTAGGACTCTTTTACTGCTTGCCTAGGAGACAATCTGGGTAAGTACCACCTTCTTCACTATTTCAGCCGTCAAATAACAGTGCTTGCACTGCTTTTTTCCGCTCAGAAGTATTCCATTTAGTCCTCAGAAGTGACAACACATCTGTAGACTTCTTTTTTTAAAGTTGGTTGCAAATTTTTAAAATTGGTTGCATAATGTACCCACTTAGCATCAGGTGGACTATAAACTCGTTTGCTACTTCAGTTTCATAAAAAAAAATAAAGCTACATTTCATATTAACTTAAGCATTAACTACCTAGTAATGGATTGTTTAAACTCTATTTATCTTTTTTTTTATATAGACTTCTTTATATTCCAGCTATAGGAAGCATTTCTGGAAATTTCGACCTCCACAACGGGGTACTGCGATTGACTGGAAACTAAAGTAGATAATGATAATTTGAAAGCTTCTCTTTATTCGTCGCATATGTTAAAAAGTGACATGTGATAGTTTACAACGATCTAAATCTAATTTTTCTACAGTGGAACTAAAAATGTGGAGATATGATAACATAATGTAATATTTACTTATAAATATTGGAACAACAACTTCTAAATGAGAAATTAATAATCAGCCGCTATTTCGTTTAATGAAATAAATTATTTTTTTAAGAATGGTGTTTGAGTATTTTTCAGAGGTTTTATGTTAATTGCAATGTATTGTAACTAAAAAGTGCCGTGTAGTGCCGGCGTTACAAAATCAACAAGCCTCTTAGACTAGCCCATATCGTCCCACGGGCACCCTAAGAAGTGACAGGGCGAAACTGAAACAGGAGATGGCAGTAGCAGCAGTATTTTCCTATTAATAGCTCAAAATAATATAAAAACTATAGTTGCCAACACGCCTACCAAACGTGGCAACTATGGTAAATATACTGCATGTAAGGTAATCTTCCTCGGGGGAGACCTATTCAGTAGTAGATTTGTGATGGGCTGTAATTATGATGAAGGGAAACCTGTGTTTAGCAATAAGCTTTTGACAAGTCGCATTGAACGAATGAATAATAAAAACATACCTCGTGAACGGTAGACATGCCTACTGCGTCGACTCCAACCATCTTCAACATGTTCAATTCCGCAACAGTTTCAAAGTTTGGTCCGCCGAGGCACGTATAGACTCCCTCTCTTACCATATTTTCAATGTTTAACTCTTTCGCCAACTGTTGACAATTTATTATTATTTTCAGTAATTAAAAATAAGAATTCTAATATAAAGTTAAGCAGAGCTCCAAGCACAATCTCCAATTATCTATAAATTTCCGGTTAAGATTTTTGCTACTGTTAGGTAAATATTCACTTAATAAAAAATGAATATTCATTGCAAACGAGCGCTATAAAGAAAAACGCAGACGATGCCATTATCTTCAATGTTAGCTATTTTTTATTTCTTAAAATTCTAAGACTAGCCCAATAAAAAAAAAGTGCTTAAAAAACGTTTCGCTAGAAATTTCGCCTGTATCATGGAGGCGTTTACTATTATTAGTGGTAGAATAGAATAGAATAGAATCATTTTTATTTAATATAGATTACAATACATAATACTTATTGAAAGTAATTTTTTACTTTTACCACTGGTTCGCAAAAAAACCTCTGTCCTGGAAAGAACCAGAAAGCAACCCAGCGGGACTTAAAAAAAAAGTACAATTTAAAATATATTATTTTATACAATTGTTATGAAAACATTAGAAACAGCATGGTAACGATCACCTCATTCCCAGAGTTTATCAGTCAAGTGCTCTTTAGTAGTATAATAACCCTTACTAGACAATTTTTGCTTAATAAATAATTTAAACCTTTTGATAAAAAAGGTCTGCATATTTTCTGGGACTTTGTTTGTAAAAGCGTATACATTGCCCCATGAAGGAGTTACTGACTCTTTGGAGTCGAATAACTGGTACTTATAACTAACTTGTACTTGTTCCTAGTATTTACAGAATGTACATCACTATTTTTAATTAAACTATTTTTTTTTAATAGGAGAGGGGGCAAACGAACATGCGGCTTTTTGGGTACATACATTAAATGCTCGTGAATATATTGAGAGGCCAAAGTTAATATATTTATTTCTTTAAATTTTTCTATAAGGGATTCCTTCGAACCTAGGTTATAAATTGCTCTTATAGCACTCTTTTGCATAACAAAGATAGTTTCATTGTCAGTCGCATTACCCCATAGCAAGATTCCATATGACATTATGCTGCGGAAATAACTAAAATAAACTAATCTAGCTGATTCAACACGTGTAAGGTATCTAATCTTTTTTACAGCATATGCTGCAGAACTAATAAAGCTGCTGCTGAAGAACTAAAAAGATAGTGATGGTGTTTATAGAACAATGTGCGCAATGCTATCTTTAATCAAGGCTTACTTTTTTTAATTCCAACACTAGCCTAATAAAGAAAAAACCTTACTCATACACCACACATACTGTTGTACATTTCCCCAGTATCGTGAAAGAGTTTTCCTACCATAAATTGCACATAGACTTATACCCATAACAATTGCAATGTTTGTGGAATATACAAATACTCTTTCCGAGCAGGAATCGGAATTGTGGTTAGCAGAGACGCAGTCAAAGCACACAACATAATGGTAGGTACTAGGTACAGTGTAATACATTGTATTATGTAAAGAAGGAACAGCAATTCGTAAATTCCTACTAATACACGTGGTAGAGCCACGCTACAGCTATATTATGGTTGTAGTACAATGAAGTTATTTATTTGCTAACATTGGGGGTAAAATTTTTTCTCTAAATTTATACCCTTGAAGTATAACCTATTTAGTAAAAAAAGAATCATCAAAATTGGTTCACAGTATCCGAAGATATCGCGTAACATATACAAAAAAACATACACTCGAATTGAGAAACTTCTCCTTTTTGAAGTCGGTTAAAAACTAAGATTGAATGCCTCTGAGCTCGTAAATCAATAAATTTTACTAATACATATAGAAGCGTATGTGCTATAAATTTAACAGCGTGTGACGCAATTGATATTTACATACTATTTTAAAATCCATATGAATGTTGTTATATGCTCCCCCACATGATCTCAATCGCTCAACAACCTTAGATAACCTATGTTAATGAATTTGAGATTGAATACATGGCATTATTCGTTTTATTTTAAGTATAGGTATCCGTAAATCAGATACCTATACTTTACGTACTAGTTTCTTTACTCATGTGGTACTAGTAAATAATTCCAAAAATAAAGAAATATATTCCGTATTTCTTCAAATAATTTATTTACATATCATTCAAATATATATCTGCATACCGTACCAACGGAATATCTCATTGTCTTTGTTTCTTAACTTCCAGTGGAACATTTTCGCTGGAATAGAGCGTTTCCCACATCTGCCTCGCCTCCCCAGTAAAGCTCAGGGCTACTTTATTATTTAAAATGATATTACATAATATGTAAGTCTCCGACACTATGTACGGAAGCCAAGAAAGCGGGTAATACAACGCTTGTAAGATTTTTTACACCGATACCTCCAAATTTTACAGGTAACGTACTTGAGTCCAGGACGTTGTATTTAAAAATAAATTTTGAGTTTTTTCTATAGCTATTTTATTATATATTTATTTATTCTTTATTCCACTCAACATACTTTCTACCCCGTCTGCTATCCGCGGAAATAAAATCAATGACTAACATTATTTACTGCTTACCTCTTTGGCAATACTCCTGTATTTATGGTTGTATGCTTTGTTCATGGGTGGGAAGCGAGGGCCGAATCTCTCATCATTTGGACCGTGTAAGGGATTGTTTCCGGCGAAACCCATCATGTTTATGTGATCTTTTACAATCATTATGTCACCAATTTTATAATTAGGATTTAATCCTCCGGCCGCGTTGGTCGCAATAAGTGTCTTTACTCCTATGAGTTTCATAACTCGCACAGGTAGGCAGCACTGTAAATAATATAAGAAATTTGTTAGGACCGTCACATTTATATAAATAATGTGAAAACAAATATTTAGGAGTATAAATGGAAACTGAACTGCCATATCTACGTAAATGGGGATTGTAATAACGTTAAAACCTTTTTATAATAACTGGGTGAATTCATTTTAAATTCAAACTCGTATATTCTTGAGTTTTTTAACAGTGGTAGAGCCACGCGGCAGCTTTTGCTGGCGCACGGATGGGCCGGCTCGAACCGGGGTAGTACCACGACCTCACAGAAAACCAGCGTGAAGTAGAGGTTTACCTCTGCGTTTCGCTTGGTGAGTGCAGGTGGCCGGAGGCCTTTTATACTGGAAATGAGGCAAGCCATCTTAGTCCTCACGGGTGACAACGCATCTACATTTTGATTTGTAACAGAGGATAGATGTAGATGTCTATGGGCCGCAGCAACCACTTACCATCAGGTGGACTGTGTGCTCGTTTGTCACCCTTATCCTATAAAAAAAAAGTTTAAGTATTTCCCTAAGCAAAGAAATAAAATAGTTGTGTAGCGACTGATTTTAGTCAAATATTCATCATCATCATCCTGAATAAATTGTAGCAATTAAGTGTGCGGCTTCAAGTTGAGTCATAAATTGACTATCGTAATCGCCAAATTTAGCAAACAGGTTGTCAACCATATTAACCTTTAGATGCTGCTTTTTTGGATTACTTATGCTGCTAATTGTCACAAAATCTTCCCAATCTATAGCAGAAAAATAATTGCAGTTTAATGTAGGCACTTACGGGCGTACGTAGAAGAACATAATATTATGTACTACAGTGAAAAAAAATCATAGACATGCAAAATAAATATTTATAAGTATATTTTTTATTACTCAGTTATTGAACCTATTCTTATTTTATGCATTGTGTCTGATGTTTGTGTATAAAACCACCGAATGGTGAGAGGCACACTGAACTTAGACGTTAAGTTGGAGAGGTCACGTCTAATGAAGTCAACGCTCCGTCCCCCTCGTGTTCTAATCCAAAGCCCCGAAAACCTAATTGAACTGAAGCTCGAGTTACAAAATCGTTAATCCAATCTATTTGCTCCTAATTGAGATGAAGCTCGAGTTACAAAATCGTTTTCACTGCCTAGAAGACTACAATAACAGTGGACGAAATGAATGACAAGCTAGTGGAAACTGTCCATACGGTAGGATCTAAGTTCTGCAAACAGAGGAACCCAAAAACTCTCCAATCACACTCTTAATCTCATGGATGTTAGACGGGAAATGAAGCTGCAGTCTTCAGCAGATTTGACAGCATGCAGGCAACTGAACAGACAAATCTCCAAATGCATGCGACGGGACTTACGCAATAAGGCTCGTATTGAAGAAGCGATCGAGCGGAACGAAGGCTTCAAAGTCTTTGCCACAGATCTGTTTGCCAGAATGAGTCAACTGTCAAAGCTGCAGACATTGAGATTGAGAGATTCTACGGGCTGCTGTACACGTCATTGTTGGAGCCACACGGAAGTGTGAGTTACGATCCAAGAGCAAGTCTTACCCGACACAATTCCGATGGTTTTTTTTTATAGTATAAAGGTGACAAATGAGCACATAGTCCACCCGATGGTAAGTGGTTACTGTGGCCCATAGACATCTACATCTATCCACGTTTGCGAATCGAAATGCAGATGCGTTGTCACCAGTGAGGACTAAGATGGAATGCCTCATTTCCAGTAAAAAGGGTCTCCGGTTCTCTACACTCACCATACGAAACACAGCAGCTTTAAGTTGCTATTTTACGCTGGTATTCTTTGAGAGCGTGGTCCTTCCCCGGTCGAGCCGACCCATTCGTGCTACAACTATACTATTAATATAGCTGCAGCATGGCTCTACCACGTATAAAATATGGTATCCCGGACGTTAGTCTGAACGAGATTACAATGGCTCTCCATCACCTTAAAAATAGCAAGGCCGCGGGTGAGGGTGGAGTTTCAGCTGAGCTTCTGTAGCGGGTGGAAAACCAGTACTTGAAGTCCTTTAGGAACTCTTTAGTACTCCATGGTGGCATTAATTCGGAGGCGTGGAGCAGTATTGGGGGGGTCTTGTTCTTCGAGAAAGGCGACAACGCTCTCTTGAAGAATTACTGTTGAATTACTGTGCTGTTTTCGAGAGTCATTACGAAATGTCTTGCAAGCAGACTCGGTGACCTCCAGCCTTCCGAACAAGCTAATTTCCGACAAGGTTTTAGTACCATAGACGACCTTCGGCAAATTGTACAGAAGACCGAAGAATACAAACTGCCACTTTGCCTTGCCTATGTAGACTATGAGAACGCCTTTAATTCCGTCGAAATTTGGACGGTGCCACAGCCCCTTCAGCTATACCAAGTTGACTGTCGGTATATCGAAGTGTTGAAGTATTTCTACAGTAGGGCTACGATGGCTATCCGAGTACAGAACCAGAGTACGAAAGCTATCCAACTGCAGAGAGGTGTAAGACAGGGTGACTCCCTGTCTTACACCACGAAACTCTTCACCGCTGCATTGGAAGAGTTTTCAAGCTACTGAACTGGGAAGGATACGGTATTAACATCAATGGCGAGTACATCACTCACCTTCGATTTGCCGACGATATAGGTCTTATGGCAGAATCGCTGGAGGACCTAAGCACTATGCTCAATGATCTCAATAGTAGACCTACCCAACGGATAGGTCTTAAGATGACTATGGACCAAACGAAAGTCATGTGTAAGTGTGTAACGTCCATGTCACACCTATGCCGGTAGTTGTTGGGAGCACTGAGCTCGAAGTTGTTGACGAGTATGTTTACCTGGGACAAATAGTCCGACTTGGTAAGTCCAATTTCGACCGGAGGGTCAATCGACGGATTCAACTCGGCTGGGTAGCGGTCGGGGGATTACCTACGACACATCTTCTCATTCACTGTGTTTTGTGGCATTTCTTGGGGGAGGCCTATGTTCAGCAGCGGACTTAATGCGGTATTATTCAGTAGGAATTAAATATAATTAATAATTATTAAACTTTTAATTATTTTATTATTAAAGTGTTTAGTAAGTGTTTATTACTGAATAGTTTAGTAATTTAATGCAGCGGATGCATTCTTGCTTACTTAGTCAACGGTTTTGGTTTCAAATCGCAGGCGACGTAACACGTATTTTAGTTTAAAAAAATTATTTAGTAGAGTTTTACTTTCACTCTAGATTAAATTTACAGTCTATTTGGTTATAAATCTTTTCCACCGCCACCTCTGGTTATTCACGAAACAATATCATATTGCTAGTTTAGCAGACTGACCTGTTTATATACTTATTATTATTTACGTTTAATACTTTATGCAAAATGTTAAAATGTAATTGATCCAGAATTACTTAAGTCAAATTATATTCAAGCACTTGCATTAAGAAGGGCTTTAGCGTATGAATGTTGTTAAACAATGAGCCATACTATCACTACTACGTAGTTACGAACGTCGTATCATAATGCGGCATTTACCCTCTTATTGTGATGCCCGCGACAGTAGATAACCTTCCTGCTGGGGGTCGACTACGACTTGCATCATCCATTCTAGATATTTCCAAGGGTAAACGTTAGCAATATTATCACAACAAACGAATTCCTACAAAGTATTCCCCTTGTTATCGGTCCAGAACTCATTCAGCAGTATCATTCACTCTAACGTTAAAATATTTATTCAATTGCGGCATCTTACAAATTTTTAATCAGAAATTTATCAATATAAGTATGTTTTCCGTCGTATGGTGGCAGTATAGACGCAAGTACCTACCACAAATAAATTGTATAAACAGGCAGCAGTGTTCGCGAACAACATAAAAGCAAACGTAGCATGTTATTATTGCCTCCTTATTTTTATTATTCTTTACGGAAAATAAAAATTAGTTGATGTGTTAATGTGGTAATATAAAAAGTCGATTACAATGATGAAATCCCAGGCTAGAACAAGTATAGCTACAGCATAAGGCAATTTTAGATTGATTACCTACCGCTGCCGCTGCTCACAGTCAAAGAGTATATAATCACAACGTCAGTAATCAAACACTTATTATGGATTACAGAAATTTACTTAACACCACAGGTGATAACCATGAACCCCATTTTAAATTTGTATAATATTAGCTATTATTCGATTTTAATTTATCTAATGCAAAGGAAGTTGTTTTGTCAGGCTCAGGAATCTTATCAGGAACATATGATTCTACAATCATATAATATTAAATACAAAAGTATTAAGTGACATCTCTATAGTTATTAAAGTTATTTCTTAAATGATTCCTATTATAAGCAATTTGTATCTTACTTTCCATAAAGGATAGCCCTCGTAGTAATGGAAGCGTCCTTGCATTGCTACTACCGGAATTCCATTTAGCCAACCAAACACCAATCTTCCATGGTGTCCTTCCACCGTGCTTATAGGGAAGTTTGGTATCTCTTCATATGGAATACATACTGGGTCATCTATATTTTCTGCCAAAGAACCTGTGTAAAATTAAGTAATTATTAATATAATACGATTATACCTACGTTGATACTTGAACATAGGTCTCCCCCATAGACCACAAAACATGGTCTTTAGCTACGTTGCCCAATGAACTACCTGTATGTTTCATTAGGTTGTCCGACGTCATTAAAACTTATAATCTTGGGTACTAAAGTACATAGAAATCACTTTTGTAAAAATTCAATATTTCAAACATTATTAAATTATATTAAAAAAATACCTTAAAAACGTCAAATGTTAAAACTTTGATAGTAATAAATTTTCATGTGCAAAATATTATCGTCATCATCATTACAGCCCTTTACAAGTCCAATGCTGATGATAGGCCCTAAGGAATGCCACAAATATGCCCCTTTTTACAAAAGTAAGGGCATAGATTACCCCTTAGGGGGTAATCTGTGAGTAAGGGTTACGAGTGATCACACAGTTCATTAAATGGTAAGTGGATGCTACTACCTACATCAAATCAAAATGCAGATATGTTGTCACTAAGGAGAAAATTAAGAGTCTATGCCTCATTATCTTTGAAATAGGTCTTTCTCCTGTCGAACCGACCCAATTGTGCTGGAGCGTGGCTCTGCCACGTAAAACCTACTGACGTTAGTGATGTCACACAACTCGCTCCTGATCTATCCGAATCCATCGCCATGCCTTACCAGTTCGTCATTCCGTCTAGTAGACGGACATCCTACACCCGCTTACTGTCCGCAATGTGATATTAATATAATTAGTATTCCATTTTGAAATTCCGTTTAATAAATAAAAACTTTAAGTGTAATATAAAAAAGCCGAGTGTTACTTATAAGCCCGGGCTTTAAATTTCATTATACGCGCGTAACCCAAGTTCATTTCTTAACGTTACCACAGTTTAGATAATAGTTAGCCCACTACGTAAACTCTACACCACAGAAATTTTACCCGATTGCCCCAGAAAGATATCAAATTAATATTTTAGTGGTGTATGTGTGTATATTTAACATAATTATACTAAACTTAACTCTATAGAGTATATATAAGTATATACATAAATATAATAAATTAATTTTCATAATTCTGATAATTTTATGACTCATAATGATGATAAAGTAGAATTCATAAAATGTACACTTTTTACATCTGCAAATACTATAAAATCGTTGGTGATTAGTGATCGTTTAACTTCACGAGACCATATTCACACAATAATTTGTTTTGCCAAGACAATGTTTCATAATTGCATAAATTATATATTACCGGAAACCAAATTTGATAGGCTAAGCGCCCCACCTAAATTACAGTTCGTGAGCGGCCTGAGTTTGATCATTGCCGTGCAGCCGACAGCACTAAGATTTTTAGTGCTAACTTTCCAGTGCTAAGCTGTTGGAAGGAAACTTGCATCGCTAAGAATTAAAATATTCAAGGACATATGAAGCCCTCTAACACGTACGGGAGTAGCGTGGCGGGCTGTTCCATATAAAGTCCCATTTGATTATCAGTAAGACGTACATATATCATCATCATCATCAGTATTATCGCCCATCACAAGTCCACCGCTGAATATATACCTTCTACAAGCAATTCCCCAAAGCGCGGTCCTGAGCCACCTGCATTAATCGACTTCCTGCATACGAAGTATGTACATATATAAGATTTTGCTTATTAATTAAGCTTAAAGCAATAAGTACCCTCTTTCCAATACGAACCCATCCCAGAACCGCATATGACGCCAATGCATGGTCGGATAGAGGTCCGTGATAGAAGAAAGTTTGCCGTTTCTTGAAGAGTTTCGTATGAGTACCTGAAATGAATAAATATAATAAAATGTGAATTTATATTAAACACAAGAACAACATTGAACTGCACGGCATTTCAATGTTGATGTTCAATTAAATTTTGCTACTCGGAGGCAAAGGATGTAAGAATAATATATAGGTAGCAATTACGATAATAACTGCAATCATTACAGATCATTATATCTATTGAACGTTTCGTTTTGCGCTACTATCCCTTTTAATATATCCGAAGTACATGTAAAAACCGTTTTAATATAAACTATTCGATAGCTTTTATAAGTGGTAGAGCCATGCTGCAGCTATATTATGGTTGTAGCACGAATGGGTCGGCTCGACCGGGGAAGGACCACGCTCTCACAGAATACCAGCGAAAAATAGCAGCTTAACGCTGCTGTGTTTCGTATGGTGAGTGTAGAGAACTGGAGACCCTTTTTACTGGAAACGAGGCATTCCATCTTAGTCCTCACGGGTGACAACGCATCTGCATTTTGATTCTTAATCGAAGATAGATGTAGATGTCTATGGGCCACAGCAACCACTTGCCATCAGGTGGACTGTGTGCTCGTTTGTTACCCTTATCCTATAAAAAAAGCTTACGAAGACTTAAAATTATGTTTGAAAAAATAATATTTTCATGCACTTCCTACACCGGAGATCTATAATGTGTGATGTAAGTGCTGTGAGCCTTTTAGCTTTTATAACTTCACCTGACTCAGGGCTGCTTATTGTACTGGGGAACGGGTCGTAAGACTATGAAATGTTTTTATGTAGCATGTTTCATTATGGCTTCTTTTCATTGTCAACAAGTACTTATGAATGACTTGGCGTGTTGAAATGGTTAAATTAAACACCTTATTATATATATCACGTCTTACCTACGTAATACGTGATATATATATATACATAAGTCGTGCAATAAAAACGTGTGAAACCAAAGGAAATACCTTATTTTTTATTTCCTTTTCATTCATAATAATTATTACTAGTAAAAGTTAAGTAAATTTTACCTGACCTATTTTAAGTTAATTAATTATATAGGCCAATTAACAAAATTAACATCCAGACTATATAATATATATAAGTTATGAAAAGTATGTCTAATGAATAATCTTTATGAAAAAGCAAACTAGGTAGTTAGTGACCTGGGGCAACTTATAAACTTTTCATCCTATTACGGAACTACAAAAAAGGAGGTTTATATTTTTCCTTCATTTAGAAGTTAATTTTTATATTGGTTATTAACAGTTTTATTTGTTATAAGGGTAAAAGAGATGAGCGGATGTCGTAGTGTTCTTTCAAATTCAAATAGTCTCTGAGAAAATTCCTGTAGCAGACAGACATAGAGACACAGACACTGAGGTGAATCTACAAGTGATCTAATTTTGCTAATTTGGACTCGAAGCAGTGAAATAGCCCACGCGAGCGATGCCACGGGTAAAAAGCTAGTATATATATTTACATGCCAGTAACATTGAGAGACATTTTTTATTATATAACATTGAGAATTATTTTTCAAAAAATTAGCCAAATTTTTAAAAAATAGCAAAATTTAAGTTGATATACCGTTAGTTCAGTTTTTAAAATTCTATTAAATAAGGCTTCTACTTTTATTTGAAATTATCCCAAATTAAATGTGATTGGAATGGCAACAAAGTTTTTGCCTACCGAGCAAACCTTACAATGTGTGCGTGTGTAGTAAAATCAGTTAAAATAAAACATTACTGCACATTTTGAATTTAAAAGATAAAAAGGACAGAATATTTGAGATTTTTTTTAATTAATTTTTCTTCACCATTTGCCTATATTACTTATTCTGAACATTCTTTGCAAATTTGGCCGGTTATTGCAAGATAACGCTGTAGCATATGTACTGGACTTACGAGCGTAATTTTGTGACTTAAAAATAACATGTGTATTGATACCATGTATGTAATTTATATAAGAGGTTTATTCTTCCTATGCGATTTTGGTATGCAGCGGAAGCTAAAGGCACTAAAGGTAAAACGCGGAAGGTAAAAGAATAAAATTATTTTCATAAATGTAGTCGAAGTCAATTAAGTACGCATTATTAAGGATAACTCCAAAACTACTGGTCAGATCTTGATCAAATTTATATGGGGTCACATGAGAAACACCAGCCTTCAAATAAAAAAGAATCATCAAAATCGGTTCACCTAGAAAAAAGTTCTGAGGTAACAGACATAAGAAAACCTCCGGAGAGCCTCCTCCTTTTTTGAAGTCGGTTGAAAAGTCAAATATTAACAAATATAACTTTCAAAAAAAACTCGCAATGACAATCAAAACGTATAATGCACTAGGTACAAAAGTAAATTATTTCAACGAGCAGTATAAAACCTCTGTGTACAAGTAACTGACACTTACAACCCTAAAATGGGTATTAATTAATCGAAAATCAATAAAAAAAAATTATGGTCCATTGAGGAATTCAATATTGGGTTAAGACTTAAGATAACCTGGTCCGTCGAACCTGTTGGGTTGTTACATTTTGTTTTTCTCTTTTTTAATACTTACATTGACGCAAGTTGATTGACAACTTTACAGATTCTGCGGGCAAGTGGTCTCGTAGATTTAATTGAAACCGAACCATAATAACACAAGCGGAAATTAAACAAAATATTCACCGAAGATATATTATATAGTCAATGATATTTAAAAAATTAAAAAAACAAAAAACAAAATACAACTGAATATTGTGTACACTTATTTTATTCGCGACCCATTCACATGATTATCACGAACGTAACACTCAAGGATGCACAATTTATTGTCAATTAACCTCAGTTGAGCTTCAAAGCTACTGTTAACTTATGCAATCTTTACAAAAGTTAAATAATTCTTAAATATCAATCTTTATTTACACTTAACTACCTAAAAATTAAGCATGGTAAAGATAAGAACTTCCATAAACATACCCGTTAGTTCCATTTCCATTAGTTGCTTCTGTATCAACCTCAGGAAGTGTTTTCTTAGCAGGAGAAAATCCTTTGCTCCCATTCAAAGTATTCGCATTTGTTGGAGCCATCACTTCACTCATTAATTTAAAATGAAATAAAATAGAAAGGTAGGTCTATATCGTACGATAACACAACGTTAAATGCGGTGTCCGGGATTCTCGGGCAGTTTTATAGTGATTGGTTGGCGCGATGACCAGTTATAACATCAACATAGTTTAATTTCTTCTGAAGACGATTAAAAACACTGTCTTATCAACGTAAACATTACGTTATATCGTCATTGTATGATTCAGTAATAGTTTGTAGAGTGTCATCAGCTTTGTTTTTGGACAAAAATATTATACTTTTGTTTTCATGTCACGAAATTAGAGTTGTTATCCGCAAGATTGAAATGATAATAAGCAATTAGTTTATTCAATAAAAGATGTTTAAATTTAGCAGAGAATTGTTATTCTTTTGTCTTTTGTAATGGCCACATTATTTAAAGTCCGGTTTGGTTCAGAAATTTAAATTTTTCCCGCGTTTTCTTTTTCTGACGTTACTTATCTTCATCTATATGTATATACACTCATGGACAAATTTAGAGAAATGCAAAAAAAAGCGGTCAGTAACAGGCACCAAAATGGATAGACGACAGAAAAGAAACTGGAGGGTCTGCTTTGCTGTCAAATCAATTTTTGAAGATTTTTTGAGATTTGAAGATCCTGCGGAATTCAAACTGGCTTTGAGAATAATGCCGAAGAATTTCGACGAATTGCTTTCATTGATAACAAGCTCTATTATTGATCGTCAAGATACATTCATGAGTGATGCTTTACCAGCCAAAATTAACTCGAAATAACACAGATATTTTTGACTTCGGGTATGTCGTTTCGGAACCTTAGTCACCTTTATCGTGTATCGAAACCATCTATTTCTTCATTTAATACCAGAAGTATGCTGGGCAATATACGCAGCATTGAAAATACAAATTAAGGTAAAATAGTTATTTATTAGGGACTAGCTTTTTACCCGCGGCTTCGCTCGCGTGGCAATATTAACGAAATTCGATCACTTTTAGAGTCACCTCGGTGTCTGTGTCTCTATGTCTGTCAAAGATTTTTTTTAATTCTAAAAGACTATTAGACGTAGATTAGGTATTTGGCATAGATAGGTATAATATGCTACAGGAACACGTGAATATATATGTCTAGAAACACATACTATTTTTTATATCGGGCGTGTCTTCCGATGTATCCATAAGAAAGGTAAATTGTATCGAAATCAAAATTTATTATTATCTATTATTTACATTTTACTCTTTACATTCATTCATAATTAAAATTAATTTAGTTTTAACAAAATAATGATGAGTTTCACGGTCTTCTATCAATTTACGGCATAATGTTTATTTGAGATATTTTATTCATATCTATCATTGGTCCTATTTAATATTTTGATTGGCACCATAAATTAGATGTAAATATTTTTTTTACGTTCGAATTGACTTCAAAAATTAGTATACAGTATACTACACATGGAATAAAACTAATGTTACGGATTTTATCACGTCTAATTTTAACTTTTTTACGTAAGGTTTTTTTACGCATCTTTGGGTGAAAGTTCCATAAAAACCCGCGTAAAAGAACATATAGGTAGTTGATGTGAAACACTGTCGCTCCGGGAAGTCTAAAGTATGTCAACATGTTTAGTATCGTCCCAACCATTATATCGGATCTGATATACAAATCCTTGTAATAGAACACCGATTCCTACCAATGATGATTCGCGGGGCTATTGAAATTAAAAAAAAATACATGCTAATTTTAATAGGGAAGATGGCTGAGTGGTAAGATTTGATAAGGACGCCATAGTTAATAAAATAAAATTCAAACCCAAGCATACTCCTGCATTTATTCTATTACTATTATATTCTATTCTATTCTTATTCTATTCCATTCTAACTATGACATCAGGTCGTCAAAAACCTCAGTCCTACCGTGACCATGGGTGCTGTAAAGTGCCCAAAACATCGGGAATTAAAAAAATTAAAATTAAACGCGATAAGATCCTTAAAATTAGTTTTATTCCTTATAAATTTTATTCACAGTGAACCTGGGAAGCACTACTCTTATGAACGGGAGTAGAAAAATGTTCGTCTTGTTGTGGCGGTGAAAGAGAATCCGCCACCTCATATCGTACCGTCGTAAGCAGTGACATATGACCTAGGGCATGACATGACATAGGGCAGCATCATCTTCCTGACAAAAGATCAAAATAATGATAGCTGCGGTTGCCAACACGCCTACCAAGCGTGGCAACTATTGCAAATATCCAGCTACTTGACAATTTATGCGGGAGGCCTATGTTTATTTCATTGCCCCATGAAAAGTAAAAAGTTGCAGCTCAAATACACGTTACTACTGGGCAATGGCCGCATAAAGTTTTGGCCAAAAAAAGTGCTGATTCCAATGCAGGATGACCTCAACTGGGAAACTTCTCAGATATGCAGGTTTTCCTTAACCGCCGAGAACGTGGTAAATCGATACTTCAAATTGCAATTAATATATAATATGCTGAAATATTTAATAATGCTTACGTACCATGAAATTTAAGTTTTTATCAGTTGGATTACCGCCTTTGACAAGTATAATAAAAAGAACCTTTGTTTAAAGCAGTTTAAGTAAAATTTGCTTTAAAAAAAGAGCCTGTTAATTTACAAATATGTACTCATATGAGCTATGAAACCAAGACTGACACAAATAACTTAATATGTCCGAAAATATGAAAGCTACCTTAAATTACAAAGTGATTATAAATCTCATTAAAGGTAAAAAGTAAAGTAGCAGCTAATATACGTCTCACTACTGTACACAGGACTCCTCATTACCTATAGTGTTTTGTGGGCAGACAAATAGAGTACGCTGCAATGTTTTAACATGTCATGTTAACGGTTTTCACATCTCCACGACTATTTTAACTACTCAGATATCTAGGTTTCCCCACGAAGTTATTCTTCACCACTTTAACGGACACGTGTTAAGTCAGCACATAAAGTATTCTATAACAGAATCATCCTCGTACATGCATTGCTCCCGTGCCATGATGAAATCTCACGGCGAGAGCTACACGGCCCTCATATTTGTTATACAATTCATTAAAACTGAAACTAAGTTTTTGCATGATTGTTGACCACATCTACCTAGTAATTATACATCTAACGTTGCCACGAACGAATTTTCAATTATTTACATCGTATATTTAGTAGCATTATAGTTTAATACAATTTAGTACAATAGCATTTTAGTTTGTTTAGTGGTAAGTAGATGGCGCTATTATTAGATTAAATGTCAAGCTATATCATGAGATGGTCAACAAACAGTGTTAAATATCATGAAATGACCACACCATTTCACGAAATGATAGACTACTTTATATAATCTATTCTACGATCTAGCCACGACATATATAAAAATCTCTTTAATAAAACTATAATGATAATGAAAATTTTGCAATAATTGCAGACAGACCAGTTTTAATCAGTTTACATATAGATTAGTAATTGAAATAAAAACCTTATGAATTTTCATATTTTTGATTGATCTTCTATTGAAATTATTACACTTTTAAAATAAAATAACAAAAATACTAAAAAAACTAAACGTTACAGTTATTAAATAATTTTAAAAATCTTATTATCTTATTATTTAAACATATAAATGCAAGTTACTTATATTATTCAATTTATTAGTAATTGAAGGCAAAATATACTACTTTTTCCATTTGATGATAGATGGCGCTGTTTTCATAACTAAATCCGTCTAATTTCAAATTATTTTACCATCTTTATAACTATATTTTATACTTTATTTATAAATATGGTATTTAATTGAAAAACACTCGTCATCCCATCTATAACTAAGATATAATAGAAAATCAACATCTAAAGGAAGGAAAATACTTAACCTTCTTTTTTGAAGTTCCGTAATCGGATAAAAAGTAGCCTATAAGTTGCCCCGGGTTACTAACTACCTATATACAAAATTTCATGTAAATCGGTCGAGTAGTTTTTGCGTGAATCCGGAATACACAGACAGACAGACAGGCAGACAGACAAAAATTCTATAAACCACTGATTTGGGTTCAGAACCCTTTATTTAGTCCCCTGGACTTGTTTTTTCAAGAATATATTAGAATTACAGACACGACTTTTCTACAGATTTATTATATGTAATAGATAATCAAAAAATTACACATAGAATCAAAATAGTTCTAAGAATTTTCAAAAGCATGGTAAATTATGTTAGTTTCATTGTAGCTTTCACGCCCAACTTCATCGTTATTCAAGATTCTGTTACTGGCGGATGTAATGCTTACTTGCTTAGGGTCTACATATCTGGGATTAATCGAAATTCACTCGGAGGGATAAAATTCCAAAGAGCTGCTGCTTGAGGCAGTCATGTCATTACGCTCGGAGGCGTAAAATCCCAACCAACTACATAACGTAGAACATGAAATCGCTTTAAATTTGGTAAAAAATTACTTCGCGCACATCCGCTCGATAAAATAAAATGATGTGTCTTATCTAGTTTGAAGAGCACCTCCCGCCCTCCCTCAATTGCGTGCACTATCACCGTCACCACTAATCCCAGCACCACTACACTAGGAAAGACATACCACTGACGACAATATGACACGTGTTTCGCCTCTACAAGAGGCATCTTCAGGTGATCTAGACTCTGCGGTGGCTGTCCGCTAAGTGAGCGGCGAGTTTTTTTTGCGCTCAGAACCAATGAAAAGAGCTACCTTCCGGGAAGCGGGGAAGGGAGGTGGCGAATACTCTAAGCATACCACGACAGCCGGCTGTCGTGGTTATATGGGACTAACTGCGAAACCTAAGTGCCTACCCACTAAACACCATAAGACTGGCATTGGCTTGTGTGGCCTTTCTCCCGAATCGGAAGCGACCCCCTTTAGGGAAAAGGGGGCGCAGGCGGCGAGGAGCCACTAAGAGGGGAGCCTAGCTAAGGCAAATTAATGGCGGGGGAGAAGATTCGGCCTGAGCCCCCAGGAGGCAGTTTAGGTCGGCCGAAAGCTTGTTTGGAGGACCGAGTTTCTCGGTCTTCGGCTTCAATAGCGAGAGGGAAGTGGGGCTGCATAGGAAGCTGCCTCATAAATGAGATGATTGGGGTGAGACTCCGAGGCTTTGAAGAAGTTCTCAGAGAGTGATTTTAGGATTTGTTGGACTGTGGGGAGCTCTAAGTCTCGGTGGAGATCGGCATTACGTCGGCGACGTACCAGGGTACGTTCGTAGCCCGACGACAGAAGTGGTTTTGAAATATTTGGAGTTCGTTAATGATTTTGGGATTAGCGTGAGCAAATATAGGACCCGCGTAAGTCTTAACTGATCGTATACAGACCTTATAAAGGGTTCGCTTGTTTCGTAGGGACATTTTAATGTGTCAGCCCAGCATACTGTTGAGCCTACTCAGATAAAAGCGCGCGTTGCGAGTTACTCTTTTGACATAGGGCCCGACGGTGAGCCTCATGTCATGTGTGACACCTAAGTATTTGGCGGTCATATGCCACGGGACAGGGGTCCCTAGCATACGCATTGGCGGAATGGTAGTGGGGCGGCGTCGTTTATGATCGAAGTGAACAGCGGAGCTCTTCTCCGTGTTCACATCGATACGCCATTTTTGGAACCAATCTCCTAGGTCATTAACTCACTTTTGGATTTTGTTCCGTATGAAAGGTAGTGAGATACTTTTACAGTAGAGGGCAGTGTCGTCTGCAAAGAGGGAGAACTGAACACCTTTTGATAGGATGGGAATTTCGTTGGTGAGCAGAATATATAGCAGAGGGGCAAGCTCTGAGCCCTGAGGGACACAGGTTTTGATAGAACGCTGAGAGGAGAGCGTGCCTTCGTGTCTAAAATGAAAGGTACGATTCTTCAGATAGGAGGCCACGAGGCGAACAAGACGATTAGGGAGGCCTTTTTTGTAGTAAGGACTTCGTGCCAGACTCTATCAAACGATTTTGATATGTTGAAAAAGACCGCGATGGTCTTACTACGACGGGGATAAATACCGCTGAGGATATATTCTACAATACGGTGAATTTGTTGGGGACAAGAATGTTTCGCTCGGAAACCAAATTGGTGGGGGATGACAAGAGGGTCGCCGTCTGTGGGAAACAGATGGAGCCTCATGCGAGTGAGGATGACTCGTTCAAAGAGTTTGCCCATGGCCTTGAGGAGGCTGATGGGACGACGACTGGAAGGGAGGTTGTGAGGCTTTCCTGGCTTGGGGATACCAATGACAGTTGCCTCTTTCCACGTGGTGGGAAAGTAATTAAGGTTGAAGCAGACGTTGAAGATAATAGCTAAAAGGGTTAGCACTTGCTCAGGAAAATGTTTAAGGGCTTGGTTGGAGATGCCATCCGCGCCCGGAGCTTCTTTGGACTTTTTGGGTCACAGCAACCACTTACCGTGGCGTGGCGCAGTGGCTTAGCAATGAGTTGTTACGCTGGGGGCCGCGGGTTCGAATCTCGCACAGAATAAGTATTTGTATGGCCTACAAATAATTGTTCCGGGTGTGGATGTTTATCCCCGTGCTATTTATGTTTGTAAACTGCCTCCAGGGCACAGGAGAAAATCCTAGTGTTGAGATAACGTTTTTAAAAACAAAAAATGTGGACTGTGTGCTCGTTTGTCACCCTATCCTATAAAAATGTGAAATTAAATGGTAATTTTATGTAGCTTATTTAACTTTAATATTCATAAAATTGTTAATAAAAAAATTATTCCATTCTTCACAATTCCTATTCTTATAAAAGAAAATCGTTGCATAATAATGAAAATCTATAAGTATTATGGAAATGTATGCATGATATTTTTTCATTGTATTATGGATATTAATGATTATCATTATTACAGGTCTTTGCAAGTCCACTGTTGGACGTAGGCCTCCCCCAAGGAATGCCACAACGCAGGGTCCTGAGCCACCTGCATTTATAGACTTCCTGCATGTCTTATCAGGTCGTCATTTCATCTAGTGGGGACGCCTTACACTTCGCCTACCGGAACGAGGCTGCCACTCAAGAACCTTCCCCATGGGTAGTCGGTTACTCGATCTATATGGCCGGTCCATTTGCACTTTAGCTTATTAATCCGTTAAGATATGTCGGTTACTCTGGTTCTGCTGCGGATATGCTTATTTCTATATCTATCACGTAGAGAAACCCCAAGCATAGCCCTCTCCACGCTGACCGACCTTTCCTCATACGGCCAGCAGTGAAGGACCATGTCTTAGATCCATAAGTGGTCACTGGCAACACGCACTGGTTTATTATTGAACGGGTAAATATCCGCTCAATCCACAAAAATTCTAATACGATTAATTTTGATTGATCCCTTCTGGTATATTCACACAAGACGTGTTTATTAATGTCCATGTAGTATTACTGATTGATGTTATAGTTCTTCATCATCGTCATCATTATTACAGCCCTTCACAAGTCCACCGCTGAGGTTGCTTTTCGAGAACATTTTTCCCATCGGTTGTCGGTTCTTCGAGCTATATGGCCGACCCATGCACTTCAGCTATATACTAATCCTTACTTCTTAGATATTCATATATATTCAGCGATATCCTTACTTCTTACATAATTGAAATTAGATTATCGAGATCGGAGAGCGCATTATAATATTTTGGCTTACCATCTAATCATAATTAAGCAGTTAGTAATTTAATCCCTTCAAGGATTGTTCATGTTTGTTCTTATACTGGTTTATTCAGATTTAGTTTGACGAAATCACTTTCAAATACTTACACATTACGTGCTGAGACAAAAGAAAACTAGTACCAAATTAACGCTAATTTAATTTTTGAAACGTTAAACTACTATTTTATAATTGGAAGTAAAGTTACACTCATACACCTATTGTAGGGGCTCAGGCCTCCTCTCATCTTTGAGAGGGTTTTACGTCAAAGATTTTTTTTAATAGGATATGGGTGACAAACAAGCACTCAGTCCACCTCTATATCCACATCTACATCTATCCTCGATTACGTATTGTTGTGGTATTCAACACATTTTGATGTAAATGTTACTTAAAACACTGTTTATGCACAAAATGTTTACTGTTATAATGTTTACAAATGTTAGGTATGTTAGCGCACGAGACCTTGTTGGCGTCCGTACATGTACTGACTAAAATAAAGTCTTTAAAGTAAAATGCTTACACATACATAATGTGTTTGGTGTAAACTGAACATCTTCCTGCACAGCAACTGAGATAAACTAAAAATACATAAAAAAATGTAAAATGATTTGAGAAAAGTTACGTATAAAAATTATTCTTTATCGCGTTTAAAAATGAGGGTTCGCAATATAGGAGACGTTGCTCGGTCTTGAGTGTTGAACGCGTTCGGGATCACGGGTGAGGATGCACGCTCGGGTTGCGTTCTCGGGGCGAGCACTGCAGCGACGCGCTGCGCTCTCGGGGCGGCCACCGCAGCCACAGGAGCGGAGCTTAGACCTTCCGTAGTTATTTTATCGAGACTAATAGTTGAAGTGATAGCCGTGTTCCTTCTTTGTCGTAGTCGTTTACAGGCAAGGCATATAGCTGCTATCACAGTCACTCCCACCAGGATGTAAATCGCGGCGTAATGATATCCTTCACATCACGCAAACATTTCATGACATACACACATCTTGTAAAGGAGTAAACTCTTTTCATGAATGTCTCTTAGTCGTATCGGTCGTATCGCCGGTGGTAAAACATTCCGTAGTAAAACGCACAGTGGTGGACCGCCAAGTATCCGGATGGTGTGGATGGTATGGTGAGTTTTATCGCGGTGTAAAAGTGGATGCGGTCAAGTGGAAGGCGCTGGCACTGGGGTGCCCCGGCCCAGAGATATGAACAGTAATCCATGTAAGGCCGAACTAGCGCCTTGTAAAGTTGCAAGCGGTGTGCCAGTATGAAACACTGTCCTTGCTGTTATTTCACACAGGTATTCTGTGAGAGCGTGGCCCTATCGCTCAAGAATACTTATTGAAAGTCGTAAAAGTATTTATGCTTTTGCCATTGGTTTGGTTTAAAATACATTACCTAAATTAATCATATTATATATATATATATATATATATATATATATATATATATATATATATATATATATATATATATATATGTGTGTATACAATTTTTTTATTTTATATATTTATGCAGCCCAATAAGAGGAGAAAAATATATAATAATAATGTTTTTTATTAAGGTATTAATTCATTTATACCTATTACATTCTGAATTTAAGACAGAAAATTACACTCTATTGCGAGTTAATTATCGTACTTAAATTAGTATTTTATAACCAATAGTGTCCGATGCATACCCTGCCAGTGTTTATAAAATATATTGTCGGGAGACACCTGAGCAACAACCTGAATCAAATCATTTGTTGAGTTATATACTGTTACCTAGAAACTGGCCGTTCTACAACATAACAAAGTCTGAACTGCAAACAATGCGGACGCGCTGCAGTACCGTGAATGTTTCAAAAAAAATACGGAAAATATCATTATACTGTACTATGAGGATATTATAGATATGGTGTAATTTACCTAAAGTTGTCCGTTGTATAAGCTAATACTAATCTTAAGACTTTAAAAATAGTAATCTTAACATCTGTTACGGCCAACAGCTGCCCTGCCTCAACAGGAGTTGGATCCTTCGCGGCCCATAGACGAAGGAGCCACGGGCAGATGCAGGTCGGGCGTTCCTACGCCGAGGGTCAAAGGTTTCTGATGAACACACGAGGGGAAAGGTCACGAGAATAAATGCACTTACCTGCCCCAGGAGCACAGACGGTTCTCCTCGACCGGCCCGGCTGATGAAAGTTGTGCTTGGTGTGTTGTGAGTGTAGGTGTAATTGTGTGTGCTGGTATGTTGACGGGAACCGATCTGGATGACTCGACGACGTCCGGGAGAAGGCACGCGCTGGTATCCCCGGAACTTCACCCTTCTGGAGGCACTCGTAAGGGGTTGTCACCAAATGGGACGGCTACTCTGGTAGTCCTTCAGATGTAAATCACTTTGATAGTTGCGCGCGAATTTCACCGAGTTAGTACGTTCTAATAACGATACCGTTATTGCAACGATTTACGCGGATTGTTCCTTTAGCAAGTTTAGGCGCGAAAAAATACGTCCGTATAGTTCGCAAGAAAAATCCTACTACCTCGCGAGAAGAGCCACGCCGACCCATCCGGCGGCCGAGGGGGCGGGGGAGAGGGAAGGTGCCCTTGATATCGAGGCCAAAAGCGCGCGTTACATACTGCGTTTTTATTGCAAATTTTCCTGCCTAGACAACCCCCCGCCCCGGACATAAGGCATTAAGTCCGCGAGTAGATTGGCAAACGGGACAAGGTCGCGACGGCCCGTTGCAAGACCGAATCTCCGACCAAAACCTCGGCCACTCTAGGCACCCCATCCGTTCCATACGACAATTTAACAATGCGCCCACGGCGCCAATACAAAGGTAGCGCGTTTGGTTCTTTAATCAACACGAGGTCTCCCACCCGAGGAGGCTCCGTCTTGTCAGACCACTTAACGCGCTGCTGCAAAAGATGTAGGTACTCCAGAGACCATCGGTGCCAAAAGCGTTGAGTCATCTGTTGCAGCAGGGCAAACCTGCTAAGCCGTGAAGCACTCGTTTCCCTGAAGGGATACTCGGGCAGAGCGTTAAGAGGCTGGCCAATCAGGAAGTGTCCCGGGGTTAGAACCTCCAAATCATTCGGGTCAGAGGAGAGGGGGCAGAGGGGCCGAGAGTTGAGTACCGCCTCAATTTTACAGAATACAGTGGCCAGCTCCTCAAACGTCAAAATGGCTTCACCAATAACGCGACGGAGATGCGTTTTGGCAACCTTAACCACCGCCTCGAAAATACCGCCCCAGTGGGGACACGCCGGAGGGTCGAATTTCCACTGGATGCCCCTTTTCGACATAGCATTTCCTAAATAAGTCCGGTGGCTGGACAGAAATTCGACAACCTCCTTGAGATACCTATCCGTGCCCTTATAATTCGTCCCGCAGTCAGACCGGATCAAGTCCGGCAAGCCGCGCCGCGACACGAAACGGCCAAGCGTGGCCAAGAAGGCTTCCGTGCTGAGGGCGCTCACCAGTTCCAAGTGAACGGCTTTAGTGGAGAGGCACACGAAGACGCAAAGATAGGCCTTACATGAACGCGCGTTACGAAGGTTAGAGGACTTGACGAGGAAGGGGCCAGCGAAGTCTGTTCCGACCCCAGCGAATGGTCGGATGGCCCTGACGCGGTCGGGCGGCAAGTCACCCATAAGAGGCTGCGATATGGGGGCCTTCAGTTTATAACAGGGGATGCACTTAAAGATGACGCTCCGAATGGTGCGACGACCAGACAAAATCCAAAACTCCCGCTGCAAAATAGCCGACAGGGCGTTACACCCAGCGTGGGCATTCCTAACATGGTGGTGGGTTACCAGCAACCGGACAAGGGCGCCGTCCTTAGGGAGCAGCAACGGGTGTCGAGCCCCGCACGGCAGTTGAGAGTTTTTCAAACGTCCGCCCACGCGCAGCATCCCAGCGTCGTCCAGAAAGAGGTTCAGGCGGGCCAGAGCGCCCTTGATAACGGAGCCACGCTTCAAGTGTTCGATAGCGGGCTCAAAATGCTCCGTCTGGACCATACGGATCCAATGCATCAGTGCTTCCCGACGCTCGCTAGGGGACAAAACGCAATCAGAGAGTCGGTTGGACGGATCTCTCGAATTGTGGACAAAGCGGCGCAGCCAAGCAGTCACTCCTAAGAGCTTATCGAGAGAGCTGTACCGTTCCAGAAGGGAGAGATCCCGAGTGGGCTTATCCTTGCCCACTCCTACTCGGGCCCGTAGGCCCGGCAACTCAGTAGGTTCGGAGTAATTACCCTGGGGCCAGAAGGATTGAGGATCGGATAACCAACCGGGACCCCACCACAATGAGTGGGCAACCAGCGCGGGGGCCTCACAGCCGCGGGAAGCGCAGTCGGCGGGATTCAACTCCCCGGGGACATGTCTCCAGTGGAGAGAAGTCTCAGAACTCTGGATTTGAGACACGCGGTTCGCCACAAAGACCTCAAGATTGTGAGGTGCGGATCGGAGCCAACAAAGTACTATCTCACTGTCCGACCATGCGTAGACGTCCGTAATGTCGATTACAGGCTTCAAGGACGAGTGAACGTGGTTGAGGAGCCGCGTGAGAAGAGCGGCTCCGGACAGTTCCAATTTAGGGATAGTTAAACGGGATCTAATGGGAGCAACCTTGCTTTTGGCGAGTACGAGATGAACTGCAGTATGCCCAGAGGAACTCACAGTCCGCAAATATACGACAGCAGCATAGCCCTTCTCAGAGGCGTCGCAAAACCCATGTAGGGTAACCCTGCATTTCCCTGGAGGTAGGAAGCACCTTGGCATGGAAACCCGGTTGATGTCCGGAAGGGAGGAGAGCATGGAGAGCCACTCTCGCAAGAGGACCCCGCTAATAGGCTCGTCCCAACCCAACCCGGACATCCAGAGCTTTTGCAGAAAGCACTTAGCCAAAAAGATGACCGGGGTGATCCATCCATTCGGGTCGAAGGTGCGAGCTACTGTAGACAGCACGGAGCGCTTGGTCCATGCTTTGGGAGGTGGGTCAAGTTTTACTCTATACGTGAAGGTGTCCTGAACAGGCTGATATTGAATGCCCAGCACAGTCAGCAAATTGGGATTCTCAGGGTGCTCGAACAGATGAGGGTCTTGTTGATCCTCTCCTGGGAGGTCCCTCAAAATGTGTGGGGAGTTCGACAGCCACTTGCGCAACTCATAGCCTCCAGACTTCAGGATGGCAATTAATTCGTCTCGCAAGACCAGAGCCTCCTCGACGGTGGAAGCGCCCGTACACATGTCGTCCATGTAGACCGAAGTCTCTAAGATAGAAGCTCCCCGAGCGTATCTCAGGCGCTCTCTCTCAGCGAGTTCAAGGAGGGTTCGCATGGCGATATACGGGCTGGACCGGAGTCCATAAGTGGTGGTGTTCAACTCAAATACCTGTATGGGATCGCTGGGCTTCTCGCGCCACAATATCAGCTGATATCGGCGGTCATCACGATGTACCACCGATTGGCGAAACATCATCCGAATGTCCGCGACAAAAACCACTTGGTGTCGACGGAATTGAGTCAGGATGTCGGATATGTCCTTGATCAGTTTAGGACCCGAGTGAAGACACTGATTCAGGGACACACCGTTTGATGTGGGGGCGGAACCGTCAAAGACTACCCGAATCCTACTCTCAGGGGTCCTCAAGACCGCATGGTGAGGGAGGAAGTAGTGCTCATGTGAACGCCATTCGAAGTTGGACGGTGACATGTGACCCAGTTCCTGATACTCGCGCATGAACTTGACATATTTGTCGCGAAAGGCTGGGTCACGCCGCATGCGGCGCTCCATGGAAAGCAACCTCTTCTCGGCCAGAGCACGGGATTGACCCAAAGAGGGGCGGGAGTCCAGAAAGGGTAAGCGAGTGACGAAACGACCGTCAACCCGCCGGCCGGTATTGTTCTGGTAGAACAACTCACACTCACGGTCCAGAGGGTCGACTCGAGCTGCATGGGGTGGTTCCTCAATGTCCCAGAATCGCTGGACAGCGTCCGATAGGGACACGCCCACGACGGAGAGAGGGTCGGCCATCAGAGAGGGAGGAGACCACATAACCGGTCCAAAAAAGCTGTGCCCAAATATCGTGGAAATGGCTGACAGGCCATTGGGCTGCAGAGCTCGTATCTCACCTAACAAGAGGGCACCCAGCGTGTCGGCCCCCAGTAACAAATCTATCGGCCCCGGTTGGGCCCACCGAGGGTCTGCCGGTCTCAAAGCCGACGCACAGCGCACAGCGCTGTCATTTATACGAACGTTAGGGAGGAACCCTACAATGTCGTCGAGGACATTTACCTTGACTAAAATACGAAGGTGTTCGCTGTCAGGGCTGAACACCAACTCCGATTGTCCCCTAGGAGCAGGAGGCTCGGCACCTCCGATACCTACCATCGGACGTGATTCAGAGCTCCAGGGGAGCCCCAGTCTTCCCACCAACCGAGTAGAGGCCACACTACGCTGGGAACCCGAGTCCAATAGAGCTCGAACCGTTAAGTGGTCGCCGCTCGGGTTGTAAACCTTCACTGAGGCTGTCGGCAATAGAACAGTTTGACAGGTGGACTGCTGACGACTTATAGGCTCAGTGGAGGCGGCCATGGCGGGAGCTAGGGCGGCAGCCTCCTATCTGGAGCTGCCTCTGTTAGGCCGGCACCCGAACCGGGGGGCCCGAGCGCGGCACTCCGACGGCGTCTCGATGACCCCCGACTGGAATTCCCCGAACGGGCCGACCGAGGGAAACTCGGGGATCCTCGGCTCCAAGGCTCGGGGCCGATACGCAGTCTCCGGAACCCGGTAGTACCGGCACCGGCCAAAGGGGGGCGGGCGGCGTTCCAGTCGCGGCCACTCAGCCAACGGGGGTGAGAAAGGTCTAGCTGACCGCTGAGTGGCCGCGAATCCACTATCAACTCGGGGAGGGGGGGTGAAGACCCCCCCGCCCCTGGGGGAACGACTCCCCGACCGATTGGGGGAGGGGCTCCCTTCAGAAGGAGGGGCGCTGCGGTCCGCCGGTGAGCGCCGAGCATCGCCCGACAGTGGGCGTGGCTGGGCGCCCCCGCCCGTGGGAGTCGGGGGGCTGGCAGGGCCCTGCGAGGACGAGCCGCGCGCACTCAGGCACAAGAGGACGTTGTGGTTGCCCTGGCAGTGCGTGCAGGGCCGCTGGTGCGGGCAGTCTCGTTGTAAATGCCTCTCCAGGCACGAGAAGCACCAGCGGCGCTCCCTGGCGATGGTTCGCCTCGCCTTAGCCGGCTTGCGCAACAACTTCGGGCACGACGCCGGCCGGTGGTCGGATGCTCGACAATAGGAGCAGGGAGGCGCCTCCCGGGCCGCTAGGCCACTATAGGAGGGTACGGGGGGGCGCCCTCCCGCGGGGGCTCCACTCGGCCTCAGGGGGGTGGGCGCCGCCTTGGCCGGCTGACTCCGCCTTTCCCTGGGCACCGCTCGGGAGGAGGCCGGGGGGCCCTCGACGGCGCCTGCTGCGTTCTCCAGCAGCCTGCACTGCTCTTCCAGGAACCGCAGCAGGTCCCTAAAGGGGGGCATATAAGAGGCGCCATCCCCTCCGAACCTCTCCTCAAAATGGAGCCGAAGGTCGAGGGGCAGGCGGGACAGCACTATATGAAGGAGCAGAAAAGACCACTCGTCCACAGGTAAATCCAGCCGCCGCAACGAGTTGCACGCTACGACGACTGGATTCACTATGTCTTCACGTAGTCTAGTCCGGTCCTTCAGCAGCGGGAGGTTCAGCAGCCTCCGAACATGATCGTCCGCAATCCGCCGGACGTTGGCGTACCTTCCAGCGAGGAGGTCCCTGGCGTTTTGGTAGGCGTCGTCCGACAACTTAAGGTGGCCGACGACGCTCAGGGCCTCCCCCTCTAGTGAAGCCAGGAGGTACCCCATTTTTTGGCAGGGGGTCAGGTCCCTCCGGGCGTCCACCAGGCTGTCAAACAGGCCGACGAAGGTCATCCACTCCGAGAGGACCCCGGAGAACCTTGGCAGGTCCAGCGTCGGAAGTCGTCCTAGCAGCTCTGGCTGAGCAGACGGCTTCCGCGGGGACTCGAGAAGGCTACTCAGCCGAGCTTCGCGCTCCCTCTCCGCATCCTTGGCCCCCGCCTCGATCAGGTCGTCCGTCAGCGCGAGGAACTGCTCGTAGTCCGCGCGGCAAGATTCCAGGACTCCCTTTTCCACCTCCAAGTCCTCGAGCTCAGAGTAAGCCTCCTCCACGGCCGCCCTTCGAGCATCGACCTGCTCAAGCCTCTTCCTCAAATTGTAGACCCTGTCCGGTCGGCCTATCAACGCGTGTGCGCTGGTAGCCCAGCGCAGCTCAGTCCGCAGGCAACGGATTAGCATCTTGGGCGAGGACATCACTACTAAATTCAAATTACGACGCGGCTCGAGCACAATTACAACAATAACAAATAAAAATACAAAAAAATTAACAGCTAACTAATGCAGTTCCTATCAAATCGAGTTGGATAGAATGTACACAAATAAGAACAGCTATTATTAAATCAAACACAAGTTAGTACAAAGGAAAAGGTAAATCAAATCAACAATAACAAATACTAGTACGATCAAATCAGGTTCATTTAAATTACGTAAATACAAATTACCACTCTTTAGTTCAAATACAATTTACAATACGAAAGATATGTAACGAAGATACACATCAACAAAAATGCCTTGCTCGGAAATCAACCCTTCGATAAGTAACACACTACCATCCGACAACGACAATTAACCGATTACGTAAAAATAACCATCTACCTACATGACGCAATCTCCCGCTTGCGCGCGAACCGGGTGTGACCTTTCAATTTTACCCGCTAACAGTGAAGCAAGCTAACAAAGGAAGGAATTTTATTATTACGTATAATAATAAAAAGGTATTTTACGTATTACGGACGGGCGTGATTGTAGCCACAAATCCACCCAACGCTCCTGCCACCAAATTATTTAATTTTTATCAAATACTATGGTCGGTGGATCGACCGGGAATCGATCCCAGAACCACGCTCTGCTACCAAATGTTACGGCCAACAGCTGCCCTGCCTCAACAGGAGTTGGATCCTTCGCGGCCCATAGACGAAGGAGCCACGGGCAGATGCAGGTCGGGCGTTCCTACGCCGAGGGTCAAAGGTTTCTGATGAACACACGAGGGGAAAGGTCACGAGAATAAATGCACTTACCTGCCCCAGGAGCACAGACGGTTCTCCTCGACCGGCCCGGCTGATGAAAGTTGTGCTTGGTGTGTTGTGAGTGTAGGTGTAATTGTGTGTGCTGGTATGTTGACGGGAACCGATCTGGATGACTCGACGACGTCCGGGAGAAGGCACGCGCTGGTATCCCCGGAACTTCACCCTTCTGGAGGCACTCGTAAGGGGTTGTCACCAAATGGGACGGCTACTCTGGTAGTCCTTCAGATGTAAATCACTTTGATAGTTGCGCGCGAATTTCACCGAGTTAGTACGTTCTAATAACGATACCGTTATTGCAACGATTTACGCGGATTGTTCCTTTAGCAAGTTTAGGCGCGAAAAAATACGTCCGTATAGTTCGCAAGAAAAATCCTACTACCTCGCGAGAAGAGCCACGCCGACCCATCCGGCGGCCGAGGGGGCGGGGGAGAGGGAAGGTGCCCTTGATATCGAGGCCAAAAGCGCGCGTTACATACTGCGTTTTTATTGCAAATTTTCCTGCCTAGACAACATCACAAAGCAAAGTGACGCGCCAGTAAGTTGCAACATATGTCACTCAGATTCTTCACCATTTTATTAGGAAGATATGTATGTCTAATACATAGGATAAAAAGTAATGCTAGAGAATCAAATATTCTTTCATTGGCATAGAAAATGTGCTCCACACTCAAGCCATCATGACCCGGAGACTTTCCTCGCTTCGTACTATGAAGTACTTTTGTGATATCACTAGTGCAGAAGGTTAAAACCGCCGCGTTAGAGCTTGCCGACTGAGTAAGGGGAATACTCTCCACGTGAATTGGATTTATTGAGAAATGATTAGCAAACATGTTAGCTATGCCCTTTTTGTCATCTACTCTACGCATGTTGTAGGCTTTTGTCGCTTTTTGCAAAATTTTTATTTGCTCTACAATGACAATTTCCTTAAGGATGTTGATTATGATCATCTCTTGATTATTTAGGCATAATTTTAATTTATTTTTAAAAGCCCTAGACTTTGTTACCATATCATCGTAAATTTTTCCGTTAACCGGTTTTCCAGCATTTGTCCATTCTTTAAAATACAATCGTGTTTTTGCGTATAATTCTAGCACATGATAATTCCAGCCAGCGACCTGCCTCTTACCCTTTCGGTGACCTTTTGGAGCATCAGACGCATTTAATTGACTATTCAAAGCTGCATATTGTAAAATATCAATAATATCATTATATAACCTATCAATAAAATTTCAAGAACATTTTTATCGCAATTAAAATTATCACAATATTCACACAGACTAGGTAGTAGTATAGTAAATAGTAGTATATATATAGTAGTTAATTTCTTATAAAAAAGTAATGAATTTTTTTTTAATTTTATCAGAAGTTTTGAGACCCCATCTAATTTTATTAATAGGAACACATTAATTAATTGTGTTGGTAAAAGTTTTATTTCATATTAAATTTTTGTCACAGTCAATGTAAATGGGTAAATGGTCAAAACAACTTACTCTATTGTTCACTTTTACATTTAATATAATTTTTCTTGCTACTGAAGTAGCCAGGCAGTGATCTAACCATTTAACCGTTCCATGAGCTTCGTTTAAAAAAGTGAATGTTTTGGAGTTGATCCCTAATATATCTATATCATTACAGTTCCAAGTTTGTTCTACACAATAAGTTAACATTTCAGCCCCAAATCTAGCTAAATCTATCTATCTAGTAGGATGTGCATTATAATCCCCAACCATAAATACAGCCTCGACCTTACACTCATAAATTATTGCACTTATACTGCTCAAAGTATTTGTGAACTCTGCAAAATTATCTTCAATGTCTACAGGCATAACACGTTTATGAATAATATTTGGCGGTTATCAAATGATAGTTTTATAACTGCTAGTCTCTTACTATTGAATACCACGATATCAAATTCGAATAGAGATTTGCGCTAAAATATGGTTAGGCCTCCATAAGGCCGACAACGTAATATGTCTTTCGAAGAGTCTAGGGATAACTTTGAGAAGGAAGCAAAGCTATCGTCTATTTTACTAGCAAATTCAAGGTCGTTTTGTAAGAGCTACATCTCTTGAGAAGCTATTATAACTACTTCTTTACATAACAACCTAATATGGTTGATTTTTTTACAACTATAGTTATACGCGGTAGAGCCATGCTACAGCTATATCAATAAGTACAGTTGTAGCACGAATGGGTTGGCTCGACCGGGGAAGGACCACACTCTTACAGAATACCAGCGTAAAATAGCAGCTTAATACTGCTGTGTTTCGTTTGGTGAGTGTAGAGAACCGAAGAACCTTTTTACTGGAAAAGAGGCATTCCATCATAGTCCTCATGGCTGACAACGCATCTGCATTTTATTCGCAAACGAGGATAGATGTAGATGTCTATGGACCATAGCAAGCACTTAACATCAGGTGGAATGTGTACAGCCCTTCACAAGTCCACTGCTGAACATAGGCCTCCCCCAAGGAATGCCACAAAGCACGGTCCCGAGCCACCTGCATCTTGTTCACTCTATCTAGTGGGGGACGTCCTAACTTCGCCTACTGATACGAGGCGGCTATTTGAGAACCTATTTTCCCTATCGGTTGTCGGTTCTTCGAGCTATATGGCCGGCCCATTGGCACTTCAGCTTACTCATCAGTTAGACTATGTCCGTTACTCTGGTTCTACTGCAGATATCCTCATTTATAAGTTTATTACGCAGAGAAACCCCGAGCATAGCCCTCTCCTTAGCTCGCTGAGCGACCTTGAGCTTCCTTATATGGACCGCAATAAAAGACCACGTTTCAGAAAAAGTCATCACTGACAATACGCACTGGTTGTACAATCTTGTTTTCAAGTTTTGAGTATAGCTGACGTGAAGATTTTTTTATAGGAGAGGCGGCAAACGAGTATACGGCTCACCCGATGGTATGTGACTACCGCCGCCCATGAACAAGGTAATTGCAGGTGCAACGCATTGCCGGCCTTTTAAAAAGGAGTAAGCTCTTTTCTTGCAGGTCCCTAAGTGGTATCGGTCCGGAAAAATCGCCGGTAGTAAATTATTCCACAGACATGTCGTAATCTTCCGAACGCTACCGAGACGTGTTGAATCCGTCGATTCACCTCTCGCTCGAAGTTGGACTTATCTAGTCGTATCCTTTCCAGTTCAGTAGCTTGAAAACGACTTCCAATGCAGCGGTGAAGAGTTTGGGAAATATAACGTCACCCTGTCTTCTTACACCCCTATTCAGTTGGATAGGTTTCGTACTCTGTTTCTGTACTCGGATAGCCAACGTAGTCCTACTGTACAAACACTTCATCACTTCGATATACCGACAGTCAGCTTGGCACCGCTGAAGGGACTGTAGTACCGCCCAAATTTCGACGGATTAAGGGCTTTCTCATAGTCCACATACACAAGACAAAGTGGCAGATTTTACTCTTCGGTCTTCTGTACAATTTACCGAAAGGTATATATGTGGTCTATGGTGCTAAAGCCTTTTCGGAAGCCGGTTTATTCGAGAGGCTGGAAGTCGTCAAGTTTGCGTGTGAGACGATTCGTAATGACTCTCGAAAACAGCACGTAGATGCGAGTCAGAAGGGGAATCGGTCTGTGGTTCTTCAAGAGAGCATTGTCGCCTTTCTTAAAGAACCAGACCACCGCACTTCTGCTCCACCTCTCTGGAGTAATGCCACCATGAAAGACAGAATTAAAGAGCTTCTAAAAAACTTCAAGTATTGGTTTTCCACTCGCTTTCAGAAGCTCCGCTGTAATTCCATCCTTGCCTGATGCCTTGCCGTTTTTAAGGTGCTGGAGAGCCATTCTAATCTCGCTCAGACTGATGTCTGTGATATCATGGAAATAGTGTCGGATAAGATTTGCTCTTGGATCGTTACTCACACTCGCGTTATTTTGGGTATATACATTAAATTTTCGTAAAAATACTGAGAGGCCAAAGTTAAAGTTAGTCCAGGTTTTATTTTTAAATATTAATTATTTCTCTAAGAGACTCTTTCGGACTTAGATTATAAATTTATTTCACGGCTCTCTTCTGCAAAAAAAAGACGATTGCGGTGATACTACATTATACTATGGAAATAATTAAAATAAAGTAATCTAGTTGTCTTGCTTTTAACTTTTAAAGTATATTAGCTAGTTTAGATATTTAAAAATATGGGAATTCCACTGAAGCTTCACGTCAACTTTAATTCTGAGAAAAATAGTAAATTCAACAAGACTCAGCCCCTCCACCTGAACATTGACTATGTTCAACTGAACTGTACTGCAATCCGTACAAACTAAATATTGCGTAAATTGAAGATTTGTGAATTCCATAAAATAATTATTATTACATTTTATTTAGAAATATGTTTCTAAGCAAACATATATAGCATTAAATATTATTCTATTGATTTATTTAATTTAATATTTAATATTTATTTATTTAATGACAACCTTTTTACATAAGTTCATTGAATTGTATAAGAAGATTATAAATTTTAAATAAATAATTGTATGATAATAATAATGAAAGATAGACATATAAGCAAAAATTAAATAATAATTAAAAAAAAAATCTAAATGTGTTATGTTAATAGTAGTACTCTGAGCTAAATGTCATGTATTTTATTTTTATTGATTTTATTTAATTTTTATATAAATAATTATGTTATCATTTGATCTAGGGAATCTGAATTGAATTGTTGTATAATATTTCAAAGCTGAAAAATCATTGTAATGCATGGAATTAAAGGCTTTTTTATTTTTTTTTTATTTTATTTATTAACTAGCTGTGCCCGCGGCGTAGCTCGCGAATATAGGTTTTACTTAAAGAATTTGACGTTTAGGGTAAGAGAATATTAACCGATTTATATCATTACTCTATGAATAAGTGGTAACAAAAAACAAAAAACTAAATCTTGCATCTGCTCTGAAGATTAAAAATTTTGAATAATTCGGAATTTCTGAACGCATCGTTAATCTAAAAAAATGTCAGTATGGTGAGTCAAACTTAATTGTCAAGTGTCTCCTGTAATGTCACAATGGTCACTGCTTTCGCTTTATTTTGTAGTGTCGTTGTCGGTTGTCGCATAATAACTATTCTACGTAAATTGATATTCAAGTTAATTGTTACTTTTCCCTTGCTGTGTATACCCACATAATTTTAAAACAATGTGTAACTATCTACACATATACAAAAACCATCGATAATGGTCAACATCGATGTTTTGAGTGGCCTAAACATCGAACATCGATGTTGAGCTAGCGATGCCAACATCGATGTTATTATCCCTATCTTAAAACTGAAGCCTGAGCCGTGGTAGCTCAGATGGTTAGCGCTCGCTGTAAGCTTCACAGTACTCGAGCAACCCGGGTTCGATCCCCGCCGGCACCAATGAAATTGTCAATTGCAATTTTAAGTGCTGATTTACCACGTGCTCGGCGGTGAAGGAAAAAATCGTGAGGAAACCTGCATGTTTGAGAAATAAAAAATAATATTTCGATGACATGTGAAGTTCGCCAACACGTATTGGGGCAGCGCGGTGGACATTTCCTTGCCCTAAAACCCTCTCAGAAATGAGAGGAGGCCTGTGCCCAGCAGTGGGACGTAAATAGGCTGCAACTTTACTTTACTTAAAACTGAAAAAAAAGTTATTTGGTATTAGAGTGATTCTGGCTATAAAACAATATCACCATCACGACATTTATTGCAATTTTGCTACTTTTAGTTGAGTTTTGTTGAATAATTAAATATTTCAATACCTCTGTATATATACCTTACAGGCTTACAGCTTCGTCAGGCTCATGGACATAAATTATTACAGTGAGTCTCAATACGATTCACCTGCGAAAAATCTTAACACCGCAATTCAGAAAAGGTTGTAATTTGTACAACGCCATCTATTACGTTCTTTGTGAGAAAACATACTTTTTTAATTTAAGGAAAACATATTTTTACTGTGTTTTAAGTACTATAATAGAACGATACGAAATATATTATAATAGAACGTTTTTTTTACACACGAATCTTTTTATTACTATTTTTGGGATTTTGTGGCGCCATTAAACAAATTCGAACCTACATTTCAAAATAATAATCATGACTTTCGATAGAATTAACCAATATCAATAAAACAAAGATTAAATGAACTTGATAATACGCTTTATGATTTTCTTAAGGATTTCATTGAAAAAAAAAAGATGTTTACTCAAAACGTCATGCGTCCATAAACAAACAGACAGACCGTCAGATAGTACAATTCTAAAAATTATAAAAATGTACTTATTTAATGATTTACAGTCCCAATAATGATTTTAGTCGCAAATTAATATACTATACAATATTCAGAAACAGACATAACATGTTATTACCATTTTTATTATATGTATAGATTTAAGAGAGATGGCGCTGTTAACATCAATTCTAAAAATAAGAGATTAATTCACACGATTGATACAATAAAAAACATAAAAGAACTTATAAATCAGTGCCTGCATAGTAAGCAAAAAAGAAAGTTTGATCCTCGCCGAAAAATGAAATTGTTAATAGCTCTTAAAATTTGATTTATCACATAGAGTACTCGGCGGTAAAAAAATAAAAAATAAATGAGATTGTCAACACGCAGTAGGGCAGCGTGTCATTAATATAAAGGTTAGAAGCAAATATGAAACTCAACTACAGGAATAAATTTTAACCTGCCTTTTTGTATCACATTTATTCCACACCACCATCTATCGAAGAAATGGGTTAACTATTGTGCTTCAGATTTAGTTAATAAGGTTAATATATTTTTGTATAATATATTTAATACGTTCTTTAATACTTTTGTTTACTGCGTTTTAGATATACATAATTATATCATTATTTTACATAATTTAACTATGATTTATGATATGATATTAGTTTAAAATGCACTTGATGACTCAAACAAAGCCACCGTTGAGCAAATTCGTACCTATACTTCCCTACCCATACTTTAGAATATTTATCATAACTTTTGATGGAATGAACTGATTTTAATGAAATAAAGACTAAATGTAACCCGAAGATACACTTTATAATTTCCTTAACAATTCTTATGATATAAATTAGTACTTTATACGTGATACGTTAACAAACAAACAGACAGACAGACAGACAGACAGACAGACAGAAAATTCTAAAAATGGTAGAAATGTATTTAATTACTTATTTTTAGTATCCCTCAATCACTTTTATTACAAAAATATAAAATGTACAGACATCTGCTATTTACAGTTTTATTATATGTATAGAATAGATTATTATTACATTTTATTTAGAAATATGTTTGCTTAGATTAAATTAAGATATTTTATATTAAATTCTTATATTTATTTTACATTAATATCTTATTTTATATCAAATTAAAGTCTTCGCACATGCGCGACTACTACTCCCGCGCATAGCGAAGACATAAAGTAGGACACAATTTTTGTTTGGAATGGCTTCTCACTAGTTTTTACCTGTTTTACGTTTAGTGTTGTTAATTTAAAATATTTCAAATTGTTTATTTTGATATGTTTTTAATTAGTAAGGAGTAATTAGTAAGTAGTAGTAAGATGTGGTTGCGTACTTAATTCGGTATAGCATTATTCACTTTGTCATATTTCAACCATTGTCGTTTAAGTCTAAAAATCAACGAACAATTATCAATCAAATAAACCTATATTATGGTTATTCCGTACCAGATAAAGTATGACATTAATATAAACTAAGCAGGAAAGGGCTAAGAGTTGAGCCTTGAGGGACACCCACGTATTGATAGTAATGACCCGAAAAAACTGCTACTATAATAACTCTTCCTTAAAAACAATTGTTTGCGTTCTATTATTTAATATGTTATTACACGATAATGAGGTATAATTAAGATTTTGTATAATGTCACACATCTTCTGTGTTCTCCCATACACAAAAAATATGTTAATCAGCTCGACACCGGCGTCAGTTGTCGAGCGACCCTTGTAAAACCAAACCTGTGTTTATGGATCAATTTGTATACATTAAATTATGTTTTCCTACATCGCCAAACATATTAATTATTACTCGTTAAATCACAGAGAGCAAAACATTTAAGCCAGTTTAAATTTTTTGCTCTCTGTTCATGGTCTGTAGTAGCAAGAAATTTAAAATAGTTTAAATATTTTACTCTCTGTTTATGGTCTGCAGCAGGCACTTGCATCAGGAGGACAACGGTCCATCCATCTCGCATCCAGCATCTCGCGAGTCGTGTTTGTTCACATTTCACTATTTAAAAAAGCCCACTAATTTGTTAATGCAATTTGTAATTTACTTATTACAGACATTAATTTCGATTTTCTTTTTATTTCCCAGGAGTCAATCTTAAAATAGTCATGGAAGCTATAATTATAAAATGAACCTTTTAAATAACACATTGATAATCCACTGTAAACAGCTTTAATAGTGCGTATTACTATATTGAGATAACAATGTCGGAAGTAAGCTAGGATCGATGGTAGGAAGTAAACAAACCTTGTACTACGCAACCTCTTTTTATGAAACACTTTTCCTTTCTCGATGTTTAATATTGTTAAGAATTATTTTACTGTTAAAAATATTATATTGTTAAAAATTATTGTTATTATTGCAGGGTGAGTAAAATCCCAAATAGGATGGGAATATATTTTTCACTCACACAGCAAGTGATTTACCAAGTGCTTGACGATAAAGAAAAAGATCGTGTGAAACCTGCTTGTCCGAGAAATAAGAAAAAAATGTTTCGAAGACATGTGAAGTTCGCCAACACGCTCTGGAGCAGCTCGGCGGACACTTCCTTGCCCTAAAACGCTCTCAGAAATGAGAGGAGGCCTGTGCCCAGCTGTGGGACGTATATATGCTGTTACTTTAACTTTTATGTCTAGCTACTGATGCGTCACCCTTTTCTTTTCCGAACTTGGCTGACACAATACTGTACATAAGCTGCACTAAAAGTATCGGGAATGGAATATTTCCACTGTTCCTGTCATATTAAAATCTTTTTAATTGAAAACTCCTTGGTTTTAAAAATCGAATACCATTTATTTATTTAAAAAAAGATTCTCGGTCTTGCCACAAGGTTTTGTCAAACTTGTTTAGTCGTTGAGAAAATGGAATTGACTCGAGAAAATTCAAGAGCGATGATTTATTATGACTTTCGAAGTGGTTTAACACAAAAACAGTGTGTTGACCGGATGATTTCTGCATTTGGTGATGAAGCCCCATCCAAAACCACAATTTATCGCTGGTTTGCTGGATTTCAACGTGGACGTGTCAAGCTCAGTGATGATCCCCATCAAATTCGTCCAAAAACTGCAGTCACCCACGAAAACGTTGATGCTGTGCATAAGCTGACTGAGGAAGATCGACATGTGACATACCGCGAAATTCAGGCAACTTTAGACATTCGCATGAGTCAAATAAAAATAATCTTACATGAACAATTAGGTGTAAATAAGTTGTTTTCCCGATGGATACAGCATTCGCTCTGTGAAGAGCAAAAAGCGGCTCGCGTTATTTGGTGCGTCAGAACTCTCGAAAGATTCCATGCAGGATTCTCAATTGCTGTATACAACATCGTATCAGGTGACGAATTCTGGATATACGCGTACGAACCCGAAACAAAAAACCAGTCACGAGTTTGGGTGTTCGAAAATGAGTTAAAGCCAACAAAAATGGTTTGTTCACGGAGTGTTGCAAAAAAATGGTGGCCACGTTTGTCTCCAAAACCGGCCATGTTACGACTATTCCTCTTGAGGGACAAACAACGGTTAATGCAGAATGCTAGCATTTGTTTGCCACAGGTCGTTTCTGAACTCCGTAAAGAGAACTGCAACCGCCGCATCATCCTCCATCACGACAATGCGAGTTCTCACACCGCACACAGAACAAAAGAGTTTTTAGAGCCGTACAGCCCCGACCTAAGTCCTAATGATTTCTATACTTTCCCTAAAATAAAGAATAAATTGCGTGGACAGAGATTTTCATCACCTGAAGAAGCTGTGGACGCCTACAAAACGGCCATTTTGGAGACCCCAACTCCCGAATGGAATGGTTGCTTCAATGATTGGTTCCATCGTATGGAAAAATGTGTCAAACTTCGCGGAGAATACTTCGAAAACCAATAAATACATTTTTAAAAAGTAATGTTGTGTCACTTCCTTGATTCCCGAAAGTTTCATTTCCGCCCTCGTATGTCTAGAATTTAACGCCACAAATTTTACAAAATAGCTGACTTGCCATTGATCCTTATTGCTCGGGCGTAATATCTACTGAAATGCCAAGTTTCGGGAGTGTTCTGGCATAAACGTGATGCAACCAGTAACTGACTGTCTCAAGGTTGTAATAATATTATTTTAAGTAGGCTAACAACACATGGCTTTGTTCGACAGGGTTAAAGTATGATGATTTATGTAAATATGGAAGAAAACTAGACTACTTTGGTGTCAGGGTTGCTGATAATAATAGTTGAAGATCTTTTATGCAGCACAAAATTGCAATTAAAATTACCATGGTGTCGGCGGAGATCTAATTTGCTTGCATTCTATTAAGTATTAAGGCAAGGCAAATTATTGAACGTGGTAGAGCCACGCTGCACGCTGCAGTTATATCATTTGTAGCACGAATGGGTCGGCTCGACCATGCTCTCACAGAATACCAGCGTAAAATATATATATATATATATATATATATATATATATATATATATATATATATATATATATTATAGGATAGGGTGAAAACGAGCACACAGTCCACCTGATGGTAAGTGGTTGCTGCGGCCCATAGACATCTACATTTATCCTCAATAAAGAATCAAAATGCAGATGCGTCGTCATCCGTGAGAACTAATATGGAATGCCTCTTTTCCAGTAAAATGGGTTTCCGGTTCTCTTCACTCACCATACGAAACACAGCAGTGTCGAGCTGCTATTTTACGCAGGTATTCTGTGAGAGCGTGGTCCTTCCCCGGCCGAGCCGACCCATTCGTGCTACAACTATACTACTAATATAGCTGCTGCATGGCTCTACCATGTAAAAAAAATAGCGGTTTAATGCTGCTATATGTGTAGAGAACCAGAAACCCTTTTTACTAGAAAATAGACATTCCATACTAGTTCTCAGGGGTGACACATTTTGGTATTCTTAATTGTAGATAAATGTAGATGTCTATGGGCCGCAGCATCCACTTACCATCAGATGGACTGTGTGCTAGTTTGTCACCTTTATTCTATAAAAAATGCGTCCTGAGCAAACACGGAATACCACAAAATTTTTACATTTACTACATTTAAAAACCTGCTTATTATAAATAGTAGGGGTCATAAAATGTAAAATGCGGTTTTACAAATATTAAAAAAAAGTTAATCAGGTTCTAATTATATAGTTGTGCATAGAATGGATTTGGTTTTTGACCAATTATCATAACGTTCACAAAAATAACTACCGCCACCTACTTTTTTTTTCGGGGCAAACGAGCATGCGGCTCACCTGATGGTAAGTAACTACCGCCGCCCATGAACAACTGCAACACCAGGGGAACCAGGGGAATTGCAGATGCGTTGCCGACCTTTTAAAAAGGAGTAGGCTCTTTTCTTGAAGGTCCCTAAGTCGGTCCGGAAAAATCGCTGATGGTAATTGATTCCACAAGGAAGTCGTGCGGGGAAGAAAACATCTTCTAAATCGCACAGTGGTGGACCGCCAATCATCCAGATGGTGTGGATGGTATCGGGAGTTCTCCCGCGATGTGTGTTCGTGAAATTTGGCGGCTGGGATTAATCCGAACAATTCCTCAGAGCACTCCTCGTGGTAAATGCGAAAGAAAATGCAAAGGGATGCAACATCTCTTCGCAGTGCCAATGAATCGAGCCGATCGGAAAGGACTCGGTCGTCGACGATTCGAGCCGCTCTGCGCTGGATGCGGTCAAGTGGAAGGAGCTGGCACTGGGGAGCCCCTGCCCAAAGATGGGAACAGTATTCCATGTGAGGCCGAACCTGCGCCTTGTAAAGTTGTAGGCGGTGTGCCGTGATGAAATACTGTCCTGCTCTGCTGAACACGCCAACCTTTTTAGAGGCCAATTTGGCCTTCTCTTCTAAGTGACCACGAAACTGCACGTCACTCGATATGTCGACTCCGAGGATACCGATACTGGCTGAGGCAAGAAGGGGAGTGCCTAGAAACTGAGGAGATACGACAAAGGGGTTCTTTTTAGCGGTAAACGCGCAAACTTGTGTCTTCTGAGGATTAAATTGGACTAGATTTAGTCGCCCCCAATCCGAGACTTTGTTCAGCAAAGACTCGACTTCAGACACAAGTTTGTTCCGGTACTCAGCGACGTTTTCCCGAGAAATATTGGCACGGCCGGTGAATAGAGCATCACCAGTGCTGTCATCCGCATAGCAATGAATGTTACCAGTTAGCAACATATCATTGATGTGCAGAAGAAACAGCGTTGGTGATAGCACGCAGCCTTGTGGAACACCAGCGTTAATAGGCTTGTAGTAGGAGCATGCACCGTCTACAACGACCTTGATGCTCCGATCTGCAAGGAAGCTGGTGATCCAATTGCACAATTTCTCGGGAAGCCCATAGGAAGGGAGCTTCGAAAGAAGCGCTTTGTGCCAAACCCGATCGAAGGCCTTCGCAATGTCCAAACTAACGGCCAACGCCTCCCTCTTGGACTCTACTCCCTCCGCCCATCTATGGGTCTGGTAGACCAGAAGATCACCAGCTGATCGACCCCGACGAAAAACGTATTGGCGGTCACTAATCAGCTGATGATCCTCAAGGTACCGCATGAGGTGGCAGTTAATAATGGATTCCATTATTTTGGAGAACAAGGAGGTGATGGCGATAGGCCTGTAGTTGGACGGGTCTGAGCGGTCGCCTTTTTTAGGGATCGGGTGGACAAAAGCTGTCTTCCATGAACTCGGGACTACGCCTTGGGAGTAGGAGTGCCGGAAAACACGCATTAGGACCGGTGCCAACTCCGGAGCACACGTCTTCAGCACAAATGGGGGGATTCCGTCAGGCCCACTCGACTTCTGGATGTCCAGGGAGAGGAGTGCTTAGCGAACCGAGCGCTTTGAGAACAGCATATCCGGCATGGAGCACTCACACCGCGAGATGGTCGACGGTGTTTTCCCCCCGTCATCAAGAGTCGAGTTGGACGCAAAAAGGGAGCCTAAAAGGTCGGCTTTGTCTTCTGCGGCTTGGGCCAGTGAGTCGTCCTCCCTGTGCAGAGATGGTAGTGATGGCTAACAGAAATTCCCTTGGACAGCCTTGGCGAGAGACCAGAATGCACGGGTTCCCGAAGGAAGGCGAACTAGTTTCTCGCCAATTCTGCCTATGTGCTCTGACTTTGCCTTAGCAATAACTCTTTTATAGGACCTGGAGGCGAAGTTATACTTCTTTTTAAGTGTGCTGGTGTTTACATCCCGAGTCGCCGAAGCCGCAGCCCAGGCTTGATAACACTCCTGCTTACTGCGTAATGCAGTCTTACAGGAGCGACCAAACCAAGGCAAAGTCATAAACAGATCTCCCCGCATGATCGGTTAAACGTGAACCGAGCCGTTCGGCGTGGTGGGCGTTAAAATCGCCAAGGATCACGATCGCTGCGGATGGGACCTGTTGTAGCAAGGAATCTGTAGGTATTTGGACGTGGTCGATGAGTCGGTCTGTTTCGGCATTACCGCTATGGGACTTATAGAGGCACCCGTAGACGCGCGAATGGTCGTCGCTGTCTACGCGTAACTAAAGGATGGACAGGTCCGAACCTTGAAGACTGCCGAGACGTCGAGAACAGATGTCCTCTCTGACATACACGCAAACTCCAGCCCGAGGCACAAAGGAGTGCTCCAATTTGTACCCCGAGCAGGACACCTGCGTCTCGGTCAGAAAGAGCAAGGCCGGCTTCGCCGTCTCGAGATGGTAGTGGACGGCATTTAGGTTCGAGTGAAGTCCCCTGTTGTTGCAGAAATTCACGGATAGCGTGGCAGGGCTCGCTTTGGTATTATTGCTCATGTTGATTGTGGGGGGGGGGGGGGAGTTGGGCCTCTGGCCACCTGCACTCACCAGACGGAACGCAGAAGCAGAGATTCTACTTCACTTCGGTACTCTGTGAGGTCGTGGTACCAACCCGGCTCGAGCCGGCCCATACGTGCAACAGCAAAAACTGTCGCGTGGCTCTACCACCGTTAAACTTTACTTACCTTATATCAACACAAACATTACACCATTTCATTGATAGAAGCTAGTTGAATCAATATTCCCCATTACCGGTGCGTCGTGATTTTTACAATAAACCTAATTATTAAACAAAGAGTATGTATTAAATTTTTATGTTCCCAACGAAATTTTGTGTGCAGATTCCCTAAGATTTTGAAAAGAATTATGGTGAACTAGCTGTGCCCGCGGCGTAGCTCGCGTATACAGGTTTTACATAAAGAATTTGTCGTTTAGGTAAGAGAATATTAAACGATTTATTTCATTACTGTATCAATAAGTGGTAGGTAACTAAATAAATCATTACCATCAAAATTCTAAGTCGTTTATGATAGAGCTTCTGTGTAAACGACGTTAGAAGTAGGCTTAGCCGGGGTGTACACAAAAAGGTTACGGGGGCTACTAACGCGGGAAAAGCAACATAGAGTTGGCCATGTGCAAAACAGTCAGTACTGAGGTACACTCCTACAACGCGTAAACTTTGACCTTGCGCTTTATTTACGGTCATCGCATAACACACGCTCACTGTAACTGGGAACTGAACGCGCTTAAAACTGAAAGGAAAGTTTTTTCTTAATAGAGGGTTTTCGGGCAGTGCTGCCAGATAAAAAAAAACTCATTCAGCTCTAGGACAACACAAAAAGCGCTAGATTTCATGAAAACAGCGCTTTAAAAAAGCCCTAGATTTCGCGCTAAATTAACTACAAACAAAGTTTGTGTTTTTTTATATAATCATAATAAAGAAAACAACATTAATTTTTTTTTCTGGCAATATTTTTTTGATGTATCAATACTTCGCAGGATATCAACTTATAATTATGGCAATTGCTGTCAACAGTAGTTAGTACTATACGAACAATAAAAATGTCATTAATTGTTTTAAAGTGCAATGTATTTCGCAACTTAGTTTTAGATGTCAGCATCTCATTGCGGTTGCTACACAGTTTCTTTGTGTTATAACTTCTAAGTAACTTTTAACTTAGCTGTGCTCTAAGCAACTGACTGAAACTGAATAAAGCAAAATAAATGCGTTGCCAAAACCATGAACGAAAACTTTAATAAAGGGGATTTCCCCGCTTATAGTCGTCGGTAAAAAAATCAAGTTGATCATACTAAAGGGGAAGCCAGGAGATCCATAGCACAGGGTATCCTAGTTTGGACTCGTCTCCCATGCTCTTTGTTTTGTGGAAAAAATATGTTTGAAAAAGATAAACTGCAATGTACTATTTGCGGGAAAAAATAATAAAGGTCATTATTATTATTATCGGTAATGTGGACTAACAGTGCTGCTATAAAAGAGTTAATAACCCGCTAGTCGCTAAAATATTGAAATGTGTGCTAAATACACCAAAAAGCGCTCGATTAAGCTAGGTGCTAAAATTTCGAAATGCGCGCTATACATTCCAAAAAAGCGCTAAATCTAGTTCCCAAAGCGCTAAAATGGAAGTACTGATTTTGCGTATATTATAAATACAATATCACGACATTTCGTTGCAAAATTTTTATTTTTGGTCGGGTTCCGTTGTATAGCTTCGATGGATACAAATTTCTTCAGTAAGTCTCAATACGATTCATCGGCGAAAAATCTCAATATAGCAATTCAGAAAAGTTTGTAAATTGTACAACTCCATCTATTACGTCCTTTGTGTGAGAAAACATCCTTTTTAAATCTCTTGTATAAATATATTAATTATTATTGAACGTTTTTTTTACACACAAATCTTTTTATTACTATTTCTGAGATTTTATGGCGCCATTGAACAAATTCGAACCTACATTTCAAAATAATAATCATTACTTTCGATAGAATTAACCAATTTTAATAAAACAAAGATTAAATGTAACTCGAAGATACGCTTTATGATTTTCTTAACGATTTCTTTGAAAATAAAAGATGTTTACTTTAGACGTGATGCGTTCATATAATAACAGACAAATAGACAGACAGACAATTCTAAAAATTATAAAATGTTCTTATTTAATTATTTTCAGTTCCCCATAATGATTTTAGCCACCAAAATATATATTATACAATGTACAGAAAGAGACACAACATGACTGTTATCATCATTTTTATTATATGTATATATTTAGAGAGAGATGGCGCTGCTAACATCAATTCTAAAAATAAAAGAGATTAATTGACGCGATTGATACATTATATAAAACGCAAGAGAACTTATAAATCAGTGCCTACACAGTAAGCAAAAAATAAAGTTTGACTCTCGCCAAAACCAACGCAATTGTTAATAGCTCTTTTAAAATTTGATTTACCACATAGAGTACTCGGCGGTAAAGAAGAAATTGAGTTTGTCAACACGCAGTAGGGCAGCGAGTAATATAATAAAGATTAGCAGTAAATATGAAAACTCATCTACAGGAGAAAACCACATTGCAATTGCATTACATTTTCACAACACCACCATCTATCGAAGAAATGGGTTAACTATTGTGCTTCAGATTTAGTTAATAAGGTTAATATATTTTTGTATAATATATTTAATACGTTCTTTAATACTTTTGTTTACTGCGTTTTAGATATACATAATTATATCATTATTTTACATAATTTAACTATGATTTATGATATGATATTAGTTTAAAATGCACTTGATGACTCAAACAAAGCCACCGTTGAGCAAATTCGTACCTATACTTCCCTACCCATACTTCAGAATATTTATCATAACTTTTGATGGAATGAACTGATTTTAATGAAATAAAGACTAAATGTAACCCGAAGATACACTTTATAATTTCCTTAACAATTCTTATGATATAAATTAGTACTTTATACGTGATACGTTAACAAACAAACAGACAGACAGACAGACAGACAGACAGACAGAAAATTCTAAAAATGGTAGAAATGTATTTAATTACTTATTTTTAGTACCCCTCAATCACTTTTATTACAAAAATATAAAATGTACAGACATCTGCTATTTACAGTTTTATTATATGTATAGATTATTAATATTATCCAAAACACAAGTCTACGCGTAATACGAAGCGATCAAGGAGGGCCGATTATTCTACGAAGACAACATTCATTCCGAACTGCCCTTGGCCTTTCCAACAGAAGGAAATATCGAAAAAGTGAAAGAAATTGTGCTCGAAAGTCGCCATTCTAACTTAAGGGAGCCCATTCGTTCGATTTTTGTGGATAAATTAGGCATGAGACGCGTCACCGCTCGGCTCCAACCAAAAGAGCTAAATATTTCACAAGAACAGTACCGGAAACAGACCTCTTTAGACATGCCAGATTGCGTCAATTATGGTCACAAATTAATGGAACATATTATAACTGGTTATAGTAGGCTTATAAATTTGAAATGCAAACACTGCAAATACAACTGCGTCAAAGTAGCTAAAAAGACAAGATGATGCTAGTTTTCTTTAATATTCGTGGTTTAGTTCATCTTTAATTTGTAGTGGAAGGACAGAACATTAATATAGAATAATATTTAGCGATATTGAAGTCAGGAATATCATCGACAACGGTCAAAACTATGGAACAACAATGCGTGGATTTTGTACAACGATAATGCACCATCGTAGAGAGCAGCAATTTTCAACCGTGTTTGAAGTCAAAACGCGACAAATATCATTAATCAACTATCTTTTTGTTTCCAAAAGTAAGGTTGTCTTTTCGTAGTACCCGCTTAGAGACAATCGATTTTATAAAGAACCGTTCGTTGAAAGTAAGAATGTTTGAAGGTTATACCGGAAAACCTATAAAATATAACCTAAAAATATTTCGACACAGTTCAATTTGAAGGCCACAATATAAATAATAATGATAAAATGAAGGTGGGCTGTCAGTTCCTTTGTTACTTTAGTTTTATACAAAAAAAATCCTCAGGGTTACATTCTCTCCGCAAATCTCCTCTTGCTGCATATCAATGAACAGTTTATATCTATGGTTACTCAGATGCTGTCACTCGGAGGATATCTCTACTCAACTGTTTGAGTAGAGATATCCGCCGAGTGTTCGGGGCAGTCGGGATAAAATCCAGCTTGAAATGATTGTAACCGTGCGAATCTCTCACTGCAGGTAGTCTCCGAATGAGGCAATGCCAATCTTGTGAGATATACAGCCTCCAATACACAACTGTTCCTGACTGATCTTGGCAAAATTAGTCTACTCACTAAGGCCACTTTAGTTCCCGGGGGTTGAGGGAACCCGAAACGGTTCATTGAGTCCAGGGCCAGAGCAGCTGCAAGGAAGTCGTGTGCTTGCATAGGTCAGCTATGTATACACCGGGACAGTTACTTACACTCTATAAAACACACGTCCGCCTGTGTATAGAGTATTTCTGTATACAGGTGCAACGTACCCAGCCTATCGATGTTTCACTGGATTCATTTCGGAGAGTGTGACCAGAAATTGAATAATTCCTCCCTCTTGGCTGCTCCCCACCCGCTTGTTGTCGATATACCAGGCATTCGAATCGAAGAGTTTACTTCGTCGTTCGTAATGCTTACAGCAAAGGAGTGGAATTATTAGTCGTTCCATCATATTACTTTGAAAGTGATTAATAAATAATAAATTAAAAAATAATAACTTACGATGCTTTTAGCGTATCTGAAACTCCCGAGTGTGTAAACTCTTTAAACGTTGTTGTATATACAATTACTTCTACTTATCCTTTGGTATATGCACTAGTAGTACGGCACCGTCCATTGTCTGTCGAGTTTAGATAATCTTCAAAGCCACTTCCTCGTTAATTTGAATAACACAAGGCGTGATTACTTAACGTTTTGCGATTGTATCGCTTCGAAAAAAATAGATTGGCTACACACGGCAAAATACTTTCAGTCCTTCATGTAATACAGTGCAGTGATGTGGGCTTTAATCACATGTATTTTTTTATTTTTCTGCTTCATTAAACATACATTTCAAAGACCTCCGGCATATCCTCCAGGTTTTATTGCAAAAATTTTATATTGTCACAATAGAGTTCCCCCGTTCCCCGTGAGCAATTTGTAAAGGTTTGAAATTTTCAGGTCCTCCAATACTACCCCTACTAGGAAATATTATTTCTGTTTGGTTTAACGTCAAAAAATTAAAATATCGTCATAAATTGTGGCAAATATGGTCTCGAAAATATGGCAACTTATTAGGTTTGAAACTTGGTTCAATAAATGTTGTCATAGTGTCGGGGAAAGAGTACATAAAAGAAGTGTCTTCTAGAGAAGTGTTTGAAGGGCGTCCGGACGGTTTTTTCTATTTAATAAGGTCGTTTGGGAAGAAACTGGGTACGTAGAATATGATATATTTGTCACAAGAACAAAATTCGTTTGGTTCGTTATTTTTATTAAAGTTTTCCCGTTTGTTTATTTCTTCTTAACAATTCATCATAACATGAATACCAAAGTCATATAAAATAAGCGATAGTAAAATAATTATTAATTAAAAATAAAAAAATTACTTCATAACAGTGCCCAGCCGTGGGACGTACTTACGTAACTTTTAATAACAACCAAAAACTATTTCAGGAATTGTGTTTTCCGATGGACCAGCTTGGAATAAAACAAGGCGCACTGTATTGAGGTACCTGAAATATTACGGATATAGCTCAAAAGCAATGGAAGCTAATATTAGTGAAGAATGTCGTGAACTAATTAAACTCCTCGAGAAAAACGTTGGTAAAACCGTATGTGTTAACCGATTATTTGACGTATCAATCGTCAACATTTTGTGGCGATTAGTGGCGGGTAAAAGGTAAGTTAACTTTTACTTTCTCATTTTAAAATAAACTTAATTATAATATAGTATTCCATATTGAGGATTATACTATTCTGTAGAGACACTCTCTTTCACGCGAGTAACGTGTTTAGCAGCAACTAATTGTGAGCACCATTGCAGCTGCAATCTTATTATATTATATACTGCTTTAACTTCGGAACTTTGTTAGCGCGATTTAGGCTGTGATTTTTGTTTCGCTTGTGGCGCGACGACAGCGCCGCCACAGTATTATATTTATATTACGAGTATATACATGATCATGGAGAATGTTTATTAAGGTTGCCACACTTGGCAAGCCATTTTTACTGGAAACGAAGCATTCCATCTCAGTCCTCAGGGGTGACAACGCATCTGCATTTTATTTCTTAATTTGAGGATAAATGTAGATGTCTATGGGCCACTGCATCCACTTATCATCAGGCGGGCTGTGTGTTCGTTTGTCATCCTTATTCTATAAAAAAAAAACTTGACAGGCAGTGTTTCTTTCCCTCTATCGCCTCTTACGACACTCAAAAGACAACAATGTGTGGTAACAACGTTAAAAATTAATAAAGTAACAACGTAAGAAAAATTTAAAAATAAAGATTTTGCAGCGAAAAGTCTTCCAATAAAGAAGACTATAAAAGTAGTTAAGTGTGCTTTTATTTAAATTAATGGCTGAAACTATGAACAGACTGTGATTTAAATTAAAAAGTAATTATTAAAAAAATATTACGCACTATAAGAATTTATCTTGTACCGTGAAAGCGTCTTAATTCTATTTATATTTCTGGTTAGTAGTTTTAGTCTCACAGCCCAGCACAAGCCTCGTTTAATTTTTAAAGGAAAATTATATACGAAAATTTGTTCTGCAATATATTGCATTTTAAAATATTTTTATATATTTAATTGTGCTAATTATTTTATTCAACCCTGTCTAAGAGGTAAATTGCATTAAAGTTTTTGGTAAGTCTAATCCGGCTGCCCGCATTCTATGAAATTTATGGAGAGATTCTGACGAATGTGCTACCACTGTTCAACATCTTTTTACTTTTATCCATAAATAATTTCTTTTTAGATACGATCTCATGGATAAACGCTTAAAGTCGTTATGCGATTTAATAACAAGATCTTTTAAAGTATCTGACATGAGCGGTGGAGTCTTGAACTTTTTACCGTTTTTAAGGCATGTTATACCTAATCAAATTGGGTACACTGAATTAAAAAACATTCATGCATCTATATACGCATTTCTAAAGGTAAGTCTTATGTAATTTAAAGAAAATTAATAGTTTGTATTTCATTAATGCTATGATTATTTTGACCCGTTATAGGTCATCGATTACGAGTGCGAGCTTCCTTAAAGATAATTTCATTATCATGAATACATATACGTCATTAATTAATAAGTTAAGAACATAAAAGTGTATAACATAAATATAAAACATTTTCCGATTGACGACTGATTAAGAAAATCTATCAAATTGCCTCCTTATATTGGCGTATGAGTTGTTTATAGAAAGAACTCTACGTGTGTAAAGATTTTATTACTGTTCCGTGCAGGCACATGAGTAGTTCATTTTACTTACTTATGTGGTTCAGGGCCGTAGAGCCTTTTATGTTTCACATTTAAAACAATGCTAAAAATTAATATCAGCAACTTTTTGATTTTCAATTGTTTTTAAAATTAAATTTTATTTTATTCGTGTTTGTTACAAAGTTACTTCCCTCTAGCTTGCGCAGTGATTTTAGCTTAATTTTACACTCATAGTATATGGGTGACAAACGAGCACACAGTCCACCTGATAGTAAGTGGATGCTGTGACCTATATACTTCTACAGTTATCCTCGATTAAGAATAAAAATGCAGATGAGTTTTCACATCTGAGGACTGAGATGAAATGCCTCATTTCCACTAAAAGGGTTCCCGGTTTCCTACACTCACCATACGAAACACAGCCGCATTGCAGCAGCAGTTGGCTTTCTGTGATGGCGTGGTCCTGCCCCGGTCGAGTCGACCCATTTGTGCTACTACCATAATAAAGTTGTAGCATGTCTCTACCACGTACATCTGGTGTGTTTCCTAATTTACTGAACCATAGTTAAGTCATAGCTTTATTTAAATCTGGTAGTAAATTAGACCGCGCTAATTTTAAACATATTTCTGTAATAGCAACATGTAGTAAAATTTTGAATAAATCATTTGAGATCAGTTAAGTTATACGTTTTTTACGTGGTAGAGCCATGCTGCAGCTATATTAATAGTATAGTTGTAGCACGAATGGGTCAGCTAGACCGGGGAAGGACCACACTCTTACAGAATACCAGCGTAAAATAGCAGCTTAATGCTGCTGTGTTTCGTATGGTGAGTGTAGAGAACCGGAGACCCTTTTTACTGGAAAAGAGGCATTCTATCATAGTCCTCACGGCTGACAACGCATCTGCATTTTAATTCGTAAACGAAGATAGATGTAGATGTCAATGGGCCACAGCGGCCACTTACCATCAGGTGGACTGTGTGCTCGTTTGTCACCCTTATTCTAAAAAAAGTTAAGTTTTTTTTTTTGAAATAAATTGCTTCATAAAAATTAATTTATACGAGATACGGGATACGAGTCGGTACTTGGAAAGTTTGGCGATAAAAAGGTTAATGATGCTGGTAAGCTTATACTGGCGGTATGCAAGGAAAAGGGTCTTCTTGTGACAAACACTATGTTTAATCACAAAAAAATCCATATGTATACTAGAGAAAGAAAGAATGAGAGAAGTATGATCGATTTGTTCCTGGTGGATGACCGACTGGGAAAACAGGTTATGGATACGCGAGTGTTCAGGGGTGCTGACCTGGGAACGGATCACTATCTAGTGATTGCTAGATTTAGGGGTCTGTTCGCGGGTTGGCGCTACCGGACGGCAGTGACAGAACCACAGTCGGTCTGTCGCATCCGAAGCTGGAAGCTTCAGGAAGCGGATACTAGGGACAAATATCATGCGAGGGTAGCCGAAAAGCTTGACACCATCGATGGCAGAAACGAATGTGTAGAAAGAACATGGCAGAACCTTAGGGATGGAATGGTAAGTGCAGCGGAAGAAGTGTGTGGAACAATAAAAAGAGGCAGTAGTAAAAGAAGAGATGCATGGTGGAATGATGAAGTGAAAGAAGCTGTAAAGAAGAAGAAGAAAGCATGGTTGGACTACTTGGCCTCTAGTAATGATAAGGATATGAGAGAGAAGATGAAAGAAAGATATAGGCTGCAGAAAGTTCACACGAAATCATTGATTGAGGAAGTGCGTGAAAGGTGTAGAATGGAAGCGGACGAAAGGTTGTCGCACAACTTTAAGGAGAAACTCTTCTGGAAAGAGGTTGGAAGGACCCGAAGTGGTGCGACGGCCTTAAGAATGAACAAAGTGCTTTCGAGAACTAATGACGTCCTCTCAGAAAAATCGGACGTCATGCAGCGATGGAGCGAATTTTATAGAGAAATGTATGCCTGTGATGATCTTAGTGAGGGATCCGGGGATGACGCCGTGACTGGTACGCCAGACCCGGACCTCGATGACACTGAGGTCATCAGTATGAAAGAGATTGAACGTGCGATTCGAAGTTTGAAATGTGGTAAGGCTGCGGGACTAGACAGAGTTACTGCTGAAATGGTCAAGTATGGTGGGCCTCGCGTCTGGGACAGCTTTCATCTGCTGTGCAATTTGTGCTGGCGGACGGGGGATGTCCCGGATGATTGGCGATCCGCAGTCATTGTGCCTTTATATAAAGGTAAAGGTTCACATTTTGACTGCGGGTGCTATCGGGCGATCAGCTTGACCAGTTTAGCAAGTAAAGTTTACTCGAAGGTTTTGACACGTAGGATGCAAGAGAAATCGGAAAGATTTCTATGGGAGGCACAATACGGATTTAGACCTGGAAGAGGATGCACGGATCAAATGTTTTCTCTCCGCATGATCACGGAAAAGCTTCTGGCTGCTAACCAGAAGATTTTCTGTGCTTTTGTGGATCTTGAGAAAGCATTTGATAAGGTTGTAAGGAAGAAAATGTGGGAACTGTTGCCGGGGTATGGTGTGGATGGTCGATTGCTAAGGGCTGTGCAGTCTCTTTACTGTGACTGTAAAGCCTGTGTGCGGGTAGGGCATGACCTGTCACCCATGTTTAGCGTCCAAACGGGCGTAAAACAGGGTTGTGTCATGTCTTCCTGGCTGTTCATACTGTATCTCGACAGCTGTTTACAAAAGCTGAAAGATAGCTGTTTGGGTGTGAAATTGAGTGACATAAAAGTAAATTGTCTGCTGTATGCTGATGATGCAGTGCTTATTGCACCATCAGAGGCAGAACTGCAGGCATTAGTCACGTGTATGAAAGAGGAATGTGAAATTAAAGGTCTCCGTTTGAACGCTAATAAAACTAAGGTTCTGGTATTTGAAAGGGACGAAGAGAGAACGAAGTGTGAAATATGGGTAAATCAGGAATGTCTAGAACAAGTAAATGAAATTGTATACTTGGGGAGTGCTTTTAGCCGGGATGGAAGATGTAATTTAGATGTGGACAGGCGTGTCGCTGCCGGGAACAAAGTCAATGGTGCCCTGACTGCGTTAGTCAAAAGGCAAGGCGTAGTGAAGAGTGCATGCCTTGCAATATATAACGCAGTGTTGGTACCGACTTTGTTATATGGCAGCGAAACCTGGGTATGCCAGAAGAAGCATAAAAGCAAGTTGAATGCAGTGGAGATGCGATCTCTTCGTAAAATGTGCGGCGTTACCATGGCCGACCGAAAGCGAAATGAAGAGATTCGCAATATGGCAGGTTTGAAAGATGACCTTATCACAAAAATTGATAAGGGCGTGCTTCGGTGGTTTGGGCACGTTGAGCGACTGAGTGAAGACCGAATGGTGAAGAAAATATATAGCGCGAAAGTTAATATTAAAAGGTGTCGAGGTAGACCGAGACTAACTTTCGAAGACCATGTGAGCAAATTGCTCGGAGAGGGTAGGGTCAAGAGTACTCGGATACCTAGACGTGCATGTATGAAGAAGATAATGAATCTGAAAGAAGCGAAAGAGGTATGTAAGGATCGTGACACTTGGCGATCTGTTCTCTCTGGCTACCCCGTCAGGGATTGTGCGTGAAGATAAGTAAGTAAGTAATAAAAATTAATTTGGTTTTATTGGATGCTATATGTATATTTGGTGATTCTTCTTTCCAAGACCTTCGACTGTTCATCAGAGAGTTACAGACATTAATCAGGAAGCTACAACACTTTTTTACACATATGACACTATGTGTAATAAAGTAAAAAACTTTAAATGATTATTTCATACTTTAATAATTGAACGCAGAAAGTTATTTTCAATGATAAAAGTTCTTCCGGGTCAGCTGTACTGATGGGTATTCCTCAGAGCTCCATTCTCGGCCCATTCTTATTTCTAGTCAACATTAATGACTAAACCTCCTTTCTAGGGGATAATCATGGTATAGTTAAAAGTCTTATTAATTAGATGAGCCTACATACCACGCACAAGAGTACAAGGAACCTGTAGGACACAATAATAACTTAATAGTACAACTTTTAGATATTATCACAGCCTTTTTCATCCACTGCAAAAGGTGATCTCTCCAAGAATGTGTTAGACGGCAAAGATTTCTATTTTTTTCTTTATACTAACAAAACCGGGAAAGTGGGTATTGCTAACCTATAAAATTTGGGTTTGACTTGTAGATGGATTTGCGCCCTCAGTTAATGGCCAGCATCTTCGTCATGAAGCGCCTGCAAGTGATGCCTGGCCTTTGGAGCAAAGCCAACATATTAATATAAATAAATATAAAGTGCCAAATTTGGTACATATCACCTTATTCCAACCACCATTACGTTAACGTTCTTTAATGACCGAAATATTCAAATTTTATAGCTATTAAGATTAAAGATGTTATAAGATAATCTCTGTCACATATCAATATAAATAATCTCGGGGTAATTTTATCTGATAAAAAAAAATCAATAAAATTGATTTAATAAATGATAGAAAATCTTAAGTGTTTTTTTATCTTGAAATTAATTTTAAATCGAATTAAATAAATTATTTTATAAGCAATTATAAAAATGTCTCAGGAAAATGCTACGAAAAAATAATAAATTAATTTTGAACAAATGCGCGTGCGATTTGGATCCGCTGCTACGCATCTTGTATAGCTTTATCGTTAGTCCACTGGTCGTAAACGTGACTGCGGGTTAGCGTGATCATTCCTGGTCGAATCACGGGTCGCGCCATAATTAGTTATTGGGTTACTCTCAAGAAATTCTCAGAAGCAGCCCGGCGTCAAGAAATTGGCAGTGTTTCACCTCCGAGTCTCGGAAAGCACAACAAGTTGGGATTTACAAATTAAAAAAAAATGATTAACAACATGAAATTAGGAACCTAAATATTGAATATAATACTACATATAAAATTAGGTAAAATAAATAAACAAATAAAGACCTGTGTAAATAAAAATAAATACATAAACAAATAAAGTCTGTGGTTAGCAGGACGCCCGAGGTCTGAGCGCAAAGGACATTTGAGTTCCGACGCAATGCACTGTTTCACTCTGTGTCCGGGCTTACCACAAGCATAACAGCGTGCAGGCTATTTACTTCATTGGGGCACCTGCTGGCAAGGTGCCCCCTTTCAAGGTATCGAAAACAAGGCATGGACTTGGGCTCTAGTATCTACCTCCTCTCAGGCAGACCTCCAACCCATCCACACTCTCTCAACGGCCGCAATCATTCGAGTCGATGTGACGGGACACCGTACCCCGCAAGTCCCCTTGCTAGTGGGTTCGCCGGACTTCCACGACTTTTTTGTTGTCCACTAAACAACCGTCTGCTTCAGCCATCGCAATTCTTCAGCGCTGACGGCATCGTCGGGATCCCTCAGCCAAACATCGCTTGTTTTGATTGAGCGACTAATTCGCACGTTCTAGTCCAAGAGAACATTTTAAATTACTTTTGCGTCAATCTCTAGTCTGTGCGACAGTTTGACCAGAGAGTATTAAGTATTTGACACTGACCTTAGAATAATAACATACATATATGCTTGTACTTGGCTTGTACTTACTCTGAGATATTGGCACTATGAACGTAAACAATGTATGTTTTATTTTATTTCATTTAATATACTCGTATTTGTAACACATATTAAATAAAAAAAATTGCTTTCTGGACTCCTTTTCCACTTTCATTTGCCAGTTCCTAACAACTGTGGATGGTGGTATACAGCTGATCCAATAAAGGTTTTTTTTATAGCAATGTATCGGTTGTCATCACTGGTAAATTTAACTTTACCTTTATCTGTAAATAGCACTGTTATAGAGTTGTCCATGTTCCAATGGAGATGTTCGTTTAAACCATAGTCGCTCTGGACGATGTGCTCCCGCCACCTGAGTAACCATTATTTAAATCGCGCCAACCTAACATTGGCTTTCCAGCTCAACTATCTTTTACACAACTAATTGCTTACATTTATTCTCCACCTCTTTTCCTCGCTCTGTAGTCTAAAGTCTGTAGTGTTTTGTTTGGGAGTAAAACATTATTTAATTCGAGGTGTGCAGAACATTTTATTTGCATATCATCTATCCCAGTCGTAGATAAAATGTATCTTTCTTTTTCTTTTTTATTAATTATGACAGTCCTAAGCCCGTTTAGAGTATGAAGGGAAAATTGGAATCATAATTCGCGTTGTAGTTATCAACTTAGTAGCGAGCGTGTCATTAAGGAAGTAAATAGTAGGCAAAAGCTTGCATAAAGTAATAAATGTAGCAACCTTATTTACGCGTATTTTTCAAAACTGCAAAAAGTGTATATCAGCATTTATATTTTAAATTTAATTATTAAATTTGGCTGGTCTTTGAAAATTAACCCTGAATAACTTCCAATTTTAAAATTGGAAAGTTCTTAATTTGTCAATTTTTATCTTAAATAGAAGATCTATGCCCAGAGCTGCTATTTTTTTTTATCAAATTCGACCAATTACAAGAACTCATGGTGCTGTAATAAAGACGGACGGATAGATTAAAAAAAATTTGTGAGAATTGTGTGACAGCGGAAATTTAAACGATAAAAAGTAGCGTCTTAAAATTAAGGTACGTGAGGGTAATACGGTCATCCGGTTATTATGGTCATTTATATAATTCAAAAACTTGAGCCCTGTTTGCATTGATGGCTCCTTGATACAAAAAAAAAATGCATGAATGTCGTGGAACACTCGGTTGGAACGAAGTTCCTTGCGTAGAATATTATCATTGATAAACGTAAGTATTATATTATTGATTAACAAATACAAATAAATGAATTACTAGCGTTTATTAAAATGAAGCGTCATCTATACTCTATACATAATAATATAATAAATCTGTAGAAAAGTCGTGTCTGTAATTCTAATATATTCTTGGAAAAACAAGTCCAGGGGACTAAATAAAGGGTTCTGAAGCCAAATTAGTGGTTTTTAGAATTTTTGTCTGTCTGTCTGTCTGTCTTTCTGTCTGTCTGTCTGTCTGTCTGTCTGTGTATTCCAGATTCACGCAAAAACTACTGAACCGATTTACATGAAATTTTGTATGTAAGTAGTCAGTAACCCGGGGCAACTTATAGGCTACTTTTTATCCGATTACGGAACTTCAAAAAAGGAAGGTTAAGTATATTAATTTTCTTTAGATGTTAATTTTCTGTTGTATCTTAGTTATAGGCGGAATGACGGGTGTTTTTTAAATAAATACCATATTACCATATTTGTAAATAAAGTTTAAAATATAGTTATAATCTTGGTAAAATAATTTGAAACTACACCGATTTCGTATTCAAAACAGCGCCATCTATCATCAAATGAAAAAAGTTGTATATTTTGCCTTCAGTTACTAATTAATGAAATAATATAAATAACTCACATTTATATGATTAAATTATTAGATTTTTAAAATTATTAAAAAATTGTAACGTTCAGTATTTTAGTATTTTTGTTATTTTGTTTTAAAAGTGTAATAATTTCAATAGATAATAGTGATGTCTATCAAAAATATGAACATTGATAGGGTATTTATTTCAATTACTAATATACATATGTAAAGTGATAAAAATTGGTCTGTCTGCAATTGTTGCAAAATTTTCATTATCATCTTAGTTTTATTAAAGAGATTTTTATGTATGTCGTGGCCAGATCGTAGAATTGATCATATATCATAAAGTAGTCTATCATTTCGTGAAAACACTGAAAAAATGACTGAAATGAATGTGAATTTAACACTATTTGATGACCGTGTCATGATATAGCTTGACCAAATCAATGAATAGAAATCTTTTGAAGTTATTAGTAACTAAACACAACGTTGCTATTTCATAATATGGCCATATGACGATATCATTATCGTTTTTCACCGCTAGCGGCTCTGATAGCTTATTTTGAACAAAAACAAAACTTTTAAGAGAATTGACATCACTTTAATCCCTTATTTATATAATAAATAAATGTTCGTATCTATTGCTGATATTACTAGATGGTATAGTTTTGGCTTTCATTATTTCATGTAATATTAGCGCCACCTACTTACTTCTAAATAAATTAAAATGGCAAGACATTGATAAAATGAAATAATACAATGCTACTGAATATACGATGTAAATAATTGAATCATTTACATAACGTTCATCCCGCGTTTGAATCAGTGCAGCGAACTCTTTTTTGGCCAAAAACTCTACAGCCTGTGCCCAGTAGTAGCATGTATGTAAGCTGCTTTTTTACTTTTCATGGGGCAATATATGCAGTTTTTATTTCATTCGTGTTTTCGGGTATGATAATTTATGATTTCACTCTACCGTAAATATTAAGGCTTGCAAAGATGAGTAGAACTCATTATCGTCAGCCTATCAAAATTCCACTGAAATAAACATAGGCCTCCCCCATAAATTGTCAAGTAGCTGGATATTTGCTATAGTGGCGGGTTGACAACCGCAGCTATTATTATTTTGATCTGTTGTCAAGAAGATGATGCAGATCATCCCATCTACTATTTTTTTCCTATGTCGCCTCTTACGACGGGACGATATGATGTGTTGGATTTTCTTTCACCGCCACAACAGTGCGAACATTTTTCTATTCTCGTTCATGAGTGTAGTGTTCCTCACGTTCACTGTGTATAAAATTTATAAGGAATAAAAGTAATTTTAAGGATTTTATCGCGTTTAATTTTAACTTTTTAAATTCCCGATGGTTTGGGCAATTTACAGCACCCATAGTCACGGGAGGGGTGGGAGAACTGAGGTGTTTGACGACCTGATGTCATAGTTAAAATAGAATAGTTAAAATGCAGTAGTAGAGTCCTTAGCAGATAGTAGCACTCAGCCATCGTCCCTATTAAAATTAGAATATTTTTAATTTCAATAGCCTCGCGAATCATCATTGATAGGATTCGGTGTTCTATTACAAGGATTTGTTGTATATAATGGTTGGAACTATACTAAACATGTTTACATACTTTAGACTTCCCGGAGCTTCAGTGCTTTCATTCGGTGAGGAGTCAAGTTGCGTAAAAAACCCGTAACATTAGTTTTAATCCATGTGTGTTATTCATTATTATAGAACTGTATTTATGAAATTTTCAAGTCTACTCGAAGTAAATAAAAATATCTATATCTTTTTATGGTGCCAATCAATATTAAATAGGACCAATGATATGAATAAAATGTCTCAAATAAACATTATATTACTTTGTTAAAACTAAATTTACTTTAACTATGAATATATATATGCAAAGAGGAAAATGTAGATAATAATAATACATTTTGATTTCAAGACTATTTACCTTTCTTATGGATACATCGGAATCGGAAGACACGCCATATATAAAAAATAGTAGGAGTTTCTAGACATATTATAAGTATATTCACGTGTTTCTGTAGCATGTTACCAATCATCTACGTCTAATAGTATTTTAGAATGAAAAAAAAATTCTGACAGACATATAGACATAGACACCAAGGTGACTCTAAAAGTGATCGAATATTTCTTAATTTGACACGGAACAGCATTTAATGATGTCCCTAAATTTAAGCGTACGCGAGCGAAGCCGCGGGTAAAAAGCTAGTTTGAAATAAAATAATATTTCTTTCATAGAAAGATAAGAAAAAGTGCGAGGGAGATGGATATTAATCCATCTCACTTCCTTATTTCGCCGCCAAGGCCATCTACACTATGACACAAGGGGTAGTCACAGAGTAAAGTAAAGAAGGGGTAGTGACGAAAAATCTTACACTTTTTGTTGCCTAGCTCCCATCCGCCAAACCCGTACCGTCCGATAAAGAACTTCGTTCCAATATTTACGTTCATATATCGGTTTATTGAGACGATATTCCCTGGTAATATTTACGTACACATATCGGTTTATGAGATGATATTTATTTATTTATTTTATATTATTATTGTTTATATATTATTATTTTAGATATTCCTTGGTAGGTAATATTTACGTATACATATCGGTTTATTGAGACGATATTCTCTGGTAATATTTACGTACACATATCGGTTTAGGAGATGATATTTGTTTATTTATTTTATATTATTATTGTTTATATATCATTATTTTAGATATTCCTTGGTAGGTAATATTTACGTATACATATCGGTTTATTGAGACGATATTCCCTGGTAATGTTTACGTATACATATCGGTTTATTGAGACTACATAATATTTTAAAAAGATTAATGTTTATATTTATTTAGAGTTCGAGGCTTTGATAAGACGACTTGCTGAGCAAAAATAAGGACACTGTGAAATAAATCGTTCTTATTTGACTATATAAAGACTGGAAAAATAAGATAAAAGATTTAGTTCATGGACGTAATAGCAGCGTTTATACGCTTAATTTATTTATTCATCCTTTACACATCAATATTCCACTTCTGGACATAATATGCCTCCTGCAGCCGGGTTAGCAACCGAGGCTTGTATTATTTTAAGTTATTATGAGGAAGATGCTGCTGCACATCTCCTATTTTATTTCCTTTGGTCGCATCTTACTACATCCGCGGGATGATATGGGGTAGTGGATTTTTTTTGCGCTGTGCTTGTGTACTTATAAACGTTTATATATAAATACTAGCTCTACCCCGCGACTTCGCTGGCGTGTACTTTGGTTTTAATTTGGATAATTGGAATCCTAAATATTTTTCTAAAATAAAAGTAGCCTAAATTATTCCTTATAACATTAGCTATCTGCCAGTGAAAGTCACGTCAATATCGTTCCAGCCGTTTAAGAGATTAGCCGGAACAAACAGACAGACAGACAGACAGACAGACAGACAGACAAACGGACAGACAGACAGACAGACGGACAGACAGACAGACAAAAATGTTAAAAATTGTGTTTTTGTTATAAGTACCGCATGTACGAAAGTACATAAATAACAGCTTTTTACTAATTGCATATGAAAATATGCAATTAGTAAAAAGCTGTTATTTTGACATTACAAACAGACACTTCAATTTTATTTATTTGTATAGATTTTAAGACACGACCTGTGGATTACGAACGTGGCAGGAGTACATAAATTTGTACAAAACCTCAAATTAGTTTTCGTCTCCGATGTTATTGCATATTTTAATACTAGCTGTTCCCCGCAACTTCACCCGCGTGTAAATTAGGGATTTAACTTTTTTGCACGGAATCCTAATTCTTTTTCTAAAATAAAAGTACCCTAAGTTACTCCTTATAACATCAGCTATCTGCCAGTGACAGTCCCGTCAAAATCAGTCCAACCATTTTGGAGATTAACCGGAACAAACAGGCAGACAGACAACAATTTAAAAAATTGTGTTTTTGTCTTAAGTACCGTATATACTTTCATATGCATGTAGTAAAAAGCTGTTATTCTGACATTACAAACAGACGAAGTGTCTGTTTGTAATGTCAAAATAACTCAACTATACAAATATTTTTTTTTTATTTATTTGTATAGATGAGTAAGTTCAATATTATTCGCCGTCATTTTAATGCGATCTAGAGAAGTCAAAAGAGTTATCATTATCGTGTTTATATTCTTATATACTTAATACTTAAACTATTACAATTTTAAAACTTTCCTACAGATATTTTTATAAAACTGAAGTGACAAACAAACCCTTGCAAACAATTTCAGACAATGAAATGCGTTGTGCCATCTGAGGACTAAATTGGAATGCCTCACAGCTTCTCATTATCCTGACTTACTTTGTACTTCGGATAGGAAAACAGCTGTCTGTACATACTTGACCGCATCCAGCGCAGAGCGGCTCGAATCGTCGACGACCGAGTCCTTTCCGATCGGCTCGACTCACTGGCACTGCGAAGAGATGTTGCATCTCTTTGCATTTTCTTTCGCATTTACCATGGGGAGTGCTCTGAGGAATTGTTCGGATTAATCCCAGCCGCGAAATTTCACGAACGCACATCGCGGCAGAACTCCCGATACCATCCACACCATCTGGATGATTGGCGGTCCACCACTGTGCGATTTAGAAGATGTTTTCTTACTCGCACGACTTCCTTGTGGAATAGTTTACCACCAGCGATTTTTCCGGCCCGATACGACTTAGGGACGTTGCGGTTGTTCATGGGCGGCGGTAGTCACTTACCATCAGGTGAGCCGGATGCTAGTTTCGAGGGGGGCTCTCCTATAAAAAAAAGCACTAGCTTGTACAGCTTTATATTTTAGGCAAAAATAGGTAAAATGTGGTCCTCACTCCATCTAGTGGGCGCCGTCCTACACTTCGCTTAGATTGTACGAGGCTGCAACTCGAGAAGCTTTCTAGCCTATCGGTTTGCGGTTTTTATATATGTAATTTAATACAAATATCTAACATTATTATTTTATTAATAAATATTATATTAATAAGCAAAAAAAGTATTTTTATATAATGAGGATTATAAACGAGCACACAGTCCATCTGATGGTAAGTGGATGCTATGGCCCATAAACGTCTACATTTATCCTGGATTAAAGGTATGATTCCGAACTTCGCTGCACGCAACAGTGCTGCCGCAGCACTACTATCCCCATATATTCTCTATAGGTTTATATGAGTTTACATTCCGAGCTCCGCAGCAATGCCGCGGCAGCAATGCAGCGGCAGCACTGCTGCGCGGCAGTGTCGCCCCGCCGCCGCAGCGACAGACTAGTAGTGAGTAGTGACGCGAAAAGTTGGTCATCAATCGACATCTTGTCAAATCAAAGCAACTAAATGAATACACAATAGCGCAATACCACGAACAGGGCAACACAGAATCAGCGCGGCAGGCAGCACTGCTGCGCAGTACCACAGTGGCAGTACTGCTGCGTGCTGCGAGTATTCTGGACGGACTCACGTACAGTGTTAGCGTGGATTTAGTCAGATCCCCGTACCTTCAAACCATTTGTTGCTCATCGACTGGCTGAGATCGAAGATCACAGTAGCCCATGTGAATGGCGATGGGTACCGACATCACAAAACGTGGCAGACGATACTACTAGAAGTTTTCCTTCCATCTTCGATGAGAGTCATCGCTGGATTCAAGTACCTGAATTCCTCAGGCCAAGTTCTCATTTATGGCCCACGCAAGTAGACATAAAAAAAAGTTTAGAAACGGGTGAAGAAAAGTCATCGAAAAGCGTAAATACGCTAAGAAAGGGAGAACCGTTAAGTCTACCCGACTACGGACGATTTAGCAGCTTTAGAAGATTCCTTGGGACAACTGCGCGTAAGCGCAAGCGGTAGAAAAATTTAAGTGATTCGGAAAGTCGGTTGAAGGGGACCCGACAATCCGCCGGAAAAGTCGGTTTTGTGTTCCAACGAATTTTAGCAAAGTCGGTTAAAAACCCGACAATGCCTTGGAAATAGCGCTTTTAAAAAAGGCAGAATAATTAATCTGGAAGTTCGTTCAAGACGAGTGTATCCACTCGAAAATAAACTGAAAGAAGTTCACGCTTATGCAAATTAGCTTTAGAACTAGAACAAGATAACCTCCTTCGTTTGAACGGACGTTTACCTCTTAAGAGGAAAGTAGAAAACCGTCGTTTTAGACGGTAAACGTGAAATCGTTAAAATGATGATTAGAGAAGTGAATCATCATTTCGGACATGCCAATCACCAAACGGTGATGAATGAGGTGAACCAGAAGTTTTATGTATTGAACTTACGTAATATAGTTCGTAGTGTATCACACAACTGTCAGTGGTGCAAGACATACAAATCAAAGCCGCACATACTACCACAAGGAAACCTTCCATTGGAAAGAATAGCTCATCATGAGCCACCCTTCACGTACATTATTTTGTAACAGTAGATTATTTCTGACCTATGAGTGTGTCTATAGGAAGGCGACATGAAAAACGCTTGGGTGTTTTATTCACGTGTCTGACCACCAGAGCAGTACATCTGGAGTTAGCAGCATCATTGACATAAGGCGATTTATCGCTAGAAGACGAAAACCAGCCGTTATATATAGTGATAACGGAACGAATTTCAAGGCTGCGAATAAGGAATTAACTCAAGCATCTGAAGAGTGCTATAATAGCATGAAAAATGAGTCCTGTAAGAAATACATTAATTGCAAATTCTTACCGCCCGGAGCACCACATATGGGGGGGGGAGTGCTAGGGAAAGATTGATAAGATCGGTTAAGACTACATTGACTGCAACCCACAAAAAAAGAAGTCCACGAGAAGAAATTCTGCATACGTTACTCTTGGAAGCAGAGCACACCGTAAATTCCAGACCTTTAGTCATTAGTATGGATAGTCCTGCAGAGGGTTTGACACCCAGTATTTTTTTTTCTCGGGCGCTCATATGGACATCATCCACCTGGGGTATTTATGAACACCTGACAGGTCAACTCAGCTGGAAAACCGCTCAGAGGAAAGAGGCAACCCTTTTTGAACAAGATGGTTGAAGGAGTACATGATACCTCAAACGGGTGACAATGGAAAGTTCATAGAACGAAAAGTGGGCGATATTGTCTCTATTACCACGAGGCAAGATCCACAGGAAGTTATCAGAAAAAGACTGACGTACTAGGGTGGTTGACGTCATTACTAACACAGGTGTCTTGAGGATACAGTTCAGTATAGGGGGCGACTAAATCTAGTCCAGTTCAATCCCCAGAAGACACAAGTTTGCGCGTTTACCGCTAAAAAGAACCCCTTTGTCGTATCTCCTCAGTTTTAAGGCACTCCCCTTGCTGTCTCAGCTAGCATCGGAATCTTCGGCGTCGACATATCGAATAGTGTGCAGTTTTGTGGTCACGTGGAAGGGAAGGCCAAAATGGCCCCTAAAAAGCTTGGCGTGCTCAGCAGAGCGAGACTGTATTTCATGCCGGCACATCGCTTGCAACATGGATTGCTTACATGGAATACTGTTCTTATCTCTGGGCCGGGACACCCCAGTGCCAGCTCCTTCCACTTGACCGCATCCAGCGCAGAGCGGTTCGAATCGTCGACGACCGTGTTTTTACTGATCGGCTCGATTCACTGGCACTGCGTAGGGATGTTGCATCTCTTTCCATTTTCTATCGCATCTTTTTTTTATTTATTTACCACCTACGAAGCATTACAAAAAAAACTATCCTAAAAAGTCGCATACGGAAAATCACTAAGGTTTGTGATGACGCGACCTGAGTCGACGTTATATTAAAGTATAATTAATTTAGTTTGTAAAAAGAAAACATTACAGCCTAATTAGGACCTGAACAAACGCACATACGCTGTTTTAAGTAGTAATATTTTTTTTTTAAAAATTACCCAAAAAGTACATTTTAAGTTTTTTTTATGTTTTTTATATTAAAGTTATCGCGGAATTCTGGGGGTAGGTTGTTCATAACTCGTGGAACAATGTAATAATAATAATAATAATTCTTTATTATCAAAAATAAATCACAAGAAATTTTATGAAGTCTCTGACTCCTAAACTAGACTAGTCTGTATCTTAGTAATCAGCGGTTAATGTCACTTGCCGTTCGTTCCCCGTACATGTTGTTTGCACGGCTCGTCTGCAGCATGCGGCTGCTTATGGCGCGCGTACACACGGGGTGTTTGATTTCCAATTTTAAGTCTTCATTAAATTTTAATTATTTAATCTACCACGGGGAGTGCTCTGAGGAATGGTTCGGATTAATTCCAGCCGTCAAACTTCACGAACTCACATCAATTCACGATACCATCCTCACCATCTGGATGTTTGGCGGTCCACGACTGTACGCTTTACTAGGGATTTTCTTCCTCTTACAACATCTCTGTGGAATTGTTTACCACCGGGGATTGTTCCGGACTGATACGACTTAGGGACTTTCAAGAAATGGGATTACACCTTTCTAAGAGTCCGGCAACGCATCTGCGATACCCCTGGTGTTGCGGTTGTTCATGGGCGGCGGTAGTCACTTACCATCAGGTGAGTCGCATGCTCGCTTGAACTCCCACCCACCCTCTTCTATTAAAAAAAGAGACCTACGTCCAGACTAGTAGTTCTGGTACTCGCGACGCTTCCCAAATGACGGTGCTGACTCACAGGGGGGAGATTTTTGGCGACGCGGTTAAAAAATAGTTTGTAATTTTTCATTTCATTTTAAATAAATTCGTATTTAAAATTGTGAAGGGTTGTAATGATGATGATGATAATGATTTAAAATTATTGCTCTTAAAGTATATAAGGCATTCCAAATGATAAGGTAACCTACGTTAAAAGTAAATAAATTCAATATAATTGTCAAACGAAAGTTCAGTGTTCGTTTCGTTCGTTTTATAGATTAATTTAGAGTCATGTGCTTACATAGTAATCGGCTATGCAATACGAATTAATACTTGAGGGATTTTCATTAAAGTAATAGCATTTATAATAGATACAATGGTACCTCATTTGACTATTATTTTTAATACTATGTAGTATCGAATCTGGCGTGTTTCTTGATTTAATGAAACATAGTAAAGTAATAAATACTTTTCAAATCTGGTAGAACATTTGACCCTGCCGATTTTACACCCTATTTCTGTACTGCCAACACTTAGTAAAATGTTTTTCTTGATCAAATGTAAATAATTTACTTCATAAAAATATATTCGGTTTCACAAAGGGTCGTTCGACAACTGATGCTGGTGTTGAGCTGATTAAACATATTTTCAAAGTATGGGAGAATTTACGATTTTTTGGGTATAGCTGAGACTTATTCAAACATTAATCAGGAAACTATAACGAAGTTTCAATGGGGCCCTCATATATCAAAACTAGTAAGCAAACTTAGTCCTGCAGCATATGCTGTAAAAAAGGTGAAACCTTGAAACAGCTAGACTAGTTTATTTCATCTATTTCCATAGCACAATGTCGTATTGTATTTTGCTATGGGGACACGAGACTCACACTGAAATTATATTTGATTTGCAGAAGAGGGCCCTCAGAGCAATATATGACAAGTCAGTAATTCATTCTTGGAGGGAATTGTTTTATTTTTTATAGGATAGGGTGACAAACGAGCACACAGTCCACCTGATGGTGAGTGGTTGCTGTGACCCATAGACATCCACATCTATCCTCAATAAAGAATCAAAATGCAGATGCGTTGTCACCCGTGAGGACTAAGATGGAATGCCTAGTTTACAGTAAAAAGGGTCTCCGGTTCTCTACACTCACCATACGAAACACAGCAGTGTTAAGTTGCTATTTTACGCTGGTATTCTGTGAGAGCGTGGTCCTTCCCCGGTCGAGCCGACCCATTCTTGCTACAACTATACTACTAATATAGCTGCAGCATGGCTATACCGCGGAAAAAAATTTTTTAATACGCTTTTACAACAAAATCTCATAAAATATAATAAATCTCATTTTCGCTTATTTCAAAAGCTTTATTAAACAAAGATTGTATAAAAAGGGGTTGTGTGTTATGGATATATTAAGCTATTTATAGATGATAACCCCTGGGGATGAAATGAGTGGCAACGAGTCAAGCTGTTTCTAATTTGTTTTGTGTTGTTAATTATTGTGTAACATATTAAATGATTGTACATAAACTGTTCTATTTTTCAAAATAAAAGTCCCGCTGGGTTTCTTGCTGGTTTTTTCCAGGACAGAGGTATTGTTCGAACCAGTGGTAAAGTAAACATAAGAGAGATTTAAAGAAGTATTATTTATAATCTATATTGAAAATAGATTAAAACGTTTCTATTCTATTCTATTCTTCTTTGGACAGCCACGAGATTCTTTTATGAGGTCAAATTACGCGAACGGCAGCGATTGAACCAATAACATACAGTTCGCATATTAGTGCTAGGTCCATATGCGTCATTGATTGTGCCGCTAAAGACGCATTGTTTTCACGTTGGAACTCAAATAATAAACAAAATTTCTTAGTGTCTATAGTCATAAATATAGTGATATTGCAGGAAAAGCAAATCTAAAATAAACAAAAGAATAACTTTTTAAAAATAGAAGTAATAGGGACATGCCTGACGTATAAATATATAAGCAAACAATAAATATTACAGCTCAAAGTGACAAGTTCAGAAAAACAGCAATTTCATAGAAAAAATGAATGCTTCAATGTTCAACAATAAATATATATATAATTACACTTATGTTTTGTATGCGGTTTACGTATAATATATACCAACGTACATAAATACTAGATCTGTTTACTAGTTTATTCAAAAAGTTAAAACTTAAATTATTTATTGTACTTCACTTACTGTTTGGAGGAGCATTGTTATCACACTTATCACGCTGTTCCTAAAACTCTCGCTGTATTTTTCATTACATCTAGTCACTCATAGAAAAATAGTAATCTGGCAGAGTTTTTCAACAACTTCTGTAATATCTTATATAGATAAACTAAATTGCTTCAAGATTAAGAAGTTAGTTTCATTAATGTTTAATTTCAGGAAACTATAGAAGAGCATCGAATGGCCCTTGATGTTCACAATCCAAAAGATGTCATCGACGCTCTTCTTATGGAAATGAACAATCAGAAGGATAAAACCCGTATGTAATAATTAGCTTTTTTGAGAGCCTCTGTGTTTACCATAACATTTCATCATCATCATTACAGCCCTCAAAAGTCCACTGCTGAACATAGGTCTCCCCGATAAATTGAATCATAGGGGATTTTGCCATAGTTGCCACGCTTGGCAGGCGAGTTAGCAACCACAAATTTTATAATTTTGAGCTGTTATCAGTAGGGATGTTACGGAAGTGGTTATATCGGAACCGAATTCGGAAGCGGAGTTTTTAAATTTTGTTTGTCGGAACCGGAACCGAAATCGGAACCGGAATCGGAGGTGGAGGCAGAAGAAATGTGTTAATTTTATTTTTCTTTTCAGTTTCAATTTTTTTTGAATTCGTCGCATTCAGTGGTATGCACAGACTTTAAATTACTTTTTAACGAAGTAGTCGTACCTCCCTTTCGTAAGTATATCTTCTCACATAGATAACACACATTCTCTGAAACTTCATTGAAATAATTCCAAATGGTACTTGATTTTGGCTTCATTGTCCGATTCAAATATCAAAAAATCGCATAGGTATAAATGAAGCGCGAACGCACAACATGCCAATTGCCAAAATACGAAAAAAAACATCAAGTTAAAGAGTAACCGACCGAAAGCGCGGGGGTGGGAGGTTCCAGGGGCGACAAGTATAAAATTGTTTGTACACGCTGATCGCAGCCGCCGCCACCACTGTTCTTCGACCTCCGATATATAACTTCCGATTAAAATTTATCGGAATCGGAGGTTCAAAATCAATCGGAAGTTCCGACCTTTCGGAATCGGAATCGAACCTCCATAACATCTCTAGTTATCAGGAAACTGCTGCTGCTCCCTCCCCCCCCCCCTCCTGTTTTAGTTTCCCTCTGTCGCCTCTTACGAAACGCACGGGACGATATAGGGTAGTGGATATTCTTACACCGCCACTACACGGTCACCGTAACATTTACATACATGCATAGATAATATCTTGCCCCAATATTACGTTCAAAATCCCGAATCTAATTTTATATTATTTCATGGTTTTATTCCATAAATGAATTAACTCACTTTATGATTATATGATGTATTAAAACAGTTGGTTTTAAATTGGTAGTGAGTTCCACTGTCTTAATTTATGTATCATGTCCACTTAGTGATGACTACAACCTGTATTAATACTTGTATATCTTATCTTTATTTTTCTTTGCGCTGATTTTGTGCATTTGAATAATAACGTCAAAAAGAAGTCTAAAACATAGTTTAATACCTATCGAGGTATCTAAGGTGATAAAAATACAGATCGTTAACATTCACTACAGATAATATTCAAATATAACATTTTAGATAAAGTCACGACTTTTTGCTGTTATCAAAAACTTATAAGTTTATAGCTTTACTACGAAATTAGACTTTAATTTTACGTAAAATAAAATAAAAAAACATGCGGGAGTGTCGTGGAACATTCGCTTAAAACGGAGTTCCTTTCGTAGTATATTATTATTGATAAACGTATTATATTATTGATTAACAAATGCAAATGAATTAATTACTAGCATCTATTAAAACGAAGCGTCATTTAAAATAATATTTCTTTCATGGCAAGTTATGAAAAAGTGCGAGGAGATGGATATTATTCCATCTCGCTCGCTCTATAGAAAGGGGGTCGTGACGGAAAAGTATTACACTTTTTCTCATCCGCCAAATTCGTACCGTGCGATAAGGAACTTCGTTCCAAAAATACTTTGATTATATTTTAGAATCATAAATGTCCTTCTTTTAATTTTAACATTTTTTCTCTCTATAAATGTACTAAATGATGCAATGATATTTTATTTAATGATGCAGTGGTATTTTGAATTCAATTTATAGACATTACCTTTACGTAATAACTATCTGATCAAAAACATACCTTTGAAAAGAGGATTGCTACAAACGACGTTCGTGTTTGTCAGCTTCAGAAGAATTAAAATCTGAACGGGTGACAAGCTACAAAGCAGTTGCTTAAACCATAAGAACTTACAGCAAAGGAGCGGAATAATCTGCCGGCATTTGTCGTTCTGTCCAATTACAAAACGGGCGTCGTCAAGGGTGGCTTGACTTGTGTTACGCTAAGACAGCTTAGGGCTTTATCATCACTTACCACCAAGTGGGATTTTAGTCAAGCACTGGCTTATAATAAGTAAAAAAAGTGCAAAATTCTTCAAGTTTTTTGTGGGATATCATTAACTTTCGAAAAGTTTTATCATTTTATTCATGTAAAAAAATCTATGCCGTCAGTGTTTTTTCTTGGGCTACGCTTCACTGTTTTCTGTTTTTGAGTTAAAAGTCAACATAGTTTTCAAGACATCGACACACTTTTACTGTACTTGAAACTTACCGCACCTATAACTTTGTCAAAATTAGACATAATAGTTTTTGGGTTATATATACACACTGCCAGGTGGCGCTTTTTTCTTTTTCGAACTTGGCCGAGACACTGCCGTATCAAGCTTCAAACCTGATTAAAAAATGCACAATTATTAAATTAATTATATAGAATAGCGTAAAGTAATAAATTTTAGCAAGGTGTTGAGGACGTCGATTATGTTCTAATTTATATATTTAACACTGTTACAGTAACCGACGAAGAACTGCAAGTGGTATGCCTCGATTTGTTAGAAGCAGGCGTTGAGACAGTCAGCAACACTGCTGTCTTTTTATTACTGCATGTGGTGAGAGAGCAAGAAGTACAAACTCGTGTGCAGTTGGAAATTGATAGAGAGATCGGTCATTCACGACCTCCGAAGCTTAGCGATAGAACAAGGTATCGATTGAAGTCCCAAAAGATAAGTGATTTGCAAAGAGATTTAAATGTATAGGTCAAAGACATTTAAGTAGTAGTAGATTTTAAATCTCTTTGATATAGGTATACTACTACTTAAATGTCTTTGGTGATTTGCGATTTTTGATGATTTGATTTACTATAGTGACATTCTTTCTGCCAACCTCATATATTTATTTTCTAAAAAAAAAAGGAATAAGATTGAAGAAGGTTCGATAGCAACCAAAGAAAATAATTGCTCTAAATATTACATTATATTCTTCATGAATTTTATTAAAAACAGAAATGTCATAAATACCGAATCGTACAAACAATCTTCTTATACACAAAATTGGAACTAGGTATGATTAACGAATAATTACAGATTTTAAAAAAGTTTCATCTTGTGATGGCGACATAAAAGAATTCATTGTTACCAATTTGCTCTCAAAGGGTGATCAAGGAAAATTTCGTTAGTTACACTCCATTGAATTCTTGCCTCGGTATCAGTCTGTAATACAAGTTTTGAGCAAAGACGTGAGTTTCAAACTTTACTTAAATTAATCTCTGGTCATAATTGATATACAGTTCGTCCCATGTCCTATTACACTTTTAAATTTCATTAGAATCCGTTCAGCCGTTTAAACAGTGTTTTCAAAGCAAAATGTTCAATTGAAAATGCCATGTTTGTATAGAACATAACGCTTTCGATTGCCGTAATATGAAAGGGAAAATAAATGAACTGTGGCCGAAAAGTACCTACAGTGCTTTAAATCATTTTTATGTGTATATATGTATTTGTTAATGAAAAATCATCACAATTAATAGAAATACTGCTACCATTTAATTACAGTTATAAAGAATTATCTATCTTTAATTACGAATCAAAATGCAGATGCGATGTCACCCGTGAGGGCTAAGATGGAATGCCTCGTTTCCAGTAAAAAGGGTTTCCGGTTCTCTATACTCACCATATGAAACACAGCCGCGTTCGCTGCTATTTTACGCTGGTATTCTGTGAGAGCGTGGTCCTTACTCGGTCGAGCCAAGCCATTCGTGTTACAACTATACTACTAATATAGCTGCCACTTGGCTCTACCACGTAAAGAAGTCTAGTAGAGTTCTAGTTTAGGTCCTGGTAATGTTTCTTTTACCGTCCCAATTCACTCCCTGATATTTTATATAAGTAACGCTTACAAAACGAGATATCATGGATTTACATTCATTTTTATTTTTTTAATTCTGACAAAATCTTAAATACTAGTACCTAGGGTATATTGAAAATTCTGCGCTCCTGGCCATTCATAAATGTTTGAATTCTGAATGTTATATGTTTTAAAACCTAAGATCTCATTTATTGATTAAAATAATTTGTAGCGAGAAGTCGCGAGTCTATTATTTTTTTATCACAAGTTCTGCAGCAAAAAAGGAATCAACGCGAAAATATTTTAGGGCGATGATATTAATTTATGTTTAAAAGCTCGCTCTCTCCGCAAGATTACACTGCTCGTCTTAAAAATGCTTTTGGAAAGGAAGCACCTTAACCGTAAGTTGAAATGCAGAAAGGACGTGGCCGTGTTTCTCTTCATGAAATTCCTAAAAATCGACCCTCAACTGCGATCACTGGGGAAAATGTGCCTACTGTGAGGTGACAAATTCGAGGATATTTGGGTATCAATAACATTTTATATCAACATTAAGTATTCAACACTGTGTTGCCGCTAATTTCCTCATGAACTCACCTCGGAACAAAAAAGAGCTCAAGTAAAAAAAAAAACACCTATCATGTAAAAAAAAGTTGTTAAAGTATGATTATCGACGTCAAACCATGAAAGAAGCGTGGGCAAAAAAAATGATTGCGGTTTTTTCTCCCAGACGGGTCCTGTCTACAAGTTACCATTTGATGAGCAAAACAAATTAATGAGCGGTACGCCACCATTTAGTTTGTCCAGTGTCTGTGAAAAAAACGACCAAGAATTCGCATCCTATTGCAATCCAATGAAATCCATGACTTCCATCCAAAAGAGGCCATGTTAACTTTCAACTAGCATGTGAAAAACATACCCTCAGACTAATGGCCCATTATCATACTTACAGCCCTTCACAAGTCCACTGCTGAACATAGGCCTCCCCCAAGGAATGCCACGAAACACGGTCCTGAGCCACCTGCATCCATCGATTTCCTGCATGTCCTACCCGGTCGTCACTTCATCTAGTGGGGGACGCCCTACAGTTCGCCTGCCGGTACGAGGCTGCTATTTGAGAACCTTTCTTCCCCATCGATTGTCGGTTCTTCGAGCTATATGGCCGACCTATTGTCACTTCAGCTTATTGATCGTTTGAGCTATGTCGGTTACTCTGGTTCTACTGGGAATATCCCCGTTTTTAACTATATCACGCAGAGAAATGCCGAACATAGCTCTCTCCATAGCTCGCTGAGCAACTTTGAGCTTCCTCAGACGGCCAGCAGTGAAGGATCACGTCTCCGATCCGTGTCATCACTGGCAACACGCTCTGGTCGTACAATCTAGTTTTGAGGTATGCCTGACGAGAAGATGTGTCGTAATTTCCTGAACGCTGGCCAGCCGATTTGAATCCGTCGATTGATCTCTCGGTCGAAGTTGGACTTACCTGGTCGGACTATTTGTCCCAGGTAAACATATTCGTCAACTACTTCGAGCTTAGCGCTCTCATATGTTTTCAAAAATGGTTTGAACATATAAAAAGTGCTTTTGAAATGTAATAGAGAATACTTTGAAAAGCAGTAACTATATTAGTGTACATATAAATTGTTTTATTCATGAGTAACGAAAAACTTTCAGTGTACCCCACGTACACTTACACCAGTTACTCACGAATTGGTGAGATTGAGATTACTGTGGGCGTGTGTAACGCTAGAACTTGACTTTAAGATGTAACAGGTTCTCTCGAAATGGTCTAGTCCCCAACGTGTAATGAACAGATCAGGGAAGGATATTTCAGCTTATTCCAAAGAGGTGACAACGCATCTGCATTTTGATTTTTATTTTATAGGATATATGTAGATATCTATCGGCCACAGGGTACACTTACCATCAAGTTCACTATACGCCGAGAGCTGAAACGAACGTAAGGTTGTACACAAAAAAAAATGTGTGCGCCTTTTTCAAAATTAAAAATAAATATTTGCGCGTGTCAAAAAATATAACATAGAAATTAGCCTGGAGAGCGGAAACACCGTATGTTTCCGCTCCTTTGCGGCAGGCATTTTATTAGGCTACTTAATTAACACCAGTCGAGCATGGCAATATCGATAAATTCGTCCCATCAAGGAGGGACCTGTCTTCTGATTATTAATTAACTTATTAATTAATTTATTTGAGACTGCTTTTCGCTTAATAAAATTAGAACAATAATAATATGAGAAAAGATCAGAAAAAACGTCACATTTTTTGTTAATTTTTATTAATTAATTATGTTTAAAACATAAATAGTGTCATTCAATATTCAAACGTAAAATACCTTTGTATTTTACGTTTTAATTTCAAATTCAAGACCAATAGCTTTTAACTGTTCAGTGAAGTATTTTTAACACTTTATAATAAAAGGTTATTGAATATTCAAACTATTTGTTTTATTTGTAAAGCTTGTACAGATTATAAATAATTAAACATGTTTATAATTATAATTTTTTATTGTTTCCCAAGTCAGAGTAAGGCGATGTTTACTAATTATATCATAAAACGGTAAAAATTATCTGCAAAAGTCTCTTTCTTTAGATTGATCTATACTGAAGCAGTATTATTAGAAGCTCTACGTATTTCGAGCGTCGCCACAATGGGAATACCACACATGGCACTAGATAATGCAAAACTTGGCAAATATGTGATACCTAAGGTAAATAAACTTATGATATTCTGTTTTCTAACCTCATTTACCATATTTTAAAGGCTGTTATGAGAAGCTTCTCCCTTTTTCAGAGAACCTGTGTATTTATAATCGCATACCACACCTATTTTATTTTATTTCTTTGTACATTCATTCTTCTTATTCCATAAATCTCTGCTGTACTCTTTTCAAACATATTCATCGTGATGTAACCTTTTTTCCTTCAAAAAATCCAATATTTCCTATCATGATTTCCGTCTTTTCTTGTCGTTGTATTTTTTTTTACTGCATTGTAAATTTATGTACACCCCCTTTCCAGCCATTCTTTGTGAACAATTCTTTGTGTTGAATGAAACTATGAAAAATATAAATAATAAATATAAATACATGAAACCATAATTCTTTTCGTAATAAAGTTTTCTGGAAGATATTTCTTCCAGAACGATATGACTGCCTATTTTACTTTTCTATTTCATTTTGTTTTTGTTGCAATTTGTATGGGTATATAATTATAATGATTGATTGAAAACCGAATGAAAATAGTTTACAATTTTATAATAGCTTTCATCCCCTGTTTTTCTCCCTTATGGGTGAAGTATCCAAAAATCCTTAAACACGTGTAACTTAGTTTCTAATGGAAAGTATATAATAACGTTATCAATGATATAATTAAAACATAGCAGACCTTAACATAATGATCATCCTTAATTTTACTCCCTTGTTTCAATATTTTTAACATTTCTACCCTAGAAATGTTAAATATATTGAAACACGAGTCTCTTAGTTTTTAATCAAAAATCTAAATACAAAATTTCCCCTCTTTGATGTGTAAAATTTCCAAAAACACAGAAACACGTATTTTTTTTTTATCCATACACCTGTTAAGGTGGTGAATAGGAGCAGATTTTGTAACATTCTAAAGTACGCACTATCCATAATTATCATAACTTTGTGTAATATCCGCACCACCGTGCAAGTTAAAAACCCATTTTTTTTCTTACGCATAATTTGTTCGCCTTAACGCATTATGGTTAGATAGTAATTGCTTTAAGTTACAAAAATAATAAAAAAAAATTTCTCCATACAAATATGAAATTTCCGTAAAATAAAAAGGGTCGTACAAACTGTAACTATTTCACCATTTAAGGGTATGAATTTTCAAAAATCCTTTTATTAGTAAACACACACATGATTGAAGCATACTATTGTCCCAATTTCACGCTTCTACGTCCGTAGAGTAAGTAGTTTGGTCTCTGCGTATAAAATTAGTTTTGTTTACCGAAGGTATAAAATGTTTTGAAAAATTTAAAATGGATGTTTTATTATTTTTGAGTGTTTACATTTTTTCTTCTGGCTTTCCGTAAGGGATTGTTTTGAAAAATCGCAAAATGCATATCTCTATTAGAGTCTATCTCTCCGTAAAATAAAAAGTTTAATACAAACTGTAACAACTCACTTCATCCTCTTAGAGTTTGAATCTTCCAAAAATCCCTTGTTAGTTAGTGATGAATAAGTGGTGTTTTGAGTTGTGCGTTGATAGATGAGTCAGTCACTCAGGACATCTTTTATTTGGGTTTATAATATGATTTTTTTATTAGAATGAAACTATTTTTAACAGAATTTATCGCGTTTAATTTGCTTATGTTTTTTATTAACTCGCTTTATGTCTGTCTCGATATTCACGAAGATCCTTGTTCAAAGTACGTACTTTACAATTTTTAATAAAATTTAACAGTTATTATTAACTATTTTAGGGTACATTTTTACTGCTTGCTCTTTACGATCTGCATAATGGCGTACATTGGAAAGATCCAACAATATTTAAACCCGAACGTTTTTTGACTAAGGAGGGAAATTTAATTCAAACTGAATGGTTTATGCCTTTTGGTACAGGTAAGGAAATATTTCTTTATACACCCGAATACTTTCTAAGTTCTCTAGTTAAAAACACCTCGACATTTTGGCTTTACAATGAGTTTAGCGTTATTTCGATATCTTAATAAAATTCCTTGTATGTAAATTTTTGACGGATAGCGTTTTTGTTTTTTTCAATTGTAAATAATTAAAATTGACCTTGTTGTGGCGGAGAGGGAATATCCACTATTACCTCATCATCACATGGGTTTCATAAGAGGCGACAGAGCAAAAAACTGGAAAGAACTGCGATTGCCAACCCACTTGTCAAGCGTGGCAACTATGGCAAATATCGCCTCTATGAGGGCTATGTTCAGCAATGGACTTTTGATGGGCTGTAAAGTAAATAGTTAAAATATTCAAAAAGAGGCGACGAAATATTTATTCTTTTATTTGTTTACACTTAACAAACAACAAATTAGAGTATGAGAGTAGTTGGAATCAATGCCTTTTGCCATTCTCTCGCAGTCAACCGTCAGCCCCGATATCCAAGCATAGCTTAAAGTCTTGGGAGACAAGTAGATATAATGAATGATAAAAGTGTGAAGCAAATTTATGCCGCATGAGTGAATAGCAGAGTTGGTAAGGAACGCTTGTCAGGAACGGTGTGCCAGGACTGTGCCAAACGGAAATTCGTAGCCTCTGATTTCCCCTCTGGGTGACAGGCTTGATAATTAATGTTTATACCTTGAGGTACATTTCGTAAGCGATTTGACAAGCGAATTTTTTTGGCTTATTATTTATACATTCTGTGGGTCATTGCGAGAATTATAAGAAATAAATATTTATGTACCCTTCCGTTTCTACACTGTGTTAATAACATTATTATTAAGTTGCGACGCTAAATTGTCTATGAATTTTTAAAGTTATTTTGTAACATTATTTTCAAGATGGTTTTACTGTTATGAAAATCATTTAGATTAAAAGGGAATAAAATTATAAATGAACAATGTTTTGTATGGGAACATTCGTTCCACAGACGTCAAGTTACACTGAAAATATGTGAGGTCCTAGGTCCTACAAACATAAACAAATACGTCAAGGTACGACGACAATCGGCGCCAGTGACAGCCAAAGAGTATAATAAGTATATACAGGAAAAGAGAGCCCTCTGACGATATTTTATTGCAGACAAAATTGAACTACTAGCGTCTTCTACAAATTGAATCCGAACTAATTCGCTATATATAGCTATATTATGTACATCATATTAATTTAACTATTATGTTCTTTAATTCGCATACTTACTGAATTTTTTACTTTTTTTTTGTAAAATAATTTATACTTTTAATATTAAAAGTAGGTAAATAGTTTCAATAAGTACACTTGTATTTGTGAGATAATAATATATAAAAAGGGTATTTGCGATGTTACAGGAATGACAATTTAATATGACAATTATTTCATTTTTTATTTTTATTTTTTATTATAAAATGCTGGTTGCCAGTATCATAATTGTCATATTTATCGATTGATTCGATAATTATTACGTGTTTTTATGTTAAAATTATAATTTTTTATCAATAAAATCACCAATAATTTTTTGGTGCACTTATTTTTATTTTGTAAGTAAATTTCATTTTATTTTTCCAAAGTAGCGACATCTGTGAAGCCATAAGACCAACTATAAACAAATTATTTTTGGAAACAAGTTATGGATGGCGCCACCATCCATTAAATTTTTGTGGTTCAAGGCAACTGTCCTACGCCTGGTGACAGCGCGCCTATGCCATAACTACCACAAAGTACTTTATATGTACCAACGCATATCTGAGAGCAAAGAATACTACGGATGATGATCGCCCTTTTATATTTTTTCTGTTCTGTGCGTATGACAAACAAAATTGTATGATCTAGGATGCTCCACACATTTCAGTGTAACGTGTAAAAGTGTAACATTCGTATTTTTTTATCCGTGGCACATTTTCAAACATTTTATATTTTTTGAATGATAGCAAATATAAGTAGGCCTTGCTATAATAATAAATTAATCAAACTTTACATAAAATTTAAAAAATATTATGCATAATTTTAGAATTTTCGGTTAAGTTTGGTTAAGGCAGATCTTAAGGCTTCCCCCCCGAACGCGTTCCCGCCTTGTCGTGGCGGGGGCTTAGTAGCCGTGGCTTGGTCACCCACGGTGAACAAAGAGGAACCCCTTGGCTGGCCCGTGGTGTAGGGCCGGCCCGAGGTGGCCACTCCGAGTGGGCTTGGCGAGGCCACTTCGGATGTGTGTCTGTGGGCTGCAGTGAGAGGGGTGTCCGCTCCCTCTACCGCTGCAGCCGGGGTGGAGTCGCGGAGGAAGAGGAGTGTTGGTATGGCGATGCGCTACTCGCCCTATCCTCCGCGACTCAGACGGGGCCGCACCGTCAATTGATGCAGTGGTGATGGGGCTGCGGGGGGAGAGGAGTGTCGGTATTGCGAGGCGCCGCTCTCCCTACCCTCCGCAGCCAAATCTTGGTTGGCGGCGGAGCCATAGACCAGATCCGCCGCTGGGGTCAGGAAGGCTGGTGCTTCTGAGTGCTAGTTTTTCCTGGCCCCATGGCCTTCGCGCATCGGACACGGGGGCGTCAGTTGCGCATGTGAAATTGGAGGCCGAGGAGGAGGGCGCGCCATGTGTTCTGGTGCGCCTTACCTGAGAAGGAGATGGAGGAGGAGTAGTCCTCTCTCGAGGAGAGGCCGCTATGGGGCGGCCAGCGCAGGTGGGGCTGCAGATGTGTGCGAAAGCGTTCCCGTAGCCCTGCCAATATGCGACGAGGGTGGAACACCATGGGGTTTTAATCGGTGCTAGTCCGACATAACCCGTCCTTGACCCCGCGAGGCGGGTATGCGTAGGCATTTCCCCATGTAAAAAAAAAGATCTTATGACTTCGGGTAAATGATGTTATAAGTCTCCTTACGTCAGGCATAAAATACCCAGACTGGCAAGAGGGAGCCGCATCAAAGGTGCGAGAAGTTTCTCAATGTGATCGTCTTAATCAAGTTAATACGCATGCTAAGCTTAATAATTAAGGCAACAACGACAGAGTCCCATCTCCAGCAGTTTGCTACCTGATAAAGTTAGGTTAAACAAAACAAAAAGACTTTTTTTAGAAGTTGGTGAAATATTGACTTTGGTATTTTTGAATTTTTGGATTTTTTTTAGATTGTCCTAATTGAATCCATAAAAAATGTTTATTAAATTCCCACCAATATTTGGAACAAACTTTGCATACTAAAGGTCTATTTTTAAATAATTAAAGACTTCTTGAAGGATGAGGTCGTATGGAAATGCAATTCTGTCTGTACTTGGGATTAGTAGTAGTGCTACCAGTACTAGCGATAAGTAAAGTGGATGCTAAGTAGAGCTCAAGTAACTTTTTTGCAAATTGCAAAATGTTCTAAAAACTGTCAGACTCTTCGCGATAATTATCACGGAAATAACGAGGAGTATTTTCGGAGGACTGTTTATATTCCACTGATAGATAGCGTAATGACTAACTTTTTTTTTTATAGGATAAGGGTGACAAACGAGCACACAGCCCACCTGATGGTAAGTGGTTGCTGTGGTCCATAGACATCTACATCTATCCTCGATTACGAATCAAAATGCAAATGCGTTGTCACCCGTGAGGACTAAGATGGAATGCCTCCTTTCCAGTAAAAAGGGTCTTCGGTTCTCTACACTCACCATACGAAACACAGCAGCATTAAGCTGCTATTTTACGCTCGTATTCTGTGAGAGCGTGGTCCTTCCCCGGTCGAGCCGGCCCATTCGCGCTACAACTATACTACTAATATAGCCGCATGGCTCTACCACGTATACAAACTTACAGGACCGACTTTCTGCGGATACGAAAAACCTGTTCAGATAGGCATTTTTATTCCAAAATCTGAATATATAGAAGAAAATGGCATTGCATAGAGATGTTGCATCTCTTTGCGTATTTTCTCGAATGTACCACGGGGAGTGCTCTGAGGAATTGTTCGGACTAATTCCAGCCGCTCAATTTCACCATCGCACATCGCGACAAAACTCGGGATAACATCCGTAGCATCTCGATGATTGGCGGGCCGCCACTGTGCGATTTAGATGTTTTCTTCCTCGCACAACTTCCTTGTGGAATTGTTTACCACCAGCGCTTTTCCCGGACCGATACGACTTAGGGACCTTCCAGAAAAGAGCCTATTCCTTTTTAAAACGACGGCAACGCATTTGCAATTCCCCTGGTATTGCAGTTGTTTATGGGCGGCGGTAGACACTTACCATCAGGTGAGTCGCATGCTCGTTTGCCCTCTCTCCAATATAAAAAAGATCTTCTTAATGGGAAGAAAGTATCATAATGTTATTCCCATTTCTTGAGTGTCCCTGCCGCCATTCCCATTACAGAGTATAAAGTGGAAGCGGGAGCTCAAAGAAAATACTGATACAAAATCTAAGTTTGTGGTTTCAACAATCGAAGTTTACGACGATGATCTCTACCCAAATATAAATATAAAAATTATACGTGGTTGAGCCATGCTACAGCTATATTAATAGTATATTTGTAGCACAATTGGGTCGGCTCGACCCGGGTAGGACCACGCTGTCACAGTATACCAGTGTAAAATAGCAGCTTAACGCTGCTGTGTTTCGTTTGGTTAGTGTAGAGAACCGGATACCCTTTTTACTGGAAAAGAGAAATGTCATCTTAGTACTCACGGCTGATAATGTAACTGCATTTTATTCGCAATCGAGAATAAATGTATATGTCTATAGGCCACAGCAACCACTTACCATCAGTTGGACTGTGTGCTCGCTGGTCACCCTTATCCTATAAAAAAAGACTGCTGAAAATTCTGGCAATAATTTCTACAAGCTATAGAGATCATTTTTTACGCAAGGCATGTAAAAACTTGGTTAAGAGCAAACATGTTAGAAGATAGGGCTGACAGGTTTAGCTCTTCTACGTATTCATTCATAGCCCCAGACGTCTCAAATATTATCACCTAATTTGCCAATAAAATAGAAGACCCACACTTTTTTTATAATTTGTGCAATAAAATTGTGTATTGTGCAAGAAAGTGTAATTTATTCGACATATTTTATTTTATACGCGCCTGCGCGTAGAAAGCATTATCTCACATTATTCGATATAAATAATTTAAATATAAACTCGTTGTAATGTATAGGCTATAGGGTGCTTTAAATAAATTTAACATTGTATACATAATATTTAGCGCAAGAAACCAGTTCAGTGGCCGTTGCGGGCACTAATGAAATGTTATATAACATTAAATTAAACCAATATAATGAATTAATATCTATTACAGATATAAAAATTGTGTGGGTCTTGTATCCAGATATTTCGAACCTTGACGCTGTTTCGCTGATTTAGATGGTATTTTAAATCTGACATACTAGCACTACTACTGATACCGCCATCTAACGGAAGCCAAGAGATTTTCTCATATTTTTCTTAGTTATTTTATGACACACGAGGGATGACTTAGGATGGTGGATTTTCTTAAGCCACTACATAGCTAATCTTCACAATCTTTGTTTGAAAAATTTAAGTACGATTTATAGAGCGCTTGCTTGCGAAGTAAAATATAGAAAGAAAGCTTAGAAATGTTATGAAGGCATATAAATACGTCAGCTCTCACTAGAGTAGCGTGGTGGACTTCTATTTCATTAACCTCTCAAGAATTAAAAGAGACCCGTACTCTGCAACGGGGCGTTAGTTACATTTTATTTAAGCAAAATTTATTACTGCTATAAAATAAATATATAAAGTTGTAATGCTATAAAATAAATATATAAATATAAAATAATATATATATAAAGGGTATACCTTTATGCATTATATATTACTTAGGAAATTTGTGTAAGGTCTTAGTTTTAGATGGAGATATGCCTACGCATATTCGTCTCGTGGGAGCAAGAACGAGTTATGTCGAACTCGAGCCGACTAAAACTTCATGGTGTTCCACCTATGCCCCATATATCAAGTACCAGTACCAAGCCACGATTACTAACCATCTCCCCCTTCCACCATGACAAGCTGGGAACTCGTTTGGCTGAGGAGTGGGGTTGTAAGCACCTTGACTAGTTAATCCCAGTATAAATACGGTGGTCTATTGTTGTTGATATATTTTTTATTCAAACTTTTATTATTTATTTAAGGAAGAAGACGATGTATTGGAGAAGGGCTGGCGCGATCAGAGCTATTTTTATTTTTGACTCACATTCTGCAGAAGTTTCATCTGAAGTTACCGGATGGCGCCCCTTTACCTTCTACCGAGCCTGTCGACGGTATCACACTTTCTGCAAAAGAGTTTAATATTATTTTTGAACGAAGGTTTTAATAGTAATAATGATTAAAAACAAAAGTACAAGTAATACTTTTTTATGTTTAAAATAAACTTAATTTTAGCATTGTAATAAATAGTATAAAGAAAAGTAAAAGTTTATTGTTTTTTTTTCCCAAGAACACATCACTAAAAATCAATGTCGGGCACGCATGCGTCAACATATTACCAGAGATATAACTTTCCCATTTACTGTCAAGAAGAACCGGCTGCGATTGTTGTTTATAAACTAGTTATTATCATAATTCTCCTGGAAACAAAACAATAAAGATTATTTAAAATATACGACATTACACGCAGTTCTAGTGTTGTGAATAAAGATATCTAATGTCAGCAATTACGCACTAATAAATTCGATAAAACATCACTATTTTGAGTTTATTAATAAACACAATTTAAACTATGAATTGAAAAATGTATTTTAGTGACGATATTTCCATAACATTTTGTCAGTTTTTGGCTATCTCTTGCTATGTGCAATTAAATAAGAAATGAAGTAGTGACAATTAAAACGGGTGTTGATAAAGTGGCTAACAGATTTAAAACTAATAGTTAATTAAAAATGCATCAGCCTAATGTATGCGAAAGCTGGTGATTAAAACGAAGCCTGCGGAATAAAATGCATGAGACATTAGGTCGCGGGTATGCCCGCATAGACGCAATCAGGGCTGCGAGGGGAGAACCTTTAGCGACGATGCCAGAACCGAGTGGTCCCCCACCAGACCGATACAACTCCGTGTACTTCACCTTATTTGTAGCTGGAACTGCTTTCTTGTTGCCCTTTAACAGGTAATATTTTATATAGCTATGCAAATAAAAGATGTTGATGAAAGATAAATTCTCTTTAATACTTTTTGCAATTTTTTTTTTTAGAATAAGTGTGCCAAACGAGCACACAGTTCACCTGATGGTAAGTGGATACTGTGACCTATAGATTTCTACAACTGTCCCCGTTAAGGGAGGAAAATGCGGATACAATGTCACCCCTGAGGAATAATATAGAATGTCTCGTTTCCAGTAAAAAAGATCTTCAGTTCTCTACACTCACCATAAGAAACAAAGCAAAAATAAGCCTTTTTAAGCCTCTTCTTTTGCCTTTTTAAGATCGTATTATGTGAGAGCGTGATACTTGCCCGGTCGAGTCGACAATTCATGCTACAACTATATAGTAGCTGCAGCATGGCTCTACCATGTAAAACCAACTGCCAAAGCAATTGTTGCCAGCACAACTGCTAAGCGTGTCAACTATCCCCCTATAAGGCAATCTATTGGGGAAGCCTATGTTTAGTAGTGGATATTGATAGGCTGTAATGATGATTTGATGATAATAGACATATTGTGAAAAACAAAGTTGATATGTAAAGTCAAAGACATTTTATACATTGATAACATGAAATATTAGATAAACTTGTTGAAAGATATGTTCACCATTATCGTCATCATCAGCCTGCGGCAGTTCACTGTGGGACACAGGCCTCTCTAAAGGAGAGCTTGCAAATACGAAAGGTTATGTTTGTGACTTTGGTTTTTATTAATCTTCACAATCAAAATTACTATTTCATCCACCAGAGAAACGCCGAGCAATTCTTTCAATCACTCTCTAGGAGACTTTAAGTTTATGGAGTTGTTGTACCGTTAGTGTCCACGTTTTGACACCATACAGTACAGTACAGTACAGGATACACTGGTGGAAGACTTTCGTCTTCATGTTGGCGGTATAGTAGACAAAAAAAACTCACAATGCTTCCCGAATGCTGCCCAGCCCGACTGAATCTGCCTATCGACTTCTTTCTCGAATTTGTTTTTACCTAATTACACTATCTGGTCACGGTAGATATGTATACTCTTGAACAACTTCAAGAATCTAACCCTCAACGATAATCGAACCTAGTATGACATGACCGTTAAACAAGACTTTCAACTTAATTAAATTCATAAGCAGTCCAACACGTTGGGATGATTCATTTAGTTCGACATTGACTTTGAAGTATTTAAATGCAAATGCTTTTAGTAAGAGTGGGAATATAAATAGTTAATGTCGTCTGATGGCAGCGCGAATATTATAAAAAGAGACCATATACATATATTTGCATTATAAAGGAAAGTCTCTTGTTTTCATGTTTTCCGTAAACTTGACAATTTCCTTTTCTGTTCCTTATATACTAAGGCCTATTTTCGTATTTTATGCTGCTTTCTTTGTTTTATATTTTTAATTTAATAGTCCTAACTAGTGTATGGTCGATATGATAATAAAGATTTTGGATCACTTCTATATCTGTGAATTGTTAAGGTATATTTGAAATAATATAATCGTTTAGGTTCAACGAGTCTTTGCGTTTTCCTGAAGAAGTGTGTTGATGATTGTAAAATTATATTGTAGAGTATAGTCAAAGGATCTCTGAGGTTTCTTTCACAATAACTGAACTTTCTTGTGACTCTCATTTTAGAAGTTTTTGTTTTTTTCCCTATTTTCAAATCAAAATCTCCCGTCACAATTGCATTTTTCTCGCAAATTTGACTGTATGGTCTAATTGCATGTAGAAATTTTTAACATTTTTACTTTATTTGCATCTTTCGATATAATATAATGGTATAAAGAATAAAGAAAAGTTGTATAATTTGAGATTTTATAAACACACTCGTTTTTAGACGCCAATAAAACAATCAATGTCAGCTCGCTCACACACAACATCAGCTCTTTAATAAGAATCCAACTCCATATCGACCAGGTTTTTCTCCTATGTAACGAAATATGTGTTCTGTGTCTTCAATTATTGTATTTCCCATTCTTCTGACTTCTGGCTAATCCTATTATGTTAAAAAACACTGTTAAACTTAATATAAATTATTCTCTTTAATTCCTAATTTGAAATCGAGACTCTTTTTGGAATCAGTTTTGGAATTCCGGAATTAGGTCCAGTATCAGAACTTAGTTTCGAATTGAAAACATTCCAATTACTAAATGCTCTAGCATGTGGCTCACCTGACAGTAAGTAAACACCGCTGTCGTATTGTGAATCTTGTTCGAGCACTCGTGCTAATTGCGGATAGAAATAAGTTTCTAAAGACGATATTGCAATTTCGTTTAAAGTGCTCAGAAAATTGAAATTGAGTAGGGATAAATCATTATTTATGTTGTCATCATTATCAGCTGTTTACCCGCAGCACTGTGTGACAGCTGGCAAGTATTTCTCGAAAAATTTGCCCATAGGTACTCACTAAGATTTTGGTAAAAAAATGGTCTCTTGGTTTATTCAATTAGTATAAACATTTACTGCCTAGTACTAATATGTAAGGTAGACTGAAGCAAGTGTAACTGTGGAGCTAGTGTGACAAATGCAAATTATGCGGCATAAACACGTTTTTTGGGTAAAGTGCCATTTATTGAACAACGCAGGAACTTTTACACTATTGACTATACCGACAGTTAACTACATAGCTTCAACTATTTTATCAACATACGTCATATTTTAAGCACTACTCAACTGGCGACAGACAGTGCGATTTTAGGAGGCTAAAGATTTTCTACGTGGTAGAGCCATGCTGCAGCTATATTATGGTTGTAGCACGAATGGGTCGGCTCGACCGGGGAAGGACCACGCTCTCACAGAAAACCAGCGTAAAATAGCAGCTTAACGCTGCTGTGCTTCGTATGGTGAGTGTAGAGAACCGGAGACCCTTTTTACTGGCAAAGAGGCATTCCATCTTAGTCCTCACGGGTGACAACGCATCTGCATCTTGAGTCTTTATTGTGGATAGATGTGGATATTTATGGGTCACAGTAACTACTTACCATCAGGTGGGCCGTGTGCTCGTTTGTCACCCGATCCTATAAAAAAAATATGACTTAAATTTTTTTTAAACAAGATACAAGGTGAGTGATAAAGACTAATATTAGTACTTATAGTGTAATATGTTTCTGTGAACTGAAATACACTATTCCATGAAATACGAATACAGTTACACTTACCTCACCTAATACCTAACATGTCGAAGTGTGACAGTGTCACGCTTACCCCGATCATCTTATGAGAATATCGTAACTAGTGATGGGACAGTCTATTGTGTTAACTGACTTTAAAAAAGGAGGATGCTATTTCCCTGTGTTGGTATGTATTTACTTTAAAAAAAAAACCTATTAATACCAAGGAAGAAATACATGTCAAAAAATGTCAAGAGATGTCGGAAGCAGAAATAATGAATCCTATCGTAACCGATACAGAAGAAGATACAAGTATAATTTGATGATTTTAGTTCGATATTACGAGAAGAAAAAATAGCAGTATTATGTTGGGATAGCAGAGAATATTGAAAAAACGATTGGTACAAAGTATTGTATTACAAGCATTATGTACCTAGACAAAAAAAAACTAAAATTTTCATTGCCAAAGAAACAAGATCTTGTTACGAAAAATGTAGAAAAAAATTGGGCTTTTGTAAATAGAAGAAAACCACGATGTGTTTGTTTTGTAATATTTTTAATATATATTTATTAATAATGTTTTTGTTCAACTAAAATAGTATAGATAATACAAGTACCAAAGCATTACGGTTATTGAGTGTTAACATTTCGGAATTAAAGTTATTTTTCACTTAGTTGTTGTCACACGTTTTTATTACACATCCAAAACATCCATTTATAAGCCCATATAGTGATGGGCTTATAAATGGCATAAATCCATTTATAAGCCCATCACTATATCGGTTAAAACAGTCACGCTAGCCCCATGCGGGGAAAATCCATTGTTACGCAAAAATGGACGTTCATATTATTTTAATATAGATCATAAATATATTGTCATGAGTATAATCTCATCAATTTTGTCGAAAACCACAGATGCTATTAAAGTAACTACAAAAAGAAGTATACCGTCACACTTGCTTCATTCATGGGTAAGTGTGACAGTCTTCCATCTTAATTAGTTATAATTAGGTACCTCAAATTACAAAATGCTACTTGTAGAAACTAAAATGCCTGTTCAAACAAACAACCATTTAATAATTTATGTTCTGAAATTGAATATTCTATGTGAAATGCTTACAGAGTAGAAGTATTTAAATGTTAATTATAGTTTTAGTTAATTTATGTCACACTTGTATGTAATGATTTATTCTTTCTTTTCCAGTTTCATAATGGCTGTTGATTACTTCCAACACCACTACCCAAATTCCACCATAATGTTTGATATGTCGACAGTGTATATAGCATCAGCGTGCGTCGCCGTTGTGATCAATAATCTTCTGTTAGACCTCTTCACCTACAATACGAGGATTACGTTTGGTAAGTAAATATTAAACATTTCTGTGCATTTGCAAATAATATCGCATCAATATTTTTTATACCTTTTATGACATAAAGAAGAAGAAAGAAAAAACACTTTATTTTGGCACGGACCAATGGTCACAACAATCTATCAAACTAATTTAGTACTTAAAATATATAAATTTAATAAATTTGACTTTGTGCGACTCTGGCTTCCAATTATTTGTGGTGAAACCACAACGATGATTTTCAGTAATGACCAAAAACCTTGAAGAATACAAACCGGAGAATAAATAATGACATATATATCGTAAAATAATGAGAGTCCATCACCACATTTCTTCGTGTGAGTGTCGATTAGAAAACTGTGGAATACGCCAGAAACATAAGCTAGACGAAACATCACCAGACCGGCGACGGGCAGCAGCGTCAATTGTGATCTATAGTCCGCCTGTTAAGCTTGACGATTAAGGTAAATAGGGAGATGACTCACATCGGCAGAGACTCATGTACAGCAGTGGACTTTTATCGGCTGATTATGAAGAAGAAGAAAATTAACAGACTAGCGTACAGTCCATGCGATGGTACCATAGGTTGGTATGGTTTATCATAGAGGAAGAATCAAAATGCAGACACGTTGTCACCCCTGGGTCAGACGCAAAGAACGCTTCCTGCCTTGGCACAGCAGGTTTATGCCACTATTAAATACCTTGTTCTTTATCAACACCGGTATGAACTAATTCAGACAAAAACAGTTATTTTTCGTAACTTGACAGTTCCATATAGAATCTGGAATCAAAAAGTTTAAGTGTAAACATTATTTTACAACAAAATATAAATACTATTCAATGACTCTGCAATTTTATTAATGAAACGTTGAATTAATTAAATTATTATTTTATTCTACAAATATTAAATAGGTTACAGTTTTAATATTTCGTGCTCTTTATTCGCCATAAAAATACTACAAAAAATCTGATTTAGTTCGAAACTTAATACTATAAATGAGAGTGTAAGTGTCAAGTGACGACCACGTGTAAAATAAATAACAATTTTGTGTCATAAAAAATTCCACAAAAATGTGATTTACATAAAGACCTCACAAAGTTCGAATCTTAATTGGAAGTTCGACTGATAATATAAATGTCGAGAATTTGTTGTCATAGCAACATGTAAATAAGATGGAAACAGAATTGCTAAACATCTAAAAATAAAGTAAAAGAAAGAACCAACGAATTACTACTTATTAATACACATTTTGCCGTGTAGTGGCGGTCAAGAATATCCACTACCCCATATCTTCCCGTGGGTGTCGTAAAAGGCGACAAAGGGAAACAGGCAGGAGATGGGCAGCAGCATCTTCCTGATAATAGCCAAAATTATAATAAAAAAACTGCGGTTGCCAACCCGCTCGCCAAGCGTGGCAACTATGGCAAATACCCCCCAATGAGTGGCATTCCTTGGGGGAGGCCTATGTTCAGCAGTGGACTTATGAAAGGCTGTAATGAATACATATTTTTATGTTTAATCATTACTCGTACATCTTGAGATTTTTTACCCGATTATTATTTTCGTTCTTCCATCGGGTGGTGAAGTATAAAATTGAAGTATATAATAATTTCAAAATCGTTTTTAATACTAGGAAAAAATATATTTATATACTCTCATCATCTACACTTTTCTGCCATTTCGAGGGAAGATTATTTATGTCTTTGCGATAAAACTCTCGGGATCTGGACTCTATAGTCTATGGAGCCATTTAGTACCGCTGCTTAAGATGAAACATTTATTGTCATCAAAATTGTCCAAATTGCTGAAACACTGTAATCGATTGGAGGTAGTTTTGACGAATAAGAAAGATGGTGTACGGTTTCTTACTGCAGAGCTTGTATTGTTTAAACGGTTTGTCGAGCAGTAAGAGGTCTTGCGTTATCATGGAGTAATAATGGTTCCTTCTTTCCATTGTTTCTCTGTGAATTTCGGTATAATTGTAAGAACAAACATAATAAGTATCTGCTGCTTTTAATACACCATATCTCAAAAAGTTAAAGTGATGTACACCATGAACGATCACCTAACATTTACCACTACTTCTATGGGTAGGCTTCGCTTAATAGCCATGGCGGAACATTTTTATTAAGCGAAACTATTTATCCTGGATTTGGATCTACTGCGTTTTTCACTTGTAATTGACATAGCGAATCCATTTTTAATTACTCAACACAATTCTGTCTAACACCCCTTAATTTTCCTATAAACCTCAGTTAATTCACGAGACACCCATTTCCAGAGTTTTTTTTTTATTTTACTAAATAGGTACAAATTAGTCAGTATCTCGGGTAAACTAACGTCAAATCATGTCGCTATTTCCTTAGTTGTTTGATAAGGGTGGGCCTCTATCTATTATTACTTTTAATTCATCGCTATTCTATATTAAAGTGAGTCTGGTTTTCCTCATGGTTTATTCTTTAAGTAAAAGTTTACACTATTAAAGCGTTTAAACCAAAAACGCATGGTGCGTTCGTTATAGACATGTCCTCGCCAAACACAGCATTGAAATTACGAACTGTCTCTACTACGTTAGAACCTCGTGGGAAGTGGTATTCGTGAATTGGTAAAATTTTTGAGGTCTACATGTTTAACCCAAATAATGTATGTAAAAACAAAGTCAAACAATTTTTATAATATTTTTGTATTTAGAATGTTATAGTTTTTGCGTAAAAAAGTTTTAACCACAGATCGTGTACCATGCAGGTAAGTGGCTACTCCATTAAACTGGGAACTTCATACATTAACCCCTATTATTTTATATCAGACGATGTCACAAACTATCCTATCAAATTTTATCTTACAGTTCATGTAAACCTACTACATGGTAATACATGATAGCAAAAGAACTAAGTGCACATCTATCTAACCAAGCCGACAATAATTAGATATCTATGTCACATTCTAAGCTTCATTTACGTTGTTAATATCGGCGGGTTTGCCTGCTGTGTGCGCGAGGGCATGTTACGCCGATGTGAATGATATGCCTGTGTGACCCCAAATATCACCGGTGCATTCGTAATACTAGTGTAATACATGCCATATCGCACTTGCATGTGATGTATGATGTACCAGAACAGTTGCCAGAATTTTGCCTTTTAAATCTGCGGTGTGTTGAGTAAAGACAAAATGAACTTACTTGCAACAAACAAGCTGATGATTGCAGAAGATAATATTAGTTTATTAAATATGTACATAAAAGGAGAGTCGTTTGGAAACTTCGATAACGTGATCTATGTTGCGGTTGTAGAGCGATTCGTTTACGTTATTGTGGCGAGGTAACAGAGCCGCCACAGTTGATGGGCGGCCGCTTTCTAGTAGGAATGAAGACAGGTCTTTTAGAAAGGCAATGGATAAAAATAACTCGAGACTGTGTTTGTGACACTCTTTGAAAGATGTCTTTGTGTTTATAAGTGGCAGAGACATTCTGCTGTTATATTGTTATTGTAGCACGAATGAGTCGGCTCGACCTGGGAAGCACCACGCTCTCACAGAATAGAAGCGTAAAATAGCAGCTTAATGCTGTTGTTTTGGATATTATATTGAGTGTAGAGTTTACGTGGTAGAGCCATGCTGCAGCTATATTAGTAGTATAGCTGTAGCACGAATGGGTCGGCTCGACCGGGGAAGGACCACGCTCTCACAGAAAGCCAGCGTAAAATAACAGCTTAACGCTGCTGTTTCGTATGTAGAGATCCGGAGACCCTTTTTACCGGAAACGAGGCATTCCATCTTAGTCCTCACGGGTGACAACGCATCTGCATCTTGAGTCTTTATTGAGGATAGATGTAGATGTCTATGGGTCACAGTAACCACTTACCATCAGGTGGACTGTGTGCTCGTTTGTCACCCTATCCTATAAAAAAAAAGAACCGGAGACCCGTTTTACTGGAAATAAGGCATTCACCTTAGTCTTCAGGGGTGACAGGGCATTTTGATTCTTAATAAGGAAAGATGTAGATATCTAGTGGACTTACCATCAGGTGGACTGTGTGCTCGTTTGTCACCCACATTCTATAAAAAAAAAAAACAATAACATTTTATATAGTGTTTGATTTATAGCTGTGATGATTTGTTACAAAACTTTTTCGTTCCAGGAATATTGTTATCGCTCGCCACAATGTTATTTGTGGCCATATGCAACATCGGCTGGGACGGATTTTCGACAAATGTGTCATATACTATTAATTTAGTTGCAATTGGGGTCGTTGCCTTTGGGTGTACTGTTCAACAAGCCTCATATTACGGCTTCACTGGATGTCTACCACCAAGATACACGCAAGCTGTGATGGCTGGAGAGAGTGAGTAAAACAAAACCACTCTATAAATAACATATAAAACTTGATTACACTACAAATAACAACTTTTAAAAACAACACATCTTTATGATTCTCATTTTGAATTTAATTTTAATGTTTTTTTTTAATAATAATTGATATTACTTTTTCATTAAAAAGCCAAGCCCGATCTTACACCATTCCATGCACCAGTCCTCTCTGTCTCTCAACATTTATTGAGATGATTAATGATTTTTGTATGTTAAATGTACATATGTTCTTTTGTGGGTATCCTTTAGCCCTAGTTCAACTCCTTTTTAGTCCAAATTAGTAGTCACTTAGCATGTCAAGCGGGCTGTTAGCTGGATATGTCACTTCAAAAGAAATCGCTTTCACTGAGTGGTACGGCCATTGTGTGTGGTCAAGGCCCAAGGCAGCAGGCCAACCCTCGCGTTCATCTAGCCTTTCATAACTGTTCCCTATCTATTATTTAAATAGCTTACTTCAAAAAAGGACGAGGTACTCAATTCGACCGTGTATTTAATTCAATATTTATGTATGTTAAGCGATATCTTCATCTAGCAACAAGCCGCTTTCCGAAAAGGCTTTAGCACCATAGACCACATACGGTATGTATACCCTTTGGCAAATTGTACAGAAGACCGAAGAGTACAATCTGCCACTTTGTCTTGCGTATGTGGACTATGAGAAAGCCTTTGATTCCGTCGAAATTTGGGCGGTGCTGTAAACCCTCAAGTGGACTGTTGGTATATCGAAGTGCTGAAGTGTTTGTACAGTAGGGCTACGATGGCTGTCCGAGTACAGAACCAGAGTACGAAACCTATCCAACTGCAGAGAGTTGTAAGACAGTGTGACGTAATATCCCCGAACTCCCCGACTCTTCACCGCTGCATTGGAAGACGTATCAAGCTACTGGACTGGAAAGTATATGGTATTAATATCAATGGCGAGTACATTACTCATCTTTGATTTGCGAATGATATAGTCCTTATGGCAGAATCGCTGGAGGACCTAACGAGGACAAAACAAAAATCATGTTTAACGTCCATGTCACACCTATGCCGGTAGTTGCTGGGAGCACTAAGCTCGAAGTTGTTGACGAATATGTTTACCTGGGACAAATAGTCCGACTAGGTAAGTCCAACTTCGACCGAAAAGTTCATCGACGGATTCGACTCGGCTGGGCAGCGTTCGGGAGATTACAGACACATCTTCTCCTTAGACATACCTCAAAACCTCAATACTAGATTGTTCAACCAGTGCGTGTTGCCAGTGATGACTTATGGATCTGAGACGTAGTCCTTCACTGCTGGCCGTATGAGGAAGCTCAAAGTCGCTCAGCGAGCTAGCGTTTCTCTGCGTGATAGACTTAAAAACCAGGATATCCGCAGTAGAACCAGAGTAATCGACATAGCCCAAAGAATTAGTGTGCTGAAGTGGCAATGGGCCGGCCATATAGCTCAAAGAACCGACAACCGATGGGGAAGAGAGGTTCTCGAGTGGCAGCCTCGTCCCGGCAGGCGAAGTATAGGGCGTCCCCCCGCTAGATGTAGTGACAACTTGGTAAGACATGCAGGAAGTCAATGGATGCAGGTGGCTTGAGACCGTGCTTTGTGGCATTCCTTGGGGGAGGCCTATGTTCAGCAGTGGACTTGTGAAGGGCTGTAATGATGAATGATGATGATGATATTTAAGGCAGCAAGCCTAATAAGCCCAACGCGCCAAATCATAAAGATTTTTTTTTAATATTCTAGTGCTTTCATTCGAAGTTAGATAAATACTACGAGTAATATAAGATATTTGAACCATAGTAGTAACTCTAATGTATACTTGCTATTAATAATTTTACAGGCGCCGCAGGATTCTGGGTATCGTTGGACCGAATTGTTACCAAGTATGGCTTTAGACAACCGCGACGAAGCACCTTTATGTTTTTCGTATTCTCCATACTTATTTTGCTGGGACACTCGATGCTGCATCACGTGATGATGCGTCACCCGCTCGTGCAATATTATCTTAGGTTGACCAATGAATCACGGCATAAGAGACGCATTCAACTGCATTTGAATCCTAACGAAGACACAATATTGGTAAGCTTATTTTATTTTAACATACGTGTGCATGGCATAAATGGCATTCGTGTTGGCAATGTACGATTATTTACTTTTAATATCACTATTCGAACATCTGTATAAATGGCGGTAAAGAAAGGGAAAAACAACCAAAAACTAGAAGAATTAATATATTCGTGAAGAATCTTTTATACATGACAAGTAATAAAACTCCGCCTAACTCTTCATTAATAACAATGTCCTCCAGATCGAATTTCGGTCAAGGCGACCAGTCTTCGTTTTTCAACGGAGACTTACCATCTGTGTAGAACAGGGTTATACTGTACGAGTGTTTGCGTATGCATAGGTACACTCTCTATTCCCTCACTCTCACAGTCCAATGGGACGGTATTCTAACTCGACCGAAGATAGATCAAGCGCAGGACAAACGGCTTTACTTGCTGAGAATTTATTGACAGAAAAATCCAATAACGCATTACGAGCGCTATACCAACGAGAGTAACCTCATCCTGCCTTCTGCCTTCGAACTGCCTTCATTAATAAGAGTTTATGAACAAACTTTCAACAGCGTATACGTTGGCAATTGAAGAAGTGACAACATAATTCTCAACACATAATATGCATAACATGACCTTTTAACAGCCCTTAAATAGTCCATATTAAGGGTGGGTATTGCTGTTTTTGTCTGTTTTAAAATTGGTTTTTGATAGGCAAATTATTACACTTATATAAATATTTTAGATACATTCTTTCTCCTTACGATGTACATGGTCAATAGACGATACAATACAATTTTCCCGATAGGAATAAAAACCAGCGTGAGAGTCGTGGAACACGCGGTTGGAACGAAGTTCCTTTCATAGTATATTATTATTGATAAACGTATTATATTATTGATTAACAAATATAATTAAATCAATTATTAGCGTCTATTAAAATGAAGCGTCATTTAAAATAAAATACACTATGACAAAAGGGGTAGTGACGAAAAAATTTTATACTTTTTGTCGCCTAGCTCTCATCCGCCGAACACGTACCGTCCGATAAGGAACTTCGTTCCAAAAAATACCGAACTACGTTTGTTTTGTAGATTTTTTACAAGCCAAATTTCATTTTAAGCAAGTACTGATACTCTTTTCTTTCCATAAATATTATCTATTTATAGGTGATTCATTTTAGAATCGATACTATCAGATCGTTTTTTTTTTTCATTATATTAAAAAAGTTATCGATTTTTCAAGTAATATTCGAAGCGAGCGTCGCTTGCCACCTTGCTATTGCCAGTGTCCTGCGGGACGTTACCAAGCTAAGAACTGTGCCAAATTTTTACTCGAATCGCGAAATAAATATGGCATAATACCTATGAGCGATTCTCCGTAAACTCTTAAACGGCTGCCCGGAACAATTTTAAACAAAAATAACAAAGCATAGAAATATAACTAGGTATTTGTCTTAGTTAACATTAAACGCTGATCTTTATAGTGCTATTGTATTTACAGCGATAACAATTTTCTTTTTTTTTTTTTTCAAAAAAATTATGAAGCCCTAAATAAAAACACAGTCCCCTGGCTGTCCCATTTCACGGATTCCTACTTAGAGATAATTTAAAAAAAAAACTATGAACATTAAATATATTTTGCAGTTTGTATCTTAAAGTAGAATAATTAATTTATATTTATGTCATAAAACAAGGTTTAGCTTCTTGTTTTTTAAATGTAATAATGTCATATTAAAGTTGTTCTAAGTTTTCTTAAACAGTCCCCTCTCAAAAATTTAAAGCAAAAATAGAAAAAATCTGTTGCGTCTACAAACTTTTATTTCCGTGAAATGAAATGCAACCAATGTGAAGTTAGTAACGTTGTTGAGAACGGCATCGGTCTGCTATTTTGTTTAGTTTCCGCGCGTCATTTGTGTCTGTAACAAAAAAAAATTAATCCCAATGGCTAGGATGTATCTGTAAATCACCGGATTAAATTACCTAATAGTTATATAGGAGCAATTCAGAATTTCTTTGAAGATGATAGTACCAGTCACATGGCAGCTGGTAAAAAGCAATTTATTACTAGGAAGAAGGTGAACACACAAAAAAGATACCTTCTTGATACAGTCCTTAATCTATGTAAAAATTTTGTGGCTGAGAATTTGAAAATAAGTTATCAGACATTCTGCCGACTGCGCCCGTTCTGGGTAGTCAAACCAAACGCTCAAAATCGCGACACATGTTTATGTATAACGCACAGCAACTTAGACCTGAAACTTTGCGCTTTATATGAAGCCAAAAGCTTCTTGATGACTTGTGTTGCAATCGGTACAATGAATACTGTTTATCTAAAATCTGTTCTACTTGCAGTAATAAAAATCCCGAATATAAAGATTTTGACAACAGTAAAGTAATGATGAGTGAACAAGAAAGTAAAGATGTGAGGCAAAACATCCAAGATTTCAAGACTAAAATCTTTCGAATAGTAACAAAATATCTGAAACAGACATTTGAACAGCTCATAACACATTTGCAGGAAGATTCTATAAAACTTTTTGAACATCAAATTAAGATTGTACACTAATATAACGCCATGAACGATTTAAAGCTAAATCTACAAGACGGAGATGTCCTGCTTCATATGGATTTTAGTCTGCACACAGTCGTAGTTTACCTACGGGATTCAATCCGATCTTTTTGCACAGTCTCGGAGAACTACAGAGAAAGTGGATACGGTAAAGGCGCACCAGACGGCGTTGGGGCAACGTGCAAAAGAACAGCTGATTTTGTTGTTAATTCTGGGGTTGATATCAACAATATCGATCAGTTTGTCAAATCAATCCAAGAGCGACGCCTTGGCATCACATGTATCCCAATTGACGGTAATAACATCCAGGCAAAGATAGATAAAATTGAAAAGGAAGCATCCGGTCAGAAGTCATTTAAAGGCACCCTAAATGTGCATCAAGTCAAGCAGGTCTTTATTCTAGCTTAATCCTCAGCCTGTCGAAAAAATGTAAAACCTTAACAATGAAAAGTCTCAGCTGCTTTTGCAACAGCGAATCTTGTGAGCATAATAAGATAGGTAGTATCAACTTTGAACTAAAATCTAGATTGACAGCAGAAGTAGTGTTTACAGATTCGGAATCGGAACAAAACTTAGAACCAGCTGAAACATCAACACAAAACACGCTTCCTAAAAAGTTTGATGATCAAACAGTCGGACCCAGTGGCACTCAAAATTCATGTTACAATACTGGAGACTACGTTCTTGTGAAATTTTCAGCTAAAAATGTGGAATATCGTTATGCCGCTGTAGTTAATGAAACTGATGAAGACGAAAATGATTTACGGGTTACTTTTCTAAAGATTTGTCACAAGAAGATGCAGACCTTTAAAATAAATGATAGGAACATTTCAGACGTGTCGTTTGATCAAGTTATCCAAAAGTTGAATAATGCTAACTTCATTCTAAAAGGGAAGAGAATATTTTATAAGTTCTCTACTCAAGTAGATGTTTTCGAGCGCTAATATCAATTTTTCTAATGTTAAACTAAGCTCATTGTGATTATGTATGTGCCTTATTAGTTTTAAGAAAAAGCCTTAAGACTTTATTGTAGATCTTATTTCAAATTACTTTCATTATAACTGCTTATAAGAGTATACTATTATTGTTGAGAGAAAAGACTATTGTGTCATAATTTAATAATAGAACTTTATAAACGAATGCATACAGAATTTAATAATTGATGTTAGTAATTCATCTAAGTTGATCTCAAATACAAATTGTTTCTAGAACCATAGTTTTGACATGAAAGTTTTGATTTTGTTAGAGGAGCTGTTTTTGGTTATGTTTTTTCTTAAACCTTTTGAAATATAATTGTTTTATGTTGATACGTAAATGTGGTATAAAATAATAAATGATTGATATTAACAATTAAAGACTAACTTCTATATAAAACAGTCCTCTGTCTCATCGAACTATCATGTACAAAACAGTCCCCTGTTCCACCTGACAATCCCCTGTCGCGATTTATCAGAAAATCTAAAATAACTTTAAAAATACATATGAATTCAATTGGCCCTCTTATATACAAAAAGGAACAGTTACTTTCCTAAGAAATACTATTATATTTTTTACGAAAATGCTAAAAAATATGCCAGGACAGAGTTTGTATGGGCCATTACGGGTTTACAGAGAATCGCCCCTATATTTATTTTTCGGCGGTGTCCACACGTAAATAACTATTGCGCTTGGAACACCTGCCCTTAACATGGATCTCGCCCGTAGTGCTTACTAGCCGTAATTGCTACGCTTGACAGGCCAATTGGCGATCGCTAAACTTACTACATAGTATCTGTTGTTCCGCACTTTCAAATGCTTAGTGACTGGTCAGGAGATGGCAACAATATACTTTGTTATTTCCGATATTCATTACAAAAATGAGATGTCATGTTTGACCTCCATCGATTTGAAATCATCGTCATCACAAGTTTAGTGTTTCACAAGTTCACTGCACAGCATCAGCATCCCCTAAGGGTGCAATGATAGTCGCACAAACTGTACTGCATTCACAGACTTCCTGTTTGTTTTACCAGATCATTACCGGTACCAGGCAGGCACTCAAGGCTCTTTCTTCTAAATAACACTTAATCTTCTCAATAATGATTATTGTTCCAGATGGAAAACGAAGCAGGAGATGCTGCTTTTGGGGTATTAAAATTACAAAGCCCAGCATTATCGAACACTGGAACAGGTATTTTCAATGAACTACAGATAAGATAAAATATGTGTCATGTGTATTAAACCATTCCCTACCTCCGCTCGACAACATTTACTCGTGGTCCCGGTGAGTCCACCCATTAACGGGTCCACGGGTCGTTTTATTTACCCTTGGACCAGTGACTCTAGTGATTACAATGCTGTTAACATATTAGAATTTATTTTTTCCTAACATACCTTAAATTAAAAATGTTAATACCATATAAAAACAATAAAGTAGATTATCTTCAAAGAGCTAAACATATTTTCTTTAAGCATAGCTAAGAACGATTAAGACACATTTCCAACGAAGAAAACTTAATCAAAATCGATGAAGCCACAGACAGATACGAAGATACGCTGCTACACATATACACTGATACACATATACACACTACAAACTTATATTTTTGTCGGGGGTTAAAAAATTGAAACCATCAATTAGTAACGATAACGGTTATTCAATTACGAGTACAAGACAAAAATATCTTTACTATAATAAAATAATTATAAAATAATATCTATATTATAAAAATATAGGTACTATAATTTTTTTTTAAATACATGAGATCTCTAGAAGAAAAATATGGTCAACTGAACGAGTTGTAAGTTTTTAATCAAGCACGTTTACGTGGTTGAGCCATGCTGCAGCTATATTTGTAGTATAATTGTAGCACGAATAGGTCGGCTCAACCGGGGAAGTAAAATAACAACTTATTGCTGCTGTGTTTCCTTTGGTGAGTGTAGAGAACCGGAGAATCTTTTAACTGGAAACGAGGCATTCCATCGTAGTCCTCACGGCTGACAACGCATCTTCATTTTGATTCTTAATCAAAGATAAAATGTAAATGTCTATGGGCCATAGCATCTACTTACCATCAGGTGGACTGTGTGCTCGTTTGTCACACTTATTCTAAAAAAAATTAAAAATGTGTATTTTAAAATAACGAGGTGAAATGAAATAAAAAAGTAAAAAAAGTGCTACAATATGATACTCGTATAATGATATTTCTAGAGAAGTGGTTATTTACTTTTGCTTATTTTGTTACTTTTATATAAGCTTTTTACGAAAAATACATGTGTGACTGAAAATTAATTGCCTATTATCTTCATATATTTAAGCTGAAGGTGAAAATGCGTTCAGTTTTGCGAACCCTGTATACTCTCCGACGGCAACTATACCTGTGACATCCGCTCCTCTGGCGTCACCTCCGCCCAGCGTATCGGAGCCTTCTGCGTCGCCATCCGCAGTACTGCGGACCCCTCGACCTTCTTACAAAGTGGAGGATGTGGTCTTTGAGTCACCTGAAAGACCAACGTCGTGGAGGAGCTTTAAACGTAATGAAAATTATAATAAAAATAAATATTATAATTAAAATATTTTATCTTTAATATATGCATGCAATCGGTTTGAATAGATCTAAATGGATTTGTGCGAGTTTGTGAAAATAAAAATAAAGAAATATTACATGTTGCTAGTGACGACGTATGGATTTGAGATGCGTGGTCTTTCGCTGCTGGCCATAAGAGGCAGTTAAAGGACGCTCAGCGAGCTATGGAGAGCCTATAATATACGTCCCACTGCTGGATACATGCCTCGTCTCATTTTTATTTTATTTTTTTATTTCTTTGACATACAGGTTTTCTCACGATTTTTCCTTCAACGCCAAGCACGTGGTTGCATAGGGGCTAAGCGCACGCTATAAAATTCACGATAAATGAACGCTAGAAAACCGGGTTCGATCTCAGCGCTAATGAAATTATTAATTGCAGTTTTAAGTGACGAATTATCATGTAAGAAATGTATGTGAAGAAAATAGAAGAAATGTCCTAAACGGAATGAAATCTAATCAATCAAAGGATTCTAGGGTAGAAAGAATCCATCGACCTGCCTCAATGAGTTTTGACGGTTTCATATTTTCTCGAAATATTCCTATTTATTAGTATACAGCGCTCCTCACGATTTTCCTTCAGAGCCAAACAAGTGGACAATCGGCACTAAAAAATTGCTGCCTACTGGGGTTAGACTCGTACACGTACGTACTATGAATTTTTATGGCAAGTGTATTTGCTCTGAGTTACTCCGGCAATAACAAAATTTCATTATATCATTAATACTTAAATTGTGATTGGTTTTCTTTTTCATCTTCTAGGTGGCGTCTTAGCTAGATGGGCAGTTGCGCGCGCTATTTATCCTTACATGGTCTCAATTGGATTGGTTTATTTCACAACGCTGAGTCTCTACCCTGGCATAGCTTCTGAAGTACCATCATGCCGTCTCGGTTCTTGGATGCCTATTATCCTCATGTCTGCATTCAATTTCTTCGATTTTATAGGAAAGGTATGAAATATTGAAATCTTTTAAAATACAAAAAACGCACGCACCTGCATTTTGATTGTCAATTGAGGATAAAGGTAGATGACTATGGGCCACAGCATCCACAAACCATTAGGTTGACTGTGTGCTCGTACCCATCTACACCGCACACACACCCTATTATATAAAATAAAAAAGATAAAAAAATAATGATAGTAATTAAAACTAATTCCTCACAAGCTCTGCCAGTGTTTAGTTGAATTTAACATTTCATTTATTTAATATTGAACTTATTCACAACCTTTTAAACTTGGTTCGACCACAGAATAGTTGATAGTCCAAGATTCGACGTTCACGTCACTTTCATCGTTTAGTGTAATTCAAACTGCGTCGTAGTTGCTAGGCGAGACTGCAGGTTGGAACCAACATTTAACCAAAATATATATTTTTGCGATTCATTCACCAATGAATTTGTTAGTAGCATATTAAAGAGCTGTTTTACCACGCGTTTGACGGTGAAGGAAAACATCGTAAGGATCGGATTCCTTCCCTAAAACCCTCTCAGAAATGAGAGGACGCCTGTGCCCAGCAGTGGGATGTAGGTATATAGGCTGTCTATCTATGTTTGTGTGCTTTATTTTACTCTATTCTATATTATTGATAGGACGTAGTCATATTAAATTGTCAATATCACTACAGCCTATCAGAAGCACACTGTTTAACAAAGGCCAGCCCAAAATTGCCTTATAGTTAGAAATTTTCTATAGTTTGGCAAACAGGTTGACAACAGCTTTTTAGTATTTTTATCAGTTATGGTTAGTTCACACCGAGGCGTGACGCGACGCGAGATAGATGACTGATATTGAGATAGTGATACAAAATATAACTTTATTTACTACACAAAAAGACAAATTTTATTGAGATAATTCGAAAATGCCCCGCGGCACCGCGCTGCGTTTCGAGATGCCTCGCGACGTAGCGCAACGCATCACGACGCAGCGGTGCTTCGTCGATAGACGCAGCGATGCTCCGTGAAGCGGTGCTTCGCCGATAGACGCAGCGATGCTTCGTCTTCACGATACCCCTCGTGACGTCGCGATGCGTCTTGCGGCAGAGCGCTGCGCGGTGCGAATCCACTGGCCTCTTCAAGCATCGTCGTGTCGCGTCTCTGTATGAAATGACCCTTACCAGAAATATGCTGCTGCCTATTTCCTATTTCGATTTCTCTTCATTGCCACTTAGGACGCCCACGGCATAATATGGGACGGCTATCGTTGTAAGGGGTAGTGGCATCTCTTAAAACAAAAGATTTTTAATATTGATATGGTCACTATAAGATGTTGTTAGGTTAGCTAATTACGTATTTCTTTTTGTAGATAATCCTGTTTTTTTCCTTTACTATACCATCTACTTCTTGAATACCAACTATGGATTTTCGGGCAATTTAGTCTACTTAAAACTTTGCGGGATTTTGGAACAACTTCATAAGACATGTCCCATTCTTGCTTTTTCATTACCTTTTTTTTATAGGATAAGGGTGACAAACGAGCACACAGTCCACCTGGTGGTAAGTGGTTGCTGCGGCCCATAGACATCGTTGTCACCCGTCAGGACTAAGATAGAATGCCTCATTTCCAGTAAAAAGGGCCTTCGGCCACCTGCACTCACCAAGCAAAACGCAGAGGTAAACCTCTACTTCACACTGGTTTTCTGTGAGGTCGTGGTACCAACCCTGTTCGAGCCGGCCCATCCGTGCGACAGCAAAAGCTGCCGCGTGGCTCTACCACTGTTAAAACCTTGACTATTTTACAAGTTAACTTTGAACATAATTATATCTAGGTACCTATCTACATCTATTATTCCATTACATTATACAAATATTATATGTAATGAAGGTACATTGATTCATTCACTGCAAATGTAACATTGTAATCCTATATATTTATATAGGATTACAAAGTTATTTATTCAGTTAGTGTAGTAGAAAACTGGACCGAAATTACAAAATGTTTTAGTTTTTTCCTTGATTTATACACTAAACACTAATTGTATTCTAAATTTGAAGCTTTTACGTCTGCTAGAAGTGCCTTAGATTTTTGATGATCAATCAGTCAGTGAGTAACAAAATTAAGAAATATTGACTTTTTTTTATAGGAGAGGGGGCAAACGAGCATGCGGCTCACCGCATGCTCGTCACACTGATGGTAAATGACTACCGCCGCCCATGAACAACTGAAACACCAGGGAGGGAATTGCAGATGCGTTGCCGGCCTTTTAAAAAGGAGTAGGCTCTTTTCTTGAAGGTCCCTAAATCGTATCGGTCCGGAAAAATCGCTGATGGTAATCGATTCCACAAGGAAGTCGTGCGAGGAAGAAAACATCTTCTAAATCGCACAGTGGTGAACCGCCAATCATCCAGATGGTGTGGATGGTATCGGGAGTTCTGCCGCGATGTGCGCTCGTGAAATTTGGCGGCTGGGATTAATCCGAACAATTCCTCAGAGCACTCCCCGTGGTAGATGCGAAAGAAAATGCAAAGGGATGCAAAGGGATGCAACATCTCTTCGCAGTGCCAATGAATCGAACCGATCGGAAAGGACTCGGTCGTCGACGATTCGAGCCGCTCTGCGCTGGATGCGGTCAAGTGCAAGGAGCTGGCACTGGGGAGCCCCTGTCCAGAGATGGGAACAGTCTTCCATGTGAGGCCGAACCTGCGTCTTGTAAAGTTGCAGGCGGTGTGCCGGCATGAAATTCTGTCCCGCTCTGCTGAGCACGCCAAGCTTTTTAGACACCAATTTGGCCTTCTCTTCCAAGTGACCACGAAACTGCACGTCACTCGATATGTCGAATATCGAAATATGTATATCGAAATATGTATATCGAAATGTCCAGACTAACGGCCAACGCCTCCCCCTTGGACTCTACTGCCTCCGCCCATCTATGGGTCAGGTAGACCAGAAGATCACCAGCTGATCGACCCCGATGAAAACCGTATTGGCGGTCACTAATCAGCTGGTGATCCTCAAGGTACCGCATGAGCTGGCAGTTAATAATGGATTCCATTATTTTGGAGAACAAGGAGGTGATGGCGATATGCCTATAGTTGGACGGGTCTGAGCGGTCGCCTTTTTTAGGGATCGGGTGGACAAAACTGTCTTCCATGAATTCGGGACTACGCCTTGGGAGTAGGAGTACCGGAAAAGACGCATTAGGACCGGTGCCAACTCCGGAGCACACGTCTTCAGCACAATTGGGGGGATTCCGTCAGGCCCACTCGACTTCTGACTAGTTATAATTCTTAAACTACTGGTTCAAATTTAATGTAATTTGAAATATAACGTGTTTATACAATGTTAGCTTGGTTACTGAAAATTTAGGCTTCTAGTTTTATTCACAAAAAAGTTATAGGAGGTCGAAAATGGCCTGAACTGCTTTGAGAAAAGGATGGTACGGCCTTGCCGCTTTTTTGCTCGAATTGGCGGAGGCACTGCAGTGACCCCAGATATTCAAATCCAAATCTTATAGCAGGAGTGAATTATATATAATAGATACAATCGCACCTCAATTAGCTATTATTTTCAATACTCGTATCGAATATGGTGTGTTTCCTGATTTAATGTAGCTTAGTAACCTTTATTTAAGTCTGGTAGTACATTAGACCCAGCCAACTTTAGACCAATTTCTGTACTGCCAACACTCAGTAAAATTTTGAAAAAAAATATTATTGATCAAATGTTAATTTTTTTAATGTAAATAATTTACTTCAGAAAAATCAATTTGGTTTCACAAGGGGGCGCTCAACAATTGATGCTGGTGTTGAGCTTATAAAATATATTTTCAATGCATGGGAAAATTCAGAGGATGCTTTGGGTATAATCTGTGACCTATCCAAAGCCTTCGATTGTGTTCATCATGAAATATTAATCAGGAAAATTGAACACTTTGGTGTAAGAAGTGATGCTCTTAAATTATTTATTTTATATTTAAGTAACAGAACGCAAAAAGTTGTCATTAATAGTATGATCTTTTCCAGGTCGATAGTACAAATGGGCGTGCCTCATGGCTAAAGTCCCGGCCCCTTTCTGTTGCTTCTTGTATATATTAATAACTTACCTTACATAGTAGGCGATAACCATAATATAGTATTATTTGCTGATGACGCTTCATTAATTTTCAATTTAAAACGACAATTACTAAAATATGACGAAATAAATAATGCTATATCTAAATTAGTAAATTGGTTTAATGTTAATAATTTGTATTTTAATGGCACTAAAACGAAATGTATAAAATTCATGACTCCAAATGTCAAATATCTAAATACTTAATGTAATTTTAAATGGGGAGGAACTAAGTCCTGTCGATACCACCATTTTTCTTGGAATCACATTAGACGCGAAGCTTCAATGGAGCCCTCATATATCAAAATTAGCAAGCAGACTTAGTTCTGTAGCATATGCTGTAAAAAAGATTAGAAATCTTACCAGTGTTGAAACATCTAGACTTGTTTACTTTAGCTATTTCCATAGCATAATGTCGTATGGTATTATGCTATGGGGACACGCGACTGACACTGAAATTATATGTGTTTTAAAGAAGAGGGCCATAAGATCAAACTATGATTTAAAACCTAAAGAGTCGCTCTGACAAACATTTAAGGAAATTAATATATATTTATGAAAATGTAAAATTACGTCCACAAAAATAAAAGTACTTTTACAAAAATAAGTGATACTTATAATAATAGCTTTTATCGCGGGCTTTGAGCGCGGCGACCGAATCAAGAAATTCCGTAACGAAAAAAAACCTAAGACCCGAAAACCTAACATCGTAAATCATAATGTAAATACTAGGAACTTGGGCCTGCTCAAAGTTCAAAAACTTTATTAAACTAAGTTTGTATAAAAAAAGGTTATTATAATATTAAGAAATTTATGGATGATAATAATTCCTGGGAATGAGGTAATTGCTACCATGCTATTTCTAATTTGTTTTGTGTTGTTCATAGAGTAACATAAATGTTTGTAAAATGTTATTTATCTTTTAAATCCCGCTGGGTTTCTTGCTGTTTCTACCCAGGACAGAGGTTTTTCTTTTCGAATCAGTGGTAATTTAAACATAAGAGTGACTTTCAATAAGTATTACTTATAATCTACATTGACTAAAAAAGTTTCTGTTTCTGTTTCAATACGGCTGCGTTAGGACTGTGTTATATACAAAAGAGGATGTCCTGAGGACTGACTCATCTATCAACGCACAACCCAAACAGCTTGACGTAGAAATCTGAAATTTGGACAGTAGCTGACATTTAAAACGTAGGCGTCCACTAAGAAAGGATTTTGGAAAATTCAACCCCCGAGAGGATACTTACTAAAAGTATTCTGTAAATAAAATAAATGAATTTAAAATCAGCAATTTTTCAAAACAATCTCTTGCGAGAAGGTAACACCGCAGGGCGAAAAGGTGGTATATTAGAATATGCTGCGTACCTAATTGATAACTTCTGATAATATACATTGACTTTTACCGTTACAGCCTATTGAAATCCACTGCTGAAGGCTGGCCCCATAGATTGCCTCATAGGAGGAATGCATAGTTGCCACGCTTGGCAAGCAGGTTGGCTTTTATTTTTAGTCGTTAATAGGAAGACGCTACTGCTCATGTTCTGATTGTTTCCCTCTGTCGCCTCTTACGACATAAACGGGATGATATGGGGTAGTGGATCGCCACATTCGCCACGTCGATTGGCGATCGCGGTACCAAACGTGTCACACCTTTGACCCTAGTCCTCGTAGTCGGTCTGAATATCTGAGTGATCTTTCCTGCAACAGCCGCCTTTTACGACACCTACGGAACGAAATGGGGTAATGTATTTTCTTATGTCGCTACAGTTGTGCTAGCCAACGGCTTTTTTCCGTTTAATAAAACTTGTTTAATATAATATCGGTTTTCACAATAAGCAAGTAATTTTAATTTTAAGTAATTTAAAATATAGAAATCATATTTTTTACAGATAGCTGCTGCCTGGCCATATGAATGGAGTCGTAGCCAGTTGTTGATGGCGAGTGGATTGCGCCTTCTCTTAGTGCCATTGTTACTACTTTGCGCTGCTCCGAGACATTCGCCACACATTGTGGGAGATGTAAGTTTATATTTATGACAGATTATAACTGTTTAAATAAATAAAAGATATTTAAATTATTCGACTGTCATATTTTTTATAAAATAGGCGAAAGAGGACTCATGATGAATGGCGCAAATATGGCGTTACAACATAAAATACAAGAAAATATAAGCAGATCAAATTCAACAAAATTCAAAAACAACAAAAAAAAGATTCAAAAGAGTTATTGCCAAGGCAAAGTCAGAGCACATAAGTAGAATTGGCGAGAAACTAGTTCGCCTTCCTTCGGGAACCCGTGCATTCTGGTCTCTCGCCAAGGCTGTCCAAGGGAATTTCTGTAAGCTATCACTACCATCTCTGCACAGGGAGGACGACTCACTGACCCAAGCCGCAAAAGACAAAGCCAACCTTTTAGGCTCCCTTTTTGCGTCCAACTCGACTCTTGATGACGGGGGGAAAACACAGCCGACCATCCCGCGGTGTGAGTGCTCCATGCCGGATGTGCTGTTCTCACAGCGCTCGGTTCGCAAATCACTTCTCTCCCTGGACATCCAGAAGTCGAGTGGGCCTGACGGAATCCCCCCAATTGTGTTGAGGACGTGCGGGTTTGGCACAAAGCGCTTCTTTCGAAGCTCCCTTCCTATGGGCTTCCCGAGAAATTGTGCAATTGGATCACTAGCTTCCTTGCAGATCGGAGCATCAAGGTTGTTGTAGACGGTGCATGTTCTGACTACAAGCCTATTAACGCTGGTGTTCCACAAGGCTGTGTGCTATCACCAACGCTGTTTCTTCTGCATATCAATGATATGTTGCTAACTGGTAACATTCATTGGTATGCGGATGACAGCACTGGTGATGCTCTATACACCGGCCGTGCCAATATTTCTCAGGAAAACGTGGCCGAGTACCGGAACAAACTTGTGTCTGAAGTCGAGTCTTTGCTGAACAAAGTCTCGGATTGGGGGCGACTAAATCTAGTCCAGTTTAATCCTCAGAAGACACAAGTTTGCGCGTTTACCGCTAAAAAGAACCCCTTTGTCGTATCTCCTCAGTTTCAAGGCACTCCCCTTCTTGCCTCAGCCAGTATCGGTATCCTCGGAGTCGACATATCGAGTGACGTGCAGTTTCGTGGTCACTTGGAAGAGAAGGCCAAATTGGCCTCTAAAAAGCTTGGCGTGCTCAGCAGAGCGGGACAGTATTTCATGCCGACACACCGCCTGCAACTTTACAAGGCGCAGGTTCGGCCTCACATGGAATACTGTTCTCATCTCTGGGCAGGGGCTCCCAAGTGTCAGCTCCTTCCACTTGACCGCATCCAGCGCTTTCGCATCTACCATGGGGAGTGCTCTGAGGAATTGTTCGGATTAATCCCAGCCGCCAAATTTCACGAACGCACATCGCGGCAGAACTCCCGATACCATCCACACCATCTGGATTATTGGCGGTCCACCACTGTGCGATTTAGAAGATGTTTTCTTCCTCGCACGACTTCCTTGTGGAATCGATTACCATCCGCGATTTTTCGGACCGATACGACTTAGGGACCTTCAAGAAAAGAGCGTACTCCTTTTTAAAAGGCCGGCAACGCATCTGCAATTCCTTCCCTGGTGATGCAGTTGTTCATGGGCGGCGGTAGTCACTTACCATCAGGTGAGCCGCATGCTCGTTTGCCCCCTCTCCTATAAAAAAAAAAAAGATCGTTAGCAATTCGTCCCAAATATATGGTACGCCTTCACGATGATGTTTTTCTCAAAAATCCTATAAACAACAACGGTTGCCACGTTAAAAAACCTTTACTCTTGATCTGGCCAGTATTTTACAGACGTTTCTCTGCCTACAAAAATAATGATCTACAAACAATAAACAATCTTCTTATAGTGGAAAATTCTAGATGTAATTACTTGAAATAGCTCTCTACTGAATTTGCGGATTTCATGCTTTTGCCACTACTCACGCAGAGGGTACAAGCAAAAAAACCTCTACAAGACGCTTCGTCCCTCACCACTAAATTTTAATTGCATGTCAGCTTATGCAGAAATAATGATTCCGGTTTTAATTGAGTCGAGAAATCATCGCTCTGTGTGCTTCAAACCACATAAGTGACAAGAACTTAAAAATTACTACATTGTAATTCCTCAGTTCAAATAAGAATCAAGGATTTTTATTCAATACTAGTTGTTCCTCGCGACTTCGTCCGCGTGAAATGTATTAAAGTTGGATATCTTGTGTATCTTTTCTTCATCTGCCAGTGAAAGTCCCGTCAAAATCGATTCAGCCAGTTTGGAATACTTGGTATATTCCGGAATAAACCGACAGACAGACAGACAGACAATATTTTTTTAAATTTCTTTTTTGTTATAAATACCGTATATATTTTCATACGCATTTAGTAAAAAGCTGTTAGTTTAACATTACAAACAGACACTTCAATTGTATTTATTTATATAGGATAGATAATACGAAACCCTCAAACTTTTCATGCTTTTTATGCTTAATTTCAGATGTATCCTATAATGTTCTCAGTCGTTCTTGGATTCACTAACGGACTTTTTGGATCTGTACCCATGATTATGGCACCTTCGCGTGTTGGACGTGATCATCGAGAAATAGCTGGTAAGTTAGTGCTGTATGATTCGCATTAAAATTATTGAAAATCAATTGTTATATAGGTCTTAATTTTTTTTTATAAAACTTAAGTGATAAACGAGCTTTCAGTCCACTTGAGGGTAAGTGGCTAATGCAGTCCATGGACGCCTGCAACCAATTTTAAACAAAGAATTATACAGATGATTTTATACGTGGTAGAGCCATGCTGCAGCTATATTGGTAGTATAGATGTACCATGAATGCGTTGGCTCGACCGGGGAAGGACCACGCTCACACATAATACAGCGAATACATAGAATACACAGATTACGGTGTTTCGTATGGTGAGTGTAGAGAACCAGAGACCTTTTTTACTGGAAGTAAGGCATTCCACCTCAGTCCTCACGGGGTGACAACTGCATGTAGATGTCTATGGGTCACAGCAACCACTTACCATCAGGTGGACTATATGCTTGTTTATCACCCTATCCTATAAAAACAAAAAAAAGAAAGATGGGTTGTCACCTTTGAGAACTAAGATGGAATGGATTTAAAAAAATTTAATCTGAAGGTAGCCGTGGTTAACTATGACAGTGGGACGTCATACACCTCAGTCCCCCCCCCCCCATGACCATGGGTGCTGAAAAGTGCCCGAAACGTCGGGAATATAAAATAAGTTAATATACGCGATAAAATCCGTAAAATTAGTTTTATTTAAATGTGTAGTGTTCGCGTAAATATAAGAAATCATTAATATGGAATGGTTATTGACCTGTAATTATACTGACTCTTTAACTACCTACTTGCTTTAGAACGGAACCCAGCTTGTACTGCTGGGTTCCGCACTGCTATTTGACTGTAGAAATAGACAAGGACGATAGGGATAGGATAGGAAAGACGGACTCTTGGACAAAAAATTAGTCCTAACACCCTGTAACAATTTCTAGATCTAGATTTTAATTTGCTAAGTATAGTACGGAGCTCGGTGTACACGGAATGAATAAGAACAAACAGAGGGCATTTCTGTCTTCATTTGTTTAATAACAAATTATCATCATTCCTCGGCAGGTTTTACTTTCTTGTAAAAACTTTAACATATAATTTATTATCTTGATCTGTTCTTACGTCGCGTACGTTATGGTTGGGGGCATTAGACTCTGTAAGGCTATTATTACTACACCCCATTAAATAATCACATTGATTTCTACGTGGTAGAGCCATGCTGCAGCTATATTAGTAGTAGGTATAGACCGGGGAAGGACCACGCTCTCACAGAATATCATTATAAAATAGCAGCTTAACACTGCTGTGTTTCGTATGGTGAGTGTAGAGAACCAGAGACCCCTTTTACTGGAAACGAGGCATTACATGTTAGTCCTCACGGATGACAACGTATCTGCATTTTGACTGGTAATCGAGAATAGATGTAGATGTCTATCGGCCGCAGCAACCACTTACCATCAGGTGGACTGTGTGCTCGTTTGTCACCCTTATCCCATAAAAAAAATGTTGTTTTTTTTTTCAGGAAATATGATGACATTATCATACAACGGCGGCCTCTTATCCGGCTCCTTGGTTTCATATCTGCTTCTGAGTATGCTCGGACCGCCCGCAGGAGCTCCATGTCGAATATATCCTACCCCTCTTTTGCCGACCGTTCCACCAGTTACTACTACCGCTGCTAACGTAACGTATGTGTTGTCTGCCTTACACTAAATATTTTAATTCTAAACGACATTTTTCGTGGAAAGTTAAGAATAGATCGCCTGTAATTGTTGTATCAATTGATTTAATACAAGAGTAAAGTAAAATAGAATTATTTCTATTCAATGTAGACTATAAATAACACTTATTGAAAGGAATATTTATCATTGGTTTTCAAAATTGACCTCTGTCTTGGAAAAAACCCTCAAGAATCCCAAATTATTGTATTAATACTACATATTAAAATACAAAAAATACATTACCGTTTTCATATTCACATTCCTAAGAATACAATAATATAAATATTTATGTTGAACAATTAATTCGATTTATAAATAGTTTAAAAACAATTTGGTAGCGATCAACTATTCCTGGGAGTTGGTTCATTAATATTATAATTACAATTTTTATACAGAATTTGTATCATAAAAGTTTCAAACTTTTGACTGTCAAATGTATCTATCACGTATTTTGTTTTCATACATACATATTTATTATTGTAATGAACGTTTATAGTTCAGAAATATTCCTGCTCTTTTACAATTTCTTTTGCATTGAAATAAGGAAGGCATAAACTAAAACTATATCAAAGGATAGGTAATGTCAATATTTAATTCTGACTTTTTTGTATAGGCATTGTAAAAAATAAATTAGGTAGCTAAACTACGTAAATGTTTTAAGTATTTAACTACATTAGACGCTTCAAAACAAATATTTTGTCATGTTATTCATCAGTCAGAGACTGAAGTAAAAATAAGTCAATCGAATAAGTGTAGAAATTAAAAAAAAACACTAAGTCCATGTTAGTAATGTTATAGATATTATGATATTCGTAGGTGCTAACTTTATTTTACCTTAATATTAACATATCTTTAGGTAATTTGTGAATAATTTAATGATGTACTTCTTATTTTATTAATATATCCAGAATAAATTTTCTAATGTGAAATCTTGATAATCTCCTATGGATTTTTGAAATTGTTATAAACTGTTCTGTCAATGCTATACCACACACCCAGCTCGACATTACTGTGTGGTAAATATTGAATCTAAAAAAAGAAAAGTAAATTTTTATTTTATTATTTTGATTTACAGGCAATCAACAGATTACTATTAGCCGTCTTTCTTAAATTTTCTGCACCTCAAATTTTATAACACCCTAGCACTTAGCTTAAATCCCTTCTGCTAGCAAATACTTCATTTTTATTTACAACTTTTCCTTCGAATTAGTTTAGAGCTAATTTTTACATTGTTTTTAATATAAAAATTAATGCGATATCCGACAATTTTTACTCGTGTTAATGTTTTAGTTACAGTTATTTAAAAGTATTTCACAATTTAATTTATTAGGTAATTCGCTGTCATATGTTAATACATTTTAATACATTATTAGAAAACGTAAAAATACTATAATATAAGATGTTATATCTGTTACAACTACTTACTTCCCGCTTATTAAATAATTTGTAAATATTTTGTAAATATAATTAAATTAATACATAATTATCTAGGTTTTATTTTTTATGTACTTACTTACATTTCTGGATCACTAATTGTATTATGATATGGTGATATTTCATGCATACATATACACGCACACATAATTCATTATTTTGTAGTGATTGAGTGCATTGAAATATAAATAGTAAACTTATATTACATATTTTATACATACAAATATTATGTTAACTGTAGTAAAACACTGTTTGTAAATCACGCTATTAAACAATTTAAACCAGTTCTATGTCGTTCTTTCGCCATCATAAATATCCAAGAGAAAATATTGAAGAATTGACTGAGCGTTTCACATCGCACCACATTTCTGTAAAATAAACAAGGAAGTATGTTTTACAGCTATAGGGTATAAAACCGATAGATGATGGAATTACTACCTCATATACAAGACAAGCCGTGGTAGCGCAGGGGCTAAACGCTCGCTGTAAGTTTCACAGTACGCGAGCAACCCGGGTTCGATCCCCGCCGGCACCAATGAAATTGTTATTTGCAATTTTAAGTGATTTACTACGTGCTCCGCGGTGAAGGAAAACATAGCGAGGAAACCTGCATGTCTGAGAAATAAGAAAATAATCCGAACGCATGTGAAGTTCGCATTGGGGCAGCCCGGCGGACTTTTCCTTACCCTTTAAAAACCATCTCAGAAATGATAGGAGAGCTAGTACTAGAACTGTACCAAAGAGTATAGTAAAACTGTACCCAGTAGTGGGACGTATATACTAGCGTAAAAGAATACATCACCCCATTTCGTCCCGTAAGTGTCGTAACAGACGACTGTGGGAAATGCCCGAGTTATTTAATGGCTTGTAATAGATGGGATTATATAACCATCATATTTACATCAATGGTAAAAAATACCCACCTCGCCAATGGGAAACAGCAAATGTGCGAAATGTCTGACCTTCGATCGCTAATCCGTTTTCAAAGTTTGGTAATTAAAACAAATCCACTCTATAATGGAACGAGTCTACTGGACTTACTTGGGCTGATAAAGAAGTGAAGATATATGCCAGAAAAAAATATGCCCAGACCATCGACGGGGTGTAGTATCAAAGGTGCGAGTCGACTACTAATCCGCCAGCCAAACTTTGTTAATAGAATGGGGCTGACAGACGAGCACTCAGTCCACCTGATGGTAAATGGATTCTGTAGTCCATATACATCTACATTTATCCTCGGTCAACCATGAGGACTAAAATACTTGTAGAATGCCTAGTTTCCAGTAGAAAGGGTCACCAGTTCTCTACACTCAGAGTATGAAATACAGCAGTATTAAGCTCCTATTTTAGTCTGGTATTCTGTGAGAGCATGGTCCTACGCCGGTCGAACACGACCCATTCGTGCTACAACCGTGGCTCTATACCACGTTAACGTGACGGTTAAAGCAAAAAATAATAGATGGGGTGGCTTACCGCGGAATAGGCCCATGTCTAGCAGTGGACTGTTACTATCATCATCATCATTACAGCCCTTCACAAGTCCACTGCTGAACATAGGCCTTCCCCAAGGAATGCCACAAAGCACGGTCCTGAGCCACCTGCATCCATCGACTTCCTGCATGTCTTACCAGGTCGTCACTCCATCTCGTGGGGGGTCGCCCTACACTTCGCCTACCGGTACGAGGCTGCCACTCAAGAACCTTTCTTCCCCATCGGTTGTCGGTTCTTCGAGCTATATGGCCGGCCCACTGCCACTTCAGCTTACTAAACCGTTGGGCTATGTCGGTTACTCTGGTTCTACTGCGGATATCCTAAGTATATCGATAGCAAAAGTAAATTTTACACAAAATATTTATTAAGTCGTAAACAATAAAACACATGAATATGCAAAAAGTAGATTGTACCAACAATATATCAATATATAACTATTTCTACTTTAAGAAATCTATACATATATATCATAAAAATAAAATTCTCGTATCGCGGTGTTTGTTACCAAACTCCGGAACGGCTGAATCGATGTCTATGAAATTTTGTGTGCATATCGGACTGAGAATCAGGGCCAATGTCTATTTTTCAAACCCCTAAATGATAAGGGTTACCCACCCCAAATATATTTTTATTTTATTATGATTTAGCATAGAAAAATACATAAAACATCAAATTTTCACCCTTCTACGATCAACCCCTGTTTCTTAATCGCAATTTTTAAAAACTAAAAAATAATTCCTAGAAATAAGGTATATTATGGCAAAACAACGTTTGCCGGGTCAACTAGTATATCATAAAATTGAAAATTGCAAGTGACTAGAGACTAAAAATAAGAAAATAAATACATTTCTATCCTTTTTAGAATTGTCTGCCTGTTTGTCTGTTTGTTTATGATCGTATCACGTCTAAAGTTCTAAGCGTATCTTCGAGCGGCATTTATTTTAATCTTGGTTTTATTAAATTCCCTGTCCCGTGCATTACATATAATTCATTGCTATTGTCTTACTATTGTATCTGAAAGCCGGACACACAGTGTTAAAAAAATATGATTATTATTTTGAAATATAGGTACAAATTTGTTCAATGGTGGCATTGAGTCATCAAGTACATAATGATTTCTTTTGTTTATGCGAACACTACATATTATTTAAATGAAACTAAGCTTTACGGATTTTATTGCGTATATTGACTTCTTTTAAATTCCTTACGTTTCGAATATTTTACAGCACTCATAGTCACAGCGGGGACTGAGCGTTTGACGTCCAAATGTCAACAACGACTACCTTCAGTTTAAAATGTTTAATTTTTGGTCCGATCTACGCAGAATAAGCTTATCTCGAAGTCTAGCAGTTGTATGCCCGGGTAGGGATTTCATTTTATTAATTATAGGATCCCAAGCAGATGGTAGCACCCTGCCATCTTCTCTATTGAAATTAGAATGCCTCGCGAATTATCCTTGGAAGGAATGAGTTAAATCTATAAATTTATTACCTTATCATATCCTTATCCGATTTAAAGGTTCTTTTACATAATGTCATCATCTCATCATCAATGGCGTCGAAAGTTTAAGTCATTTTTTTAACTGTGGTAATGTGATTTTTTCGTTTATTTAATTACTAATAATCTATTTTTACTACGGTTGTAGAATTTTTTCTAAATCGTCTTGTTTTTGGATATAAAAAACCGGCTGAACTGAACTGAATTACTTTCTATATGAAATTTCTGACTTTGATTATATAACCAAACAAAGTTTTTAATTTATATTACTTTCCGAACGTTACTTATTTAAAAGAAATACATACATAAATTATTACGTAAATTGTACTTTATTAATTTAAATTGTTAATTGCTAAAGGAAATTTTAAAAGAAGACAATAGCTAATTTTTAACTCATTTCTTATATTCTTCTTTTAAAATATCGCTTAAGAAATTACGTTCATATTGGATAGACTTAAATTTGTAAAAGTATCGATAATTGTATAGTTAACAGCACCAACGCAATGTTCAATTTAGTTAGCTGTAGATTTAGTTTCATGAGTGCAACGTTGCGCTGGGGATGTGCTGAGTGGAACCAACTTATTGTTTGCTTGCTTGCCAGCTTGGTTACTAGCTTCCTTACTTTACTACCCTTTCCCCGAGGTTTTCTGACTCACTTAACCATGTAATGGTGGTATAAGAATATCCACTACCCCATATCAACCCGTGGGTGTCGTAAGAGGCGATAGAGGGAAACTGAAACAGGAAATGGGCGGTAGCATCTTCCCGATGTCAACCAATCTCCCAACCGTGGAATGGAAAATCGGTTATGTTGTTGGTGAGGGAGTGTTTTATCCCACGAATTCGGTTAAAACGAAAGACCTACTACAACTTTACGATGACAATAACAAGTTCGAAGGGGGGTCAGAGACTCAAGAGTTGTCGCATTACTTTATGATGCATAAATGTCAATAGAATTATCTATTCTTCTCCTTTATCATCATCAAGTCTACTACAAGACATGGACCTCTTCCACTATAGGAGTGATTTGCTATATATAATTTTCACGGTTATCAAGCAGATTGACGCCCGCAATACTTGTCTATTGCGTATTGTGTATGTGTATTTATTTATATATTTTTATATATATATAAATATATATATATATATATGAATTATATATATATATATATATATATTTTAAATATATGTGTATATTTTATGTATGTGTTGCATGTATATATTTGAACTGTATTATATCATGACAACTTAACTGCCCAAACTCACTCTCTGTTCTACCCAAGGTTAGCTGGTAGAGAATGCCATATAGCATTAAGCTCGCCATTTGTACAAATATTTGGTGCAATAAAGGATAAATAAATAAATAAATACTTCTTGCACCTTTCACGTTGCTGTTCGTAGCCGGTCTGGGTATTTATTGTCTGGGTTTAACGTAAGCGATATAATAATAACGCCATATATCAAAACCCATAACATTTTTCTGACGTTTCCCATATCCGCCTCTTACATATTAGTAGTTAGTTTGCACCATTTCTGGCTCACTGAATCAGAACTGGTACAACTCTCAGCCCTCATCGCCTGACGGTGGGTCGACGGATCCTAAAGAAAAGGTTTTGGCATGCTCTGATTCGGAATCTGCGATCCGTTTTTGCCTGGAATGCGCGGTTCCGGAGATGTGAAAATCAATTATGCACCCTCATTAGCGTTCCATTATTGACCCTTTCCTCTTATCTATTGTTCCTTGAACACCATCATTACTGCTCCTATCTATTACTCATTGTACACGTTGTACACCCTGCTATTGTATTATGCTTCTTTATAAGAGCTTTTAGAAAAATTTACTTCGCAAATATCCGCGTTATAAAATAAAATGATGTGTCTTACCTAGTATGAACAGCTCTTATATAATGGATTTCTGCAAAGTAACGCCTGATCCTATTAATTATATTATGCTTCTTTGTTCATTAAGTACCACGTTATTCTCAATCATCAATAAAACACATTCCTTAATTTTGTTACAATTTTTATTTCCAAAATGTTGCTTATTATCTATAAAATAGGAGCGAAACATCTCATCCACTAAAATATTGTTATACAGTGTGTTCCCTGTAAATATGTTCGTAAAACTATGAATTGAACATTCCTGAAACTTATATAGCAAATACATTAACCAATATTCACTACAAACTGAAGTCCACACATTTTGAACCCTATCGACTTTCGAGTCCCATCTTTTACAATTTCTTTTTAAAACGTCTAGATGATATCGTGCAGGTGATCGTCCATATGAATCAAAATATTGACTGATGCCATTTGTATCGATATATAAAGCAATCCAATAAGAGCCTGGTTTATCATCTGTATCCAAATTGCATATTATATACGTTGGTACTTGGATGTACATGGGCATAGTATTAACATAACATACATATAAACACTCATGCCTGTCACCCAGAGGGGTAGGCAGAGATTATGGACTTCCATTTGGTACGATCCTGACACACCTCTCTCGCTTCCTCCACATCCATATAGCTACGCATACACGCTCGTCGGTTAAAGTTACTCTTGATTTGGCCCATTTTTAATATATCGCCAATTTGGTCGATAAACTTTCGCCTAGGGCGACCCGTCCCAACTATGCCGTTCACCTCTGCAACATAAATTTGCTTTGTCACACTTTCTTCATTCATTCTTTCTACATGGCCAAACCACCGAAGCATTCCTTTCTTAATCCTGGTCACAACATCATCTTGCAAAGCACACTCTTCTCTTATTAAACAATTTCTCACTCTGTCATTCAGCTTCATCCCTAACATACTCCTCAATTACCGCATTTCTACAGCATTTATTCTACTCTCATGCTTCTTCTGCCACACCCAACTTTCACTACCATACATTAAAGTAGGTACTAACACAGCATTGTGAATTGCCATACGTGCCTTTTAGGACACATTCTGACTTTTCACAATAGAGTGTAAAGCCCCATTCACTCTATTTCCTGCATTCACTCGTCGTTCTATATCCTTATCATATCTACCATCCCTGCTAAATACACATCCCAAATATACAAACTCATCTACTTGCTCTACCAACTCCCCTTCTATTCTTATTTCACATATCGTTTTACTTTCTTCTCTTTCAAAAACCATAACTTTCGTCTTACTTGCGTTCACTTTCATTCCCTTTTCTTTTAATGTCCTGTTCATTAATGTAACCATCATTTGCAACTCGGCTGCCGACGATGCAAGTACGACTTGATCATCGGCGTACAAAAGGCATTTGACGGTTAACTCACCCATTCTTAAGCCGCATTCTTCTACTTTCAAATTTTCCAAACAACTGTCCATAAATAGGTTGAACAACCACGGGGAAGCCACACAGCCCTGTCTGACACCTTTATGGATGCCAAACCAGTCCGAGTAGGCCCCGTTGATCCTGACACAAGCACTAGAGTCCCTATATAGGGACTTCAATGCCTGTATCAGACCAGCGGTCAACCCAAATGAGTTCAGTGTTTGCCATAACACATCCCTGTCCACTCTGTCATAAGCCTTCTCCAAGTCTATGAACGCACAAAAAACTTTTTGGTTTTTGGCCAAAAACTTCTCCGCGATCATGCGCATGGAAAAGACCTGATCCGTACATCCCATTCCCTTTCTAAATCGCGCTTGCACATCCCAAATTTTTCCATCAGTTTCTTTCATAACTCTTTCAATTAGTACCTTAGCATACAGTTTTCCCACAATGCTAAGAAGGCTGATACCACGGTAGTTTTTACAGTCCTGCTGTGATCCTTTTCCCTTATACATTGGGACTATCACGGCTTCGCACCAGTCTCCCGGTACCCGCTTAAGTTCCCAACATAAATTAAACAAGGTGTACAGCAGGTTTGCCACCACTCCTTCTCTAGCCCTTAGCATTTCGAGAGATACTCTATCATAACCGGCTGCCTTACCTGCTTTCATACTTTTCATTGCTTTCATTATTTCATCTATACTTATATCTCTATCTATTTCCTCTTCTTTCGGAATTTCGATTTCATTTAATTTAAACGTCTCATCACTCATAAACACGCTTTCAAAGTATTCCTTCCATCTCCTTAAACTCAAAACTTCGTCATTCAGAATACAGCCATTCTGGTCTCGTATAGCATTCATTCTAGGCTGTTGTGAATGTCCCCTGGTAGTTCTTACGAGTTTCCAGAACATTTTAATGTTTGCCTGGAAGTTATCCGATATTCTTCTATCATTCTTATCCGTTCTTTCTTGCTTTTTCCTTTCAACTACTTCTTTTACTCTCTTATTTAGGTGTCTAAAAACTGCCTTTTTCCTTTCAATATCATCATTCATACTGCTAGAATTACTAGCCCTGGTTGCTAGTAAATCTAGCCATGCTTTCTTCTTTGCTTCAACTTCCATCCGTACCTCATCATCCCACCATAACGTGTTATTTTTCCTTTCAATCGTTCTCTTACTTACACCACATACTTCGGTAGCTGCATCCACTAAACCTTTCTTGACATTATACCACACAGTCTCTAAGTCTAAATCATTCATACACAATTCAGCCATACCACTTATATTTTCTCTCAATCTACATTTGATCTTCTCTTTCACACCTTCATCTTGTAACCTCTCTGTTCTTATACGCTGTAACGCAGTGGTAGACACAGATGTCCGATGCCTCCAACGTCTGAAAAGACCATTAATTCGGCATAAGACCAAGTAATGATCCGTCCCTACGTTAGAGTCCCGGTAAACCCTTGTATCTACCACCGCGCTCCTCAATCTTTCATCAACAATTATGAAATCTATCATACTTCTATCATCACCTCTTTCCCATGTATACGTGTGAATCTTCTTATGACGAAAGAAAGTGTTCGTCAGAACAAGATTCTTTTCCACGCATACGGCGAGAAGGCTTTCACCATTCTCATTTATACTTTCATCACCAAACGTTCCCAATATCCTTTCATAACCAAGCCTCCTCACCCCAACCCTTCCATTAAAATCGCCTAATATTACAATATTTTCATTAACCTTGCATTTCATTAGCACCATCCTTACCAACTCCCAAAACTGCTCTCGGATATAAGTGGGCTTAGACATGTCTGGGGCGTAGACCCCTAAAACAAACAACTTCTTTAAGACCACTTTCATTCGTATCCATAGCAGTCTCGGGCTTACACATTCATACTCTTTCACACAATGACCCATTCTTTCCGAAAGGATGATACCGACTCCCTGGCATGCCTGCTCGGTCTCGTCTACACCAGACCAGTACGCGGTATACATGCCATGTGTAGTGGCATCCTTTCCCTTCCGTTTCGTCTCATTTACACATAACACGTCTATTCCTCTATCATACATCATATCGCATACTTCATCCATCTTATCATTCATTCCTCCACATACATTCAATGTAGCCAGACGGGCTTCCGCAATCCACTTTTCGCCCCTCCGGGGGACAGAACGTGACGGGTGGCGAACCTCGTCGCCGGTTTTCCTCCCGGAGATTCTTCGCACCCCTGCCCCATTAAAGGGGCGCCGGGAACTCGGGGCCATTTCGTTAATTTTATGCCTCATGGTGCGAAAGCAAGTTGTGGTATTTTTTACGCCGCTACCACACGGCGAGGAGCCGAGTCAGTTCTTTCGGCTTTGTCGCTCCTTTAGCACCACCCGGGGGACACGTGTAGGGTGGGCCTAGGATTAGGTGGTCGAAGCCTACGGACGCGAGCGACATAAACTTTTTTTTTTTAGACTGGGATGAATCTTATTCAGATGTTGTTGTAAATGTAGTGTATCCATAATTTTACTGCTATTAGTAAATTATTACAGTACTAATCTATTCAATGGTTAACATAGGAATGATCAATCATAGTGATTTGTAAATATTAAATCGCATTTGTAGGAGACATCCAACATGAATCCACCACAATACGAAAGAATACGAGATAAGCTTGTTGACTCACAAAATAACTAATCTAATAGATTAGATATAACTTTCGGTGTAGCGCAACACGAAAGAATGTGAGATAAGCTTGTTGACCCATAAAGTAAGTCATCAGTTTCACTGCGGAAATGCTTTAGATTAGATATAACTTACTGGTGCTATATAAGACCGAATAGCTGCAGTCATGAAGTTAGTATATGGTCGTTTGACCGAAGTGGATCTATCAATACTACGTTTGTGTTACTTGAACGCATCAATGGTCATGGACGTAAGTGTTTATTTTATTGATAAACTTACTTTTCTTACTGTTGTTTTCTTACGCGTGTGTGTGTGTGTGTGTGTGTGTGTTTGTGTGTGTCTAAGTATTGTTGCGCGCCACTATTAATGTCTTGTACATGGCAACACTAGTTACACTAGCGCCCCCTAGTGTCGAGTAAATGAAAGTATTGCGTGCCACTATTAATGTCTTGTACATGGCAACACTAGGTACACTAGCGCCCTCTAGTGTCGAGTAGCAGAACTAGGAGAGTCAAGATCCTTCCAGAAATTTCGGGACCGATATGTACTCGAACATTCTAGATGTCGCTACAGTAGAAGATTCTGGAAACTATCTGAGGCCCTATATAAGGCCGGTATAGACCACGACTGAGGCAGTATTGAATTGGCGATACAAGAGAATACTTCGAAGCGAAATAACAGCGAACTGTGTTTTATTATTAGTGTGATTTTAGATTGTAATTAGTGTTGTGTAATTAAAGTGTCAATTTTGGTAATTCAATCGGCAGTTTTTAATTGTCTCGAACCCCAAGCTCGTAACAATTGGTGTCAGAAGTGGGATCAAATATGCCGATTTTACCTAAAGACGACACCGAGGGTATCCGTACCCGAAGTCAACGCCAACAGGAGACGGACCAGAGACGATTTGGTGGTGCAACGTCACAGACGTCGGCAGGCCAGTTGCCGATCACGGAGTCCGGCCCGTCAGCAGCTCCTGCATCTGCAGCACCTGACTTAGGTACTCTGATGATGATGCTGCAGGAACAAGCTCGCCGACAGGAGGAACAAGCCCGCCGACAGGAGGAACAGGCTTGTCGGTTGGAAGAGCAGCTGCAGCGCGGACAGGAGAAACAAGCCCGCCAACAGGAGGAACAGGGCCGTCGGTTGGAAGAGCAGCTCAAACGCGATAAGGAAGAGCAGATATCATGAGAAGCATGAAGGACCTTCACGCTACCTTCGGGAAAGAAATAAGTGAGGTGAAGGATAAGGTTGCTCAATACGACAACCGCCTGTCGGAAGCTGAAACCCGAATCGACCAAGTGTACAATCGGGTTGACAATGTGATGGCTGACGTGAAGAAAACACTGAACGACCTCAAAATTGGGGATGGAGTTACAGCTCCCGTGGTAGCTACAACACCTTCGCTACGTGGATTCAAAGTGCCACCGTTCGATGGGACTTCTTCCTGGTCGGCCTACAAAATCCAGTTCGAGGCTGTCATGAAAGCGAATGGCTGGAATAAAAGTCAGGCCATGACTGCTCTCACCCTAGGCCTGCGCGACCAGGCCTTAACTGTTCTGGAAGCTCTCGGTAAGGAAGTGACTTACGAGCAGCTCCTTGAGGCATTGGAGGCGAGATATGGCGACGCTCACCTGGAACACGTCTTTCGTGCGCAGCTCAAAGATCGCGTGCAACGCAGTAATGAAAACCTGCAGCAGTGGGCCCTTGAGGTGGAGAAGCTGGTTCGAAAAGCGTACCAATCTGTACCTGCGCTTATTGTAGGGAACCTGGTGCAGACATTCATCGACGGCATCCGCGACCTTGAAGTCAGAGCTGCTGTGAGGCTCGGGCACCACGAGACGCTTAACCACGCCTTGACCCATGCACTGGAGGTAGAAGCCGTGCGGCAGGATCATCGTTCCCACCGCGTCAGGGAGGTTGCAGCAGCTACAGTTCAGGACCGCAATAAAAGCTACAGCCCTAGGTGCTACGGCTGTGGGGAAAGGGGCCATCTTCGATCCAGCTGCCCTAAGCGAACTGTAGAAAGGGAAGGTGATCGATCTCGAGAGGGTAGTGCGGCTAATAGCACCGCCCAGCAGCAGCAGGGAAACGAGTAAAAGCCAGGACTGCGGGGCGGGTGCTGGCTGATGTTAAAAGAGCCCCAAGGATTTCGATCTCACAAACCCATGATGGGAACAGCCTAATCATCAAGGGCGAAGTCAACGGAACGCCGTGTAAACTGACCATAGACACTGGAGCCTCTCGCACGGTTGTCAGTTCCCAACTTATAAGTCGGTTCCTTGGGGACTCCGCATACAACCGAGAACGCATTAATTTGGTGACAGCCACTGGTCAGCGCATATCCGTCCGTGGAGAGAAGGAGATGGAGTTGAAGCTAGGCAACATGATCTACCTGCATAATGTCATCGTGGCTGATATAATGGACGACTGCATCCTGGGCCTAGACTTTATGAGGAAGAATTGTTGTGAGATCGACGTTAAGCAAGGTGTTTTGAAATGTGGACAAGAGGAACTTTTCATGGAAGGGGCGTTACCAGGGAATGTGTACAGCCTTAAGAAGATTGTTCTTCCGCCGAGATCGGAAACGATTGTGCCGGTTAGTCTTCCTCGGAGTCCTGGGCAAGCTCATCCTTGTGTACTCGTGGAAAGGGTAGACAATGACCTTCCATGGAAAGTGGCTCGAACCTTGGTCAGAACCACCGACATCTCAGGAGTACGTGTGTTGAACCTTTGTGATCAGGAACAGATTATAGAAAAAGGCACATTGGTTGGTACTAGTGAGGAAGTGGATTGGTTGCGTCGGTGCGAATATCTATCGACCGGGACCCCTAGCAAGGATGGACAAACGAGAGTGACCACACTTTTAGAAGACTGTCGCAGCGTTCTCTCTCCGAATGAAATGGTCAAGGCGAAGAAGTTGTTACTCAAGTACGCCAATGTTTTCTCGTCAAACGAAGCTGACATAGGAAAGACTGGCTTAGTTCAACACAAAATAAACACAGGACAAGAATTGCCTATTCGTCAGCGGCCAAGAAGATTGCCTGTAGCACGTGAAAAGGAAGTGGAAACCATGATTGAGGGTATGGTGAAGGATGGTGTTATTGAACCTTCATCTAGTCCATGGTGTTCACCTGTGGTGCTGGTAAAGAAGAAGGACGGCAGCATGCGGTTTTGTGTTGACTACCGCCGCCTGAACGACGTTACGAAGAAGGACAGCTATCCCTTGCCTAGAATTGATGACACGCTGGACGTGCTCACAGGCGTAAAGTGGTTTAGTACGCTGGACCTGAAAAGTGGCTACTGGCAGGTTGAAATTGACCCTAAGGACAAGGAGAAAACTGCATTCTCCACAAGAAAGGGTCTGTGGCAATTTAAAGTCATGCCGTTTGGATTTTCCAATGCTCCAGCAACGTTTGAAAGATTGATGGAGCTTGTACTTACCGGGCTAATTGGAGATGCCTGTCTGGTCTATTTGGATGACATCATCATCGTAGGCCATACGTTTGAGGAACACCTTCAAAACCTGGAACGCGTGCTCATGAAGATCCAGAGTGCCAACCTCAAGTTGAGTCCAAAGAAGTGCTCACTATTCAAACGGCAAGTTAGTTTTTTGGGGTATGTAGTGTCGGAAGAAGGTATCCGCACGGATCCAGAAAAAATTGCCGCTGTCAAGGAGTGGCCGGTTCCAAAAGACAAGACACAGGTTAGAGCATTTTTGGGTTTGTGCTCTTATTATCGGCGATTTGTGAAGAAGTTTGTAGATATAGCCAAACCTCTGCACAAGCTAACCGAGGAGAAGCGACAATTCTGCTGGGATGAAAGTTGCGATATTGCATTCCAGGAGCTCAAGAACCGTCTGTGCAAAACACCTATTTTGGGGTACCCTGATGCGGGCAAGGAATTCATAGTTGACACAGACGCAAGTGATATAGGACTTGGCGGTGTGTTGTCTCAACGGAATGGTGATCAAGAGATTGTGATAGCGTACTTCAGCAAGTCGTTGTCAAAGCCGGAAAGGAACTATTGTGTCACAAGACGGGAATTGCTTGCTGTGGTAAAGTCCTTGCAGCATTTTAGCAAATATCTTCTAGGGCGGAAATTCCACTTACGAACTGACCATGCTGCACTCAAATGGCTATTGCAGTTCAAAAATCCGGAAGGACAAGTTGCGAGATGGATTGAACTACTGCAGGAATACGACTTTGTGATCGAACATCGCAGCGGGAAATCTCATGGCAATGCAGATGCATTGTCAAGAAGACCTTGCCCTGAAGATTGCAAGCATTGTACTAGGCAAGAGGGTAAGGAAGTGGTATCTGTGAGAATGCTCAGGACAGACCAGCTCAGCAATGAGTGGAAGGACAGCCTACAACATGCACAGCAGGAAGATTCGGACATTAAGCCGATTCTGGAATGGATGAAGGCCAGTGCTCCTAAGCCCAAGTGGAGCGACGTCTCAGCAATGAGTTCGACCACGAAAAGCTATTGGGCCCAATGGGACAGCTTGCTGATTCAGGATGGAGTCCTGTGCCGTAAATGGGAAAATGGTCGGGGAGACAGATGTCATTTGCAAATGGTTGTCCCTAAGGCTAAAGTACCGGATGTTCTACAACTGTACCATAGTAGTTCTTCAGGAGGCCACCTGGGAGTTAAACGAACTCTCCTGAAGATCCGAGAACGGTTTTACTGGGTCCACTGTCGTGACGATGTCGAGGACTGGTGCCGCAAATGTACAAGTTGTGCGGCTGTAAAGGGACCTCAAATTCGTAGTAGAGGCGCATTGAAATTGTACAATGTTGGTGCACCATGGGAGAGGATAGCCATTGACGTTGCGGGGCCGTTTCCGAAAAGTGAAAGTGGTAACAAGTATTTCATGGTTGTGATGGATTACTTCACTGAGTGGCCAGAAGTCTTCGCCATTCCAAATCAAGAAGCTTCAACAGTTGCAGATAAACTAGTTCATGAAGTCTTCTGTCGTTTTGGAGTACCCTTAGAGATTCACAGCGATCAAGGAAGGAATTTCGAGTCTCAAATATTCCAGGAAACTTGCAGAGTTATGGGTACTCATAAAACACGAACAACTTCTTACCACCCACAATCTGATGGAATGGTAGAACGATTTAATCAGACATTGGAAAGGTACCTGGCAAAAGTTGTGGAAAAACGGCAACGAGACTGGGACAGGCACATACAACCGTTTTTGTTGTCATATCGAAGCGCTGTTCACGAAAGTACATCATTGACGCCAGCTTTCGCAAACTTTGGGAGAGAATTACGGCTGCCTGCAGACCTGATCACCGGAATACCACCAGATGCCCCACGCAGTATAACCGATTATGCAAATGACTTGCGGAACAAAATGAATGACATTTATGAGCACATCAGACAGACGGGCCAGCAAACGTCTGAGAAGATGAAAACACGGTATGACCGCAAAATAAACAACAAGGTGTTTGATGAAGGTTCTCTAGTGTGGTTATACAATCCAGTTCGCAGCAAAGGGAAATCTCCTAAGCTTCAAGCTAAATGGGACGGACCGTACCGGATTGTGACAAGGATCAATGACGTAACCTACCGGATACAGAAAGGTGCCAGAGGTACTCCTAAGATTGTCCATGTAGATCGACTGGCGCGTTATTATGGGGCCAATAATGCTCGGGACGAGCATGTCTTAGGAGGGGGCAGTGTTGCGCGCCACTATTAATGTCTTGTACATAGCAACACTAGTTACACTAGCGCCCCCTAGTGTCGAGTAAATGAAAGTATTGCGTGCCACTATTAATGTCTTGTACATGGCAACACTAGGTACACTAGCGCCCTCTAGTGTCGAGTAGCAGAACTAGGAGAGTCAAGATCCTTCCAGAAATTTCGGGACCGATATGTACTCGAACATTCTAGATGTCGCTACAGTAGAAGATTCTGGAAACTATCTGAGGCCCTATATAAGGCCGGTATAGACCACGACTGAGGCAGTATTGAATTGGCGATACAAGAGAATACTTCGAAGCGAAATAACAGCGAACTGTGTTTTATTATTAGTGTGATTTTAGATTGTAATTAGTGTTGTGTAATTAAAGTGTCAATTTTGGTAATTCAATCGGCAGTTTTTAATTGTCTCGAACCCCAAGCTCGTAACAGTATAAACAAATTGATTGATATTAACATGATAACTGTGTTGTTGTAGAAATCATTCAGCTTTCATGACAATACGTATAAACAGTATTGCTATTTGCCACTCTCTCCTCAAGAAGAGCGTGATGACATCCTCATTAATAAAAACACAAGCGATGGTGGAAAAAGAAAATCGCAATCGATTGATCATTTTTTGAAGCTGAATCAAAAATAAAAAAGAGGAAGCTGTTATCGTCAACCGTAGCACGAGCCGCCAGAGATGGTGTATCATACGAGTACATATCTACTAATTCTGACGACGGAGACCAAGTGACGTATCTCATAAAAATTGAAATGTACGATATGAAGAAGCTATCCAAGATTCCAACTACTGATCATTGGAAACATGCTTCCACGAGGATTAAATATTCTGTAAAGACTAATAAGGATGGTATCTACGACAACACAAACGCCCTAGTATACAATATTACAAAGACAATAGCAGAAAGTGAAAAAGTTAAAAAATACTTTTTTAACAATGACAGTCATTAGCTGATCATTAGTGAATGTGATTCTGTTTACTTAAATTACTTCTATGTACGAATTAAATTCAACGAGGTGTCGTCTTGTGCTGCTGAGAGGAAGGCTAGACCAGAAGGAAGAGACGAGTGTGGCATACGTGTACAGAACATGTCATTAAATAGCAAAACTACAACACTGAGTGGAGAAGAAAAAGAGAAGAATATGCAGTACTCAAGAGCTAAATATCCATTCTTCAGTTCAAAATCTAGCTGATAGCTCAGTTTCGAAGACTGGTCTCTCGTTATGCGACAAAAGCTTGAAGATCTTGCAGAAGCCGGTTCCTTTTATACTAGCCGCGCAGACAGGACCAAGTGTTTCCATTGTGGTGGTGGTTTAAAAAATTGGGAAGATGATGATGATCCTTGGTAGCAGTATGTTCAGTGGTTCAGTCAGTGTGCTTATGTAAAGTTTGAACTCAAACAGTGTTTTGTATTATATTAAATACATTTATAAAGAAATAAAAAATAATATATGGCATACAATTTGTTTTATTTAATTTTATAATGTTTCACATAGTTACATAGATACAAAATGCATTACGCATAACACATAAATCTAACACACAACACACATTATAATCTTAACTACTATAATCTACAGTAACATTTCTGTTTTTATCTGTTTCAATAATATTATCAAACTCAGCATAAACTATACACTTAATTGTTTGTATTAGTGAGGATTTAAATCGTACTTCTAATCTTACACTACCATGCTTTATGAGATTCCAATGAGCTGATGAGTTAGCTGATAAATCAGAAGTTAAGTCAAATGCTAATAGACAGTAACCTTTGGCATACTGTTCACAAGATATTCCATTTCTTTCATTAAGAAAGTGAATACCAGTTCCCGAGAATAGAGTATGATATGCTGATGTAAATAAACTATTATTAAAGGATGGTTACAAAGCTTTTGAAAGTATTTGTTGACCATCAATATATAAGCTAAAAGAATTAATACCACAGTTCTATGTAACTTTAAATGGATTTTTAGTAAGGGAACCATTAAATGCCAAATGGTTCACAAATCCAATTATATATCTTTTGGGTACCTGTCCTAAGAATATATTATCAAGAGTTTTTCCTTGAACACCCGATGGAATTGTTAAAACTTTTACTTTGCTCGAGTAATAGGATATTTATCAGTGGTAGAAGCTAAAACTTTTTGATGTTTTAGTAATACACTTGGATAATTCGTGCTGGTCGGACAATAAGAGTTGCGTCCGTAACACAAACTTTAAACTTTACATCGTTTGACCCAGCAATTAAATTAAAACTCTCTCTTGATCTAACTAATTTTACACTCATTTCAACAGCATTAATTAAAAATTTATCTTGATTGAAAATGTCACCGTGAAGATGTCCAATCATTTCTATTTCCCTACTTTCACTAACCAATTCCTGTCTTTTAACAAATCCTATGTTTTTACCATCTGTATAATCCATTTTTCCTGATGTATCCTCATACCAAAGACTACAAGTAAGATGAGATTTTTTAGCAGCAGGAGCATAGTTTAAAAGGGTTTCCATGTATCCTCGATATGCATAGGTATTATTAGGTGGTAATACAAGTTTTTGATTTAAATAAACATCAAGTTGACTAAAACGTGAATGCAGCCAATTACTTACAGGTGCTACTGCTGTAGCCGATATCAAGTTAGTTGAATCTTGATTTAATACTTTGCCTTTATGTGGAGTAATGTATGAGACAAATCTATGTAGTCATTGCCTCTCCCAGGAACTTGAAACTCAATAGGTCCATCATCAGCAAGAGACGAAATTGGTTTATAGTGAATCCACAAACCATTTTCAATGCTTGTTTGTGTAGACGATAGCGCAACCAAATTGAATTCTGACTTAAAGCACTCACAAGAATGATTATGAAGGAAAGACATATTTAATTTGAAAATATGTATATCTTTGATATTTTTTGGTTTTAGACCTGTCTGAAGTTTTTTCACAGCTTTCACTTAGCAGTTAATGGTGGAATGAACGAGGCCGATCGTTTTCTTTTAGTTATATACCCGGATCCTATCAAGTTAAATTGATCTATTTTGTCATCAGCCTTAATAACTTGCTTTAGACGATCTTTTATTGAGGCTTCCATAGGACGCGCTTGAACCATAACCGATAAAAGTCCTACTCCAGCGTTCAATGCTTCTTTACCAATCACTCGAGCACCACTTGAAAGTAAAGGTAAAACTGATCTAAATAACCCCCCTAAGAAGCTCCCAATACCATGACCGCGTTGGTCACCATACCAACCTACCCTTATAAATTACTCCAACTCCTGACCCAGCTTGATGTGTATAATAATTTTCATATGGGCAATTATGATGATCACAAAAAGAATTCATTATTATAATTTTCGGAAATGTAGTTTAATACACACGGTTCTAAAAATGGTTTTGTCCTGTGCTCGATCTTATAACTATTTCCAGCGAATCGAACTCTCTTCGCATAACAGGTAAGTAGTGAGGTGGAGAGAAAACGTGCATTTTATTTGCACCATAAATGTATTTTGTAGGATCTAATTAAATTACTCTTAGTAAAGGAGTCATAAGATCACCCACAATCTGAAGATCGATAATGTCCCAATATAGAAATACTTGAGATGGTAATCTAAAGTGTAAATTAGCAGAACACTTTCCAAATTTCTCTCTAGAAGATTTTTATTTGGTTCATAACCTAGTTGTAAACTTAATTTGGGTGATAATGTTACGGATGTTATATTTTTATCCAAAACAGACACAAATTTTGTTATTTCATCATAGCGAAATTTCAAGTTCTCTCCGATACCATTTAATACTCTTAAAATATGCTCAACGTTATCATAGTTGGTAGCTGGAACATGTTTTTTGTAGTACACTGTGGATGGTTTATCTTCATTGGGCATTAACGTGGGTTTTGTAATGTAAATAACATTTTCATGATCTTGAACTGTAAACATGGTACATGGATATTGAAACTCGATAACTCCAACCGACCATTCACCTTCTAATTTCATAGCTTTTGGTAATTTCGTTGAATTTGTGGTCTTGTTATCAGGAAAGTATTCCATTGAGCTATTGCTGAGCAAAGTTAAATAAAAACTTTCTTTATTTATATTTCATTTAAAGTAGAAGCTAAAATCCAACTGTTAAATTTATCTGGATAACCTTTCCACTTCAATAATACTTCTTTTCTGTTACCTGAATCAGGAGTGTCAATTGTTTTATCTATTTTATATTGTGAGGTGGGGTTGTAAGTGATTTTCTGTAATTCTCTTTCATAAAAAGTACAACTATTGGTTCATTTTGTAAATCTTTTATTGTATAAACAACCCATGGAGATCTTTCAATTATTGAAGATATAATAAATATATCATCCACTCCAATTAGATTCATATCCTTTTTTGAAAACATGTTTATATTTAGTTATTCGAACATAATCACCAACATTCAAATTTGATTTTGGATTTTCTAAAGAAAGTTTGTTTGACTGTCTATCATAAAGATTAGTCCAAACTATCATAATATTGTTGGAATTTACATCACATGGCACATCTTAATACTAGAGTGAAAGCTGTGATTATAAGAGTAAATTAAATGTTGTAAAACATTTATATTTCTATAAGTATAATTAATTTGTGAAACTCTGTTTCATATTTAAAGCATAAAGGCGTATTCTAGTTGATACATGATTTGTGAAGTGTAGTTGTGTGACTCATACGTACAATTTAGTAGAAGCATAGTATAGGCAAAATTTTAAGATTATATTCGTTATACCTACAGTGATAATAAAATGTTGCGTTCACCGTCAGAAAGGAAATTTGGATCACAACCAGAACTATCAAAAGAAAACATGACTCCTGATAATAAAATAACAAGAAAACGCAAACATTACCATGATCAGGATGACTTCTCCGCACTACATTCCGAAATATTTTCTATGTTATCGGCAATGAAAAATGAACAAGATACAAAATATCAACAAATTAACCTTGTGTTGGAAGAATACGGAGATATTAAAATCTAACACAAATTGAAAAAAATCTCGAACTGACAAATTACTTATACAATGAACTTAAAGATAAATTTGAAGCCTTGGCTATGGGACATCAGCAAGCGCTGACAGTAATTAATAGAATGGAGATGCAGTTAGAAGAAATACAAAGAAAACAATTTAGCTCGTCCCTAGAAATAACCAATCTTCCTAGTAAGTTTATGATTAAACCAGATGAAGTGATTGCAAAAGTACACAGTTCACTAAGTATCACCGTACAACCGAACTTAATCCGACATTGTCATGTCATAACAAAAGGCACCAAAAATCCGTAATTGTTAATTACCAGTCTACAAATGTACGAAATGAAGTGCTCAGAGCTGTGAAGATGTATAATAAACATAATGAAAACAAGAAGCTGGATACTACAATTATCTTCCCTCAAAAAAAAGCTGAGTCATTGTATATTTATGAATTACTAACGGCTAAGGCAAAGAAACTCAACTTCATGACACGTAATTTACAGAAAAATCATAACTATAAATATCGTTGGATATCCAATGGTAAGATATTTATTCGAAAAGAAGATGGGTCTCCAGTTATTCATATTATTAGTATATTTGATTAGTAAACATAATTGTTTACTAATCAAATTACTAAATTGGAAAATGTCTCTGCTTTATGACTAATCATTATGATAATGAAAAAACTACACATGTTTACGAGTATATTTTCCATATAATAGATAGTAAGTTTATATTCTTTATCGTTAGTTGTAATTTTTTTATTTTAGCATATTTCTCTATATATTTGAATTTTACTATTTGCACTACTATATGCTTTTTTTCACTTACTTGTACCCACCGTTTCTTTTTATTACATCCACACCCAACCTTCATATGTAACACATTCACTCTTCTTTTTAATCAATCATGTTTTATTACTGAGAACTTTGAGGTTAAGTCAAACAAAAATAAGAAAGTTTCGGCTATTTACAATTGCTATTCTATATTTACAATTGCTATTCTATAATGATATCAATGTCGGAAAGGCAGTTGTAGTAGACAAACCGGAAGACTGTAAAAAATACATCGTATGTTCGAAAAGTAAACTCACGTTTTTGTCACAAAACATCAGAAGCCTAAGTAAAAATTATGATAACCTACAAATATTGTTAACCCAATTGGGTGTTAACTGGGACTTTATTATTTTAACAGAATGTTGGCTTTCTAAAATTGAAACTGTTCCTTTTATTAATGATTACAAATACTATATGACACGAAATAACTTGAAATAATAATTTATTAACTCATTTACACTTATATGTGACTATCGTTTGATACAAAAAATAATTACAATTTTCAACAAAAACATCGCACATCGCGACAAAACTCGCGTTACCATCCATACCATCTGGATGATTGGCGGTACACCACTGTGCGATTTAGAAGAAGTTTTCTCCCTCGCACAACTTCCTTGTGTAATCGATTACCACCAGCGATTTTTCCGGACCGATACGACTTAGGAACCTTCAAGAAAAGAACTTACACCTTTCTAAAAGGCCGGTAACGCACCTGCAATTCCCCTGGTGTTGCGGTTGTTCATGGGCGGCGGTAGTCACTTACCATCAGGTGAGCCGCAAGCTCGTTTGCCCCCTCTTCTATAAAAAAAAGCCGACTTGACTGCCGAAAAGTAGCCTACATCAAGAGGTTGAAGAAGATGTGTCGAGTTAGGGATCAAACAAATGAATGCAATATTGTTTTCAGCACATAAGCGCAGTGCTTTAGGAGATATGTGCGCACTTAAATTATCACGCATTAATATTTTTTTACCCTCATCTTTTTTCACGAATGGAATGAATTGGTTTTCTAACCAATCTTCAAAATTGTTGTCTACATCCAACCTGATTTTGAGATTGCCATTCTGGAACCCTCAGAAGCTTGATATAGCCAATCAGACCAAAGTTTCACTCCTTTAAATATAAAAAATGGTCGTATAAGCTCACCTGCTGCAATTCCACAGAAGACTATGGTAAAACATGATTTAGAGCTGTTTTTTATTGCGTCAGGGGGCTTGCAATCTCTACGAAACAACAATTTCTTGTTGCCGGGATCGTCGTGAAATCCTGACTCGTCCATATTATATAAATTTTGTGGAGCAACACCTTCACTTTCTTTGGAAAAATTATTAAAAAATTGTTCAACTTGCTCACGATTGATTTGGGCTGTATTTTTTGGGATATTATGAGATAGTTTCTCCTTCAGTAAAGGGTGTCTTTCTAAAAATAATGTGCCCCATTCATAACCAGGCATATTGTCTCTGAATCGAGGCAGAATCCTGTTGTTTTTATTTAGATAATTTCTAACGATAACCCTGAAATCTAACATACTCAACGGTAAACCCACATCACTCAACAATAATAAATGATTTTGAAAACACTCTTCCTCTTCTGCAGTAAATATAACAGGTCTTCGGATTATTTGGTATGTTTGTCATTTAATTTATAATATAATGTTACAGGTGGTAATTTATAATGCTTCGAAGCATCCACCCTTGACATGGCACCTGACCGAATTTTACGGAGTGCCTCTTCCAATTGCTCCGGAGTATAGTTGCTTTTAGTTTCATATTTTCTAACACCAGGCTTTATTTGAGAGGATTTTTTTAAATAAAAAACAATTATGTTCATAAGATTTTAAACTTTTGGTAGCAAAACATTCAAAGATACCCAATCAAAAAAATGTTTCAGGGTAACATTGAACGGTTCAATGTTACCCAAAAAATTGTAATTATTTTTTGTATCAAACGATAATCACATATAAAGTGTAAATGAGTTAATAAATTATATGTTAATTGACGAAATTTTAAGTAAAAACTATGGCAGTAATGTTAAACACAAAACTTACCCCATTCGGCTACAATATCTTTAAAAACAACTTATTTGAAATTCACCAACAAACTTCTTTGCAGAGAGACCTTGTTTTCTTAGACGCGCTAAAATACAAACTAACATTGACAAGAGCTATTTTTTGTTAAAGATTATACATTGCGCCGTTCCGTTTCACGTGATACTTCCCTACTTGGATATTCTGGTACAATTGTAAAAAAATATTTAATTGTAGGCAGGGTTTTATTCAAAGTTACATTGAAATTAAAATTTACACAAGTTGACTGTAACTCTTTAATGAAAAAGAAAAACTTACTAAAAAAATTAAACAACCATTATATAAGCAGTATAAATAGTACGAGTAGTCGCACAAAATCGGTTTAATATTACCCGTGCAAAACACCTGCAGCAAACGCGTAGCTATTTAGGTATTTAGTTCTCCTATTTATAAACCACTTACCATCTAATTTACGTGAGAAAATAATAACACGAAATTAAAATCTTACTCCCTTCCCTCTTGACACTTAGAAATGAACTTACCAAGCATCTGTTTATTTAATTACCTAAGTTATCAAAATTATAAATTTAGCTCTATTTTAAAATTATTTGCAATATAATGTAATAATACGTTTTTTTCTTTATCAAACCTTATGGAATTATAAAACCATGTGTACCTCAATTATGTATACGATAGTATGATAATATGCAAACCTTTGTATCATAAATAATAAATAAAATATAAATAAATAAAAATGTTCACATACGCAACACAAAATAACAGATAGTACTTTTCGGTCTTCTGTACAATTAGTAAAGGAGTATGTTTGTGATCTATGGTACTAAAACATTTTTGAGACCGACTTGATTGGAATGCTGGAATTGGTCAAGACTGCGGGTGAGACAATTTGTAGTTCTTCAATAGAGTACAATCACCTTGCTTAACACTTTCACTGTCCGGTTTTCGGACACAATAGTAAGACAATATAAAACCTTAGATTACGTGGTAGAGCCATGCTGCAGCTATATTAGAGGTATAGTTATAGCACGAATTGGTCGGCTCGACGGGGGAAGGACCAAGCTCTCACTGAATACCAGCGTAAAATAGCAGCTTAACGCTGCTGTGTTTCATAATATGGGGAGTGTAGAGAACCGGAGATCCTGTAGTGTAGATGTAGATGTCTATGGGCCACAGCAACCAACTACCATCAGGTGGACTGTGTGCTCGTTTGTCAACCTTATCCTACAAAAGAAAGAACAAGACCATGTACTTGTGTTTCACGCCTTCGGAGTACAACTCACAATAGAGGACGGAATTGAGATTCACCTAAAGGATATCCACCGGCTTTCAGAAGCTTCGCTATAATTCCATCCTTACCCGGAAACTTATCATTTAAAATGCTGGAGAGCCATTCTAATCTCGTTAGATAGATGTCCTGGATGTATTATATAGATTCGGATAAGGTTAGCTGCTATATTTGATCCGCAACTTAGACAGCTTACAGAGTTCCGGCAGACAGATCTCTGGCAAAGGCGCATAAGTTGCGCTCAATTGCTTCTTCGAGATATATTGAAGTTTCTGTCATATTTGTTAAAGACTTCAGTTTCATTAAATTTCCAGTCTGCGGGAGTTTCATTAAATGATATGAGATTAAGAGTAACTGAAGAGTTTGGTTTTGTAAAGTCAGCTCCGAACGCATAAACAGTCTCCAATGTTATGAACTTGTCGTTTAAATTGTACTCATTGTTACAGTCTTCTAAATACTGAAAATTATTTTGTAAATCTAGCCGAAAGTTTTCGGGGCTTTGACTTAGAGCACGAAGGAGTTCATCAATCTCACAACTCCATTTTAACGGTAAGTTTTATTGTGCTTCTCAATTTTCTATGATCGCTATCATTATTAATCCTCGCGATCACTGAGAAATCACTAAACAATTGTCACCTGGTCGTCATGCCCAGCACATTACGCTACGCTGGTAAAGGGGGTAAGTACCTGATCGAGCTGTATCCCAACAGATTGATCGGTCGTTTGGTACCTATTTCATGGCCACCACGATGGCCCGACTTAAACTCACTAGATTTTTTTATTGGGGTTGCTTAAAACATAAACTACACAAAAAACCATTCACAACAATACACTCTCGCTTGCTTATGGACGTGGCTCGAGAAATTGGAGAGTGCAGGTAATCATAAGAAAATGTAGAGCCTGAATTAGAGTTGGAGGCAAATAATTTGTACATTTGTTATAAATAAAATAACCGATATGGAAATTTGGTTTTAATTATTATTACACCTTAACCACCCCACAGAAACATTCCTAGAGATTTTCGAAGCAAATGTCTTATTTTTGGATCTTTTTATTTTAAGAAAAATAAGACTAGACTCATAGGTAGCAATAATTCAGAAATTTGACAACGAAAAAAATATTTAGTTTATTACAGTTTTAGAATATGCATGAAGTAGGCATGTCTTATAAGAATAGAATATAATGATTTTTATTCAATATTGATTATTACATAATACTTATTTAAAGTCATTTTTATTTACTACTGGTCGGAAAATACCTGTCCTGGAAAGAGCCAGCAAGAAACCCAGCGGGACTTTTTTTAAACATAATTTCACTTAACAGTAATTTTGTTTATACAATTTTTAAATGAATTTTCATAGAACCAGCATGGTAGCGATCACCTTATTCCCAGGGGTTATTTTCGTTCATGTATTCCTTAATATTATAATAACCCTTTTTGTACAGTTTTTCTTTAATAAAACTTTTAAACTTGTTTATTGACAAGATTTTAATATGTTTTAGGATTTTGTTGTAAAAGCGTATACATTACCCCATAAATGAATTACTAATTCTGTGGAGTCTAGTAACTGGCATTACAAGCTTATGTTTGTTCCTAGTGTTTAAGGTATGAACATCCTTATTCTTATTAAAGCTATTTATGTTTTTATGTACATACATTACATTTTTATAAATATATTGCGATGCCAAAGTTAATATGTTTATTTCTATAAATTTTTCTCTGAGGGACTCGTTACAATTTAGGTTATAAATCGCCCGTACGGGCCTCCTTTCCTGTAACAGAAATTAAAATCGATACAACAGTATTCCTTTCACTTTTGGTCCTCTGTTTCAAGATATAAGATAATAGTGCACAATATATCCAATGCTACTTGTATTTATATTTTACGATATGTAGATATCGTAAAATATGTTCATAATATCTATAGCAATTACAATAAAACGTTATCTTTACTCGTACGACGTGCGACAATGCACTGTCATGGGTAATGTTTACCACAAATTCGTATGTAATTTAAAGCAAGTTTATATCTGTATAAAAAGTTTCTGTTCAAGTAAGCACTACGCCTTAAATCCTTTTAGGGTTCCGTACCCAAAGAGATCCTATTACTAAGCCTCCGCTGTCCGTCTGTATCTCATGATTCGTGATAGATAGACAATTGAAATTTTCACAGAATGTGTATTTCTGTTGCCGCTATAACAGCAAATAAATTAAATTAAAAGGGGCTCCCCTATTAGAAACGTGTATTACGATGGTACGGAACCCTTCATACTCGTCCGACTCGCACTTCGCCGGTTATTTTCCAAGTGCGAACTTAAAATTTCTATAGTCGTCGATTATATCGGTTCATAACTTACATTCCACACGCTTTTAGGATTTGATTTATTTTTTAAAACAATAAAGTGACAAACGAACGAATCTACATCTAGAGCAACACGAGACACCGGCGGACCGGAAGCCGCCATAGAGCCGGAGAGCCATAGCGTTTTATCCCGATATCGAACTGTCTGTCATTTTTTGTGGGGTGAAATCTGCGCACACAAAAACTATCATCTGTTACAAGCTGTAAGTTATAAGCAACAAGTTGTAAGTACGAAGTTAATACGAATACAGACACAAAAAGATGCGCAGTAAACGAAAGAGCGTAACGTACTGCAATATTGCACAATGTATATACGCATCCCTGTTTCGCCAGAGTAGCGTCTCTATCTGTTTCACTCACACAGACGAAATGATGTGTCAATCTGTCTCGCTCTTAGACAAAAGTAACGTCACTATCTATCTCGCTTACACTTAACAAAGTAGCGTCACCAACTGTTTCGCTCACTGGTCAAAATAACGTCACTCTTCAATTGAACTTATATGAAATCCGGCTTCATTAAGAAAATTGTTTTTCCTCAGCAATTAGTAAGTGTCATACCATTTTGGAATCCAAACTAAACACGCCATCTTTTAAAGTTACTTGCCAAAATAATGTAGTACATTTTTTTATAATACAGTCGGTTAAAGTTGGGTGACGTAATTATATTGGATTCAACGTTGGGCAAAATCTAACATTTTATTTAAAACTGAGGCAGTTATGTTTTATTAACTTTTAACTGTAATTAACAAAAGGGTTATTAATAATATATATTGTAATGACTGAATGAATGTATTATAATGACGTATCTATACTTTAAAAACATCTTAAGCTGCAACTAGTTTTATTGTACGCATAAGACCGTGTGGACTTGTACTTTGACAGAGGTGAACGCCTGCGTGTGGCTACCCCCTCCGGCCCGTCGGTGGCTCGTGTTTCTCTATGAATCTACATAATGGTCTTGACAACAACTTTATACCATGAAGGTTACAACCCTTACAGTAATTGCATACATATGCTACAGCCCTTCGAACAGTGATTCTTAACGTTCTAGTGATGAAGGACCATTTGATGTATTTTTGTCTTACCACAGACCACCAACTTTTAGACATATGATAAACGAGAGTAAGACATATTACTACGCTTTTACTAGCTTCGCGCGTATCTATCTATATATCTATGTAAGCGAATCTTTCAATGTAATATTCACCAACTTGACCGATTGACTTGAAAATTTGCATCCATGTGTGTTATTTTAGTTTTTAAAACGTTAATATTATTTGTAAGATAGTTCTTTAATTTAAACGCTTAAAACGTGTGTAGCGTTCTTTTGCCCTCACTTGGATGCAGCAAAACACCTAAATTGTAGCTAAACTGCAGCGACAGTTCAAGCCGGTCATCAGCTCCAACAATTTTGTCCACTTTATTATATGTGAGAGAATTGTATGACGCTTTCGTTGACCTCTTTGGGTGCCTTCAGGGACAACTAGATCTACGGAACATCGGTTAAGAACTACTGCCTAGAGTAATAAGATACATATTATGTAAGCACTACAAAAGTGTTATCCTCTTCTTCACTGTCCATTCTCTTCAAACCGTAGTAATGGATACACAGATACTGCACTGCTAGACTGATAGAAGATGTATATATGTGATAGAAGATGCAACACCTTTTGTAACCTATGGAATGCAATAAAGTTATTGAGTATTGAGTATTGAGTAGAAGAGTCTACCACCAACTTTACATATATACTGTTTTCTAACAGTCTAGCAATGCAGTAGCTGTGTATCCATTGCTCCAGTATATTAAAAGTAGCAACAATTAAAGATATTCATAAAATTCTTAAGTTATTCAGGATGAATTCTAAGAAATATTATCTATTCGTATAAACGTGGGAATATGATAACATTTGTTTACATACATTACTGAATGTGGCTTCAACGTAAATGAGGTTGCTTAGCCGGAGATTACTGGTAAGAATCTAGAACAATATCATCTTATCTAGGATGACTTGTTTTTATTAAAAACAATTGATTTGAATCGTTGTTAATAGGAATTATTGCTTTGAGATTTTAGTTTAGCAAACTGGTATTTATTATATCATATTACACGAGGAGTAAACCAATTATTTAAAATTGTGGTTATTTTTCACAAATTTTAATGAGATACATTATCATTAAAATAATATTGTAAACATTGCTTATCTGAATATAACATAGGTAATAATTGGCTTGTCTGTTGTCAAGTTGTAAAAAAATCAAAACATCTTTACTACATGATATTTTATTGGGAGATAAATTCAGGCTACAAATTAGTTCTCGTAGTAACCCTATACATTTTAAGGTCGTAGCTAACACTGGCAGGCGGTAACACTGGCGCCGAACTGGGGTTATCATCAGGCGCGTGCGGGACGCCACTTGTTGGCGACACGACGCACATAAATATTGAGCTAAATGCCAATTCGCATTAGTCCATACAGTGTGCCAACTCATAGCAGAGCGACAAGATGGTCAGAAGTGTACTGCGTGGGGATACTTGCGGATACTGCAACGCTTGCGTTCGCGTCCGTTTATGTGCAGCGCGTGGCCGCAGTCCCGAACCTTTGGAGTGTGCCTACAAGCATATTTTAGAATCGTATAGCAGTGAAAAAGAAACTGCCAAAGTACCTGAATCACCTAAGCCGGTATGCGCTTCATGTCGATGGACCTCTGATGCTCAATTTCCTGAAACACCACCATCTTTAAGTGATTTGAGTTTGGAGTGGAGTTCAAGATCCTCACATCGATCGCGTACACGACGACGCAAGAGGTAGGCTTTGGGTGTGTGGACTTTTTTTAAGGTCCTATTTGAAGAGACGTCACTTGCTACTTGCGCCCTAAGGCGATGAAGATTGTACATTGTAACGATTTGCTAGTCGTCATATTTTTTGTTGTATTATGTATTATTAAATAAATTATTCAAGAAGAAATTTGTTTCATTATTTATATTGTTCTATAGTTTATAATTTATGTATTTATATAATTACTGCAAAGCAATTAAATTAATACACTTAGAAAATCCAAAAACGCACTCATGTCGGCCTAAGATTTTTATTGATAAAGGAAGAAATAATGTTCCAATCAAAATTCGGTTGTTTGATGATATGTACCTTATAACGTTTTTCTTTTAAATTGTTATAACAGTTAGAGTTAAAGAGAACTTTAAAAATTCGCATTGATTTTGAGCTGTGATATGAGTAATACTAGTGAGAATACTCAAGTAGTCAACGGTTTGAATAACGTCCGCAAAATTTGAGATTATTCAAACATCTGGAAGTGGGTGAAAACTGAATTACAATGTTCTATTACATCCATAATGCTGAATTACTTAATTAGATATTCATATTGATCAATCTAGAATAAAGTGTGTAAACCAAAAATTCTTGATAAAATTAGGAATAACGATATCAATATCATACATTTTTGATAGGGTTTTTGATTTTTTTTTTTTGATTCACCCCGTGTCACTTTGCTATCTAATTTTGATTTATTCACATTTTTGAAATATTATCTCAATAGAAGTAAAGTACGCGCAAAGCGTTTTTTGTAGTAAAAAATATGCATGGATGCATAATAGAAAAAAACATAAATAGTGAGTTATGTTTTCACGACACGATTCCTTATCCACGTAATAATGTATGTCCTTCAAAAATGGATGTTATTGTAAATAAAGGATTACTTCCGTGGCTTTGAAATTGACCTATACTTGATCCAAGAGCTTGATTTCTGCTTTAAAAGAGTAGCTTAAGTCTGATATAATTGTCTACCTACTTTACAATTCAAAGGTCAATTTTCTTAACAAGAAAATAGATAAAAGGTTAATATCCTGATACGAGTACATTTTGTGATGAGAAGTGCGCAAAAACCGAAGCATGATTATAATTCATGGTTCATCGTCTTTGTGTTATTGACGTTTTACACGTGTACTCGTATTAATGTTTGTTTTGAAGTTCACCTTAGGGTACTAAAAAAGGGACACTTCATGAGAATGAAATTATTTATTTGTAAGAGTCAGAATTTTCGTACAAAGGAGAAAAAATGCGATTTAAATGAGCAATTAAAGGTGATACCAACATGATGCCCTCTAACAACAACAGCTGTAACACTCCAACATTCAGTTTGATACATGCGTCTCGCAAAGCACTCACACAAGTGCACCATAGGAGCAAATAGAAAATAGTTTGGAAATTCCCAAAAGTGGACGCCTTGTGAGCGTTTCATTTAATTTTGATGAAAAAAAGTTATACTACATTAATAATATAATATTTACGTGTTTTCAATTTAGCGCTCTATTATTTTAATAAATAGTTACACCTACAGGGGAAAAAAATGTTTACTAAAATAATTCGATTACACAAAGTATAAAATCGACATAGGCTGTATGGTACATTTTTTTATAGAAGAGGGGGCAAATGAGCATGCGTCTCTCTCCCCGTGGTAGATACTATAAAATATGCAAATAGATGCAACATCTCTACGCAGTGCCAGTGAGACAAGCCAATCGGAAAGAACTCGGTCGTCGACGATTCGGACCGCTCTGCGCTGGATAAAGTCAAGTGGAAGGAGCTGGCACTGGGGAGCCCCTGCCCAGAGATGGCAACAGTATTCCACGTGAGGCCGAACCTTTGCCTTGTAAAGTTGCGGGCGGTGTGCCGGCATGAAATACTGTCCCGATCTGCTGAGCATGCCAAGCTTTTTAGAGGCCAATTTGGCCTTCTCTTCCAAGTGACCACGAAGCTGCACGTCACTCGATATATCGACGCCGAGGATTCTGATACTGGCTGAGGTACCAAGACGAGTGCCTGGAAACTGAGGAGATACGACAATGGGGTTCCTTTTAGTGGTAAACGCGCAAACTTGTGTCTTCTGGGGATAGAACTAGACTAGATTTAGTCGCCCTCAATCCGAGACTTTGTTCAATAAAGTCTCGACTTCAGACACAAGTTTGTTCTGGTACTCGGCGACGTTTTCCCGAGAAATACTGGCACGGCCGGTGTATAGAGCATGACCAGTGCTGTCATCTGCATAGCAATGTGTGTTACCGGTTCGCAACACATCATTGATATGCAGAAGAAACAGCGTTGGTGATAGCACGCAGCCTTGTGGAACACCAGCGTTAATAGGCTTGTAATCGGAGTACGCACCGTCTACTACGACCTTAATGCTCTGCTCAGCCAGAAAACTGGTGATCCAATTGCACAATTTCTCGGGAAGCCTATAGGAAGGAAGCTTTTTAACAGTGGTAGAGCCACGCGGCAGCTTTTGCTGTCGCACGAATGGGCCGGCTCGAACCGGGGTAGTACCACGACCTCACAGAAAACCAGCGTGAAGTAGAGGTTTACCTCTGCGTTTCGCTTGGTGAGTGCAGGTGGCCAGAGGACCTTTTTACAGGAAATGAGGCATTCCATGTTAGTCCTCACGGGTGACAACGCATCTACATTTTGATTTGTAACAGAGGATAGATGTAGATGTCTATGGGCCGCAGCAACCACTTACCATCAGGTGGACTGTGTGCTCCTTTGTCACGCTTATCCTATAAAAAAAAAAGCTTCGAAAGAAGCGCTTTGTGCCAGACCCGATCGAAGGCCTTCGCTATGTCCAAACTAACGGCCAATGCCTCCTCCTTGGACTCGATCGCCTGCGCCCATCTATGTGTTGGGTAAACAAAAAGATCACCAGCTGAGCGACCCCGGCGGAAACCGTACTGGCAGTCACTAATCAGCTGGTGTTCCTCAAGGTACCGCATGAGCTAGTTCCTGTCGCCACATTCTACCAACACACATCTGAACAAAACTCACGGTACCATCCACATAATCTGAATCCTTGGCGGTCCACTATGAGTGTGCGATTTACTAGGAGTTTTCTTCCTTGCAAGACTTTTTTTGTGGAATGAACCAGCGATTTTTCCGGACCAATACGACTTAGATCTTCAAGAAACGAGCTTACTCTGCGTAGAGATGTTGCATCTCTTTGCCTATTTTATCGCATCTACCACGGAGATTGCTCTGAGGAATTGTCCGGACTAATTCCAGCCGCTCAGCCGCTATCGCCATCGCACATCGCGATAAAACTCCCGATACCATCCATACCATCTAGATGATTGGAGGTTTACCACTGTGCGATTTAGAAGAAGTTTTCTTCGTCGCACAACTTCCTTGTGGAAACAACTACCACCAGAGATTTTTCCGGACCGATACGACTTGGGAGCCTTGAAAGAAAGAGCCTAGTCCTTTTTAAAAGGGCCGGCAACGCATCTGCAATTCCCTTGGTGTTGTAGTTATTTATAGGCGGCGGTAGTCACTTCCCATCACGTGAGCCGCATGCTGTAAAAAATGCGCCTTTTAAAAAGACCTACAACGCACCTGTAATTTTCCTGGTGCTGCAGTTGTTCATGAGCGATGATCGTTACTTACTATCAGGAAAATGTGGGCGAAACGTAGCTAGTAAAATATAAAAATCTAATAAATATATTCTTGGGGTGGGTAGGCACAGATAGAACAGGCCGGTGAGAGAGGCACACATTCACAGTTAACCTAGGGCTGTCGGAACTCTAAATCAGGCACTCTCTACCCCATATTGTCACATGGGTGTGGCGACAGAGGGAAACTTTAACGAGATAGACAACTGCATCCTCCTGATAACAACTCTAAATAATAAAAATAAAACTACAGTTACTAACCCGCACGCCAAGCATGGCAACTATAAATCAAATGAGGCAATCAATGGAGGAAACTTAATATTCTGCAGTGGAAGTACCACTCGTAGACTACTCGTAGACTTTAACAAATAATGGATAATAGATATCTTAGAAATAAAGCATTCATACAAATAGAGATTTGCATTTTAATACCTAATAGTGTAAAATCTAAAAGGTTTTTTTTATATATATATGTACATATATACAGGGTATTTTTGGAACGCTCCCGAAAACTAAGACGGGCGACAGCACCAAGTATACCTTTGATCATGGGTAACACATAAATTCGATCCTGATGAAAAAAAATCATCTTTTTACAACGTTTTATTAGTTTTATTCACGCGCTATCATGTTAGTACAGCTAAATGAAACGATAATTTCATAAAAAAATCATGAAAATACTGAAACATAAAACCAGCAGTGGAATTACTGAATTAATATCAGCTGACTTGAGGTCAATGTACGCGCGAACGCAAATTCGCGCGGCCCGCAACTAGCGGGCCATACCACATTACCTAATAATTTACAACACTTGTCTAAATACCTAACTTATCTACTTAACCTACTATTTTGCCACTGTACTTGTCTCCACGTAGCCACTTTAATACGAATTTACAGGTTAAATAACCCAAATAACTGGTTCGATTCCCCGCTAATGAAAAAGTACTTAAATTAATGAAATGTAACCAAGATTGGAGTCATGCGTTTTTATTCATCGTGTAGGTATGTTTATTATTCTCATGTATTCAGTTATGTACCTATTCAGATTAGTCCAGTACTAAGTTATTTAAAAAAAATACTTATGAAACAGCTTACCGCTCTAAATCCTCCGTGGTCTTATGAGATGCGGCTCAAATTGTGCTCCATTCATTTCAAGGCAGATTTGGGCTCGGTGTTGCATCTCCTCATGCAGGCGGGGCATCATCGTGTAGTCTTCGACACAGTCCGTATGTAGTTTGTCGAAAACATCCACGATCCTTTTGTAGTTTCGTCAGCACTATCACACTCACGATTAAAAACCCTTTCTTTCACATACCCCCACAGAAAGAAGTCTAACGGGGTCAGATCTGGTGAGCGAGGTGGCCAAGCGTGTGGTCCTAGTCTGCCGATCCAGCGATCATCAAATAGCTCATTGAGGCGCTCACGGACGAACCTCACGACATGTGGAGGTGCACCATCATGCTGAAACCATGGTCGGCGATATTCAGCCAACGATAGGTCGTCTAAAATGTCAACCAACTGTTCACTTATAAAGTTTAGGTATCGCTGTCCGTTCAGTCGCTGTGGCAGAAACACTGGTCCCAGTATGCGATCCTTAATACCTGCCCATACGTTAACCGACCATCGGGTTTGGTGCCCGGTTTGTCGAACAGCGTGCGGGTTAACCTCTGAATACACGTGTGTATTTCTTCGGTTCCACGGGCCGTTTCTGGTAAATGTCGACTCAACCGTCCAGATAATGTGCACAATGGAACCAGGCACACGTTGTTGCTAGTTTAATAACCAACGGCAGAAAACTCGTCGGCGGTCGTGATCGCCGGGAACTAAAGCTTGCACTTTGTGCAATTTGTATGGGCGCATCCGGTTACGCTTCAACACTTTGTGCACTGCAAAGTATGACACACTTGTTTCATCCCGAAGTCTTAACAATTTATTTAGCGATACTTCGTGTACCTAGGTTCGGATACCTAACATGTTGAGCACTATAAACGTACGCGTTAGGCATTATTAAAACAGGGGTGCGAAGTCAGAAGTCCTCCACGTGTGCCTGGTAGTTGCGGGTCCCTCTCGATACGTCTGGAGGGAAGAGCAGCTACTGGGCCGGTGCACCCTGGGCGCGGCAGTAATCTTCCTCGAGAAATGAGAAGAAATTCTTACTCCTTGGGGAAGGTTACTGCCGCGGCTAATTATTCTGACATGGGTGGGGTCCGTCCCGGACCAACGGCGCGTTCCACTGCGTGACCCTCTGATCAGCAGAGGGCATAGCAGAGGAGTGAGGGCGGGCTCGGTGTGCACTTACCCTGCCTCCGGGCAGACAGTGAAGGATTCATCCTTTGCTGTCACCGCCGGTCTCGTAATCCCAGTATCGAAGTGTCGTGGATCATGTCTCGCGACTTTGATTGGGACCGAGGGTCTTGGCTTAACCGCCCGGACCGCGAGGGAGAAAACCTCTATAAAAAGTTACCCCGAATCTCAAGCGGCGACGCACCGCGAGGGGATGGATGGCTGACGGGGTTCTATGAACAAATCAGTCGATAGTGCGCTCCTCGCCAGGGTACCTGCAGACCCCCTGGCGAGTAATAAATCCTCTAAATCTGCTTACCTTGGTAAGGGGTCACTGCCAAGGTGGACATTTAATTACTCCCATACTCGTGGGTACAAATATGGAAAATAAACAACAAAAAACCAAAACCGCCGGCAACGGCAACGTAGAGGAGAGGAGGAACGATGCGGGGACAGAGTCCGACGCCGCATCGAGCAGCGTGGGAGGCTCAGAGAGCTCCCGACGCGTGGAGCCTGGGACCGTGGAGACCAGTAAGTTTTTCCGCAAGCGGTCCAGGCGGGATGGCGACCAGGGGTCGTCAGCCGGAGAAGAGGAGACTTCGGCCCGGAAAATCCCCACCAACAGGCGGGGCGGGCTGAGAGGCAAGGGGAGGGGGCCCTCTGACAATCAGAGGGCCGAACAAGCGGCAAAGCATGCCGAGGAGGGGCGCCACCCGGGCGATACGGCTCGGGTATCAGGCGAAGAGACGGATGCGACTGGCGGCTCCGAGGTGGAGCGTAAGGCCAGATTCGTAAAGGAGGTGGAGGCCGCGATCAAGGTCGTGGCCCACAAGCAAAAGGCCTCCTCAAAGTTAAAGGCCATTCCCGCGGCCTCCGCCTCCATCATGGCGGCTGCGGAGGCCAACTTTGTTGGGGCCGAGCTTAATGTAAACGAGGTAGCGGAGCTGCGGGCGGAAGTGGCCCGCCTGACGTCCGCCATGGAGACTCTCCAGAAGGAGAACGAGAAGCTCCGCGCAGACCTGGCCAGTCTACGTGAGCCTGCCTCTCGCGCGGCGCCCCAGACGCAGCGCCCAAGCCAGCCCATGCCGGTGGAGAACCAGGTTCTGAACCTGGTCCGGCAGGAGCTGGCTGCCTTCCAGCACCGGTTCTCCGTGCTGGAGGGCATCGTCCTGCGCCCCCCCCTAGGGGCAAACAAGACGGCGGCGAGGCCGGCAACGGTCTCGTACGCGGCGGCTACAGCTGCCGCATCCAGGCCGGGGCCGTCCAGCCAGCCTTCGGGCGGGGCTGCAGTTGCCCCTCCTCCCCCTGAAAAGCCGGCTCCGGCAAAACCGGTACCGGCTGAACCGGCTCCGGCTAAGCCGGCAACGGGAAAGAGAGGCAAGGAGAAGACAAAAAAGGGCAAAGCGGCAGCACAGGTGGTGGCTGCGCCAGCCCCAGTGCCTGCGGCGAATGTGCCAGCGCCAGCGGCAAGCCAGCTGCCGCCGCCGCCACCGCCCCCGCAGCTCCCTACACCTCCCACGGCTGAAGCCGGTTGGCAGGTGGTCGGGGACAAAAATAAGGGGAAGAAGGCAGCCAAAAAGGCCAAAGAGCAGGAGCGGCAGCGCCAGTTCAGGGCGCGCAAGATGGCGGCTAGGCTCCGCGCCCCGAAGACCGCAGCTGTAGTGATTACACTACAGCCGGACGCGGAAAAGAAGGGCGTTACCTACCGCGATCTGCTCGCGAAGGCGAAAGAGGCGGTGGATCTCGGGGAGCTCGGGATCACCGGGGGCCTCCGGCTCAAAGTCACCCAGACGGGGGCCCGTATGCTGGAGATCCCCGGGGAATCCAGTGGCGCGACCGCGGACGCTCTGGCTGCGAAGCTCAGAGCGTCCCTGGACGCGGACGAGGCCCGAGTGTCCAGGCCCGTCAGATGCGCAGACCTGCGCATCATGGGTCTGGACGACTCGGTATCGGAGAAGGAGTTAGTGGCCGCCGTCGCCAGGTCCGGGGGGTGCACTACTGACCAGGTCAGGTCAGGCGCCATACGCCCGGACCAACAGGGTATGCATGCCGCCACGGTGTGCTGCCCTGTTACGGCGGCCAAAACCATAGTGGAGGGCCGAAGGCTTCTGGTGGGCTGGGTCTCAGCGCAGGTTAAGCTGCTGGAGCCCAGACCTCTGAGGTGCTACCGCTGTCTCGTGGGGCACCACGTATCTGTGAAATGCGCCTCGGAGGTTGACCGCAGTGGCCTTTGCTTCCGCTGCTGTCAGCCCGGACACATATCGGCGACCTGCTGCGCCACGCCGCACTGTGATGCATGTGCGGCGACCGGCAAGCCAGCCGATTACCGGGCCGGAAGCAAGGCCTGCGTGCCACCCGCCAAGGCCAAGGCCGCGGGTAGGGGAGGGCCCTCCGCCGCCACCGCCTCTGTGGCCACCGCCGCAGTCGCGACTGCCGCCGCCGCCGCCGCCGCTGTCACTGTCGCTGCCGCCGCCGCCGCGACACCGACGCCCGCAGAGAGGCGCCCCGTGGAGGAAGCTGAAATGGAATGCCTATAACGGCCCCATTAAGCTTCCTCCAGGCGAATATCAACCACTGCGCCTGCGCTCAGGATCTGTTGCTCCAGAGCATGGCGCAGTGGTCGATCAACATCGCTGTGGTCGCTGAGCCGTATTTTGTCTGGCCTAGGGAGGACTGGGTGGCGGACCTCAACGGCTCAGTGGCCATCATTTCTTCAGCCGCCGCCGGTACCCCGACCCTTGAAGGTGTCAGGAGGGGTCAGGGGTGCGTAGCAGCACGGTTCGGGGAGTTCGTCGTTGTGGGGGTGTACTTCTCCCCGAACCGATCTCTCGCCGAGTTTCACAACTCTCTTGCAGAGCTGAGAGCAGTCGTCGTCGGAAGTAATCCCCTCCCCGTACTTGTCCTCGGGGACTTCAATGCCAAGAACTTGGCTTGGGGTTCTCGTCGTACAGATGTGCGGGGTAGGATGGTGGAAGACTGGGCTCTGGAGACAGGCCTGGTCGTCCTAAATCGGGGTTCTGTCCCCACGTGTGTGCGGATGCGGGGCGAGTCGGTGGTGGACATTTCGTTCGCTAGCCCCGCTCTGTCGCCGCGTGCCATTGACTGGCGTGTCATGGAGGGGGTGGAGACCTACTCCGACCACCGGTACATCCGGTTTGACGTCTCCACCCAGCCCTCGAGCGCGCCAGTCCAACAGGCCCCGAGTGGTCCGCGTTGGGCGCTGAAGCAGCTGGACCGGGAGCTCCTCCTGGAAGCCTCGATCGTGCAGGCCTGGGTGTCATCACCGGACAGGCCTGCCGACGTCAATGATGAGGCAGGGTGGTTCCAGGAGCCCATGTCCGAGATATGTGACGTGGCAATGCCCCGCGTCCGGCCAGGAAGCGCCCGGCGTCAGGTGTATTGGTGGTCGCGTGAGCTGACGTCTCTGCGCGAGGCGTGTGTCGCCGCGCGGCACCTGTACGCCAGGCATCGCAGGCTCCGCATTCGTCCACCGAATGCGGCAGCCATTGAGGCGGAGCTGTACGAGGGATACAGAGCGGCAAAGACCACCCTCCGGGAGGCTGTCCTGCGGGCCCGGGATCGGGCCCGTGAGGAGATGCTGGAGACTCTCGTTAGAGATCCGTGGGGGCGCCCTTACAAGATCGTGCGGGATAAACTCCGCACCTGGGCCCCCCCGCTGACGCAGAGTCTCCGGCCTCAGCTCGTGGAGGATGTGGTGAGCGCTCTGTTCCCTGCGCGCGGGGAACATCCGCCCCCGCCTATGGCTCCGCCACCTGCGGTGCCGGAAGCGGACCACCAGGACGACGACGACGACATCCCGGAAGGGACCGGGGTAGACCTGAGAGTGGCGGTACGTAGGCTCAAGGCCAGGAATACCGCCCCAGGACCCGATGGCTTGCCTGGCAAAGCCTGGGTCCTGGCCTCGGAGGCTCTCGGGCCCCGACTGGAGGGGCTCCTAAGCGCATGCTTGGAGAGAGGTCAATTCCCGCTTCGTTGGAAGACGGGGAAGCTGGTCCTCATTCGGAAGCCGGGGCGCCCTGCGGACTCTCCGTCCGCATACCGGCCCGTGGTGCTGCTCGACGAGGTGGGCAAGCTCTTTGAAAGAGTAATTGCAAACCGCCTCGCCGAGCACCTTGCGGGGACGGGGCCGGATCTTGCGGAACACCAGTTTGGTTTCCGCAAGAGGCGCTCTACGGTGGACGCCATCATGCGCGTGAGAGCCCTCACGACGGGGGATGCAGTGGCCAGGGGGGGGGTTGTCTTGGCGGTGTCTCTCGACATCGCCAACGCCTTCAACTCCATGCCCTGGAGCTGCATTAGGGAGGCACTCCGGTATCACCGGGTGCCGACCTATCTCCGTCGTATAGTCGGGGGCTATCTGACGGACAGGGCCGTCATCTACCCCGGTCGAAACGGAGAGTGGAACCGGCGAGAGATGTCGTGCGGTGTCCCACAGGGTTCGGTTCTGGGGCCGCCCCTGTGGAACATCGGTTACGACTGGGTGCTGCGCGCCGACCTCCCTACCGGCGTCAGCGTAGTTTGCTACGCTGACGACACGCTGGTACTGGCACAAGGGGGGTCGTACGAGGCGGCGGCGGAAACTATGACACGCGGGGTTGCGATAGTCGTTGAGAGGATCCGGCAACTGGGTCTCGAGGTGGCTCTGCACAAGTCCGAGGCCATGCACTTCCATGGTCCTCGGAACAGGCCACCACCGGGATCCTCAGTGATGGTAGGAGGGGTATCCATCGGCGTCGAGTCGACGTTGAAGTACCTAGGACTCGTCCTCGACGGCCGATGGAACTTCGTTGAGCACTTCCGACGTTTGGCTCCCAAACTGGAACGGACCGGGGCTGCCTTCAGGCGGCTCCTGCCGAACCTGGGGGGGCCAAACGCCTCCTGCCGGAGGCTCTACGCGGGGATCGTGAGGTCCATGGCCCTTTACGGGGCCCCGGTGTGGGCGCGTGGTTTGGCGCGGCTTGCCGTCCACCACCTAAACGCGCCCCAAAGGGTGGTTGCCGTAAAGATGGTTCGCGGCTACCGCACGATCTCCCGCGAGGCGGCGAGCCTCCTTGCCGGATTGCCGCCATGGGATCTGGAGGCGATAGTCCTCGCGCGCCTGCACGAATGGCGCGCGGCAGCACTATGCCGGGGGGAAACCCTGCTGCCGCGGCAAGTTGTCGCGCAGCGGACAGACTTCCGGCATGATCTCATGGCGACATGGAGAGAGCGACTGTCGCAACCCCGTGCTGGGCACGCCACTATAGCGGCGATAAGACCCCTCTTTGAGGAGTGGCTTGAGAGACGCCACGGCGTCCTCACCTTCCGCCTGACGCAGGTCCTCACCGGACACGGTGTGTTCGGGAGGTTCCTGCACCGAATCGGGCGGGAGGAAACGCCCGGGTGCTCCCACTGCGAGGATCGACCGGAGGACACGGTGGAGCACACCGTGGAGGTGTGCTCTGCTTGGGCGGAGCACCGCCGTGTCCTCGTAGCGGCGATAGGCGGCGGCGACCTCTCGCGTCCGGCTCTGGTCGAAGCCATGGTCCGGAGCGAGACGGAATGGGATGCCGTCACCACCTTCTGCGAAGCAGTGATGCTAGCGAAGGAGATGGCGGAGCGGGAGAGGGAAAGAGCAACAGCTTTCCTTCCCGGCCGCCGCGGGAGACGCCCCGGGCGTCGGGGGCTACGTCGTGGCCCCCGACCACCGTAGGCGCGGGCCTGTGGACGGCGAGCAATGGGTAGCTCGCCGTCCGTCCGTCTAACGACGACAGGCCGTGTCGACGGCGCGTTTTGTTCCACGCGCGCCTCAAAGAGCTGTCAGCAGCGTGAAGGGGCCCGCAAGGGCCGACGCCTGCCGGGGCTGCGGGCTGTTCGAAAGAGATACCGCGGCTCCGGAACGTAAGGGCACTGAAGGAACACGGATGGTTTTTAGTCAGTAAAAGTCTGACACTCCCTTCCGCTCCACCCACAGCGAAAGGCGTCATTAGATGATTTTCCATCCGCAAAAAAAAAAAAAAAAAAAAGGCATTATTAAAACAAAAAAGAATCCAAAAACGTAACAACAACAATAATATCAACACGTAATCACAAGTAAATTTATTAAACAAAACGATTGAACTGTCGCTCGCGCACGCATGTACAAAATCAACACGGAACTGCCTCAAAAACTAAAACGAACGAACCCCGCCAAGGCTGAAACCTACTGCGTCACAAGCGTGAGGCGACAGGGTTAGGCATTCTGCCGTCGTAATAAAGAAGGACGCAACTAAGAAAAACGTAAAATCGAAATAAAAAATAAATAGATGAATTTTTTTTGAAAGGACGCTAATAGTAATTTACTACTTTTTTTATTATTAGTAAATATTAGAAAAGCATTGGTAGTGAGACACATAAAATAACAATCCGCAACTCTTGAGTTATGATTTTAAAGGGGATATCATACCAGACTTACTACGATAATAATTAAAAATTAAAAATTTTTACAACCGACTTCAATATAAATAATTAAGGATTACTCAAAAACTATTGGTCTGACCTCGATCAAATTTATATGGGACGACATGTGAAACACTAGCTCTTAATAATAAGATATAAGCCCTTAATAATAAGATATAGAATAATAAGACAAGAATAATCGAAATTTAAGTAATCGATGCAAATATTGTTAAAGATGACGTAGCAACTGGTTAAATAAGTCTTTTCTTTTATGTCGAATTTGTATTGTGGAGTGTAGAGAGAAGAAGGACCATCTCTATACTATGAAAAGTGTCCCTAAAAACGTGTCGAATAAGGGTGGCGCTGCAGTAGTATAGGATAAATTAAAAAAAGCGCCAAAAGTAATTAGAGTAAGATGGAGAAATAAACAAGGACCGATTAATCCGCTTGGTTTTGTACTACGTAAATAGTTGAGATTTTGTGTACTGGCATTTTACTAACTACTCTAGTCATGAAATTTTTTAAATATTTGAATTCAGCTGACTTCACTCCGTCCATAACAGCTATCTTCATATCGTAGTTTTTCAAACTTGTGGTAGGTTTTGGAACCTCTATTTTCAGTAAATAGTAGGACACTTTTTCAACTTTCGCCCCTTATAAGATGGTTCTCCTTGTACTCTACACTCCATAATTTGTATAAGTCTTTTCTACTAAAAAATGTCATCTGTGATCAACAGTTACGTCTAAAATTCTTACGATATTTTCTAAAATATTGATATTTGTGAATATTAAAAAATTTAGTAGATGAGCCTTTTTATCATGAGTCGAATGGTATATTTAACTCATTTATTCAAAAATTGTTAGATGCGCCCTTTTTTCTTATGACGGCAGCATTGTTTCGCACCGAGCTAGATACAGGTCGACAGTGTAGTTACAGTCGCGTTCTAAAGTACTACATGGTATTGGGATATTGTTTTATAATATTATAGTAATTAATTGTTTTATTGTAGAATCATAATAGGTGCTTTACTAGCTACTTAGAACTTTGGAAAAGGTTGGAATTAAAAATGGATAATGTTTACTTGAGCATTATTTGTTATTTCTATCGTAAAATATAAAGCTCGTAGTTTGTAACAAGAAAACTTAAGCTAAGGGTGACACGCCGTCCATTATGTCGTCTTGGGTCACATGGAAGCCAGATGTTGATGGTGTGTTGGTGTTACTGGATGCTACTTCATCATCACTTTCATCTTCGCTTGAGCTTCCGTCATCAGGTCGATCACATGGTAAGTTTTTCGGTATTCTTCCTCAACACTTTTAACTTTATTGCACAATTTTCCCCATTCACCTTCTCCTATCATATTTACCTTTTCGTTCACTAGTTCAGTCATAAAACAATAGATATTAATAATTTTTCTTTCCTTCCTTTTTAAAACATCGTCGCGAGTCACAAAGTAAGCTGTGTATGCGACTGTATTTTTGGAGCGAACAAAGCGCGGGAACCAATAGCATGCAGGCACAGTAATACTGGCGGATTGTTCCCCCGTCGCGCCCCCTTCGTACCAATATGTGATAAATCGCTCAGTGCCCAAGTTCAAGGCCAGCGTTCCTTTTTCACCGTTCGCTCGTACATTAACCTCCATTAGTCAGGTGATATCAATTCAGTTTCCACTGCTGGTTTTATGTTTCAGTATTTTCATGATTTTTTTTATGAAATTATCGTTTCATTTAGCTGTACTAACATGATGGCGCGTGAATAAAGCTAATAAAACGTTTATTTGTGACCCATGATCAAAGGTATACTTGGTGCTGTCGCCTGTCTTAGTTTTCGGGAGCGTTCCAAAAACACCCTGTATATATATATATGTGTGTGTGTGTGTGTGTGTGTGTGTGTGTGTGTGTGTGTGTGCGTGCGTGCGTGCGTGCGTGCGTGCGTGCGTGCGTGCGTGCGTGCGTGCGTGCGTGCGTGCGTGCGTGCGTGCGTGCGTGCGTGCGTGCGTGCGTGCGTGCGTGCGTGCGTGCGTGCGTGCGTGCGTGCGTGCGTGCGTGCGTGCGTGCGTGCGTGCGTGCGTGCGTGCGTGCGAGCGTGCGTGCGAGCGTGCGTGCGAGCGTGCGTGTGTGTGTGTGTGTGTGTGTGTGCGCGTGTGCAAGACGATATACAAGACCACACACTAAGGATTCATACCATTTTGTCAGTGAGATAAAAGACCTATGTCTTACTGACAATGAAACTATGGTCAGTTTTGATGTTCAGTCTCTATTTACATGCCTACCTGTTGAAGACTGCATCTCAATTATAACTAGGAAACTAGAGGAAAACAACATGCCAGCAGAATATGCAGTATTACTCAGACATTGCCTTACATCTGGCTACCTATTGTGGAAGGAACAGTTTTACAAGCAAGTAGATGGTGTTGCGATGGGCTCACCGGTATCTCCCATTGTCGCCGATATTTTCATGGAGGACTTTGAGGAGAAAGCCCTGCTTACTGCACCAGTAACTCCAAGTTTCTACAAGCGGTAAGTAGACTATACTTTCACAATTTTACCATCAGACAAAGTAACTGCATTTTTAGAACATCTTAATTCCATAAACTCTAAAATTCAATTTACTATGGAGTTAGAGGCAAATAATTCTTTAGCTTTCCTAGATGTGTTAGTCATTCGAAATCCTAATAACACCGTAGGTCACACTGTGTATAGAAAAAAGACCCATACAAACCGATACTTAAACGGTGAATCCCACCATCACCCTTCACAGTTAGCTACCGTGGGCAAATCTTTGTTGCAGAGAGCACGAGGGATCTGTGACAGCAAACACCTGGCCGCCGAGCTTCAGCACGTCAAGCAGGTTCTGCACGACAACAAGCTTCGAGTTCCGCGCCTACGTCACAGTGATCGAGTGAAGCCGGCCACAGTCGAGCGTGTGCCTGCTGTACTACCATATGTCAGAGGTGTCACAGACAAGATTGGCTACATCTTGAAGCGAGCTTCTATTAGAACATTCTTCAAGCCGCCGAAGAACATTAGTCAGTTCTTACCATCCGTCAAGTGCAATATTCCTCTACAAGATGCAGGAGTATACAAGCTTAATTGTGAGTGTGGTCTCTCATATATAGGGCAAACAAAACGATCAATAAAAACCCGCGTAAAAGAACACATAGCTGACGTGAAGCACCAACATTCCGGGAAGTCTGCAGTTTGTGATCATATCCTAGACGGCCCCCGCCATTACATTAGATTTGATAAACCACAAGTCTTCGCGAAAGAACATCGATTCCTGCCAAGGATGATACGTGAGGCTATTGAAATTAAAAAAAACATCCTAATTTCAATAGAGAGGGAGGCTGGGTACTACCACCTGCTTGGGATCCTGTAATTCATAAAATTAAAACTAAACCCAAGCATACCACTGCAAGACTTCAAGACACAGTTAGTTCATTCTGCGTAGATCGGACCAAAATTAATAATTAAAAAGCTGAAGGTACTCCGGGTTAACTTTGACATCGGGACGTCACTCACCTCAGTCCCCCGTGACCACGGTTGCTGGAAAGCAACCGAAACGTCGAGAATATAAAATAAGTTAATTAAACGCGATAAAATCCGTAAAAATAGTTTTATTCAATGTGTAGTGTTCGCGTAAATATAAGAAATCATTATAAAAATAACTAAAATAAAATTATTACCCCATAGCTTTAGTAGTCGAAACTAAAAACAGTAATATACAGGTAAACAGGATGCGGTATGTGGTATGGATTTTTATTTGTTTGAAGTCGGCTTTTATCTCTATATATAAAATCAATTGCTGTGCGTTAGTCTAGCTAAAACTCCAAAAAGGGCTCTATCGATTTTGATGAATTTTTTGCGTATGTTAAATTGGTCCCTAGATAGTTAAGGTTCACATTTGAACCCGGTAGGTGACGCCGTTGTTGTTAGAAATCACCTATGCGAAGCCGGAGCGGATCGCTTGTTTAGGAACATACATACTCAAAGCACTTTGATCATTACACGATTTTTTACGACATTTACGATTTTAAGAAAAATAACAGAAGCAATTACCAAACATATTATGATATTTCTAGAAATGTAGATGTGTATTCAACTTGACAAAGCCATTATCAATCGCGCGTGCTTGATGTAAACAGGTCCTGTCATATCAATAAAGTCCTGCTTGAGTGATTATTTCCAAGACAATCGGGCCCTTTTGAAAACACACCCGCTCTGTTAACAAAAGGAAGTTAGAATTTATCTGCATCCGTATGATAAGAAGAGATTGCTTCAATTATTTTGCTTGAAACTATGTATTAATATTGACTTTGTTAACGTTCTTTATATGTAGGCGCGACAAACCTTCCTTCGACCTTCGTATCTTCTCCATGTCTAATCTTATCAAGCCGTGTAGGGGCGTGTAGAGCCCTTTAATGATCGAGGATTAACTGACGAGAGATCAGGTATTGTATCAGAGTATCGTATCGCTAAACAGTATCATAATACATCCATACTACCGATCACGATACCTGTATCCAATACATGTAGACAACGGAGATAAGATACGCTAAGATAAAATATAAACGCAGCCAAAACAAGTTGACACATTTTTGCAATGCGGTCTGCTGCTGCGCGACTCGTTCGCAATATGCGCAAACTATTAGTTTTGTTTGTTATAAATCATCAAGAATATATTTTTTAACGAAATAACTTGCCTTTTGTAGGTGGCTTGCTGTTTTGCCTACAAAATATCACGAGTATGAGTAGCTCAGAAACGACTGACAACTTCCTAGTTATCTATCTATGATGGTAGGTGGATGCTGTGGATCATAGACATCTACATCTATCCTCGATTAATAACGAAAGTGCAGATACGTTGTCACCCCTGAGGACTAAGATGGAATGCCTCGTATCCAGTAAAAAGGGTCCCCCGTTCTCTACACACACCATACGAAACACAGCAGCAGCTGGTATTCTGTGAGAGCGCGGTCCTACCCCGGTCGAGCCGACCCATTCATGTTACAACCATAATATAGCTACAGCTTGGCTCTATCACGTATAAAATCTTATCATCCGAATATTGAAACAAATATAAGTTGTCAATTTGTGGAAGTGCTATTTGGTGCCGTGTAGTGGCGGTCAAGAATATCCACTACCCCATATCCTCCCGTGGGTGTAGTAAAAGGCGACAAAGGGAAACAGGCAGAAGATGGGCAGCAGCATCTTCCTGATAATAGCCAAAATTATAATAAAAAATCTGCGGTTGCCAACCCGCTCACCAAGCGTGGCAACTATGGCAAATACCCCCCAATGACTAAAGCAACAAACAGACGGCCCCCAGTCCCCGGCGGCCCCGCTAAACCTGGCTACGGTGGCGACCATGGTAACGGCGGGGCAGGGGGTGCTAAGAATCTCCGGTGGAGGTTCGGTTGCCACCTTAGACGACTCGACCTGGCAACGTACAACGCACGCACCCTGAGGACTGACGAGAAGATCGTGGAGCTGGAAGAAGAAATAGACAAGTTGCGCTGGCATATTATAGGATTATCCGAAGTCCGAAGAGAGGGGGAGGACACGGTAATCCTCGAATCCGGCAACTTGCTCTATCACCGGGAGGGCGACCATCTGTCCCAAGGAGGTGTCGGATCGGATTTATCGTCCACAAGTCTCTCGTTAACAACGTTGTAAAGATCGGGAGTGTGTCGACGAGGGTTGCGTACCTTATACTCAGAATCACCAAACGGTATTCGCTGAAGGTCATACAGGTTTACGCACCAACCTCGGCACACCCCGATCAGGAGGTGGAGGAAATGTATGAGGATATCTCTAGAGCCATGCATTCCTCCAAAACCCAATATACGGTGTTAATGGGAGACTTCAATGCAAAACTAGGCACAAGAGAGAACGGTGAGCTGAAAGTAGGGAAATTTGGAATAGGGCAACGGAACCAAAGGGGCCAGCATCTGGCCGATTTCATGGAGAAAGAGGGACTCTTTATGATGAACTCTTTCTTCCAGAAGCGGCCCCACAGGAAGTGGACCTGGTCGAGCCCCGACGGTTCGACAAAAAATGAGATTGACTTCATTATGACGACCAGACGACAACTGTTCAGTGATGTCTCAGTGATAGCGAGGGTGAAAACCGGCAGCGATCACCGAATGGTTAGAGGCACACTGAACCTAAACGTTAAGTTGGAGAGGTCTCGTCTAATGAAGTCAACGCTCCGTCCCCCTCGTGCTCTGTTCCAAAGCCCCGAAACCTTTCAGCTCGAGTTACAAAACCGTTTTCAGTGCCTAGAAGACTGCAATGAAGTGGACGATATAAATGACAAGCTCGTGGAAACTGTCCATGCGGTCGGAGCTAAGTTCTGCAAGACCCGCCGCAGAAGAACACAAAAACTCTCCGATCACACTCTTAATCTCATGGCTGTTAGACGGGAGATGAAGCTACATTCTTCAACAGACTTGACAGCATACAGGCATCTGAACAGACAGATCTCCAAATGTATGCGGCGGGACTTACGCAACTTCAATACAGCTCGTATTGAAGAAGCGATAGAGCGGAACCAAGGCTCCAAAGTCTTTGCCAGAGATCTGTCTGCCAGAAAGAGCCAACTGTCAAAGCTGAAGACAGAATGTGGCAGCATCGTTTCCGGGACACCTGAGATTTTGAGTGAGATTGAGAGGTTCTATGGGCAGCTGTACACGTCATCGTTGGAGCCACACGCAAGTGTGAGTAACGATCCAAGAGCGAGTCTCATCCGACACTATTCCGAAGATATCCCGGACGTCAGTCTGAGCGAGATTAGAATGGCTCTCCAGCACCTTAAAAACGGTAAGGCCCCAGATGAGGATGGAATTACAGTGGAGCTTCTGAAAGCGGGTGGAAGACCGGTACTTGAAGTCCTTCAGAAGCTCTTTAATTCCGTCCTCCATGGTGGCATTACATCGGAGGCGTGGAGCAGAAGTGCGGTGGTCTTGTTCTTCAAGAAAGGTGACAACGCCCTCTTGAAGAACTACAGACCGATTTCGAGTGCTGTTTTCGAGAGTCATTACGAATCGTCTCGCGCGCAGACTTGACGACTTCCAGCCTCCCGAACAAGCCGGTTTCCGAAAGGGCTTTAGCACCATAGACCACATACATACCCTTCGGCAAATTGTACAGAAGTCCGAAGAGTACAATTTGCCACTATGTCTGGCGTATGTGGACTATGAGAAAGCCTTTGATTACGTCGAAATTTGGGCGGTGCTGCAATCCCTTCAGCGATGCCGGTATTACTGAAGTGCTTGTACAGTAGGGCTACGATGGCTATCCGAGTACAGAACCAGAGTACGAAACCTATCCAATTGCAGAGAGGTGTAAGACAGGGTGACGTCATATCCCCGAAACTCTTCACCGCTGCATTGGAAGACGTTTTCAAGCTTCTGGACTGGAAAGGATACGGTATCAACATCAATGGCGAGTACATCACTCATCTTCGATTTGCCGACGATATAGTCCTTATGGCAGAATCGCTGGAGGGCCTAAGCACTATGCTCAATGACCTCAATAGTGTTTCCCAACGGATAGGTCTTAAGATAAACATGGACAAAACAAAGATTATGTTTAATGTCCATGTCACACCTATGCCGGTAGTTGTTGGGAGCACTAAGCTCGAAGTTGTTGACGAGTATGTTTACCTGGGACAAATAGTCCGACTAGGTAAGTCCAACTTCGACCGAGAGGTCAATCGACGGATTCAACTCGGCTGGGCAGCGTTCGGGAAGCTACGACACATCTCGTCAGACATACCTCAAAACCTTAAAACGAAATTGTACAACCAGTGCGTGTTGCCAGTGATGACTTACGGAACTGAGACGTGGTCCTTCACTGCTGGCCGTATGAGGAAGCTCAAGGTCGCTCAGCGAGCTATGGAGAGGGCTATGCTCGGAGTTTCTCTGCGTGATAAACTTAAGAATGAGGATATCCGCAGTAGAACCAGAATAACCGACATAGCCCAACGAATTAGTAAGCTGAAGTGGCAGTGGGCCGGCCATATAGCTCGAAGAACCGACAACCGATGGGGAAGAAAGGTTCTCGAGTGGCAGCCTCGTACCGGTAGGCGAAGTGTAGGGCGTCCCCCCACGAGATGAAGTGACGACCTGGTAAGACATGCAGGAAGTCGATGGATGCAGGTGGCTCAGGACCGTGCTTTGTGGCATTCTTTGGGGGAGGCCTATGTTCAGCAGTGGACTTGTGAAGGGCTGTAATGATGATGAATGATGATATTTGGTTTTTAGGGCTGCCGAGAAAAGTAAAGGCATAAGCTTTATACTTAACGACTTCAAAATTCAAAATTAGTGAAAATGGGGCAGTAAGCACTCAAGTTATTTGAAATCCATTAAATAAGCCGTCCTAAAAAAATTGTTTTGCTATAAATATTGTATTATATTTCTACATTAATAGCAGTAAATGACGTCATAGTTTCTTTTAAAAATAGAAACATATGTTATTTTTTCTGATAATAATAGTCTCATTTTACTTAATGCAGAAATCCGACCAAGTTTTAAGATGTGGTAGGTACGAAGTCTACTCAGACTGAGGACTACTTATGTGAAACTTTCTCTGAAAAAAAATAAGCGAACAAAGGCAAATTATACTTATTGCGAAAATAAAGACAAAAATAATAATAAAAATCTAGGAACGCTGTTACCAAACATTTTGGCAAAAAAAAATACTATTTGGAGTACTGAATTAAACTTTACGAAAACTAAAGGTAGGTGATTAAAACTACACCCGATTGCAGCTTCTAACGTGTCAAGTAATTGTACCGGTTAAGTTTTAAAATTGAGTTTTATTTCACAATAAACTTTTTAAGAGTCATTACGACGGAATATCAAAATACGTGATTCACACGCTAACGTTGATTCTGCACGTTTGTGATAAGAGGGCATTTACCGTTTCAAATATTTATATATAAAATCTATGAATCTATTTATGAGTAGCCACATACATAATATGTTATATATGCCTACACTATACGTATAGGCATACACTTAGAGTAATAACATATGTACATACATATGCCTATACACTTTACAACCACTGTCACTTTTCATTACAGTTTTAATCAAAATTTAAACTTAAAAGTTTATGAATAAATTTCAAAACCAGAAAGCATTAATCAAATAAAGCATTAATTTATAATGCAATAGTGAATAAGTAAAGTTGAAAACACCCAACCGTATTCGTAATGAATGGAAAGTAGTAGTTCAAAATGATCGTACATATTAATGTTATATGATTTTGATTAGTAATTAATAATATGTATTATATGTTTTAATGCCCGTAATCTGACAGTTATGACTGGCAATAAATCGTAACTAAAAATAGCATTATTTTTCTTATAACTTATCACCTTATAAAAAATTATCGCTAAAAACTACTACAGACCATCTCGGTTTTTTTTTGCAGATATAATTTAAATGGAATGGTTAGTTACAAGATAAATATTTGGTAAACTAAATTAAGATTCCTCGATTTATCAGGTCATGTCTCATGATTTACGTTGGAAAGTTTCCAGTGTATTTTTTTGCACTTTGCTCATATACGAGTAGATATTCATATACAATATTAATATTTCCTACTAAAACTAAAAACTAAATCTACAAATATATGGAACTGGCTATTTATATAAATAAAAAATATTTTAAAAGTAATACCGACATTTGAAAATGGAGATAATAGAACTTGGACTGCTCATGATATCCAATGCTTGATGCAGAATAAATGTTAATATGCCATAATCCATATTAAGAATACCACATGTACATAAAGGTACGGTCAAGTTAGCTCAAAAATAGGGGTAAGGATACAATAATTCGCATAGATCTAAAATTCGGTACGAAAGTTGGTAACACCATTATAAATAAAATGCGAAAAGTCCCCATCGATCCCACATTGCAAAAAATATTATTCAAGGTCTAAGTTCGCATGGGATTTTTACATTTTTCAGCTGAACGGTAAGTTATATCATAAAAATAGGTCACACCAAAATTTTAGATCATGCGATTATCTATAAAAATTTTCTTACACTTTTTACATTAAAAATCCCAATTTTCGAGATTTAGTGGTTCAAAAAGTTCATAATGTGTATGTCAATTAATACAACACTGAGCCTTAATACAATTAAAAATATTGGTCATTTACGCTGGTATTCCGTGAGAACTTAGTCGAACTGCGTTCGAGCTGACCCATTCGTGCTAGCAAATTTTATATACTTAGCTTTTGTCCAGGATCAAAATAACCGGTTATTAATTTTGTTTACTAGTTGAATTTGTAATATTGAACAAAATATACATATACTACTATCTATTTGTGTGTTAAAATTTCGATATTAGTGTTTGTAATTCGGTCCAGTACATTCAACTGAATTAATAAAAACCATTAACCTACTTACTAATAAATGGTTTTTATTATAAGTTTGTAGTTGTAGGATAAAAGTTAAGTAATATGGGAAGAACTGTTTTATGATCAGAACTTTAATTAAAATTTTGTTTGTAGCGAACAAGAACATACAAAATTTCTGGGACTTTGGCTGGACGAAAAAATGACATTGAGTAAACATATTGAACACGTGATAAAAAAGATAAATCAGTACCACTATGCACTCTGTCTCTTCAATATTGAGATATGGTATAATATTTTGGGGAAACTCCCCAGGACGCGAATTAGTCTTTAAGCGCAAAAGTAATGTTTACGAGCAGTATGCTAGTTGCAGGTTACCGATAGTTGCAAATCGCATTTGTATTATATATTCGAAGTAGCCATGTTTGTTAGGAAACATTTTAGCATATTTGAAACCACTAACAGTAAACGTCATAGGAACACACTACGCATAAAAACTTACAAAACAGCCCTATATTCAAAAGTTTCCGGGTATGGCTCCTAAAATTTTTAATAAACTAAAAGAGACAGATAATATAGACAAATTTAAAAAATTGCTTTCGAATTTTTTAATACAAAAAGCGTACTACTCAACGAACATTTTGATGATAAAGTGACTGGTTTTTAGAATGTACCTACAATTATATTCCGATTTATTTATTATATTTTTATTATTATGTCCGACTAGGTAAGTCCAACTTCGACCGAGAGGTCAATCGACGGATTCAACTCGGCTGGGCAGCGTTCGGGAAGCTACGACACATCTTCTCGTCAGACATACCTCAAAACCTTAAAAAGAAATTGTACAACCAGTGCGTGTTGCCAGTGATGACTTACGGAACTGAGACGTGGTCCTTCACTGCTGGCCGTATGAGGAAGCTCAAGGTCGCTCAGCGAGCTATGGAGAGGGCTATGCTCGGAGTTTCTCTGCGTGATAAACTTAGGAATGAGGATATCCGCAGTAGAACCAGAGTGACCGACATAGCCCAACGGATTAGTAAGCTGAAGTGGCAGTGGGCCGGCCATATAGCTCGCAGAACCGACAACCGATGGGGAAGAAAGGTTCTCGAGTGGCAGCCTCGTACCGGTAGGCGAAGTGTAGGGCGTCCCCCCACGAGATGGAGTGACGACCTGGTAAGACATGCAGGAAGTCGATGGATGCAGGTGGCTCAGGACCGTGCTTTGTGGCATTCTTTGGGGGAGGCCTATGTTCAGCAGTGGACTTGTGAAGGGCTGTAATGATGATGATGATTATTATGTTACTAAGAATTATGTAATGGATAACAATAACAATAATTTATGCAAGTTTTCCTAAACATACTAATTATTACTGAAATTGTAATGTTATTAAATATTAATATTAGTAATGCAAGATGAGGATGTTAACCAAATATTTGTAGGCCTTCTAAGGTGAAACATAGTGTTACATAACATACCTTTTCCACCAAGTTTGTAACTTTTTAGCTATGTTTTACAAATAAATTATTACAATTTTTGAATTTGAATGTAAAGAAAAATGATGTTGTGACCAGGATTAAGAAAGGAGTGCTTCGGTGGTTTGGCCATATAGAAAAAATGAACGAGGAAAACAATAGAATAGAATGATTTTTATTCAATATTGATTATTACGAGTACATAATACTTATTGAAAGTCATTTTTTATTTACCACTGGTTCTACTAAAACTAAATTAAACTAAACTAAATACTTTATAGGAGCAAAACTACTTTATCATCAGCACCTTGTCCAGCGTGAAGTAGAAGTTTACTTCGTCTGTTAAGTGCAGGTGGTCGGAGGCCTATCCCCTCTTCCCCTTAACATGGTGCTTTAATGAAATAAGAAATATTCCCAAGAGGGTACCAGCACCCCTGGTATTGGAGAGTCCCAGGCTGAGCATCCAGGCCCAAGCTACCCTACTCTTCCTTAGCGCGGGTGCTCAGGCTGCCTCGCGTATCCTGGGGAGAGGGGGGGGGGCGAAATTCCGCTTAAGACTAATACTACTTGTGGTAAGTCCTGACCTGAAGACGGCGAAGCTGACCTTGGTCTTTCTAACCGACAGTTCCCATCTGCAGAGTTCGTGATCCTTGGTGATTTTAACGGCCACCGTGCTGAATGGCTTGGTTCTCGTTTAACAGATCATATGGGAAGATCTGTTTATGACTTTGCCTTGGAATATGGTCTGACACAAATGGTTACTTCACCTACGCGGATTCTAGATGTAGAGGTTCGTGCACCTTTACTGTAGGACCTTCTGCTTACCTCTCATCCGGACGGATATCAGGTCTCCGTCGACGCCCTTCTTGGCTTATTGGACCATTGTTTGACCCGGACTATGGTTCCAGTCACACTCCCATCGCGGTTGCGTTCTGCAGATTGCCGCCGTGTTTGGCACTATAGATCGGCCGTTTGGGACAGGATGCGGTCTTTTTTTTTGCATTCTTCCCTTGAGGACAGGGGCGGGTATGCTTCTCGCCGGATGATCCCAACGTGATTCTGTCGCTGATGTGGTACTTCAGGGATTGGAAGTCTTTATTCTATCATCTGTGATGCCAGGTTTGGTCGCTCCTGTAAAATTGCATCGCGCTATAATAGGAGTGCTTAATCAGCACTGTTAAAAGAAGTATAATTTCGCCTTCAGGTCGCTATGAAACGGTTTACACGGCGCTCAGTGCACATAGCACTACTCTCTAGACGTAAAGTCAAATGGACTTGATGGAGTTCCTCCAATTGTGCTAACTACGTGTGTTCCCTAGTTGACACCAGTCGAAATGTGTCTTTTCTAAAACTTTCTCTCCCTAGATGTAGTCCCGAAATCAAAGAAGACAGCTTTAGTGCACCAGATCCTTAAAAAATAACCGCAAATCAACCACTCAGACCTATCCAACTTGTTCTCCAAAATCATGAAAACCATTATGAACTGCCAGCTCATGAAGTTGAGGATCACCAACTGAAAAGTGACCGCCAGTACGATTTCCGTCGGGGCTGCTCTACTAGTGATCTTCTGGCTTACCTGACTCATAAATCGGCGGAGGCAGAGACGGAGACCCTGGCCGTTACTTTGAATATAGCTAAGGCCTTCGATCGAGTTTGGCACAAAGCGCTTCTTTCGAAGCTCCCTGCCGATGGGCTTCCAGAGAATTTGTGCAAGGATCAGCAGTTTTCTTGCAGATTGAAGAACAAAGTCGTAGTAGAAGGTGCATACTCTATTTACAAGCCTATTTATGCTGGTGTTCTACAAGGCCGCGTGCTATCACCTACGCTGTTTCTTCTTCTTATCAATAATATGTTGTAAACCAGTAACGTGCACTGGTGATACTTTATATACTCCAGCTGTGCCTATATTTCTCGGGAAAACATCGCCGAGTACCGGAACAAAGATAAGGTCTCCGATTGGGACAACTAAATCTAATTAAGTTCTTTGCCTAGAAGACACAAGTTTGCGCGTTTACTACTAAAAAGAACCCTTTTTTGTTGTAACTCCTCAATTTCATGGTACTCCCCTTTTTACCTCAGCCAGTATCGGAATCTTCAGCATTGACATATCGAATAACGTGCAGTTTCGTGGTCACTTGGAAGGGAAGGCTGAATTAGCCTTTAAAAAGATTGGTGTGCTCAGCAGAGCGGGACATTGTTTCATGCCGGCACACCGCTTGCAACTTTACAAGGGGCAGGTTCGGTCTAACATGGAATACTGTTCTCATCCCTAGGCCGGGGTTCCCTAGTATCAGCTCCTTCCAGTTGACCGCATCCAGCTCAGAGCGACTCGAATCGTCGGCGACCGACGAAGATGAAAGACGAGACGAAGAGATGTTGCATCCCTTAGTATTTTCTCTCGCATTTACCACGGAGAGTGTTCAGAGGAATTGTTCGGATTAATTCCAGCCATAAAATTTTATCAACGCATTTAACAAATCAACATCATCGGGATGTTTGGCGGTCCACTACTGTCGGACCGATACGACATAGGGAGCTTCAAGAAACGAGCTTACTCCTTTTTAAAAAGCGCCTGTAATTCCCCTGGTGTTGTATTTGTTAATATGCTGTGGTCGACACTTGCCATCAGGTGAGCCGCATGATCGTTTGTCAGTAGTGTAGTTGTACCACTTCTAGACCACCTGAGTCAGACGTGGTTCAACGACGTTCGTCGACACACGATCCTAAAAAAAAAAAAAAAAAGGTTTTGGCATGCTCTGATCACGAATCCGCGGTCCATTTTTGTGTAGAATGCACGGTTCCGGAGATGTGTAGATCAATTAGCTAATATCTAATTGATATCCGGTAAGGGCCTCCACCGTCATTAGCGTCCCATTGTTCCTATTTCTATTGTTCTATTGTTCATTAATCACCTTCATTGCAGCTTGTGCGTCGACTATATCAGTGCTATTGTATTATACTTCTTTGTTCCTAATTATACAACGCTAATCTGAATCATCAATAGAACACATTACATAATTTTGTTACAATTTTTATTTATAAAATACAAAATCTTATTACTTATTATCTATAAAATAGGAGCGAAACATCTCATCCACTAAAATATCGTTGTACAATGTGTTCCTTGTAAATATACTCGTAAAACTATGTATTGAACATCCTTGAAACTTATATAGCAAATACATTAAGCAATATTCGCCACAAACTGAAGTCCACTCATTCTGAATCCTATCAACATTCCAGTTCCATCTTTTACAATTCCTTTTCAAAAACTCTAGATGATATCGTACAGGTGATCGTCCATATGAATCAAAATATTGACCGACGTCATTCGTATCGATATATAAAGCTACCCAATGTGACCCTGGTTTATCATCTGTATCCAAATTACATATTATATACGTTGGTACGTGGGTATACATAGGCAGTCTATTAGCTGCATAAACATTATTTTCTAGACTGGGGTGAATCTTTTTCAGATGTTGTTGTACATCTAGTGTATCCATGATATTACTGCTATTAGTAGATTATTACAGTACCAATCTACTCAATGAATAACATAGGAATGGTCAATTATAGTGATTTCTAAATATTAAATTGCATTTTTGTGTTATACAAATCGTACTTGAGTCATTGATCACCAAACAAAACACAATACGAAGAAATGTTGAGATAGGCAACGGAAATGTGAGATAAACTGATATGTTTCTAAATATTAAATTGCATTTTTGTGTTATACAAATCGTACTTGAGTCATTGATCACCAAACAAAACACAATACGAAGAAATGTTGAGATAGGCAACGGAAATGTGAGATAAACTGGTTGACGCATAAAGTAATTATCAACTCATTACGGAAATACTTTAGATTAGAATTTTTACGTACTGGTGGTATATAAGACCAACAGACGCAGTCATCGAGTTAGTGTACGGTCGTTTGGCTACAGTGGATCTATCAATAGTACATTAGTGTTACTTCAATACACCAAAGGCTATGGATGTAAGTGTTTATTCTATTGACTAAATTACTTTTTTTCTGTTATTTTCATGTGTGTGTATTATTTTATTTAAATATTGTGTATGTATATGATTAAGCCGTGGTAACTCAGATGGTTAGCGCTAGCTGTAAATTTCACAGTACGCGACCCGGGTTCGATCCCCGCCAGCACCAATTAAATTGTTAATCGCAATTTTAAGTGCTTATTACCACGTGCTTGGTGGTGAAGGAAAACATCGTGAGGAAACCTGCATGTCTGAGAAAATTTCGAAGGCATGTGAAGTTCGCCAACACACATTGAGGGAGCGCTGCGGACATTTCCTTGCTCTAAAACCCTCTCAGAAATGAGAGGAGGCCTATGTTCAGCAGTGGACTTTAATAGGCTGTAACTTTAACTTTTTTAACTTTTATGATTAAGTGTTAACAAATTGATATTAACATGATAACTGTGTTGTTGCAGAAATCATTGAGCTTCGATGAAGATACCTATAAACAGTATTACTACTCGCCACTCTCCCCTCAAGAAGAGAGTGATGACCTCGTCATTAATAATAACACATGCGATGGTGGAAAAAGAAAATCGCAATCGATTGATCATTTTTTTGAAGCTGAATCAAAAATAAAAAAGAGGAAGCTGTTATCATCAACCGTAGCACGAGCCGCTAGAGATGGTGTATCATACATTTCTACTAATTCTGACGACGGAGACCAAGCGACGCATCTCATCAAAATTGAAAGGTACGATATGAAGAAGCTATCCAAGATTCCAACTACTGATCATTGGAAACATGCTTCCACGAGAATTAAATATTACGTAAAGACTAATAAGGATAGCATCTACGACAACACAAACGCCCTCGTATACAATATAACAAAGACAATAGCAGAAAGTTAAAAAGTTAAAAAATACTTTTTTAACAATGACAGTCATTAGCTGATCATTAGTGAATGTGATTCTGTTTACTTCAATTACAGGAAGACAAGAGCGGAAGGAAGAGATGAGTGTGGCATACGTGTACAAAACACATCATTGAATAACAAAACTACAACACTGAGTGGAGAAGAAAACGAGAAGAGTATGCAGTACTCAAGAGCTGAATATCCATTCTTCAGTTCAAAATCTAGCCGTTTGCTTAGTTTTGAAAACTGGCATCTCGTTACGCGACAGAAACCTGAAGATCTTGCAGAAGCTGGTTTCTTTTATACTGGCCATGCAGACGGGACCAAGTGTTTCCATTGTGGTGGTGGTTTAAAAGATTGGGAAGATGATGATGATCCTTGGCAGCAGCATGTTCAGTGGTTTAGTCAGTGTGCTTATGTAAAATTTCAACTCGAACAGTGTTTTGTATTAGATTAAATAGAAGATATATAAAAAATAAAAAAAAATATATTGCATACAATTTGTTTTATTTAATTTTATAACGTTTCACATAGTTACATACACACAAAATGCATTACACATAACACATAAAATCTAACACACAACACATATTATAACCTTAACTACTATAGTCTACAGTAACATTTCTGTTTTTATCTATCTCAATAATATTATCAAACTCAGCATAAACTATACAGTTAATTGTTTGTATTAATGAGGATTCAAATCGTACTTCTATTCTTACACTACCATGCTTTATGAGATTCCAATGAGTTGATGAGTTAGCTGATAAATCAGGAGTTAAGTCAAATGCTAATAGACAGTAACCTTTGCCATACTGTTCACAAGAGATTCCATTTCCTTCATTAAGAAAGTGAATACCAGTTCCCGAGAATAGAGTATGATATGCTGATGTAAATATGCTATTATTAAAAGATGGTTGCAAAGCTTTTGAAGGTATTTGTTGACCATCAATATATAAGCTGAAAGAATTAATACCATAGTTTTCAAAGTTAAATGGATTTTTAGTAAGGGAACCATTAAATGCAGAATTGTTCACAAATCCAATTATACATCTTTTCGGTACCTGTCCTAAAAATATATTATCAAGAGTTTTTCCTTGAACACCCGAAGGAATTGTTAAAACTTTTACTTCAGCTCGAGTAATAGGATATTTAGCAGTGGTAGAAGCTAAAACTTTTTGATGTGCGAGTAATACACTTGGATTAATTCGTGCTCGTCGAACAATAAGAGTTGCGTCCGTAATGCAAACTTTAAACTTTACATCGTTTGACCCAACAATTAAATTAAAACTCTCTCTTGATCGAACCAATTTAACACTCATTTCAACACCATTAATTAAAAATTTATCTTGGTTAAAAATGTCACCGTGAAGATGACCAATCATTTCTATTTCCTTACTTTCACTAATCAATTCCTGTCTTTTAACAAATCCTATGTTTTTACCATCTGTAGAATCCATTTTTCCTGCTGTATCCTCATACCAAAGACTACAAGTAAGATGAGATTGTTTAGCAGCAGGGGCATAGTTTAAAAGGGTTTCCATGTATGCTCGATATGCATAGGTATTATTAGGTGGTGATACAAGTTTTTGGTTTAAATAAACATCAAGTTGACTAAAAAGTGAATGCAGCCAATTATTTACAGGTGCTACTATTGTAGTAGATACCAAGTTAGTTGAATCTTGATTTAATACTTTTGCCTTTATGTGGAGTAATGTATGAGACAAATCTATGTAGTCATCGCCGGTCCCAGGAACTTGAAACTCGATAGGTCCATCATCACCAAGAGATGAAATTGGTTTATAATGAATCCACAATCCATTTTCAATGCTAGTTTGTGTAGACGGTAGTGCAAACAAATCCAATTCTGACTTAACGCACTCACAAGAATGATTATGAAGGAAAGACATATTTAGTTTGAAAATATATCTTTGATATTTTTTGGTTTTAGACAAAGTTTTTTCGCAGCTTTCACTTTAGCAGTTAATTGTGGAATGAACGATGTCAATCGTTTTCTTTTAGTTTTATACCCAGATCCAGTCATGTTAAATTGATCAATTTTCTCATCAGCCTTTCGTTTTAAATTCGTACTAACTTGCTTTAGACGATCTTTTATTGAGGCTTCCATAGGACGGGCTTGAACCATATCCGATAAAAGTCCTACTCCAGCGCTTAATGCCTCCTTACCAATCACTCGAGCACCACTTGAAAGTAAAGGTAAAACTGATCTGAATAACCCCCCTAAGAAGCTCCCAATACCATGACCGCGTTGATATGGTGAACCCTTATAAATTACTCCAACTCCTGATCCAGCTTGATGTGTATAATAATTTTCATATGGACATTTATGATGATCACGAAGAGAATTCATTATTATAATTTTCGGAAATGTAGTTTAATACACACGGTTCCAAACTGGAATGGTATTTTTTGTCCTGTACTCGATCTTATAACTATTTCCAACGTATCGAACTCTCTTCGCATAACAGGTAAGTAGTGAGGTTGAGAGAAAACGTGCATTTTATTTGCACCATAAATGTATTTTGTAGGATCTAATGAAATGACTCTTAATAAAGGAGTCATAACATCACCCACAATCTGAGGATCGATAATGTCGCAATATAGAAATAGTTGAGATGGTAACCCTAAGTGTAAATTAGCAGGACACTTTCCAAAATTTCTCTCTAGGAGATTTTTATTTGGTTCATAACCTAGCTGTAAACTTAATTTGGGTGATAATGTTACGGATGTTATATTTTTATCCAATACCGAAATAGACACAAATTTTGTTATTTCATCATAGCGAAATTTCAAGTTCTCTCCGATACCATTTAACACTCTTAAAATATGCTCAACGTTATCATAGTTGGTAGCTGGAATATGTTTTTTGTAGTACACTGTGGATGGTTTATCTTCATTAGGCATTAACATAGATTTTGTAATGTATATAACATTTTCATGGTCTTGAACAGTAAACATGGTACATGGATATTGAAACTCGACAACTCCAACCGACCATTCACCTTCTAATTTTATAGCTTTTGGTAATTTCGTTGAAAAATTTGTGGTCTTGTTATCAGGAAAGTATTCCATTGAACTATTGCTGAGCAAAGTTAAATAGAAACTTTCTTTATTCATATTTCTTTTAAACTAGAAGCTAAAATCCAACTGTTAAATTTATCTGGATAACCTTTCCACTTCACTAATACTTCTTTTCTGTTACCTGAATAACGAGTGTCAATTATTTTATCTATTTTATGTTGTGAGGTGGGGTTGTAAGTGATTTTCTGTAATTCTCTTTCATAAAAAGTAACCAATTATTGGTTCATTTTGTAAATCTGTTATTGTATAAACAACCCATGGAGATCTATCAATTATTGAAGATATAATAAATATTTCATCACTCCAATTTGATTCATATCCTTTTTGGAATACATGTTTATATTTAGTTATTCGAACATAATCACCCACATTGAAATTTGGTTTAGGATTTTCTAAAGAAAGTTTTTTTGACCGTCTATCATAAAGATTAGTCCAAACTGTCATAATATTGTTGGAATTTACATCACATGGGCACATCTTAATACTAGAGTGAAAGCTGTGATTATAAGAGTATATTAAATCTTGTAAAACATCTATATATCTATAAGTATTATTATGAGTGAAATAACGCCACATTTTCATTTTTAGTATTCTTTGAAATCGTTCAACAATACTAGCCTTAATGTCAGGATTGTTAGTGGTATAGTAATTAATCTTTTTGGATTTAAAGTATTTTTGTACATCTTTTGAAACAAATTCTGTACCTTTATCGGATTGTATGTGAGTAGGTGTTAAATTACTTTCAGTAAATATACTTTCAAAACATTCTTTAGTTGTTTCTGAGTTTTTCTTTTTCATTGGTCTTGCAAAAGCATATTTACTAAATACATCAATAATACAAAGTATATACTTGAAACCATCATTATATTGAGAATAAGTTCGCATATCACTTAAATCAGCTTGCCACAGTTCATTAATATTTGATAGAATGTACCTATTACGCGGGAATTTTTTTCGAATGGGTTTATGTAATGTGTATGTTTCTTGTGATTTTAACCATTCCTTTACTTGCTTTTTATTCATTTTACCCTTCATGGCTTTTGATAATTTATCAATACTACCAAAACCAGCGGGATTAGATGGATCATAATAAATCCTGTTAATTTCTTCTAGTACGGAGTCCATTTTTCCCACTCAAGTCCTTTACGTATTTTAGTTGTAGACTTTTTATCTCTACTGCACGGTGTAGAAAACTCTTGAACTTCAATCTCAGAGGGTTTGTTCAGATCTTTTGCTTGAAGTTGGTTAATAAACTCACATCTCCTTGGATTTCCAATATAAGTAAGTGGTACTTTAATATCTTTTAATGCTTCAGCAAATCTAACCCACCCTACCGGATCACTTCTTTTTAGGGGTCTTAGTGAATCATTTATTAAATCAACAATATTACTTCCAGGAATTTTTTCACTATCAATTATGACTGTACCTTCGTTATCCCAATGTATTTTACTTTTACTTGTTTCAACTAAGTTTAATAATAACTGCCCTTTTTTATGATAAGTTTTTGGTATTAAACTGAGTATTTGAGCTGGTGTGTAAAGTGGATTTTCATCATTTTCTTTACTTTTAATGGATCGATTCTCCTCCAGCAAAGATTCAATATCAACTGAAGTTTTTAGATCTCTGTCTTTATTTTTAAAACCAATTTTTGACTCATTTGAATCTTCATTAGATGTATCAGAATAAATTGGTAATTTGAGTGGTTGACGATGCTCTTCGGTAAAATGAAGGTATCTTTGCAGTGTTTGTAAATATAATATCCATTTCTTTCGGTCTTCCGTCTTACTATTCATAATATTTTGCATTTCAATATCTAATCGAGATAAATTACTATTAACCTTATTTTCTTGTTTTAATTTTTCAATCAATCCAGGTTCGATAAGTATCATTTTCTTTGCATTTTCCATGTTAACTGGCTAGTCCACTCACTAATCCACTCAATATTGCACCTAATATTGTTGGTAAGAAAGCCCCTCCTTTTTGTATAATTATATTTTTTCTTAGTTTATGTTTACACTTACGTACTAGTTTACGGAGTATGTTTTTATGTTTATTCAATTTTTGTTTATCCTGATCTTTAAGAGGTACTTTTCCTTGTAAAACGTTATGAATACACTCACAAATACAGTTAATTTCTTCTTCATCACACGTTTTAAGTAATGCTCTTTGATATTTTGGTTTAAGCGTATGCAAAGCGGTTAGCAAATGTTTATACGTTGTGAGTCGACGATGCATCATTTAGCAATGATTTCAATTGTTTGATTCTTGGTGTATTTAAACTCTTTTGTGGGGACGTAGACTGTACAGAAACCATTAAATGGAAAGACATTTGTCTTGATACGACAAAAATCATTGGTATTCTGTTTTAAATCTACCATTAAATATCCATGCGCCTCTAGAGTTGCATCCCTGTAGGCATTTTCAATGAATTTTGGGTTATCTGGTGATACTTGTCTTGCTAAATATCTTATTTGAGTTTTATCTCGAGGGTTTTTAAAATATATTATATAACTTGAGTTTAAAGATATGTCTCTTTGTCCTTTACCCTGATGAAATAAATTTTGTGTTAGATAAAATACACTAAGATTCCTGTGATGACTACCTTTTGTAAATATATCCACAATTCTTCCATCGGACTCTCTCATTAGATCATCAATAATAACAAGATGTGGGTTTTCACCATCAAACATATTAAGATTTGGAATTCCTTGATGATAGTTAACATTTGGTAAATTATATAATGGTTGCATTTCATCAAAGCACCATGTGATCTGATTAAAATCACAATTACATATTTCTGTAACTGATTTTATGAAATTTGTTACAAAATTTGACTTCCCACACCCACTTGGTCCTGCCACAATAGCAGTGAACGGATGGATAAAGTGAAACATAACACACGTCTAAAGTTCAAAGGGGTGAAATAAAAAATGAAAGTGTTGGTGTAAACAATTAATATATATTCCAAAAATTATATAAAACAGAATTATCTGTATACACTATTTCTAACACAATTAGTACATCATAATTTTACAATTAACTCAACCTCAAATAAATAGAAACAACAATTAACTTAAATTATTTACAATAAAACAATGATTAAATATGTAATAAACTACGTCATATTATAGTATTATCATAATTTTACAATCAATATAAATTTTTCTTAAACGCAGACATAAAAGTAAAAACTATCAACACTTAACGCAGTTTATAATGACCACAAGCTAATGTTTCAATATTATTATCTAAAATATGTCTCTTTGTGTCATTATATGATAAACCTATCTTATTTAATTTTTGTGTGAAAATTGTGTGTTTAATTCATTTAAATCTAAGCATACTATAATATTGCACTTTTTTATTAAATAGAGAAGACTTATAACTATTCATTGTCATCTTTTTAGTGATACATTTATTTACCCCTTTTGCCTTGGCTATAGTCTTATTCTCTAAGTTAAAAGCGTACATTTTGGATCGTAAACCCACAAATTCTTTCATGATTTTACCATTATTTTCATCTTTAAAAAAACCTAATTTCTTTTTATTTAATTTTGGATATTCAAAAATATTATTTGTATCATAATCTGAGGTATCAAAGTATGATGAAAGGTCAGGTTTTATATCAGTGTAAAAATCATTTGTAAATATATGATATATTAAACTATCCGTATCTGTGTACAATAATTTGATTTTACTAAACTTTTTAATCATATAGTTATAATGAAAATCATACATTAATGTTTTTAAAATATCTAAAATGCAAAACCCTAAATAAATTGGTTTGTTATATATTAACTTCGTTTTTCGCAACTGAACCGCAACTAGGTTTTCCGAAAATATTGAAAGGCTATGAAATTGTGGTTTAGCGATTAGATCTTGAGCACCTAAAGCTTTACCCTGGTTCTCCCAGTGCGTAACTAATTTTATGTTAACCCTTTTTTCAATATTCTCCATAGTCTTACCGAAGACTTAATTATTCATTAATTTATAAAAATCTTTTTCGAAATCTGATTTTGCTAAAGTTCTTAATTTTGTGTTTAGATCTATGTACATCTTCAACCAGGGAGACTGTTTAAATTTTAAAACTCTATGAATTTTAGTTAATTTAACCCCCATTTCTATGCACTGCTTTAAATTTCTGTAATGAATTACATATTTATCTTTATTATTTAAATTTGGGACTAGTTTATTCTCATTAATATTGCCTACACAAATGTTTTCTGGACATAAAGGAAAGTCCGAATGTAAATCATGAAGTTCATCTGGATATTCCAAATCAACTTCTAAAATAAAACCGAAGTCTGATGTCTTAGACACATTAAATTTTGTATTTGGATTTACCCATTCGAATCCACCAGTAGGAAGATATTGAGATATTGAGACATAGCCCAACCATATAAATTGTTGGCATCAAAATATGTGATATATGAATTTGGTTTCCCTGTATCATAATCCTCCATGTATTTGTTATTAGCTCTAGCATAACGATTACTACATTGAGATACACGACCTCTGATACCTGATCTAATAAATGCAATTTTCTCATAATCTGTTAAAAGTTCTAATTCTATTTTTGTATATTTTAACATTGCATCCCAACTTAAACCGGGTGCTGTGTAATAATGGACAGGGTCTAAATCATATGTATTAATACATAACTTTCTAAAGTTTTCAAATACATCGGATAAAAGTAAAACGTCTGTTTTTAAATACAGGTTTGAATAATCTAGCATATTACAACACCCAAAATGTTCCCAAACATCTTTAGCATGATTGTAATCATCATTTGAAATATGTGAATCTGTGAGTGAACTATAAAAACATTTTTGTTCAGGGAGCGATGTTAGACTTAAACTATCATAATTAGTCATAAGTTCATATGGATAAACACCTTTCCGTTTTAAACGAAAGAAATCTTCATCATTAGGGTAATTTCTACGTAATTCTTGAAATTGATCATTACTGAGATTTTTGGCCAATTCTTCTAATTTACACGATAAAAACTTAAATGAATCTAAGAATCTCAATATAATTTCGTGGTTATTCACTTTTAATTTTTTGGAAAAGGATATATATTTTTCTTTATTTTGAGGGATAACTTCGACTTCACCATCACAAAAGTTTAACGCGTGAACAATAAAATGAGCATCATAGTGACTAAGGTTGTGTAAAAATATTGGTATATAACGAGGTGTTCTGATCTTCGAACAACATGATTCATGAGCAACACCTATAAAACTACCAGTGTACCAATCAAAATCATAAAAATGTTTTGCCAACTCAGTTTCACAAATATGACAAATGGTTGCATTTGAAATTTGGTTTTTGTCTTTATTTGTTAGCGGAAGTGGTGGATATTTTTGAAGTCTATTTATTTCTTTTAGATTGTTAGATAAACTTTCCATAAACACTTGTGCACAGTTGGGTCCGCAATATGTTACATATTTTGATAATTTATCATCATATGAACATTTTATATAATATCCAAAACTATGTACTTCATGTTTCTGAATATTACGAGTGAAAGGTTTGGAAGGATCGTTAGAACATGATTCTATTGGTTTTAAAAATGCTTCAAAATCAGCATAAACTACGAATGGTATCTTTAACTTTTTTTCATAACTATCAAATTTAATTTTATCATTTGAAATAGGTTGACCAAACCAATTCTTTTTTTTTAAAGTTTCACTGTTTGGTAATACTGTACAAATGTGGGCACAATCGTATTGTTCATGGTTATTTAACCTTTCCTGAGATGGAAAACGAAGTAGACATGCTTCACAAATGTACATGATGTGACCGTCTTTTGAAATTTGTTTACTAACTAACCGCGATAAATTTTTTATATAGCAATAATGATTTTTTGTATCCTTGGAAAAAAATAATAAATTGATATGTCTATCTTTACGACACTTTGTTAAAAATAATGGACCTACTATAGAATTACATCGTTTTTCTTTATTATATTCTAACCCAAAAACATTAATACTAATATCATTTAATTTCTCTACTTTTGCTATGTCAGAAATTTTAACCGGAAAGGAAATACCATCAAATTTAAGTTTATTTGCATGTTTAACGTACGATGATACCCGATCGGTGTGTTTGTTTACAGGATATAACGCCGAGAGTAACGCCCATTTAAAACAAAAATAATCCTTGTTTTTTACATTTATAACAGCCTTTTTTAATTTTATGTCACGAGGAAGATCTATGTATGAAGTACCGCGTAGGGGGTTAAATTTATTAACATTCATGTCTATAGATTTTATGTTTTTTAGACTCCATCCACTATCTTTTTTTTCGAAAGCACTAATTTTAGTAGTAATTGTATCATTTAAAGATGAAAGAAAAATATTTAAGTCATCTCCTTGACAAATAATATAGTTAAGCGTTTGAAAATCGAACGTATCATGAATATCTTTAGTTTGTTGAACAAAATCAGCATGCAATATGAAGTTTACCTTAAAAATGTGTTGATGAATACACTCTTGTAATAAAAATAAAATATCATCTTTAATAGAATTTAAAAATAGTTCAGGAGTTTCAAAATTTACCCATGTCGAACGATCTACTCTACTCTTGATTTTATAAGTTAAAATCCTATTTCCAAAAGCAGATTCAATAACACTAACGTTTGATAAAGAATTATGTGAATTTAAAAGATTATTTTTATGAACATTACTTTTAAAATGATTAGCTAAATACCGTTTCTTGATAAATATATGGCACGTTGGACATTCCACTTGATCATCGTTACTGATACTGTTCCCTGCAGAGGTATGCGCTTCTGCTTCCGTTGTTGGTTTTTTGATGATCTTGGATTCTTTGCTGCACGTTCGCTTCGTTCCTCTTCCAAGTTGTAGTGGTTGACTGCTAAAATGTTTAAATTTATTAAAAACTGTATAAGACAATATGTAAATTATGATCGAAATGAATGTTTATTTTACATACTTAAACTGTGTTTCAACCATCGCACAGTGATGATACAACTCATCATCGTATGACGAATCGAACAGTTGACCCCTCTCCATTTCTTCACAAACTTTAGACAACTCCTGATTTAATTCGCTATTGAATAGTTCCGTATTCTCTTCCATGATTGTGGAGAAAAAAGCACTGGTGCACACTTCACTGAAGTTTTCCTTTCCTCTTTTTTATTTTTTATTCAGCTTCAAAAAAATGATCAATCGATTGCGATTTTCTTTTTCCACCATCGCATGTGTTATTATTAATGACGAGGTCATCACTCTCTTCTTGAGGGGAGAGTGGTACTGTTTATAGGTATCTTCATCGAAGCTCAATGATTTCTGCAACAACACAGTTATCATGTTAATATCAATTTGTTAACACTTAATCATAAAAGTTAAAAAAGTTAAAGTTACAGCCTATTAAAGTCCACTGCTGAACATAGGCCTCCTCTCATTTCTGAGAGGGTTTTAGAGCAAGGAAATGTCCGCCGCGCTCCCTCAATGTGTGTTGGCGAACTTCACATGCCTTCGAAATTTTCTCAGACATGCAGGTTTCCTCACGATGTTTTCCTTCACCACCAAGCACGTGGTAATAAGCACTTAAAATTGCGATTAACAATTTAATTGGTGCTGGCGGGGATCGAACCCGGGTCGCGTACTGTGAAATTTACAGCTAGCGCTAACCATCTGAGTTACCACGGCTTAATCATATACGTACACAATATTTAAATAAAATAATACACACACATGAAAATGACAGAAAAAAAGTAATTTAGTCAATAGAATAAACACTTACATCCATAGCCTTTGGTGTATTGAAGTAACACAAATGTACTATTGATAGATCCACTGTAGCCAAACGACCGTACACTAACTCAATGACTGCGTCTGTTGGTATTATATACCACCAGTACGTAAAAATTCTAATCTAAAGTATTTCCGTAATGAGTTGATAATTACTTTATGCGTCAACCAGTTTATCTCACATTTCCGTTGCCTATCTCAACATTTTTTCGTATTGTGTTTTGTTTGGTGATCAATGACTCAAGTACGATTTGTATAACACAAAAATGCAATTTAATATTTAGAAACATATCAGTTTATCTCACATTTCCGTTGCCTATCTCAACATTTCTTCGTATTGTGTTTTGTTTGGTGATCAATGACTCAAGTACGATTTGTATAACACAAAAATGCAATTTAATATTTAGAAATCACTATAATTGACCTGCCACAATAGCAGTGAACGGATGGATAAAGTGAAACATAACACACGTCTAAAGTTCAAAGGGGTGAAATAAAAAATGAAAGTGTTGGTGTAAACAATTAATATATATTCCAAAAATTATATAAAACAGAATTATCTGTATACACTATTTCTAACACAATTAGTACATCATAATTTTACAATTAACTCAACCTCAAATAAATAGAAACAACAATTAACTTAAATTATTTACAATAAAACAATGATTAAATATGTAATAAACTACGTCATATTATAGTATTATCATAATTTTACAATCAATATAAATTTTTCTTAAACGCAGACATAAAAGTAAAAACTATCAACACTTAACGCAGTTTATAATGACCACAAGCTAATGTTTCAATATTATTATCTAAAATATGTCTCTTTGTGTCATTATATGATAAACCTATCTTATTTAATTTTTGTGTGAAAATTGTGTGTTTAATTCATTTAAATCTAAGCATACTATAATATTGCACTTTTTTATTAAATAGAGAAGACTTATAACTATTCATTGTCATCTTTTTAGTGATACATTTATTTACCCCTTTTGCCTTGGCTATAGTCTTATTCTCTAAGTTAAAAGCGTACATTTTGGATCGTAAACCCACAAATTCTTTCATGATTTTACCATTATTTTCATCTTTAAAAAAACCTAATTTCTTTTTATTTAATTTTGGATATTCAAAAATATTATTTGTATCATAATCTGAGGTATCAAAGTATGATGAAAGGTCAGGTTTTATATCAGTGTAAAAATCATTTGTAAATATATGATATATTAAACTATCCGTATCTGTGTACAATAATTTGATTTTACTAAACTTTTTAATCATATAGTTATAATGAAAATCATACATTAATGTTTTTAAAATATCTAAAATGCAAAACCCTAAATAAATTGGTTTGTTATATATTAACTTCGTTTTTCGCAACTGAACCGCAACTAGGTTTTCCGAAAATATTGAAAGGCTATGAAATTGTGGTTTAGCGATTAGATCTTGAGCACCTAAAGCTTTACCCTGGTTCTCCCAGTGCGTAACTAATTTTATGTTAACCCTTTTTTCAATATTCTCCATAGTCTTACCGAAGACTTAATTATTCATTAATTTATAAAAATCTTTTTCGAAATCTGATTTTGCTAAAGTTCTTAATTTTGTGTTTAGATCTATGTACATCTTCAACCAGGGAGACTGTTTAAATTTTAAAACTCTATGAATTTTAGTTAATTTAACCCCCATTTCTATGCACTGCTTTAAATTTCTGTAATGAATTACATATTTATCTTTATTATTTAAATTTGGGACTAGTTTATTCTCATTAATATTGCCTACACAAATGTTTTCTGGACATAAAGGAAAGTCCGAATGTAAATCATGAAGTTCATCTGGATATTCCAAATCAACTTCTAAAATAAAACCGAAGTCTGATGTCTTAGACACATTAAATTTTGTATTTGGATTTACCCATTCGAATCCACCAGTAGGAAGATATTGAGATATTGAGACATAGCCCAACCATATAAATTGTTGGCATCAAAATATGTGATATATGAATTTGGTTTCCCTGTATCATAATCCTCCATGTATTTGTTATTAGCTCTAGCATAACGATTACTACATTGAGATACACGACCTCTGATACCTGATCTAATAAATGCAATTTTCTCATAATCTGTTAAAAGTTCTAATTCTATTTTTGTATATTTTAACATTGCATCCCAACTTAAACCGGGTGCTGTGTAATAATGGACAGGGTCTAAATCATATGTATTAATACATAACTTTCTAAAGTTTTCAAATACATCGGATAAAAGTAAAACGTCTGTTTTTAAATACAGGTTTGAATAATCTAGCATATTACAACACCCAAAATGTTCCCAAACATCTTTAGCATGATTGTAATCATCATTTGAAATATGTGAATCTGTGAGTGAACTATAAAAACATTTTTGTTCAGGGAGCGATGTTAGACTTAAACTATCATAATTAGTCATAAGTTCATATGGATAAACACCTTTCCGTTTTAAACGAAAGAAATCTTCATCATTAGGGTAATTTCTACGTAATTCTTGAAATTGATCATTACTGAGATTTTTGGCCAATTCTTCTAATTTACACGATAAAAACTTAAATGAATCTAAGAATCTCAATATAATTTCGTGGTTATTCACTTTTAATTTTTTGGAAAAGGATATATATTTTTCTTTATTTTGAGGGATAACTTCGACTTCACCATCACAAAAGTTTAACGCGTGAACAATAAAATGAGCATCATAGTGACTAAGGTTGTGTAAAAATATTGGTATATAACGAGGTGTTCTGATCTTCGAACAACATGATTCATGAGCAACACCTATAAAACTACCAGTGTACCAATCAAAATCATAAAAATGTTTTGCCAACTCAGTTTCACAAATATGACAAATGGTTGCATTTGAAATTTGGTTTTTGTCTTTATTTGTTAGCGGAAGTGGTGGATATTTTTGAAGTCTATTTATTTCTTTTAGATTGTTAGATAAACTTTCCATAAACACTTGTGCACAGTTGGGTCCGCAATATGTTACATATTTTGATAATTTATCATCATATGAACATTTTATATAATATCCAAAACTATGTACTTCATGTTTCTGAATATTACGAGTGAAAGGTTTGGAAGGATCGTTAGAACATGATTCTATTGGTTTTAAAAATGCTTCAAAATCAGCATAAACTACGAATGGTATCTTTAACTTTTTTTCATAACTATCAAATTTAATTTTATCATTTGAAATAGGTTGACCAAACCAATTCTTTTTTTTTAAAGTTTCACTGTTTGGTAATACTGTACAAATGTGGGCACAATCGTATTGTTCATGGTTATTTAACCTTTCCTGAGATGGAAAACGAAGTAGACATGCTTCACAAATGTACATGATGTGACCGTCTTTTGAAATTTGTTTACTAACTAACCGCGATAAATTTTTTATATAGCAATAATGATTTTTTGTATCCTTGGAAAAAAATAATAAATTGATATGTCTATCTTTACGACACTTTGTTAAAAATAATGGACCTACTATAGAATTACATCGTTTTTCTTTATTATATTCTAACCCAAAAACATTAATACTAATATCATTTAATTTCTCTACTTTTGCTATGTCAGAAATTTTAACCGGAAAGGAAATACCATCAAATTTAAGTTTATTTGCATGTTTAACGTACGATGATACCCGATCGGTGTGTTTGTTTACAGGATATAACGCCGAGAGTAACGCCCATTTAAAACAAAAATAATCCTTGTTTTTTACATTTATAACAGCCTTTTTTAATTTTATGTCACGAGGAAGATCTATGTATGAAGTACCGCGTAGGGGGTTAAATTTATTAACATTCATGTCTATAGATTTTATGTTTTTTAGACTCCATCCACTATCTTTTTTTTCGAAAGCACTAATTTTAGTAGTAATTGTATCATTTAAAGATGAAAGAAAAATATTTAAGTCATCTCCTTGACAAATAATATAGTTAAGCGTTTGAAAATCGAACGTATCATGAATATCTTTAGTTTGTTGAACAAAATCAGCATGCAATATGAAGTTTACCTTAAAAATGTGTTGATGAATACACTCTTGTAATAAAAATAAAATATCATCTTTAATAGAATTTAAAAATAGTTCAGGAGTTTCAAAATTTACCCATGTCGAACGATCTACTCTACTCTTGATTTTATAAGTTAAAATCCTATTTCCAAAAGCAGATTCAATAACACTAACGTTTGATAAAGAATTATGTGAATTTAAAAGATTATTTTTATGAACATTACTTTTAAAATGATTAGCTAAATACCGTTTCTTGATAAATATATGGCACGTTGGACATTCACTTGATCATCGTTACTGATACTGTTCCCTGCAGAGGTATGCGCTTCTGCTTCCGTTGTTGGTTTTTTGATGATCTTGGATTCTTTGCTGCACGTTCGCTTCGTTCCTCTTCCAAGTTGTAGTGGTTGACTGCTAAAATGTTTAAATTTATTAAAAACTGTATAAGACAATATGTAAATTATGATCGAAATGAATGTTTATTTTACATACTTAAACTGTGTTTCAACCATCGCACAGTGATGATACAACTCATCATCGTATGACGAATCGAACAGTTGACCCCTCTCCATTTCTTCACAAACTTTAGACAACTCCTGATTTAATTCGCTATTGAATAGTTCCGTATTCTCTTCCATGATTGTGGAGAAAAAAGCACTGGTGCACACTTCACTGAAGTTTTCCTTTCCTCTTTTTTATTTTTTATTCAGCTTCAAAAAAATGATCAATCGATTGCGATTTTCTTTTTCCACCATCGCATGTGTTATTATTAATGACGAGGTCATCACTCTCTTCTTGAGGGGAGAGTGGTACTGTTTATAGGTATCTTCATCGAAGCTCAATGATTTCTGCAACAACACAGTTATCATGTTAATATCAATTTGTTAACACTTAATCATAAAAGTTAAAAAAGTTAAAGTTACAGCCTATTAAAGTCCACTGCTGAACATAGGCCTCCTCTCATTTCTGAGAGGGTTTTAGAGCAAGGAAATGTCCGCCGCGCTCCCTCAATGTGTGTTGGCGAACTTCACATGCCTTCGAAATTTTCTCAGACATGCAGGTTTCCTCACGATGTTTTCCTTCACCACCAAGCACGTGGTAATAAGCACTTAAAATTGCGATTAACAATTTAATTGGTGCTGGCGGGGATCGAACCCGGGTCGCGTACTGTGAAATTTACAGCTAGCGCTAACCATCTGAGTTACCACGGCTTAATCATATACGTACACAATATTTAAATAAAATAATACACACACATGAAAATGACAGAAAAAAAGTAATTTAGTCAATAGAATAAACACTTACATCCATAGCCTTTGGTGTATTGAAGTAACACAAATGTACTATTGATAGATCCACTGTAGCCAAACGACCGTACACTAACTCAATGACTGCGTCTGTTGGTATTATATACCACCAGTACGTAAAAATTCTAATCTAAAGTATTTCCGTAATGAGTTGATAATTACTTTATGCGTCAACCAGTTTATCTCACATTTCCGTTGCCTATCTCAACATTTTTTCGTATTGTGTTTTGTTTGGTGATCAATGACTCAAGTACGATTTGTATAACACAAAAATGCAATTTAATATTTAGAAACATATCAGTTTATCTCACATTTCCGTTGCCTATCTCAACATTTCTTCGTATTGTGTTTTGTTTGGTGATCAATGACTCAAGTACGATTTGTATAACACAAAAATGCAATTTAATATTTAGAAATCACTATAATTGACCATTCCTATGTTATTCATTGAGTAGATTGGTACTGTAATAATCTACTAATAGCAGTAATATCATGGATACACTAGATGTACAACAACATCTGAAAAAGATTCACCCCAGTCTAGAAAATAATGTTTATGCAGCTAATAGACTGCCTATGTATACCCACGTACCAACGTATATAATATGTAATTTGGATACAGATGATAAACCAGGGTCACATTGGGTAGCTTTATATATCGATACGAATGACGTCGGTCAATATTTTGATTCATATGGACGATCACCTGTACGATATCATCTAGAGTTTTTAAAAAGGAATTGTAAAAGATGGAACTGGAATGTTGATAGGATTCAGAATGAGTGGACTTCAGTTTGTGGCGAATATTGCTTAATGTATTTGCTATATAAGTTTCAAGGATGTTCAATACATAGTTTTACGAGTATATTTACAAGGAACACATTGTACAACGATATTTTAGTGGATGAGATGTTTCGCTCCTATTTTATAGATAATAAGTAATCAGATTTTGTATTTTATAAATAAAAATTGTAACAAAATTATGTAATGTGTTTTATTGATGATTCAGATTAGCGTTGTATAATTAGGAACAAAGAAGTATAATACAATAGCACTGATATAGTCGACGCACACGCTGCAATGAAGGTGATTAATGAACAATAGAACAATAGAAATAGGAACAATGGGACGCTAATGACGGTGGAGGCCCTTACCGGATATCAATTAGATATTAGCTAATTGATCTACACATCTCCGGAACCGTGCATTCTACACAAAAATGGACCGCGGATTCGTGATCAGAGCATGCCAAAACCTTTTTTTTTTTTTTTAGGATCGTGTGTCGACGAACGTCGTTGAACCACGTCTGACTCAGGTGGTCTAGAAGTGGTACAACTACACTACTTTTGTCACACTCTTCTATATAAAAAAAAAACAATAAAACGAAGTAGACAATTATCTTTAACAATGTTATATTTATGTTCTGGAAGCCGTTAGCGGTCAGGGGCTAAAAAGTAAAAACTCGAAAATTTTTTATACAACTAGGATAAAACATAATTTTTTGAACGTCGTTCTTGGCGACTGAGGGGCCCCTTTAGCTTGGGGGCCCCGGGGCACTGCCCCGCCTAGCCCCTGGGTAGCTACACCACTGAATCAAACTGCATCTGGTCGTGTGAATAAATTGCTTCGACTTCTAAAAAACATAGAGCTACGTTAGAAACTGCGTTGAATTAGGCTAGTACTCAGACGACAGTTGGAAATAGAGATTCAAATTCAAAATTCAAAACTATTCAGTATCTTAAATTTAAATATATTAACTAGGCTGGAGTCTCCTTTTAAGTACATAAATACCTGTTAGGAGACCCCGCTCTTCTATAACAATTTTTTTGATACTTATAAGTGCGTGTGCGTGCGTGTGTGTGTGTGTGTGTTGTAGTATTTGCTGTAAATTTTTATACTATGGTGTACATTTTTAATAAATGTTCAGTTTCATCATACTCTGTCGTCTTTAACCACACTGTAACGTGTTTTTTCATATTGTGCTGTGTCATTGCATAAGTATGTGTTTAGTTTTTTTTATTAATATCATTACCACGTGTTACAAAACAACCCGTAAAAATATAATTAATTATCAAAGCTAAAATTTTGTCGACCCTAGTAAACTGTCATGTCAGGGAACCAGATTATTTAACAAAAACAGCCTACGTACCTATTTTACCTAATAATTGTCTACTTTAATAATCTTTCTATTTTTCATTCATAAATGTTTGCTAACTCAATACAAGGATGGGACCGGTGCTATGACCTGCTCGTTCTCCGGACCTCACACCCTTGGACTTCTTTTTGTGGGGTTATGTGAAGGACAGAGTGTATTTCTCCGATTGCCCAACGGTTGCCGAGATGAAACAGCGCGCTAGATCGGTTTTCGCATCAATAACACTGACGATGGTGCGAAATGCCACACAAGCCATATACCGACGAGCGAGGTTGTGTATTGAGCAAGGCAGAACACACTTTGAGCCGTTTCTGTAAATTTGACGTTTATTATGAAAAATAAGTGTTTGTTTAGATTGTTTCGTTAGGTTAGGTCTTTCAAAATTTTTGTCATTCCGCGATTTAGGTAGAAATGTAGGTACATTCTGCGTAGTTAACTCTTTAATTTTACTGAAAGCGGCATTTTCAGATTTAAGGTTCATCAGTAAAGCAGCTATCTCTTGAATCGGTTTCTAAAAGTACGAACGATGAGGCTTGAGAGTTAAGTGGTTTTATAACTAATACAATGTTGTTGTGAGTATTTCAAAGTGATGTTTTCAGCTAGCGTTTTACCAACATTTGCAAAATAATGGTTCACGTAATTCGTCGATTCTTGGGGAAATGATTTTATCTCTAAAAGTTCAATGTTACGAGTATATTGTTAACTGTTTTCCATAGTGCTTTACGATCTCTTTTACTCTTAGAAAGCTGTTCCCTCTCATGCTTACATTTAAGTTTTTTTATTACGTTACTAGCTGGCCAGGCAGACGTTGTTCTGCCCTCTCCGACAACCCTTCCTATGAAAAAATCCTTCAATTCGCAATAAAAAATATAGAAGGTCAAAAAGTATCCTATGTCTCAAGTTGGTCCAAACTGAACACAATGTGCAAAATTTCATTGAAATCTGTTCAATAGTTTAAGAGTTCATCGCGGAAATACAATGTGGCACTTAATTTTTATATATAAAGATTACAATAATTGCGAATTCTTCTGTATGTTATTTTTTAACTTTCGTTTTCCGGATAATTTCTTAGCTTTTTTTGCATGACGTTTCTATTACTGTTACACCGCAATATGCCTAACATCATCCAAGGTTTGATTAGGCGATTTTTACATGGGATTATTTCTCTTGCAGTATTCTCTATGAGACAATTATTTAGTGTACTTATTAATAGTTCGATTAAAGTAGTTGGGTTATTTATCGATACTAAACTCTCTATTTTACTATTTATTAAACTAAACAAAGCATTTTCATAGTTTATTTTTGTTTTAATTGTAGGACATTTATTTGATTTAACTACATTAGACAGCCTCAAGAATATCACACAGTCATCTGCAATCTTAAAATTTAAAACAAAAATAGATGCAGTGTGACAATCCTTTTTTATCTTCAGAATAAAATGATCGTGTTTGGATCTTGTTCCTTGTCGGCAAGTAAGTGCTCTGTAACAGTCCATAACTCACCACCATGATGTTAAGATAATTGTGTCTATTTGTGCGCTCATATGTTTGCTCGATATCTTTAGTGATGATATTGATGTTTATGTCACCAGTTATAATTATTTTTTTATAAGAGGCTATAGTTATTAGGTGACTGTTAAGGAATTTATAAAGTCATCTGCATTATAGTTAGAAGGAGAGCGGTAGATAGCATGATTTAAAGTCGAGTATAAATATTTGTAGACAAGATGCGCTCATCAGTTTTATTTCTTTGACACAAGCTCTGTGACTGGTTTTAACATATATTACCACTCCGTCATGACATGATTTACCGTAGAGTAAGAGGTATAATTATGTATCAATGGTATATGTTTATTCTCGTTAAATCTACACTCACTCAAAACTATCACATCAATTGTAAAATTAAAGAGTAATAGTCAAGTCATCAATGCAATGCTACTGTAAATGCTTCTGTTTTGTGATACGATAGTGAGATCGGTGTTTGTTATATGTATGTATTTTGTAACATCCTGAACTTCACATACTCTTCATTGTACAATTTCTGTATTGTCTATTTCCTTCATGGATGTAAGGAGACTATTCATTATTTGAAATAAAGAAACAGTCAAATTGCATTCCCAGGTCTAGAGATATATTATAAGCTAGCTATTAACAGTGGTAGAGCCACGCGGCAGCTTTAGCTGTCGTACGGGTGGGCCGGCTCGAACCGGGGTGGTACCACGACCTCACAGAAAACCAGCGTGAAGTAGAGGTTTACCTCTGCGTTTCGCTTGGTGAGTGCAGGTGGCTGGAGGCCCTTTTTACTGGAAATGAGGCATTCCATCTTAGTCCTCACGGGTGAGAACGCATCTACATTTTGATTTGTAGTAGAGGATAGATGTAGATGTCTATGGGCCGCAGCAATCACTTACCATTAGGTGAACTGTGTGCTCGTTTGTCACCGTTATGCTATAAAAAAAAAGCTTTTTACCGTGGCTTCGCTTGCATGGTCTTCAATTTAGAAATATCATTAAATGCTATTCCACGCCAAATTTAACAAAATTCGATCACTTTTAGAGTCACTTCGGTGTCTGTGTATCTATGTCAGTTTGTCAAAGATTTTTTTTTTTGAACTCCCAAGGACTATTTAACCTAGATGATTGAGGAACACGTGAATAAATAAGTTTTTCAGAGTTCCATTAGTATCATATGTCGAGAAACATCTACAATTTTTTATATTAGACGTGTCTTACGATATATCCATAATAAAGATAAATTGTCTTGGAATCAAAATTTACTATCATTATTTACTCCTTACCATTCATTTATAATTAAAAATTATTTATTTTTAACCAAATAATGATGAATTCATGGTCTTATATGCGATATTTGATTCGTATCATTGTTTCCATTTAATATTGATTGGCCCCATAAAATAGAATATTATATTTCTTCTACGTTCGAGTAGACTTCAAAATTTCATAAATGCAGTTCTGATAATGATTAAAAATACTACAGATGTAATAAAACAAATTTTAAAAAATCGCGTTACATTTTAACTTTTATTTAAGCGGATTGTACAAACACATCTTTGGAAGAAAATTAATAAAAATTTGCGTAAAAGAACATATTGCTGATATGAAGCACCGACGTTCCGAGAATTCTGAAGTATGTCAACATTTTCGGTATCGTCCCAACCATTAGATCAGATCTGATAGACAACAAATCCTCTCATCCTAACTTCAAACCGAAGCATACCTACTACAAGACTTCAAGATACTGTAAGCTCATCCTGCGTAGATCGGACCAGTATAGTGCAGTGCCCGAAACGTCAGGAATTAAAAAAAGTTAAAATTTAACACGATAAAATCCTTAAGATTACTTTTATTGCAAATGAAGTTCTATTCGCAGTGAACGTGGATAGAACTACACTCATGATCGGAAGCAGAAAAATGTTCGCCTTGTTGTGGTGGCGAAAGAGAATCCACCACCTAATATCGTTCTGTGTGTGTACTACTTGCATAGAAAAGAAGAAAGATGTAAGCAATACACTCAGTGAAACACGTATCTCATCTTTACCTATAACAACATATACAGAAGTACCCAAAATGAAAAAAAATACGATCACAATTCTTGGCGACGAAAATACGTCGGGTTTATCTTCAGCTTTATACAAATCAAGAGAAGGAAAATGGAATAATAAGTATATGCCATTAGCTATAATAAAACCAAACGCTTCTTCATGTGATATCTTAATGCATTGTAACCAACTCGAAGAGACAGTAACATTAAGTGACTATGTTATACTGTGCGTTGGGAGCCATGACAAAAATCCGTATAAATTGTACTCTAATCTTAGTGTTGCTTTGTATAAACTGCGCAAAACTAATGTTTATTTATTACCGGTACTAAGTAATTTGTTTTTGAATGAAAAAAAGTTAAATAATATGTATAAAATATTGACTCAAAATCACAAAAATTGTAGGCTTATTGACATTGATTACAAATACTGTAATGTAAATTCAACAACCGATTACATAAATTACCTGTGTTATTCTATTAACATTTCTATAGATAGTCATGAGTATGATAAACAATTTATAGTGCAGAAAAGTAGGTATAATAACTTGACTAAAAAAAATGTGGATAGAACCTCATTTATAGACGAACCTAAGAAGGGAACCATACCCTATTATTTCAAAAAACAACTTATGAAAAATCAAAAAGTTCATGAAGTTATTAATTATAAGAAGGGTACTATAGAATATTTCTTTGAAAAAATGAAAATGAAGAATTTTAAATCCACGGGAGTAGCTTTGAAAACTTGTAACGTAGATATAAATAATGCTATAGCAAACCCTTGCATAGGTTCCTCATCAAATAATAAAAAAATATTTTTTCGATAAAAATTACTCAAATCAGAAGCTACTTCTTTTACATAAAAATATTGCTGGAGTATTAAACAAACAAGATTTGATTGTAGTAAGTTTGAATGAACTAGTTAATAGTAATAAATATATTCAAATCATTTGCTTTACTGAGACCTTTATAAAAAGTGGCGAAGAACCTAACCTTAAGCTGTCAGGTTTTAAGCTAGCATCATTCTACTCCAGATCAAGAGAAAGACGTGGCGGAGTATGTATAGTTATAAGAGAAAATATAAATTATAATGATTTAATGATTACGAAAGAATATGAAATGACAAAACATTTTGAATGTTGCGGAATTGAAATCAGTAACTTTAATCTTATAATTTTATGCATATATCGAACACCAAATTCAGACATATATATATTTTTCGAAAAATTAAATAAATTATTATTAAAATTATCAAGAGGAAATAGAAAACGAATAATCATTGCAGGAGATTTAAATATAGACACACTGAAGGTTAATAAATACTCTAAAGACTTTAAAGACCTATTACTAAATTTTAACTTAATACAGCACATAACTTCCCCAACCAGAATTAATTCATGTATTGATCACTTAATAAGCAATGTTACACAAGCAAAAGGTTCTATACATTATTTGGGCCTCTCTGACCACACGGGACAAATACTAGAGCTTCCTATAAAAGTAAGTAAAACAGTAAAATACTGGCTTGAAGAAAAAAGAGACTTTACGAAAGATAACATAGAGAAGTTCTTGGAATGTATAAAATCAATATCCTTTTCTGAAATCTATACTGAACAAGACACCAACAAAGCGTTTTCAAGTTTTCATAGTATTTACAAACTGTTCTTCGACCTATGTTTTCCAACCAAACTTATTAAGATTTCCTTAAGAAATAATAAAAATTATTGGCTTTCAAGAGGTATAAAAAAATATTGCGTAGTGAAAAGAAAGCTGTATTGTAAATATTTGTTATCAGCAACAAGTAAAAGTATAAATAAATCTAAATATATTAGTTACGCCAAAATCCTTAGGAAGTGTATTTTAAAGGCACAAAAGATACAAAATGAAAAATATATCTTAGGCTCAAATAATAAAGGTAAAGCTATATGGAATGTTATAAAAACAAATATAACTAATAGGAAAACTAGTAGAGAAATAGACACCATTACTCACAATGGAAGAACCCTGATAGAAGGATGTGACATTGCAAATGGGTTTAATAATTTTTTCATAGATTTGACAAATAAAGACAAACTGAATATGTCGAATAATTGTACGTGTAAACAATTCTGTAACTCTACTATATTCTTACGACCTACGATTCCTGAAGAAATTAATCAAATTATATTATCCCTTCGAAACACTAATTCGGTGGGGTATGATGAGTTACCGACAAAAATATTAAAACTAAGTTCTATATATATAGCACCCATACTTTGTCATATTATAAATTTATCTTTTGCCCAAGGAATTTTTCCAGCTGATCTCAAGTATTCAATTCTGAAACCCATCTTCAAAAAGGGCGATACTAAAGATGTTAATAATTACAGACCAATTGCAATAGTACCCGTATTATCAAAAGTTTTTGAAAAAGCAATACTAAAGAGACTTCATAACTTTATGGGAAAATTTAATATTATTAATAACGCACAAAATGGTTTTGTAAAAAATAAATCCACAACATTAGCCACCTTCCAACTTGTTAAATTTGTTACAGAATGCATTAATGAGGGTGTACCGGTGATAGCTCTTTTTTTGGATTTGAGTAAAGCATTTGACTTTGTTCATCACGGAGTACTTCTCAATAAACTCGAAAGATACGGAATACGTGGGAAAGCAAATGAATGGTTTAAGAGTTACCTGGGTCAAAGAAAACAATGCACAGAAATAACAAAGCTCAAAAACCTTAAAAAAGTGCATATCCGGTCTGAATATAGGTTAAACGAATATGGTGTACCGCAAGGAAGTATTCTGGGTCCTCTACTTTTTCTAATATATATTAATGAGTTACCAACAACAACTCCTCATAAAACGATTCTTTTCGCTGATGACGCAACAATCATTCTTAAATGTACGAACAAAAGGCGTTTTGAATTTGATATCAATAGTACATTAAAAGATATAATTGATTGGTTGAATTCTCACAATATGACTGTAAATATAAATAAAACTAAAATAATGCAATTTCACACGATTAGAAGTAAGCAAACTAATTTAAGTATAAAGTATAATGAAAAAGTGGTACAAGAAGTTGGTTATTATAAGTTTCTTGGTATTACTATTGATAATAATTGTAACTGGAAAATGCATGTTCAATCGATATGTGACAAATTAAACAGATTTGTATTTGCGCTTCGCCGACTTCGAGAGATAGCATCTGCCAAAGCAGCGTTAAACGCCTATCATGGCTATGTCTCATCGATATTGCAGTATGGACTTCTGATATGGGGCAACTGTTCTGAAATAGAACGCGTATTTAGAATCCAAAAAAAATGCATTCGAGCAATCTGTGGAGCACATTCCATGGCATCGTGCAAGCCATTATTTAAAGAAATAAAAGTGTTACCACTCGCATGTATGTATATCAAACAAGCTGCGACTTTTGTCAAGCAATTCCCTGAATACTTCCCAACTAATATTTTTTTAAGAGACAGAAGTTTAAGACAAAAATCTAATAACAGAATATACCTTCCGAAATGTAAATTGATGGTTTTTCAAAAAAATTCGTACATAATGGCGATTAAAATCTTTAATTCTTTACCCGACGAGTTTAAAAATTTCCCAATGACAAAGTTAAAAAACAAACTTCACGAATGGCTCTTAATTAACTGTTTTTATACCGTTAATGAGTATTTTGATCATAAAAATTAAAACAAATTACATATTTAATATCCGTATCTAAATTGCTTGAATTTTTTGCTGTAAGTTAATAAAATAAGACTTCGATAGAATAATTATTGGTTGGTTGATTTTACTGTTTTTACATGTTAACATTTGTATTTTGACATTTTTGTAAATGATTGTGTGATATTGTACTTCGTAATTATTCTTTTGACATTTATTTTATTATTAATTGGACATTTTTTATTAGTACTATTAGGATATAATTATATTAGACTAAAATTCATCAATAATTATTGTAAAGAAAAATGTATTGCAACTTATAACTATTCAGTTAAAATTTGCACGCCTTGATAAGGCAGAATGTATCGGAACTTTATGCTTTAATAATACTTTTGTAAGATCTACCTACATTCTAAGCAAATAAATAAATAAATAAGAGGCGATAGAGCAAAACAAACAGGAGATGGGCAACATTATCTTCCTGACAACAGTTCAAAATAATAAAGGTTGCGGTTGCCAACCCGCCTGCCGAGCGTGACAAATATATCAAATATCCAGCCTATTTGACAATTTATGGGGGAGGTCTATGTTCAGTTCAGTGGACTTTTGATAGGTTCATTACATAACGATGATAAGTTCTATTTTTTCGAATCTTTGCTACCGTTAATATTTACGGTAGTGTGAAAATTATTTTCAGTTTTACACGATCCGTTTGTCCCTGAATATCTGAAATGCAAATTTCAGTATCAAGGTGACACCCATAATCGTTGTCTCCGTTCTACGGAAAAATCTAACCTCCATGTTCCCCTTTGTCACACTAGCTTTTTACACAAATCTTTTACTCCTCATGCGGTAAGATTATGGAACGAGTTACCAGGCAGTGTACGCGCAGCCACGAGCAAGGCATCGTTCAAACGCTTGCTCTGGAATCACTATCTAACGTTGCAGGAGTAGTTTGTGGATTTCCATTTCATTTTTACATTTGTTATTGGAGTTTGAATCAGAATCTTATATACTTTTACACATTAACGGCTATAGCTCAGTAAGTAATGACATTAAGTACATGGTATGCTGATGTTTTAGAATCCTTATGATGTAGGCAAACTTTTTAAATGGTTGGCCACACACAGATCCTATACGTTTTATTAATAATATTTATACCTAACAGTTAAATAAAGTAAAAAATTTAAACTTATGTTTAGTGGCGTCTTGTAAAATACTACCCATAGTAGTTGAAAAAGGGTAATTTAGAAACATCATTATTAGGGAACACATTAAAAGAAAAAAATACGATCTAGGCCTTAAACTGCGAACGTGATGACCACAAATGTGAGCAGAAGTACGTATTTTCGGAATTTTATAAAACATGGCGTAGACCGCGAACCGTTCGGGTTAAAATTTTTTTTAGGGAACCGAGGCCACCTCCCCCCCACCCGAACACGTACGTATCAGATTATCCACCGTTACTGGGACATCCTGTATATATATGTATAATAAGTAGTATGAAGTAGTATGAAGAATAGTATGAAATTTCTCTGCTTAGCCTGGAGGTAGACTGGTAGAGAATGCCCTGTTGCATTAAGTCCGCCTTTTTGTACCTACTTGGTGTGCAAATAAAGCATAAATAAATAAATAATGAAACAAGTAACATCTCCGAAAATATGAATGAAATAAAAACAGCATAATTGCCCCATTAAAACTAAAAAAAGTTGCAGCCTACATACACGTCACTACTGGGCACAGGCCACAGAGCTTTTGGCCAAAAAAGTTCCAACGCGCGATCACCTCCACTGGGGAACTTCTCAGATATGCAGGTTTTCTTTCCCCGCCGAGAACGTGGTAAATCGACACTTTAATTAAAATATATGTAAAAAATGTATCATAATGCTTAATATGTAATATGAAATTTACGTTTAGATCAATTTAATTACAGCCTTTGACAACTAAAATAAAATAAACCTTTGTTTAAGTAAAATCTGCTATCTTTGATATTTAAGTTTTTTTTTTTCAAAACTGCCTGTTCATTTACACATCTCATGTGAGCTATGAAACCAGGACTGTCTCAAAAACCTTTATTTGTCTGATAATATGGTCTAGATATTTTTAAGTGACAATTTTCGATGCTGCACGAATTAGTATTCAGTAACATTCTAAAATTTAATTTTATCAGTTACTTATCATTAGTTTATTTAGCAGAAAGTAGAGGGCGCTACATTACATTAATACTATGAAAGTCAAAACTATACTATCTAAAAATATCAGCTATGGAAAGTTGGGGTGTGACTGGCTCAAGAAGCACCCAAAAGTCGGGAACATTTATTTATTATATATAAAAAAGGCATAAAGCGATGTTTATTCTGTTTTAACACACTATCAGCGCCGCTAGCAGTGAAAAACTATTTGACGATATAACCATATCATGAAATAGCAATGTTGTGTTTAGTTATTAATATCGTTAAACGATCTCTATTCATTGATTTGGCTGAGCTATACCATGACATGGTCAACAAACAGTGATAAATATCATGGAATGACAACATTTCACGAAATAATGATTTAATGAGAATTTTGCAATAATTGCAGACAGACCAGTTTTAATCACTTTACATACTGATATAGTATCAAACGTATGAAAATTGATGTTTTTTTTTTCAAAAATATATAAGTTTCACATACTTTTGATAGGTGTCACTATTATCTGTTAGTTAAATTTTAATTATTACTCTTTTTAAATGAAATAACGATTAAATTAAACGTATAAATGTAAAGTTGCCCCGGGTTTTTTTTTATAGGATCGGGTGACAAACGAGCACACAGTCCACCTGATGGTAAGTGGTTACTATGACCCATAGACATCTACATCTATCCTCAATAAAGACTCAAGATGCAGATGCGTTGTCCCCCGTGAGGACTAAGATGGAATGCCTCTTTGCCAGTAAAAAGGGTCTCCGGTTCTCTACACTCACCATACGAAACACAGCAGCGTTAAGCTGCTATTTTACGCTGGTTTTCTGTGAGAGGGTTACTAACTACCTACAATAAAATTTAATGGAAATCGGTCCAGTAGTTTTTGCGTCAATCGGTAATAAACAGACAGACAGACAAAAATTTAAAAACCTAATTTGGCTTCAGTACCCTTTTTTTTTAATGCATGCGGCGGGACTCACGCAACTTCAATACAGCTTATTGAAGAAGCGATCGAGCGGAACCAAGGCTCCAAAGTCTTTGCCAGAGACCTGTCTGCCAGAAAGAGCCAACTGTCAAAGCTGAAGACCGAGTGTAGTAGCATCGTTTCCGGGGCACCTGAGATTTTGAGTGAGATTGAGAGGTTCTATGAGCAGCTGTACACGTCATATTTGGAGCCACACGCAAGTGTGAGTAACGATCCAAGGGCGAGTCTTATCCGACACTATTCCGATGATATCCCGGACGTCAGTCTGAGCGAGATTAGAATGGCTCTCCAGCACCTTAAATACGGCAAGGCCCCAGGCGAGGATGGAATTACAGCGGAGCTTCTGAAAGCGGGTGGAAAACCGGTACTTGAAGTCCTTCAGAAGCTCTTTAATTCTGTCCTCCATGGTGGCATTACACCGGAAGTGTGGAGCAGAAGTGCAGTGGTCTTGTTCTCCAAGAAAGGTGACAGCGCTCTCTTGAAGAACTACAGACCCATTTCCCTTCTGAGCCGCGTCTACGTGCTGTTTTCGAGAGTCATTACGAATCGTCTCGCGCGCAGACTTGACGACTTCCAGCCTCCCGAACAAGCCGGTTTCCGAAAGGGCTTTAGCACCATAGACCACATACATACCCTTCAGCAAGTTGTACAGAAGTCCGAGGAGTACAATTTGCCACTATGTCTGGCGTATGTGGACTATGAGAACGCCTTTGATTCCGTCGACATTTGGGCGGTGCTGCAATCCCTTCAGCGGTGCCAAGTTGACTGTCGGTATATCGAAGTGCTGAAGTGCTTGTACAGTAGGGCTACGATGGCTATCCGAGTACAGAACCAGAATACGAAACCTATCCAATTGCAGAGAGGTATAAGACAGGGTGACGTTATATCCCCGAAACTCTTCACCGCTGCATTTGAAGACGTTTTCAAGCTTATGGACTGGAAAGGATACGGTATTAAAATCAATGGTGAGTACATCACTCACCTTCGATTTGCCGACGATATAGTCCTTATGGAAGAGTCACTGGAGGAACTAAGCACCATGCTCAATGACCTCAATAGTGTCTCCCAACGGATAGGTCTTAAGATGAACATGGACAAAACAAAGATCATGTTTAATGTCCATGTCACACCTATGCCGGTACTTGTTGGGAGCACTAAGCTCGAAGTTGTTGACGAGTATGTCTACCTGGGACAAATAGTCCGACTAGGTAAGTCCAACTTCGACCGAGAGGTCAATCGACGGATTCAACTCGGCTGGGCAGCGTTCGGGAAACTACGACACATCTTCTCGTCAGACATACCTCAAAACCTTAAAACGAAATTGTACAACCAGTGCGTGTTGCCAGTGATGACTTACGGATCTGAGACGTGGTCCTTCACTGCTGGCCGTATGAGGAAGCTCAAGGTCGCTCAGCGAACTATGGAGAGGGCTATATGCTCGGGGTATTTTCTCTGCCTGATAAACTTAGAAATGAGGATATCCGCAGTAGAACCAGAGTAACCGACATAGCCCAACGGATTAGTAAGTTGAAGTGGCAGTGGGCCGGCCATATAGCTCAAAAAACTGACAACCGATGGGGAAGAAAGGTTCTCGAGTGGCAGCCTCGTACCGGTAGGCGAAGTGTAGGGCGACCCCCCACGAGATGGAGTGACGACCTGGTAAGACATGCAGGAAGTCGATGGATGAAGGTGGCTCAGGACCGTGCTTTGTGTCATTCCTTGGGGGAGGCCTATGTTCAGCAGTGGACTTATAAGGCTGTAATGATGATGATGATGATGATGACCCTTTGTTTAGTCCCCTGGACTTGTTTTTACAAGAGTATATTAGAATTACAGACATGACTTTTCTACAGATTTATTATATGTATACATAATTTGGCTCGTATTGTTAAAAATCAATATAAATGTTTATTTATTTTTATTTATTTATCTATTTATTCCTTATTGTGCACCAAAATACATAATAACGAGAACAGTTAAATCTTAAGTATAATATGTAAAACAGGCGGTCTTATCACTCTGAAAGTAATCTCTTCTCGAGTTAATCTCGAAGGCGGGCGTACAAAAAAAATTATGAAAGTAGATATAAATAAAGATAAGTGAAAATTTTATATAATACGATATACTTAATAGATTAAATGAAAAGAGTACGAAAAAGGAAAAGTAATTTATGTAATAGCGTTCAAGTAATAAGATTTAACAAGACTTGAAAGAATGAAGAGATTTAGCACAACGAATGTGGAGAGGTAAAGAGTTCCATAAACGCACAGCAGTCACAGTAAAGGATTTCTTAAAAAAGGAGTAAGAGTACAAAGGTGTAGAGAGAAAAAGATTGACAGAGGATCGAAGGAACCGATTATGGGAAAGGGAAACATACTGAAAACGGTCTTTTAAATAATGGGGAGTGGAAGGATTAAACAGCACACCATACAATGCGGAGAGAATGTGAGTATTCCTGCGAAGGCGGACTGGGAGCCACTTGAACTGTTTGCGATATTCAGAGATGTGATCATATTTGCCAAGCCCAAATATGAATCTAATACATAAATTTTGAATACGCTCAAGCTCATCGGTAATGTCAAGATAGCAAATATCAGCATAGTCAAGGATAGGCAGAGGTAGAGACTGAGCGAGCGTAACTTTAGTTACTGTGGGAAGAAAATTACGTAATCTACGTAAAGAGCTTAACGAAGCAAACATTTTTCTACTAACCTATTTAACCTGTGAGTTCCAGGACATATAGGAGTCGAGATACAACCCCAGGTTTTTAACTTTATTACTGTAGGGGATTTGAGTGCAGTCAAGTATAAAGGGAGGTAAGGAGTACCAATCAATTTTTCCAACTAATCTAGAACTATTGACGACAAAAGCTTTAGTTTTCTTAGGATTAATCGTTAAACCATAGCATTTACTCCAGTTGGAAATACAAGTCAGATCAACGTTAACAGTGTCAACTCCTTTAGATTTAAATAAATTTTCAAGAGAGGACCAAGTATAGATTTGCAGATCATTAGCATACAAATAGTAGGAAGTGGACAAATTATGACTTATAGAATTAATGAAAATTGATTAAGTATATTAAATGTTTTGCTTTCTTTCTAACTGGATGTATGAGGTAAGTATGATCAAAAATGTACTTAGTCGGGTCATAAGTTCTGTCAAAACATTAAAATTTTTGAATACTGGCTAGATGAACTTCACCAATATTAAAAATATAACGTTCGCGCTTACCGAAAATAAAAAAGACATTCATTTTCTTTCATTTTCAAATATGCAGTGGTCGAAGGAAGAATATAGAATAGCGGTTATCGCGTTGCACCGCTGTGGTTACGCGCCAAAAGAGATTTTCAATATTCTACAAAAATTGAAATTAACCCTACGTTTTGTTAATCGCACTATCAAACGATTCACTGAAAATTCGAGCTTCAAAGATCGTAAGAGTACTGGTCGACCTCGTACAGTTAGGACAGCTGCGATCATCAAAGCAGTGAAGGCGCGAATCCAGTGAAATCCTGATCGTAAACAAAAAAATCTTAGCTTTTCATATGGGCCTAAGTAGAACCACGGTCAAAAGAGTGATCAAAGAAGACCTAAGACTACGAGCTTATTGTAAGAAGACCGGATATTTTTTGAACGAGCGTTTGAAAAAATTTAGGCTAGATAGATCCCGCGCTTTGTTACGGCGATACGCAGGAAAAAAATGCCGCGAAATTTTGTTTTCGGATGAAAACATTTTTAACATCGAAGAAATTTATAATAAAAAAAATGATAAGGTGTATTCCCACAGCAGTAAAGAAGCCAGCACGCGTATTCCGAGGGTTCAACGAGGACATTATCCTTCGTCACTCATGGTTTGGCTTTGGGTCTCATATTCAGGCTTAACTGAGGTGCATTTCTGTGAAAAAGGTGTAAAAAGCATTGTCGAGGTGTACCAAAATACCGTCCTAACAAACCTAGTAGAACCTCTTTCTCAAACAATGTTCAAAAACAGACATTGGATATTCTAACAGGACTCTGCACCAGCTCATAGGGCACGAAGCACGCAAAATTGGTTGTACGCCCGTGGAATTAACTTTATCGGACATGTAGACTGGCCCTCTTCTAGCCCAGATTTAAATCCATTGGATTAGAAGGTATGGCAACATTTGGAGGAGAAAGTCTCCGCTAAACCTCATCAGAATTTGGAATCTCTCCGAGCATCTTTGGCTAAATCAGCGGCAGAAATAGATATAAATGTGGTGCGTGCTGCGATTGATGATTGGACGCGTCGATTAAGGGCATGTATTCAAAATATGGCATTTTCAAAAGGGCATTTTGAATAATGTAAATAAAATTGTATTCTAAATTCAATTAGCTTTCATTTCATATATAATTTCTGTATAATTATCAAAAAGTGTATCATTAATTTTATAAAAAGTTTTTGACAGAACTTATGACCTGACTAAGTATATAGTTTAAAGTCTTATGTGGGTGTGTCTGAGTAAACGTTGAGTATACGAGGGTGACACTGATAGTTCTTAGAAAATCAAAAACTGAACAAAGTAGCAAGTTATTAGATTTATTATATATTTTCAAAATAGTGTCCATTTACATCAATACATCGCTGCTTCCGATGGAACCACTGAGATAAACACTTTGCCCATTCGTCCTTAGGGGTCTCTTCGTCGGCATTTTGAAACGCAGCCACTGCTTCCTCAGCGTCCATAAAACGTTTTCCTCGAAATTTTTCTTTTATTTTCGGAAATAAATAAAAATCGCAAGGTGCGAGGTCGGGGCTATAGGGCGGGTGACCCAGTAATTCCACGTCTGACGTCGCCAAGTAGTCGATTATTTGCTTGGCGGTGTGCGACGAGGCGTTGTCGTGGTGAAAGAGGATCCTACTGCAAGGTCGTTTTCCCCGAACTTTTCCCAAGATAAATGGCAAACAATTGTTAGTGTACCACTGGAGTAACCGTTTTTCGATTTCGATTAACAATTGTTGCGTAATTACCTGTTCTTCCGAAGAGCGAGGCCACCATCTTTTTTCCCACGCTTCCACCTCTATTCACTTTAGTTGGCAATTCCTCGGAAGAAAACACCCAGACAGCAGACTGTCTCTTAGTTTCAAGATCATAACAATAAATCCAGCTTTCGTCACCCGTAAATATGTCGAACACAACATTTGAGTAACCTTCGTTAAATCTTTGAACCATTTCACAACACAAATCTACTACACACTAAGGTATCCACCAGGCTCAAAGCTTTCTGACCGCTATATGTTCATGGAGGATTTTGCGCACTTGACTCATACCGATGCCTAAGCTTGTCCGAATCTGCTGATAAGTCACTCTTTTGTCAGTCTCTATCATACGCCGCACAATACTGATGTTATCTTCAGTCGTCACCGTAGAAGGCCGTCCCTCAGACAGATCATGGGTGAGATTAGTGCGACCACGTTTAAACTCATTAAACCAGTTGTAAACAGTGGCACGAGATGGAGCTTCATCGTGAAAGGCCAATCGAAGTCTACTATAACTTTCTTGTTGACTTAAATGACATCGAAAGTCATAAAAAATCATTGTACGAAAATTTTCTCGCGTTAAATTCATGTTGAAGTGACACAGACAATTTTGTGACAAATGACAAATTCATAAAATACATACACAATAATATAGGCAGAGTTCCATTTTCAAAATTTGAACTTATTTTTTTATTATATCGTTTATAAGTGGCCAGTTCTAAAAACTTTCAGTGTCGCCCTCGTAGGCTTGTTGTGGTGTGATTGTAATTATATGTAAAGGTAGTATTTTATTATTATATTTAGGTCTTATATGTGTATGTGTGTGTTACTAAAAATGTTTATAGAGTTGACAAATGAATTATAATTAAAAACATAAAAAGTACATTTGGACTTGATTGATTTTTTTAAAACAAGTAATACCTAGTCATTTTTCCTGCATTAAACTGTGTATTTGTGACACGTATTGAATAAGAATTATTGGCGAGTTTTCATTCTTTCTTATATACACTCTCCCATATGCTGTCCAACAGAAGCCTTCGATTTAGCGAGGTCTCGCGCAATGAAGAAAAGCCGAGCTCCTTTAGCTGTCAATTGTTATGAGACATATATAGGGGCGTCTGTATTTTTGGTGAAGCCTAAATGTCTAGCGCAAAGTTTTTCTGTGTTTTGCGATGTGTGTTTAGTCATCTTCAAGATTTCGATCATCAAAATAGTTGATACAGTCTCAACATTAATTGGCGAGTTGCCCTTTGCCTCTTTTTTCCCACGTACCCTGTGAAGGTCCCTGATTTTTCTATTTTACAGTTTATCGATTTAGATAAAGGTAAAAACATGTTTAGTAGATCTTCTTTAGTTTCTTTAGGCGCTCTAGCAACATTTTAGCGCTATATTTGCTTTGCGAGATCCCCGTTGAATGTCCTCAATTTTGTCTTCCAATAGGTTAATATGCTTGTTAAGGCCCTCAGCTGCCCCGACAAAGGTCGACTGGGCTAGGGCCCATAGCAACCCACTCGACGAGCAGCCGAGGGTTCGGGCCCAATGGCCTATGGATAATTCTCAAATAAGGGCTAACAAGCAAACACAACTTACCGAGTTTCGGAGGTAGGGTTGACCACAGAGTATCAGTCAGGTGGTAAGTGAGGTGTATGTAAGTAGTGTGCGAAAGTGTATAGATGTAACCTGACGTCCCGCTGATCTGAGAGCAGACTCACAGGCACTGCTTTTCTCCAAAATGTGAGATCCCTCCAGTGGGCGTTCACCAATTGAACCTTCTGCTTTTATTTCACTATATTATTTTATCAACTTTATTGTACATTTAATTAACTTCAAATTCAACCAAATCGACGTTAATCGAACTTCAAACAAGTGACACACTGCACTACTTAAGAACGGTCGGTGAAAGTTCAATGTCCCATGTTCACTTAGCACAAAATTATAATCGAGCAGAAACGCGATCTCCTCTCCAGTCACAAACTTTTAGCGTTCCAACCGACAACGCCAATGTCTTATTACGATATCAAAATGACGCACAAACAACTCGTCGATGCAAATTAATGGCAATAGAAGTTAATTTAATCACTCAAAACGTCCCGAGACGCCTCATTGTCGAGATTAGACAACGCTATTAGAGGTATTCGTCACGCGACCAAACTATGCGAGAGTAACTTCTAGACTTACACAGCGGCCGCGCCCAACTCCTCAAAACTATTACAACAAGAATTATATAAGACAAGCCTCGTTGCCACGCAAAACGCACGAGATCAGACAAAGCTATTCAGAGGCGGCTCCGAGCGCAAACTTTAGACCGTCTTATCGACTCGGCGTACGCGCACAATTAACCACACCGGCCGCGCCCAACCAACTAACGCCCACGAGTCGAGCGCCCGAGCGGTGAGCCGAGCGCCGCTCGCGGGAGAAGGGGTTGGAGGTGACCTTTAAATTCCATTGAATGAACGCGCCGAGCACGTGTCCTGAGTGCAAATTTCAAATGCCCATATTTGGCCTAAACAATGCTCTTTGTCTTTTCTAGCCTGTTCCTGTAAGTCTTCTTCGTTTTGTTCCGCAAGGAAGAACATTGAGTTCTCTGTTCACATTGGTTTGCTTAATTTCCATAAGCGCTGAAGTGATTTTTTGTGTATTAAACATCGATTGAATCTTTAATTTTATTTCATCCTTAAGTCGCATAAATCACTCATAGTGACGACCTTATTCTCTCTTTTTCTCTTTATACGTTGAGATATGTAGTTTGGTGGTGTAGTAAGACACTCCGCATCTTGTCTAGAGCTATGTATGGTTCAGATACGGTTTTATTTGCTAAGTGCGCCTTTAGTAGTACTAGGATAATATGACGACAAAGAGATCTTAGTAGTGTGTAAGCAAAGCAAGCGAAAGAGACAGTAAAGCGGTAGGCCCTAAGGCGGTCACTTCTGGAGGATGTGTAAAACTTTGAGATAGGTCCCAACTCTAGTCAATCAGAAACTGACGCTGAAACTCCTGTGTTGACGTCTTCTTCGCCAGTTTGCAGCGACGCTAGTGATGTAGTGTAATAAGCATTTGTCCGCATAACGGATTTTTAGCGGCCCCACACAGCCGTAAAATAACAGTGATGAATATTATTCCAAAGATGATGATCATAGGCACCTTTCTAATTTTCATTTCTCAAAAAACTAAATAATGGTGAAACAAGATCGTCGCTGTTTGGTTTAATCAAGTACTAAAAATAAAGTTTTCTGAATAATTGTGATGGTACAGAGAGGGTGCTGTGAATGAAGCATGGAAAAACAAAAGACCAAGAAAATTATTTCACATAGTTCACATAGAATCTCTCAAGACAGACGATGACTAGGAATTTTAGTAACTCCACAGGCTTATTAAAATTAACATCCAAATTTGATCCTACGCTATGGGAATACATGAAATGCATTAGTGACACACAACTTGCACGCCATTATCTAAACTACGATATTGAAGGTTTGATCACATTGATGTCAAAAACGGTTACCGATGAAATGATTCGTAGAGTAAAACAGACAAAATATTATCCTTTTTGTTCGACTGCACTAAAGGATGTAGGAGAGTAGAACAGATGTCAGTTATCTTAAGATTTTGTAATACATCAACTAATGCAAACACTGGGAGAGCTAGAAAACACGTCTGAAACTATCGTCTACTCGACGCATCGGCAAAATGCTTATGTCAACGAGGGTCGTCGGCACGAACTTTCATCGTCTGTGATTTTGTGTTCGTGAACAAATCGTCGCAATCTACGGGAAAGCTGGACTTCAGTATGCGAGGGCCCTATAAGGTCTTGTGCGTGCTGCCACGCTATGCTACAGTCTGCAACTTCTTGACGGATCTTACTGCAAGACAACTCAAGAGGCCGCCGAACACATGATGCTTTGACGCCACGAATGGACAACGCATGCTTGCTCAGCTTTTGTTGCAGGTGAGCCGCATCACGCGGATATCTATCCGACCGAGACGACTTAGTGACGGTTGCAATTTGTGTGATGCCGCTTTTTCAATGTTTGATATTTCATACAGTTGCTCTTTATATTTGCAATGAGTGTAGTAGCTTACGCCTCTGCATGCAGTTGCCTTTTGCACTGCGTAGATCTTGCGCAGTTACCTCCTTCCTTTTGCAATATGTGGTGAGATCCGTCTCTCCAGTTGCAGTTTTGTAATGTGTGCAATGGTTTGTGAGAGCCATGTCACACAATCGCTGTTTTTTAAGAGAATGTGTGGTGACCTTTGGAAGTCCAGAATTCTATAGTTCGCAATACATTTATCTTCATTTCTTTTAATTTTTATATTTTGCAAAGCAGGTTATTTCTTTCTTTCATGCAACTGGAACTTTTTTACATCTATTCTATTCTTATATTACTTTAGATACCTATTTTACGAGACCTGTTGGATGTACTTGTGTGCATGCTTGAGCATCTGACGTAGTTGTTTTCATATATTCTGTTTTTATTGTTGTGAAACTACTTAGAGTAAAATTCAATATGCAAAAAGCTTCAGGTACTAGTTAACGCTAACTTTGTGCTTTTGTGAGCAGCCACTGAAAGGTATGCAAGCTACAGTGTTGAAGTCTGGGCAGCTCGCTGGCACGGGTGCAGCGCGACGGCTCGCTGCCACGAGTATAGCGCGGCAGCTCGCTTGCGCGAGTGGAGAGCGACAGCTGGCTGATACGAGTGGAGCGCGACAGCTCGCTTGCGTGAGTTATCGCGGCGGCTCACTGGTGCAAGTGCAGTGCGGCGGCTTAACCTCGTTTACGTAGTGGCGTAAACGGGATGAGTCGTTGTAGCGACGCCATGTTAAGTTACCCTCGTTTACGTGATCACGTGGTTTTAGGCGTTGTTGTGGTGTTTAAAAATATCGTTTTGCCCTATGTGACAAACTATATAACAAGCCATGTGTAACAAACTTTTTAATAATCCTGTGCTTAATGACTAAGGTTAATTAGTTTGTAGAATGAAAAGAGAGTAAAGACTTTCAGTTTTAATGCAGTCATTCATTTTCAAATGAGATTGTTTAGTTACTTTGGTTGCTAAAGCTTCGGTCACACACAGCAAATATTCGGTGAGAGTGTATTCGCTGCCCCCTTGTCACACACAGCGCGTACTGCTTTTTTTTCGAACCAGAGGTAAAGTAAAAAATGACTTTCAATAAGAATTACACATGTAATGTACATTGAATAAAAAATATTCTATTCTATTCTATTCTATTATACACGAGAACTATCTATAATATGTATTTTTTATATTTTACAATTTTCTTTTCAATTGCTCTTGGGTTGCTATTTCGAATCTCAACTTTGTTAAACAATGAAAGCATCATCTGAAGCCTTTGCGTTTTTTAAATTATTATATATATATATACAACACGTAACATAATTAACGCACATCCTGAAAGTAGTTTGTTCAGAATCGTTTACTGAATCGATTTCTATCATTTTTAATATAGGTAATTTTTTATCCCAAAAATAATTGAAACTACGTAATTTACAGTCACACTAAACCTGTACAGTCAAAACAAACTGAAATGGACCGTAACTTAAGGCAATAAGACTTTTAAAAGTGCAATTTTATTTGTATTAATACAAATTCCGTCATTCAATATAAATAATTAAAATTGAACCTTATTTCAAATATGTTAAAGTCTTTACAAATAGAGGTCGCGGCGGCCAGGCCATTGACCTCCCAGATCAGCTGATTTGACGCCTCTTGACTTTTTTTTTTATGGGGACGTATTAAATCATTAGTTTATTTTAGTGAGAAAACAAATGCCGTGGACCTAAAAATACGATATTGAACGCTTTTAGAATAGTGAAAAATGACACTGAATTGCTTTCTAAATTATTTTCTTTCTTTTTCTTTCTTTTTTAAAACGTAACCTCCACACTAGGATTTTCTCTTGTATTGTGGTGGCAGTTTACAAACATAAATTGCACAAGAACAAACATCCAGACCCGGAGCAATTATTTGTAGGCCATACAAATACTTATTCCGTGCGGGATTAGAACCTGCGGCGCTGCAACTCAATTGCTAACCCACTGCGCCACGGAGCCGTGGTGGACATTTTGAAAGTGTATTAAAATACAACGTTGCATGAGAGTTTAGGCTATCAGTAATTTAAATATTTGATTCTTAAAATTATTGTAATCTTGATTCACATCTTTAAAACACACCGTCTTTGAACTATGTTGTCGTATTGCCTCTTATTTTTAGCAGTTCATTATTATTTACAATTACAATTAAAATGTTATGCAAATTCATAACATTTTATAAAGAATATTGCCTATTGACATTGTATCATAATCAATAAACAAAATTATTCAGATTCGAAAGTCCAAAGCCTGAAAAGTGTAATGGAAAGATCCAATCAAATGTTTACTAGACTTAAATAAACAACTCATAGGTAGTTATTTCTTTAACGTAACTAGTCATGTATTGTCGGCTTTTTTCGGCACTAATACCTACCTACAGTTGGGTCAAGCGGCGGCGGCGTTAAAAGGCTTATTACATTACACGATTTCTCGGGCGCTGCCCGCAGGGACAGGGTAGTGTAATAAGAAACAGGGAGTCAGGGTCCCTAAACAGGGCGACCGAGTGGTTCCGACCGCCCTGCTTCCCTGCCGCGCTGTGGATCGTGTAGTGTAATAAGAGACAGGGAGGCAGGGAGCTCAGTTGCGTGGCCGCATGCGCGGAGTCTACACGTTTGTTTATTTAAAGTTCTACTATGTCGATCTACTCTCTAAATCATTACTCGTATTTATGTCATGCGCTAAAGAAAAAGATCCTTCTCAATGTCATCGACATCTACAAAGAAATGCCTTATCAAATCTTGATAGGAGTTTCCAGTGGCCAAAATCGTAAAGTGACAACAAATCTCTCTTAAAAAGTATTCTTTTGAATAAAACTTCTTTTACGGATTCTATTGCGTTTAATTTTTTTTTATTAATTCCGGACGTTTCGGGTGCTTTACCACCTATGGTCACGGGGGACTGAATGGTTGCTGTAAAGCATCCGAAACGTCGGGAATTAATAAAAAAAAATTAAACGCGATAGAATCCATACAAGTAGTTTTATTCAATGTGTAGTGTTCGCGTAAATATAAGAAATCATTAAAGTATTTTTTTTTTCTAATAAAGGCATTACTAAGCTTAATAACTCGTCGAATTGGTTTTCACTTACTCTTTAAAATAGTTTCGTAGGTCTGTTGGGTCCAAAACGCTGACTATTCGCATATTCGATAGTTTTTCTCTGAGGAGCAAATATTTTTTCATCCACATTTAACTTTCCTTCCTTTTTTTAGCTTGGCCTTGCACGTTACCGCCAGCCAAAGTTTTTTTTTATAGGATAGGGTGACAAACGAGCACACAGTCCACCCGATGGTAAGTGGTTGCTGTGGCCCATAGACACCTACATTTATCCTCGTATGCGAATCAAAATGCAGATGCGTTTTCACCCGTGAGGACTGAGATGGAATGCCTCTTTTCCAGTAAAAAGGGTCTCCGGTTCTCTACACTCACCATACGAAACACAGCAGTGTTAAGCTGCTATTTTACGCTGGTATTCTGTGAAAGCGTGGTCCTTCCCCGGTCGAGCCGACCCATTCGTGCTACAACTATACTACTAATATAGCTGTAGCATGGCTCTACCACGTAAAAAAACAATAAAGCAATTTTTTGACGTATAGATAAAGTCTGCGCCATAATGCTAGACGTGCAATCATTTCCACGTTCGAGTAACAACTGAGGCAGGAAGCGATTTCTAGCGTAGTGTAATAAGCAGCGCCCTGTCTGGTAGGCAGGGCACACGATGGACAGGGCCCGATAAATCGTGTAATGTAATAAGCCTTTAACTCGTCTCGAACGCAAGCGAATACCTACTAGGCTAGCAAAACCTATACCTAGCGTTCGTGGTTTTGTAAGGTGACCACAACATTCTTCCGGAATTAGTATAACTAATTTAATAAATAATCAATGCATAAACATGCTTAACTAAGAATTCAGTGTATGTATTATGATTATAACATAATATACTAATTGGGGTGTCTGAGGATGTGCGTTAATTACGTTAGATGTTGTATATATTATTATTATTATTGTCAAAAAGTTCCCCATTTCTTCTATACACACTCAAGAAACGAATTATATCGTAATTTCTCCATTTTAGAGAATCGGTTATCAGTTAACTCATTTAATTGACCGTATCATGCAGCAACGAAACGACCTTTGCACAGGCGTGTAGTCTAGAGCGGCGCGCTGAGCGGAATGGCTACTCGCAGCGAGTACCCTGTCACACACAGTGAATTCTCGCAGCGAATGCTCATTTGCAGAGAGTAAAATTGAACATGTTCGCTATGTGTGACCGAGGCTTAAGATAAATCAAGACTAGATTCTTGTTGTGATTGTTTTGCTCGGGGCTACCCACCATGACGAATCCGATATCGAATGAAGATAGGGGCCCATTAGGCCTAGAAACGCGCCCTTTAATTTAATTTAATTTTGTGTGTGATTAAGTTGATTAGAGAATGGTATAGATTCACAATTGGCCCGGTAGGTAAAATTGTTGTCGAGATCCAGAAATCAACCATGCGAAGCCGGGGCGGATAGCTAGCCTACGTAATACACACTTACAGAAAAATCTTTGTGATCTGTGGGAGAAACAAACAGTTCCGAAAGTGCATTCATTACACACATTAAAAAATAATAACAATATATGGGAATAGTTACTATAACTTTATTTTAGTGATAATCATAACTTTTTATGTAGAATACATTTGAAGTAGTTAAGAAAATAAATATTAAAGATAGGTACTAACATATAAAATATTTCAAAGACAAGAAAATAGTTGACATAATATGTAGCTCTGATTTAAATCATTTATTATTACATTAAAATAACTACTTATAGCAGATTGCAGACAAGAAATTTCATATTTATAGAAATTTATACCTAGATAAAAAAGTTTTACTTTTTAGGATAACTATCCAATTAACTTGCGCTCAACCCTACAACGATTTTGCTATTACTATCTATGAATACTATACTAAATTATCACTAGGTTTTTGGGTAAAGTCAATCTAGTAGTTATGCAAATAAAAACTATTATATATATTATAATACTTACTTTCTACAAAATAGTTGCCTAAGTATTTTCGTTTAAATATAAACTATCACCCAGTTTATCAAAGTAATCATTTTTGCAAAGTACATTTAGAGATTTAAGGTAATGGCAAAACCTATTATTTCTTTTACTGTTTGAATCTGTCTTTGTTTTTTCCAGTCTGCATATAGTGCGACAGCATGACCAGTAGTCAAGGGCAACAGCTTTTCGATCCATCATAGATGAAGGATTTAAATAGCTGGCTAAGTTCTTATGTCGGCTCACTATTTTGTCTCTCTCCCTGTAATGTAAAAATACTCCATCAATCAATATATTCTTTATTGTACACCAATACAGAAATAATAAACCTAGCAAGCTAACAGCATAGCAAAGTGGCGAAGCAATCAGCTTTGTAGCGGTTTCTAACGGTTGCCGTTGAGCAATCAGTTTCAAAATAGGAGGTTCAGATGCCTGGGTGATCAGTAATCGATTGCTGAAAACAGAATTTGAAAATACGAAACCGTTCTCGAGATAATCGTGGGACAGACGGAGTGACTTCACAAGCTTCGCCACTTAATAATTGTTGTCTAACTAGGTGAAACTTTACCTTAAGTCACCTGGTCTCCACCTCTAGATCTTCATTGAAAATGTATATAGATGTAGCTATGTAAAGATACTTCCTTCGTAATTAAAAAATAAAACAAAACACACTAGCTCCCTCTCATAACTGAGAGGGTTATAAAGCAAGGAAATGTCCACCGTGCTGCCCCAATGCCTGTTGGTGTACTTCACATATCTTTGGGATATTTTTTTTAATTTCTCAGACATGTATGTTTATCACTCTATGAGGGGGGGCCTATGTTTAGCAGTGAACTTTTGATAGACTGAAATTAACAAATAAGTAAATAAAAATTGAGATCAAAATTTGACGGTTAAGACACTACATAAAAAGTATGAGATGTCTGGTACTGCAAACAGACTTAGCCTGCTAAGAGTGGACATAATGAAAAACCAAGGTGGATGATGGGAAAGGCTCATGTCAAGTAGTGTGAAGTCTATAGGCTTATTTGATGATGATAAAGAAAATATTATAAACAAAAACCAAAATTATTAAATACCTCAATCATTTCTATATATAGTGTTACAACTTAGTATGGCTTATGGAATAAGTGTGACAAATGAATACACAGTCCAACTCATGGCAAGAGGATGCCGCAGTCCAGAGACACCTACATCAATCCTTAATTATGAACCAAAAAGTAGATGTATTATCACCCCTGTGAACCAAGATGGAATACTTTGTTTCCAGTAAAAAGGGTTGCTGGTTCTCTACACTCACCATACAAAACACAGCAGGGTTGAGTTGCTATTTTATACTGGTATTCTATGGGAGTGTAGTCCTTCCCTGGTCGAGCCGATCCATTAGTGCTATATCCATAATATTCAATTTCTACAGCATTCAACACATAGTAAATAAGCACTTAGAATAAAATTAACATTTTCATTGATATTGGAAAGGTTCATACTTGGATTGCTTGCATACTATGAAATAAGGTGCTAGTGCTAATACCCTGAACTACCATGACACACAAAGTAATTCTTTCAGTAGGGATTATACTAAAAATAAGAAGTATGTTGCAAATGTTTGCTCACCTTTGCCAAGTCATTGAGGGAAATTGTAGATCAGTCTTTTGTTTACATCCTAATTTCTTTTGTGCATTCCTAATACTACTGGTCATTAGCCATTGAGAAATATCTTGTCTCATTTCATTATTTTTGTCATAACATTCAAAATTCTCTGTCTCAATTAAACTAGCATTCTCAGGAGAGAACCAAGGATTTGATGTGATGTCTGATTGACATTCTGCTGTAGTATTTTGTAAACAGTCAAGCAGTGAAATTGTGTCTATTGTCGAAGCAAAAACTTGTAGATTTAAATTATTTTTTTCATTTGTTCCTGTGTCAGTATGTTTACATACTGGTATTTTTATATCATACATATTAAGACTCAGGAGGTTGGGCATACTCCACCAAACATTAAATACAAGGGAAGGCGATGGATACTGCAAGTTTAACTGTTTTCCTATAAAATATTGGATGCTTTCGCTAGAGTTGCAAGGAGTATTTGCATATGAAATGTTTTCTTCAAGATCATCATTCACTGCCCATGACATACTAGAAGTTTCATCATTTACATCTTGTTTATCATTAAATTCACTTCTTTGGGAGGCATCTTCTTGTTTACTGATGTACTTCTGAGATGTCATATAATATTGCAAGCAATTAATGGACTTCCTAATATCACCCTTGAAAAAGTCCAATAACATAGCTCCTAATCCTGGATAACAAGTGCCATTATCAGCCAAACACATTATATCTAACCATATACCAAGCATTCTAGGGAGAAGGGGCTGCATGTTTATGATTTGCCCATATTTCAAATATTTTTGCAAATGAGGGCACTGTGATGACTCAGCTATTAAAATGACTGGACGCTTGGAACTATGAATTAGCTGTGCAATTGCAGAACAAAATCCATCATCCTGTTCAAACACAATATCTGCATCATCAATAAGAATGAGAGACATATCAGTTCTCAAGCTTTCCTGGCTAGAAAAAGGTTCGCTGTTGGTATCTTTCTTTACAATACTGGAAGAACTTTGAGATAAAATCTCTTTATTTTTTGCAGGTCTCCCACGTTTTTTAATCTTTGGTAAAGTGTTAGCATCCCTTTCTAAAGATTTCTGAGAATTATCAATGCAATCTCTTTGCCTGTCTACTTTGTGAGATTGTGTTGCTTCCTGTAAATCTTGTAGCATGATTTTACCAGTTCTTTTATTACTTGCATTTACTTCAATTACCTTTATTGATAATTCAGAAGCAACAGCATATACACTGGATGTTTTTCCAGTGCCGATTTTACCAGTTAGTATAAGAAGGTTATTTCTCATTCTTATTGCATCACCACTATCACTATCAGAGTGATAAAAGTCTGATGAATCGGAATCATGCCTTACTGAAACATCACTTTCAGTCCAAGATACCAACCATTTTTTTAATTCTTTGATACTCTCAAAGTTTCCTATCAACTGTTTGGTTGATGTTGCTTTATATTTATCTGTCCATTTTAATTTATCAGGGTTGTCATTACATGTGTCTACAAATCCATTTATTATTTCCACACTATTATCTATATTAGTGTTGTTTGTATCCCCAAACTCTCCTCTACTTTTAGCTTTCAATAAGTGATATGTACGATATACTGGAAACTTTGAATACATTTGTTTCATAGAATGCAACATAGCTTCAACATTACTCCTGTTCTCAGTTATAATATTTTTCTCCCCAACATCAGATATTAATAGGCTTTTAAATAAATCTGGTAAAACATTTGCAACTTTTAATTCATCATCACATTCTATTACTGCCACTGAAGAAGTAAAACAGTCGACATTTGCATCAGCTTTGGGTACTATTTGTTGAACATGAACAACAGTATGAAAAACATCACAACCCGATGTAGTATTAGCTTGCTGACTTGTATTCTTCTTAATATGGCTGGGTATTCCACTATGAAGAAATTTTTGTTTAGCTTTAAGTTCCTCAGCAGTCACTTGTGATTTTGTTGTGAATATTGGTGCCAATTTTGGTTGTTTTTTATCTGTTCTATTAGGTTTAGATTTTCTTTTATTTACATATTGTAAACTAATTTTTTCTGATGTTTGATACTTAATTTCATTAATATTGTTATCTCTATTGGGTTGTAATGAATCACTTTTAATGTCCAAGTTTTTCTTCTTTTTTGGTGTGAAGATATGTAATTCTTCATCTGAACTTACAAAAATATCATCAACATATTTCAAAGGTTTTCTTATATTCCTTTTGGGTCTAGTATCATTGGGTGATATTTCTACAGAATCAACATTTACACTTTCTTTAATATGTTTCTTTCTTTTCCGTTTTCTTCTTTCATCGGTGTTTTCATTTACTGCAGCATTTTCAGAAAGACAATCTTCTTTTGGCATATTATCATCCTTAAGTTTACTTTTAATATCTTGGTTGTTGTTAACTAAATTATTTTCAATAAGATCCAATTTCTTTTTCTTTTTATTTTTAGGTGTGAATTTCACTTTAATAATTGTTTGATTACTATTGATATTTTCGGTATGACTGTTATCTATGGAAATTTCAGTATCTTTTGGGACTTTTTTAAAATAACAAAGCATATTTTCCTTTTTTTTTAAAGATGGTGATAATTTTTTGAGAAATTCTTCTTCCTCTTGTGACATAGTTGTATTACCATTGTTATTTATTGGTATACTGTTATTGGAAAAGTTAGGAGTTTTGTCATGATTATAAGAATTATTTTTTGTATTCAAAATATTTCCTATTTTACTTATATGTGTTTGATCTGACTTTTTATCTGTGGTATTAGATTTGGATTGTGGATTTTTAACATGTTTTGCTAAAGCTAAATCATTTTTACTTATCATACTTTTTAACCTTTCAGCCCTCTCTTCCATTTTTTGCTTGATACAAGTTTCTCTCAATTCTTCCATCTCTTGTTTTTGTAGAGCACCTTTAGCTTGTGCCATCTTTTGCAGTGACAAAATCCTTCTTGCTTTAATTTCCTTTTTTTCAATAACATCTTGCACATTACATTCACCAGAATTTTTTAGTTTGCCAGGTGAATTACTCCCAATTATCTTATTTCGAGAATCCATCAACAATTTAAATGCATCCATTTGTTTCTTATCTTCTTTATCTGCATTTGTAATAGAAGAATCAGTTTCTTCAATGGGATTAATGACCTTTTCCACAATTGAGTTGGTTTTATAGTTATCTTTTTTTCTTCTACCCATATTGAAACTATGGATATTATCCAATAAATATAGGTCACTGTTCTGTAAGGTATCTATTGTAACACTTTTTGTATTATTATTAGGAGATTTAATAGTCAAAGAACTATTAAAAGTTTGTGAAACATCAATAATTTCTTGGTCTTCCTTTCCATGCTTCCTAAGCTTATATTTCTTAAGCTTCCGCTTAAGCTCTTTATTACACTTTGGTTTTAAAACCTTTTCATTACATTTTAAAACAACTCTAGCATTTTTATTTAAATCTGTTTCATATGATTTAGAAACTTTTTCTATATCTCCAGCAACAACAGTGTCCAAGCAAATTGACATCACTCCTCCGAAGGGATGTTTGATGAAGATTACATGAGATGAGAACGTATGTATCTCTGTTTTAAATATTCAGTTTCAGTTGGTTTCAGATCTTCCTATGAAACGTTTCCTAAAAACAGGATTTTTCAACAACAATGGAACAAAATGTTATTAAATTTGAATATCACATTGCGACGATTTGTTATATCCACTGATATTGTTTTACATAATAATCTATACAAGAATTACAATATGTAGTTTTCATGTGGTAGAATTTGGCGCCGATATTTCTTGGTTCTAAAATCTAAACTTAGCGTCAAACGTCAAACTATTACGCTGACATTGACGTTGACATTTTATTAATAAGATTTTTGGTTTGGATGTATGTTTTATAAGCCATGTCTTCATTTATCTCAGTATCAAGTGATAAATAGATAGATAACTTTTTATTGCTTTTAAACTAAGTGGTTACAATAACGAAAAACGCACCTATTATTAAATAGCATTTATATAAATATATGAATAATATATATAATAACATAATATTTAATGAACGAATATAAATAATTTTTAATTATTAATGGCAAAATAAAATTACGTTTTTAGTCTTCTTGTTATGTGGGCAAGTCTATCGATTCCTTATAAACGTTGAAGATAAATATCGACATTGATTTTAATATAGTTGAGACAATCCTTTGCGTACATGTAAAATATTTTGTTTAGAAATGTATTCACCAAAATTATGCAAATTATTCTTTTTTTTATAGGAGAGGGGGCAAACGAGCATGCGGCTCACCTGATGGCAAGTGACTACCGCCGCCCATGAACAACTGCAACACCAGGGGATTCGCAGATGCGTTGCCGGCCTTTTAAAAAGGAGTACGCTCTTTTCTTGAAGGTCCCTAAGTCGTATCGGTCCGGAAAAATCGCTGATGGTAATCGATTCCACAAGGAGGTCGTGCGAGGAAGAAAACATCTTCTAAATCGCACTGTGGTGGACCGCCAATCATCCAGATGGTGTGGATGGTATCGGGAGTTCTGCCGCGATGTGCGTTCGTGAAATTTGGCGGCTGGGATTAATCCGAACAATTCCTCAGAGCACTCCCCATGGTAGATGCGAAAGAAAATGCAAAGGGATGCAACATCTCTTCGCAGTGCCAATGAATCGAGCCGATCGGAAAGGGCTCGGTCGTCGACAATTCGAGCCGCCCTGCGTTGGATGCGGTCAAGTGGAAGGAGCTGGCACTGGGGAGCCCCTGCCCAGAGATGGGAACAGTATTCCATGTGAGGCCGAACTTGCGCCTTGTAAAGTAGCAGGCGGTGTGCCGGCATGAAATACTGTCCCGCTCTGCTGAGCACGCCAAGCTTTTTAGAGGCCAATTTGGCCTTCCCTTCCAAGTGACCACGAAACTGCACGTCACTCGATATGTCGACTCCGAGGATACCGATACTGGCTGAGGCATAAGGGGAGTGCCTTGAAACTGAGGAGATACGACAAAGGGGTTCTTTTTAGCGGTAAACGCGCAAACTTGTGTCTTCTGAGGATTAAATTGGACTAGATTTAATCGCCCCCAATCCGAGACTTTGTTCAGCAAAGACTCGACTTCAGACACAAGTTTGTTCCGGTACTCAGCGACGTTTTCCCGAGAAATATTGGCACGGCCGGTGTATAGAGCATCACCAGTGCTGTCATCCGCATAGCAATGAATGTTACCAGTTAGCAACATATCATTGATATGCAGAAGAAACAAATTATCAACAACGTGACTTGTTTCTTTACAAAATATCAAAATTACCAAAAAAAAAATAAATGTTCTATATTTTAAACAGTGTATAACATCAATTTTATTTATATTAAAGAAAATAGACGCATCACAACAGTGACAATGTCTTGACAATTTACCTGTAAAATGTGCAATTATCAGGATTATTTATATTATTACCCCACAGTCACTCCCAGAACAAGTAACCATTTTGGAAAATAATTAGTCACTGCAAATAACCACTATTATATTCTAAAAAATGATAAAATATCTAGGAAATTATTCCATGCCATTTGACTTATTTCGACCTGTCATTCAAAATCAGTTACAGAATCATGAGATTTGCTATCCTTTTCTATCTCACTGTATAAATCTCCCAAGGGCTGCACGATGTGACGCATCAACATGTTGTGAAGAGCACAAAGAAGTTGGCTTGGAAGTATGACTGGTCAAATCAATGAATAGGTGCACTTAATTGCTCACTAAATACTCAATTCAAATCCGCAATTGCTCAAATTATTAATTTATTATTTAAATAGTTATTAATAATTTAAAATACAGAAATGGTTTTGTCTATTATACTTAAAACCAATAAACCAATTTAAAAATGAATAAGTGCTCATAATTGCTCACAAAATGCTTAATTGAAATCCGCAATTGTTCACACTATTATTTAATTATTTAATTACTTATTAAAAATTTAAATTACAAAATTGTTTTTTCCTAAACCACTCAGATTAATGAATAAGTGCTCATAATTGCTCACTAAATGCTCAATTCACTTCTGCAATTGCTCATGTTATTACTTTATTATTTAGTTAATAATTAATAATAAAAATTACAAAATTGTTTTCGTCTATTATACTTAAAAACAATAAACCAATTTAAAAATGAATAAGTGCACATAATTGCTCATAAAATGCTTAATTGTAATCCGCAATTGTTCACACTATTTATTTATTATTTAATTAGTTATAAATAATTTAAAATACAAAATAGTTTTTTCCTAAACCACTCAGATTAATGAATAAGTGCTCATAATTGCTCAGTTAAAGCTCAATTCAAATCCGCAATTGCTAAATTAATAAGTAATTAAATAACTAATTAATAGTGTGAACAATTGCCGATTTCAATTAAGCATTTTGTGAGCAATTATGAGCAGTTATTCATTTAAAAAAAGTTTATTGGTTTTAAGTTTATTAGACAAAAAAATTCTGTATTTTAAATTATTAATAACTATTTAAATAATTAATTAATAGTGTGAGCAATTGCAGATTTGAATTGAGCATTTAGTGAGCAATTATGTGCACCTATTCATTAATTTGACCAGTCATACTTCCAAGCCAACTTCTTTGTGCTGTTGTGAAGCAGCGTACTTGAAGGATAATTATATTTTGTAACTTCAGGCTCAGAAGAGCTAGAACCCATATCCGTAAAGCCAGTTATTTAAAAAAATCCTACAGGAAGTCTATGATTCTAATTCTAAACGTCAATCGACAATCGAGGCACCAGCAATTGCGAATTATTTTCATAATCAGCTAATATTCCGAAATAAGTTAAAAATGTCTTCTAAAGCACTTGCCAACCCTTTTATTCGTCACGTTACGGTAAATGTAAAACATTGTATTTATTGGAAACCACTAAAACTAATATAAAAAATTTAATTCCATACGTCAAACGCCTATTATGTAAAACCTTAATTTTTCATATCTTGTTTCTGAAATGGTAACAGTCATATTTAATTGTACTCATTAAATATATTTATTTATATAAAATGTTCATAATCTGAATGAGAATCTAAATAATATGCAATTTTAGGGGTAGTTTAGGTTTAGCAATTGACTTTAGATATGATATTACAATGAAAGGGATTATAGACTATAATTTTCAACAAATCAACAACTAATTAAGTTTTACTTCAGAGCAGGGGATATGCCCAGGCTGCACCAGCTGTAAAGAGGGATGTTAGGCTACAGTCAAGTGTTTTGCCCAACAAAACATTTATTGCAGCTCTTGACAATGGATCACCGGTTACTCGAGTAACGATAGCTTTTAAGTAAGTGGAAATTCTTTTTTCCTTCGATAAATATTCAAGCTCAACTTCAGATTTACTAGCCAAGGCTAGCACTTTCAAATAACTGTTTGAAAGATCTACTTTTTCCAAGATACCAACCATTTTTTTAATTCTTAAACTTATGTATACAAAATTTCAGCACATAGAAACTCATATTTTTCTCATAATAATCTAGCTCATTTGACGTAAGCATACATATTTAAAGGGTTGTATTTTGTCCAAATAAGTTGTTGAGATTTAATAAAATTTAAACATTACAATTTTTGTACTTTGCAAATATAAATAAAATTAACTGATATTACATCACTTAAAATATATACATGGTTGTTGTGCTACATTTTTGCTATTTTATTTTTAATTTGGACAAAAAGCCCTTATCGCTGCTTAGAGCTGTGGACTCTAGATTAGAAAACTGTACTTTGTGCCAAGACCAGGACACACTATTTAGAAGAGAGAGGAAAACAAAGTCAACACCAGCACATTGACTATGTTGTTTATTACATCAGTTTAACCCTTTTGCTGCCATGTCAGTCACTTTGTACATAGTATTGCATTTAAAATGTGACTAAGGACTGCAAGGGATTATTATCAACAATAATTACCTTGATAATTATGTAGTTATTTTTAGTTATTTTATACGTGTTAGAGCCATGCTGCAGCTATATTGGTAGTATATGCTACAACATGAATGGGTCGGCTCGACCGGGGAAGGACCACGCTCTCACAGAATACTAGCGTCAAATAGCAGCTTTATGCTGCTGTGTTTCGTATGGTGAGTGGAGAGAACCGGAGACCCTTTTTACTGGAAAAGAGGCATTCTATCTTAGTCCTCACGGGTGACAACGCATCTGCATTTTGATTCGCAAATGAGGATAAATGTAGATGTCTATGGGCCACAGAACCACTTACCATCAGGTGGACTGTGTGCTCGTTTGTCACCCTATCCTATAAAAAAAAAGTTATAATTATCAATTATATTAACATTTATTCCTATGTGTGATTTTGAAGTCTGTGATATTGGAAATGTGACAAATAATGTTGATTTTTATAAATTTTGTTATTGTTGATTGTATCAAACATAGAGCATTTTTTTTTGAAATGAAAGAATTTGTAACTATTAAAATATTTTTTACACATTATATTGCTGGATAATAACTGGATAATTATCAATCAGTGAATATTATTACCTTGTAATTTAATTCTAATTTGTAATCCTGGACTGGCGACATATACGTGTTAAGGCTGCTTACTATTTAGAACGAAAAGATCACTCCCCGAAATTGTAGCAAATATCAAAGGAGAATTTGGCTACTCTTTAAAAAATAACTCTGTATTTAAATACTATATTTTATTTATAGAGCTGGCTCCCGGTATGAACCACAAACTGAACTCGGACTTTCTCATATGCTTCGTTCTGCAGCTGGTCTAACAACCAAAAATGCCAGTGCCTACATGATTCGCAGACAACTAGCGCAAATCGGTGCATCATTTACTGCATCTGGTGACCGTGAATTTATTTATTACACTCTGGAGGTAAAAAATAATTTGCTTATTTTATTGTTGTTAAAAAGTTATAGTGTGCGCTAAATGAAATGCCCTTTGACATAAGAAATTGATAGTTAAACCTAAATATGTTGTCACCATATAGAAATGTTAATGAAGTAGAGCCACACTGTAGTAGCTTTATTATGGTAGTAGCATAAATGGGTTGACTCGACCAGAGAAAGACTACGCTTTCACGTAATACCAACATAAAATAGCAGTTTAATGCTGCTGTGTATGTGTGCTAATGAGTGTATAGAACCGTACCCCGTTGGTACTTGTCTAAGCCATATAAATAACCTGTTATTGTCAATAATTATCTTTGTAGGCCACTCAAGACAATTTACAAACTGCTTTGGAATATCTCAACAACATTGTGTCTAATCAAGAATTCCGGCCATGGGAGCTGAGTGACAATGTGCCCCGCCTTAGATATGATATTGCTGCTCTTCCTCCCCAGGTAACATAAAATTGACAATCACATAGCTTAATCAATTACATAATTGCTGATTTCCGTTAATGGGCGTCTAACTGCTAAAAATGTAAATATTTTCAGATTTTATTGTAAATATCTTATGCATTTACTTCGAAAAGACTATCTAGTGTTAGCAAATCCAAATTTAGGAGCCTCTAGTGTATCCCTTTAATTTATTCTAAATATTAAGTTTTATTTATTGTTCAAGCAATGTTAGTATCTTTAAAAAGGTTGCGTAAACAACTCGCATGGTCCCAAGTTATAGATTGCCTGTATTGCTTGATTTTGCTGAATGAATATTAATTGCAATCCTGTAGCAGAGCCGTAATACACATGACACATAATACTGTGAAAGTAAGCAGAGTAAGGCTAATTTGTTTGTTGCTTAATCACTCTTTAATACTTTGAAGCCAGCCGTCAATATTTGCTCCCCAATGGAGCGTAGAATCAATAGATATTCTGATAAATGTGGTTGAACTTTAAGTATAAATAAGCAAGCTATAGAGTGCATGTATCGCTCATTGTCCGTTATGTCAAGTGTAACCAGATGATCTTCGTTTTGATGATTATTTTATACATGGTAGAGCCATGCTGCAGCTATATTAGTAGTATAGTTGTAGCAGGAATGAGTCGTCTCGACCGGCGAAAGACTACGCTCTCACGGAATACCAGCGTAAAATGGCAGCGTAACACTGCTGTGTTAGTGCACTGCTGTGTAGTTCATATGGTGACTAGAGATCCGGAGACCCTTTTTACTGGAAAAGAGGCATTCCATCTTTGTCCTCACGGGTGACAACGCATCTGCGTTTTGATTTGCAAACCAGGATAGATGTAGATGTCTATAGGCCACAGCAACCACTAACCATCAGGTCAAAAAATCTATAGATACTGATACATAGAACACTTGAATAGTGATGTGCAAAGATTGATGTGGGGATCCCACTTTGAGTATGAGTCTCGTAAGTGTCGTAAACTTACTAAGGACAAATGGTAAAAAATTTTGCACAACCGACTTAAATATAAATAAAATGAGAACAGCATTAATGTAGTCAAAGTTAATTAAATACTGATTATTAAGGATAATTCAAAAACTACTGGACAGTTCTTGGTCAATTTTTATGATTATATGCATAGTTTGACTTAAGTTATTAATTTAATTATGGTATTTGTAAATATTAGGATGTTATTATCAAATTTTCACAATCCTATTATCGAATATAACGCTTTACAAATAATATGGTATTATACCTATCACTGGGTAGTAGTCAAATAATAGTATAATAGTGAGAGTTTCTGTTCATAAAATACTGTTATCGATTATATGTTTAGCTCATTTAGCTGAATGATCGCGCATATTATTGATATAAATATAATCATAATAAAACATGGGGTGATTAAATTTACCTTCATACTTTAACAGGTTTAAGACTGTCAAGAAAAGAATTGGCGTATTTACAAAATTAATCACCTTATTTGCAATGATTCCTTATTTATATTTACATGATTTTTAAATATTTTTAATACATGTCTTTCTCTTGTTTTTTTTTTATATTTATTTGCTTTTTATTAATTGTTGTATGTTTTTTATTTACTTTTAAATATTTTTATATGTTTATACAAACTTATGCTCCTTTTATGTACAAGACTTAAAGACTTCAGTTCTTTTCTTATATACATACGGGTCGGAAGAATAAGTAACTATTAAATAATAGTTACTTATTCTTCCGACCCGTATGTATTCAATAATACCTAGTCAAATGACTGGGTATTATTGAATAACCTAATATGAGAACATTCGTATTACCTAATATGAAACTTTTGCCGTGTACCTATTACGTATACCTAAAACGAATATATTAGTCATATCTCTAATATTAGGAAGGTTGATAATAAGGTATGTTTTAGCACAATAAAACATAGGTACGAATTTATGAGACGATGAAAACACAAAAATCAAAATTTTTTTACGGCCCCTAGGTAAGGGTTAATTTATTATCACAATTATATAATTAGGTTTGGTTGCTTGAATCATAGTTTTAAATACAAAATGTTTTAATCTAATGTCAATATACTGTTTAAAAAATTTAGTTTAAAAAAAAATTGTTAACATTTGCACGTAAACTTACGTAGTACATACGTAAATAACTGCCGAAGCTAGTTTTAATCTCTTTAAAATAACTTTTTAATTTCTTTAAAATCTTACTTCAAATAATAGGTGCACTAATTTTGCACTTCCAACCAACTTGCGCAGTCCATCCTTGCTTTCAAAAATGTACGAAGCACTAAAATGGATTAAAACAAACGGAATTTCTGATGTTGGGTTCCTAGTTTTATGATAACAACAGCCTTACAATATTATAATAAACATTCGCGCTATATTTGATAAGGATAAGTATTAAGTATGTGTTGACAAAAACATTTAAATCAAATTATATTTACCTTGGAGCCCTCTCATTAAATATTCATTAAAAATTGTTCTTATACTATTTATTGTTACCACCCATTTATTTGCCAATTCACGGCTTTTCGGAAATCTGAAATTAGAAAAGTATTTAACCGTATTTACCTTTATTAAAAAAAAAGCTTTTCAAAAGTTTTATTTTATACATGGATCCATATGAGAGGAATACGAAGGATCTTAACTTCTAATACTATAATTATTACAAAAGAAATCATGTTATTAAATAATATTTGAGTACAACCTGGCACAGTACTAGGTCTAATTCGGGGAAAACCCGAACCGCGAGTCGCGGGGCACGTGCTGTGTCGACCCGGCCGGCCGCCTCCTGCTACACTCTTTGACACCCTAAGTAATTTTGTTAAAAATCAGTGTTTTCATATCGAAATATTAAATACCATTGAAAAGAAATATCATTGTTCTTCATAGTTTGCTTCCGTGAATCGTTTTTGCAGCTTGGCACTGCACATTTCACCATGGTAACTTGAAATAATTTTGGGCGCGTGACCTTTCGTGACTAATAACTTCGCCCTTACCATTTTCAGACTGTTCTGACTCGTGCTTACAGTTCTGACTCGCTAAAGCGCGCTCTATAACTTGCTTAATAATATTCTAAGTGCCTGAACATTAAAAATCCAAATTAATCTATACATATGAATAAAAATGGAGTGTCTGTCTGTAATATCGAAATAACTGGCTTCTATCAAGTCAGGATATTTTTTGGAAAAGTGGAGTTCACAACCTTCATTGTGATGAAATTTCACAAACAGATAGAGAGCAATGTCCAGGTGTGATCTAGGTTATATTTTATCCGAAAATTAATCTGGCCTTTTTTTTGTGTGATCGAAAAAAATTACTTTCAATAAGAATTACTTGTAATCAATATCGCATAAAAATTATTCTATTCTATTCTAATTTCTGCTGAGCCAGTCTACCTCTATAGGAAGAAAGCAATTTATTATGTAATTAAATTTATCAGGTTCGTGCAGTTGATCTGTTGCACAAGGCTGCTTACCGTCGTGGACTCGGTAATTCGCTCTTCATTGCACCTAAGAAGATTGGAAATATCAGTAGTGAATCACTTCAGCATTTTGCTAGTAACAATTTGGTTCCTAGTCGCTGTGCCATTACTGTCATTGGTGACAATCAGGTAATTAAAAAAAATAATTGTAAAAATTAAATACTTATGTTATTAAGACATGCAAAAGAACTAGTAATAAAGGTGATATTTATTGCATAGTTCATTTAAGCCTTTTATTTTCAATGAATTATTCTACGTTTTTGTTCGTTTATAATTTATTGCCGTTGCTCCTTCCAGGGGAAACTATTTTAAGATTTTAACTCTGATGAGGTCAGTTCATATCCACTGCTGGAAATGGACATCTTTCATTGTATGGAGGATTTGCCTTAATCATTTGGCAGGTGGATGACGATCGCAGTACCTGACGTCTCGCACCTTCGACGCTGTTGCTTGTCGCCAGTCTGGTATTTTACGTGTGACGTAAACGAGATATATACCATCATCTATCAGAAGTCCTAAGGTTTATGTCATATTCCATTGTCGTCTCTTGCTACACCCACCAGACAAAGTGGGGCGATGGATGTAATTTTCTTATATTTTAGATGTGATTAAGACATTTGATTTGTTCTTTTTTTCATATTATTACTTGTACATTTTGTGATGTATGCTTAAACTTGAACAAATGTGTTTCTTTCAATAATTTAAAATTAAAAATTTTGTACAGCAGACTTCAATATAAATTATTAAGAATAACACAAAAACTATTAGTCTGACCTTGATCAAATTCATATGGGACCACATGTGAAGTACCAGCTTTCAAAAAAAAAAAAAAGAATCATCGAAATCTGTTCACCCAGTAAAAAGTTATGAAGTAACACACATAAAAAAAACATACAGTCGCATTGAGTACCGTCTCCTTTTTGAAGTCGGCAGAAAAGTACTATTCAAATTCAAAAAAAGTACTGTTAAATTCTTTCTAATTACACTTTCAACTGACTTTGGTGTGTTACACATAAAAGTTTGTGTGATACGAGTAATAATGTCAATTAATATTCACAGTATCATCAATTAATATTCAGAATACAGATGCATTGTCACATCCCTGAGGACTAAGTGTAATGCCTTGTAAGAATATTATTATTTTTGTCAATACGTTTAAGCTCATTTTAAATTTTCAGGATAGAGCTAAACTTGTTGCACAAACTCTTCAACTATCATCATCCAGCCAGGCTGAGGGTGCAGGCTCAACTTACTATGGCGGGGAGTTAAGGTGGGTACGAATATAAAGTAACCTTATTTTAATTGACTATTATATTTGTTACAATTCCATGCCTGAAAAAACTATTATCAATATATAGGCCACTTGGTTTCCTCATTGCGTGATTGCGCGACATTTAATGCTTATCACATGGTTGCTCAGTAAAAAAGGTATTACTACATGATATAATACGACGTAAAAGTATCTGAAGTTTGGTCAGTTCCCATGAAAACTTGAGACAGTTACCCAATGAAGTTGTTGCTTTGAGGTGTCAGTGTGCGCGCGCATCGTAACAACTTCACTCCCCTAATTTTTCCCAAACGCCCCAAAAGAAATATAACTTCAAAAATCTCAAACATTCTGTCCTTTTTATCTTTTAAATTCAGAATGCGTTTTAATACATTATTTTAACTGATTGTCATTCATAAATATCTAATGCTTATTATTTTACTACGCACGCACACATTCGTAAGGGTCGCTCGATCGGCAAAAACATTGTGAATCGAATCGCACACAGATAAGCGCGCGTATGCGTATTTGTTGCCCATAAATCACATTCAATTTGGGATAATTTCAAAAGTAGAAGTCTTATTTACTCGTATTTTCAAAAGCTGCAATAACAATCTGTTATTACTTATATATTTGAAACTAAATGTAAAATTTGGATACTCTTAGAAAAATAACCCTGTATATTTCAGAAAGGAGATGGGCGGGGATTTAGCTCATGTGGCTATTGCTGTACAAGGGGCTCCAGCTGGTAGTCCACAGTCTCTTGCTCTGGCTGTTGCGGCCAAAGGTAAGTTTATTTTTCATATTTTCATTTGAAAATATGAAAATATTTCATATTTTATCACTATCATCATCATCATTACTGCCCTTCTCTGCTAAACATATAGACTTGAAAACCTTTCTTCCCCATCAGTTGTTAGTTCTTTGAGCTATATGGTTGGCTTTTGCCTCATAAACTTGCTGATTTGTTGAGATATGTTGGTTACTCTGGTTATTCTACTATGGATGTCTTCATTATGAATCTCAGATAAAAGTTCTTAAGTTTTCTCATGCGGCTTCCACACTTTTCAGTAACATAACTTTATTACATAATTTTGTATTGTTGTCTGTTTTATTTTATACTTATCTTAAGTTTAACCAAATTATCTCTCTTTCCTTAGCTTTGGGCAATGGCCCTGCCACTAAATGGGGTGCCAGCAACTCTCCTCTGGCAAAAGCAGTGGGCAATATCGGACCCTTTGCTGCTGCTGGCTTTAGTGTGTCTTACTCTGACAATGGATTATTTGGTGTTGTACTTTCTGTACCTAAAGATGAGGCTAATGCTGTAAGTATAAAGTTTTATTTTGTAATTCTTATGCGCATATCTGTTTAAAAAAAAAACTTTTAATAAAAAGTAAACCTGACTTTAAAGAACTAAAAATAATATAATAATTTCCACTTATTAGCTACCGAATCGATATTAAATAGTGTATGGAAGAGTTAAAGGTGACAGGCTTGAAAGTGTATGTATGTATGTATTTAATTTTTATTGAACTATTTGTGTGAATTAAGGAATAGCACAAGTTCAAGGTAATAATTATTAAAAACTTCATCCCCTATTTTTCCGCCGAGTGCATTTTTTTCTATACATATAATTTTGCGACTGGTCTTTCGTTGCGCGTGAGGGCTGGTTCTTTTCTCGCTCAGAGGCTAAGTATAACCATTCAGCAAGGAAACGCAGCCAGCATTCTTGGCACTATACTGTAGGGTTTGAACTATTATGGTAATAAATATTGTATATATTAGAAACGACTGATTCTTTATTAATAGATTGGTATAACGACGGTAAATCGACTAAAAATAGAAGCGAAAGCTAATTACATATTTATTTTTTACATATAATATTCATACAAAATTGTATAAACATTATAGTTGGGTTAAAATATCTTAAATTATTTATTAACAATATTGTTTATTCATTTCAGGCTGTAAAAGCTGTAGGCCAACTTTTGAAAAATCCATCTCTTAGCGCCGATGCGATAAAAGCTGGAAAGAACCAATTAAAACTTCAGGTTCTATGCGAGGCTGAAGAAGGCGCTTCTCTAGCCGAGTCTTTGGCTGCACAAGGATTATACACTGGAAATGCAAAATCACCAGCTGATATTGCTAAAGATATTGACCAGTTATCAGCTAATGACATTTCACAGGTACGCTTTGGTTATAATAATATGTAGTTTATTCTTATATCAACATGATGCGAAAGTCTATATTATGACTATTAAATAATGCCTAGTGAAGGAATAATAAATAGCAAAAAATCCAGTATTATTTTTTAGTTTTGTTGAAATGTTCTTTTACTATGATTAGATATACGCTCTTTTTCGTAATTTATAGGAATGACACGTCAGGCTGTTACTTTAATTATTTAGCGTGTGTCACTTATTAGTTTTAATCGCTTCATCTCGAAGACGCCTATCAGTAGGCCATAAGAAGTCACTCAGAAAAGAGAGTAACAACAAGAATCAAGAATCATTTATTTGCATAAAACGACATGTTTTGTCCTGTTAGGACGTGCAAATATTTAAGTATAGGATCAGTTGAATTAAAATTAGTTATTATTTAAACAGTACAATTATTATTATTATAGTATTCATATATAAAATCATAATACATTACAAACATTAGATTGAATTGAATTAAAATTAGTTATTATTTAAACAGTACAATTGTTTTTATTATTATAGTAGTCATATTTAAAATCATAATACATTACAAACATTACATTCATGGTCAAGTGAATTTATTTGTAATATTATAGAAAGCCCTGTCCACCAACCACATAAAAAGTCTGCTTTTAAATTTATTAAGAGGCAACACATTTGTAGTTCTGTGGGCTTCTTTGTTTGAAGTCGGTAGCAGATGTTCCATGTGTCTATGGGGAATTTAAGTTCGTTTGTCTATTTATTTTATAAAAAATCTTTCTTATTAACTTCTAACAAAATCTATTCGTAGAACACATAATATTTATACAGGTTAACCAATAATATTCTATTAATTATTTTTTACAGGCTCTGTCTAATGCTGCCAAAAATAAAATATCAATGGGAGCAGCAGGAAACCTCGCATTTGTCCCATTTGTAGATGAATTGTAAACACATTTAGATTATGACATTATTAACTTAGGCCATACCATTATCAGAAATTTACCATGTTTTGTTGTACATTATTAATTATGTAATTTATTGTTCTGCAGAAATAAATAAATCGTTAAAACTGTTTTATTTTATTTTATTGTAATACCAGCAAGTCTAGCGGATCTATTATCTTGTCGAAGGCATTTTTTTTTATTTGAAAAGGGTATTTAACAGTAGGCAATAGTTTTCTGCGGCGTCCATCATTTGTCTTACCAGATCTCCTTTGTTATACTACTTAGCTTTTATAAGTTTGCTATCAGAAATTTTACTTTCGGAGTTAGCATTTGTCCGTATGTTTTCGCCTACACATTTACGCCACTTAGTTATATTCTTAGTTCATATGTTAGTACTTGAATGCCTTGTTAAGGGTAAAGTCTTAGATTGTCGTCGCTCACCAAAACGAAACTGCTACTATTTCACGCTGGTATTCAGTGCGGGCGTGGTATCCCGGTTCATCCATCCCATTCGTGCTGCGACTATAATATACTGCAGCGTGGTTCTTTTAGATAAAAATACGATAATGTAAACCAAAACCAACGAAGTGAACTTATATGGCTGCTCAAGGACTGCTCTTATGGTAGCCCTGGAGACCACGCTCCACCTCATTAACACATTCAACAAAAGCAATATTAGCTGCAATCAGATTCAAAACTCAACTTTTGTAGTAGATACCTAATAGCAGGATGCATCGTACATGTATGATTGAAAGATTTTACAACGAATCTCCTATCCTGCAAAGTATGACAGGATCCTTAAACAAATAGTTTTTGACAAGAAAAAGAAAATCAAATGAAGTAAAATATATATCATCTGGGAGGTCTGATCTGAATTCTGAACCCCAGAGAAATCAGTATCTTAAACAGATGGTTCAGACTAATTCGGGTACTTAATGTTGAACTTTTTCAGACCTTTGTATTTACATATGCACACTGCTAGGTACCTACACCTACCAATATAATCAGACTGAAGGTATGTACATAATCCTGGCAACAACCAAGTTCAAGGTGTCGGCTATATTTCTAATTAGTTTGTGTCTAATCTTTATAGGGCAGTGAAGTAGGATCATTTGTCATCTTGAGACGGGTGGATGACGAATGCGGAATACCAAATAAGGCTATACATAGGGGTATCTGCCAGGGTGATTGTTTAAGCCCGACCTAGTTTTGCTTCTCTCTGACCAGTACTGGTGAGCTACAGAACCTCCCTTCCCTTACCTTTTCCATATTAGTGATCTCAAATTATTTGCCTCCAGTCACTCTCATCTTAGGGAATTACTAACAATCATTTGTGATTTTAGTAATACTATCGAAACGGAACTGGCGATGGATAATTGTGTGTTCCTTATTTCATGAAATGTGATAAATAATAGTACCTTTATTTAAAGCAAACCCTTCGAACTCAAGACCAGTAACAATTTTAAATGTGTTTTTTAAAATATTTGAAAAATTATGTTGAATCAAGTAACTACATTTTTCAACATCAATAATTTGTTACATGAAAAGCGATATGGCTGTGTAAAAAGGCTGATCTATAACTGACGCTGGTTCTTCGCTAATCCAGCATATTAAATTTTGACGACGTACACAATACTCTAGCACGAATATCAGATTGGTTCCCAAAAATTATTGCTAAAAAAACTTCTGCTCATGCATCATCGTCGGTAATGAGTTTTAACTGCCGCGAAAGTATGACAGGCGTGACTACCTAAGCGCCCTCACCTTGCATAATTGCGAAGTGTGCAGCCTCTGTAATTACTAATATTACAAGACCTCATTTCGAGTGATAAAACATTTAAACTTTATCCTTGCCAACGAGTAATGGCATGACCCGGGTATTATATTTTATATTACATAATATTTCCGACCACGAGACCGTATAGAAAGAGAAGGAGCTTCACGAAAGGTTTTAAAAGGCTCTACACGAAACTTTCGTAGACATAACTCCCTCCCTTTGCTGGTTATGTTTCGGCGACCTGTTTGGGGAAACTGAGGATTTGTCTGTGTGATACAGGATCAGGTTACTATAACCAACAACGATCGGAGATACATTTTAAAATATGGCACCGTAGACATCTGTCGAGCTTGTCGCCATCCAGGGGACTTACTTAGGCATGCCATCTTTGGTTGTTCTGCGCTTTGTAACTGAGAATAGCATAGACACAACCTAGTAGCCATAATACTACACCAACAACTCGCTCTAAAGTACGGTCTCGTGGATCCGAAACGGCCTTTACTATAAATAAGTACACGCTGGAACCTGTTATCGTAACCACGCCACTTTCGACTCGTGATCATCACACACACTATTTTTACGAATATAAACTTGATGTTATATTGATGTACCTGGCGCAGCTAGATATTTCTCGTCGACATTACCATTGCGTTAGACTCGAGAAAGCTGAAACAGGTTACACAACAAAATACATGGACCAATCTCACGGGGTGACTGATATGTGGGGTGGTATGTCGTCCAAAGTTGTCGAAATTATACCAGTAGTTGGCTCTCAAACAGTATTTATGTTTAGGTATAGTATATTACGTTTATATATATATTTTTGTAGGTATATAGGTATGTATCCCATAATAAAAATGTCCTCCATACCGAATTTCAATGTCACGGCGCCCGATATCAACAGACACTAGCCATCTCACCAGGACAGGATTATAGTGCGCGAGTGTTGGCGCAAGTACAGGTGCATTCTTTTCCCTCACTCTCATAGTCTACTGGGACGGTAATCCGACCCGACCGGAGAGATCATGTGCAGGACCAAAGGCTTTAAGTGTTTTCCGCGGCACAGGCTGAAACCCCGCCAACTTTCTGACTCTGGTAACTACTGAGAATTTCTTGATAGAAAATCCTAATAACAACAACTGAATTTGGCCCGACCTGGTATTCAAACCTGGGACTACATGTTCAGTTATCGCGATTACGACCCCAAAACCAACGACGCAGTCAAACACAGCGGGCCAAATTACCATGTATGCACACGTTTCTAGTATCTTCTTCTTCAGCCCGTAAAAGACGACTGCTGAGCATGGGTCTTCCATGAAAATGAGGAGTTTCCTTCATTACTACGCTTGGCTGGTGGTTTGACGATTACTGTAGCTACCAGACGTATCGCAAAGAAGTAAAAATCTTTCAGACGATTCTAGTTATCCCCTCTAACGTCACCCACGAAATCAAAAGAGGTGATGGATTCTTTTACGCTGCCAACACACATCTAGTTAATCCTACTAATATTATAAACGTGAAAGTTTGTCAGAATGTTTGAATGTTTATTACTCTTCCCCGCAAAAAATACTTAATGTATTTTAATGACACTTTACAATAATATAGCTCACACATCAGAACAACACATATGCTATCATTAATAAAGACATTGTGTAAATTGGTCAAAATATATTAGCTATTTTGGCGTGTGGTGCAATAAATGTAAGAGTTACACAAATATACTTAATGTGTATTGGAATTGGAAAAACTACACTATAAATACAGTATACTATAAATAATATAAACTTTTTCTTTTAAATTACGTAATTTGGTCAAATATTTTAAAAGTAATGAGGATATTAAATTGTGCGGTCCGGAGCGCGCTGGTCGGTCGGGGGTACTGCGGGCGATGTGAGGGAAAACATCGCTCATCGCCTCGTGAGCATATGTACCTCTTCACGCTTAAACCGCTGAACCGATGTAGATTAAATTTGGTATCGAGATAGTTTAATTCCCGGGGAAGAAAATAGGATAGCTTTGATCACCAAAATCATCCCAAAAGAGGGTGATGAAATTTACTATGAAAGTGTGATTATTGATGGATCACCTACATATGGTTTAAAGTATAATAACTACATGGACGAAGTTGCGGGCAAAAGCTATTTAAGGCTATTTTTCTGTAAAATTACTCTTGTATACCTAATTCGACTGTCACAAAAATGTATCCTTTCAAAAATATGTTGAATATAAAATTGCATTATTCTCAAAGTAGGTACTCGCTCTTTTTAGTCAATATTTTTTGTAAAGCATGAAAACATTAAAAAAAATACATTTGAAATCAACAAAAACTTTCAAATAGATATTATGTAACACATTTATTTAATCTTCTTTTTCACTACATGCAATTGGGTGAAAACATGTTGGACAGCTACCAGTAGCAACTCCAAATGTTGGTGGACGACCTCCAGTGCAAGCGACAAGCCACTAAAATAAATAAAATTTATATTAAACATTTACTACAAAATATTAATATTGATAATTTTCATTGGAATGAAACAACTAATGCACTCTCCTGATTAATGCACAAGTCTGGTGCCCAATTGATGCTGGAAAATCCATCCAGAAATGCTTAGGACAAACTTCACAGATTGCAATGAACAGTACATTACAAATATCACTTCTGCACTTTATTTCCAGCATCATGAATATGTCCCAGTCTTCCAAGTAATTTCAAATATAGTAAATTTTTAGAACAACCTATATGTTGATGATGATGATGCTTTCACATCTTATTCATGAGTAAAATTTTAAAACAAATAAGCAATTCAATAACATTGATGGTGTGAAATAAAATATATAAAATAGCCCCAGAACCTGATTTTTTTTTTAATATGAATTAGGGACCATAACACAGGGTGTCAGGATTTTGTTACCCTTGGGCCTCTTAAGTTAAAGAGAAATGGGGACTATCATAAATAAACAACAGGAGAGTAAAAAAATTACATAATATCACATTACCTGGACTTATTTACTACCTACTTTATTTTAGTATACTAATATTACATGAAAAATAAAGAATTGTTCAATAACCTCATATAAGCAACTTCTATGAAAGAAAACACCACAGGCAGTGTTCTGACACAGTGGCTGGGGTACACCTGGATTATCTGGCAATTCATTACATAAACAAATTCCACACATTTGTTTATCCTCTTCTGATGAAACATATTTTGATGGATTCCCTTCATGTACTGCTGATAATACATTAGGTAAATCTAAAAAATAATGAGAAATAAATATGTTGCTGTATTTTAATAATTTAATAAATTACAAAAACAAAGTAATACCAAATATGATCATAATATTGTCAACAATGTCCTTATCATGATCCCAAGACAAAAGGCCTGATTGCAATTTATCATGCCAAAATTCTGACTGACCTATGAGATGAATATTTGTTGCTGTTCCATCTGGAGTTACAGTAACATGGAGCCATGTCCTATTATCTGTTAAAATCCATTATAAAGTGTTTGTTACAACAGTTGTTTCTCCAAATGCAAAATAGTGATATCAAAAAACAAACCGAGAAATATTTTTCTGTAGTCATCTTTAAAGGTAGGATTTAAGGGTTCTACAACAGAACAAAACTGATCAATACGCTCTAACTCTCTAAAATAATTACTTAGACTATTCACATGATCTCTAAAAATGTGTAAAATTTCATTTATGGAGTTAAAAACCTTGTCCTGATATGGTGAATGAGGTAAATTAACCGAGGTAATTACATATTTTTGTACACCTTTATATTTCAAATTAATTTCATGTTCCCTCACACCATCATCGTCTATAATAACAAATTTCAGTTCTGTTAATGTTTTACCAAAATAAACAGTAACATTTGGTAAAGATTCAACTTGTTTTACTTCTTCAAAATAATTTCTATTAATAATATCCAGATCAAATGACTCCTTACTACTATTATTCATACAGTTTTTGTCTGAAAACAAGTTTTTTAAACTGAGTAGTAGATCAGTAAGACTTGAGTCTTGATACTCTTTAGAAAATATCTTCTGCAGGCCTAATATCCTATCCATAATTTACTACTTAATGATTTATCAATTTCAAATTCGAATCAGTTGAATCCAATGACCTAAGAAAAATTTAGGTTATTGCACTTCACAGAATACTCTTTTTTTTTTTTACTCCTAGCGAATAAACGTATTATAGTGGTTATATTCTCTTTTCTAGCGAAGTTTTTGCACTTGCAGGAATTGTTTCCACCATAGATAATATACTATATAGCTAAGCATAAGGTAGTTTCCAGTTTCCACTTCCACCCAACTTCCACCAGTTTGATTTGAACCAATATAATGTACTCTGTGATTTGAACAATGAAAATGATCATTCTAAAAGGCTTATTACATTACACGATTTATCGGGCCCTGTCCATCGTGTGCCCTGCCTACCAGACAGGGCGCTGCTTATCAAAGAGTATAATAAGTATATACAGGAAAAGAGAGCCCTCTGACGATATTTTATTGCAGACAAAATTGAACTACTAGCGTCTCCTACAAATTGAATCCGAACTAATTCGCTATATATAGCTATATTATGTACATCATATTAATTTAACTATTATGTTCTTTAATTCGCATACTTACTGAAACAATTTTTACTTTTTTTTGTAAAATAATTTATACTTTTAATATAAAAGTAGGTAAATAGTTTCAATAAGTACACTTGTATTTGTGAGATAATAATATATAAAAAGGGTATTTGCGATGTTACAGGAATGACAATTTAATATGACAATTATTTCATTTTTTATTTTTATTTTTTATTATAAAATGCTGGTTGCCAGTATCATAATTGTCATATTTATCGATTGATTCGATAATTATTACGTGTTTTTATGTTAAAATTATAATTTTTTATAAATAAAATCACCAATAATTTTTTGGTGCACTTATTTTTATTTTGTAAGTAAATTTCATTTTATTTTTCCAAAGTAGCGACATCTGTGAAGCCATAAGACCAACTATAAACAAATTATTTTTGGAAACAAGTTATGGATGGCGCCACCATCCATTAAATTTTTGTGGTTCAAGGCAACTGTCCTACGCCTGCTGCTTATTACACTACGCTAGAAATCGCTTCCTGCCTCAGTTGTTACCACAGAGTACATTATATATTGTTACTCGAACGTGGAAATGATTGCACGTCTAGCATTATGGCGCAGACTTTATCTAATCGTGAAAAAATTACTTTATTATTTTTTTTACGTGGTAGAGCCATGCTACAGCTATATTAGTAGTATAGTTGTAGCACGAATGGGTCGGCTCGACCGGGGAAGGACCACGCTCTCACAGAATACCACGGTAAAATAGCAGCTTAACACTGCTGTGTTTTGTATGGTGAATGTAGAGAACCGGAGACCCTTTTTACTGGACGCCTTTAATAGAAAAAAAAAAATACTTTAATGATTTCCTATATTTACGCGAACACTACACATTAAATAAAACTACTTGTATGGATTCTATCGCGTTTAATTTTTTTTTATTAATTCCCGATGTTTCGGATGCTTTACAGCAACCAGTCCCCCGTGACCATGGGTGGTAAAGCACCCGAAACGCCGGGAATTAATAAAACAAAAATTAAACGCGATAGAATTCGTAAAAGAAGTTTTATTCAAAAGAATACTTTTTTAAGAGAGATTGGTTGTCACTTTACGATTTTGGCCACTGGAAACTCGTATCAAGATTTAATAAGGCATTTCTTTGTAGATGTCGATGACATTGAGAAGGATCTTTTTCTTTAGCGCATGACATAAATACGAGTATTGATTTAGAGAGTAGATCGACATAGTAGAACTTTAAATAAACAAACGTGTAGACTCTGCGCATGCGGCCACGCAACTGAGCTCCCTGCCTCCCTGTCTTTTATTACACTACACGATCCACAGCGCGGCAGGGAAGCAGGGCGGTCGGAACCGCCTTTAAAGGCTTATTACATTACACGATTTCTCGGGCCCTGCCCGCAGGGACAGGGTAGTGTAATAAGAAACAGGGAGTCAGGGTCCCTAAACAGGGCGACCGAGTGGTTCCGACCGCCCTGCTTCCCTGCCGCGCTGTGGATCGTGTAGTGTAATAAGAGACAGGGAGGCAGGGAGCTCAGTTGCGTGGCCGCATGTGCAGAGTCTACACGTTTGTTTATTTAAAGTTCTACTATGTCGATCTACTCTCTAAATCATTACTCGTATTTATGTCATGCGCTAAAGAAAAAGATCCTTCTCAATGTCATCGACATCTACAAAGAAATGCCTTATCAAATCTTGATAGGAGTTTCCAGTGGCCAAAATCGTAAAGTGACAACAAATCTCTCTTAAAAAAGTATTCTTTTGAATAAAACTTCTTTTACGGATTCTATCGCGTTTAATTTTTTTTATTAATTCCCGAAGTTTCGGGTGCTTTACCACCCATGGTCACGGGGGACTGGTTGCTGTAAAGCATCCGAAACGTCGGGAATTAATAAAAAAAAATTAAACGCGATAGAATCCATACAAGTAGTTTTATTCAATGTGTTCGCGTAAATATAGGAAATCATTAAAGTATTTTTTTTCTATTAAAGGCATTACTAAGCTTAATAACTCGTCGAATTGGTTTTCACCTACTCTTTAAAATAGTTTCGTAGGTCTGTTGGATCCAAAACGCTGACTATTTGCATATTCAATAGTTTTTCTCTGAGGAGCAAATATTTTTTCATCCACATTTAACTTTCCTTCCTTTTTTTAGCTTGGCCTTGCACGTTACCGCCAGCCAAAGTTTTTTTTTTTTTATAGGATAGGGTGACAAACGAGCACACAGTCCACCCGATGGTAAGTGGTTGCTGTGGCCCATAGACACCTACATTTATCCTCGTATGCGAATCAAAATGCAGATGCGTTTTCACCCGTGAGGACTGAGATGGAATGCCTCTATTCCAGTAAAAAGGGTCTCCGGTTCTCTACACTCACCATACGAAACACAGCAGTGTTAAGCTGCTATTTTACGCTGGTATTCTGTGAAAGCGTGGTCCTTCACCGGTCGAGCCGACCCATTCGTGCTACAACTATACTACTAATATAGCTGTAGCATGTCTCTACCACTTAAAAAACAATAAAGCAATTTTTTGACGTATAGATAAAGTCTGCGCCATAATGCTAGACGTGCAATCATTTCCACGTTCGAGTAACAACTGAGGCAGGAAGCGATTTCTAGCGTAGTGTAATAAGCAGCGCCCTGTCTGGTAGGCAGGGCACACGATGGACAGGGCCCGATAAATCGTGTAATGTAATAAGCCTTTTAAATTTAAATTGCTTCAATCAAGCTTTGATTCAAAAAACAAACAAATAGGCTTGGCAAAAAATATCGATACATCGATATTTTTAATAAATATATATTGTTATTAATAAAAATATCGATATATATCGTCGATATTTTAAATTGCGATATATCGATATTTATTATAATTAATAGAATCAGGCGTTACTTTGCGGAAATCCATTATATAAAAGCTTTTACAAAAATTTACTTCGCAAGTGGTGTTGGGAGTAGCGGTGCTGGGATTAGTGGTGACGGGGATAGTGCACGCAATTGAGGGAGGGCGGGAGGTGCTCTTCGTACTAGGTAAGACACATCATTTTATTTTATAACGCGGATATTTGCGAAGTAAATTTTTGTAAAAGCTTTTATCGATATTTATTTTAGAGTATCGAATTCGTATCTATTTCGATATATTTGAAAATGATATAATAATGACAAAACATGTAACAACTATGTAAGTATTTATATGTAGTTGGTTGTCGTTTTTTTCCGTCGTCCAACCGTCAGTAATATATTTTTTTGGACCTTATCTTTACATCATGCAAATGATGACGATATATCGATATTTATCACGCGATATATAGCATACTGTTTAAATATATCGATTCGATATATTTTTTTCCCTTGCCCATCCCTACAAACAATCAACAACAAAAGGTGTGTATTTTTTTATAACTGGCTTTACGGCTCTCGGTTCTAGCCCTTCTGAGCCTGAAGTTACAGTGTATAATTATCCTTGTTATAGTAAAATTATTTTGTGTGTGCAGTTGGGGTCATAAATCATAGCTCGGCCTCAGCCCGGCTAGGGCGGTGAGCATGTTGCGCGGGTGCAACGCCATTATCAATTCCAAACATTTGTACTTATAGTTTTTTTAATACATAGGTACCTAATTAATAATTTATTGTAAATCATTATTATTCTTATTTTAATAAATACGTTGATTTATCTTTTTTTTTTCATTTTTATGACTTACCCACATAATGACAAAACTAAATACACTATCGATAACGCTTATCGACAACAATAATGCGCGTCATTATGCTCGCCCCCAAGGGCCGTGAGTGGGAGAGAGAGCGAAATACCTCGATGATTTTTGACCTAAACTGCACGCACAAAATAATTCTAGTATAGTATACTGCTTCACAATACGAGTGCGTCACATTGTGCAGCTCTTGGGAGATTTTGACGGCAGCTTGAGCCAGCAGACAGCTGACAGCTGGCGATGGTATCTCAAGGCGCCTAAGCAGACAGACACCTTATCTTGAGAATCATATCACCATCAGAGCACTTGTTTCACCTTTACTAATAGCTCACATGCGCAGACACTTAATACACAAAATCGCACCACATTTACATATCAAAATCTTCTTCATACCATTACTTAAACAATAATACAGGAGCAGCAAACCACCGGTCAAATTCCCGCCAAAACTCCGACTTTTGTCCGGTTTTATAAAAAGTCACAGACTAATATGCCTTGAATGACGTGTTTTCTATTAGACTGCGTCGTTGGTTAGTGGTCGTAAACGCGACTGCTGATAATGAGGTTCCGGGTTTGAATCCCGTGTCGGGTCAAAAAATTCAGTTATTAAGTTTTTCTGTCAAGAAATTCTCATTATCAGCCCGGAGTCAGGAAGTTAGCGGTGTTTCGCCCCCCCGTGCTCCTGATCTCTCTCCGGTCGTGTCGGTTAACAGTCCCATCGGTCTATGAGAGTAAGGGAATATAGAGTACTACTGTGCTTGTGCATGCATACACTTGGGCATTACAATTCTGCTATGCACAGATAGTTTCTATTCATAAAATCTTTTACGTTTGTGTATGTTGATGCATCACTGTGTGTGAAGTGATAATGTGAGTGAAATTTGCAGTTTTTAGGAGATTTCGACGATAACTTAACCTAGCCTTTGTTATATCTATATACAGCTTAAGGAACCCAACAGACTCATTCGGTTTAAATCACCATATACACAACACAACATAATACTACGTTGATCAATAAGTTTTCAGAATAGGACAACTATCAATGAATTATAGAAATGCATTTTATGTTTTTCGAATCTTTTTTTTGTATAGGATAAGGATGACAAGCGAGCAGCGTCCATCTGATGTTAAGTGGTTGCTGTGGCCCACATACATCTACATCTATCCTCGTTTGCGAATCAAAATGCAGATGCGTTGTCAGCCGTCAGGACTAAGATGGAATGCCTCTTTTCCAGTAAAAAGGGTCTCCGGTTCTCTACACTCACCATACGAAACACAGCAGCATTAATCTGCTATTTTTTACGCTGGTATTTTGTGTGAGCGTGGTCCTTCCCCAGTCGAGCCGACCCATTCGTGCTACAATTATACAATTAATATAGCTGCAGCGTGGCTCTACCACGTACATCTTAATTTCGTTAATAGGCAAGGCCAGTAAAAAGTAAATTAAATACTATACCCAATTGCTTTTTTCAAATTTCCCATTAGGCGGGAATTTAGCTGAGTCTCACCAGCAACGCAGTCAGGAATTTGCATTTAGAAACCTAAAAGTGCTAATTAGGTGCCAAGTTAAAAATTAGGTGCTCAAAAATTTTCACCGCAACGAACTGTTAAAATTTGCGTTGCTAGCAAAACGTATCGCTAGTTTCTTTGCATCCTACCCATGGGGACGGGTTTGCTTCTCGCCGGATGATCCCAGCGCTGTTGCTGACTCTGTCACTGATGTGGTGCTACAGGGAATTGAACTATATATTCCATCATCTGTGGTACCCATCGGAGGCAGATCTCAGCCTTGGTTTGGTCGCTCCTGTAAGATTGCATTACGCAGTAAGCAGGAGTGTTATCAAGCCTGAGCTGCGGCTTCGGCGACTCGGGATGTAAACACCAGCATACTTAAAAGAAGTATAAATTCGCCTCCAGGTCCTTCAAAAGAGTTATTGCCAAGGCAAAGTCAGAGCACATAGGCAGAATTGGCGAGAAACTAGTTTGCCTTCCTTCGGGAACCCGTGCATTCTGGTCTCTCGCCAAGGCTGTCCAAGGGAATTTCTGTAAGCCATCACTACCATCTCTGCACAGGGAGGACGACTCACTGGCCCATGCCGCAAAAGACTAAGCCGACCTTTTAGGCTCCCTTTTTGCGTCCAACTCGACTCTTGATGACGGGAGGAAAACACCGCTGACCATCCCGCGGTGTGAGTGCTCCATGCCGGATGTGCGGTTCTCACAGCGCTCGGTTCGCAAAGCACTCCTCTCCCTGGACATCCAGAAGTCGAGTGGGCCTGACGGAATTCCCCAATTGTGCTGAGGACGTGTGCTCCAGAGTTAGCACTGGTCCTAACACGCCTTTTCCGGTACTCCTAGTGCCTAGGCGTAGTCCCGAAATCATGGAAGACAGCTTTTGTCCACCCGATCCCTAAAAAAGGCGACCGCTCAGTACCCGTCCAACTACAGGCCTATCGCCATCACCTCCTTGTTCTCCAGAAATAATAGAATCCATTATTAACTGCCAGCTCATGCGGTACCTTGAGGATCACCAGCAGATTAGTGACCGCCAGTACGGTTTTCGTCGGGGTCGATCAGCTGGTGAGCGTCTGGTCTACCTGAATCATAGATGGGCGGAGGCAGTAGAGTCCAAGGGGGAGGCGTTGGCCGTTAGTTTGGACATTGCGAAGGCCTTCGATCGGGTTTGGCACAAAGCGCTTCTTTCGAAGCTCCCTTCCTATGGGGTTCCCGAGAAATCGTGCAATTGGATTACCAGATTCCTTGCAGATCGGAGCATCAAGGCCGTTGTAGACGGTGCATGCTCCGACTACAAGCCTATTAACGCTGGTGTTCCACAAGGCTGTGTGCTATCACCAACGATGTTTCTTCTGCGTATCAATGATATGTTGCTAACTGGTAACATTAATTGCTATGCGGATGACAACACTGCTGATGCTCTATACACCGGCCGTGCCAATATTTCTCGGGAAAACGTCGCCGAGTACCGGAACAAACTTGTGTCTGAAGTCGAGTCTTTGCTGAACAAAGTCTCGGATTAGAGGCGATTAAATCTAGTCCAGTTTAATCCTCAGAAGACACAAGTTTGCGCGTTTACCGCTAAAAAGAACCCCTTTGTCGTATCTCAGTTTTGTGGTCACTTGGCCAGCTCCTTCCACTTGACCGAATCAAGCGCAGAGCGGCTCCTTTCCGATCGGCTCAATTCATTGGCCCTGCGAAGAGATGTTGCATCCCTTTGCATTTTCTTTCGCATTTACCACGGGGAGTGCTTTGAGGAATTGTTCGGATTAATCCCAGCCGCCGAATTTCACGAATGCACATCGCGGCAGAACTCCCGGTACCATCCACACCATCTGGATGATTTCCGGTCCACCACTGTGCGATTTAGAAGATGTTTTCTTCTTGTTCATGGGCGGCGGTAGACACTTACCATTAGGTGAGCCGCATGCTCGTTTGCCCCCTCTCCTATAAAAGAAAACTGAAATGTCCCAAGCTTTCGCATGGGACATTTTAGTTTATTTTAACTCATACCACGCCTCTGTCACTCTTGCTACCTGCGTGAAATAATTACCTACAATCGCGAGCTGCCCCAGGGGCAGGGACTTAAAACGTAATAAATAACAGAATGTATAACGTTATAATGGTATCGTTACCTCACCAAGCATAGTGTTTTCAATATTTAGTATAACGCTTTAAGAGTAACAGAACAAAATTGTGACATGCAATTTAACGTTATTATAACGATAAAGACGCGACATTGCCAAACCTATTCATTTTCAAAAGCGCGCGAATCCACGCGACTTACGAGATGGGTGGGACCTGGGATCCAATTGGTCTACTAGATAGCTTGGACGAACGAAGAATTCCTCGCATGAAGCATGCCTCTCTAGTGAATACAACGCTGCCAGGTAGCATTTCGCAACGCCAGCCTATATGTGGTAGCAGTACAAAAGCACCAACAGACTTGGATTTTATATAATTTTAAAAGCTGTCTCGCCAAAACTAATTGTAATGATATTGACTGACATGTACTCAAAACGACTTAGACACGCAGGTTTCCTCGCGATGTTTACCGTCACCGCCCAGCACGTGATAAAACTGCGCATAAAATTATAATTAATAATTTCTTTGAAATTTACGGCGAGCGCTTAGTCCCCAAGCTACAGCGGTTTTGAAAATACACGGCGTAAAGTAAATATCAAAATATACGTGGTATAGCTATGCTGCAGCTTTCTCATGGCTGCAGTACGGATGTGTCGGCTCGACCGAGGAAGGACCACATTCACAGAAAACCAGCGTAAAATAGCAGTTCAGTGCTGCTGTTTCGTATGGTGAGTGTATAGAACCAGAGACCTTTTTTACTGGAGACCAGGCATTCAATCTTAGTTCGCAGGAATGACAACGCATCTGGATTTTGATTTTTAATCGAGGATAGATATGTTAAAAGACCACAGCATGCACTTACCATCAGGTGGGCTGTGTGCTCGCTTGTCACCCTTATTCTATAAAACAAAACCCTATAACAACTGATGGCTGTTATTATAAACCATGATGCACTCGGGGATAAAGGAGCTAAAGTGAGCGGGTACCTTCTTATGGCGAAGAGACACGCTTGGTTTCAGTGGGTTGAATCTGATAAAATTCCATCAAAGATTACATCCCGACTTGCCTGAGCATTCTGCGGTTATAACTACAACTGTAGTGATGGCCCGGAAACAGTCAAGGATATTTTTGGTCGATATTACCATATGATGAAAAAACACGTGAAAGCCAAAACAGATAGTAATAAAAAGTAACTGGACCTAACTCGCGAGGTGACTGATATTTGGGCTGTTCCAGCGACCGAAATTATTCTTGTGGTAGTTTTTCCTTTTTCCACATTCATGTCATCAAGCAACTATTCGAAAAAGCCAATGAATACAACATAACATTTTACTGCTGCTTTGTGGTTTACAGTAAAGCTTTCGATACAATAGAGCATGAAAAAATTTGGCAAGCACTCAAAAACCAAGGTATTGAAAATAAATACATCAGAATACTAAAAAATATCTACGATAACAGCAAGGCTAAGATAAAACTAGAGAAGGAAGGTAAAGATATTATAATAGGAAGAGGCGTACGTCAGGGTGATCCGCTATCGTCGAAACTCTTCACAACAGTTTTGGAAGAAGTCTTTCGTCAATTAGACTGGGAGAAATGTGGACTGGGATGTGAAAACCTGTCACATTTGAGATTTGCCTATGATTTGATAATCCTCTCGTCATCGAGTGGCGGACTGCAGGCGATGCTTAATGACCTTGTTAGAGAAAGTGGCAATGTAGGATTGGTCATGAACACATTAAAGACCAAGGCTATGACCAATGGCAAGGAAGAACCTATTCTGATCAATAATAACCCGATTGAATATGTTAATGAATACATCTATTTGGGCCAGATAATCTCTCCTGTAAATCTAACCAATTGCCGTGTAGTGGCGGTCAAGAATATCCACTACCCCATGTCCTCCCGTGGGTGTCGTAAAAGGCGACAAAGGGAAACAGGCAGGAGATGGGCAGCAGCATCTTCCTGATAATAGCCAAAATTACAGTAAAAAAACTGCGATTGCCAACCCCCTCGCCAAGCGTGGCAACTATGGCAAATACCCCCCAATGATTAGAGCAACAAACAGACGGCCCCCAGTCCCCGGCGGCCCCGCTATTCCTGGCTACGGTGGCGACCATGGTAACGGCGGGGCAGGGGGTGCTAAGAATCTCCGGTGGAGGTTCGGTTGCCACCTTAGACGACTCGACTTGGCAACGTACAACGCACGCACCCTGAGGACTGACGAGAAGATCGTGGAGCTGGAAGAAGAGATAGACAAGTTGCGCTGGCATATTATAGGATTATCCGAAGTCCGAAGAGAGGGGGAGGACACGGTAATCCTCGAATGCGGCCACTTACTCTATCACCGGGAGGGCGACCATCTGTCCCAAGAAGGTGTCGTATTTATCGTCCACAAGTCTCTCGTTAACAACGTTGTAAAGATCGGGAGTGTGTCGACGAGGGTTGCGTACCTTATATTCAGAATCACCAAACGGTATTCGCTGAAGGTCATACAGGTTTACGCACCAAGCTCGGCACACCCCGATGAGGAGGTGGAGGAAATGTATGAGGATATCTCTAAAGCCATGCATTCCTCCAAAACCCAATATACGGTGTTAATGGGAGACTTCAATGCAAATCTAGGCACAAGAGAGAACGGTGAGCTGAAAGTAGGGAAATTTGGAATAGGGCAACGGAACCCAAGGGGCCAGCCACTGGCCGACTTCATGGAGAAAGAGGGACTCTTTATGATGAACTCTTTCTTCCAGAAGCGGCCCCACAGGAAGTGGACCTGGTCGAGCCCCGACGGTTCGACAAAAAATGAGATTGACTTCATTATGACGACCAGACGACAACTGTTCAGTGACTCCGTGATCGCGAGGGTGAAAACTGGTAGCAATCACCGAATGGTTAGAGGCACACTAAACCTAAACGTTAAGTTGGAGAGGTCTCGTCTAATGAAGTCAACGCTCCGTCCCCCTCGTGCTCTAATCCAAAGTGCCGAAACCTTTCAGCTCGAGTTACAAAATCGTTTTCAGTGCCTAGAAGACTGCAATGAAGTGGACGATATGAATGACAAGCTCGTGGGAACTGTCCATGCGGTCGGAGCTAAGTTTTGCAAGACCCGCCGCAGAAGAACACAAAAACTCTCCGATCACACTCTTAATCTCATGACTGTTAGACGGGAGATGAAGCTACATTCTTCAACAGATTTGACAGCATACAGGCAACTGAACAGACAGATCTCCAAATGCATGCGGCGGGACTTACGCAACTTCAATACAGCTTGTATTGAAGAAGCGATCGAGCGGAACCAAGGCTCCAAAGTCTTTGCCAGAGATCTGTGTGCCAGAAAGAGCCAACTGTCAGAGCTGAAGACCGAATGTGGCAGCATCGTTTCCGGGACACCTGAGATTTTGAGTGAGATTGAGAGATTCTATGGGCAGCTGTACACGTCATCGTTGGAGCCACACGCAAGTGTGAGTAACGATCCAAGAGCGAGTCTTATCCGACACTGTTCCGAAGATATCCCGGACGTCAGTTTGAGCGAGATTAGAATGGCTCTCCAGCACCTTAAAAACGGCAGGGCCCCAGGCGAGAATGGAATTACAGCGGAGCTTCTGAAAGCGGGTGGAAGACCGGTACTTGAAGTCCTTCAGAAGCTCTTTAATTCCGTCCTCCATGGTGGCATTACAACGGAGGCGTGGAGCAGAAGTGCGGTGGTCTTGTTCTTCAAGAAAGGTGGACAACTCTCTCTTGAAGAACTACAGACCGATTTCCCTTCTGAGCCGCGTCTACGTGCTGTTTTCGAGAGTCATTACGAATCGTCAGAGGAGTACAATTTGCCACTATGTCTGGCGTATGTGGGCTATGAGAAAGCCTTTGATTCCGTCGAAATTTGGGCGGTGCTGCAGTCGCTTCAGCGGTGCAAAGTGGACTGTCGGTATATCGAAGTGCTGAAGTGCTTGTACAGTAGGGCTACGATGGCTATCCGAGTACTGAACCAGAGTACGAAACCTATCCAATTGTAGAGAGGTGTAAGACAGGGTGACGTCATATCCCCGAAACTCTTCACCGCTGCATTGGAAGACGTTTTCAAGCTTCTGGACTGGAAAGGATACGGTATCAACATCAATGGCGAGTACATCACTCACCTTCGATTTGCCGACGATATAGTCCTTATGGCAGAATCGCTGGAGGACCTAAGCACTATGCTCAATGACCTTAATAGTGCTTCCCAACGGATAGGTCTTAAGATGAACATGGACAAAACAAACATCATGTTTAATGTCCATGTCACACCTATGCTGGTAGTTGTTGGGAGCACTAAGCTCGAAGTTGTTGACGAGTATGTTTACCTGGGACAAATAGTCCGACTAGGTAAGTCCAACTTCGAACCGAGAGGTCAATCGACGGATTCAACTCGGTTGGGCAGCGTTCGGGAAGTTACGGCACATCTTCACGTCAGGTATACCTCAAAACTTGAAAACGAGACTGTACAACCAGTGCGTGTTGCCAGTGATGACATACGGAACTGAGACGTGGTCCCTCACTGCTGGCTGGATGAGGAAGCTCAAGGTCGCTCAGCGAGCTATGGAGAGGGCTATACTCGGAGTTTCTCTGCGTGATAAACTAAGAAATGAGGATATCCGCAGTAGAACAAGAGTGACCGACATAGCCCAACGGATTAGTAAGCTGAAGTGGCAATGGGCCGGCCATATAGCTCGAAGAACCGACAACCGATGGGGAAGAGAGGTTCTCGAGTGGCAGCCTCGTACCAGCAGGCGAAGTGTAGGGCGTCCCCCCGCTAGATGTAGTGACGACCTGGTAAGATATGCAGGAAGTCGATGGATGCAGGTGGCTCAGGACCGTGCTTTGTGGCATTCCTTGGGGGAGGCCTATGTTCAGCAGTGGACTTGTGAAGGGCTGTAATGATGATGATGATGAATGTGTAGTCTTCGCGTAAATATAAGAAATCATTATGATTTCTCACTTTTCCTTCTTGCACCATCGGACTACTTACGCTTTCGGTTGCTTTGCCGTTCGTAGTGCATAGCAAACAATTGAAATAATATGCAGCGTCTGTCTTTCCATCCGATTAGGCTTTTATCAATTGAAATGAAGTTAAACCTTCAGCTACATCACCACTTACCTTCATTTGGGTTTGTAGTTAAACACTATTTTACGATAGGCAGAAAATTGTTTTCGGGCGATTTTACAGAAAATACAACTACGATGAAAGTATGGCTCTCACAGACAAAGTAATGAAAAAGACTTACTACCTCATTGGTCTAGAGGTCGTAAACGCGATTACTGATCATGAGGTTTCGGATTCAAATCCCGGATCAGGCCAAAACACGTGTGGCAGACTTGTATTGGATTTTACACACTTTAACACCTATCACTCCTTGCCCGACGAGAGATCTCCCCTTTTCCCTCGACGGTCAGAACTTCAATTCTAGTTTTGGTTTATTGTAGAAACACCTCCCCGACTGCATATGACCTCCCGCCATAATATACTTTTTCTTCAATGCAGTCTTACACCTTGTCTTGATCAGTTTGGATAGGTTCCTCCTTCCATTCTTCCCATATAGCATAATTTTAGTTTCATCGGAGAAGAGTATTTGGCTTCATAGACACGAGTCCAATGCAAATGTTTGCGATGCATTCAAAACATAAAAATACATTCACGGGCACCAAGCCAAATGTAAAAATAAAGGTAAAATAGACAAAAAAGGTGAATAAATGCTACACTCAGACAATTAAAATAAAAATAAAATATTTTAGTTCATTCATTATTCAGTTGCATTTATTTGCTAAAAGTGTTTGCTGATTGAGCATTCCATCTAACTCTTAATCATTATTATTAAATAGAAACTTGTACTTAGTGGTAAACTGCAATATACCACACAAAAGTCTATGACTATACATAATAAATGTATTATTTAATGTTACGATCCTTCTAGAATATTTGAAGTATGTGCAAATTCAAATTATTCATTTGGAAACATACGACAAGTTCAACAAACAAAAGATTTTTTTTAACCAGTACTTTCTTCCTTAAGTGGCCTCACCATGCACTTTGCACATGAAAAGTGTATCTTACATCAAAGATAGGAAAAACTAAAGAGCATTAAAATAAAAACAATGAATATAATCAATTGCCTAATTCATGTAAAATTGTAAAATATAAATTACAAAATTATTATGCATATATGAGCATGTCAACAAAATACTATTTGTGCAAGAGATTTTTATACAAATATTTAGATATAAGTGGGTAAACATCATCTACTCACACATTTTTTACAAATTTTAGAAATGTACATAGAATTGCATACCTATATACCAAAAATCATTATTGTTATAAACAACAAGAATTGTAAGTTATTAATTTAGCTACTTAGTAACATTTAATTATTTATTTTACAGGTTTTGTATAACATCACAAATCTTCGAAAAAAATATGACATCTCACAATTTTCTCTAAAAAATATATATATCCTAAGATCAACAATTATTATAAATGTTCAGAATTTAAAATGTTAAAATTTTAAGTATTTGCTTCTCAACTTAATAAAAATTTGTCTTCAAAATGTATAGGTAATTAAATAGGTCTTACAAGTTTTGTATCCACTTTCACCATATCTTCATCCCTGTTCAATTCTACCTTCACTATTGAAAATACTTCTATTACTTGCTTAATCAAGGGTGCATTTTTTGTTGCTTTCCATACCAATTCCATTTTGGATAGCTTGGTACCAGCCTCATTCTTGATACACTTATGTTCGCCTGGGAAATCCTGTAAAATATTATATTTAAAGTGAATGAGAGATAGGGAATAAGTTTTTATGGTGGATTATAAATGCGAGAGTTGCTTGCATGTCTTAATAATAGTACCAAAAGAAAACCTATAAATAATACTTCACAATCAATTAAAAATCCCGATGTTATAATAATTTGCCAACAATAGTTTTTTTTTTGCCCAGTGATAAAATCAGCATTCTTATGATAATTAATAGAATCAGGCGTTACTTTGCGGAAGTCCATTATATTAAATTTGACAAAAAATTACTGTGCGTATATCCGCTAGATAAAATAAAATGATGTGTCTTACCGGGAGGTGCTCTTCAAACTAGGTAAGACACATCATTTTATTTTATCTAGCGGATGTACGCAAAGTAATTTTTTGTCAAATTTAATATTCAGCATTCTTACACTTAGGGAGGTATTGGCACTTCATCGATAATATGAGGGATTTTTTTTTTATAGAAGAGGGGGCAAACGAGCATGCGGCTCACCTGATGGTAAGTGACTACCGCCGCCCATGAACAACTGCAACACCAGGAGAATTGCAGATGCGTTGCCGGCCTTTTAGAAAGATGTAAGCTCTTTTCTTGAAGGTTCCTAAGTCGTTCGAAAATTCGCTGGTGGTAATTGATTCCACAAGGAAGTTGTGCGAGGGAGAAAACTTCTTCTAAATCGCACCAGTGCTGGACCGCCAATCATCCAGATGGTATGAATGTGAGCGGCTGGAATTAGTCCGAACAATTCCTCAGAGCACTCCCCGTGATAGATGCGATAAAATACGAGAAATAAAATAAATAAGAGATGCCACATCTCTACGCAGTGCCAGTGTATCGAGCCGATCAGAAACAACTCGGTCGTCGACGATTCGAATCGCTCTGCGCTGGATGCGGTCAAGTGGAAGGAGCTGGCACTGGGGTGCCCCGGCCCAGAGATGAGAACAGTATTCCATGTGGGGCCGAACTTGCGCTTTGTAAAGTTGCAAGCGATGTGCCGGCATGAAATACTGTCTCGCTCTGCTGAGCACGCCTAGCTTTTTAGAGGCCAATTTGGCCTTCCCTTCCAAGTGACCACGAAACTGCACACTATTCGATATGTCGACGCCAAGGATTCCGATACTAGCTGAGGCAGCAAGGGGAGTGCCTTGAAACTGAGGAGATACGACAAAGGGGTTCTTTTTAGCGGTAAACGCGCAAACTTGTGTCTTCTGGGGATTGAACTGGACTATATTTAGTCGGCCCCAATCCGGAAGTCGGACACAAGTTTGTCCCGGTACTCAGCGACGTTTTCCCGAGAAATATTGGCACGGCCGGTATATAAGGCATCACCAGTGCTGTCGTCCGCATAGCAATGAATGCTACCAGTTAGCAACATATCATTGATATGCAGGAGAAACAGCGTTGGTGATAGCACGTAGCCTTGTGGAACACCAGCGTTGATAGGCTTGAAATCAGAGCATGCACCGTCTACTACGACCTTGATACTCCGATCAGCAAGGAAACTGGTGATCCATTTGCACAATTTCTCGGGAAGCCCATAGGAAGGAAGCTTCGAAAGAAGCGCTTTGTGCCAGACCCGATCAAAGGCCTTCGCTATGTCCAAACTAACGGCCAATGCCTCCCCCTTGGACTCTACTGCCTCCGCCCATCTATGAGTCAGATATACTAAAAGATCACCAACTGATCGACCTCGACGAAAACCGTACTGGCGGTCACTAATCAGCTGGTGATCCTCAAGGTACCTCATGAGCTGGCAGTTTATAATGGATTCCATTATTTTGGAGAACAAGGAGGTGATGGCAATAGGCCTGTAGTTGGACGGGTCTGAGCGGTCGCCTTTTTTAGGGATCGGGTGGACCAAAGCTGTCTTCCATGAATTCGAGACTACGCCTAGGCACTAGGAGTACCGGAAAAGACGCGTTAAAACCGGTGCCAACTCCGGAGCACACGTCTTCAGCACAATGGGAGGGACTCCATCGGGCCCACTCGACTTGCTGACGTGCAGGGAGAAGAGTGCTTTGCGAACTGAGCGCTGTGTAAACCGCACATCCGGCATGGAGCACTCACATCGCGGGATGATCGGCGGTGTATTCCCCCTTCATCTAGAGTCGAGTTGGACGCAAAAAAAGAGCTCAACAGATCCGCTTTCTCCTTTGCGGCATGGGCCAGTGAGTCGTCCTCCCTGTGCAGAGATGGAAGAGATGGCTGACAGAAGTTCCCTTGGACAGCCTTGGCGAGAGACCAGAATGCACGAGTTCCCGAAGGAAGGCGAATTCGCCAATTCTGCCAATGTGCGCAGACCTTGCCTGCGCACATCGGCAGAAATGCCTGCGCCTGGCGGAATTATACTTCTTTTTCAGTGCGCTGGTGTTTACATCCCGAGACGTTGATGCGTCAGCCCAGGCCCGGTAGCACTTCTGCTTATAGCGTGATGCTCTTTTACAGGAGCGACCAAACCATGGCTGGGATCTGCCTCCGATGGGCACCACAGAGGATGGAATAAAAAGTTCCATACCCTGAAGTACCACATCAGCAACAGAATCGGCAACAACGCTGGAATCTCCCGGCAAGAAGCAAACCCGCCCCCAAGGGTAGGATGCAAAAAAAGACCGCATCCCGTCCCAATCAGCTGACCTATAGTGCCAAACACGGCGGCAAGCTGCATATCGCGACTGCGATTGGAGCGTGAGTGACACCGTACTCCGGATCAGACAATGGTCCGAAGAGCCCAGAGGGGCATCGACGGAGACCTGATATCCGTCCGGATGAGAGGTCAGCAGAAGGTCCAACAGGGAAGGTACATGATCTTCCACATCTGGGATCCGCGTAGGCGAAGTAATCAGTTGTGTTAGACCATATGCCAAAGCAAAGTCATAGACAGATCTACCCGCATGATCGGTTAAACAAGAACCAAGCCATTCAGCGTGGTGGGCGTTAAAATCACAGAGTATCACGATCTCTGCGGATGGGACCTGTTGTAGCACGGAGTCTGCAGCCATTTGGACGTGGTCGATGAGTCGGTCTGTGTCGGCATTACCGCTATGGGACCTATAGAGGCACCCGTAGACGCGGGGATGGTCGTCGCTGTCTACGCGCAGCCATAGGATGGACAGGTCCGTACCTTCAAGACTGCCGAGGCGTCGAAAACAGATGTCCTCTCTGACGTATACGCAAACTCCAGCCCGGGGCACAAAGGAGTGTTCCAATTTGTATCCCGGGTAGGAGAGATATGAAGTATGAGCCGGAGAGGACACCTGAGTCTCGGTTAAAAGAGCAAGGCCGGCTTCGCCGTCTCTAGATGGTAATGGACAGCATTAAGGTTGGAACGAAGTCCCCTGATGTTGCAAAAATTCACGGATAGCGTGACAGGGGTCGCCTTGGTTGCATTGCTCCGCTTGCCCCGAGCAGCATTAGTCGCGAGCGGAATTTTGCCCCCCCCCCCCCCCGAATACGCGGGGCAGCCTGAGCACCCACGCTCAGGAGTGAAGTAGTTTGGTCGTGGATGCTCAGCGAGGGATTCTCCAGGGGTGCTGGTACCCTCCTGGGGTAGTCTCTTATTTAATTCCACTACCATGTTGATGGGGGGGAGGGGGATTGGGCGTCCGGCCACCTGCACTCACCAAGCGCAACGCGGAGGTAAACCTCTACTTCACGCTGGTATTCTGTGAGGTCGTGGTACCACCCCAGTTCGAGCTCAAATGGCTCAATGGCTGGATGTTCTCAGCATCAAGTGCTATTAATCTGACTAGCCTCTCATTATGATTTCTTAAATTTACGCGAACACTACACATTTAAATAAAACTAGTTTTACAGATTTTATCGTGTATATTAACTTATTTTGTACCCCATAATCGGGAGGGACGCCCGTGACTTTGGGTACTGTAAAGTACTCAAAACGTCGGGAATATAAAATAAGTTAATATACGCGATAAAATCCGTAAAAGTAGTTTTATTTAAATACCCTCTCATTATTTAACTCCCTATTGGATTTTAATCCCATAAGCTTATAGTGCAAATTATTTGGCTCGTTATGATCTGAGTAACTAATTGAGAAACACCACCAAATCTACCGACAATATGATAATATGCGCAAGAAATATAAAGCATCGTTTTGTTACTAATTTGCTCACAGCAAAGAGTCTGAAAGATATTTTTGAAGAGACCTTCGGTTTACAGGAAACTTTGTCATTGTTAATTCATAATTAGAACAATAGAATAGAAAAGAATCATTTTTATTCAATATACATTACAAGTAATGATAATAGAACATTAATTTTTTTATTTTAACTGAATTTAAGTCAATTGTTCCATCAAAGACGAGTGTCAACTAAAGACAACTCACACCCGGGCCATCCGTCGATGCCCATTACTAATGACCACATTGTGTAAAAAACTGCGGAATAAAAATGTAGCAAAAGCACAGCCAAAAGTGTGAACATTAAAACTACAACAAAGTGAGTTTGCAATGTTTGGCATTTGCACATGCCCATGAAAAAGGTATGTGATCAATGGGTGCCAAGAACACTTACTGCGCTGGACAGCAGGTAAGCTCTGGTGAAAAGTGTAACATAAAAAATATTGGTTTGGAGTATCCGACCAAAGCAATTGGCAGTAAACCTATGGAAAAATACCAAACCTAAATTCTTCAAGACTGGTGATTGGCAATAGTTTACACTGTGAAGAATTAGTACTCAGATGGCAAGTATGGGGAAATCTAAAGATCTAGTACAGTGGACCCCCGGTAATACGGCCCCTGTCTAATCTGGCACCCCCTGTAATCCGACATGGTCTATTATTTATTATTAGATATTTTTTTGACAATCTTTGCAAATGCATGATTGAACAAGATATAACTTGATTCATAATTTTTGATTATTTTAGTATGTACACAATTATTTCCTAATATAAAGTTATTGCATATTTTTTCTAAGTTCTATAGCATTAATGACGTTAATTTTATAATAAAATGTAAGCTCTCTATTGTGTTGTTTAATTTACTAAATTTGACATACATAATGAAGTTTAATTTGTACTTCCAGAGTATATATATAACATATAGAATCTTATCATTGTATCTGGAATTTGTCGGATTACAAGGTACTCTTTTATAAAAAATTCCGGACTATAGCCCCCTATAGCCTTAGGCAGTACTCTATAATCCGACAAATTCGATAGTCCGACACTGCCCTGCAAAATAGATTACCGGGGGGTCCACTGTATTAGGTACAAAATGATAATAAAGTAATGCAAGGCTTCTATTACTTGTGAACCGTAAACAATTATGGTTTTGCTCTTGGATTTTGATAATATTGATAGTTACCTAAGCTTAGTCTCACCTAGCCATGTGCCCAATGTAACAATTATGATATTAGTTAGGCTATGGAGAAATGTCAAAGGCAAAGAGATAATCATTTAAATTATATTACAAATGTTATGTTTGGAATTCAAACAAAAACTTATGCCATAGTAACAGATACTTTAACCATTAGGCTGTGCAATCAGTTGATAAATAATAGTTAATGCATTTTAGGAATGAAATAAAAATATATAAGATTCTTACATTGTTAAAGAAAATTCTTCTGTTCAAACTCATAGCCACTATGATGACATCAATGTATTTTTCTCTAACTTCAACAACAACAGCATCAGTCACATATGGTGAGTTCTTTTCTATATATTTTAATGTGTAAAACTCTGTAGATAGTTCACTTGCTCTTTTGGCATTATATTTTTGTTTATTACACTGTGCGGCTATCATTCGTACTTTGTCAACTTCCCATTTAGGAACTTCTTTGTAATTTAAGCTTGCAGATAAAAGCCTAAAACAAGTATAATATATAATCATTTTTAACAAGAAAAATAAATCTGAAATTATTTATAGTTTTATAGATTTACCTGTGAACCATAATATCTGCATATCGTCGAATAGGACTTGTGAAATGGGTATAAAGAGGAACATTAAGGGCATAGTGATGGAAGTCATCATCTTCACATCCACTGGCACAAAAATATTTAGCTCTTGTCATTGGTTTGGCACATAGCATATTAAGAACCATAGCTTTTCCTTTGTCTGTATTATCAGGGCCGACATGTGGCAATAATGATTGGTATAGATTTCCAGCAGAGGAAACATCTAATTCAATACCCATTGGTTTAAGAGATTTGGCTAGTTCTTGCAACATATAACCACTAGGTGGCGGATGACACCTCAAAAATGCTAATTGGGGATGGTCATCATATACTCTTTTTGCTACAGTCATGTTAGCCAGTAGCATAAATTCTTCAATTAGCTGATGACTTTCTTTACTTTCATAAATCCAAAGACCATCTGGTAGACCAGTAGTAGGATTTAAATGGAAATAAACTTTGGGTTGATCAATACGAAGTGCACCATTTTCAAATCTGGACTTTCTGAATATAGATGACATCTTTCCTAGAACTTTCACTGTCTCATATACATCTTTGTACTGAAATCCATTGTATAATTCAGGAAAGATTTCTTCAGCATCTTTTTTGTCATCTAATATGGCTTGTGCATGATCATAAGTCAATTGACAACAAGAATGAATGACAGTTTTAGAAAATCTATGGTTTAAAACTTTTGCATCTTCTGTTATTTCCCAAAATACTGAAAAGGCAAGCTTATCTACACCAGGAAATAAGGAACATAGCATACACAAATCATCAGGAAGCATATGGTAAGCTTTTTCAACTAAATAAATTGTAGTTGCTTTGTCTGCAACTTTCTCATCTAATATAGTATTCTCACTTAAAAAGTGAGAAACGTCAGAAATATGAACACCAATCTCATAATTTCCATTTTCAAGCTTCTTGCATGAAACAGCGTCATCAATATCTCGACAATTAGCTGGGTCAATACTAAAAATACATAAATTGCGGCAGTCCTCTCTTATGTGTATTTCTTTTTCAGGTATAACATAATCCAAACGTGGATATAGATCTCTAACTTCTGGTCCAAAAGGTGTAACATCTAAATCAGTTTGAGCTAAAATAGCCTTAGCTTCTGTCAAAAGGTCTCCTGTTTGACCAATGTTACAAATAATTTTTCCAAGTGCAAACCTTGTGTCAAACCAATCTTCAATTTTAGCTAAAAAGAGAGTACATTCATAATTTTTTGCTTCTGTATAGAAATTGTCAGGCCAACAGGTGAATGGTATATTAAGTCTTGGAATTCTGTAATCTCTGGGTATAAATAATGCTTTTTGTCTGTTTTTATCAGGCATCAGTTTTAATAGTCCAATGCAGGTTCTGGTATGTACTTTCTCTTTGATGTAAACCACTTTTCCCTTTTTCTGCTTATTATCATCATCACTTTGATTTATTATTTGTACAACAACAACATCTCCTTCAAGGGCGCGATTTCTGTTTTTAACCCCATCTATAAATATGTCTTGTTCACTGCGATCACTACTTGACACATATGAGTGTAGAAATTGTTTAGGATTTATTCTTAAAGCACCTTCAAGCAAAATATTTTCTTTCAGGCCAATATCAACCTCTTCGGCTGTTATATAAGGTTCAAAACTTTTATCTTGATTGTCTTTGTCTTTTTTCTTGCTGTTCTTATTCTTGGTAGGTAAACGTTTTCCACCATTATTACTCTGACTTGGAAGGAATGTCCTATATTCTTGTCTATGTTGAAAATTGTTAGTCCTTGAGTATGCTTGATTTAACAGAGGATGCTGCATAACATTTTGCAAAAATCTGGGAGAACTTGCTTCATAGTTCAAAGGTGTGATAGGGGTGCTCCCTGGGTTAAATTGGCAATTTACATGGTTTAAAGGAGTATTTGGTGCACTACCAAATTGATCTTGAATTCTAAATACATTTGCAAAATGGCTTTGCATAAACTGATAGTGAGGAAGATGCGATAGGTTTTCTAAATATTTTGAACTAGTAGCAGCATATAAGGGACTTATCTGAGTTAAAAATAACTGATGTACTGAATTTATTTGGTTATTGGATGTAATGACTCCAGCTGTTTGAACTTGGGGCCGAGTCTCTGTATTTGCAGGCATTTCTATATGTAAGTTTTTTATTAACTCTTTCTTTTTTGCATTTTTACCTTTAGGGATTTCAGTCTTACTCTCGCTGACGATATTACCACTGTTTTCACTACTAATAGCAATATTCTGAACTTGCGATGTTTGTTCTTTACCAGCTGAATTCCTTGATTCTTTAGACGATATTAAATGTTCCTGTTTCTTTTGTGCAGACATTTCAGAATGTAAAATTTTCTTACATATAAATCTTAGTTTACCGTCTTAGTTAGTGTGAATTTTATGATAGGGTTTCAGATTATTGTGCTTTTGGCGGTTTTTATTAATAAAAATCTCCAAAACTACCTTAGACACTGAAGAACACAAAAAAGCACAGCGTAAGACTTATAATCAGACATTATAACCAATTAAATTTAAAGATAAATTTCGAACTCACAAAAAATTATGATTTTGACCTGTACATACAACTTAATAATTTGTGATTTTGATTTTTGACACGTACCTACATTGTTCATTGTTGATTTCAGGCATAGATAAATAAATATTTCAAGTTTTTTTTTATAACTGGCTATACGGCTCTGGGTTCTAGCTCTTCTAAACCTGAAGTTACAAGGTATAATTATCCTTCACAGTACACTGCTTCACAATATGTTGATCCGTCACATTGTGCAGCCCTTGAGAGAATTTGACGGCAACTTGAGTCAGCAGACAGGTGACAGTTGGCGATGGTACCTCAAGGCGCCTAAGCAGATAGACAGATACCTTAACTTTAGAATCACATCACCGTCATAGCACTTGTTTTACCCTTTTCACTAATATTTCACATGCGCAGACACTTAATAAACAAAATCACACCACTTTAACATAATATCAATATCCACTTCAAACCATTATTTAAACAATAATACAGGAGCAGCAAACCACCGCCGGTCAAGTACCCGTCAAAAAAAATACACTGACCTCTATATATACAAGTCGCCGTCCCCGACGAACACTATCGTTATCGCTATTACCATAGAGTCGGGTTTATTTAAGATTCGTTATTCACACACCGTAATACATCATTGACAAAATTTTTATAGCCGGGCGACGAATATTTTTCGATTTATCCATTCAATAATGATCTTTATGTTGCTGTTCAACGGATAACATAATAGAACAATCGAGTCGATTAATAACGCAAAAACTTATTACCAAATCTTATGAGTAAAAATTTTAGAGTAAGCATTATTACCCTATTGTTCGAGTGAAAAATGACAAAGCTGTTCCCGGTAAGCGTCAACACATTATCGTTCGGGTGATCACACACCTTCATATTTATCGAATAATTAAGATTATAGATGTGAAACGGAGGACGCAATTACAATAGAAGAAATCCATAGAGATGATCAGTCAGAAGAAAAGAAACTCAGTAGAAAACGCCGTAGAAACGAGAGTGAGTGGAAAAATAATATAAACAAAAAAAGAAGGATTCTGGAAAAAGCTACACAAACAAACGTACAAAAAAAGTATATCCAGCAAAAACCATGGGACCTGTATGTTCTTGTAAAAAAAAATGCAAGAAAAGTTCTCTGAACAGCAGAGGAAAACTATATTTGAAACTTTTTATAAAATGGCTGATCACGAAATACAATGGCAATTTATTAATCGACACACAATAGCAAAACCAATAAAGAAAATGACTATAGACAGAAAACAAAACAGGGCCCAAACTATCAATTAAAGTTTTCCATTAGACGAGTCAGAAATTACTGTTTGCAAGGTTAATTTTTTAAATACTTTAAAAATATCAGAACAGTAAAGTAAAAATAATGAAGGTATGATTAATCAGAGAGGGAGTCACGCGAACATGCCTCAAAAGATGAGTAAAGCATAATTGACCACGTTAATTTGTTTTCAGCAATAGAGTCTCACTGCGTCAGAAAATGGTCAAAACGGAAATATTTGTCAGAGCAACTTAATATATGTATTTCAAAAATGTACCGATTATATAAACTGTGGTTTCCAAACCAACATTTTCCAGAAGATCGGAAAGCTACAAAGCGATAGTATGAGTCTGTGTTCAATACAGAATTCAATTACTCTTTCTTTCGGCCAAAAAAATAATCAGTGCACAATACCCTTTATGACCAAGCAGACGAAGAAAAAAACTATCACTAGAGGACGCATGCAGATAGCAAACAAAAAGGAGACTGTTCGTAACATAAAAAACGAAGAAAAATTGAGCACAGATGAAAAAACCACTACTATTGCGGCGTTTGATCTGGAAAAAGTTTTGAGTGTGCCACAGTCCGAAGTGGGCATTTTTATTATAAACGAAAATATGCAGTTTATAACTTTACTGTGTTTGATTTAATGCACAAAGCCGGACATTGTTTTGTGTGGCATATGTCTATTGGAAAGAGAACCTCTCTTTTACCGAAATTGGTAGTTGTTTATTAAAATTCATCAAGAGAGAACAACTGAGAGGAATCGAAAATTTTTCATTTTATTCTGATGGTTGCGCCGGCCAAAACAAAAATCGGTTTATATTCGCCCTATACCTGTATATCATACAAGTGTATGGAGTGAAAACTATAACGCACCGATTTTTTGAGACCGGGCATAGCCAAAATGAAGGTGATAATATGCATTCATGCATAGAGAGGGCTATGAAAAATAAAATACTGTATACTCCAGAGCAAGTTTATGGTGTAATTTCAAACACTAAAATCTCGCATCCAGAATATAAGATCAATGAAATGGAGCAGGTGGATTTCTACGATATAAGAGATCTTATTAATGGAAAGAATCGGTTAAAACACACCGAAGGACGAAAAATTAAGTGGTCGAAATTGATGGAGGTGAGAGTTTCTCATTTGAAACCAACAATTTTACAGTATAAGTACGAACTCGAAAATGAGCCCTTTGAGTTGAATACAAAATGGACCAAACCGAAAAGAGGGCGAAAATCCCTCGCCGACGAGGTACAAACCCTTAAAAATATTTACAGCCATCCGTTACCCGTCACCAAGGCCCTGCTTGATGACCTGAAGTCTCTGTATGATAGTGAGGCCATCCCAAAATATTATCACAGTTTTATAATAATTTAAATTGTGCCAACATCATACCTGAGGAATAAGAAGATTTAGATTAAAATTGGGTTACCTACTTGTAACATTTTTAAATTTTGTTTTTAAATATGTAATATATATACTGTAATATAATACTATAATAATAAATACTTAATGGATATTTTTTTGCATTTTATTTCCCATCGATAACTTATTTTGGTTTTTGTTGGATGTATTAATAACTAAAACTGTTATCTATTTACTGTTTTAATAAAACAAAATAAATTCAATTCAAACTTAAAAGATTATAATTTGTAGCACTGTAACTTGTACCTACCTTGTACCGTTATATTAATGTCATTCGCCTTAACCACTTCCAAACTCGCTAGATTAAATTATAAACTGACAATTTAGGTACAATTTACAGTGTTCCAAATTATTACCGTATAAAATTAATAGGTACATCCAAAAAATCCAAAATAAGTAATGACAATTATTATGTTAGTAATAAAAACCTTTCTTTATACATATTTATACAATATTTCATTCTGAAACTAGCGGCCGCCCGCAACTTCGTCCGTATGGGCGGATAAAAAATATGTTTTTATAGTTTGACTAACATCTATCTATCAGCTGTGAAAACCGCATTAAAATCCGTTCAGTAGTTTCAGAGATGTGCTGGAACAAACAGAGCAGACAGACACGAAACAAAAAGCGCATTTTTCTCTTATATTACCTTTATTTTGTCGTTCCCTATCATTTTAGTCCATTATCCTTAGTGTACAGACAAACCTGGTTCCACTAATTTATTATAGTAATAGATAAAAGATTATGACGGTATTAAATTAAATCTTAACTCCTAAAACGATAATCAAAAGAACATGTAATGTATGTTTACCGTAATATTGAGGTCAGTTACATCATCGAATACAATTGCAATGACATTATACGAACAGAAAGTACATGTATATTTACCATGGAACAGTATCGTAATGCACGATAGCTATAGCCACATCATTTTGTGATTTCCGTTGAACACTATCTTAAAGTTAGTTAGCGGTAACATCCTCCGTAATTTATTTCAGTAATGGACATTTTTATGATTTTCTTATTTATAAAGAAAACTTTTTAGAAAAATTTAGTATAATTGTAGTGCCAAAATTTTATTTCCTATTTTTGGTAAAAGAATGTTCTTTCTAGGTTTGATAGTTCTTATGATATTCAGTTTTTATTTGCTCCTGTAAAATTGACATTTTTCTATTACGATTTTGTTCGTCGGGGACGGCGAAGTGTACATATGAATTTATAATTTGTGGTCTTGTGTCCTAAGCATAGACTCAGAATATACAGTAATACCCCGGACTTACGCGATAGGTGGAACCAAGCGAAAGCCGTGTAAGTCGAATTCGCATAAGTCTGGGTTCAATTTTGCATATAAATATGTATAAAGTTTGTGAAATCGGGACCAGTCTAAAGAAAACAATAATTTAGAAGAATCATATTTAATAAAATGTTAGGTAATAAAAACAATTTACATTACTATAAATACAACAACATAAACCGAAGTTATTTTGATGTCGAAGGCTTCATATATTCTAACAATGTCACCTGACGAGTTAAGTTTTTCTTCTCAGTTAAATTTCCTCGTAGCATGCCATTAAGTTATTTATTTCCCGTTTTGTAGTAGAAACGCGCTCTTCATTTGTATCTATTTTTTCAAAAAATTGTAACCCCTTTTCAATTGTACTGAGGCCTTCTGTTAAGTTTGAAATCATTTGATTTTCCGATTCAACTGGTTCTAACGAATCAGGTTGTTCAATGTCTTCATCATGCTCACGCAATGTCCATAACCTCGTCAATTGTTAGCTCTTGATTGAGTGAATCCAGCAATTCTTGAACGTCATCATTATCCACATCTAAATTTAATTGTTTAGCAAAATCGACCACTTCTTCAATTATACCATAAATTTGCTTTTACAAAAATTTACTTCGCAAATGAGCGGTTGCATCATCGGTTTGTATAAAAGGCACTTGTTTTGGCTCGCCGCTCACTTAGCGGTTAGCCACCGTAGAGTCTATATCACCTGAGGATGCCTCGTGTAGAGGCGAAACACGTGTCGTATTGTCGTCAGTGGTGTGTCTTGCCTAGTGTAGTGGTGTTGGAAGTAGCGGTGCTGGGATTAGTGGAGACGGGGATAGTGCACGCAATTGAGGGAGGGCGGGAGGTGCTTCTTCATACTAGGTAAGACACATCATTTTATTTTATAACGCGGATATTTGCGAAGTAAATTTTTGTAAAAGCTTTTGTATAATGGATTTCCGCAAAGTAACGCCTGATTCTATTAATTATACCATAAATTTGTTCAGGATTTGAGGCTGATTCTTTTTGGGTTACTGTGGTTAAAAAAATGGACACAGCTTATGCTTGATGCTTACGAATGATGCTTGAATTCAAAGATTGAGAGCCTTCCACAGCTTCCGTATTTTTTTTTTTACTTTTTATAACCGTTTGGACTGTTGATTCCGGTCGGTCAAATTTCTGTGTCAATTCACAAATTTTTATTTTCGATTCAGTCTTTGATAATATTTAGTTTACACTCCAAAGACAGTGTTTTTCGTGTTTTCTTGTTAGGTACAAATAACTAGATAGGTACTAGACTTGTTAGGTACTAATACTAGGACCTCTATTATTCATAATATACATAAACGATCGTTCCAATATAACTACATACAAATGTGTGCTATATGCTGATGACATTACCATTAATATTGAAAATAATAATAAAGCTTTTGACTACGAATATGAAATAAATAGTACTCTAGAAAAATAATAGATTGGTTAAGGCATAATAACTTACAAATTAACATCGGAAAAACTAAAATGATAAGATTTCAGACATATAGTAGCAAACAAGCACCACTTAAAATCGAATATGGGAAAAACGTCATCGAAGAAGTTGACCATACTAACTTTTTAAGTATAACAATAGACAAGTTCTGTAATTGAAAGACACATAATATTGATAACCTATGTAGAAAGTTAGATAAATTTGTCTTTGTTCTATATCCTTTAAGACGAGTGGCTAACATAGAGGCCGCACTTTCTGCCTATCATGAATATGTTTCTTCGATCCTACGTTACGGCTTAATCATTTGGGGTAATTCTGTCGATTTAATTAAAGCTTTTCGCTGGCAGAAAAAATGTGTAAGGTCTTTGTGTGGAGCACACCAATTAGATAGTTGCATTCCCCTTTTTCGCAAACATAAAATATTGCCACTTCCTGCATTATATATTTACGAAATTTGTGTCTTTGTTCACAAAAATAGTAATTTATTTGAAAAACAGAACGACGTTATAATTAAGACTAATAGAAACATACATAAATTGTGTGTACCAAAGCAAAGAATACAACTTTACTCAAAAAATGTATATTGTATGGCAATACATGTTTATAAAAAATTGCCTGTTTGTTTCAAAAAAAATGATTATAGGAATCTTTAAAAGTAGATTATATCAATTTCTTTTAATTAACCCTTTACCGCATGGAATTTTTAAATCAACTTAAAAAAAAAAAATTTAGTTCTATACCTTATACCTGTTGATATAAAAATATTTAAAAAAAAATCGAGGTATTATTCATTACAAAAAAAATATCCAAAGTTTTGGTTCCAAATTTGGAACGATATGCATTCAAGCTTATAATTGTACGTGTTCCATATTTGGAACATCATGCAGTGTGTTCTACTTTTGGATAAGCATGTTTTTTTTAAGGTCATAATTTCAAATTTATGTCTAAATAAAAACATATTTTAAGAAATTAAATACTTATGTGACGTCGTATCAATATAATTGCAAATTTATTTTATTAGAAAAATGTCAAAAATATGATTACTAAAAATTGTGAAGTTTTTATATAGGTATTATTATACATATAGATTTTATAATTAAATTATTTATATTTAATCAATTTTTTAAATTAAGTTACTTCAATTAATTAAAACTACATAAAAATATATTTACTTAATATTTTTATTTTCATACATTTAAGAAATTAGTTTATTAAAAATAATACAAAAAAACCTATGCGAAAGCAAACATTTATGAATTTTAATTTATTTATTCAATCATGCGACATGTGAAATTTTTTAAAACAGTTGCGGTCCTTATTCAAGCATAAATAACATTTGCACTTAGTACACATTACTTGGGTTTTTTGACCACAGCCGACCATCTTACACCTTTGTCGGTCAGTGTTCCACTCCGGCCAGTGATTAAAGCCATCTTCGGCTACTTCAACAGGAGGCAATTCAATGCGGCGTCGTTTTTTGTCTTTTTTAATATTTTCTATATTTGCATTTTGCGGTCGTCCTCTGCGAGTTGGTGTAAAAACTCTGGCATCTTCTTGCATCAGAATTTCTGCCACCATTAATTTAAAATCCAGCAAGGGTATGTACATGTCTTCACCTTTTTGTTTGGTTCTACGTCTCCACAATAACCAACTATTTACACAGACTAGGTCTATAAAATGGAAGAACAATCTGTGATACCACTTTTTGCTTCGAATTTTAATCCTATAAAAACCTAGCATAGAATCTAATAAGTCTACGCCGCCCATATATTTATTATAAATTGTAATAGCCTTTGGGCAAGGGATATCATAATTTCATTTGGGAGATCTTGGCATCCTAAAAACGCAATATGTGACTCGTCATACGCCATACTTTCATCAGACCATACACATTTAACCTTCTTTCTCTTATTTCCTGTGCGCTGTTTTGACGTAGAAGGCTTGCTTGAGATATCTTCTTCTTCCGTTTCATAAGGAATATATTCGTCGCAATCATTATCAAGAGCGTCGTCATCTAAATAAATTTCTTCAAATTCACCTACATTTCCACGATCATCATCTGAAGCGATTTCATCGTCACTGCTCTCTGGAATGAAAATCTCAGGACCTGGGTTTCTATAAGTTTCATCATCCGATGCCTTCTCATCTTCACTACTCTCTGGGATGGAAAATGCAGGACCTGTGAAAAAATATTATACATTCATTTCAGAAAAAAAATCATCCCCACATTAAGTACGTGTAGGGGAGGTACCCCAGAAAAAAACATTTTTCATAATTTTATTTTAGCACTTTGTCGGCGTAGTAAATACACATATCCATGCAAAGTTTCATCTTTCTAGCGCTAACAGTTTGGACGGTAGAGCGAAGACGGACAGACGGACGGACGGACATGACGAAACTATAAGGGTTCCTTGACGTATACTACGGAACCCTAAAAAGACTGGTCAATTCGATGGGACTGGCTGGATTTAGCCCTCGCCATCCAGGTTTGAGTTCTAGGTTAAGATATAGTTAGCAACCCGTCCCGGACGCGCCCGGGGATGTATTCTATACCTAAACTTTCCTCAAGAATCCCTCTATCTATTGTGACCACCGCATGAAAATCCGTGCAGTAGTTTTCGTAAACAGACAGACAGATAGACGTGGCCGACGGCTTTGTTTCATAATATTTAGTGAAGTGATGATGAGTTCATATATAAATAATCAAAACTAGGACGAGTGTAATTACACTGCATAATGTTCCAAATATGACCAAGGGGGTTTAACGAACACATTGCATGAAGTTCCAAATTTGGCCAGTTAAAAAGCGCCTGGCTGCATTTTGTTCCGAATTTGGAACAAACTTTGACCGATTAATTAAACAAGATACTATAAAATATACTTACGTTTTTTACCATAAAAGCGCTGAGGATCCATTTTTCTGCAACACTCACACAGTTTTTTAATTTTATTGCAAGAACAACAACACTTATCGCTGTATGAAGCTGAGAAACGTCGGGCTCCTACAAAATGGCGGCCTCAACTGTTTTGTCCAGAGATAATAACGTTTCAAAAGACTAGAATGGAGGTTGTTTATAGTAGCTTAGTTAAAGCACACCTTACTTTTGTTTGTTGATGCAGAACGGAATAGATAGATGGCGTTGATAACATTTTACAAGGAAAAAATTAAAGCGTTCCAAATTTGGCACAGTATGCGGTAAAGGGATAAATGCTATTACTCTATAAATGACTTCTTAAATGATAAATTTGACGTGAATTGTAATTATTGAAATTAATCTTGACTTAATTAATTGACATGCTTTGACTAAAAAATATTATGAATTAATTGATTGACATTTTTGTTTCCTTAAGTATAGCTGTAAGTATATTTATATTCTATAATAAATAATATCTAGGTTTTCTATTAAATTGGAACATAATCTGCCAGAAAATATTTGTACGCAGGAAACTGCAGAATATTTAGGATCTGAATTATTCTGTAACAACTTAAATGTACCATTTTCTAATAAAAAAATTATCTTATCTTATCTCATTTTTTGATCTTTTGTATGACGTAATTAAAAATAAATCAATAATTTGCACTACATACGTACATAATTGCACGGAACACGTCCGAGCTTGTCGTAATGAATCGGTAAACAGTGTAGAAGTTTAAAAGTTGTGTCTATTCACCTCATTTTACGGTATTACTTATTGACTGGCGGTTGGCAGTAATTGTAAGGTTGCCATAAAAAAAAATCTCTTGTTTCTTGTTTGTCTTTGTGGCTCAATCTCAAAATGAAAAGTTGAAATACAAGATTTATCTAAATGTAAATTGTAATAATATATAAGAATTGTTAAAATGAAGCTTATAACTCATAATATGCTTACCTCAAAGTGTTTAAAAGGAGTCGTTACTGGATATCCACTTGCTATTAATGCAACAGATGTGAAAATATCAGAAGTTGACTTTAACCCAGAGTTTATCTCTCGAATCATTCCCAAATTAGATTGGGAAGTTTTGTGGAAGGCTGCAGAAAGTATCGGACATAGTGAAGGACTGCCGCAAACAATAGATCCTAAGTTTGAAGATAACGAGGAGTTTTTACGAAAAGCTCACAAAGTATTGTTAGAAGTTGAAGTAGAAGAAGGTTATCTCACATGTCCTGAGTCTGGAAGACAATTTCCAATTTCAAAAGGCATTCCTAATATGTTATTAACAGAAGCTGAAGTACAATAAACAATCAATTTTTTTTATCATTTGCAGATCTTGAAATTTGATACCTTGTGTAATAATCAGGAACTACTGCTAAAATTTGTATAAATATTGAAGATGTGTGTGATAATAATTTAGCTACACAGCTTTTCTATTAGGTACCGCCTTGTTATACTAATCTACTGTATTAAAAATTACCAATAGGTTGAGAATTATGAATTGTGTGTTGATTTATATTTGAATAATCCAGTAATGTAAATAACTGCCTCTGATAGAGACTGCCTCTTGTGTGGCCTCTGATAGAGGACAGCATAACCTGGCATATTATAATATACCAACTGTAAAACATATAGGTAATCGTTGATTCACCTGCCAACCATGGTGATCATAGTAAATCTCTGTTCTGTGAAAAATAAGGCAAATTGTGCCAATAGAAGTGTCCTGGCAGGGGAATCTTACAGGCTGATGAAGAAGATAACAGTATCAATACATGATATTGCATTGAGAACCTCCTAACTAGAATTTAGATTTGAATTATAATAAAGAAATAGTGTTAGGGGATATTATTGTCAGAATAACTGTGTGTTATCACATTTGCAATAAGTAAAAGATATAAATACCAAAGGTTCAAGCCAAAAGCAACCTTTTCATTGACTAGTTTGTTGACCACCTTATTCAGGACTACCCAAAAATTAAGGAATGTCTTACGAGATTACTTGAATGGCAGGTTTATTGTGACCATTGTTGGCATTTTTTCATATTCATTCTTGATTAAATTGGTTTATGATATTCCCATTGATACTTTTTGTCTTTTCATGAAACGTTACCTCTGCATTATAATTTTCTCCTGTATTGTGGGGGCAATTTATATACATTAATTTCACAAGGACAATCATCCAGACCAGGGACAATTATTTGAAGGTCATACAAATAGTAGTTTCATGCGGGACATTGCCCTTAGCACTGCAACTCATTTTTGTAAAACTAGTATTTAACTATTTGTATGAAAACAACTTATTTCCTATTTATCTTGTTCACTTTCTACTACTGTGCATTTCAAGCAAATATATCAAAGCAACTGCTATTGTGGTTTTCAAATTTGATAAGTTTTATCGAATTTGCCAGTGCCACACATGCCAAAGTAAAAAATGTGTTACCTTGTTTCGATATAATTGTAAATGGTGCAGGTTATAATTGTCTATCTGACAAACTCCTCTTGCTAGTGCTATCATTTATATCCCACAATAGACTGTTGTCATAATTATATGGAACCTATGTTTATTGCATTTTGGTTGGTGATTAAGGTCTGAAAATTTCACGAAAACCTTTTATTCTGGATTCATTCATTCCATTAAAAATTTTATAATATTGTTACCCTATTGTATATTCTTTTTTTTATTATTCTTTTAAAAAACGTTACCCCCACTAGGATTTTCTCCTGTATTGTGAAGGCAGTTTACAAACACAAATTGCACAAGGACAAACATCCAGACCCGGAACAATTATTTGTAGGCCATACAAATACTTGTTCTGTGCGGGATTCAAACCCGCGCCCCCCAGCGCAAGCAACTCATTGCTAAGCCACTGCGCCAAGGAGCCGTCAGTCGTCATATTGATGATGATGCATGCCTGTTGCACTCTCTGATAACCTCTCATCTGGAAGACTATCAGGTTTTTGTAGGCTCTTCTGACTACTTCTTATCCAGAGTAAGGTGTCAGTCATCTACCCATTGCATGTGTGCTTGGTAAGCTGCTGCTGTTTTTATTTTAATTGGGTAGATCAAAATGGGATGTAGTTTTATTTTGCATTCTATTAACACAAGGTCGCTGGAGGAGCCCATTGCTAAAACTGTTACCTACATTGAGTTATACCTAGTCAGGTCATAAATTCTGTCACATGTTTAATATAAAATAATTGAAACAAGTTTATTCATTATGTAACCATTTATATACTTACCAAAATGAACTTAACAAAACATAGATTCTTATGACACTAAAGTTTATTCAAAATGACCTCAGTGATTTTGAATACAGGCCTTCAATCTGCGCGGCCAGTCGTTTATCGCAGCACGAACGAGGGCCATGGCAATATCGGCGGCTGCCTTAATCAAGGATGTCTTGAGTGACTCCAAATTGGAATGAGGCTTTGAGCACGCCTTTTCCTCCAAGTGTTGCCATATCTTGTAATCTAACGGATTCAAATCTGGACTGGAGGAGGGCCAGTCTTCGTGCCGGCTGAAGTCGATTTCACGCGCCGCCAGCCAGTCTTGTGTGCTCTTCGCTCTATGAGCTGGCGCCGAATCTTGTTGGAATACCCAGTGCTTGTTATTGATCATGGTATGAGAAACAGGTGCCACAAGGTTCGTCAGGACTGTATTTTGATACACAACTGCATTCGTTTTTACACCTTTCTCACAAAAATGTACCTCTGTTAAGCCCCAATAAGAAACTCCCAACCATACCATGAGCGAGGATGGAAAATGACCTCACTGGACAGTCTTCGTGCCGGCTGAAGTCGATTTCACGCGCCGCCAGCCAGTCTTGTGTGCTCTTCGCTCTATGAGCTGGCGCCGAATCTTGTTGGAATACCCAGTGCTTGTTATTGATCATGGTATGAGAAACAGGTGCCACAAGGTTCGTCAGGACTGTATTTTGATACACAACTGCATTCGTTTTTACACCTTTCTCACAAAAATGTACCTCTGTTAAGCCCCAATAAGAAACTCCCAACCATACCATGAGCGAGGATGGAAAATGACCTCACTGGACACGCGGAATACGGCTCACTTCTTCACTACTGTGTGCGTACACCTTATCATTTTGTTTGTTGTAGCTCTCTTCTACGGTAAAATTTTTTTCATCCGAAAAAAGAATTTCCCGATATTTTTTTCCCACGTACCGCTTCAACAAAGCGCGGCATCTCTTCAGTCTCAGGTCCATTAGACGAGCATTCAAACGATGTCCTGTTTTTCTTCGATATGCCCGAAGCCCTAAGTCTTCATTTAACACCCTTTTCACCGTGGTTCTGCTTAACCCTATCTGAAGGGCCAACATTTTCTGCTTACGTTTGGGATTTCTTTGAATTCGCGCCTTCACAACTTTTATCACTGCTGGAGTCCTAACAGACCGAGGGCGACCACTTCTTGAAAATAAATATAAGAATTTAATATAAAATATCTTAATTTAATCTAAACAAATCTTCAATTTACGCAATATTTAGTTTGTATGGATTGCACTACAGTTCAGTTGAACATAGTCAATGTTCGGAATGGCTTCTCTAGTACGTAGTACATACCTAGTCAGGTCATAAGTATTGTCACACAGTAAAAACTTTTCTTCTAGAATGCTGGCCACAAATATGGAATATTCACGTGGTAGAGCCTTGCTGCAGCTATATTATGGTTGTAGCACGAATGGGTCGACTCGACCGGGGAAGGACCACGTTCTCACAGAAAACCAGCGTCAAATAGCAGCTTAACGCTGCTATGTTTCGTATGGTGAGTGTAGAGGACCGGAGACCCTTTTTACTGGCAAAGAGGCATTCCATCTTAGTCCTCACGGGTGACAACGCATCTGCATCTTGAGTCTTTATTGAGGATAGATGTAGATGTCTATGGGTCACAGTAACCACTTACCATCAGGTGGACTGTGTGCTCGTTTGTCACCCGATCCTATAAAAAAAAAAGTTTATTGAATTCGAATTTCGAATTGTTCTTGAAAATAAAACTGTATACTTTTTAGAATTTTACTCATTTTTAAATATGGAGTGGGCGCTTAAAGAAGACCGTGTTGCAGTTATTGCGTTGCATCGTTGCGGTTACGCGCCAATTCAAATTTTTGACATACTGAAATATTTGAATATAACCAAAAGATTCGTTTATCGTACCATCAAACGATACAATGAAGACTCTAGTGTAGATGACAGGTCAAGAAGTGGTCGCCCTCGGTCTGTTAGGACTCCAGCAGTGATACGAAAAGCTGTGAAGGCGCGAATTCAAAGAAATCCCAAACGTAAGCAGAAACTGTTGGCTCTTCAGATGGGGTTAAGCAGAACCACGGTGAAAAGGGTGTTAAATGAAGACTTAGGGCTTCGGGCATATCGAAGAAAAACAGGACATCGTTTGAATGCTCGTCTAATGGACCTGAGCCTGAAGAGATGCCGCGCTTTGTTGAAGCGGTACGCGGGAAAAAATATCGGGAAATTCTTTTTTCGGATGAAAAATTTTTTACCGTAGAAGAGACCTACAACAAACAAAATGATAAGGTGTACGCACACAGTAGTGAAGAAGTGAGCAACCGTGTTCCGCGTGTCCAACGAGGTCATTTTCCATCCTCGCTCATGGTATGGTTGGAAGTTTCTTATTGGGGCTTAACAAAGGTACATTTTTGTGAGAAAGGTGTAAAAACGAATGCAGTTGTGTATCAAAATACAGTCCTGACGAACCTTGTGGAACCTGTTTCTCATACCATGATCAATAACAGGCACTGGGTATTCCAACAAGATTCGGCGCCAGCTCATAGAGCGAAGAGCACACAAGACTGGCTGGCGGCGCGTGAAATCGACTTCATCCGGCACGAAGACTGGCCCTCCTCCAGTCCAGATTTGAATCCGTTAGATTACAAGATATGGCAACACTTGGAGGAAAAGGCGTGCTCAAAGCCTCATCGCAATTTGGAGTCACTCAAGACTTCCTTAATTAAGGCAGCCGCCGATATTGACATGGGCCTCGTTCGTGCTGCGATAGACGACTGGCCGCGCAGATTGAAGGACTGTATTCAAAATCACGGAGGTCATTTTGAATAAACTTTAGTGTCATAAGAATCTATGTTTTGTTAAGTTCATTTTGGTATATAAATGAATGGAATGAAAGTGAACGCAAGTAAGAGGAAAGTTATGGTTTTTGAAAGAGAAGAAAGTAAAACGATATGTGAAATAAGAATAGAAGGGGAGTTGGTAGAGCAAGTAGATGAGTTTGTATATTTGGGATGTGTCTTTAGCAGGGATGGTAGATATGATAAGGATATAGAACGACGAGTGAATGCAGGAAATAGAGTGAATGGGGCTCTGCACTCTATTGTGAAAAGTCAGAATGTGTCCAAAAAGGCACGTGTGGCAATTCACAATGCTGTATTAGTACCTACTTTAATGTATGGTAGTGAAAGTTGGGTGTGGCAGAAGAAGCATGAGGGTAGAATAAATGCTGTAGAAATGCGGTTATTAAGGAGTATGTTAGGGATGAAGCTGAATGACAGAGTGAGTAATTGTTTAATGAGAGAAGAGTGTGGTTTGCAAGATGATGTTGTGACCAGGATTAAGAAAGGAATGCTTCGGTGGTTTGGCCATGTAGAAAGAATGAATGAGGAAAGAGTGACAAAGCAAATTTATGTTGCAGAGGTGAACGGCATAGTCGGGAAGGGTCGCCCTAGGCGAAAGTTTATCGACCAAATTGGCGATATATTAAAAATGGGCCAAATCAAGAGTACCTTTAACCGACGAGCGTGTATGCGTAGGTATATGGATGTGGAGGAAGCGAGAGAGGTGTGTCAGGATCGTACCAAATGGAAGTCCATAATCTCTGCCTACCCCTCTGGGTGACAGGCGTGAGTGTTTATTATTATTATTATTATAATGAATAAACTTGTTTCAATTATTTTATATTAAACATGTGACAGAATTTATAACCTGACTAGGTATGTGTAGAAAACAATGGACATAATTTCTAAGAAAATTTTATAAATGTAAGAAAAACATTATTTTTTATAAACTAATGTTTTTCTTACATTTATAAAATTTTTTATAAACCTATTTTCTTAAAATCAGAGACCTATGTTCAGTAGTGGACTTTTTAGAGGATGTAGGTATATAAAATAAGTAAATAAACGCGATAAAATCCGTAATACCAGTTTTATTTTATGAAAGAGGCTCGGCAATATTACCGGCATCCGCTACTTATTCCAAATCCTTTGTTTTGCTTGAAACTGACGAGAGCGAAGTCGAATGCTTGATTATGTCTTTGGATAACAACCGAACAGCTGGTTGGGATGGTATTTCTTCAGAATTCTTAAAGAAGCACAAAAATGTTGTTATTTCACCTCTTACATATATTTGTAATTTGAGTCTCCAGACAGGTATTTTCCCTGATTTGTTTAAAAAGGCAATAATTCACCCTATTTTTAAATCCGGCGATCGAAATCGTATCGAAAACTACAGACCTATATCAGTCTTGCCTACGATGTCGAAGATCCTCGAGAAAATAATTAACACAAGGCTTGTTAATTATTTAGAGACTAATAAAATGCTCTCTAAAAATCAATTTGGTTTACGAAAAAAATTGTGTACATCTGATGCTGTCCACAGCCTTATTGATTTTGTAGTCAGGAATCTAGACATACGTCAAAAATGTATTGCCTTGTTTCTTGACCTTACAAAGGCGTTTGATACTGTTTCGATACCTATCCTAATTTCAAAGCTTCAATCTTTAGGAGTAAGAGGAATTCAGTTATCTTTACTCCAAAGTTATTTAAGTAATAGAACTCAATGTGTTAGGATTGGTCCCTATAGCAGTTCTGACCTGCAAATTACATACGGTGAACCGCAGGGAAGTATTCTCGGCCCAAGTCTGTTTTTAGTATATACTAGCTGTTCCCCGCGACTTCGTTCGCGTGTTAGGGTTTTTATGTTTCTGCGCGGAACCCTGATTCTTTTTCTAAAATAAAAGTAGCCTAAGTTACTCCTTATAAAATCAGCTATCTGCCAGTGAAAGTCCCGTCAAAATCGGTCCAGCCGTTTCGGAGATTACCCGGAACAAACAGACAGACAGACAAAAATTTTAAAAATTGTATTTTAGTTATATGTATCGTATTTACTTTCATATGCATTTAGTAAAAAACTGTAATTTTGACATTACAAACAGACACTTCAATTTTATTTATTTGTATAGATAAATGACTTGTGTAACATCAATCTTTTAAACGGGATGATCTTTTCCTACGCAGATGACACTGCACATGTGTTTCATTCGAACACTTGGACTGAAACCTATTCCCTTGCTCAAAATGGGTTTGACATTGTAAAGAAATGGTTAAACGCGCATTTACTCACGTTGAACATAGATAAAACAAAATTAATAGACTTTTCTATTCGAAACACAAAAAATTCAACAACAAACTCATTACAAATCGCTGTTAAGCTTCCCCTCGATATAAGAAATAGTACAGCCAATAATGACCTACACTATATAAAAAAAGTGACATCTATAAAATATTTTGGAATTATAATTGATAATAACCTCACATTTAAAGCTTACATTGAACACCTGTCAAACAGAGTCCGTAAACTTATCTACATTTTTAAACAATTACGTCAATCTGCAGATTCGGAAATCATGATGATGGTTTATATGGCATTGTGTCAATCCATTTTATCTTATTGCATATCCACGTGGGGTGGTGCGGCTAAAAGTAATTTTATACAACTTGAACGGGCACAGTGAGCTGTTTTAAAAGTATGTTGTTTTAAACCGCGTATGTTTCCTACAGACCAACTTCACGACTATTGCCAAGTACTAACAGTTAGACAATTATTCATTTTAACCACCGCTCTCAAACAACATGCCTCAACCAAATATATCCCTCAATGGACACGACGTAACCAACTAGTTGCAAAGTCTACTCAAGTTAAAACTGCATTTAGTCATAGATTCTTCATATTCCTTGGCCCCTATTTATATAATAAATTGCATAAAACCTTATCCCTTTTTTCTCGAAATCAATATGAGTGCAAAAACACTATTCTCAAGTGGCTCCTTAAGCAAACCTATACAAAAACAGAAAGTCTTTTAGAGGTTGTCGTGTAGTATACACATTCACCTACATACATACATACACACACACTCTCTCTCTCTCTCTCTCTCACACACACACACACACACACACACTTTTCTAAGTTTTCCTAACCATAACCAATTATTTCAATTAAGTATGTACAAATAAAGAAATAGAGTTAAACTTTATGTGTTAATGTTTTAGATATAATAGCATTCCCCGTAGAGGTGGAGACCTGGTGACCTGTAATACGGATATCTTACCCACCATAGGCACCAGCGATCCACGGGCAAAGTTGTTTTGTACTACTTATATGCTACTTTTAACTCTAAATGTAACTTTGTTTGTGGTGAGAAATAAACGTTATTATTATTATTATTATTATTTAAATGTGTACTTAGGTATAAATGAGTCAATATTGTGGGTCAACTAAAGTCAAATCATGGCGCGAAGCCTTGGCTAAAGGATCGACTACCACCATTGCTTTAAATACATCGTTATTTACCTTAGTGTTTGGTCTTTCTCGTCGTTCATTCTTTAAGTTTCACAAAAACGCAGTTCGTTCATTTGTTGCCGTCTCTTCATTCGAAAATTGCTTTAATTCTAAATGATAAATATTTTGTGTAGAAAAAGGTTTTATCGTGAATCCTGAACCACTTTATCAAGTTTTCAATTAACCAAAAAAATTTTACCTCTTCAAGTTCGGGTAATGTATATGTTTACGCCCGAACGCTGATTTCGGGATTGACGTCAGAGGGCGCTCGGCTCGGCGCCATACCGGTTTTGACGTTCGGTCGAGCGATGTGTCGAGGGCGCGCGAGCGCACGAGTCGTCTGCCAGCTATGCTAACGTCAGCACGCTCTCAATTTTTGTGCGGGAAACGCGGAATAGTTTATGCTTCTAGTAAATATACTGTCTAGAACTTGTAACGCGCATTCCTTGTTGGATAGCCTTTCCCGGGACTTATTGGGTCCGACTCAGAATATGTATAAGTGCATTCGACAATATTAGCTAGTGCGGCCTTTGATATTTTAGAAATAACTGTTGCCACGCGAAACGGTAGTGACCTTTGATCCGGACACTCCGTGTTCGTTTTGTGTGTTAAGCTTTATAACAAACGAGAGTTAGTGGCTTCTGTAAGTTAGTTAATCGTACGATAGAGTTAATAGACTGTCATCGTGACGAACGAAGAAAGTGACTGTGGACGGCGCCGCGGAAGATTACCTCAATTTGGAGCGGTGCTGACGTCCGGGCTGCTGCCGACGGCAAAGGTCTAATAAGGTCAATCACCACCAGTCACACCCAGATACACATCACAGCACCTTATTTCCCTTGCACCACACAACCACATGCGACTTGACCGAATCCTGAGGGACCAGTCGCCTTGGATATAGGTAAGTAAGCTCCGTTTAATATTCTCCCTGTTGAATGGCAGTAGTATAGAATGCTCCCCCTTATTGTTTATTGTAATTAGAGGTTTTCCACTTTGGCCTTGGAGGCCCGACCTACGTCTGTTCGTTGAAACTCTGCTGAATGGGCCCCAGAGGATTTGGCCCTTGCTGAAGCAGCCGTAGGCCGTAACAGTATATCTGATAATTATTGACATGGTATGTAGCCCAAATAACCATGTTCAGTACCTAGTTGTATCATTTACTAGTTGTCGATTTTATTACAATAAAATGAAAGTTAAAATAGTAATATTATACGTACGAAATCTTTTAAATTATAAGGACGAGTTTTTGCCATTACTTCAATCAGAATAATTTATAATTATACCATTTTCGCGTTATTCATAGATGAAGTTTTAACCATTTAAATAATGAGAATGAAAAATCAAAATTCTTAAAGTAATCTATAAATACAATGATTTCTTATATTTATGCGAAGACTACACATTAAATGAAACTAATTTTTACGGATTTTATCGCGTTTAATTTAACTTAACCTTTAATTTAACCCATGTACATAGGAAAAACAAAAAGATCTATTAACACCCGCGTGAAAGAACTTATAGCTGACTTGAAGCACCGACGTTCCGGGAAGTCTCCAGTGTGTGAATATGTTCTAGATCGTCCCCGCCATTACATTAGATTTGATAGACCACAAATCCTTGCAAAAGAATACCGATTCATACCAAGGATGATTCGCGAAGCTATTGAAATTAAAAACATCCTAATTTCAATAGAGAAAATAGATGAGTGCTGCCATCTGCTTGGGATCCTATAATTAATAAAATTAAATCCAAACCCAAGCATACCACTGCAAAATACTGTAAGCTCATTGTGCGTAGATCGGACCAAAAATTAATAATAATTATTAAAAAATGTGTAACAAAGTAGTGTTGCCAGATAATTAATTTTTAACATTATTAAAAATCCGCGTAAAAGACGCTGACGTGAAACACCAAAGCTCCGGGAAGTCTGTAGTTTGTGATCATATCCTAGACGACCACCGTCATTAGGTACATCAGATTTGATACATCGCCATTACACAAATCCTCGCGAAAGAACATCGATTCCTACCAAGGTGATACGTGAGGCTATTGAAATTAAAAAAAAAACATCCTAATTTCAATAGAGAATGAGGTTGGGTACTACCACTTGCTTGGGATCTTGTAATTAATAAAAGCATACCACTGCAAGACTTCAAGACAGTGAGCATATTCTGCGTACATCTAACCAAAAGTAATGTCCACTCAAAAATAAAAATCTATGAGAATTTTTTTTTGTGTGGGAGTACATACAATAAAACAGCACATTCATAGTCAAATGTTAACCTAAACTCTCAGACAAAAAACCTTGATCCCGCGCATTGTGTCACGCTTGATGCAATTGACTAGAGGTTGAAGTTCTAGCACTACTCGTATAATATATATAGCCAATTTCAATGAAATACAAACGACTTGTGTGTAAGCTCTAGAACTCTCTTGTAGAACTTACCCACAAGACGTTTTTGTTTCACTAAATTTACATAACTGAACAGCTCGTGAGTTAGGTGCTGTACTACTTACTAGTAAAAGAATGAAATAAGAAAGTATCGTCGAATTGACGATTGAAAGTGGATGCATACGCGCGGTAGGGCGGGCGGCAGCAGCCGGTTAGAGAAAAAAAACGAGACCACATGAATGATATCTGTATCCGCTAACACAATAAGCGCGAAGACTAAAACTTCTACGTCGACTATTTAGTCAGAGTTCGGTGAGACATGTCTAACCAAAAATATTTTAATATAGTAGCAGCTTACAGATGTATTCATTTTTACTGCCAAAATTATCGATCAAAGTACAGACTAAAGCTGAGCGCACATTTGTCCGCACCGTATGCGCCGAATTTTACAGATCTCGCACATAGATAAATAAATATCTAGCAAGCTACCCTCGCACATTTACAAGGGCGGCTCTGAAAATTTCGGGAATCAAGGAAGTGACACAACATTACTATTTAAAAATGTATTTATTGCTTTTCGAAATTTTCTCCGCGAAATTTGACACATTTTTCCATACGATGGAACCAATCATTGAAGCAACCATTCCATTCGGAAGTTGGCGTCTCCAAAATGGCTGTTTTGTAGGCATCCACAGCTTCTTCAGGTGATGAAAATCTCTGTCCACGCAATTTATTCTTTATTTTAGGGAAAGTATAGAAATCATTATGGCTTAGGTCGGGGCTGTACTGTACGAGCAAGACGGTCTAATAATTCTATGTTTTCTTGCTCTAAAAACTCTTTTGTTCTGTGTGCGGTGTGAGAACTCGCATTGTCGTGATGGGGGATGATGCGGCGGTTGCAGTTCTCTTTACGGAGTTCAGAAACGACCTGTGGCAAACAAATGCTAGCATACCATTCTGCATTAACCGTTCTTTGTCCCTCAAGAGGAATAGTCTTAACATGGCCGGTTTTGGAGACAAACGTGGCCACCATTTTTTTTTGCAACACTGTGAACGAACAATTTTTGTTGGCTTTAACTCATTTTCGAACACCCAAACGTTTCGTACGCGTATATCCAGGATTCGTCACCTGATACGATGTTGTATACAGCATTTGAGGATCCTGCATGGAATCTTTCGAGAGTTCTGACGCACCAAATAACGAGAGCCTCTTTTTGCTCTTCACAGAGCGAATGCGGTATCCATCGCGAATACAACTTTTTTACACCTAATTGTTCATGCAAGATTATTTGTATTTGACTCATGCCAATGTCTAGTTTTCTGAATTTCGCGGTATGTCACATGTCGATCTTCCTTAAACTGCTTACGCACAGCATCAACGTTTTCTTGGGTGACTGCAGTTTTTGGACGACCTTGACGGGGATCATCACTGAGCTTGACACGTCCACGTTGAAATTCAGCAAACCAGCGATAAATTGTGGTTTTTGATGGGGCATCATCACCAAATGCAGAAATCATCCGGTCTACACACTGTTTTTGTGCTAAACCACTTCGAAAGTCATAATAAATCAACGCTCTTGAATTTTCTCGAGTCAATTCCATTTTCTCAACGACTAAACAAGTTTGATAAAACCTTGTGGCAAGACCGAGAATCTTTTTTTAAATAAATAAATGGTATTCGATTTTATAAAACCAAGGACTTTTTAATTAAAAAGATTTTAATATGACAGGAACAGTGGAAATATTCTATTCCCGATACTTTTAGTGCAGCCATCGTACTAATCAAACCAATAAACAAACATCTCTCTATGGAAAACAAATTACCACTGCATGCAAAAAAACGTTCTAGTAGCGGACTTAAAAAGCTTATTTTATGACGTATGCACAGTTAATAGACCTTTTAACTGGAAAAACTTTAATAACTAAAATAGATCATCATTATTACAGCCCTTCACAAGTCCACTGCAGAACATAGGTCTCCCCCGAGGAATGCCACAAAGCACGTTCCTGAGCCACTTGCATGTTTTACCAGGTCGTCACTCCATCTAGTGGGGGGAAGCCCTACACTTCGTCCGCCGGTACGAGGCCGCCACTCGAGAACCTTTTTTCTCCATCGGTTGTCGGTTCTTCGAGCTATTATATGGCCGGCCCATTGCCACTTCAGCTTACTAATCCGTTGGACTATGTCGGTCACTCTGGTTCTACTGCGGATATTCTCATTTCTAAGTTTATCACGCAATGAAAACTTCGAGCACAGCCCTCTCCATAGCTCGCTGAGCGACCTTGAGCTTTCTTATCCGGCCAGCAGAGGACCACGTCTTAGTTCCATAGGTCATCATTGGCAACACGCACTGGTTGTACAGTCTCGTTTTCAAGTTTTGAGGTATACCTGACGAGAAGATGTGCTGTAATTTCCCGAACGCTGCCTAGCCGAATTGAATCCGTCGATTGATCTATCGGTCGAAGTTGGACTTCCACATACACCAGACATAGTGGCAACTTCTCGTATTTCTGCACAAATTGCCGAAGGGTATGTATGTGGTCTATGGTGCTAAAGCCTTTTCGGATACTGGCTTGTTCAGGAGGCTGGAAATTGACGAGTCTGCATGCGAGACGATTTGTAATGACTCGAAAACTGCACGTAGACGCAGCTCAGAAGGGAAATCGGTCTGTAGTTCTTCAAAAGAACGTTGTCGCCTTTCTGGAAGAACAAGACCACCGCACTTCTGCTCCACGCTTCCGGTGTAGTGCCACCATGGAGGACAGAAGTGAAGAGCCTCTGAACGACTAAGTATTGGTTTTCCATCCGCTTTCAGAAGCTTCGCTGTAATTTCATCCGCGCCTGGGGCCTTGCCGTTTTTAAGGTGATGGTCGCTCGCTCAGACTGACGTCCGGAATAGTGTCGGATAAGCCTTGCTCTTGGATCCTTACTCACACTTGCGAATGATGATGTGTACAGCTGCCTATAGAACCTCTCAATCTCACTCAAAATCTCAGGTGTCTTGGAAACGACGCTGCCACACTCGGTCTCCAGCTTCGACAGTTGGCTCTTTCTGGCAGACAGATCTCTAGCAGACTTTGGAGCCCTGGTTCCGCTTGATCGCTTCTTCAATATGAGCAGTATTAAAGTTGCGTAAGTCCCGCCGCATGCATTTGGAGATCTATCTGTTCAGTTGCCTCTATGTTGTCCAATCTACTGAAGACTGCAGCTTCATTTCCAGTCTAACAGCCATGAGATTAAGAGTGTGATCGGAGTTTTTGTGTTCTGCGGCGGGTCTTGCAAGACTTAATTCCGACCGCATGGACGGTTTCCACGAGCTTGTCATTCATATCGTCCACTGCATTCCAATTTTCTGGGCACTAAAAACGGTTTTGTAGCTCTAGCTGAAAGGTTTCGGGATTTTGGATTAGAGCACGAGGAGGACGGAGCATTGACTTCATTAGACGTGACCTCTCCAACTTAACGTTTAGGTTCAGTGTGCCTCTCACCATTCGGTGATCGCTGCCGATTTTCACCCTCGCGTTATCACAGAACAGTTGTCGTCTGGTCGTCATAATGAAGTAAATCTCATTTTTTGTCTAACAGTCGGGGTCGGGGGTAGTTTCTCATAAAGTCCCTCTTTCTCTATGAAGTCTGCCAGCTTCTGGCCCCTTGGGTTCCGTTGACCTATTCCAAATTTCCTAACTTCAGCTCACCATTCTCTCTTGTGCCTAGTTTTGTGTTGAAGTCTCCCATTAACGCCGTATAGTGGTTTTTGTATAGCTCTAGATAAATACTCATACATTTCCTCCACCTCCTCATCGGGAGACCTCGGCCAAGGTCGGTGCGAAAACCTGTATGACCTTCAGAGAATACAGTTTGATGATTCAGAGTATAAGGTCAACCCTCGTCAACACACTCAACGTTGTTAAGGAGAGACTTGTGGACGATAAATCATTCTATTTCAATGAATGTATTACATTCCTAATTAAACAATATAATTCTTCCAAATTTAAATGATATTTCCACAATTATTTCTTATGTGGCAGCAACGCGCTGGCTACCAGCTTAATAAAAAACAGTTATGGCTTTACTTTTAATATTATTAAAAATTACGTAGACATAATATTTGTGGTTACATAGAATAATTCCGTATAAACAATGTGAATAATGCTTGTACCAGCAGTTCAGTGTCCGTGATCTCTGATAAAACATTTTCCTTCAAACAATATCAGCAGCTTGTAATGACAAAATTGCTGAAATCACGCAGATCCACTAAATTCATACTCTTAGAAAATAAAATGTAAGTGGATATAATCGGACTCAATAAAAAGGGGTAATTTAAAAAAAAAGTTTCATTTTCACATAATATTCTAAAGAATTTGAGTTCTTTGTGAGAATGTTATAATAATTTATATTTTATGTATTTCTGCTGTAAATCAAGATATCCACATTTGAAATGGTCATGTGAGAGGAAAATGTTCACTATGTTATGAGGTAATTCATCACAAGGGCACAGGATCGAAGCTGCGTGGAGTGAGGCTGGTACTGGAGCCAGGTGCTTCTCCACTCTGTGGACCAGTTTCACGACCCACATTCTGTAACACACAAAAATATTTTTTTTAAAACATCTTCAATTTCTATTTAAAAACTTACTTCTACACTAGTGTTTACCTCTATAAACTGACTGTTTACATTTCACAAGGACAAACTGAAGGAAAATCAGACTGTGCCTTCAGTTATTATAAATAATTACGTACAAATAATAAAATAAAAATAAGGAAAAACTGGCGTAAACGGAAATGGTGGATGATTACAATGCATCGAAATTGATCATGTAGGTATGTAGGTTTTTTTTAATAAAACTGAAGAAAACAAAAAAATACTATGTTTTTTATTTATGAATAAATAAATTAAAATTTTACAGGAGCGCACTCGCAATTGTCGCGAGACGCTTTGACTCGGGCACATAACCGATGCTGGACAGAGAACAGGCGAGTAACGCCGAGACACATTGAGGCGTAGCTAGTTCTAAAAATTAAATTTGAGTCGATTAGCATCAAATTTTTTCATTCAATTTCATTCTGGGTCAAAAATTAATTATAACATATGGTGGTGAAATATCTTATTGCAGTATTACTAATTTAAATAGTTATAAAATTAATAAATTTATTAAAAAAATACTATTTTGGCCGTGTAAGGAAAAGGTGAGATCTTCCGCCGGGCAAAGTGTTTAGTCAGGGGAGCGATAACGCTCTGTGTGTTATTTCGAAGCTGTTCTATATATAGCGCGTTATCTTCAGAACTTTGATAGCGCGATTAAGAGCGTAGACGGGCTGCATTTTTTCTATACAAATGTATTCCCCTATTCTCTTCCTGGATAATGCCTCTAGAGTAATCGGTTTTGTTTATAAAAATCTAGGTCAATTGAAGGCATGCCCCTGTCATTTACTTTTTTCCAAAAAATTATTACAAAAATAAATATGACTGTCCAAAAACCTAAAAAATGCCCCATCTTTACCTCCATAATCAGACTACTACCAAACAAATTTGAAAAGTTTTTAAGATAAAAACAAGTGATAAGAGCATAGATCTATTCTTCCTTTAAAATTTGATACCAAAATTAATTTAATCTGCTTAGTTTTCGAATAAAACAGGGGAATACGAAATGTCGATCGGTCATGGTTTTTGTACCACCAGACCAGAGGTGAGGGATGGTTAGACTAATAAATACTTATTAGTCTAAATAATTAGGAAAGTGACAACTGTCGAAATTTTTATCGATATCATAGTGATGTCACTCGATATCGACGTTTATGCTATACTGATTTACAGACGGCACAGAACAGTGAAATTAATAAGACAACGAAGTAACAATTCAGTGAGTTTACGTTTAGTATTATTTGAAATGAAATTTAGCGAGCTTTAGTGGAATAATACGTAACTAATGTTCGCATTCTACTGCTTGGTGAATAATTCTGTTCAGATCCTGACATGATCACCATGGGAACACATGAGAAGTATGTTGTTTCAAACAATGCCTATAAAATTTGTGAATTGCCCTTAAATTTCTTAGGATCCCAGCATCAGATCCTAACTTATACCTTCCATTATCATCTCAGCAACATGAGATGATGATTACTAGGCACAAATAGATGCGTTAGAAAGTACATGAAAAACATTATATGTGCCTATAAAATTTGAGGGTTACCCTCGATTTCCCTGGGATCCCATCATCAGATTCTGACTGTGTGACAATGGGACCACCTTAAGAGTGTAAGTTTTCGAATAAAAAAAAGAGTTATGAAAATCGGTCCACAATTGGCGGAGAAACCGGTGAACATACTTACATAAAAAATGCATACAGTCGAACATAATATAATCCTCTCCTTTTTTGGAAGTCGGTTAAAAATTATAAAACAAGTAAAAGCTCTATCACCGATGGCAACCCCAGTCGGAAGGTGAATTTCAATTATACAGTTTTATAATATTTGATTGCCATACAGATAGGCAATATATACCTACTTAAATGCATATTATAATTTGACATCAATGCATATTACGAGCGTCCGCAGCAGGGGGTAATTTATCCGCTTAGATGGGATAAATATGGGATAAACCATGTGCGAAACAAAGATACTAGGCATTGTTATTGCTGCTTTAATATTGTTATCGCCTTATGACAAGGACCATCTTGAGTCCAGCCATGCCATTCAAAATTGAACACCTCACGCTCCTTTGACCATAATAGATATGAAATTTTAACTTTACTTTTACTTGGATGGTATCGCACACGGTGCAAAATGAATCTTCCGTTTTATATAGGTATTCAAATCCAATCCACAAGCCGAGTCAAAAGAGTGAAGCAAAGAATCAAGTCCGTAAACATGGTGCGCGCGAAAGATGCGTGGTACTGAGCTACGCACACAAATACAGATTATTCACTCACATATTGATACCTCGGTTGCTCGGGCGCAGTGCGACAGCAATAGTTTCTTCAAATACCTATTTCTCAATTCCCGCGCAGACCGACTACGCTCTTAAGGCTTTGATTTTAGCGCGACGACAGCGCCGAATTTATTATCGAATATCTTAGGAGGTCTAGCCAATATTTGTGCACAAACCAAGTGATGATTTTTGTGTCTGGCCTGTTTGTGATTTTTTTTATAAGATAGGGTGACAAATGAGAACACAGTCTACCTGATGGTAAGTGGTTACTGTGACCTATACACATCTACATCTATCCTCAATAAAGAATCAAAATGCAGATGCGTTGTCACCCGTGAGGACTAAGATGAAATGCCTCTTTTCCAATAAAAAGGGTCTCCGGTTCTCTACACTCACCATACGAAACCTCAAGTTATACTTTGCGTTAAGCTGCTATTTTACGCTGGTATTCTGTGAGAGTGTGGTCCTTCTCCGGTCGAGCCGACCCATTCGTGCTACAACCATACTCATACTAATATAGCTACAGCATGGCTCTACCACATATAAAATATGCCACGTGGTTAGAGCGAAAAAGAATTGGACGATTATGGGAAACTCAGATTCCATAGATCGACGATTATGTAGATGGCAATGTGCTATCTTATATAAAAAGTAAAGTTACAGCTTATATATCTCATTTTTGGCCACATGCTTTCCCAATTAGTCCATGGCGCTACTTCAGTGCGTGTTGGCGGACGTCATGTCTCTGAAATATTTTTGTAGGTTTTCTTCACAATGATTTCCTTTATCACCGAGCAAAAGGTAAATACCATTACTTAAAATAAGAATTTACAACTTCGTTGCTATGGGCAGGGAACCTTAGCGAGAGCTTAGCCCCTGAGTTGTATCTCATATAAGTCAGATGTAAAATACCCATATTGGCACCTTGAAGCAGTGTCAAAGATAAATCTGATATCGCAATAACCTTTCTTACAGTGATTCATGTCGAATAGTGGGTTGTTCTTTATTCATTCATTCCAGCTTGTCACAAGTAGTCCCCCCTAGATTGCTTCGTAGGGGATATTTGCCATAGTTGTGATGCCTGGCAGGCGGGTTGGCAACCTAACTTAAAATAATAAAAAACTGTTTTTATTATTTTGATTTGTTAGGAAGATACTTTATAAGCTCATATAAGTAAACTATGAGTTCATAAAGTTCTTTAAACCGAGATGCCGTGCTGCCTGTGTCCTGTTTTATTTCCCTCTGTCGCTTGTTACCACCAACTAGATAATATGGGCTAGTGGATTCTCTTACATTACCATTATACAGCACATTCCAAGTATTAAAGGTGATGGTGATAGCATACTCTATTAAGACAGAGCGGGAAGAGGTTTTTAAACTACGTAAGACATATAATTTTTATTTTTCAGCAGATCTTAGCTAGTCCTTTTTAACATTTTAATATGTATTGCATATTTTAGTGGAGTATGTTCAGATCGAGGCTAAAAGAACAAATTTTTGCTGTAAATTTAACATAAATAGATTGGATATTGGATTTACATTTGATACTGAATGTAACAGCATTCTGTATTTGCCATTGTGTGAGGAAGCCAGAATCCTATACAAAATGATACAAATTGGACTTAAACGCAGATAAAATAAAATGTAAATACAATGATGAAAATTTAAAATTAAAAAGTTTTATACAACAGGCTTCAATAAAAATTATTAAGAATAATTCAAAAACGATTGGTCAGACCTTGATCAAATTTATATGGGGCCACATGTAAAGCACCAACTTAAAATAAAAAAAGAATCTACAAAATTGGTTCACCCAGTGAAAAGTTATGAGGTAACACACATAAAAAAAACATACAGTCGAATTGAGTACTGTCTCCATTTTGAAGTCGGTAGAAAATATAAAGAATAAGAAAACCATTTTAATATAATGCATTTTTACAAAGTGATGCCCAATTGTATTAATTTTTTCACTGGTTCTTTTCCTAAATAATAGGGGCACACCCTAATGTCAGGCCAAGTATAATAAGTATATTTTAGCAGACTTCATCACAACACACTTTAGCAGTGAACTTAGCATAATGATAATTATTAAGTAATTATTCAACTGTTTTATATTACAAAATTAAACTTTCCTCCTCGTTGGTTGTAGATTCTTAAAGCTATATGTAGCTGGCCCAATGCCACTTAATATGACTGATATATTAAACTATGTCAGTAACCTTTGTACAAAGAGAATTTAAAAATCAGGAATTATTATAAAATGACTCACCTTCACATGAATCTGGTTCTTAAGCATAGCAGCTCGTAGAATCAACATAGATGTTCGTCGTTGGTACTCTTTTCCCATCGCAAGGCTTCTTTCAAAAGTAGTGCTTCTCTGATCTACATCTTTAGCATATAATATTTTATTATGTGAATCAATACGAGCTTGGATTTGTCCATCAAGTATTAATTGCATTAACTCGTCTTCAAGAGCATTAACTGTGCGGTTGAAGGCAGCAGCCATAAGACGCATATCAGCTGATAAATAGGGGCTGAAGTATTGAATTAATGCTCTGTTGCGTATTTGCATATAAAGTGAATTTAAATGGGGTGCTAAATACATATCTAAGAGGAGGTTGTCCTTAATCTCGTCGAGTAGCCTTAAGCATGAAGCATATTTAGATTCATAGAATTTAAAAATGATGTCACGTAACTGAGGTTCTAGTTCTAAAAATAATTTAAAAGAACTGCTAACTATGACTTGCTTTTGTAATTCAGACCGGTCAAATGTGGCAAGGGCACATAGTCCACCATACACTGCAACATTGTTACTGCTCAGCAGTTCTGGATAGTCACAGTGGTCGATGCTTGCTGCAAGGAAGTGTTTAGCAGCAGATTTATATTTTTTTGTTGCTAATTCTGCTAAGCCCGCTGCACATTTTAATCGGGTTAAAATAGACTGATTAGAATCTTTTCCTGGAACTTCATTAAAATCTGGTGTGCCTACTGCTTTTGATACGTAATTAAGAACATGAGCCCAGTTGTGCAAGTATACTGACACTTTAACTACATTGAGGCACATCATAATAATGTGTTTACCACTTGTACAATAATCTCTGGCTCTTGAATAACACTTAAGTGCACTGGTAAGATCTCCACAATCTAAGTAATGATCTCCAAGATCATCATGTCCTCTCCGGATACTTTCCTTAATAGAATTTGTTTTGTAATTCTTAAGGTCAGTGTCTAATTTCTCCAACTTTATAGCAGCTTTTTTGGTTTTTGATTCTACCCACATAGTGTCTAATACAGGTATGTCTTGTGAGCCCATCTGAACAGCAACGTCTGGTAAGCCAGCTGACGCAATGGCCTCAGAGAGTTTTTTGTGTAGAGTTTGATAAAGACTTACATTGTATGTGGTCATAACATATGAAATAGCCATTTTCAAAGCCTCTAATCTAAGTGATGGGCAATGATCTGCTACAAACATTAATCTGTACAACTTTGCAAAGCCAGTATAAGATGCAGCATATGTTTCTAGATCCAAAGTTGGATTCTCAACTACATAACATTCTGTCTCATTGTTTTCGTTGTCTTCCAATGGAACATCCACTTGCATCGGTTCTGCAGCATTCTGCAAATTGAGAACAACAGCATTACAATCACATTGACTAGTTTAAGTTTTAAATTTTCAAAAATTCACTATAAATTATATTAATTTAATACTTTACAATAATAAACTTACCATTTCGAACATTTTACTTGACTATGATTGACTTATAAAAGAAAATACACGAAATCCACTGTCAACGCAGGAAACCAACCTAGAACAACGTATTATTTGTAACTGCTTTACGATACGTTTTAAAATTTATAAAAACAGATGGTTACCAATATAAACGTTAATCACATATTTCTAACTTAGTAGGGAGACGTTGTCAAAAATAGTTATTATCAAAATACCTTTATCATTACGTTTCTTTTTTGCAGCGGCATTTTTCTTTTTTGACGAGAAGTTTAATGTTGCCACATGTTAGTTTTATATATCGTTTATTTTGTATTTTTGTAATCTAGAAAGATTACTATAATAAAGATTACGATAATAAATATTATAGTATTTTAGCTCCAAAAGCAATGTTGTGAAAGTTGTAATATTTTTAATAAATGTTTGTAAAAACTGCGATAAGTTTAATATTAGATTGGTGGATAAAATTTTCCTTTGATTTTGAAAATTTTCCACCGAATTAAAATGATATGAGATAAGAAAAAGATCAGCGCTATCTTTGAATTTGTATCTTTTACATAAAGATCAGAGATATAATTATTAAGTGACATCTACATTTTAATAATATTACATCTGTGCTAGGTGTCCTTCCTTAGAGTATACATACATGTAATTACTTACATATTATGTACGTACGTATTAGAGAGTAATTGTGTTCTGTGGTACGTATGCATAGAGAGAAGTAGAGTGCGGTGAGCATTTTTGTGTACTGCGCCAATTAAAAAAGGTGGACCGTGTGGTGCCAAATAGGCCTAATACTCCTATTACACTACACTGAATCAGGGCCCCTAAGCCCTTAATAAGAGAGGTATAATAAGAGTAAGGTAATTAGGGTGTCGAAATGGACCCGGTCCGTAGTGCGCTTACCACCGAGCAGTGTAATAAGACTAAGCTAAGGACAGTTAGGGCGTTTACTCGATACGCGACTAGGGATGCAAACGATACATCGATCGAAAAGACAACTGTGCCTTGTTGCTTTTTTTTTATAGATAATTGTGACAAACGGGCACACAGTCCACCTGTTGATGGTCGATCCTCGATTACAAATCAAAATGCAGATACGTTGTCACCCATGAGGACTAAAATAGAATGCCTCATTTCTAGTAAAAAGGGTCTCCGGTTCTCTACTCTCACCAAACGAAATACAGCAGCGTTAAGCTGCTATTATACGATGGTATTTTGTGAGGGCGTGGTCCTTCCCCGGTGGAGCCGACCCATTCGTCATACAACTATACTACTAATATAGCTACAGCATGACTCTACCACGTAAAGCCACGTGTTGCACTCGAATATTTTTTAATAACACGATTTCTTTCGTAATAATTATAATATAATTATAGTATTAGAAGTTAAGATCCTTGTTAATCCTAACCCATAAGAATAAATGTCTAAAAAAATTATTAAGAACTTTTCTAATTTTAGATTTCCAAAAAGCTGTGAATTGGAAAATAAATGGATGGTAGCAATAAAAAGGCCCAACTGGGAGTTTCATCCATTTAAGTGTTTCATACATTTTTGAAAGCAATGGTGGACTGCGCAAGCTGGTTGGAGCAATAACAAAGCTTAGATTTGAAACAAGGATACACTTATTTAAAAGTGATTGAAAAACTAACTAGCTTTATCAGTTATTTATGTAGGTACCTACGTTATTACGTATGTGTGTTCAAGATTTTTTTTTAAAGTAATGGATGTCGTTGAAAATATACTAATATTAGAATGAAATATCTTGTATATAAAACTGCAATCAAGTAAACAAAACGACAAATATGTAATAAGTTAACCCTTTTTAAGGGGTAATAAATTAACTAGATATTTGTGTTTGATTAATAAACTTCGTTTTATAAATTCGTACCTGTATTTTATTGATCTGCTAAAACCTACCTACTTATTATTTACTAATTACTTACCTATTTTAAGCTTATAACTTAAGTACAATATCGCATTTGCGTCAATCTTGGCGCATAACTATTCAACCGCTTCATTTATGTATCAGTATCTTATAAAACACCTGCTGATGCTTGGCATAATGGGCAAAGAGCAATATACACGCTCTTTAGCTTGCTAATTTATACTCTGAGCATAGCATTAGAAATATAGCTCGAGACCTTTCAATAGCTCGTGACTTTAAAGACTGCTTAAGGTAAAGTACTAGCTCCTGGTCAAAACCATGTTGATAACGGACCAGGGGCTATTGAGCGGTAACATAATTATGCGACAAAACATTAGCCTATCTACGTAATGTATTATAATTTATACTACTAGATGTATCTAGCCAATTAAGTATAAATATACTTACTGTAATGTGAAAAACAAATAATTATATACCTTAAGTGAATTGTACATATACGTTTTATATAAAATTTCCTTTTACGCCACAAATTCTATTTTAACTGGGTTTACCTACATTCCTTACTTTTCTTAATGTAATTGGCGCCATGATTATGCACAAATTGGTTAAAAATTTGTAGTCCTCGCTGCTCCAGTTTTGGAGTTGGAACTCATTTTGTTTATCGTCACCGGTCACCAATCGAAAAAACGTTCGTCAACTATCTGGCGTCATGCGATTGGCGGCAAAACTTTTTGAAGTTACGGTGTCAAATACCACTCTCTAGGAAATGACGCTATCTCGTTTACACAGACAACGTTATAGTGACGTCATTTACCGCTTTATAAAGTCGCGTCTCTACTAAAGTTTTGTTACCAACTTTTGTATTGTCAACACGTGTTGGTGACAAATGTTTCTGTAATTACCAAATGTTGGCAACAAAACTTGTAAACAATGTCGGGAACCGTGTTTCCCTTTTCGGCGGCAACATCAAAGGAATTCGTTTGTTGCAAACATTTGTTCCCTCTGTGGAGACGCTTGTTGGAAACATTTGTCGACAACTTGTCTGTCACGTGGATGAACGAGTTAATCGACAAATTATTTAATTTATATCGTTCACTAAATATATTATGGGATGTGTGTAATCAAAATTATATTATTATTTATAGGTCGATCTAGATAATTAGGTACTTTGTTACTGACGCCATAGTTACAGATTTATTATTTGATTTTTCGATTTTTTCGCGTATAATGCCAATGACCTTAAAATTATTTCAGTGTAAGTAGACCTCCCAGTACTAGTGACTGCCTACTAATGCAAGATCAGCATATACTGGTAGTTGATTTGATACTTCTCATTGCCACTCTTTCATTAATAATGAAGGCGCGTATCGCATGTTTGTGAATAGTAAAAAATTTGAAACAGACAAGTGACGGCTCCGTGGCGCAGTGGTTTAGTAATGAGGTGCAGAGCTAAGGGCCGCGGGTTTGAATCCCGGACGAAGCAAGTATTTATGTATGGCCTACAAATAATTGTTCTAGGTCTGTTCTATGTGTATAAACTGTCCCTGCGATACAGGAAAAAGTCCTAGTTTGGAGATAACGTTTTTTAAAAAGAGAGGAAGAAAGACAACTAATGAAATTAAAATTTTTGCCTATAACCGACTACAATATAAATACGCATTATTAAGGATAACTCCAAAACTACTGGTGTGTTTTTTGCATAAAATAAATACTGCTGCTGCCTGCATAAAATCGTCACTTGAAGACATATTGTTGCCAACAAAACTTTGGTGGAGACAGCAAGATGTTAACTAAAATGTTTCTCAAATTGTTGACGACATGTTTCGATTCGGTGCGAAAACATCGGAAACAAAAGTTGGTAATATTTGTTGAGTTGGAAACATAAATGTTGTCAACATTTTTGGTGGATACGCGGCTTTACGATCGTCATGTAGCGGCACCGCAATCCTATCGTGCGTATTACTATCACAGTTTTAAGAGCCCTCTTACATTTCGGCGTTTCGCAAATTTAGGTATTTTACACACCGAGCTGGCGGCGAGCTACGCGACCGATACTTTCTTTCATATCTATTCACTCGCTCGCACTTTAATACTGTGAATATGGCGATTAAACGATCTTGATCTTCCACAATACAAAGTTTCCTTAGGATGGGCTTCAGTGGATGGAAATAGGACATTTAATTTAATAAGACCGTCGCTGTATAAACCATTAGGTGAAGCCCTCAAATAACAATGATCTAGGTCAATGAATAGACTACATTTTTCTATAATAATATTTTCTTGTTTGCTCAATTGTGCTAATGCTACATACTCGTTGTCCCTACCATGTTTAATGGAAGAGACGTGATCTAAATTATAACTATATAAAATAGTTTTAAACCGATCGATCAAAAATTGCGGTCGTAGTTGACGATGCTCTAGCACGCAGGCAATCGACGCATACTACGGTACTATCGAAACGACGTAGCGCGCGAAATCTATTGACGCAGGTCCAACCTCGACAACTCGCGCGATAGTGAACGCAGATGGCCGGCTCAGTGAAATATATGGTACTTTTATTTAATTAATTAAAATATAATAGTAACGATTTAAAAAGTAAAAATAATAGTATAGTTTAAGCAAATGTTGATGATTATTTTGGTATAAATTTTACGTCTAAGTGATGTAGAACTTCGGAAATATAGAGGCTTGTATCGAAGCTTTTTCGGTCGTCTTTTGAATTATGTATATATTTTTTCCTAGCGTGAAAGGCATATAACGAAAATATATTCTATAATTATTAAAGTGTAGAATATTTGGGAGATAAAAAATTTTTTTTTGATGGTCGATATTCAATAGAATATCGACCATCATATTAGAGCTCCCAAATCATGTCTTTGGGCGTTTTTGCCTAAACATGCATTGGGAGAATGATTATTACTGATTAAATAAATAAGTTATCTAAAATCCGCTCGGAGCTTATTTGAGAAGAAAAAACGAACTATTTTACGAAACGAAATATTTAACATACAATTTAAACGAGAAAACCTTGTAATTTCTCGTTTTTTTGGAATTCGCCTCTTAAGACCTTACAGTTGTGAAACGCCTTTGATGTCCGGCGATGCCGCGGCCCGCGTAGGTATTTACGCGGCCAACGTGTATGCTAAAGGTTACAACGAAAATGGAAATAAAATTAATTTGGACATTATAATACTTATTAGCATTATTACTACAAAATTTACAAGTGTTGCACTGCCAAATATTTTCGTGACTCTTTCTTTTTATAGATGTTTTCAGTTTTCGTTTGTAAATTTTATTATGTAATGTATTCGCATTCAGATAAACTATTTATTAACAAAAAAAGAGGGAAACATTTTTTTTATAGGATAAGGGTGACAAACAAGCACACAGTCCACCTGATGGTAAGTGGTTGCTGCGGCCCATAGACATCTACATCTATCATCTATTAACAAATCAAAATGCAGATGCGTTGTCACCCGTGAGGACTAAGATGGAATGCCTCATTTCCAGTAAAAAGGGCCTCCGGCCACCTGCACTCACCAAGCGAAACGCAGAGGTAAACCTCTACTTCACGCTGGTATTCTGTGAGGTCGTGGTACCATCCCGGTTCGAGCCGGCCTATCCGTGCGACAGCAAAAGCCGCCACGTGGCTCTACCACTGTTAAACATAATAAGCATGGCCGTCATTTGAATTCAATTTTACTTAGTAACTCATATAATTTTAACAGTAATTCACCATTCTAGATATTATATTTTTCGAAAAAGGCATTTAACATTAGTTATATAAGTACTATAAAGCACGCTCGCGCCAACCGTATGTGTTGTCTATCAGACTCAGTGAAGTGCGATAGCACAAGGTAGGCTCACCTTCTGCACTGCAGTACCCCCACCTTGCTCTGCACAAAAAGTACATTCGTTTCCCAACTGTAAGGTCTTTAAACTGTGTCACTATTCAACCGATTCATCTATGTATCAGTACTCGTATCTATAGAACATCTGCTTACGCTTGACAGTTACTAGTATTTTTTATAATATTTCTTTCATGCGGTTAGTTTTTCACATATTGGCTGCATTTATTTATAAGTAATTGGGTTTTATTAGGGACAAGGGGCTATTTACACGCTACTAAAACATATTATAAACATTATTAATTTTTTTTGTCTATCTGCCTGTCTGTCTAGACCAGGGGTCGGCAACCTTTTGAGTCCGTAGAGTCAAAAATTACAATTTACAAAATTTCAAAGTTTTTAAAGAGCCACAATTTTTTTCCTGCTTGATTAAAAAAGTAGTCTATTTATTCATAATAAAATTTATATAAATAGTATTTTTCACAACAAATTAGAATCTAATTTCTAATATTATCTAATTATTAGATTTTATATATGTATGGTATTATTAGATAATCACTTATTATTTAAGTGAAAATTATAACAAACATTTACTTACATTGTAATTCTTACAACACTAACTTATACTTCAAGTACAAACAATAGAGCAAACAAATTCAATGGGAGTTTTGGCTTTGTATGGTTATTCAAGCAGAAAATTTAAACTTTACTAAACAATGTAACTTTTACTTAAAAATAAAAAAACAATAACATACATTTAAGCAAACAAATTCAATGGGAGCGTTGTTATGCATGGTTTTTAGAAAGTTTGGATAAATTTGCCTCATAACTTGTTGTTTTAAGTTTCAAACACGAATCTGAGTTTTCATTTGTTAGTTGGCTTCTTACTTTACTTTTAATTATATTCATGCAAGAGAACGCATGCTCGCACGAATATGTCGATCCGAAGATAGTCAGCACTCCAAATGCCAACTTCTTCACCTCACTATAGCAATCTGGAAGACTATTCCATGCGTCAAATATAACTCAACTCGCGGCCTTTCTTTTAAAGCTGTTCATTTTTGTTGCGTTACGTACATACATTTTTGGACATCCAACTTTTTAAACTTCCTTATCAACTCTGTACATTTTCAACTCCACAAAGCTTTACTTTTTAAATCGATCAATTGCATTTTTGAGTAAGAAACTAAAGAGCCGCAGCTTCACATTCAAAGAGCCGCATGTGGCTCACAAGCCGCAGGTTGCCGACCCCTGGTCTAGACCAATCTCCGGAATGGCTGAACCAGTTGCAATAAAACTTTACGAATAGGTAAAGAATTATCTTATAATCTATAGAAGATATAAAAAGTTTCGAGCAAAACTTATTTACAATTTAAAGCAAAAAGGTCCTAACAACTTCATCTTTTATTACACTCATAAAGTAGTACGACCCACCGGCGGACGAGAAGGGAGTAGCCATAGCGTTTTTCCTCGACACAGAATTGTCTGTCATTATTTGGCGGGGAAAGGATGGGGGGGGGGGGAATTTGCGCACACAAAAACAATCTTCTGTCACTGCGAAATACACACAACAATTAAAACAGTAAACTACAATAAACTAGCAATTTCACACACTTATAGACGACCTGACAGCTCGAAAACGCGTGACAAATTTTGATTTGTCATTGTGTGTGTTAGCTAGTGATATATATTTTACCTTTATAGACTATCGCTAAATGATAAAGAGCTAAGGGAGCGGTAAAAAGGTTCAACAAAATTAATTTAGCATACGAAATTGAATAACTTCGAAATTAACTGATTTTTCAGATTGATAGTTTTAAAATAAATAATAATAATCATAATTTTTATTTATTCAAAAAATATGTTATCGGTAATAAGCTGAACCTACCTGCCTTTTTTGTTTTTTGAGACAATTTATTTTTGTATCGAGAAAGGGCTCACAACAAATTGCGCCGTAACTTAATGAAATACATGTCGATTTATTCCTTATTACCTGTACATTAGAAAACTAATATTAGTTTTACGGTATCTAACGGGAATACTGAGAAATTAATAATTAATGTTAATAGGCTTCGGTTTAAATAATAAATGCCAGCAATGACGCCACCTTTTTAATAAAATGTATAAAAATATTGGGGAAAATAGCGCTCTTAATGACTCTGAGATGGCGCTAGTATCAATATAGAAGCAAGCTACTGAGGGCTTTTATACCCCTGGTTATACCTAATGTCCAAAACAGTACTTACAATAAAATAACTACTGACTTTTTTATTTATTGAAATAATTAATTATTAGTTTTGTTTTCGTAAATTACTACCAGTTTAGAGTTACTTACTGACGGTAGGAGATTTTGTTAGTTGTTTGTAAACGTCTTTTGTAACTTGTGCAGAATTTGATCGCGCACCTTGTCATTTTCACTAAAATCATCTAACGCAAAAAATGAGCCGTGCGTGCATATCTCTTCGCGTTACAATTGACACTGAGGAGCGGAGAGCGCTTTAGAGGCTTAGGCCCGCCATATACATACGGAATTCCTTTTTTTTTTTTTTATAAAAACGTTACCCCCACACTAGGATTTTCTCCTGTATCATGGAGGCAGTTTACAAACACAAATTTCACAAGGACAAACATCCAGACCCGGAACAATTATTTGTAGGCCATACAAATACTTGTTCCGTGCGGGATTCGAACCCGCGCCCCCCAGCGCAGCAACTCATTGCTAAGCCACTGCGCCACAGGGCCGTCAACGTAGAACACAACACAAAATTCCGTTTCGGGATTGACAAAAACCAAATGGACAAGCCAACTATGGTTGGAACTGACTAATATATAATAAACTATTTTACGGACTATATCACGATTTATTAAAAAAAGAAAAATGTGAAATAATCCGTAAAATACTTTTATTTTAATAAAAATATTAATTGTTGTAGGATTAACTCTTCAAAAAAAAAGGAAATATAAGAGACACTTTTATGAGAGCGATAAGAAGACGCAAGGGCGTTAAAAGCGGTTCAGCTGCTAAGCGTAAATCGTGATATATTTTCTTTGATCAATAACATTTTTTAATGCCAACCTCAGAAATTAATAAAACCAATACAAGTCTAGCAGAAACAGAAGAGATGCCACAAGAACTTGACAATCAAATAAATGCGTCGTCTAATACTCCTTCCCATGAAAATATTCGCGAAACAAAATTAAAAAAACAGTCAGGGAAGACGATATTTCATTTTTGACATTTTTGTGATAAAATTTTTATTTTATCTTTATTAAATTTCTATAAACAAATTCCAGAAACGTTAAAATCAAAGGCACAAATAGAATTGATTCAAGTATTAGAAAAATATACATGCAATCCATCCATCTGTCCTCAATTTACTGGGTATGGGTTTCCAAACACTTCTTTTGAACACAGTCAAGGTCATTCAGGTTATTATACTCGTTCGGGAATGGAAAATTACTCTCATCTTAACTCATCTACTACGGGACATTCTAGAAGTATATATCCACCTTAATAAAGTCCACATCGGCCATTTTCTTCCTACTCCACAGCTTCTAGCGACTATACTTTTCCTCACTCAAATGAATCTGAAACAGAAACAGAAACAGAAACTTTTTTATTCAATATAGATAATAGTCACTCTTTTGTTTAATTACCACTGGTTCGGAAAAAAATCTCTGTCTTGGGAAGAACCAGCAAGAAACCTAGCGGGACTTTTTTTTAAATAACAGCTTACAATCATGTATGTTACACACATTAAGAACACAACAAATTAGAAATAGCTTGGTAGCGATCACCTAATTTCCTGGGGTTATTATCATCCATAAATTCCTTAATATTATAATAACCCTTTTGATACAAACTTAGTTTAATAAAGTTTTTGATCTTTGAGCCGGTGAAATTTTGTATATTTTCTGGAATTTTGTTGTAAAAGCGTATACATCGCCCCAAGAATGAATTACTGACTCGATGGAGTTGAGTAACTAGTACTACTAGCTTGTATCTGGTCCTAGTATTTACAGAATGAACATCACTTATTTTTGTAAAACTACTTTTATTTTTTGGTACATACATTACATTTTCATAAATGTATTGAGAGGCCAAAGTTAATATATTAATTTCCTTAAATTTTTGTCGCAGCGACTCTTTAGGCTTTAAATCATAAATTGCTCTTATGACTCTCTTCTATAAAACAAATATAATTTCAGTGTCAGCTGCGTGTCCCCATAGCAAAATACCATACATACGACATTATGCTATGGAAATAGCTAAAGTAAACTAGCTGTTTCAACACTGGTTAGACTTCTAATTTTTTTTACAGCATATGCTGCAGAACTAAGTCTGCTTGCTAGTTTTGATATATGAGGGCTCCATTGAAGCTTCGCGTCTAGTGTGATTCCAAGAAAAATGGTGGTATCTACAAGACTCAGTTTCTTCTCATTTAAAATTACATTAGTATTTAATTGTTTGACATTTGGAGTCACGAATTTCATACATTTCGTTTTAGTGCCATTTAAATGCAAATTATTAACATTGAACCAATTTACCAATTTAGATATAGCATTATTTACTTCGTCATATTTTAGCAATTGTCGACTTAATTTGAAAATTAAAGAAGTATCATCTGCAAATAATACTATATCATGGTTATCCCCTACTATGTAAGGTAAGTCATTAATGTATACAAGAAACTGAAAGGGGCCGAGAATTGAGCCTTGAGGCACGCCCATTTGTACCATCGACCCGGAAGAGCTCATATTGTTAATGAAACTTTTTGCGTTCTCTTACTTAAATATGAAATAATTAATTTAAGAGCATCACTTCTTACACCGTAGTGTTAAAGTTTCCTGATTAATGTTTCATGGTGAACACAATCGAAGGCCTTGGATAGGTCACAAAATATACTCAAAGCATCCTGTGAATTCTCACATGCATTAAAGATATATTTAATCAGCTCAACACCGGCATCAGTTGTCGAGCGACCCCTTGTGAAGCCAAATTGATTTTTATGAAGTAAATTATTTATATTAAAGAAATTTAACATTTAATCAAGAATAATTTTTTCAAAAATCTTACTAAGTGTTTGTAGTACAGAAATAGGTCTAAAATTGGCGGGGTCTAATGTATTACCAGATTTAAATAAAGGTATTACTTTACTATGCTTCATTAAATCAGGAAAAACACCAGATTCGATACTAGTATTAAAAATAATAGCTAAATGAGGCGCGATTGTATCTATTATAGACGCAATAACTTTAACGGAAATACCCCATAGATCCACAGTTTTCTTAACATCAATAGTTTTAAAATATATTACAATATCTTTTGATGATAAAGATTAAGATTTAAAATATATTATATGATGTTAAAGATCCAAATACTTCTCTTGAATACTTAGTTAATAAAATACAAACAGTCATTGAAGTTAATACTAAATTAATAAAGTTGCCAAGACAAAAAAGATCATCAAACCTTGGATTACGACTGGACTTCTTAGATGTATTCGTCACCGTGATAAACTACATAAGAGGGCCAGACGTTTTCCAGAGAGTGAAAGTGATCAAATTATATACCGACGATATCGTAATCACTGTAACGCACTGCTAAAAAAGATAAAAAGAAATTATGAAAAAGAGCGAGTGAATATGGCTAAAAATAATAATAAAAAGCTATGGGACGTACTTACTGATATTATAGGTAACATGAAAAATAAAGGGTATAACAGAGAACTTTTGAATATATCCAGTACGCCACAATTATCTGTTAATTCTTATAAATAATTATTTTGTAAATGTAGGTAAAAGTTTGGCAGAGAGTTTTAATATAGGAAATAATAATAGTGAAAGTTTTAATAGTGACATTGGTAAAAAATCAAATTATAATTTAAATTCATTTGTTTTATTGGACACGGATGAAAGTGAAGTAGAACAATTAATTGACAATTTGAAAACAGAATGCTCAGTTGGTTGGGATGGAATTTCAAATATATTTATTAAAAATTTTAAATATTTGTTAATACCTCCTTTAACTTACATATTTAACCAATGTCTAAATTATGGTGTATTCCCTAGATATCTTAAGAAGTCCGTAATTCGACCTATTTTTAAAGATGGTGACAAAACCTGTATAAGTAATTATAGACCTATCTCTATTTTACCTGCTTTGTCAAAACTTTTAGAAAAAATTATAAATAATAGACTTACAAAATATCTGGAGAAAAATAAGTTACTGTCAAATACACAGTTTGGTTTTAGACATGGCAAATCGACAGAGCATGCCGTTCATACTCTTACAGATTTTATATCATCGAATTTAGATAGTGGAAAAAAGTGTATCTCAGTTTTCTTAGATCTGGCCAAAGCATTCGATACCGTTTCAATAAAAATACTATTAAAACGATTAGAAAATCTCGGTATCAGAGGCATTCAACTCAAATTATTTAAAAGTTATCTTTCTGAGAGATATCAATGCGTTGGTGTAAATAATATTAATAGCAATGATCTATTAGTAACCCATGGAGTGCCACAAGGAAGTATACTCGGACCAACCTTATTTCTTATTTATATTAACAATTTAACAAAATTTGATCTCTCTCATATAATTTCATATGCAGATGACACTGTTCTGATATTTGCGGCGGATACATGGACAGATGTATTCTTATTAGCACAGGCAGGTATAAATGCAATTACTAATTGGCTTTACAGTAATAAACTCTCACTCAATATTAGGAAAACAAAATATATAGTCTTTTCATTAAGAAAACCTAGTCGTAATCTTGAAAATTTTAACTTAGTGATTCATTCATATAATTGCTCAACAAGACACAATAGCTGTTCCTGCCTTTCACTTGAGTCTGTTGAATATATTAAATATCTGGGGGTTATAATTGATAGTAATTTAAATTTTAAACAACACATTAACACACTTAGCAGAAGAATTCATAAACTTATATATATTTTTAAAACTATTAGACACGTTTTGGATCCAGATATATTAAAACGTCTATTCTCTCAACGTGCTATTCTCAAAGTGGCAACATTTAAACCTTTCCTATACCCTACATCACAACTTTATGATAACTGTCAGGTCCTTACGGTAAGACAACTGTTTATATTAACGATCATACAGAAACAGCATAGTTTATTGCTATACAACCCAACGAACTTAAATAAACGCAGGAAATTTTCTGTAGATACAACTAATTTTAAAACAACTTTTATAAGAAGATTCTTTGCATTTTTAGGACCACACTTATATAATAAACTAAATAAAACATTAGACATTTACCACCTTAATAAAGTAGACTGTAAAAAAACTGTACAGATTTACCTACAAAAATTAAATTGTAATGAAACTGAAAACCTTCTTAGTATTCAGAATTAAACATAAATTCTTATATAACTCACACACAATGCTACCCGTATAAAAGTAATAATATCAAAACACACACACACACACACACACACACACACACACACTCACACACACCCACACACACACACACCCACACACACACACACACACACACACACACACACACACACACACACACACACACACACACACACGCACACACACCCACACACACACACCCACACGCACACACAAACATATACACACACATTTTACACACTCGACTCCTTAAATTGCTCACACACATTACACTCATTACACAAATACTTCTTACAGTCATACATTACACATCTTAGGAGAGAGGAATGACATTATTAGTATAAATTATTTTCTTTTTTGTGTCTTATATATATTATATATAGTAATAACTTAGCATATGGAACATAACATGTGATCCATTAAATTTCATTGTACCTCGGCTATGTTAGCATAAGGTACAAACTCGTTAAACAATATTAATTAATTAACTTTTGCTTGAATCCTAATATTCATGTAAATTAACGGTGGGGATATGGCGCTGACAGCTGATGCACAGGTCTCCTAGTTCGGCTGCAGATGCTGTTTCAAATATATGTACAAAATTAGCTTTATTAAGTGTTAAGCAAATATCTGGTTGTACTATGTACCTTTTTGGAAATAAAGAATTATTATTATTATTATTATTATGATACTTTATGAAATGTGAAATTCTTTGTACACGCATTTACATTTTGTTTAAGTAATGATTTGGCGACAGATCAGTAAAATATTTCTCAAAAACCATTGCTACGTCCTGATCTGATACAGTTAATTTGTTGTTAACACTTAACTGGTAATTTGAATTGCGAGAGTTGATCTTACCAGTTTCGCTATTAATTATACTCCATGTCATTTTAATTTTATTAGAAGCCGTCTTAATTTTGTTGCTCAAATGCAAAGACTTGGCTATGGAGCACACTCTTTTAAATATTTTTGAATATTTTTTTACATATTCCCTAAATTCGACACTATGATTATATAACATTTCATGGTGAAGATCATATAACCTATGCCTGCTCTTATGGACTCCTACTGTCGCCCATTCCTTGAATGACTTCCGACTGTTCAAGGAGAATGTTTTAGAAGTAAAAGTATTATTAAATTCATTGCAAATAAGCTTAAATAATGTTCCATACAAAAAATTAGGATCATTTCGGTATGAAAGTGATGGAAGTTTTTTCACTATGTTACTTCTAAATTTCTCCAAGCGACGTGCATTTACTGGAACAAACACAACTTTATCATCTACTTGCTTTTTGTGAACATAAGGTAACGAAACTACTTGTCCACAGTGATCAGAACTTAATTTTTGAATTATACATTTATGCAATGGCTTCACGTTTGTAAAAATGTTATCTATACATGTTGCACTAGATTGAGCAATACGCGTTGGCTCTATAAATAAATTAAAAAGATCATGTGATTTAAACAATGATCTAAATTTAATATTGATGGAGGAAGCTTCTAGGAGATTGATATTAAAGTCTCCACATATTTCAACAGATTTATTCTGTTTATTAAGCTTAGCAAAAACTTCCTCCATAATGTCTTCAAAAGTATCATATGTAGAACATGGGGGTCTGTAGATGCTCACAACAATGAGGCGCTCAAACTCAACACATGCCATTTCTACAGTTCGCTCAACAGAGAGGCTCACAATATCTTTACGTTCTTTACATGATAATAATTTACTAGTTTATATTAAGGAGCTACCTCTTAAAACCGTATCTCTATTGGAAGAACTGACCACCTGGTGATTATTGAAGTTAAACATTAAGTTATAAGCTTTTAACCAATGTTCAGTAATACATAAAATATGAATATTGTTGCTATTTAAGAACAACTCAATTTCTAGCTCTTTGCCTATCATGCCTTGTATATTTTGATGCACCAGGTGTAAACAATTTTCATTATCTTTCTGTGGAGTCATACAATTAAATATTTATAAGCCACATTCTAAATTATTTAAATTATTATAACTGCTAGAGATTACCTCACCCCCCGTTTACACTCTCGAGCGAGCGGCGAGGCGAGTTGCGAGGCGAGCCACAAGGCGCGAGTGTAAACGCTAGCTCGTGGCTCGCCTCGCAGTTCACCTCGCCACTCGCGCTGCTCGCGTCAGAGGCGGTTTTTTGGGTACGAGGCAAAGGGCCTCGCGAGGGACGCGAGCGTGGTGCTTACACTCGCGTCTCGTTTCAGTTTGTTTACGGCGTCCTTCCATAATAACATTCGAATTGATTTGTTTTAAAATTAAAATTTTAATAAAATAATATTATTTAATCTTACATAATAAGTACTAGTCATTTATATAAAATTATGAAACTGAAAAGGTTATGTTTCGATGAATAGATATAATCCGTCATATTCTTCCTCAACGACGTATTTTTATTAATTTCATTCTTTTTAAAATGGTCAAGCATCGATAAATACTTATTAAGGCAAGAGTTGATGCCGCTATTATTTCGACGTCTTTCATCGTTGCTGGCTTAACGAAAACTGACCGCATCGCGAGAGTGTAAAAAGGCACTCGTTACCTCGCAACAACACACGAGCTGCGAGGCGAGAGTCTAAACGCGGTATAAGGCCGGCCATATACATACGGAATTCCGTTTCGTGATTCCGTTTCGGAATCCCGAATCGGGATTCCGTGAATACATCACACACACACACGTTTTTTTTCCGTTTGGAATAACAAGGGTCAGTTGAGAGACGTTAGCCATTGAGTCTAGACATTCTGCCAGCGAATAATGACGACGATTTCCTAATTGCAAATTCCATTGTTGCTGTATCATTCTTACTAGGTGCATCCCCTTATCACCCTAAGCTTGCAATATAGTCAAGACTATGTAAAAAGATCTATCTATCCAGAGATATTTTTTAAATATTTATGTATGTAAATTCTATCGACGAAATATTAAATAAAATAAGATGAAAAGTTACGAAAAGCTATACACCTACAAGATTAAATGTAAAAACATACATAAATACACCTACTCGCTTCGGTCGTGCGACGAACACTGAGCGCATTCCGTATGGAATTTACGTATGTGTGTTGCGACTCGTACAAAATCTATGGAAGACGTGCGTTCGGAGCGACTTTTTTCCGTTCGGGATCCCGAACGCACAGGCGGTCATACGGAATCTCGAATCGGAGAAATTCCGTACGGAAAAATAACGTACGTTTTATATGGACTTGCTGCGTTCGGAATCCCGAATCGGAATATCGAAACGGAATCTCGAAACGGAATTCCGTATGTATATGGCCGGGCTAAGATGTTTTTAAAAGTATAGATACGTCATACTCGCTCTAAAATGGCAATACGAAAGTCAGGTAATTGCCCGACTCGCATTCAGTCGGGCACGCTCTCGCGTCGCGGCTATACATTCGCTACAGCGCGTAAATCTTCTAGTTATTCGTGGCAAAAATGTCTTCCTGTGTTTTTAGGTGGTGCACAAATTACACGGCAACTGTTAGAGACAAGAAAAACGTCTAATTAATATTTTGAATATAGATGTTTCGTTCATAATTGGTTTTATTATTTCAACACTAACCGCTAGTGTAAACTTGGACGTTAACAAGTGTGTTCATTTTCCATATCGGTATGTCACGCGCTCGCACCAATAAGCGGTCGGCAGTAATCAATACGCAACGAATGATGTATATTCATCTTTTTCTAACGATACGTATACGTACCCTACCTATCATTTATCTCTTTCTGTTAGCGCAACGTGTCATAATAAATAACCGTACGTAGATATAGCACTAGCTGCGCCACTTTAAAATACAATAATGTTAGTGTGTAACCTATCTTTTTTAATACGTCTTTGGAGATTACCTCTATTGTCTTATTTTCTAATTTAAATTACTTGGAACTGATTCCAAATTGCATATTAAGTCATTATACTGCTCAAAAGAAGCAGATGTCTGTGTAGTCAAATCCTTGGCTGAGTTAATACTCGTATATATACAATAAGATAGCAGCATATTTGCTATCTGTCTTAAATTATATTTAGATAGGTAATACCAATCTCTAGTCAAAAATTTCTTAATTAAATTATTTATATCTATTAAATTAATTCTATTATTATAATTGTAACAATTAAATGTCAAGTTTAAATTATTATTACATGAAAAGTTGTTCATTAATAAATTTAAATCATATCTTATTTTATTTTCCTGCGGCTAATCCTGTATGTAAGGCAATGTAAACAAGATAATTTTATGTACATTTAAAGTATTTAGATTATCAATATATTTTAATAATTGATTTTTGTTTACATTGCCTCTTCTCCCAACAAGAATTATTAATGTGCTATTAGGACAAAATATATTACGTAAAACTTTATTCATTATATGACTAAAAGATGCTCCAGGCATGCAATAATTACTGATCAGATGTCCTTTTAAACAGTTATTTAACATCATGCTCAAATTTTTGCCCATGTGATCACAATACATAATAACTTTTTTTTAAAATATTTACATTGCTTTTTAAGTTTATATCCTTTTTCATGGCACTGTCATAGAGTGTAGGTGAGTATAATGGGGCCTTACTGTTTACTTTGTTATTTACACATATTGTCCCCGATGAACCTGGTATGGAACGCTGATAGTCACTCTGATTTTTTATTAAGGAGTCAAAGCGCTCCTTATTATATTTACATGATTTTACCAGATCACTCATGGCCAATATGTGTTCTTTTATCTCATCTTCAGCCGATGCATATTTATTTGATACAATTAGTAGAGAGCTTTTAAGTGATAAAATCGTTGAATTTAGTATCATAGTATCAGTCTCATAACAGTGATTCATATTTTCCACCTCAATTGAATATATTTTAAGTTTATTAATTAGTTCTTGCTTTTCTTTGCATACATTTATATAATTTTTGACATTAATTTTAGTTTTAATTAATTTTTGCAGTTTTCTAATATATTTATTAATTTTTATATATTTCTTTAATTTTCTTCTACTGCAGGTATCCTTGCTGCTGTTCTTCATATGACATAATCATCACCAGTTAAATCGATTGTTGTGGAGGGTTGCAATGCTTTAGATTTAGAAGATCCACATTCTAAGAGCTCATTGAACAGACTTTCAGTTTGGGACGCTTTCATGTTATCTATGTAATGTTTTAATTGCACAATCTGCTCATTAGCCTCACTTAACTGTAACTGCAATGCAGCAATTAATTTGAGGGATTCATCATATTCCTTGCTGCATTGGTCAAACTCATCCACTGTTCTCTGAAGTTGATCCCTTTCTTTTGAAACAAATGTTTATTCTTTATGCAACTTAACTATGTCACTTTTTGGCTCAGTATTTTTAGCTATTATATTTATTATTTCCTTTTCATTGTCATCCCTTTCTTTAATTAACAACTCACACTGCTGAAGCTTCGGATATCTATGATTGATTGTTTCCAAAATATTAAATGCTTTGGATTTGTGTTTTTATTAAGCAATAATAAATAATATCTAAAACTTCGCAAATGTCTTTCATTACATTCACGTATATTAGGCATACAATGTATGGGAATCGAACCCGCGACCTTTGGTATTATTCTTTGCTGACCTCTCGAGAACTGGGTGTCTCGTCAACTCAAGCAAGATAACTACAATATATACTTATATTAAAAAAAAAACTAAAACCTATGCAATGCACATTAAGCTAGGGTCCCACGGCCTGTTTTCTCGCAGGTCAGACCGCGCCAGGCCGGACAACAGGCCGTGGGAACCATCGCATCCGATGAGGCCTGTGGTGGCCTGTTGGCGACCGTCCGATCCATCGGGAGTCGGTAAGACCAAAGGCGCGGCGCCGCGCGGCGCGACGGCGCTTGTCGCGGCCTGTACGGGCGCGTCTGCGTCGGTTGCAATCGTTCATTTCAACTGCGGTGGCGCTTGCGCGTACATGCTCATAATGGAATGGACGAACGAACTCATAATCGAGTTCTTAACTCTTTATGAAAATGGACCAGCGCTTTGGAATAGTTCGTCGCCTCAACATAAAAACAAGAACGGCTTTTGTTGAATGACGACACCCACCAGCGTCGTTTTTTCTGCTTTCTTTTTGCTTGGTTTATCAAACGTTCACCAGTGAATAAAACCACAGCAGCTGCACACGCAGACTTGCGCTCCACATCACTTCAGAAGTTGGAATGTCAGTCGACAGGCCGCACCAGGTCGGCACACGCCGTGGGAATGCTCAGTACGGGCCACGACAGGCCCATACAGGTGGGACAACGCCTGGCGCGGCCTGTCGCCTGGCAGGCCGTGGGACCCTAGCTTTATAATCTAAGCAATCATCGTTTAATTATCGTTAATCATTAATAATCAATCAAATCGTACGAAACACAGCAGCGTTAACCTGCTATTTTACGCTGGTATTAAAAATAAAGTACCTATATTATAAAAAGTAAAAATTTAAATATAATTCCTATCCAGAATAAAATATAATTTAAATAGAATGGCAGTAAATGTCTTCTTGGTTACGAACAATGCAAAGGATTCCATGTGCATTGTTCGTAACCGAGTGTGCAAATAACATAAGAATAAATGCAAAGTCGCATGCTCGGTAGTAAATATTACCTACGGTATTCGTGTTTTGTACATCAAAATACTAAATGATAATGAATTATTTAGAAAGGGCAACAACTATCACGGAACATTACTATGTAGTTAAAAAATAAAGGTGAGGTAAACCGCGAGCCGGAGTAGTTACTATCTTACCAGGTTATTAAATAATATTTTTATCGACAAAATAGTGGTTTGTTAAATTGGGCCGTGCACAAGTGCCCTTACACCTTCTTGGTATTATCTCCCTTATTTTTAACTAGCTGATCTCCGCGACTTTGCCCACGTGTAATTTAGGGTATTAATTTTTTTGCGTGGGACCCTATTTATTTTAAAATATTATATCAAAATAAAAGTTGTCTAAGTTACTGCTTATAACATCAGCCATCTGCTAGTGAAAGTCCTGTCAAAATCGGTCCAGCCATTTTGGAGATTAGCTGGAACAAACATATAGACAGACAAACATTTAAAAATTGTGTTTTTGTTATAAGTATCGTATATATTTTCATATGTATTTATTAAAGAGCTGTTATTTTGACATTACAAACAGATACTTCAATTTTATTTATTTGTATAGATGTATAGATATGATCCGAGGTCTCAATAGTGCTTGTCATTTTTTTTCTTAGACGTGTAGTTTGCTTTCGTTGAGCAGATGGTTAATCAATATTTAATTTTGGTTGCACAATTTCTGAAGCGATTCGAGTTCAGGTTGCTCGTGTAGGGCCAATGCCCCGCACCTAGTTATCGCGGTTCATAAATAAGGTTATGTTTGTAAAAACAATGAAGACAGTACAAATCATACTATCTGTTATTCTTTGCGTCCTTTAATGCTTTTATTTATAGACATTTTCATATATTACTTATATACTATAGTACTTTTGTCCTCAGTATATCGGACTTGACAATCTTTCCAGTAAATAAAAGAAAGTTGAATAAATTAAGTTGTTGAATTTAAATAATATTTTGACTATATTTAGTTACAACTAGTATTTCAGTGAATGCGTGTTTCATGGTTAGCTTGTAGCAATGATAAATGTTAATTAAGTGATAATAATTAGTTAGTAATGACTTGTGTGAAACACAAAACAAAAGACTCTGCGATGGCTAACCGCTGAGCTCATGTTAGGGGTTAGCCATTGCAGAGTCTATTTCTCCTGATAATGCCTCGTTTAGATACCAAATATGTATCGTGTTATTGACGGAGTGTGTGTTTTGGAGTGTAGTGGTGTTGGGTTTAGTAGTGGAAGTGATAGTGCAAGCCAATTGCGGCAGGGAGAGAGAGGTGCTCCTAAAACAAGTAAGACAAAGCATTTTATTTTCCATGCGGATCACACTTTAATATGAATTTCCGTAAAGTAGCGCCTGACTCTATTTAATTAGCTGTAATAACAACCTGGATGGATTTGCGATCGTATTATTAGGCACCTAATCTTGTTTAAGGCCATATGATTTAGACCAGCAAATATTTATTTTTTAAAATCATTTAATTATTTTTGTAAACTGTTTATTCAGCCACAAACAAAGTAGACATTATTTTATTATTCTTGCTTTTATATCTTTACTTTTTCTATCGAAAGTAAAACTCAATCGAAGGTCGACCAGTTACTGTGTTATCACTATATATAAAAATTAATTGCTGTCCGTTAGTCTCGCTAAAACTCAAAAACGGCTCGACCGATTTTGATGAAATTTTTTGTGTGTGTTTGAATGGGTCTCTAGATGGTTTCAATATTTGGACGTGGTTGGTGGCGCTGTTGTCGAGATCCAGAAATCACGGGTGTGAAGCCGGGGCGGATCGCTAGTATTGTATAAAAACTAGTCGTAGTGTTTATGGTCAGAAGCCTACGGTCATGATTTTTTCAAATATAATTTTCTTTCACTCAATTCTTATCATGGGTGAAACTTCAGTTTCTGACCCTGTCTAAGCTGAACGTCGAACTCATAAATTTTTTGTACTCAGACTTTGCTTTCTTGTATAGTATAGTGAGAACTCACCTTTAAAAGCAACTTGTAATTAAGTTCTGAGTAAGCAAATGTATATTATCACTTACTCTAAACAATTAAAAATGTTTTGTGGCTACCTTGGACAAATTATTGCTTTGTCCAAAGTAGCTACGTAGGCAAAGACTATATTATCACTACGTTTTATACTAGCGCCTAAAGTTTTATGGTTTTAAACGTAGGTACATAAATAATGTGTTATGATCTGTTATTCCTATTACGAAATAAATTTTATAACCTTAGAGTAAGGAATACGAAATTCACAATGGAAAAATCTTAAAAAGTATCAACTGTGAGTCTGTGACAAAACTTAAATTTTACGTATATTTATTTTAATTTTAATATGTTATATAACATGGGCCAGCCATATAGCTCTAAGAATGAAGAAGAGCTTTATACCTACCGGTAAGCGAAGTGTAGGGCGGCCCTCCACTAGATGGAGTGACGATCTGGTAAGAGATGTAGATATAATATATAATAAAATATTTTAATGTTATTCCCATACTATCATGGTGGCATACTTAGTTCATGAAATAATATTTATTATTTGTGTGGATATAGTTCAGAGTTGTATACCTGAAACAATATAATACAAAAACATTCATACAAATAATTGTTCCGCTTAACCAAGCTGCCAAGTTATGTAAAAACACAACCATCTCTCGTATTTGGCCTAGTTTTTGGTTTCGCCAAAGCGGTTGTGACAAACATCTGTCGGACTACACTGTCTCTACCATGGAGGTTAGAACCTCTATGGTCTCTACTAATAAATCCTCCGTAATTTTAGCGTATTGTCTATGGATAAAACCAGATGGCTTACTGACGCTGACCCATAAGGAGAAAACAAACTTGCAAGCACAAAGAGACCCACTCTTTATGCTTGGAAGTTTAGAAAATATTTTGGAAGTAAATCTTGCGAAGTCTAAACGTAAGCAGATCTGGTGGATCGGATAGTATACCAGCTGTAGTTTTAAAGCCTTGTGCATCTGAGTTGGCTCCTATGTTGACGCGCTTATTTCGCCTATAATTTTGAATTGGAATAAAGCCCCAGTCTCGGAAGCTAGCTAATGTGCAGTCTGTGTCCAAAAAACGCAGCCGTGCCCGACCCGTGCAGTGTAATGTATAAGACTAATAATAATAATTGTTTATTGCCCCTAAAAACAAAACAGTTACATACACGCCTAAACAAAAGAACATTATAACTATTTGAGACAAAAGGAGACGGCTCAGCTTTGTCTGTAACGAGATACATATCTCATCACAGAGCTGTTTTTCAGCCGCTCCCTCCTCCCTGAGGTGTTGTGCGGGAGTCCAAAGTAGCAGGCTCCCCATTTACCTAACTTATACTTTTAAACTACGTACAAAGTAATTAAATGTGATAAAATCGCAAATACAAAAAAATTAAAAACATTAAAGACAAAATAAAAACATTTAAAAAATATGCATAAAAACAACCATTACGAAATGAACTACAACAGATTAAAAAAAAAATATGTGTGTGTGTGTGTGTGTGTGTGTGTCCTTATTAATTTTTGGCAAAAAAGTCCCGTAAATGTAATAACTTAACATGGGGATGTTTCAAATTCTCTGCAGCGAGTTGTCTTTTTAAGGCGCAGGTTGAGCAAAATGTCGCGCTAGTCGTTATTTGGGCGGTTTTTAGGAGCTATCTACTTTTTATTTAAAAGATATATCAACAAATAAAAAACACATTATATTTCTACATAATCTTGATTCTATAAAAGCTATATCCAATTTTTTTTTAAAGGAATAAATATTAATATAATCTCCTTACAACGAAACCACATAAATGTGAAATTATTATTGATAACATGCATCTCCTCGTAAAGTAAGTATTATTTTATTTTGCGATTTACACCAATGGATAGGCAATTTATTAATAAACATTTCTATAGTAAATTTTTTTTCAAAAGACCAAAATTTGATTTTATTAAGAAATTATTTTAAAATCTGGGCATATTTACTGCTCACGGGCTTGCTTTAGTCAGTGAGCGCTGAGCTCTTCGACGTGAAGCCCGTGTCGTTAGAGCGTCGACCAACGCATACGCCACGTCATATGAGTCGATAATATTATTACTTATTAGGTTATTTATAGGTAGTATTATTTGTTTGTTTTGGGTATAAATTTTCGTATTAGTTATACATATATTTGTTGTGTTTTTTACTGCGCGATGAAGATTTTTGCGTGTATTTTCTTTGAAGTAAATGCAAATAAAAAAATGAAGCACCATTAGCATGTAAGGTTCGAATCCATAATTAAAATTTCGACAAATATTATAATTTACACTATAAAAGGCTAATTCAATATTATCACCCAACCACAATATCATCAGGTATAGTACTGCCTCGTTGGTCTAGTGGTTGTAGTAGTGCGACTGCTGATCATGAGGTCCCGGGTTCGAATCCTGGGTCGGGCCAAAAAGTTATGAGTTTTTCATTTATGTTCTAAGTTATAATTAGTATTACTAAGTTATAGTTTTTTGCTAAAATATAGTATATTATTTATTGCTTGTTTTTTCTTCTTTTTCAAAAAATAATTGAGTACATAAGGTGTTCTATACTTATAACTCGGTAAAAAGTACTAATATACCTACTTTTTACTATAAACTAAAAATTTTTCAAACTAAATTTAACTAAAAAGACTAAACTGACCATTTATTTTTTAACTCATAACAGGACATGGGTTTATTTATACTCTAAAAACTATAACTTTATACAATTAGTGTTCACTATAAAATTATATTCGGTATAGACGGTAATTATTAAATGCAACATATTTTTTTTAAATTATTAATTACATTTGTCAGTGGATTAAATTTGCTTTAACAAAGTTGGTGATGATTTTAAATAAGAATAAAATTCTGCTCAAGTTTTTTATTGTTATCTTTGTTAACAACATCGCCTTTAGAACTCTGGAACCGTAAGTGTTTCTTTCAGACGTCCACAATTTATGCAAAATAAAAAAATACTCTTTCTACCGGAGCATTCGTACCAGGTAGACATAAAATATATTCGATTAAAAAAAATTATGTTGAATATGGTTGACTTTGAATACTTCCATCCAACGAGTTACGGGACAATTTTGTGTCCCGGAGCTTTGTTTGGGGACAATGGGACAGGAGACCGAGAAAAGGGACAGTCCCGTTCAAAACGGGACGTATGGTCACTTTAGCTATAACCCGGCGACCATGAAGCAAATACAAAGTTAGTCTTTGTATTAGCTTCATGGTGGCGCAGTGGCTTAGCAATCAGTTGTTGCGCTGGGGGCCGCGGGTTCGAATCCCGCATGGAACAAGATTTGTATGGCCTACAAATAATTGTTCCGGGTCTGGATGTTTGTCTTTGTGCAATTTATGTTTGTAAACTGCCTCCACGACACAAGAAAATCCTAGTGTGGGTGTAACGTTTTTTTACAACTGAAATTGAAAGATTGAACCCTTATACTTCTTGTTGATTTTTGTATTTATATATTTTTTATTGCACCAAATATTTGTACAAAAGCCGAGTTATCTATTTATTTACCTATAGTGAATAGGTATCTTTTAAACTCACAATTTTCAATGCTTCCGTTTTAATATACAGAATGGGGTCCCACATATATGCAATAAATTAAACCACATACTTGTTATCGCCTTTGCTGACGATATACAAAAAATGAACATAATCGGCCCAGTAATTAGGTCAAAAATTAGAGTTTTAATTTTAAGCAAATTTGAACCCTCTATAGAATTGGGTCACTAAGTCAATGATTCAATGAACTTGAATCCTTGAAAATTAAAAAGCGACGTTGCCACGCAGTGCAAACTATTGGTATTGCGACGTATCGACAGCGGTGTCTTTTGTCGGCGTGCATAAACAAGCGGCACGAGGCACGCGGCGTACTTCAAAGGCGACGGCGCAACTGCGCGCGCGCCTTTTTCGTAGAGTGGGACACCTGTTATCGACGATTAGCTTCTTTCAAAGGGAGTAAGTCATAATCGATAAATAAAAAAAAAATGTTTAGCTTTAAACACTTAGGGTATGGTTTTTTAGAATTATCGTGTTGTTATGATAATCCTTAAAACACTACGACCTAAGTATTTAAAGCTAAACTTTAAAGCTTTTTTTGTTTAAGTGTGTTCTTGTAGATTTAGAGATAATAAATTATTTTAACACGATAAAAAACCCATAAAAACAAACAATTAAAAAGTTATACATATTTACCCATTTCCCAGGAAGTCACAAATCGGTAGATTCGTAAGTTCAATTGTACAATAATAATTTTTTTTTTAACAATCAATAACTTGTCGATTTTTATCAAATCAAAAATCAAAATTACTTGTATTCAAATGTAGTAGGTAAGTAAGCGTAAAAAGAAAAGTATCGATAAACGATTATTGCACCTTGTGGCCGCCCTATTTATTACTTTTATTATTTTCGCCATTTTGGAATTTGGAAGTTTAGCTTCCAGTTCACGCGCAATTGTTCCAGGATACAGGTGCGTTTCGCTGCCTACGCGCATCGTAATTATTTATCGTAAGATAATTATCGTATTATCATATGATAAATACAATTAGTGAAACAATTCTTTTACGGTGAAATAGACACTTATTAGTTAATTGACTTTGTGTGTGTAAATAGTGTTTTAAGTACGTTTATTTTTTCACTGTGATATTGACACTACTTTACTTTTTTTGACCTCACTTCTCTAGACTTCTTTTTATGGGGCTTTATTAAAAATGAAGTGTACTCAAAGATTTTCGAAACCGAAGATGAACTGCGCAATCGTATTGTTGCCGCCTATAACAAATTAAAAGCCCTGACTCTGGATCCTGAATGAAATTTTTTGAGCAAGCTTCAGGACAACATTATGCGGCGATGTAACTTGTGCATTCAAGAACGATTTCGAAAATGTTCAAATTTAGGGTTTCATTAAATTTTGCTACTAATATGCAATAATATTTATTTCGTTCAGTTCCATTTTCGCGAAATAAAAAAGTGGCGGTAAAATACCTAAACAGTTTAGTGAGTAAGTTTTTATTTCGTCGCACATTGTCCAACGAACCATAGGCCGTGCCGACAAGCAATAACGCTGCCTGCCGCCAACCGCCATGCCACCCGCGTGCAACGTTGTCACTCTTCCAAGGGGTCAAGGTACGTTGTCTAAACAGAGTGTTTACTTTAACTGAATTTATTTTAATATTTGTTTTGTTTGAAAATTTCACTTTTTTATTTTACGGGTTTTAATTTAATATTTAATTTTTCTACACTTCTATGGACTAGTATTACTTGTGGTTTAATTTATTGCATATATGTGGGACCCCATTCTGTATAATTAATTATAAAATTTCATAATTAGATAATATATGAAAATACATACATATAAATAATACTACTTTCGTACAATAGGTGGCGTCTTACATATTTCTTCCGGCGAGCCGCTCGCTACAATATTGTAGCGAACGGCGCGCCGGTCAAATGCTCAAGGTCGTTCGCATGGAGTAGCCCCTTAACAGAGCCAATTTATATTTGGCTTTGAAGCAATCTATTGACATTTTCTTTCTCATGGGTGGAGGGAGATCATTCCAAATTCTCGCTGCAGTGAATTTAAAACAACTCCTATATCTTGCTGTTTTGTGTGCGGGTGTGTGAAGGAGCATTTGTGTGTGAGAACGAATACTTCGACAGGAAATATCTTTGATCCAGGTGAGTTTTTCGAAAAGGTATTCTGGTTTTTTGTTCCAAATTACCTTTTGGACTATCGAAGCATAGTGTAATTATCTCCTGGCGCCCATATTGAGTATGCCTTTTTTATTTAAGTATGGGGTTATAAATTATCTTCTTGGTACATTACAACAGTATCGAACACATGCATTTTGTACTCTCTGTATTGCTCTTTCGGTATTAGCTGACAATTTAGGGCCAAAGACTGAGCTGCAGTAGCTCAATTGTGATAACACCAATGAGTCACACAAGAGAAAGCGTAGGTCCTCTTTAATATACGGTCTTATTTTGTATAAAGTTTTAAGTTTAAAGTACGAGCTTCTTAGATTGTTATTGATGTGTTCTACAAATTTCTGCTCTCCGTCTAGTATAAGCCATAAATTAGGAGCGGATCTTACTTGTGACAAGGTTTCATCTTCTATTTTAATCGTATCCTCGCTGTCTAAAATAGTTTTTATTTGGTTTTTTGTGTCCAAAACTAATACTTGTGATTTAGTTGCGTTTAATACTAGGGAATTTTTTCCCTAGTAGTTGACTACGGAGCGATATTGATTCTCATGGCGTATCTAAAATAGAATGACCTGTTCTATAACCTTCTAGTGCAGTACCTAGTTAGTTTCTATGCGTGATAGGCTTTGTAATGAATAATGTCTACAGTAGAACCAAAGTAAACCACAAAGCCCAACGGACCAGTAGGCTTGAAGCGGCAGCTTCGTACCGGTAAGTAAATTGTAGGGCGGCCCTCCACTAGATGGAGTGATAACCTGGTAAAACATGCAAGAAGTCGATGGATGCATTTATCTCAGGACCGTGGAATTACCTTGGATAATATTTCGCAAGGTTCTAAAACCGAGGGAAAATTTATAGAGACAAGAGCCCTTAGAATAACATTGTTCTGAGAACCGTGACGAGACAATCTACCAGCACTTTTCTTACATGAAAGTCCTTGGAACCCAAACTTGTTGACGCCCCTACCATAAGGACACTGATGAAGTTGGCATATCGCTGTTAGTTAGATGTTGCTAGTTAGATTTCTACGGCGATACGCCAGTTTACTACATCAAGTAATGTGTCCATATTACTTGATGGTAAAGAGTGTTATCAGTGACTACATTCTTTAGTCGAAACCGCTGGAAGGCGAGCCTGATCTTGATCACTATGAAAATTATGAAACAGGTCTTGCTGCACACTCCATGCCAATGCAATATTCCACTAATTTTGTGGGTTACTTCCAGTGGAACATTCTCGCCGAGACAGAGTGTCTGCATTGTTTTTTGTGATATAAATCACTGACACAATGCACTAAAGCCAGAAAGGAAGGCAATAGAAAGATTTTTGAGACCGTTGTCTCCAAAATTTGTAATGTAAACTAGTTTGAGTCCAGGCACTACTCTTTCGCTTCAAAAATGTTTATTTAAAGATAAATTTGTCTTTAAATAAGAATTATTGAAGTGAAATCTTCGTTGTGATTTGAACCTGGCTGAAACGAAAAAGCGACGCTAAAAAGAGACAATTGTATACATCTATAGGATCTAGCCTGCGAGAGAATGAGATAGAATACAGTGTAGTGCTACAGTAGCCTATTGGCAGGGTGCGGACCACGAACTCTAAAGGTTGCAGGCATCGATCACTAATAAAAAACGATTTTGTTATGTTTTTTATTAGTGATCGATGGTTGCGGGTTAGAACCACATGCATATTTTATTTTTATACTTACCAATAGTGGCTTAAGAGAAATTTAGTAATGTTAATAACATTGCGAGTATGTAAAAAAAGTGTTTCCTATTATTTCGATCTCCTCCTTTGCGGTGCTTTAAAGATGGTTAATATGTAATGTAAATTAGACTTTATTGCACAATACACAAGTTTATTGCACAAATTATAAAACAAATGGAAGTCAGGGGCTAGGCGGGGCAGTACCCCGGGGCCCCCAAGCTGAAGGGGCCCTTTGGCCTCCAAAAATGAGGTTCGATAAATTATGTACTATACTAGTTGCATAAAGAATTTTCGAGTTTTAACTTTTTGGCCCTGACCGCGAACGGCTCGAACTGACATCACAGAAATTACTCCCACTTCCAGAACATAAATATAACATTGTTAAAGATACTTGTCTACTTCGTTTTATTGTATTTTATATATGAATGAAGAGTGGGAAATACGAGCATGCGGCTCACCCGATGGCAAGTGTTGACCACCTATTAACAAATACAACACCAGGGGAATAGCAGGCGCGTTGCCGGCTTTTTAAAAAGGAGTAAGCTCGTTTCTTGAAGTTCCCTAAGTCATATTGGTTCGACAGTAGTGGTGATGAAATTCTGTGGCTGGAATTAATCCGAATAATTCCGCTGAACTCTCCCAGTGGTAAATGCGATAGAAAATGCAAAGGGACGCAACATATCTTCGTCTCGTCTTGTCGTCGATGCCACTCTGCACTGGATATGGTCAAGTAGAAGGAGCTGGTACTAAGGAGCTCCTGCCCAGGGATGAGAACAGTATTCCATGTTAGGCCGAACTTGCCCCTTGTAAAGTTGCAAGCAATGTGCCGCTATGAAATGCTGTCCCGCTCTGTTGAGCATGCCAAGCAAGAGGTCAATTCAGCCTTCCTTTCCAAGTGACCACGGAACTACATGTTATTCGAAATGTCAACGCCGAAGATTCCTATACTAGCAAAGGTAACAAGGGGAGTGCCCTGAAATTGAGGAGTTATGACAAAGGTGTTCCTTTTAGTGGTAAACGCGCAAACTTGTGTCTTCTGGGCATTAAACTTAATCAGATTTAGTCGCCCCAATCCGAGACATTACACAATAAGTTTGTTCCGGTACTCGGCGACGTTTTCCCGAGAAATATAGGCACATCCGGTGTATAAAGCATCACCAGTGCACGTTACTAGTTTGCAACATATTATTGAGAAGCAGAAGAAACAGTGTAGGTGATAGCACGTAGCCTTATTGAACACCAGCATAAATAGACTTGTAAATGGAGCACGCACCTTCTGTTACGACTTAGTTGCTCCAATCTGCAAGAAAACTGCTGATCCAGTTGCACAAATTCTCGGAAAGCCCATAGGAAGGGAGCTTCGAAAGAAGCGCTTTGGTCCAAACTCGATCGAAGGCCATCGCTATGTTCAAACTAACGGCCAGGGTCTCCCTCTCTGCCTCCGCCGATGTATGAGTCAGGTATGCCAGGAGATTACCAGCTGAGCAACCCTGACGGAAATCGTACTGGCAGTCACTTTTCAGGTGGTGATCCGCAACCTCATGAACTGGCAGTTCACAATGGTTTTCATTATTTTGGAGAACAAGTTGGATAGGTCTGAGCGGTCGATTTTCTGTTATTTTTTACGGATCTGGTGCACTGAAGCTATCTTATTTGAGTTTGGGACTACGCCTAGGGAGAAAGAGTTTTAGAAAAGACACGTTACGACCGGTGCCAACTAGGGAGCACGCGTCTTCACCACATTGTACCTTCCATTAGAGGAACTCCATCAGGCCCCCTTCGACTTAACGTCTAGGGATGATCTATGCACACCGAGCGCTGTGTAAACCGTATCGTACCGACCTAAAAGCGAAATTATACTTCTTTTTAACAGCGCTGGTGAAGCACTACTATTATAGCGCGATACATTTTTACAGGAGCGACCAAACCAGGCACCACAGATGATAGAATAAAGAGTTCCCTGTAGTACGACATCAGCGATATAATCACGTTGGGATCATCCAGCGAGAAGCATACTTGCCCCTGTTCTCATGCATAAAAAGATCGCATCCTGTCCCAATCGGCCGAATTATAGTTCCAAACATGGCGGCGATTTGCAGAACGCAACCGCAATAGGAGTGTGAGTGGCACCATAGTTCGGGTTAGACAATGGTCCAATAAGCCAGGAGGGGTCGTCGACGGAAATCTGATATCCGTCCGGATGAGAGGTCTGCAGAAGGTACTACAGGGAAGGTGCACGATCCTCCACATCTAAAATCCGCGTAGGTGAAGTAACCATTTGTGTCGGACCATATGCCAAGGCAAATTCATAAACAGATCTTCCCGCATGATCGGTTAAACGAGAACCAAGCCATTCAGCGCGGTGGCCGTTAAAATCACCAAGGATCACGATTTTTCCAGATGGTACCTGTTGTAGCACGGAGTCTGCAGCGATTTGGACGTAGTCGATGAGTTGGTCTGTGTCGGCATTACCTATAGAGGCACTCGTAGACGCGATGGTGGTCGCTGACCTTCAAGACTGCCCAAGCGGCGAGAACAGCTGTCCTCTCTGACGTATACGCAAACACCAGCCCGAAGTACAAGTGTTATAATTTGTACCCCGGATAGCAGAGAAGTATCGAGTCTCGGTTGGAAAGAGCAAGGTCGGCTTCGCCGTTTTCAGATGGTACCTAGTGGACTTCGTTAACGTTCGAATGAAATCCCCTGACGTTGCAGAAATTCACGGATAGCGTGGCAGGGATCACCTTTATCTTATTGCTCTACTTACCACGAGCAGTATTAGTCTTGAGTGGAATTTCCAAGGGTGGGAAGCGAGCACACAGTCCACCTGATGGTAAGTGGTTGCTGTGGCCTATAGACATCCACAACTATCCTCGTTTGCAAATAAAATGCAGATGCGTTGCCAGCCGTGAGGGCTAATATGGAATACTTCTTGTCCAGTAAAAACGGTCTCCGGTTCTCTACACTCACCATACGAAACACAGCAGCATTAAGCTGCTATTTTACGCTGGTATTCTGTGAGAGCGTGGTCCTTCCCCGGTCGAGTCAACCCAATCGTGCTACAAGTATACTATTAATATAGTTGTAACATGGCTCTATCACGTATAATTTTTATATTTATATTTGGGTTGAGATCATCGACGCAAACTTCGGTTGTAGAAACCACACACTTAGGAAATTTTGTATCAGTATTTTCTTTGAGCTCCCGTTTCCACTTAGAAATCCATAGCTAATACGGAGGCTGTAACGAGAGTGGCAGCAGGAACCCTCATGAAATGGGAATAACATTCTGATAATTACTTCACAGATCTTCTTCTGTATATTCAGATTATGGCATAAAAATGCCTAATCCGAACAGGCTCATCGTATCCGCAGAAAGTCGGTCATGTAGGTTAGTCTTTATGCTATCTATCAGTGGAATATAAACAGTCCTCCGAAAATATTCCTCGTCATTTCCTTGATAAGTAATTATCGCGAAGATTCTTAGTAATTTTGAGAAGATTTTTCAAGTTGACGTGTACGATTTTGGGGGGAGTCATGTCCCATATGACCCTCCCTTTCGGACCGCGCCTGGGTTAATATGAACTATAACTCTTAAAATAAACATTAAAAATAACAAATCTATTGAATAAATAAAAATAACCATATTAAATAAAACTACCATATCCAATTTATTCTATCACATTTATAATCCACGATTTCATAGCTTACTGATTTATATTAAATTATTCGTGTTTATGCCATCTAGCGCATAGCTTATGTGGCACTTTGAGAGTCAATCAATTTTTGTTCAATAAAATTACTTTATCAATAGTATGAAGTAGATGGCGCTAATTACAAAGCAATTTTAATAACACTAAAATTAAGTGTAAGTATAAGCGTTGTAACATTTACTTGCTATAAAATTAAACTTTTATCTTATACTTATTTTACACCGCACTTGAGGTTGAAAATGATTGTATGAAATAAATCATTTGCCTTGAATTTTTTTTATTTTATATTTCATTTCATTTCAAGGTTTTACTTCTACGGCGTGTGAACTACACTCATGTTTTTTTCTATAGCTATCTATTTTAAGATTAATATAAGAATAAGAATAAAAGATATTTTAAGATTAATATTTAAAAAAAATTCAGTGTCCTCGAGCGGAGTAAGGAGTAATTTTATTCGGTAATCAAGAAAAAAATAAATTTTAAGAAAAAGTAAAAGCCGACTTCAAATAATTTAAAATATTAAAATAACTTTACATTATGAATTTGATGCAAAGACGATATGGTGTTCAGAAGAAAGAAAGCTCCATTTTTCAATAAAATAAAATTTCTTTACCTTTTTGAGAACCTTTGTTAAATAATTTAAAATTATCAGGTGCCTATCATTTTTATATATAAAAATTACGTGTCACATTGTTTGTCCGCGATGAACTCCTAAACTACTGAACTAATTTCAATGACATTTTGCACACTGTGTGCAGTTTGGTCCAACTTGAGAGATAGGGTAGTTTTTATCCCGATAAGTGACCCTCAGTTTTTTATTGCTAATCTCAGGAGTTTTTTTTTAGGAAAGCAAATGGTCGTTGGAAAGGGCAGAACAACGTCTGCATGATCAGCTAGTATATTTTAATAATTTACATCAAATTAAAATATATGAATGTATATATATATTTTCTGTTACGCGCTGCAACATTTCTGTTGAAATTAAATACACTTCTTACTCGATTTTGCTTTCATCTCCAGAGTATTGGCCGATGGCTCGGTAAAGATTCGATTTTTTATATAGGTAGCCCTGGAGAAAAAGCAGACTGGTGTTAAATCCTAGGTGGCCAGACTATGTCCCCAAGCGTATTAATAATGACTTTACCGGGAAATAAACTCCAGACCCTCAGCCCTGCCCATCGACGTTTAGCGCTATATAACTTCCTAGAACTACGTTTCATCATTAAGTCTACTAGTTTCTGGAGTTCCGGCACGAAGTAATTGTTTCAGTTCGCTACGTAGCGATTACTAGCCACAGTTCCTACCGCAACGTCGCGAGTATGCTCAAAAAAGTAAGTCGCTATAAGTTCGTATTGCAGGTGCACGGTATGCACCAGACGGTCATCATAGGACTGTATAATTTTTTTTGATGCTTTTGCTGCGGATTGCTGGGGGAGTAGTAGCGACCATTTTGTCATGGGTGTATTCTTCGAGATGAAAGAGCGCTTTGTCGCTGAAGAAAACCATATTCAGTTTTATTCGAACTCGCTGACAACGGACCATACGTACATCTCAATAAGTTAGCGCCGCACGATACATGACACTGAAGGAGTGATGAACTGGTAAGTTAAGTCTGGTGGCGGCCGCCTCGTCACTACGCTTACTAGTACGAGGCTGTCACTGAAACACATTTCTTTCTATTTACTTATTTGTTAACAAATATATCTTATACAAAAGAAGAACGATGTTTGATGAATGTTAAATACGCATGCGCATTGAGGATCGATTACAAAAGACAGCACGACAGTAGCAATTCTTGCACGGCAGGTTCAGATGTAGTTTACGTGGCTTTTATTAAATAAAAACATCACTGTAAACAAGTAAATTGGTAGTACGTATTGTCGAATATTAAAGTATAAATATATGACGTATTATCGATTTAAAAAAATCGCAAAAATTTAGTAATGCAGTGGCCTATTACAAACGTGTAATATAAGAATTATAATAAGCATAACTTTAGGTTTATAAATTTATCAATAGTATGAATGTTTAATAGGGTTAGAATTTGTTTAGCCGTTGTGTCCTAAATACACATTATTTCAAGAAAAATACATTGTAAGTACCTACGTATTTTTATGACATATTCATAATAATTTTTGGCGTAGAATCTATATCTTAATAAATCTGTAGAAAAGTCGTGTCTGTAATTCGAATATATTCTTGAAAAAACAAGTGTAGGCGACTAAAAAAAGGGTACTGAAGCCAAATTAGTGTTTTTTATAATTTGTGTCTCTGTATTCAGGATTTGAGCAAAAACTACTCGACCGATTTACATGAAATTTTGTATGTAGGTAGTTAGTAACCCAGGGCAACTTATAGGATTTATAAATGATTATGGAACTTCAAAAACGAAGGTTAAGTATTTTCCTTCCTTTATATGGTAATTTTCTATTAAATATGGTTAGGTTAGTGACGGAAGTTTTTCAAATAAATACCATATTTACAAATAAAATTTAGAATATAGTTATAAACTTGGTAAAATAATTTGAAACTATCCCGACGATCTGATCTACGTTTTAGTTATCAAAACAGTGCCATCTATCATCAAATGGAAAAAGTAGTATATAAAAGTAGTATTCCTGTATGGCATAAATTGCTCCTCGAAGTGCTCTACTAGGATATCCGCTCTACCTTAGGCCTCGTAACAACGTTCGCCCGCGGTGTGGGTCAGCGGGCAAACGGGGGTCTAGATTTTGTTAATTGTCGGTTCAATTTATAGAGCGACGGATCTTGCTCTTCCGCTTTCCAGATGCGCCGCTCACAGGCTTCTCCTCTGGGGGCCTGGAATGCAACCGTTCATCCGTTAGTCTATTTAACTTGGTTTTTATTCTGGGGCAGCGCTCTTTTTTGTATGCATAGCTCTTCTTTGTTTGAGCTGCACACATATCTCTCCTGGTAGCTCTTCTCTCCTTTCTGTTGGTGGGACGATCGTAGAGGCAGCGTGGAGGGCTTCTTGGATCGTCTTAGTTATTCTAGTTGCGGCAGCGTCTATGTCGTCCGCTGAGTTTATCAGTATGTAAACTGGAGACCTCTCGATGTTTTCGGTAGATCGTCCAGTTGATATTGGTCTTAAAAGCTCTGGGCAGCCTAGTCACTGCCTTGAGGCTAAGGGTAATCAGAATGGTAGAGCCCCGCAGCAGTTTTTTGCTGTTGCACGTATGGGCAGGCTCGAGCCGGGTTGGTACCACGACCTCACAGAATACCGGCGTGAAGTAGAGGCTCTGCTTCTGCGTTTCGTCTGGTGAGTGCAGGTGGCCGGAGGCCCAATTCCCCCCCCCCCCCCCATCAACATGGTAGCGGAATTACAAAGTAGACTACCCCAGGAGGGTACCAGTACCCCTGGAGAATCCCTCGCTGAGCATCCACGACCATGTTATTCCAATCCTGAGCGTGGGTGCTCAGGCTGCCCCGCGTATTCTGGGGGGGGCAAAATTCCGCTCAAAAACAAAACTGCTTGGGGCAAACTGAGCAACAATACCAAGGCGACCCCTGCCACGCTATCCGTGAATTTCTGCAACATCAGGGGACTTCACTCTAACCTAAACGCCGTCCACTACCATCTCGAGACGGCGAAGCCGGCCTTGCTCTTTCTGACCGAGACGCAGGTTTCCTCTCCGGCTGATATTTCGTATCTCTCCTGCCCGGGGTACAAATTGGAGCACTCCTTTGTGCCTCGGGCTGGAGTTTGCGTGTATGTCAGAGAGGACATCTGTTCTCGACGCCTCGGCAGTCTTGAAGGTTCGGACCTGTCCATCCTTTGGCTACGCGTAGACAGCGACGACCATCCGCGCGTCTACGGGTGCCTCTATAGGTCCCATAGCGGTAATGCCGAAACAGACCGACTCATCGACCACGTCCAAATGGCTACAGATTCCTTGCTACAACAGGTCCCATCCGCAGAGATCGTGATCCTTGGCGATTTTAACGCCCACCATGCCGAATGGCTCGGTTCACGTTTAACCGATCATGCGGGGAGATCTGTTTATGACTTTGCTTTGGCATATGGTCTGACACAACTGGTTACTTCGCCTACGCGGATTCCAGATGTGGAGGATCATACACCTTCCCTGTTGGACCTTCTGCTGACCTCTCATCCGGACGGATATCAGGTTTCCGTCGATGCCCCTCTCGGCTCTTCGGACCATTGTCTGATCCGGAGTATGGTGCCACTCACGCTCCCTTCGCGGTTGCGTTCTGCAGGTTGCCGCCGTGTTTGGCATTACAGGTCGGCGGATTGGGACGGAATGCGGTCTTTCTTTGCATCCTACCCATGGGGGCGGGTTTGCTTCTCGCCGGATGATCCCAGCGCTGTTGCTGACTCTGTCACTGATGTGGTGCTACAGGGAATGGAACTATTTATTCCATCATCTGTGGTACCCATCGGAGGCAGGTCTCAGCCTTGGTTTGGTCGCTCCTGTAAGACTGCATTGTGCAGAAAGCAGGAGTGTTATCAAGCCTGGGCTGCGGCTTCGGTGACTCGGGATGTAAACACCAGCACACTTAAAAAGAAGTATAACTTCGCCTCCAGGTCCTTCAAAAGAGTTATTGCCAAGGCAAAGTCAGAGCACATAGGCAGAATTGGCGAGAAACTAGTTCGCCTTCCTTCGGGAACCCGTGCATTCTGGTCTCTCGCCAAGGCTGTCCAAGGGAATTTCTGTAAGCCATCACTACCATCTCTGCACAGGGAGGACGACTCACTGGCCCACGACGCAAAAGAGAAGGCCGACCTTTTAGGCTCCCTTTTTGCGTCCAACTCGACTGTTGATGACGGGGGGAACACACCGCCGACCATCCCGCGGTGTGAGTGCTCTATGCCGGATGTGCTATTCTCACAGCGCTCGGTTCGCAGAGCACTCCTCTCCCTTGACATCCACAAGTCGAGTGGGCCTGACGGAATCCCCCCAATTGTGCTGAGGACGTGTGCTCCGGAGTTGGCACCGGTTCTAACGCGTCTTTTCCGGTACTCCTACTCCCATGGCGTTGTCCCGAACTCATGGAAGACAGCTTTTGTCCACCCGATCCCTAAAAAAGGCGACCGCTCAGACCCGTCCAACTATAGGCCTATCGCGATCACCTCCTTGTTCTCCAAAATAATGGAATCCATTATTAACTGCCAGCTCATCCGGTACCTTGAGGATCACCAGCTGATCAGTGACCGCCAATACGGTTTTCGTCGGGGTCGATCAGCTGGTGATCTTCTAGTCTACCTGACCCATAGATGGGCGGAGGCAGTAGAGTCCAAGGGGGAGGCGTTGGCCGTTAGTCTGGACATTGCGAAGGCCTTCGATCGGGTTTGGCACAAAGCGCTTCTTTCGAAGCTCCCTTCCTATGGGCTTCCCGAGAAATTGTGCAATTGGATCACCAGCTTCCTTGCAGATCGGAGCATCAAGGTCGTTGTAGACGGTGCATGTTCTGACTACAAGCCTATTAACGCTGGTGTTCCACAAGGCTGTGTGCTATCACCAACGCTGTTTCTTCTGCATATCAATGATATGTTGCTAACTGGTAACATTCATTGCTATGCGGATGACAGCACTGGTGATGCTCTATACACCGGCCGGGCCAATATTTCTCGGGAAAACGTCGCCGAGTACCGGAACAAACTTGTGTCTGAAGTCGAATCTTTGCTGGACAAAGTCTCGGATTGGGGGCGACTAAATCTAGTCCAGTTTAATCCTCAGAAGACACAAGTTTGCGCGTTTACCGCTAAAAAGAACCCCTTTGTCGTATCTCCTCAGTTTCAAGGCACTCCCCTTCTTGCCTCAGCCAGTATCGGTATCCTCGGAGTCGACATATCGAGTGACGTGCAGTTTCGTGGTCACTTGGAAGAGAAGGCCAAATTGGCCTCTAAAAAGCTTGGCGTGCTCAGCAGAGCGGGACAGTATTTCATGCCGGCACACCGCCTGCAACTTTACAAGGCGCAGGTTCGGCCTCACATGGAATACTGTTCCCATCTCTGGGCAGGGGCTCCCCAGTGCAAGCTCCTTCCACTTGACCGCATCCAGCGCAGAGCGGCTCGAATCGTCGACGACCGAGCCCTTTCCGATCGGCTCGATTCATTGGCACTGCGAAGAGATGTTGCATCTCTTTGCATTTTCTTTCGCATCTACCATGGGGAGTGCTCTGAGGAATTGTTCGGATTAATCCCAGCCGCCAAATTTCATGAACGCACATCGCGGCAGAACTCCCGATACCATCCACACCATCTGGATGATTGGCGGTCCACCACTGTGCGATTTAGAAGATGTTTTCTTCCTCGCACGACTTCCTTGTGGAATCGATTACCATCAGCGATTTTTCCGGACCGATATGACTTAGGGACCTTCAAGAAAAGAGCCTACTCCTTTTTAAAAGGCCGGCAACGCATCTGCAATTCCCCTGGTGTTGCGGTTGTTCATGGGCGGCGGTAGTCACTTACCATCAGGTGAGCCGCATGCTCGTTTGCCCCCTCTCCTATAAAAAAAAAAAAAAAAAAAGAATCGGGAGGTGCTGTGAAGTCAGGTCGTACAGCATCTCGACTACTATTGGGCAGTTGACGTTCTTAGAGAACACGATGTCCAATACATCCGGACATCTCCGGTGGTCCGTAGGGACGTGCGTTGGTTCCTCGGGACCTTCGTAGTTGTTATTCTCAGCGTCTTCGTACAGTTCACGACCCAGCGGGTTGATCACTCTGGATCCCCAGGCCGGGTGTTTAGCGTTTAGGTCCCCCGCGACGATAGTAGGTGCTACGCCTTCCATTTCCGTCCGGATGTCTGAGGAGCAAAATGGAGTCCCTGGCGGTCGGTATGCTGCAAAGATCCTTAGTTCCTCGCCCGCCTCCTCCATTTTTATGCCGATAGAGCGCATCGTTTGATAATCTGGCAGGTGCAGCTCTTGAGGACGATGTCTCTCCTCACTAGAACCGCCGTGTCTCTGTAGGCGGTGTCTTGAGGATTGACTTCGTCCCTCCTGTAGATGTAGTAACTCGGCAGCTTAAGATGCATTGATGCTCTTAACTTAGTCTCTCCCAGCAAGATCACCTGGATGCCCTATTGCTGGGCGACTGTAAGGAGTTCATGGATCTTCTGTTGTATCCCATCCGGGTTCCAGTGGAGTAGGCGCAGGTTACTTGCCTCCGTAATGCCGGGCCAGTAGCTGAGCCAACGCTCTCATTATCGCTGTGATCGGGTCTCTCCGTCTCTCCTGGCTCTTATATCGGCCAAGACCCGATTGTGTCCCCTTTCCTCTAATGGTTCCCCACCCGTCTTCATGGATTTCAACGGTCATCGGGCAACTCTATGGGATCCGCTTCGGGGCTTCCGGAAGTAAGCCTGGGTGTGTAATCTCCTGCTTCCGTGCGATCCTCCTCAGGACCGGACAGCGGCGATCGTTGGCTGTGTAATTCTTCGCGCAGTTGGCGCATTTGGATTCTTCATCCCTACCCCTCGGACATTCGCTAGCAGGGTGGTCCCCGGCGCAACGGACGCATTTTATTGGTCGGAAACAATTATATGCTCCGATTCTAGTCCACTCGTGCACAGAGGCACGGAGGGCGTGAGCGCGGCGCGGTGCAGAAGCCTTGGGCGGCGAAGCTGGTTTACGAGTTGGAATCTGGCTAAAGCTACCTACTACTCTTAAACGCTTCGGGTTCGATAGGTCCTTTGCCAGCAATGGCCAATCCAAAACGCCCGGATGATCCGGGGGTTTCCTAACGCGAGGGGTTGGGGGGGCTCTACCCTGTTAAGGGGAACAGGGAGCCCCCCAGTTTGTAACCCCCTAGTTTGTAACCGTACGAACCGTACGATGTATCCGTCATGATAGTTACAAACTGTTATGCTACAACTGTTAGTTAATCTGAATCTGTATCTTGTCTTAATCCTACCTAACGTGCCGACGAGACGTACGACGTGAGAGGTGAGGAAAGGAGAATAGCGGTTGGCCTGTAACACCTGAGGCACTGCCAATCCCTTTTGCCACGAAAGGGTTGGGGAAGTGCTATGTTAGCACTCGCGCACGCGATTGACACGCAAGAGCACGAACGCGCCTCTATCTCTATCTCTCCGTATACTACAAGAGGCATCGAGTCGAATGACCTCGACTCAACGCCTCTTGTAGTATACGGACTCAACGATTAGCGGAGTATGTCGGTACCGGCGGTTGCTTTTGACACTGCTAATCATATCATATAATTAAAGTAGAACATTATAAAGATTTTTTAATATATTAATAGTTTAAAAAGTTATTAATGAAAATATTACTTTTAACAGTATTTGGGTAGATACATCCATTCTTTAATATGACTATAGGTGGGAAATAAGGTACACCACGCGAAATATTCTTTTATTTCCTTAATCTATAAATCTTAATCTAATTAAATATGAACTATGTTTACAATTATTTTAGAGCATAAAATTATTTTCATTATTTTCGGGTCTTAACGTTACACAATGCCCGATTGTTCTATAATGTGCCGCGGTCTGATTGGCCGGTTTTGTGTTGTACAATATAGTTTTCTTACAAATTTCTCTATTTGGTTATTGTCTTAACTATGTATTACAAACGATGCTCTATACTATAATAATAGGGGTTGTAAACATGTTGTAAAACCTTTCACTAAGGTTTGTCACTAATACTGTTTCTAATTATAATTTTAATATTGTTTTTAATCACTATGTTTTAATCATTTTTTGTTGTCGTGAAAAATGTGTGTTATCAATAAAATCAAATGCTCACGGTATTGATCAGTTGAGTGAGGATATGATCATTTTAACACTTCCGGCTATGTTAAAAGTAATAACAGCAATCATAAATAAATCAATTGAAACATCTACTTTTACTTCTTCGTGGAAAATAGCTCTCCTACGTCCTTTACCTAAAACCAATGATCCTAAAGATCTCACAGACTTAAGACCAATAAGTATACTGCCCTTTCTTTCTAAAATTTTAGAAAAGTTTTATACAATCAAATCATCAAGGTTTCACGTGTACTACTTTTTTGACGTGGTTGACAATATTTTTACATCTCAAGACTCCGGTAGAGGTACGATCCTTACTCTAATTGATTTTTCAAGAGCGTTTGTTTCTATTAGCATAGATTTGCTGCTGTCTAAGATATCGTTTTATGGTTTTGTAACATCTTCCATAAAATGGTTTCAAAGTTACTTATGCGGCCGTTCACAACAAGTAATATTAAATCAACCAAATGGGTCTTCCCTTGTTTCTGAACAACGATCACTTAATAGAGGCGTCCCACAGGGCTCTATCTAAGGACCGTTGTTATTAATAATTTACATTGCTGCTATAACTAATTGCATGCATGTTTTGCAAATACCACCTATAGGCTGATGATCTAAAGGTTTTATCTTTCCTGCAAATCGCTTGAATTTCATTCTACAATTAGTAACGTCAATAAGCACCTGAATCGAATTGCAATATGGTCTCCGAAAAATTCCTTTATTCTAAACCCACTAAAGACTAAGTATATGCTTTTAGGATCAAAAAACGAAATCAATTTTTTAAAGAATGAAAACCCTAAAATCATGTCGTGAATCGTCCCTCTGGAGCGTGTAAGTGAAGCTCGTAACCTCGGTTTAGTTATGGATGGCAGACTGCGTTTTAAAAACACGTACTCGTGCTTGTCCGCAACTGCTTATATAAGTTAAAGGTGTTATACAGAATGCGCGAATACATTCAGTTGGACTTAAGAATTAGACTGTGTGAATATGTCGTTCTTTCAAAATCAAACCAGTGCATTACAGTGTATGGACCCTGTAATTTGGAAAAGTCACAACGTCTAATTAAACGTATACAAAATGCATGTGCACGATACTGCTTCTCAATACTAAAACGGTCCCATGTAACACCTATTTTAAATGAAGCAGGTATTTTAAAAATGTAATATATAAATTAATTTCACTATACGTTTAGTATAAATAAATAAACGGTTTTCACTATACATTTAGTATAGTGAAATTCCACTTCGACCACACCGTAACACGTTCCCGCCACGGTCACACACCAGTGTAACGTGAGGTACGTAATTACATGATAGCACTAAAGTATGCAAACTAACAGCAACACTACTTATCTCAGTGTAACACAGGGCAGCTTCTCAGCAATACCAATCCTCCTAATATCCTGCATTAGAAGAATTACAACAACGATCAGAACCACGAGACTATTTTAGCACTAGTAGAATGACTACAATCGTAGAATGACTTAAGCGAAATTTATGACGCACGGCGCCTATACAGTGAACTTTATATTGCACAAACGAGTGGGGGTTTCTTGATACACCCTCAATGCCACCTCAATCTAACCGGGATTTTCATAGACGCTCCGACAAATATGATTTTTTTTGTTTTTAAATAATTATATATTATCTAAAATAGATATTTATTTAAAATCAAAAAATTATCACATTATTAGTGGTATATGGTATTTGGATATACGTGGTAGAGCCATGCTGCAGCTATATTATGGTTGTAGCACGAATGGGTCGGCTCGACCGAGGAAAGACCACGCTCTCACAGAATACCAGCGTAAAATAGCAGCTTAATGCTGCTGTGCTTCGTACGGTGAGTGTAGAGAACCGGATTCCTGTAATAAAAGAAATATTATTTTAGATACCTATCAAATATTTAACTTATTCTACCACCCAGTATTTTTTTAATTCAATAGTTTTTGAATCAAATTGTCACTTTTTATAAAACATTTACCAACATACCAACATTTTTTTTATAGAATAAGGAGCGAGATATACTAAACGAGCGCAAAGTCCACTTGATGGTAAGTAAATGCTATGGCCCATATACATCAATATCTGAACTCAGTTAAAATCAAAATGCAGATGCATTGTCACCCCTGAGGACGAAGATAGAGTACCACCTAGTTATTTCACAACATAAAACAACATCATTAAGCTGTTTTACGCTGGTATTCTGTTAGAGCGTGGGCCTTCCCCGGTCGAGTTGACTCATTCGTGTTACAACGATAACATGGCTCTACCACGTATAATGTCCTCCAGACTGAATTTCGGTCACGGCGACCAGCCTCAACGGAGACTAGCTGGTCAAGCCTAAGACGCCTCCCCTCACCGCTTCAGTTGGCTACCGAATCTTGAACGCGCATTACGTGTCCACAATTTCTGCTATTAGAGTCAGTGTTAATTCTATAGTTATTTATTGTAGAATCGATATTATATATAATTTCAACACAACAGCAAGTTTTTATTTTAATTGTCCGAAGAAGCCTCCTCACTAGCCATCGGCGCAGGACAGGATTGTAGTGCCCAAGTGCATGCGCAAGCAAAGGTGAACTCTCTATTCCCTCGCTCTCATAGTCCGATGGGACGGTAAACCGACACGACCGGAGAGGTTCAAATCGACGGTTTTGCCCGGCGGTAAAAGCTCATAATAAACGATGCCCTTCCAATCCCACCATACACACAGCATCAGCTTATTGTGTGTTAATCCGGGTTTTACTACAGTCTGTGGAGCTTGACTACTATTTCATCATGATATTTTTCGCACAATCTTGTCGTAGGCAATTCACTTTTCATCACCAGTGATCAGTCTTTTCAAAAATGATTCAGTTTCATTACGTTTCAATAGAGAATCGCAAATCAGTACACGATTCATTAGGTTTCTTTCAGTGAGCTCGTGTGGTACTCAAATATGTAGATTTTTTGTATAGCCAAACTTTTTCAAATGGGTCAAAACTATATTGTGGTCAATCCTCAATTTCTCGACTATGTTGTAACTACTAATATGCTGATCTTGCTCCACTTTTTCAAAAATATCATCGACTTTATCCGTATGAGAGCGACCAGAGCGAGCTGCATCTTTGACATCAAAATTCCCGGTCTGAAAACGCTTGAACTAACTTTGTGCTACTGTTACTGACACTGCATTAGGTCCATAAACGTCACATTTTTATTTCGCGGCTTGAACAGCGATCACTAAAAAAACTAGATACAGACAAAAATGTCCTTACCGAATGAGCGCCCACTCAATCAATAGGCAATTCGCTTAAGGTTGAATTTACGTTACTGTATATTTATTTCAACAATTGGCGATAGTTTTTAAAAAACTTTTGCATGGGATTGTGTATCTAGTTTTTTATTATAATGATGTGGGCTTGAGTCATAATTTTCTCTTTTTTGTAATAAAACTTCAGAATGTATCGAATTTCTTCGTTAGATTTAATAATTTTTTCGGACAGAAAAGCAATTGAAAAATGGCGGGAAAGTGTTTTTTACTTTTTCTTTTTCTTAATGTCCTATATGTATTGATATTAAAACCAGCCGATAATAACAGTCCAACCAAAGAGATTTTTCTACAATTTTATACAAACAATATACGAGAAACTTTTTCCTCGACCTATTTATTTGTGTTATTATATAAGACATTTTTTGACTTGTTCAATTTTGATTGGTTTTATATTTTTTATAATTAAAATTAACAAATAACATTCTTTGGGTATTTTAGTTAGATTTAATTGCAACAAAGAGTAATAATGTTTAATGACTAACGATGTCTTCCAAAGTATACTTAACTATCTAATCTTATTTCGTGTGCAACTCGTGTCAAATCACGGGAGAAGTATATTTATAGACTGCGTAGGGAACATACACAGATGTACGTGAGGTATAAGACTGAAATAGTACAAAATATCATAATTTGCTTTGTAAACGACAGCGCAAATGTTTTCATATTGTGGTGAGTAAATACTAAAGACTTTATTTCTGTTTTTTTTTTTAGTGTAAATCGTCCATGTCATTGGCAGTCCGTCTGTCGCATATGCTATACTTATTATTGAGAAACTTACTAAATTAATCGGAAAAATGTGATAAAATGTTGTTCAATCGTTAGATAATATATTATCATCGATATTGTACTTAATAAATTGTGCCAATAATATATAAAATCAAATTGTAGGTGGTACAACGGCGTATTCTCAAGTTCGACGGAGTTGGCCAAGATGAAGCTTGTAATACCAAATTTGTTGGAGTTTATAGCGTTAAAATCTATGCTAATGTTGGTGTTGATATCGTCAATGTTATTCATTTTAAATTGTAATGGTGCTGTATTAGTGCAGAGGCATAGCTCTAAGTTGACAAATGATCGTCCCATCATTGGTGTTTTATCACAAGAACAATCGTTTTATCTCCATGGTAAATATCCTGAGGAGAATTACACAAGCTATATTGCGGCATCCTACGTCAAGGATATTGAGGCAGCAGGTGCACGAGTTGTTCCAATTCTGTTAGTAGACGTTATAATAGTTAATGTCATTTTAATATATTAAGAACTAAACTAACGATAGTAACTTTTTCAGAATTGGAAAAGATCGTAATTATTATAAGGAGCTTATGAGTAAACTGAATGGGTAAGTTAATATATTTTTTTAAATTCTCTATCGACCCGTAAAAACCCAGATTGTAGAGAAGATTTGTCATAAACTCTTTTTAAAAGCGTTATGGTGATTTCAATCAGAAGTTTCCCATCTGTGGCGCTGATACTATTGTCGGTTTTTTTTTTATGGGAGAGGGGGCAAACGAGCATGCGGCTCACCTGATGGTAAGTGACTACCGCCGCCCATGAACAACTGCAACACCAGGGGAATCGCAGATGCGTTGCCGGCCTTTTAAAAAGGAGTACGCTCTTTTCTTGAAGGTCCCTAAGTCGTATCGGTCCGGAAAAATCGCTGATGGTAATCGATTCCACAAGGAGGTCGTGCGAGGAAGAAAACATCTTCTAAATCGCACAGTGGTGGACCGCCAATCATCCAGATGGTGTGGATGGTATCGGGAGTTCTGCCGCGATGTGCGTTCGTGAAATTTGGCGGCTGGGATTAATCCGAACAATTCCTCAGAGCACTCCCCATGGTAGATGCGAAAGAAAATGCAAAGGGATGCAACATCTCTTCGCAGTGCCAATGAATCGAGCCGATCGGAAAGGTCTCGGTCTGGGTATTTTACGTTTGGCGTTAACGGAATGTTCAAATTTCCTTTTTTTTTGTAGAATAAGGGTGACAAGCGAGCGCACAGCCCACCTGATGTTAAGTGGATGCTGTGGCCCATAGAAATCTACATCTATCTTCGATTAAGAATCAAATTGCAAATGCTTTGCCACCCCTGAGGACTAAGATGGAATGCCTCCTATCCAGTAAAAAGGGTCTCCGGTACTCTACACTCACCGTAGGGAACACAGCAGCATTAAGCTTTTAAGCTTGGCTCTACCACGTAAATTTATTGTTGGCTCTGATGACATCCACGGGATAAATAAGGGTGATAATTTTATTTACACGCATTTAAAAAGATATATAAGTTAACATCTGATCTTTGTTCATTATTTTGATAATTGTCTTTGACTGCATCATAATAAAATAATTGAAATTATAAGATAATGAATTAGAAAATATTAGAGATTACACAAATTGCACAGAGAAATTTTATCTTAGCTTACCGCATTAAACGATTGGCATGGCAAAATAAAAAATATTTTTGATTTGCTGCTATTTCAAAACGAGCTTCCTGTGAATAGTTTAGTTATTTTTTTTAACAGACTTCAAAAATCAGGAGATATTTAATTCAACTGTATTCTTTATGTATATTACCTCAGAAGTTTTTTCTAGGTAAACTAATTTTGATGATTCTGTTTTTATTTGAAAGTTGGTGCTTCTCATATGGTCCCATATACGAGTAAATTTGATCAAGGTCTGACGAGTAGTTTTAATAATTTATAGCTATCCTTAATAATTTATATTGATGCCGTTTGTACAATTTTTTTAATTTTACCACTTGTTCATGTTTTAGCCGTGCAGGTTTCTTCACGACGTTTTGTTTTACCGCTGACCACATAAATTTGTTTTTCTTTACTTCTACTTTAGTGTCTTTTTTCCTGGTGGTGCCACGTACTTCAATCAGTCCAATGGGTACGCAGACGCTGGTCAGCATATATATGAAATAGCTATGGAACTCAATGACGCTGGCGATTACTTTCCTTTATTTGGTACCTGTCTCGGATTTGAACTGCTCATAATTTTAGCATCAGGACGCGGTGACAAGGAAAACAGAATCACATGCTATTCATATAGCAATGCGCCATTGGACTTTGAGGATGGTAATTATCTGTTTCGTTACTTCAGATTAATCAAGCCCTCAAAACCGAATTTCGGTTATGGCGGCCAGTCTCAATGAAGGCTAGCCATCAGGACAGTATTATAGTAGTAGAAAATGTGTCGATTTGTCGGCATCTAATGTTTATAACTTAAGATGCAAGAAAATCTTTGAGGGTCATGTTAGTAAAAGAATAAAACTTTTTCAAAAACTAATAATATCCCAACAAAAATATAAATGTTCCAAGAACGTTGTACATTCCCGTAGATCCTACCATTTAAGCAACTGCTGCGGTGAAGCTGACATCCGTTCATAACGTTTTTTGTACCGATCTTTGTCCCCTTTTCACATTTATGTCTTTGTTGGGATAGTTCTTACACACTATCTGTATTGGAAGTTTTGAAAATAGAGTTAATCTGCAAACACCCTTGCCGAATGCAGCATTTTTTTAATAGGATAGGGTAACAAACGAGCACACAGTCCACCTGATGGTAAGTGGTTGCTGTTACCCATAGACATCTACATATATCCTCAATAAAGAATCAAAATGCAGATGCTTCGTCACCCATGAGGACTAAGATGAAATGCCTCGTTTCCAGTAAAAAGGGTCTCCGGTTCTCTACACTCACCATACGAAACACAGCACCGTTACGCTGCAATCTTACGCTGGTATTATGTGAGAGCGTGGTCCTTCCCCAGTCGAGCCAACCCATTTGTGCTACAACTATACTACTAATATAGCTGCAGCATGGCTCTACCACGTACAAAACTTGGACTTGGACTGTGTGCTTGTTTATCACCATTACTTCGATAAAAATTTATTGTCTGAAATAGCCGTGTGTTGGCGGCGTTAAGGAATCCATCAGCCTGTTTCGTCCCTTATCGTAAGAGGCGATTATGAGAAAGCCTAAGAAGACCTCGTGGCTCCCGATAGAATGCAATATATCTGTTTTTAATTAAAAAAAAACAAATACAATTGTTATAGTATTGTATAAAATTGTTTATAACTACTATTATAAGAGACAGTAAGATAATTGCTATGTCATGAAGGTGTGTCTTCACTGCTTTATTCTTTACAAGCCCACTGTTAAACATGGGCCACTCCAGTTGTAGGAAGGAATCGCCTTAATAATCACGCTTGGTAGGCAAATTGACGATCGCTGTACACCTTTGACACAGCTCTTCGTCGCCCGACTGAATCTTTTTCGTCTAGCGTAAAGTAAAAGTTACAGCTTATATACGTCTCACAGCTGGGCACAGACCTCCTCTTATATCTGAGAGGGTTTTAAGGCAAGGAAATGTTCATCGCGTCGCCCTAATGCATGTTGGTGAACTTCACATGTCTTAGAAATATATTTTTTCTTATTTCTCGGACAGGTTTCCTCACATTTTTTTCTCTGCAGGTTACTCGCGTACTGTAAAATTAATGTGGCTAGTGTAAACAAGATTTAATGGCAATAGCAATAAATGGCAACCACACGGCAAGAAGGGGAAGGTTACATACATAAGGAGCAACACGTAGATCCGAAAAATTATTTGAAAGTCATATAAACACAGTTTAGTCATTGCGCTACGGAGTCGTTGACTCTATTAATTTGTATTTAATACGATTTACACTTAACTAATAGTGTTGTTTACATTTTTAGATTTTCGCACCAGTAAGATGTTCGCAGAAGCACCTGAAGACATTATTCAAATACTTGCAAATGAAGATGTCACAGTCAATGCTCACCATTTTTGCATCGTCGACAAAGTAAGTGTGGTTATAAATTCTTTATTGATTATAATTTTTGTTATGCCATAACGATAGACTGTTTAATATCCAAGGTCAACACTCTGACTGTCAGATTTTCAGACACAATAGTAAGACAATAGTAATGAATTATATGTAATGCACGGGACAGTGTAAATGGGTTAAATATAGGTGAATCTTTCTTTACTTGGGCATAAATTGTCATAATTTTATTGTCATGCTAATTTTATTTTGACATTTCCCGTGATCTCTTACAATGCCATGACATAAAGGAGGGAATTTTCTAAATGTTTTGAATAAATATCTCAAATCACCTTTTAGAGGTTTCGAACTCTTAACGCGTCTTATGCTATGACAAAGCTTATCAAAGTGAACTGCTCGAAATCTTGGACGAGTGTTTTTTTTTAAAATGATAACGAAATAATTTGTATGTATGGCCTATAAATAATAGTGGTTAAAGCATGAAGTTGCCGTTTTAATTGAGTGGCCACTTTAAATGAAAATTAAACCTGTATGGTCCAAGATTCGTGGTTAAATTTTTTCCCAAAACAACGTTAATTTAAAAGTTTCATGACTTTTTGAATTAAATGTGCTGTATTTAGAGAGAATGTGACTAACTAACTCGTGCGTGTTTGGTTTAATTGCTTTTGTAGTAGCAACTACTATTAAAATAAACCACGAGGAGGAAAAAGGCACTAAGGTAAATAATAACGATGAATTTAAAGTATTGGTGGAAGCCGAACCTTATCAAACAACCAAAGAATGAGCGTTATGGTTTGACGTTCGTTTACCTATAACAAGAACTCATTTGTATCAAATTGAAAAAAAAAAACAAGAAATGGGTGTTTCATGAATTAGTGATGTGCAAAGAGGAGCACGCATTGGAGATTGCCTTTTTACAGAAGCCTTTGCCTTTGTACAGAATAGTAAAATGTAGGTAAATGAAGGAATTTGGGACATAATTGTAGCGTTGTTGTAAAGTCGTCAATCGAACTTCGTTGTTATTGCTCCATGATAACGTAAAGCCACGTATCCACCAAAAATGTTGACAACAGTTATTTTTCCAACTGTTTACAACTGTTTCCAACAAGCGTCTCCACCGAGGGAACAAATGTTGGCAACAAGCGTATTCCTTTGATGTTGCCGCCCAAAATGGAAACAAGTTTTGTTACCAACTGTTGTGTTGGCAACAAAACTTTGGTGGAGACGCGGCTTAAAACCTCACAATAATTGACAAACCGTGTTAACATTACAAGCAGTTGGAAACCATACGTCATCCACCGTGTCACCAGATCTTTTTCTGCAATTTGAACAATTGAAAAAGTTTGGTTTTCAGGAGGTATAAAATGCCTTAATAGAAAAGGCATAAATGATCTTCCCACGAGATTGCAGAAATGTATAGATAGTGAGGGTAAATACTTCGATTAATTAAAGAGGTATATTATTCTTATAAAAAAGGTGTTTGAGTTTTTTGATATAAAACTGCAATATTTTACATTTACCCAAATATTTAAAAAATATGCATATTCAAAACGCCTCTACAATACTGGAGATAATTCATTAATTAGTTTACGTTTGGTTTGTTTTCATCATCATCGTCATCATCATCATCATCAATACTAGTCCACTGCTGAATATAAGCATCCCCCAAGGAATGCCACAAACCACGGTCCTGAGCAACCTGCATCCATCGACTTCCTTACCAGACATGTCTTACTAGGCCGTCATTCCATCTAGTTGGGGGAAGCCCTACACTTCGCCTACAGATACGAGGCTTTCCCCATCGGTTGTCGGTTCTTCGAGCTATACGGCCGGTCCATTGTCACTTCAGCTTACTCATTCGTTGGGCTATGTCAGTTACTCAAGTTCTACTGGCGATATCCTCATTCCTAAGTTTATCACGCAGGGAAACCCCGAGTTTAGCCCTCACCATAGCTCGCTGAACGATCTTGAGCTTCCTCATACGGCCAGCAGTGAAGGAACGACCACGTCTCAGATCCATAAGTCATCACTGGCAACACGCACTGGTTGTATACTATAATAATATAGGAGCTCGCTCGAAATAACATGAGCTCGCTCTGAACTACGGTCTCGTGGAACGGAAACTGCCATATTATAATTACTTGCCGGAAGCCGTGCTCGAAAATGACCGCGCCAGGCTCTACTAGGATCGGGCCATCATCACAGACAGGACTATTCTTGCGAATAAGCCTGATATTGTGCTGATGGACCGGGCACAGTCAAGGATATTTTTGGTCGACATTACCATTCCTTATGACGAGACCTCGTGAAAGCCGAAACAGATACGTTAACAAAATATCTGGACCTGGCTCACGAGGTGATCGACATTTGGGGTGGTCTGCCGGCCGAAATTATTCCTGTGGTCGTTTCTGCGAACGTGTTAATCCCAGTCAGTCTCTCGGGTCATCTGAAGCGACTGGGACTCCGTCACGGATCGCTCCAAGCTCAAATGCAGAAGGCGGTGCTCCTCGATACCGCCCGCATCGTCCGCCGGTTTCTTTCCCTTTCCCCCTAACCCTCGGCCGTTTGGTCTCCCCTGCCGAAGGCTTCCATCTGGTTGGGTTTTTTATATTTATGTAATTTTTATGTATTTATGTTATTGATATTTATGTAAGTTTATCATTTTCATTTTCAATTATATATTTATATAGCCCAGCCAGATGAGAAAACTATACAAATACCCTATAATAATAATAATATATTTTGTTTATTTACTCCACAAATTTTACATCGTGTCTTACACTATTTAAATAAAAAGTACCATCAATTACATTGAGAGGTTAACGTCGGCACGGCTGCCTGCGCCTTCCACTCTGGGAATTTGTGTGTGTGTGTGTGTGTGTGTGTGTGTGTGTGTGTGTGTGTGTGTGTGTGTGTGTGTGTGTGTGTGTGTGTGTGTGTGTGTGTGGGGGTGTGTGTGTGGGGGTGTGTGTGTGTAGGGGTGTGTGTGTGTGGGGGAGTGTGTGTGTGGGGGTGTGTGTGTGTGGGGGTGTGTGTGTGTGGGGGTGTGTGTGTGTGGGGGTGTGTGTGTGGGGGTGTGTGTGTGTGTGTGTGTGTGTGTGTGTGTGTGTGTGTGTGTGTGTGTGTGTGTGTGTGTGTGTGTGAGAGAGAGAGAGAGAGAGAGATAGAGAGAGGGAGAGTTTGTGTTAAGATGTTTTATTTAAGGTTTTTGATCCGAATAATATTTTCTATCTCGTCGAAATCTAAATTCAGTAACCAATCCCGAGTCGCAAATTTACACTATTGATTTAGGGTTAAGGGGTAAATATTTAAAGCTTTATTTGCGATGTTATAGAGATGGGAACTTATAACAAAATAATGCCGTTTAGCAAAAGTGGTTCTGTGTGGAGGTGTTGTGCAAACTTTGCTCTTATTGCGTTTTTGAGTTGGAACGTATGGCAGTCCGAGATGCTTACGAAGTATAGTGTGGAAGATAAAGAGTTTTCTTACCGTAAGAACTGAACATTCACGGTAGAGTAGTGACGTGCTATACCTATGCGGTCTTTTATAAATTACTTTTAAGATTGCACGCTGAGCACGTTCCAGGGGAAGCAGTGTACTAATGCTAGTTCCACCCCATGAAACAATGCAGTATTTGAGCAAAGATTGGACAAGCGCATAGTAAGCACACATTAGCGTATCGCAATCAGCATATTTTCTAAGTAGGTAAAAGATAGGAATTAATTTTCTAATTCGGGCTGTTAATTGTTTAACATGTAATGACCAATTAAGATGATTATCTAGAATCAGACCGAGATATTTTAAGCTATGTGTTGGTGATAACTGAGGACAGCTACAGTAACTATTTAATCTATTACAAGTGTGTGCCCTTATACAAAAGTCAATGGATGGTTGAGTATTGGACCGTGGGGTGAATGTTATGTATTTGGTCTTTTTTAAGTTTAACGTAAGAAAATTGTCATGCAAACATCTCATTACCTCAGTGAGGGCGTTTTCAGTGTATAGTTGAGCCCGAGCCCAATCCTCAGTATGCACAATCAACGCTGTATCATCTGCATAAGTGATAATTTTGCAGTTCGGTAACGAAAGTTTACACAAGTTGTTGATGTACACTAGGAAGAGGGTTGGACCCAGTACACTGCCCTGTGGTACCCCATAAGAGAGATCGTCATCCAAACTTTGGTAGTTACCTAATTAGACTCACTGTGAACGATTTGAAAGATAGTCATAAAAGATATCCAAGACGACTCCGCGTATACCAAATAATTCCAGCTTTTTCAATAGTAATGGTATAGATACATTGTCGAATGCCTTCGAAAAATCGAGGAAAACTCCAACAACTTTGTGACCCATATCAAGGTGCGAAACAATAGCCTCAGTAAGATTCAAAGTAGCATCATCAGTAGATTTGCCTTTTAAAAATCCATACTGATTTTGTGCAATTGAATTTGTATTTTCTAAAAATTTAATGAGTCTGGAATTTAAAAGCTTTTCCAAAATTTGAGATACTATTGTCAGCACCGAGATGGGTCTGTAGTTCCCTATTATAACTCTATTTCCGTTTTTATAAATAGGATGTACAAGAGCTCTCTTGAGGATGTTTGGAAAAACTCCTGAAGCGAAACATTGATTGATCATGTGGGTCAAAGGTGGAATAAGGCTAGTCCTTGCATTCTTAAAAACTTGAGTAGGAATGCTGTCAACACCTGTAGCGCAATTATTTTTAAGGTTAATAATAGTATTCTCAACTTCCTTATAATCCACATCAAGTAAAGCCATCGAATCTCTCTGTGGCTCAATATGAGTGATGTTTACGGAACTAGTCAAACAAGTACTTCTTCTAATTTGTATTTCATTAGCAAGGGACTTACCTATACTTGCAAAGAATTCATCTATTAGGTTTACTGATTCATGGGGGTCTTTGGCGAGGTTTAACAATTCAGTGGGGGACGGAGAAGCTTTTTTTAGACTAGCGACTTTATTAATAGTATTCCACATTTCTTTGGGATTATCTTTATTCTTTTTGAACTCGGTTTGTTTAAATTCGGTTTTTAGTTTTTTTAAAAGATTATTGCAAAAATTACGGTACCTAGAGTAGGTTAGTTGTAATATGGCATTGTTAGGATCCAGTTTAGCCTTTTTGTGTAACTTGTCACGATACTATCGTCTTCATTTGAGGTTTATTTTACATATGTCAATTTTACAAAATATGTAAAATGATTTATATTTTTTAGAATCTGCAATCGCATAACCTCGACAAGGATTGGCGCGTAACGTCTCACAGTGATGACGACTATGGAGTACAGTTTATTGCAAGTATTGAACATAACAGGTGAGAACATCACCTTATTCAAAATTAATTCGCCTATTTAATACACATGAATTTTAAAGATTAACGCAATTTGTTAAAGGCCATAAGTTTTTACTATGGCTACGAATGTAAGGAAATGAAATTTCTTTAAATCACTATTGTTCTGGTTTGGTATTACAGAGTGTTTATATTTCAAATCATAACAGTACAATGATATTTGCGGTGTATAAAGGAAATTACGTTAATATCAACAAAGCACTGAAGCGTTTGCACCCGACAGCGTTGAAAGGATCTAACCCTCAGATCAAATATCTAACTACAATGTTCAAATGAAAACTCAAGCTCTATCCTTAGAGTTCTAGTTCAATGCCCTGTAGTTTATGGAGTATAATGAATTTACATTATTATTGCACTAGTCTACAGTGACGTAGCACGGGATGATATCATCTTAAACTCCCGCCCCCCTTTTCGAAGTAGGTGTCCTAAAAAAGTATATCTGTTTTTTTATAGAATAACGGCGACAAACGAGCACACAGTCAACCTGATGGTAAATGGATGCTGTGGTCCATACATATCTACATTTATCCTCAATTAAGAATCAAAATGCAGATGCGTTGTCCCCCTGAGGACTGAGACAGAATGCCTCGTTTCCAGTAAGAAAGGACTCCGGATCTCTAAACTCACCCACACTTACGCTGGTATTCTCTAAGAGCGTGGACCCATTCGTGCTGCAACTACAATATAGCAACAGTATCTTCTATAGTATTAGCATATTTTTTATGCTTATCCCTGTACTTGGCAAGTGCGTGTGAGCAGATGTTGGCAAAACAAAATGCCGCCCCTTAAAATCTGCAGCACGGGCCCATGGCATCCTCGGCCTCACCTTGCTACTTCACAGATAAAATGAGATAGGTCAAAATAAATGATTTCAAAATAAAAAGAAAAATAAATAAAAAGAGATACGTTCAAGCGACAGTAGCCTAATGACAAGGTGTGGACCGTAAACTTGAAAGACTTGAAGAATTTTCTGAGATTTTGTTGTAAAAGCGTATTTTGTATTGCCCCATAAATTAATCACTAATTCTGTGGAGTCTAGTAACTGGTATTACAAGCTTATGTTTGTTCCTAGTGTTTAAAGTATGAACATCTTTATTCTTATCAAAGGTTGTTTGTTGTTGTGTTGTGTTTGATGTTTTTATGTACATACATTACATTTTAATAAATATATTGCGATACCAAAGTTAATATGTTTACGAGTATTTCTTAAACAAAATCTCTACGGGGTACGGCTGTCTTTTGCAAAACAAATATAACTTTGATGTCAAAAAAAAAAACAATTATAATTTTTATTTTTTGACATAATTAATTTAATTGTTGACTTATCAACCTTCTTTTTTCTTTTTTTATCTTACTAGCTGACCCGGTGTACCGAATGGCCGAATAAGAGTTAAAAAAAATGAAAGAATCTACTGTTAGGGGGTACGAAGTTCGCCGGGTCAGCTAGTATATATATATATGCATATGTTCTCCATTACAGGTATCCATTCTATGGAGTTCAATTTCACCCAGAAAAGAGTTCATTCGAGTGGAAGCTGTCAAAAAATTACCCGCACTCGATGAATGCAATTAAAGCAAATCGTTATTTCATGGATTTCTTTGTCAAAGAATGCAGAAAAAATCTTCACAGTTTTGCAAGCGCGAGAGAAGAGAATAAATATGTGATATATAACTATGAACCTCGTTTCACGGGAGCGTTAGGAAGCATGTACCACCAGTGCTATTTCTTCGAACCTCGAGGGAGTGTGTCAAAGAGAAATTTTCTCTAAAATATACATGATAGTCTTAAAATTAAATTCATACTGCAAATAAATAAATAAAGGCCACATTTTTGTTTTCTTTTCGGAGCAAGTCAGACTTTTGATATATATATTTTATTTACCTCTAAACGCCCGGTAAATTAGATGTAAAATTGAGTAAAACATTACAGTGAAGTTAGCGGAAATTCAATTCGGGTTGCTAGAGTACTGTTAACGTTCAGTTTTTTTTATAGGATAAGGGTGACAAGCGGCTACACAGTTCACCTGATGGTAAGTGGTTGCTGTGGCTCACAGACATCTACATCTATCCGCTGCCTTTTTCCAGTAAAAAGGGTCTGTTTTCTTTATACTCACCATACGAAACACAACAGCATTAAGCTGCTATTTTACGCTGGTATTCTGTGAGAGCGTGGACCTTACCCGGTCGAGCCGACCCATTCGTGCTACATCTATACAATTAATATAGCTGCAGCATGGCTCTACCACGTATAATAAGTATTTGAGTTACCTCAGCTCTTAAATATTACATACTCGTAACATAGTTTGCTATTTAGAAACTCATTAACTGACGCAATGCATAAAGTATCTATCGCGATCGATATTTTATCAAAAATCTAATCGTCTGCGATTAGATTTAAAACAAGTAATCGATTAATGTTTCGCAATGATAACTTTTTATTTTAGTAAAAAATTTTGTTTGCATATATTCCGATATATTTATATATAATTCAGTACCGGCCCAATGCTCAAGCCAGTCAGGATCAAATCCAGTTCGAAAGTGAAGCTAATGAATGAATGAGCGTGCAAATCTCTCACTGCAGGCAGTCTCTGAATGGCGCAATAATAATCTTGTGAGATGCAACGCCTCCAAATAACAAACATGTCTCCTTACCGCTAAAGGGAGCCAGGCTGAGCGGCTTACTCTAATAGTTGTTGTAGCTACAGCTACTTTCCGGAATGTATCTTTGGGAGCACACTCACCGCCTTTATTTCTCCGAACCTCAACTATGGGCGGTTCATTGAGTTCAGAGCTAAAGTAGCCGCAAGGAAACTAGGTGTTCTAGCAAGGGTGCAGCGGTACTTCACGCTGGAGCAGCCTTTTGGTTTATTTAAATCGCAATTAACGTAAAATATCCACTTGCATGTGCTGATTTTGACAAAGCCTATGGTAGAGGCTCGTGCCTAGCAGTGGATTATTTATGGGCTAATATGTATGAGAATGACTCGTTTGTGCTACTACGGTTAAGTTATAGCAGCTGAGTGTTCAGTTTAAATTTCATATTGAGTATACTACTTAGTTTACACAAGTTTTGTTTAGACAAGACAAAGAATAGGCGTTTTCCTGAGCGGCTTGTGATGAGACGTGATCTTAGTTTTTACTTCGTTAAAAGCCTGTCAAACGTTTACTACTGAATAAAGACCACCCCAAAGATTGCCTTACAGGGAAGATATTTGTCATATTTGCTAGGCTTGGTAGTTTTTTTAAATAGTTGTTATTAAAAAGACGCTGCTGCCCTCTGCGTTAACCACGCAGTTAAATTGAATTCAAATTGACACATCAACTGGCATAAAAAGTTCTATTCTTCTCTACGTATTATTTATATTATAGGTACATACAATTTTAAAGCCGTTCCTTACGGAGATTCTATAACTACGTTTCCAAGATTTTCTCTGATAGCCGAAGGTCGCCAGATATAGTACACAGACGCAGTTTGTTTCCTTCAACAAGATCAATGGATGCGGAAGAGATATAACTTCCAATCTATTTTGTTCGTCGAAGAAAGATTGAAAAGAACAAAATAAAGGTATTGTTGATAAATCATAGTTACTATTTTAAAGCAGTACGCAAAAATAAAAACAAATAAAGTCTTATATATGAATATTTAAGCGATATCCTGCTGTAATGTAGCAAAAGGTTTTAATGAGAAGAGGACGTGTTGATCTGTCAATTAGCATTAATATATAACATTATGCCGTGTGGGCCACACTACATTGTTTTTGCACTACATCACACTACATTGTTCACATTTGTTGTAGTGCTCCTAATCTTTTGTTGAATTATTGAGGTGCTATAGATATAGTGATATAAATATGTTAATAATAAATCCGAGGCTGATTACCATGATTATGATCTAAATCTATAAAGAAAAAATAATTACTTTAGACTACTATTATATTATCGCATCATTAGTCCACTCCCGCTACCCCAAAGTACTCCCAAAGGGTATACCTTTAACGTGGTAGAGCCATGCTGCAGCTATATTATGGTTGTAGCACGAATGGGTCGGCTCGACCGGGGAAGGACCACGCTCTGACAGAATACCATCGTAATATATATAATATAATAGCAGCTTAACGCTGTTGTGTTTCGTATGGTGAGTGTAGAGAACCGGAGACCCTTTTTACTGGAAACGAGGCATTCCATCTTAGTCCTCGCGGGTGACAACGCATCTGCATTTTAATACGTAATCGAAGATAGATGTAGATGTCTATGGGCCACAGCAACCACTTACCATCAGGTGGACTGTGTGCTGGTTTGTCACCCTTATCCTATTAAAAAAAACCTCAAGGCACGATTCTTTTATTTTTTACATGGGCAATGCCTATGCACACCCGTCTCGCGGGAGTAAGGGTCTATGTCGGATTCACACCGACTAAAAGCATATTGTGTTCATCATATTTTAAAGCGACGCTCTACCAGCAAAAGCTGTACCACAAGAATAGCAATGAAGAGAACGTTTTCAGAAGCACTAATACTACTATGTTCGGTAATTGAATTGAGATGAGATGTAATGTTGATGATTATGATGAGATGACGCTAATAACAGCGCCATTACAATTGATTTTCCCGTGTTTAGCTGAAATTGTATTTTAGTCTACCTTCAAGGGCGGATCGAGGATTTATTTCTGGGAGGGGCAAATGGCCCTTGGGTCAATTGTACATCATAGTGTTGTAGTATGCTGTTTTATGTCCATAAAGTACAAAAATAATTATTAAAAATACTTGTAATAAAGATTAAATATCGAGAAATTACATGTTTATTAGATATAGCTTTCTTTTATGTTTTCTGCTGAAGATATCAAGTACTTCTTCAGCGTTCAACTTCGAAGCAATCTCCTTATACTATTTCTTTATGAATATGCATTAAGCCCAGTCCATTTAGACAATCTTCTCTAATAACGTTGCGAAGATATATCCACAACCGGCGTAAGGGCGCGTTCCCACGACACGCACCTGCTACGCGCACGCCACGCGCGTCAGCACCCGTGTCTAACTCGCTTTGAAATTTGTTGCATATAATTTGAGTCTTATGACAAATAAATAAATCTGAAATTGTATAAAAAGCGCGTGTGCGGGGTGAGCGCGGGATCAGCGCGGAGCGGGAACGAGGCGGGCGCGTGGCGGGCACGTGGCGTGGGCGAGGCGTGTGCGGTTGAACGTCGATAAATGCAATTTCAGATTTATTGATTTGTCATAAGACTCAAATTATATGCAACAAATTTCAAAGCGAGTTAGACGCGGGTGCTTGTAGTCGGAACGCGCCCTAAAGTAGAAAAATTGCTCGGCAGTGCTGGTTGTCATATGAAACGTGCACGATAATTGTCACAAAGTTCTTATATTTGGCAGAGCCGTTGCTCTGTTATAGACATCTGCTGGTGTTTTAAGGATATTTTCTCACATTTGTTGCCTTTGTAACACGCCCTTCACAGCTAAAAAACAAAGTAGATCCTCTTTATATACTTCAGCATCCTGCAAAATATCCTTTATATCTTCATCATTAGTTATGGGATAGCAACTTTTGCAGCTTTCATATTCTTTGCAGCTGAGCTCTGAGAAACCTGAAGGACATTTAATTTAATAAATAATCAAGAAATGGAATATACAGTAAGAGACGGTAATATTCTAGAATAAACTGAGTCTGGGTGTTTGATCTATTTGTTTGACGGCTGGTTTATGTACGTACTGTTCCAATTTCGTTATCAAGGATCTCAGCTTTATTAAAAAGTTTTTTTAAATGTGTCCGTGCCAGTTTCACGTTGTCTTTGCACGTTGGTTGCGGTCATATCGACAAGCTGAGTTGCGGAAAGTACATCAAATTCAATGGCATGTAAGGATCGAGATAAAGGGCATGTGATTCTCAAAATATCAGTGAGGATTACTAAGCTCACAAGAAATTCCGACGACAATATAGCTTAGAGCAGCGAAACCACAGATATAGCACGCCTGTCCTCTTGATCAGTCATTGTTTACAAAACTTCAGGAAGATATGGTAACAGTGGTAGAGCTACGCGGCAGCTTTTGCTGTCGCACGGATGGGCCGGCTCGAACCGGGGTGGTACCACGACCTCACAGAAAACCAGCGTGAAGTAGAGGTTTACCTCTGTGTTTCGCTTGGTGAGTGCAGGTGGCCGGAGGCCCTTTTTACTGGAAATGAGGCATTCCATCTTAGTCCTCACGGGTGACAACGCATCTGCATTTTGATTTGTTAATAGAGGATAGATGTAGATGTCTATGGGCCGCAGCAACCACTTACCATCAGGTGGACTGTGTGCTCGTTTGTCACCCTTATCCTTAAAAAAAAACTTCCAAAAATGTCAAATCCACTTCATGTCATTCTACTAGTTTCACACATTTTTAAATATAATAGCTCTTTACCTATGAAATTGCCGTTCTGCAGTACCAGTACAAGTAAAATTATTTTTGTTTAGCTAAGAATTTTTTTTCAATTTAATATTATTTTCAAAACATGAAATTATTATTTTTTTAAAAAGTCATTGGTTTATTGATAAGCGTAATGTTTTCATTGCATTTGAATCTTTTTTGTTATCATGGATACGTTAAAATTCGAGTAATTATAAAATATGAGTAATGCGGCATACGCGACACGCAACATCAACCAAGTTTACGATGCAAATACTACAAACGAACACTTCTGGAAATTCAACCTAAAAAATGTACCTACCCCCTTGGTCGTTCGAAAACTTTGGTCGACAATAACGAATAAAAGGTGATTGTAGAAGCTGATGATACTCAATCTACGGCTGAATTAGCAGCAGCTTTCAAGGTTAATCATCAAAACAATATTAGTCCATTTGCGTCAAATTAGCAAGGCAAAAACGCTTGACAAATGGGTGACCCACGAACTCAATGATCGCCAGCGCAAAGTATGCGTCAAGACGTGCTTTGAACTGCTCAAGAGGCACACAAACGAAGGAGTTTTGAACCGCATTGTTACCTGCGGCGAAAAATGGATTCCGTCCCGAAAAATCGCAAGCACACAGCAAGTCGGTTGGATCCTGGTTCAGCACTTAAATAATGCCCTGAACGAAAACTTACCCCTAGAAAAGTGATGGTCGCTGTTTGTTGGTCTAGCGTCGATGTGATTCATCACAGCTTCTTGCCTAACGGGATGAGTGTTACTAGTTCAGTTCTTCACAGTACACATCTGCGTACTATGAAGAACTGAACATAATAATGGAGAATCTCGCACGTCTCCAACAAGCTTTGGTCAATAGCTCGTCCCCGCTGCTCCTGCACGACAACGCGCGACCTCATACTGCACAACAGATGATCTCCAAGTTACAAGAGCTGAGGTTGGAAGCTCTCCGTCATCCGCCATACTTACAAGAAGTTGCGCTTACAGATTGTACTTTTGCCAGCATTCGGATAAGATTTGGAAAAAACTTCAATACCTGAGAGGTAGTACAAAATACCTTTGAGAAATTTGTTGCCTCCCGTCCAACTGAATTCTTTAAGAAGGGCATCAATAAACTGGTGCTGCGTTGGCAAAGATGCATCGATTGCATGGGTGATTACTTTGATAAATAGAGATGAAAATATAAAAAAAAATTAGGTTACCTTTTTAAAAAATATATAGGTAAAGACCCTAATATATGGTTTTTCCTTTGACACTTGAGCTTGCATTTCTTCTCTGAGAAGATGAATTTGTTTAGCTGACTCACGAAAAAAAGTATATTTGAAATAACCCCCACACATTGAGTTATATGTACTACGTTCTAGAGAAGCTATTCCAAAAAAAAAACTTGTGCGCTACTCTATGTCTTCGCGGATGCGCGGGAGATAGTAGAGTTGCGCATGCGCAACTCTACTTTAATCTTTATAGATAAAAATTACGTGTCACGTTGTTTGTCCACGATGAACTCCTAAACTACTGAATTGATTTCAGTGAAATTTTGCACACTCTGTGTAGTTTGGTCCAACTTGAGAGATAGGATAGTTTTTATCCTGATAAGTAACATTCAATATTTTTTTATTACGAATTTAAGGATTTTTTAAATGGAGGGTCATCTAAAAGGGCAGAACAACGTTTGCCTGGCCAGCTAGTTTAATATAAAATAAGATATTAATATAAAATATGTAAATATAAGAATTTAATATAAAATACTCTTATTTTAATCTAAGCAAACATATTTCTAAATAAAATGTAATAATATTAACTTATGGAATTCACAAATCTTCAATTTACCCAATATTTAGTTTAGTGTGTGTGTGACGTGTTAAATTTGTGGTCGGTACTCGTCTCTAGTTGTAGGGAACTAAAATAGACGGTAGCTGCATTTGATCCGTTTGTCATGAGTGTATATCGGGTGAACAGCGGGATGCCATCGCTGTGTAGACTCAACTTTCCAATCACCAATGAAAATAAATATAATTAAGTATTTGTATTCCCTAAGTGATGTTTAATGTAACGGATGAATGTTTACGAAAACAAAACGATTTTTTGTTTATTTAATCTTTATTGTAATACATCTTAATCTATTACAATGGGGAACTTAATGCCTTATGACATCCTTAATAAATGATTTACTTTTTTTTATAGAATAAGGGTGACAAACGAGCACACAGTCCACCTGATGGTAAGTGGTTGCTGTGGCCCATAGGCATCTACATCTATCTTCGTTTGCGAATTAAAATGCAGATGCGTTGTCAGCCGTGAGGACTAAGATAGAATGCCTCTTTTCCAGTAAAAAGGGTCTCCGGTTCTCTACACTCACCATACGAAATACAGCAGCATTAGGCTGCTATTTTACGCTGGTATTCTGTGAGAGCGTGGTCCTTCCCCGGTCGAGCCGACCCATTCGTGCTACAACTATACTAATAATATAGCTGCAGCATGGCTCTACCACGTTAAAATCCAACCAACCGTCACCAAATATTTTATTGTGGATTATTATTAATCAGTATGCAAGGGCGTAAAGGAATTTATCGCCCCATTTCTTCCGTTTTCTGGCTATACGGGTACTGCTAGAAAATTCCACACCTTTACGCCTCAAGGCAATTCATGACAACTCATGACAACGCATGATTATTTAAAAAATATAAAAAGACTAATTATTATATGAGACAACTGTGAAAACATACTTTCTATAAAAAATAAAAATCATCTAATCTCAAACATAATATTGTGTAATATAATTATATGCATGCATGATGCGTAAAGGCGGCTACTCACTTGCCTGCCGCAGAGGTAATCTAGGATGTAGTAGTGGAGATGAACCTTAATTGTGATGTGTGTATGCAAGCAGGGGTAATTTTCTAAGTCAGCCCTGCGGTAGGGGCAAGACAGGGACGATATTGCCCCGATCGCTGTTCACCCTAGATTGCCCCTGCGTCAGGCAAGTGAGTAGTCGCCTTAATATAACACAAATACTTTTAAGTATGTATGATAATTAAATGAGCTGCAATATCTATTGCATCTTGACCTATTTGCAAGATTTTCTACTGGCGATTGGATAACTAAGGCAGCTAATAAATTATTATTGGATTTTCAAGGGTGATAAACTATCACACAGTTCACCCGATGCTAAGTGGATGCTGTGGCCTATAGAAATCTACATTGATCTTCAGAAAGATTCAAAATGCCGATAACTTTTCACTTCTTAAGACTAAAATGGAATGCCTCGTTTCCAGTAAAAAGGGTCTCCGGTTCTCTATACTCCCCTTACGAAATACAGATGCTATTTTACATAGAGATGCTATTTTACGCTTATATGCTGTGTGAGCGTGGTCCCACCCTGGTATACCGAAGCTATATGAGCTGTAGCGTGGCTTTACCGCGGATAAATTTTGAAAAGTAAGTAAAAAAAGCGTAAAATGGAAGTGTTGGGTACCATCGCAGAACATCAGCAGTCAGCAGCGTGTTAATTAGTATATATACAAAAACATTTATTATGTCGTGAAGTGTTTTATATGGGTTATCTGAGAAACGATCGATTTATAATCGATTTTGCGTAATTCTGTAGCTATGTTAGTCGATTCTTACCGTGTAGTGGCGGTGTAAGGATATCCACTACCCCATATCATGCCGTGGGTGTCGTAACAGGCGACAGAGGGAAACAAATCAGGAGATGGGCAACAGCGTCTTCCTAATAACGACTAAAAATATAAAATGAAAAGCATGTGTGAAGTTCACACGTGGTAGAAGTGAAACCTTTAAATGAAATGAAATATAAAACAAAAATATTTAACGATAAATGATTTATTTAATTTGTTAATTATTTTCAACCACAAGTGTGACATAAAATATAACATAAAAATCTAATTTTATAGCAAATAAATGTTACAATCCTTATTTTTAGACATTGGAGCCTAAATTTTAGTGTATTAATTAAATCAAAAGAATATTTTTTTTTCGACTAAAATAGCTTTGTAATAATAACGTCTACTTCATTCTATAGGTAAAGTCATTTTATCGAACAAAAATTGATTGACTCTCAACGTGGCCCATATATCGGTAAGATAAGATAGTTTTATTCAATATAATTAATTTTATTTATTTCATAAATTTGTAATTTTTTTATTTTATCGGTTTAAAGTTATATTAACCACCTTTAAAGCACGCACGTAGAGGAGACCGAGATAATAGAAAACACTTTATACTGTACTAGCTGTACTCCAAGGTTTCACACGTGTACGTGTACGAGTATATCGCGTACGACACCTCGCATAAAGAGGCGTTCACTGCTAGTTTCTTGGCTAGGCGTCGATAGAGCGCCGAGCCGAGTGTCGAATTATTGTAATTTTTTATTATCTCGCAAATAATGTGCTATCAAGAGCAAAGTTTATCTACAGAAAATTATCTTGATGATGAAGTAACTTTCGTTCGTAAGGGTTAATATGCAATGCCGATACGACTTAGGGACCTTCAAGAAAAGAGCGTACTCCTTTTTAAAAGGCCGGCAACGCATCTGCAATTCCCTCCCTGGTGTTGCAGTTGTTCATGTTCACGCATGCTCGTTTGCCCCCTCTCCTATAAAAAAAAATATCTCCCCTATGAGGCAATCTGCAGGGAAGGTCTATGTCACCAAGCGTGTTATCACTGACTGACTGACTGACTGCTAAAAAGGAAAACCTCTTTAGGTAGTAACAGAGTGTGGCGGCGCTGTCGTCGCGCCACAAGCGAAACACGTCGAAGCCTAAATCGCGCTAACAAAGTTCCGAAATTAAAGAAGTATATAGAATACCTCCGAGCTACCACTCGGCAAAAACCTTTATCATCATTCCGCCTGCGCCGTTGCTTCCGAGTGACGTGTGTTCAGGTTGTCCGCGCTTACGTCCCTACGTTAGTGCCCCTTCCGCGTACCGCACTTCGTTATTCTGTTAGCGCTCTATAGGGCCGAAGCTCAGTAAGTGTTTTTACGCTAACTCTCAGCTCCTACCTCCGGTCGGGGAGGTTTGACTGACTGCTTGTAATATTGTAGACTAGTTTATTAGTTTATTTTATTAACTATTTGTTTAATCTATAGTTATTTCTTATATTTGTGTTACTACTGTGTTTATTAGAATACGTACTTGCTCTTTTCAGAGCAAGACCCTGTTCTTTTGAGAACAGGGGTCCGTACTATCTTAGTTAAGAACGTCCCGTTCTTTTGAGAACGGTGAACCCGCCCTACTGCCAAAAATTAAAACGTCACGTCATTAGAATGTCCACCCAAGACCTAAAAGGTTGCCTATTCGCCGCCATCAATAGGATGGATGACCCGCAGGCTCCCGCCGCAGCCCTGATCATTTTGGCTACTCCCGCCCTTCAGGCAAGTCAACCGCCGCCCATTATAGCGGCCCACCTTGAGTCCCGAAACTTATTCACCCCTCTCGAACTAGATATGTAGTGCTCGTACTTCGACTCCGGTTCCTCCGTATCGGCCTCCCGGAAGAGGCCCGCCACTAAGTCTGGCACCAGGACATTGGAGTCCTCTGTCTCCTACGGTTCCGGTGATTCCTCTTTCACAACGGTGACATCCAAGCGCGGCGTAAAACGCGCCACGAAAAACCGCACCTCCCCCGCCTCAGCGGCCCTTACCGCTCTTCCCACCCCCGCAGCCCCCGCCGCTGCCGCACCTCCAGCAGCTCTAGCTGCAGCCTCTTCCCCCGTAGCCCCCGCCGCAACCCCGACCCCCCTTATGTCGCTAGACATCCCAGCGCCGTCAAAGCCGGCCTCTCGTTGCGCTCCCGTACTTGCTAAGAAGCAAGTCCCGCCCCCTGTCTTTCTAAGAGACAGGTCCGAATTTACTCGCCTCAGTAAGATCTGCTGTGATGCAGGCATCAAGTATGACCAAGCTACAAACATGGGTGTAGCTATTAAAATAGTCCCGCAATCCATAGACGAGTTTCGCCGCCTTACAAGGCTTTTTACAAATGAACGTGTGTCCTACCACACTTACGCTCTTCCGGAACAGCGTAAAGTCAGGGCCGTCATCCGAGGCGTTCCGTTCGAACTCTCCAACGAGGTGAGAGAGGAGATGCACAGCAGAACCGGGTTGAGATACCCGTTAGCTTTAGTCATTCTAACAAACGTTCCGGAGGCGAAAACAATCTTCCGGCAAGTACACACTTTTTTTCTTTTCTTTTTCTTTTCTTTCTTTTTTTTTTTTTAAAAACGTTACCCCCACACTAGGATTTTCTCCTGTGTCGTGGAGGCAGTTTACAAACATAAATTCCACAAGGACAAACATCCAGACCCGGAACAATTATTTGTAGGCCATACAAATACTTGTTCCGTGCGGGATTCGAACCCGCGGCCCCCAGCGCAACAACTGATTGCTAAGCCACTGCGCCACGGAGCCGTCGTGGCGCAGTGTGTGGCTTGTCGGGAGTGCATGTTGAGCCACCGCATAGGCGCGGTTTCCCGGCGCAGTGCCACCGCTGCCAGCTTTATGGTCATGCGGCGGCCAATTGCTCCGCCTCACCCAGGTGCGTTAAGTGCCTCGACCCCCACAACATGAAAGAGTGTCCCCGGCCCAAAGATGCCGAATCCCCACCCGCGTGCGTCCTGTGCCAGCAAACAGGCCACCCGGTAAGTTACAGAGGTGGCCCGTGCGCTCCTCGTCCTCGCCCAAATAGACAAGTCCCACCGCCGGTCAATGACCGCTCATTCCCGGCGCTCTACTCAAGGAAGCCCCGTCAGGGCTTATCTCAGCCACTCCAGGGCTTCTCACGACCCCTCAGGGTCCCCCTAGGCCCCCTAAGGCCCCTCTTAGGCCCCCTCCGGGCTTCTCACAGCCTTCGCAGGCTCCAGTATTTCCCTGGGGCCCCAAAAAGGCCGACCCACCGCGGGCAACCTCCGCTCCTCAACAAAAACAGCCCTCAATGGTCGATGACCTTAACACGGTTTACGCCGCGATAAGGAACATCGACATCGGTGAAATCGCTGTATTAGCGCTCAAATTGCGCGCTGCTCGGTCCCCCCAGGACCGTCTCCTCGCTCTTGTAGAGCATAATAATCTTTTGTGTTCATTGTAAGTTAAGTTAACTTAATTAACTTAACCTAACAATGACAGAGCCATCTGCTCTGCCTAAAAGTCACGGTCGTATCAAGCCTAAAGTGTTATCGCTTGTTTCATTTAACATTCGCGGTTTGCGAATTAACCTCCCAGAGCTTAAGCTCTTCCTTCGAGATCGCGAAGCCGATTTCCTCCTCTTACAGGAATTCAATCTTAAATCTAAGGACATTAAAGGCCTTACCATTAAAAATTATTCTCTTCTTCGTAATGACAGGCCCGATCGCCGAGGCGGCGGTACGGCCATTTATTACAAGAAGACACTGCATTGCTCTCATATTAATACTCCGCAGCTTACCAATATGGAAGCGACGATATGCAGGTTAGCTATGACGGGACATCAGTCTTTAGTCATAGCCTCCTGTTACATCCCCAGTGGAAACCTCCCCCTCAAAAAAGATTTTGAGGCCATCTTATCTCTAGGCGATTCAGTCATAATGTTTGGAGATTTTAACTCCAAGCATATTGAACGGACATGCCGTTCTACTTCCCATAGTGGCAAGAAACTGCTTGAAATAACGCAGTCTCTTGACATTACTGTCCACAGGTCCCTCGGGGTTACGCACTATCCCGATAACACCGATCACGCCCCCGATGTACTAAATTTTTCGTTACTCAAAGGAGTTTCTCTCAACCTCAGGTCAATCGAGACATTAGACGATATAGGATCCGATCACCGACCGGTCTCCCTTATTCTTGGCCATCAGCCACCCCCCCTAACAACCACGAAAATCTCGCTAATTGGAAGGATTTCAAGGAGTCCCTAGCTAAAGCTCTGGACTTACAGGACTCCCCCATCTCCCTATCGTCAGACTTAGACTTAGACAGTCCCGAAAAAATCGACACCGTGGTCGATTCACTCTCAACCCTTATAAAATCCTCCCTTAAGGAGAATGAAAGGGTTGTTGCGGTTGCTAATAATAGTGGGCTTCCCCTACATATTAGCAACCTATTAACAGCCAAAAAAGCTGCTTTCCGGAGAGCAGCAAATATCCCACCCCCGAATATAGGCGTACGGCCAATCGTCTTCAACGAGAACTCCGTTTCCGCCTCTCCAAACTCATGGAGAATATACCTCCCTCACATACAGCGTACTATCAGATGGCTAGAGCCCTCCGTACAGACGCTACCACTCACACTCCCCCTCTAACCCGCCCCGACGGTACGGTTGCCTCCGAGGACGATGAAAAGGCTGAGTGCTTTGCAGACAGCATTGCCGCACAATGCTCTCCTAGCTCTCAACCTTTCGACCCCTCACTTATTCAGGCAGTGGAGGATGAAGTCCGCCGCCGGAACTCACCCCCTACAGCCTCTGACCCTATCAATGTGTCCAATGATGAGATCTCATCCCTCATCAAAGGACTTAAGCCCAAAAAGGCTCCGGGCGCGGATGGCATCTCCAACCAAGTCCTTAAACACTTTCCAGAGCAGGTGTTAACCCTCTTATCTATTATCTTCAACGCCTGCTTTAATGTTAGTCACTTTCCCACTACGTGGAAAGAGGCAACTGTCATTGGTATTCCCAAACCAGGCAAGCCTCTCAACCTCCCCTCCAGTCATCGCCCCATTAACCTCCTCAAGGCCATGGGCAAGCTCTTCGAAAGAGTCATCCAAACCTGCATGAGGCGCCATCTGTTTCCCACAAACGGTAACCCTCTTATCATTCCCCATCAATTCAGTTTCCGAGCGAAACACTCCTATCCCCAACAAGTTCACCGTATTGTGGAATATATCCTCAGCGGTTTTTATCCTCGTCGTCATAAGACCATCGCGGTCTTTTTCGACATAGCTTAAGCGTTTGATAGAGTCTGGCACGAAGGCCTTAGCTACAAACTCTACAAAATAGGCCTTCCTGATCATCTTGTTCGTCTCGTGGCCTCCTGCTTCAAGGATCGTACCTTTCGTTTTAGACACGAAGGCACGCTCTCCTCTCAGCGCCCCATCAAAGCTGGTGTTCCTCAAGGATCAGTACTTGCTCCCCTCCTCTACATCTTGTACACCAACGACATTCCAATCCCGTCGAAAGGTGTCCAGCTCTCCCTCTTCGCAGATGACACTGCTCTATATTGCAAAGGTACCGCACTACCTTTCGTACGGAACAAGATCCAAAAGTTAGTGGATGACCTAGGAGCTTGGTTCCAAAAATGGCGCATCGATGGGAACCCGGAGAAGAGCTCCGCAATTCACTTCGATTATAAACGACGCCGTAACAATAATACTCCACCAATACGTATGTTAGGGACACCTGTCCCCTGGCATACGTCTGCTAAATATTTAGGTGTCACCCTTGACACGAGGCTCACTTTCGAGCCTTATGTCAAAAGAGTAACCCGCATAGCTCGTTTTTATCTAGATAGGCTCAACAGTATGTTGGGCAGACATAGTAAAATGTCCCTCTGAAATAAGCGAACCCTTTATAAAGTCTGTATACGATCGGTAATGTCTTACGCGGCCCCTATATTTGCGCATGCTAATCCCAAAATTATTAACGAACTTCAAATAGTTCAAAACTTATTCTGTCGTCGAGCTACGAACGCACCTTGGTACGTCCGTAATGCCGACCTCCATCGGGACTTAGAAATCCCTACAATACAACAATTCCTTAAAAAACTCTCTGAGAACTTCTTCAAAGCCTCAGAGTCGCATTCCAATAAACTTATTCGTGAGGCAGCTAATTATGCAGCCCCTCTCGCTATAGCGTTCGCAGGCCGAGGGACTCCCTCTCGGACCCGCCTAATAAACTTTCAAACGACCTGAACTGCCTCCTGGCGGCTCACGCCAACTTATAATAAATTTTCATAATTAATTTGCCTTAGTAGGCACTCCCTCAGCGGCTCGTAGCCACCTGCGTCCTCTTTTCCCAAAATAGGGTCGCTTCCGATCCGGCATAAGAAGCTTAAACAGCTGGTTGCCAGTCCCCAAAGGCGGTTTTTAGCGGGTATCACTTAGGTCCACCGTAGGCAGTGAGTTCCGCATAACCACGACAGACCGGCTGTCGTGGTATCCATAAATGCATTTTCCGCCTCCCTACGTAATGGGTAGCCCTTTTTCCAATTGCTTCTGGGCGCAAAAAAAAAACTAAAAAAGCTACCACTCGGAGCGTTGGCCGCTCCCCGGGCAGAACACCTTGCCCGGCGGGCGATCTCCCCTTTTTGCCACAAGAGTAATTAATAACTTTATGATTATATTGTAGAAATAATGTTCGGCGCAATAAATAGAAAGAGAATCAATATTAAGTAAGTTTTGACAGTAAAACGACCGATATGGTCAACGTTTTAATCGGTATTAATATAAGCTATCGTACTTATTTAATAACGGCGTGTACTCTCAAAGAGTGAAAACTAAATTCAACGAAGAAGATTATACTGTTTTCTTGTTTGAGCACATTAAAGTATGTTCTTGCAAACATAGAAGTATTTCGCAAACGTATTTGATGAAAGCGAAGGCAAGTTTGTATGGAAAAATAGTTGTATAGTTTGTACATACGAAATTGTTGGAAAGATAGGTTTTCAAATGTTGTTTTTGGTTTCTTTTTCATTTAATTTTCATTTACATTACATTATTACATATTTTTTTTTCACTTTTTAGAAAATTTTATGTTTGTTGGTAAGATTACATAACAGTTAATCAAGCGTTTCGATTTAGGAGAATAATTAATATAATTCTTCCTCAATACGGAAGACATCCGTGCACAGTACTGAATCCTTTATGGACTGATGAAATATATCTCTTATTGATACGGTATATAAAGATAAGGGGTGTATTTTTTGTCGGTCCGTATAAGCCTACTGCTATGGGCACTGGTCTTTTCCGTCTTAGGGAGTATTTGCCTTAATCGTTACGCTAGGATTGTCTTGCACATTAGACGCTACTGACGCCACTGCCGTCGTACGTTACGTCAGTCGTTAAATACGTAGACCGATGGTAAGTATTTTATGACTGACGTAAACGAGGATGTAAGGCAGATGTACAATACTTTACTTTTTAGACTGTATACCCAAGATGGAAGGTTATATTATTATATTATTGTAGGGTGTACGTGTGATTTTTACTCGTATATATAGAGATAATGCGAAACCACCACCCACAAAGCATTTCAAGCATTAAGATGTATTTCCCTAACTAAATGATCATTTAAAATAAATCAGATAACAACATTTCGTCCCACGAGGGATTATAAATCGTTATAACGTCAATTTACACATATGTAAGTAGAAACTACTAAAAGCAATTGTGCCAATTTGTGAAGTGGAAACCATAGCGCATTTCGAATGTTGATTGCAAAAGTTTGATTACAAAATTGTAGCCAGCTATGACATGTTTGGTGCGGTTATTGCCACTGTTATTATACGCATTTCTTAGGCTCTTGAACTCTCTTTTCTATATATTACTTGAATGCGGAGGCGACATAAAAGGAATGACTTCAATTGAATTTTGTTCCTTTTTTATTCAATCATTCATTTTAGCCTATCATGAGCCCACTGCTGAAGATATGCCTCGATTGCCTTTAAATGGACATTTGGTTATAGATCTTTCTAGAATTTGCCAGTTGGAAGTAAAATTGCCGATACTAAGACTATTACAATATTTTTCTATTGGTAATCCTGATCCCTATCATCAGTCTGAAATTTAGGTTCAGTGTCTTTGAATTTATTTCAAGTATGAGAGTGGCATTCCCTTTATAACCCCTTGAAGCTAGTACTAGATACAAATTATTATAGGGATAACATCTGCGAAAAAGTTACTTCTGGATAATGCTGACATCCTCATAATCATTATCAATTATAATCAAAACTATAAGTATAATAGTTAAATTCTTATAAAATATTAATTACAAAAAGGGAATTATTTGAGTCAGTTCAGTCGTTTCCAAGAAATCGGTGAACATACATAAAAAACATACGCGTGGAATATATAACCTTCTCGTTTTTTATAAAGTTGGTTCAGTCCAGGGACCATACATAAGGATATTTTAATTTAATAGTATGTTACTCCACGACCAAACAATCATGAAACTCGAAGTGTTCACAGTGTACCGATGACGGAAATTAAAAAAAACCACTGGAAATGGTGATTGATATTTATTTCTAAATAAAAATTTACAGGGTTATTTTTCAAAGAGTAGCCGTTCAAATATATAAATAATGACATACCATTATTGCAGTTTGTGAAAATATGAGTAAACAAGGCTTCTACTTTTATTTGAAATTATTCTAAATTGAATGTGATTTATGGGCAACAACGTTTTTGTCTAGTGATCGACCTTTTGGAATGTGTGCGTGCGCAGTAAAATCAGTTACAATAATGCATTACCACGCATTTTGAATTTGAAAGATAAACGCTGTCGTGAAGCGAAAATTAAAAACAAAAGAACCTAACCTAACAACAACGAAACAACAAAAATGGAACAAAAACGAATAATTTATTTAAAATTTAAAAAGATATTTACAGTTTTATATAAAAAAATGAAGTATGATGATGATGATGGGTGACGTGAATTACAAGTATTTTAAAAAAGATAATAAAGATAAATGAGTACTGAAGCGGAGCCCAAAGACCAAAGTGGCACACCGCGCTTGGCGGTGGTGCTTACTGCTCAAGGAGTATAATCAGGCTGTGCCTGTGGTAGGTGCGCAGCGCCTGGTCTAGGCACACGCAGCGCCTGGAGTAGGCACACGCAGCGCTTGGAGTAGGCACACGCAGCGCCTGGAGTAGGTACACGCAGCGCCTGGAGTAGGCACACGCAGCGCCTGGAGTAGGCACACGCAACGCCTGGAGTAGGTACACACAGCGCCTGGAGTAGGCACACGCAGCGCCCGGAGTAGGCACACGCTGCGCTTGGAGTAGGCACGTGTAGGTGAAGGCGTGGGTGTGGCTAGGCGACGACTTCAGGTGAAGGTAGAGGCTTGCAGGATCCCGGGGCCGCACTGCCCCGGGATCCTGCAAGCAGATAAGGCCTTTAGGAGATGTTTCAAGTTTGAAAGCTGAAGCTAGACTGAGTTTATTGGCCGATTGTTTGGCTTTTATACCTTTTTAGAGAGCTCCGCGCTCGACGGGAAATTATTTAAATTAAAAGTAAATTTTTGTAAATGGCCAAGAAGAAAAGAGTATTTTTGTGGAAGTATTGAAGTAACAACATCAGACCAGTAACGAATTCGAATAAAAATTGCCATGACAACCAGATAAACAACGATGTCAAAACATGTCAAATTTTGGTTTCAGGCTCGTAATAGAGAAACGGCAAGATTTAAGTGAAAAATGAGATATTATTGATATAGGAAAAAAAGGTAGCGCACCAGCGCGCACGAAGCCCGAAATTGCAGAGTTACGGAGAACTAAATAAAAGATCGAAAAAGGTAGACTTCATCGACACCGATTTAAAAAGTGCTGAGAGCGTGAAAATACGAAGTGAAAATGATTTGTTATTGTGTTCTTATGGTTTAAAAACGTTACAGGATCCTATGGAAACAAAGGTGATGCAAAATATCCAGTTTTGAGGTGAATGCAGAAAATCAAAACAGAATGGAAAAATGAATTTAAAATAGTGTAAAATGATATGTAAGTATCATAACACTACATTTTCCTCCCGACCCTGGAAAATTTTTGACTCAGCAAAAATTTTGATATGTACATTCTAAAATAAACCATAAAAACACAGCTTTGCAGAAACAGACATCACCAGGCAAAATCAGATATACTAACTCTTACATTCATCATCTGCATTCAGGTAAGGGTGGAGTTCACATTCAATGACTACCACTCTAAAAGTGTGTTTTCGAAAGGACATTCAGGCTTACTTAAGGAGTTGTCATCCGCTCCAGCGTGGAAAAAAAAATTATTAAGGGAGTAGTCAGCCGCTCCCAAGTGAAGATAAAGATAAAGAAATTAATCTTAAGTAAACTTTAGTCGCTATGACTTAAGTAAAGATTAAGAACGGCCAGAGCAGTAGGGCTCAAAGCCAGAGATCAGCAACACTAACGATATGTGTCTGAAATAATAATAAAAAGTGAAGATTACCAACGAAAATTCGAGGTCCTAAAGCAAGATGTGTTGAAGAACACTGGATCACCAAACAAACAAACAAATTAAAAGAAATAAAAATAATAAGGTGAAAATGATGGCGATATTTATACATATATACAAATTAACAGTTAATAAAAGTTAAGACAATTTATGATTTTACATCTTTGATGTGCCACTTGCCTCTAACTCCATTTGGGTCTTCAAGCACATAGACTAGTGGTGACAGTTTAGCTATCACTTTGCACTTGATGAACTTAGGGGCAAGCTTAGCATTAAAGTATGCGCCGGCATTGCTTAAAACATGGTTTTTACGCCAAACAGTACCTCCCACATTAAATTCTTTAAAAGACCGGCGAAGATCATAGCGAGCGCTATTTTTAGCGTGAGCTAAGTGAAGTTTAGTTTGAACTTTGTGAAAGATAGATGAGAGGAGACCAGCATTAGACGCGTAAATATCACGAGGCATAAAACAGTATTAGCTGGTTCCTCACATCTAATCTTCACTTCGTATTCGAGCTCGGCCTTGTTAAGGAATTCGTACTTAATAACCCTTGTCATTGTTATAATTAAGTGCAAAGTTAAGTTTAAGAAATAAAAATTTAATTAAAAAATTATACCTCTTTAAGTTATCTGAAATAAAAATATTGATGTGATGAATGTAAGTGAAGTGTTAAATGTAGGTCTAAATATAATCCAGATAAGTTGAAATACTAGATGAAGTTTTGTTTTAGAATTTGGAAGATATGAAAAGGATGAATAAATAAAGAGTTAAGAACGAAAGAGAAAGCAATTAAATCAAAAGAAAATGGACAAAGCGCAGTAAAGGTGAAGAAAAGAGAAAAAAAATTAAGAGAGAAAGAGAACTTTTACGTTGGGCGCCAAAATGTCGTGAAGCGACAATTGATAACAAAAGAACCTAACCTAACAACAACGAAACAATAAAAATAGAACAAAAACGAATAATTTATTTAAAATTTAAAAAGATATTTACAGTTTTATATAAAAAAAATGAAGTATGATGATGATGATGGGTGACATCATCATTATCATCATCATTACAGCCCTTCACAAGTCCACTGCTGAACATAGGCCTCCCCCAAAGAATGCCACAAAGCACGGTCCTGAGCCACCTGCATCCATCGACTTCCTGCATATCTTACCAGGTCGTCACTCCATCTAGTGGGGGGACGCCCTACACTTCGCCTGCCGGTACGAGGCTGCCACTCGAGAACCTTTCTTCCCCATCGGTTGTTGGTTCTTCGAGCTATATGGCTGGCCCATTGCCACTTCAGCTTACTAATCCGTTGGGCTATGCCGGTCACTCTAGTTCTACTGCGGATATCTTCATTTCTGAGTTTATCACGCAGAGAAACTCCGAGCATAGCCCTCTCCATAGCTCGCTGAGCGACCTTGAGCTTCCTCATCCGGCCAGCAGTGAAGGACCACGTCTCAGTTCCGTATGTCATCACTGGCAACACGCACTGGGTGTACAGTCTCGTTTTCAAGTTTTGAGGTATACCTGACGAGAAGATGTGCCGTAATTTCCCGAACGCTGCCCAACCGAGTTGAATCCGTCGATTGACCTCTCGGTCGAAGTTGGACTTACCTAGTCGGACTATTTGTCCCAGGTAAACATACTCGTCAACAACTTCGAGCTTAGTGTTCCCAACAACTACCGGCATAGGTGTGACATGGACATTAAACATGATCTTTGTTTTGTCCATGTTCATCTTAAGACCTATCCGTTGGGAAACACTATTAAGGTCATTGAGCATAGTGCTTAGGTCCTCCAGCGATTCTGCCATAAGGACTATATCGTCGGCAAATCGAAGGTGAGTGATGTACTCGCCATTGATGTTGATACCGTATCCTTTCCAGTCCAGAAGCTTGAAAACATCTTCCAATGCAGCGGTAAAGAGTTTCGGGGATATGACGTCACCCTGTCTTACACCTCTCTGCAATTGGATAGGTTTCGTACTCTGGTTCTGTACTCGGATAGCCATCGTAGCCCTACTGTACAAGCACTTCAACACTTCGATATACCGACAGTCAACTTGGCATCGCTGAAGGGACTGCAGCACCGCCCAAATTTCGACGGAATCAAAGGCTTTCTCATAGTCCACATACGCCAGGCATAGTGGCAAATTGTACTCCTCGGACTTCTGTACAATTAGCCGAAGGGTATGTATGTGGTCTATGGTGCTAAAGCCTTTTCGGAAACCGGCTTGTTTGGGAGGCTGGAAGTCGTCAAGTCTGCGCGCGAGACGATTCGTAATGACTCGAAAACAGCACGTAGACGCGGCTCAGAAGGGAAATCGGTCTGTAGTTCTTCAAGAGAGCGTTGTCGCCTTTCTTGAAGAACAAGACCACCGCACTTCTGCTCCACGCCTCCGGTGTAATGCCACCATGGAGGACGGAATTAAAGAGCTTCTGAAGGACTTCAAGTACCGGTTTTCCACCCGCTTTCAGAAGCTCCGCTGTAATTCCATCCTCGCCTGGGGCCTTGCCGTTTTTAATGTGCTGGAGAGCCATTCTAATCTCGCTCAAACTGACGTCCGGGATATCATCGGAATAATGTCGGATAAGACTCGCTCTTGGATCGTTACTCACACTTGCGTGCGGCTCCAACGATGACGTGTACAGCTGCCCATAGAACCTCTCAATCTCACTCAAAATCTCAGGTGCCCCGGAAACGATGCTGCCACATTCTGTCTTCAGCTTTGACAGTTGGCGCTTTCTGGCAGACAGATGTCTGGCAAAGACTTTGAAGCCTTGGTTCCGCTCGATCGCTTCTTCAATACGAGCTGTATTGAAGTTGCGTAAGTCCCGCCGCATGCATTTAGAGATCTGTCTGTTTAGTTGCCTGTATGCTGTCAAATCTGTTGAAGAATGTAGCTTCATCTCCCGCCATGAGATTAAGAGTGTGATCGGAGAGTTTTTGTGTTCTTCTGCGGCGGTTCTTGCAGAACTTAGCTCCGACCGCATGGACAGTTTCCACGAGCTTGTCATTCAAATCGTCCACTTCATTGCAGTCTTCTAGGCACTGAAAACGGTTTTGTAACTCGAGCTGAAAGGTTTCGGGACTTTGGATTAGAGCACGAGGGGGACGGAGCGTTGACTTCATTAGACGAGACTTCTCCAACTTAACGTTTAGGTTCAGTGTGCCTCTAACCATTCGGTGATCGCTGCCGGTTTTCACCCTCGCGATCACTGAGACATCACTGAATAGTTGTCGTCTGGTCGTCATAATGAAGTCAATCTCATTTTTTGTCGAACCGTCGGGGCTCGACCAGGTCCACTTCCTGTGGGGCTGCTTCTGGAAGAAAGAGTTCATCATAAAGAGTCCCTCTTTCTCCATGAAGTCAGCCAACTGCTGGCCCCTTGGGTTCCGTTGCCCTATTCCAAATTTCCCTACTTTCAGCCCACCGTTCTCTCTTGTGCCTAGTTTTGCATTGAAGTCTCCCATTAACACCGTATATTGGGTTTTGGAGGAATGCATGGCTCTAGAGATATCCTCATACATTTCCTCCACCTCCTGATCGGGGTGTGCCGAGGTTGGTGCGTAAACCTGTATGACCTTCAGCGAATACCGTTTGGTGATTCTGAGTATAAGGTACGCAACCCTCGTCGACACACTCTCAATCTTTACAACGTTGTTAACGAGAGACTTGTGGACGATAAATCTTACACCTCCTTGGGACAGATGGTCGCCCTCCCGGTAATAGAGCAAGTTGCCGGATTCGAGGATTACCGTGTCCTCCCCCTCTCTTCGGACTTCGGATAATCCTATAATATGCCAGCGTAACTTGTCTATCTCTTCTTCCAGCTCCACAATCTTCTCGTCAGTCCTCAGGGTGCGTGCGTTGTATGTTGCCAGGTCGAGTCGTCGTATGTGGCAACCGAACCTCCACCGTAGATTCTTAGCACCCCCTGCCCCGCCGTTACCATGGTCGCCAATGGGTGACGTGAATTACAAGTATTTTAAAAAAGATAATAAAGATAAATGAGTACTGAAGCGGAGCCATAAGACCAAAGTGGCACACCGCGCTTGGCGGTGGTGCTCACCGCTCACGGAGTATGAACAGGCCTTGCCTGTGTTAGGTGCGCAGCGCCTGGTCTAGGCACACGCAGCGCCTGGAGTAGGCACACGCAGCGCTTGGAGTAGGCACACGCAGCGCCTGGAGTAGACACACGTAGCGCCTGGAGTAGGCACACGCAGCGCCTGGAGTAGGCACACGCAGCGCCTGGAGTAGCCACACGCAGCGCCCGGAGTAGGCACACGCAGCGCCCGGAGTAGGCACACGCAGCGCTTGGAGTAGGCACACGTAGCGCCTGGAGTAGGCACACGCAGCGCCTGGAGTAGATACACGTAGCGCCTAGAGTAGGCACACGCAGCGCCTGGAGTAGACACACGTAGCGTCTGGAGTAGGCACACGCAGCGCCTGGAGTAGGCATACGCAGCGCCCGGAGTAGGCACACGCTGCGCCTGGAATAGGCATACACAGCGCCTTGAGTAGGCGCTCTCAATGCCTGGAGTAAGCGCGCACAGCGGCTGAAGATAGCGCGGGCACTAGTAGGCGGAGGCGTGGGCGTGGCTAGGCGACGACTTCAGGTGAAGGCAGAGGCTTGCAGGATCCCGGGGCAGTGCGGCCCCGGGATAAGGCCTTTAGGAGATGCTTCAAGTTTGAAAGCTGAAGCGAGACTGAGTTTATTGGCCGATTGTTCGGCTTTTATACCTTTTTAGAGAGTTCCGCGCTCGACGGGAAATTATTTAAATTAAAAGCAAATTTTTGTAAATGGCCAAGAAGAAAAGAGTATTTTTGTGGAAGTATTGAAGTAAAAACATCAGACCGGTAACGAATTCGAATAAAAATTGCCATGACAACCAGATAAACAACGATGTCAAACCTTGTCAAATTTTGGTTTCAGGCTCGTAATAGAGAAACGGCAAGATTTAAGTGAAAAATGAGATATTATTGATATAGGAAAAAAGGTAGCGCACCAGCGCGCATGAAGCCCGAAATTGCAGAGTTACGGAGAACTAAATAAAAGATCGAAAAAGGTAGACTCCATCGACATCGATTTAAAAAGTGCTGATAGCGTGAAAATACGAAGTGAAAATGATTTGTTATTGTGTTCTTATGGTTTAAAAACGTTACAGGATCCTATGGAAATAAAGGTGATGCAAAATATCCAGTTTTGAAGTGTATGCAGAAAATCAAAACAGAACGGAAAAATGAATTTAAAATAGTGTAAAATGATATGTAAGTAGCATAACACTACAACGCTCACACAAAAACACACACACACACACACACACACAAACACACACACAAAAAGCGGTATATATCTTTTTTTCCTTAAATTTGTCAAATTTTTATTTTCTTTTTCCTTTACTTTTTCATGAGCTTAATTGTATTAATTTGTAATTTTTGTTTGTGACACTGGAAGAGTACTGACGTTCACATCTCAAGTTTTCCTACTGCAAGCGTCAGCTAATATACTGCTGTGTAGAATAAGTAAACATTTTGTATTTATTGTTTAAGGGCATTGTATGGTAAGCAAATAAATATATATTTAAATTTTTTAATTAATTTTTCTTCACCATTTGCCTATAATACTTATTCTGAACCTTCTCTGCAAATTTGGCCGGTTATTGTAAAATAATGCTGTATAATAATCAAAAATGTATGCCAATTTACTACCACCGGCATCGATCACAGAGTTCAGCAGTACAATTTCTACATATCAATGTGTGTTGCAGGGTTCGTTGTAGGATTTGTCGATCCGTGTAGAACTGATATAACAATCAATAAGCAGTGGCTCGAAGGCTGGATTACTCAATCAATCAGTAGTTTGTTTCAAGAGAATTGGATATTGAAAAAATCTAGATACAAAAAGAACTCGATTGTTAAATGCCAAAATATATAACGAAAAAAGTTAGGTGATGAAAAATTTATTGAATTTTCTTGTGGAGGATTTTCAGATTTCTATTTTTGGTACTGTAACAAAAGGTTGACTTCAATAGTTGGCTGTCTGTATACTTGTTATAATTTTTTCCCAATATCCTCAAAATTTGTACAAAAATGGCTTCGTTAGGATGATGACGAGACAGTTCACGTTTTATGTGAATAAAATGAATACAACTTTACAATCTTTTTAAGTTGTTTATAATATACAAAGAAACTTTTACTAGGGATCTTATGATGATGATGATGATGATGATACAGACGACATTTTTTTGCATTGTGCCGGAACTTGTAGATTGCGAAGGAGAAACTTACCTATCTACTCCGTTCTGCATGAAATATTCGATAAGATCTAGTGCGGGTTGTAGTTTACAGTTACAGAGTAGAATAATCACCCTTAAACGGTATTCCAAGTTGTAGCGGAGAGGGGGAAATTGTTTATAATTGGCGTGGCTTGGTCAGCTCAGGAGCCCATATTATGGTAGGTCTGAGGCTGAGAAGCTCATATTACGGCATATAGAAAACAAGGCTCGCCTTCCCCGGGGAGGTGAAAATATGGAAAAATCATCTTCTTCCAGGAAGAGACCGTCAAGCGGCAGCTAGCAATGGTGGAGCCGCGAACACCGGTGGGGGTTTGGTCAATGCAAGCCCGAAATAATCCATCCTTGCTTACGCGAGGTGAGTATGTGAACCCAAAAATAAAATAATATAATTTATGAACAAATATTTTTCCACTAGATCATGTTTCCGCCCTGGTACGGTATTTCAAATAAAATCTAATAAAATGAGTGCCTTACAAGAGTTCACAATATTAATAATCCTCAACAAGGATACTCAATTACGGCGCGGGTTCATTGTCCGTAGTGTAGCCCTTGTCGTATGAAATATTAACGTACTTGTCTCTAAAAAGTGTTTGTGAAACAAAATATAACTCCTTGTTTATCATCCTGTAAAAGTTCACTGCTGGACATGGGCCCTTTCTCATTGTGTGAAGGTTTTGCCTTGATTGTCACGCTGGTTGATCGCAGTAATTGATTGTTTGCACAATTAGCATTGCCTACTTCCCGATTTTACGTCTGGCGTTAATATTTTTTTATACTATTCTAAGCCAGCGCTCAACTACAATCCCACCTGATCGTAAATGGTGATGTAGCCTAAGCTGGTGAAGCGCACTGATTTAACAAAAGCCTATTCACTCTTGCCTTGAAGACACCCACTTATTCACTACTTATTCTACTCCTTTGCTGTACGCATGATGAACGATGTAGCAAACCGTTTGGTTCGAATGCGTGGTAAGTCAACAACGGAGGGGTGGAGACTGGCCGAACGTCTGGTTGTCTGATGGTGGAAGGGAGAGAGAGGCATTAAATTATGCAATTCCTGCGCACATTCACCGAAATGCAACCTGTAGAAAACCGAAAGGCTGGCTACTTTACTTTTACATACAGTTAACGAGATGGGTATATCATCATTTATTTGAAGCCATAAAACCTGTTTGGGATATCCCATAGTCGCTTACAACTCCCATAGAATCAAATGAGGTGATGAATTCTCTTATGCTGCCATCACTGGCAGATATTCTATAATATAAGAAAATATTTTAATGTATAAATTATAATATATATATAAGATAGACATTATAAAGTGTATATAATCATATCATATGACATTTGAGATAAAATGTATGAATAAGCATCAATTGTTTCAATCAATCTTGTTGATTGAGAAACACTTCTCTTTATTATTGGGGTCCACTGACCTGACACATGAGAGAGTGGCCTTTACCAAAATTATTTTCACGCAAGAAGGAAGTTCGTTAACTTTATAATAATTTAAATATTTTTTATTGCAAACAATGTTAGTTTCTTGAACTGTTATTTGAACTGAACTTGATCTCCTAATACGAGAATTTTTAAAATTTCCAAAAATGGGGGTTATTGGTCTCAAGTTAAATTTTCTTGTGAATAAATTTAATTTAAAGAACGTGATTAGAATTTAATACTACTTAATGTATACGTTTAGACTTACAATTGAAAATTCAAATCAATTTTCTATTTATGGCATGTGATTTCTTTTTTTTTAATTAATTATATATTTGTTTCTTGGGTTTTTTTCTGCAATATCGCTATATTTATAACCATAGACTCAAATGAAATTCGAGAGTTTTGACATGAAAACAATGCGACTCAAACGCCACACAATATCGATGACGTACTTATACATTATACAGATCTAGCACTACTAATGAGTGAACTATATGTTATTTATTCAATCGCTTTCGTTCAGTAAATTTAGACCTCACAAATAAACCTCGTGGCCACCGGAAAAAAATATTGATAATGACAAACTGAAGGTGACAGTGAAAGCGTATCCTTCTCGAACTACGGCTGAGCTGGCGTCGCCTTCTATGAAAGTGTCAAATAATATTATAATTAATAGAATCAGGCGTTACTTTGCTAAAACTAAAAGCTTTTACAAAAATTTACTTCGCAAATATCCGCGTTATAAAATTAAATGATGTGTCTTACCTAGTATGAAGAGCACCTCCCGCCCTCCCTCAATTGCGTGCACTATCCCCGTCACCACTAATCCCAGCACCGCTACTCCCAACACCACTACACTAAGCAAGACACACCACTGACGATAATACGACACGTGTTTCGCCTCTACACGAGGCATCCTCAGGTGATATAGACTCTACGGTGGCTAACCGCTAAGTGAGCGGCGAGCCAAAACAAGTGCCTTTTATACAGACCGATGACGCAACTGCTCTCTACTTAAGGAGCGAATTGAGTGACGTAATCGACGTAGAGAAGAGGGAATATTGGGTATGGGATTTTTACATGCGGTGGGAAATGGATATAAGTAGGATCAAATGCAAACGTACATGATAGCGGTTCGATTCAGGTGTCCAAGCCAAAAGGTACCCGAAATGAAAGATTAGCTAGAAAAAGCTTATGCTGAAAATTTGTTGATCTATTATTGGCATTATTGCATTTTATGCCTATGAAAATTCCGAAGAGGCAGAAAAGAATGCCTCTAAAGAATTCATCGGTATTCGTGTAGCAGACTTCTATACAAAGATTAACAAATGGAAAGAATGTGTTACGTTGCAAATATTTTCATAAGATTTTTGTTTGTTATTTTTCATAGGAAAAGACCTGGTATAGCTGTTCCAAAATACTTTAACTCCACCGGTATAAGATCACGTTTTTACTCAATACCACGATAAAATAGAAACATATTGCTTATGTTTCTAGTGGTGTTTGTGTTATAATCCAGGAGATTTTTACTTTCTACAGAATGTTTCATATCGTAATAACGTCTTCAGGGGTGACAACGCACATGTCAAAATTAAAATACTTATTTGAGGTTAGGTGTAGGGACTGCATTCTCCATCCTTACAATTATTTTATTTAACAAATTTCAAAGCGATATCGCCTTAATCTCAATTACTCTAAAGAGATTTCTGATAGCTCGGAGATAAAGGAATGCAAAATATAAGAAATGATATTTTTAATATGCCAAACGTATACATGAACCAGATCTTTGAAAGCGCATTTTATGCAGTCACCAAGATTATTTAAAATATTTTGATATGTATCATAATTAAACATAAATAAAATCTTAGGCCGTAATGCAGTAGTGTTTTATAAGTGATGGAAAAACTTCTCGCCCATCTAATGGACGCAGCTCTGGCAACTAATAGGATATCTGAGATAGGATAGCATGTGTTCATCAGGTGGACGAGGTAACGAAAAGGAAAATATTTCAAGGTATAAATGCTAATTGACGTATTCTTGAAGAGGCATAAAAAGCAAAGGCAAGCAATCCAGTAATAGAATAAAAAGCTATCATCCTTTTTACAGCTCCTCAAAAGTCCACTGCCGAACGTAGGCCTCGTTCAAGTAATGCCACAAAACATAGTTATGGGCTACCTGTATCCATCTAATTTGACATTGACAAGAGGCTGCCATACTTGAGAATCTTTCTTCCTCATCGGTTAGCTAGCCTGTTACCACTTTAGCTTCTGATCAACTGGACTATGTTGGAATATCATCGTTATGAATTCTATCGGGTAGAGAAACTCCAAGCATAGCCATCTCATAGCTTGATGAGCGATTTTAAGCAATCTCAACAATCTTGTAACGGCTAGTAGTGAAAAACTGCGTCTCAGATACATACGTATGTCATCACTGGTAACAGGTATTGATTTTGATTATACACTCTTGCTTTTAAGAAATGACGAAAATGAGGTGACAAAAAGATGTGTCGTAATTTCCCATGCGCTGCCCAGTCGAATTGGAATCTTGTAACGATTAACTATGAAACGTTGAATTGATTTCTCGGTCGAAATTGGACTTACCGAGTCGGATGATTTGTCCTAGGCAAACGTATTCGTAAACGATTTGAAACGTAGTGTTTTCCACTAATAACGGCATAAGTGTAACATGTTAATTTTTTTATAGAATAAGGGTGACCAACGAGCACAAAGTTCACCTGATGGTAAGTGGATGCTGTGGCCGTATCCATCCTCGATTAAGAATATAAATGCAGATTCGCAGCGACCCCTAAGGACTAAGATATATCACATGTGCAAGTTTAACAGAGTGGACGTGTCGCAAGTTGCATTCCTAAATTGTAAACGCAGCCGCACGCAATAGTGCCCCGTAAAGAACTACCAAATTCCTATTACGGATTGTCTATAACCTTGTGCAACTGTGAGAACACAAACATTATCACTTGCTTATTAGTCACTCCGCGCGAAGAAGACGGCATTAGCGAAAATAACTGCCCTCCCGTATCCGCACCGCATCTCGAGGCAGCCACAGCGGGGAGCCGCACTTCACCCCCGGTACGGTGAGAGATACTTGCAATTTTTCGTCCTTATCAAATCAACGGGCCGCACTTCGCTCGCTGCTGTATCGCCTGCGCAGTCTAGCTGTATCTAACTATTACCCATAAACCAAGATGATTACTTGCGTTGCCTGCTTGAATGAAATACATAATAACAGCGGGCGCATTGACTGCGCACGTTGTAAACAATATTATCACAACCTATGCATTAACATCTCTGATAAAAACCTTAAAAAGATGTCGGACACTCAAAAAGCTAGTTGGCAATGCCCCAATTGTCAGAGTAAGCAGCCTAGAGGCGACAACACAAATACGCCCGTCAAGCAGACGGCATCGTTATCGTCATCCGGAACCGCCTCCAGTAACGTTACGACACGTAAAGCAACGAAAGCAGCAGGGGAATCGTCCATCCTACAAGTACTAAGTAGCGGCGCACTTACATCGAGCGCAGAGATACGTGACATCATAAACGAGGCACTGAGGGAATGGGCCACCGGAATTTGTACTCAACTAAATGAAATAAGAAGTGAGGTTGTCAGTCTCAAAGATTCAATGTCATTTTTTAATGAACAATTCGAGCAATTAAATGCCGAGGTTAAAGCCCAAAAAGCAGAGGTTCGACGTCTTAGTGACGAAAACAGTTCACTGCGAAGGGACGTTATTAATCTAACCACTCACTGCAATCAGATGGACCAGATGTCTCGCGCCGTCAATTTAGAGCTCCAGTGCGTTCCTGAGCACAAGAATGAAAATGTGACCAGAATAGTTCAACAGCTAGGTAAAATCGTCAGTTGTCCTATCAATGAAGCCGATATTTCCCACTGCACTAGAGTGGCCAAAAAGAACCCGAAGAGTCCCAGACCACGCACCATTCTGGTCAGATTCACGAGCCCACGACTTAGAGATTCGGTCCTGGCAGCATCGATCAAGTATAATAAATGCAACCCAAACGATAAATTAAATTCGAGCCACCTAGGACTAAGTGACGAATCGAAACCGGCAATTTACGTTGCTGAAAACTTGTCACCAGAAAATAAGGTCTTGCATGCGGCGACCCGAGCTCGCGCCAGGGAACTCGGCTATCAGTTTGTGTGGGTGCGCAGTGGACGTATTTTCGTACGGAAAGATGTCAGCTCGCCATCAAAAGTTATAAGAGACATAAGTTGTTTGAACTCTCTCTAGATTGTTGTTTGTTCGGTGATTGCACGTTTTTTATTATCAAATTAACACTAAAATTCAATTTAAAATTATATTACCAAAATGTAAGGGGCCTTAGAACCAAATGTGAAAATTTATATATTAACGCACTACAAAAATCTTACGACCTAATTGTTTTGACAGAGTCATGGCTAAATGACACCGTTTTTGACCACGAGCTCTTGGATGCTAGATATGATATTTTTAGACGCGATCGGAGTTCTACTTTGTCCTTCCAAACGAAAAAAGAAGGTGGCGGTATTTGTTTAGCTGTACTGAAAAAATATAGGGCGTTGAGAATGAATAGATGGGAGTCAGCGTGTGCGGAATTGTGGTTCTCTATAGACTTAGGTCTTAATAACAAATATAGAATAAATATGTGCGCTGCGTATATTCCCCCACCAGTTTCAAGGGATTACTTAACAACTTTTCTCAACAATCTCACAGATGTCGTCAACAATAAAATATCAAACGGCTCATTTACCCTGTTGGTAGGTGATTTCAACCTTCCTTATATAGTCTGGGAGAGTATAGGCGATCAAAATGTATACATCCCAGAGCCAAATAATGGGACTATCGAAAACATGTTTATAGACGAAATTACGTTCAATAATCTTAAACAATGTAATTATATCTTAAACAATAATAATCGAATTTTGGACTTGGTTCTTGTGGATAATGCTAATAACGTAAAAGTGGCCGAAGCTTCGCTGCCTCTGGTTGGATTGGATCCTCATCATCCTGCCCTCGAAATACTTATTCACAGTCTAGGCAACATAAAACCATGCAGGTCCAAACGTGTAGCATTACCTAATTATTCCAAGTGTGACTTTGACGCCATCAACGAAGAACTAATGCATATAGTGTGGTCTGAAGTGTGGTCTGAACTTTATGACATAGATTCCATGGTTGACAAGTTTTACGGCACAGTTTTACCCATAATTAAGAAGCACACGCCACATCGAATACCACATTCAGAAAAATATCCGGTGTGGTTCAGCACAGCCTTAATAAAATGCTTAAAAGAAAAAGCAAAGTATCATAAGAAATACAAACAGTATGGAAATCCCCTGGACAGATTAACATATGAACTTCTTAGAGACCGTTGCAATACAATGATCAAAAGTTGTTTCTCTAGCTTTAAAAAAAACGCAGCTTCTCATCTACGCTCAAACCCTAAGTTCATCTGGTCTTATGTTAATGGTCTCAAAAGAAACACAAATTCCCTTCCTTCTCAGATGACTCGAGGTGTCAAGACTGCCAGAGGTGGCCAAGAGATTTGTGACCTATTCTCAGAGCAATTTCAGTCAATATACGATGACATCGCTTCCAATTTTACATCCAAATCATCCAATGTCAATAAAACAGCTCTCCATATTTGCGAGAACAGTCTGACCATCAACTCACTCACTGTCAGCGAATACGAGGTAGAAAGAGCATTGATGGGATTGGATGGGAGCAAGGGTTCAGGATTGGATGGCTTGCCCCCTATCGTTCTAAAGAAATGTGCAAAAACTATGTCAAAACCTCTTACGTATATATTTAACCACTCTCTTCGAAGCGGCATTTTCCCCCTAGTATGGAAAAAGGCGCGCATCATCCCTATCCATAAAAAGGGAGATCTTACCGATGCATCTAATTACAGGCCGGTTTCCATACTTCCAGCACCCGGGAAGGTTCTAGAGTCATTTGTTCATAAAAAAATATATTGGCACGTTAAAGAGCGCCTGCACCCAGACCAACATGGGTTTCAGCCTAAAAAGTCAACAACATCTAACTTAGTCGGTTTTGTTAATGATATTGCATGTGCACTGGATATGAATAAAGAGGTACACAGTATTTACACCGATTTTAGCAAGGCCTTCGATCTCATTAACCACGACCTGCTTATAAAGAAGATCATGCTAATGGGGGTCCATGGTTCACTGCTGCGCTGGTGCGACTCCTATCTTAGGAATCGGTCATAGTTAGTCTCATTACGTGGTTATTCATCCTCAGCTAGAGAGATCCCTTCAGGCGTACCCCAGGGCTCTCATGTCGGTCCATTGTTCTTTTTAATTTTCATAAACGACCTAGCCAATATAATAGAATGTAATTTTAAAATGTACGCAGACGACCTAAAACTGTACAAAATCATCTAAACTAGATGTGATCACTCTACAGTACGAGTTGGATAGATTATACGACTGGTGTTATCAAAACCATATGATCCTCAACACTGGTAAATGTTCTCACCTAAAGTTTACTAGAAGGAAAAATAAAACTGAGGCAACATACAAGCTAAACAATGAGCCATTGGGTGAGATCACGGAAATCTGGGACTTAGGAGTTTTGATTGATAGCACGCTCAGCTTTAGAAGCCATATTGACGCAATAACAAAAAAAGCTTCTAAGTTATCCGGGTTTATATCCAGGCAAATAAAATCTTTCAAAGACCCTGATTTAATCATTCCGGTCTATAACTGTTTGGTGAGAAGTATTGTGGAATACGCTAGCCCAGTCTGGAATCCAGGGTACAAGTGTCACTCAAACCGACTGGAAAAGATTCAGAAAAGGTTTATGTATCAGTTATCGCACGCAAATAACCAATGTAGGACACTCATTTCATATGAGAGTAGATTGGCATACTACAAATTAGAATTTCTATCCAAGCGGTGGGAATCATCTGATGTCATGTTCCTCTATAAAATTATCCATGGTCTCATCAACTGTCCGGACATTTTAAATCATTTAGATGTGTCGGTCCCTAGAGCCAGCAGTCGCTTGGGCCGCAAAAAGACTTTTGTTACGCCACACTGTAAAACAGTGGCGGGTCATCACTCGCCATTGTACAGAATGACTAATAGTTATAATAATATTCGTGATTTGTTCGACATATTTCATGGTTCTAAGGCCTCAGCAAGGACTAACATTAGATTAGCCATTAATTAATTAATATTTATTATTTAAGAGTTTTTTCATTTCTTAATTTTTGTTTGTTATCATGTCCACTTGTTGCATGCTGTGTTCACTGTTATTAGAATGAATGGCCCTTCCCCCAGTTGAGTCCAACCATTCGTACTAGAATCATGGTTCAGCAGTATTCTATGTAACCTATCCGTTGGAAGCCACTATTAAGGATTTTTTTTAAATTTTGTAAGTGCATGCAGGTCTTAAAAGACCAGTAACACTTCGATCTGTAAGATATATTGTAATTACTGCTATGACTATATGCTATGACTATGTGTTACGGCCTACAGCTGCCTAAATAACAGTAGAATCTTCCGGGCCCATAGCGGAAGACCTTACAAGCAGCTGCAGATCGGGCCTCCTAAGGCCAAAGTGGAAAATCTCTAATAACAATAAACAATAAGAGGGGGGGGGGGGGGGGGGCTGTGATGTGTATCTGGGTGTGACTGGTGGTAATTGACCTTATTAGACCGTTGCCGTCGGCAGCAGCCCGGACGTCAGCACCGCTCCAAATTGAGGTAACCTTCCGCGGCGTCGTCCACAGTCACTTTCTTCGTTCGTCACGATGACAGTCCATTAACTCTATCGTACGATTAACTAACTTAAAGAAGCCACTAACTCTCGTTTGTTATAAAGCTTAACACACAAAACGAACACGAAGTGTCGGTCTATATGAAATCCTGTTACTATAAGCAAAAACGTAACACACCGCCCGAATACGAATGTCCGGATCAAAGTTCACTACCGCTTCGCGTGGCAACAATTATTTCTAAAATAGTAGTTAATATTGTCGAATACCCTTAAACAGATTCTGAGTTAGACACAATAAGTCCCGGGAAAGGCTATCAAACAAGGAATGCGCGTTACAAATCCTAGACAGTATATTTACTAGACGCCTAAACTATTCCTCGTTTCCCGCATATACGTCATGTAGGCAGCTGGCAGACGACTCTTTGCGCTTGCGCGCTCTCGCCACACCCAAGGTAGCCCGAACGTCAAACCGGTATGACGCCGAACCGAGCGCCCTCTGGCGTCGATTCTTGATATTAGCGTTGGGCGCAAACAAACCCCCGCCCCGGACATAAGGACTTATGTCCGTGAGCAAACCGGCTAGCTGGACAGGGTCGCGACGGCACGTTGCAAGACCGAATCTACACCCAAACCTAGGCCACCTTAGGCTCCTCATCAGATCTTGCAACCCAACGACCGCCTTAAAAAAATACCGCCCCAATGTGGGCAAGCCGGAGGGTTGAACTGGATGCCCGGACATCGCAGCACATAAATAAGTCCTATTCCTAGACAGAAGTCCGACGACCTCCTTCAAACACCTATCTGTGACCCTATGATTAGTTCCGCAATCCGACCGGATCAGGTCTGCAAACAGCGACGCGACACGAAGCGGCCCAGAGTGGCCTCTTAAGCTTCAGTGCAGAGAGAACCCCCAAATTCCCCATGAACGTCGTCTGTGGAGAGCCGAACGAAACGCACAGATAGTCCCTAGTATGAATTTTCAACAAGTAGGCATAACCAAGCCATCCACCATATAATCATGTACCAAATGGTACGACAGCTGATTTCCATCTGATAATCTACAAACTGGCTAGCCCTTTAGACAGGTTGTCCTATGCTCATATTTCAACTAATTTTTCAAAAGCATCAATGTCCAACTATAGAATTAATTCAAACAAATTAATTACCGATGCACATAGGTTAACTTACAAATTAAACAAAACAATAAACGTAAGAGACAGCCCTACTTCTCATTTAAATATCTTAGACAGTGCCAACAAAATGTAAACCAAAGGAGAATTGACTATTATTCCCTTCGGCACAAATAGGGTTATCTAATTTCAGCCTTCCTTTTCGCAAAGCAAAATGATTAAACACTATCACAAAACATATACATAATTTTCCAAATAGCGCGACATTCAATTTCAAATGAATTCAAACTTTCCTTTCAGCAAACAGACGCAACAATCAAATACAATTACAAAGCATACGCACAAGCATTCAAAAGGGCACATAATTCAATTTCAATTTTCCGTGCAACAACAAACACAGTGATTAAATATATTTACAAAACATATGCAGCAGCATTTAAAGGAGTAGATTAAATTCAATTCTTTCAATCACAACCGATACAAATATGAAAATTTCGCGGAAAACCCAAAAGCATTTTTTAATTTTAATTTAAAGAATTTTTAACTAAGTGCTCGACCAAACCAAATCTAATACCCCTTGACAGCGTGAATCAACGCTCCAGGGGGGCCCTAATCTTCCCACCACCAAGTGAAGGCCACACGGCGTGAACCCGAGCCCAATAGAGCGTAAACCGCTAACAGTCGCCACTCAGGTTGTACGCCTTCACTGAGGCCGTCGGCAACAGAACATTTTGACAAGTGGACTGTTGATGGCTTAAGGCTCAGTGGAGGCGGCCGTGGTGGGAGCTAAGGCGGCAGCTAGCTAGGGCCGCCTCCATCGAATGGGGAACAGTGGTACACCAGTCGCGGCCACTCAGCTAACGGGAGTGAGAAGGGTCTAGCGAACTGATGAGTGGCCGTGAAGTTCTCTCCACACGCTGAGGGGGGGGGTGATGACACCCCCGACTGATCGGGTGAGGGACCCCTTTCAAACCTAGGGGCCTGGTGGCTGGCCGGCGGGCGCAGAGAGTCGCCCGTCAGAGGGCGTGGCTGAGCGCCCCCGCCCGTGGGGGTCGAGGGCCTGGCAGAGCCCTGAGAGGAGACGCCGTTCGCACCCAGGCAGAAAACTGCATGGTGATTGCCCTGGCAATGCAGACAGGGCCGCCGATGCGGACAGTCTCGCTGGAGGTGCCCTTCCAAACATGAGCAGCACCAGCGGCGCTCCTTGGCGATAGTTCACCTCGCCGGAACCGGCTTACCTAATAATTTCGGGCACGACGTTACCCGGTGATCAGATGCTCGACAATAGGAGCAGGGGGGGGGGGTGTTGATGACGACTAGCCTAGCAGATTCAGCCTCTCACTGGGCACGGCTCGTAAGTCATCAACGGTGCCCGCCGCGTTCTTGTTCACTGCTTCTCCAAAAACCGCAGCAGGTCATAGAAGGGCGGAATATAGGAGGCCTCGTCTCCGCCGTACCTCTCCTCAAAATGTATTCGAAGGTCGAGAGGTAGACGGGACAGCATGATGCGGAGCAACAAAAAAGCCCATTCGCCTACTGGTAAATCCAGCCGCCTCAACGTATTACAGGCCACCAAGACTGGATCCAACAGGTCCGGACGTAGTCTGGCCCGGTCACTAAGCAGCGGGAGGCTTAGAAGCTGGTTAACATGTTCGTCCGCAATTCGCCGGACGTTGGCGTATCTTCTGGCTAGGAGGTCCCGAGCAGTCTGGTAGGCGTCGTCCGACAATCTCAAGTGGCCGACGACGCCCAGGGCCTCCCCCCCAGTGAGGCCCGGAGGTACGCCATCTTCTGGCTCGGGGTCAAGTCACTCCGGGCGTCCACTAGGCTGTCGAAAAGACCAACGAAGGTCAGCCATTCGGAAAGGACCCCGGAGAACCTTGGCAGGTCCAGAGTTGGGAGTCGTCCCAACAGCTCCGGCTGAGGGTGCTTCCGAGAGGACTCGGGCAGGCCACTCATTCGAGCTTCACGCGCCTCCTCGGCATACCTGCCTTCAGCCTCGATCAACTCGTCCGTGAGTGAAAAGAACTGCTCGTAGTCCACGAAGCAGGAGTCCAGGACTCCCTTTTGCACATCCGAATCCTTGAGCTCAACGTAAGCCTCCTCCACTGCGGCCCTTCGAGCATCGACCTGCTCGAACCGCTTCATCAAGTTATGGACCCTATCCGGTCGACCTATCAAAGCATGGGCGCTGGTGGCCCAGCGTAACTCAGTCCGCAGGCAACGGATTAGTAGCTTGGGCGATGACATCACTACTAAATACAAATTACGACGCGGCTCGAGCACAAATTACAAAGATAACAAATAACAAATACAACAAAAATTTACAGTTAACAAATGCAGTTCCTATCAAATCGAGTTGAATAGAAATTACACAAATACGAATTACTACTTATCAACCAAATACAAGTTAGCACAAAAGAAAAGACACAAATCAAATTAACAAATAACAAATACTAGTGCGATCAAATCAAGTTAAATTCAAATAGCGCAAATACAATTACTATTCTTTCGTTCAAATACAAATTACAATACAAAAGAAAATCATCACGGCCGATCAACAAAAAATGCCTAGCTCGGAAATCGACCCTTCGATAAGCAATCCACTACAACTATCCGACAACGATAATCAACCGATTACGTGATAATAACCATCTACCTACATGACGTATACCTCTAGAAAAACTCCCGCTTGCGCACTAAACGGGCGCGGCCCTTCAAATCTACCCGCTAACCAAATAAGCAAGCAACAAAGGAAAATAATTTTATTATTACGTACAAAACATATTTTTACGTATTACGGACGGGCGTGATTGTAGACACAAAATTAAACCAATCAAACCAACGCTCCCTGCCACCAGAATTGTTTAATTTTTATCAAACACTATGGTCGGGATCGACCGGGGAATCGAACCCGGAACCACGCTCTGCTACCAGTTAGTTACGGCCTTCAGCTGCCTAAATAAGAGTAGAATCTTCCGAGCCTATAGAGGAAGACCTTACAAGCAGCTGCAGGTCGGGCCTCCTAAGGCCAAAGTGGAAAATCTCTAATAACAATAAACAATAAGGGGGGGGGGCGTTCGATCCTGCTGCTATTCAACAGGGAGAATATTAAACCGAGCTTTCTTACCTATATCCAAGGCGACTGGTCGCTCAGAATTCGGTCAGGTCGCATGTGGTTGTGTGGTGCAAGGGAAGTAAGGTGCTGTGATGTGTATCTGGGTGTGACTGATGGTGATTGACCTTATTAGACCGTTGCCGTCGGCAGCAGCCCGGACGTCAGCACTGCTCCAAATTGAGGTAACATTCCGCGGCGTCGCCCACAGTCACTTTCATCGTTTGTCACGATGACAGTCCATTAACTCTATCGTACGATTAACTAACTTAAAGAAGCCACTAACTCTCGTTTGTTATAAAGCTTAATACACAAAACGAACACGGCGTGTCGGTCTATATGAAATCCCGTTACTATAAGCAAAAACGTAACACACCGCCCGAATACGAATGTCCGGATCAAAGTTCACTACCGCTTCGCGTGGCAACAATTATTTCTAAAATAGTAGTTAACATTGTCGAATGCCCTTATACAGATTCTGAGTTAGACACAATAAGTCCCGGGAAAGGCTATCAAACAAGGAATGCGCGTTAAAAATCCTAGACAGTATATTTACTAGACGCCTAAACTATTCCGCGTTTCCCGCACAAAAATTGACAGCGTGCTGACGTTAGCACAGCTGGCAGACGACTCTTTGGGCTCGCGCGCTCTCGCCACACCCAAGCTAGCCCGAACGTCAAACCGGTATGACGCCGAACCGAGCGTCCTCTGGCGTCGATTCTTGACATTAGCGTTGGGCGCGAACAACTATAGTTCACTGCTAAGGCCCATATCTTCAATGAATTGAAGGAGTTGCTTAGCTGTCAACATTTCACTTCTTCTGGGCCAAATGCGTAGTTTCCCAGATGAGTGTTACGTTTGCCCATCAAGGGTCCACAATCAGTAAAGATGTACTTATGTGTTGCTTACTTCTAAGATGTACATGTGTGCTTTTTAGACAAGAGTATCCAATCAGGGCTCTTGCCAGAATAAGCAAGTTATACTTATTTAATTCTAGGACTTCTGAAGCATGAATCTTATGAATTGTAAGCCCAGCTTAAGGTTTTAGAATGTTTTTAGCCTTGTGTATCAGATCAGATCTTAAGTGATTTATATTAAGGTAATTAAAAAGTGCTGTGGCCCTCCCACAATTGATGTTGATACCGTGTCCTTTCTAAAATACAAAATAAAGAAAAACGCGTCTACGTCAGTTAAAAAATGTGCAATCTTAGCATTAAAAGCGGTTTCTTCCAGACTTTTGGATGAACAGAGGCTTCAAATAAGCACAGATAGCGGTGTAAGTTAAAAAGTAAATCAAATAAAACAATAAACTACATAAAAATGTGGTTTATTGTTTATTTACTGATCCGTTGAACTAATTCTGATTCTGCTGCTAATATCTTCGTTACAAATATTAAGCTAACATAACAATAAAATAATACACATGGTCAAATAGCTGATGTCCCCATACTAACTCCAAGAGTTACAGAGAAACAAGTTTATAGTGTGAGCGGGTTATATTATGAAGGTTATTTATACAAACACTTGTGCTTTATTTTAATTTAATCTTACATTGTTGAATATTTTATTAATAAAATTAATGAAATAACCATTTAACTAATTTTATTTAAAATAATATATCGTAAGTTGAGAAGCATTATCGGCTATTCATTTCGTATTCAATTTAAATACCATGACGAAGCTTTTCGCGGCTTTCACGTTAAGCATTATGTTAGTGAACGAGCTGTGAACAGGCATATTTTAGAATATTAAGGGAGGTCATTGACTTACTATTTATTGTTTAGCGAGAATATTCACATTATTGCGTATCAAAAGATTTTTTATTATGAGAAAAATAAGTCTCGAAGTAAAATTGATGTTGTTAAACCATTTTTGGTAAAAGTTTTAAAAATATGCTTTATTGAGCAACAAGTATTTCTTACGTGGTAGGGCCATGCTGTAGTTATATTAATAGTATTGGTCGCCTCGACCGGGGAAGACCCACACTCTCACAGAATACCAGCGTAAAATAGCAACTTAATGCTGCTGTGTCTCGTATGGTGAGTGTAGAGAACTTGAGACCCTTTTTACTGGATCCGAGGCATTCCATCTTAGTCCTCACGGCTGACAACGCATCTGCATTTTGATTCGTATACATAAACGATAAGGATAAATGTAGTTGTCTATAGGCCACAGCATCCACTTACCATTAGGTGGAATTTGTGTTCGTTTATCACATCACATATGTTATCAACAAAAAACCTTTGCATTTTATCATCGTTGACTACATTACTACTTACCATCTGGTAGGATTGTAGTGAAGCATTGGCTTATAATAAGTAAAAAAGCAATAATACGTTTTTAGATCTACATTCAAATTATTTAATGCATTATTTTATTAATTATTATTTGTATGAATTGATATTGTTATAAAACATTAAACGAGTATGTTAGTTACTATAGCTGACTTATTGTTATCCGGAAGTTGTGGTTCTAAGTTAATCTGGCAAACTTGGTAATAGTTTTCTATTAAAACATACCTTGTTAAATTTGCTTGAAGTTTGTTATGTGTACTTTCGATACAAAATTCTATCTAGCATAGGTTCTGTACTTAAATATATAAGCAGCAGGCATGATGTATAGAATTATAATTTTTTTTAATAATAATAATATAGTTTAACATAAAATTGTATTTATTATGTATCATATATATATTTTTTATTTATTTCTATTTCTTCTATAAATACGGTAATAAAAAAGAAACTGTTGATTAATATTTAAGAGGGATTAGTACCTAATCAGCTACGGGGAAATACGGGAAAGCTCTGTAGCATTGCTGATAGGCCTCTCAATTTGACGGGATTATCTGCCGTTGGTAGGCCGTGCAGCTGGCGGAATGGCGTTTAGAATACTACTAGATATCTCGCAATTTAATTTTAGATGCCACAAGGTTGTATTTTAACGTGGTAGAACCATGCTGCAGCTATATTAGTAGTGTAGTTCTAGCATGAATGGGTCGGCTCGACCGGGGAAGGACCACGCTCTCGCAGAATACCAACGTAAAATACCAGCTTAACACTGCTGTGTTTCGTATTTTTTTTTTATAGGATCGGGTGACAAACGAGCACACTGTCCATCTGATGGTAAGTGGTTACTGTGACCCATAGACATCTACATCTATCCTCAAAAAAGACTCAAGATGCAGATGCGTTGTCACCCGTGAGGACTAAGATGGAATGCCTCTTTGCCAGTAAAAAGGGTCTCCGGTTATCTACACTCACCATACGAAACACAGCAGCGTTAAGCTGCTATTTTACGCTGGTTTTCTGTGAGAGCGTGGTCCTTCCCCGTTCGAGCCGACCCATTCGTGCTACAACCATAATATAGCTGCAGCATGGCTCTACCACGTAGAGTCGTATGGTAAACCTTTTTTACTGGAAAAGGGGCATCCCATCTTAGTCCTCACGGGTAACTGCGCATGTGCATTTTGATTCTTTATTGAGGATAGATGTAGATGTGTATAGGATAGATGCACACTAGTGCTGGCCCGGTCTGTCCGGGCCTCGTCTCCTGCACGGGGTAGTGAGGTGTTCAACTACCCCGTGTATCGCCTCAGGGGCGTGCGCCGACACCGCGCGCGCCTCCGCCTCGGGTCCATCGAGTAGGGGTGGCGGGGGCTTCCCCAAGTCCCTCGCCCCTGGACCCATTCATGGGGGCCGGAAAAGGGCGTTGTCCGCCCTTATCCTGCGCCCGGTGCGCCTTCTGCGGCCAGGGAAGGGAGTCGAGATCTCCCTTTCCCGTTCCGCAGTTACCTTCTGCGACATCACGTCCTCGCAGAAGGACACCACCGCATCCCACGACTCTGCGCTACCGACCATCTTCCGCACTAAGGCCGGCAGCGACAGATCGCCTCCCATTTTATTTGTGAGGACACGGCGCTGCTCCTCCCAAGCTACACACTCGGCGAGCGTGTGTTGCGCCGTGTCCTCCCCGCAATGGACGCATTGGTGGCACCGAGCGTCCGGCTCCTTGTCTATGCGGCGCAGGTACTTGCCGAAGCAGCCATGCCCCGACAGCACTTGCGTCACCCTAAACGACAGGGAGCCGTGCCTTCTCCCGAGCCAGTCGTCGAGTACTGGCCGGATCGCCTCGACGGTAGCGAGGCCGGCGGTAAGGCGCAGAAGCCTTTGCCGCCATTCCGCCACCAAGACCTGACGGAGCTCCTCTCGGCGCAGCGCGATCTGCCGCTGCACCGGCCTCGAGCCCCGTGCCCGCTCTTCCTCGCGCCATCGATATAATGACGCGAGTACTTTCGCCTCTAGGTCCCAGGGCGGGGATCCGGCCAGGACGCAAGCCGCCTCGTAGGAAATCGTGCGATACCCGCGGACGACTCTGACGACCATCGCCCTCTGCGGTTTACGCAGAATGGCGAGAGTGCTGGCCGTCATGTCCATCGCCCACACAGGGGCCCCATACAGGGCCATGGACCGCACGATTCCCACGTACAACCGCCTACAGGCGGCGCTCGGGCCCCCCAAGTTGGGAAGCAACGTTGATAGCGCGCCCGCTGCACCCATCAGCTTGGGCACCAGCCGCCGGAAGTGGGGTCCGAATTCCCATCGGCTGTAGAGCACCAATCCCAGATACTTCATGGTGGACTCGACAGCTATCCGGGCCCCGCTGACCACGATGTGCGAACCCGGCGGCGGCGCGCGTCGAGGGCCATGGAACACCATGGCCTCCGACTTGTTTAGGGCCACCTCCAGGCCCAGGCGCTGGATGCGGTTCACCACTTGTGACACCGCAGCCGTGGCAACCAACGCTGCTTCCCTGTGCGAACTCCCCCGGGCAGTGACGAGCGTGTCGTCCACATAACACGTTAAGTCGGCGCCCGACGGGAGTTCACCTCTCAGCACCCAGTCGTAGCCGATGTTCCACAGGAGCGGTCCCAAGACCGATCCCTGCGGAACACCGCACGACATGACGCGCCGACCAGCGCCGTCACGTCCCCAATAGGTAACGCATCTCTCCTCAAGGTAAGCCCCTATTATGCGGCAGAGGTAGGGAGGCACGCGATGGTAATTCAGTGCCTCCCGAATACAACTCCAGGGTAGGGTGTTGAAGGCGTTGGAGATGTCTAAAGAAACCGCCAGCACCACCCCACCCCGGGATATTGTCTCCTCCGCCAGGGCCCACACGCGCGTAATAGCGTCTATGGTGGAGCGCCCGCGACGAAAACCAAACTGGTTCTCGTCCAGGTCCGGCCCCTCTCTGCACAAGTGGCCGACGAGGCGATCTGCGGTGATACGCTCAAGAAGTTTGCCCGCCTCGTCGAGCAGCACTATGGGCCGGTACGCGGACGGTGAGTCCGCGGGGCGCCCCTCCTTCCTGAGCAGGACCAGCCTCCCCTCCTTCCACACACTGGGAAACTGACCCTGCTCGCGACATGCCGTGAAGAGCCCTCTCAGCTGGGGCTCTAGCTCCTTCAGAGCCAGGACGAGAGCTCGACCAGGAACTCCGTCGGGTCCGGGCGCTGTGTTCTTAGCCCGGAGTCGCGACACGGCCGCTCTCGTCTCTGCTTGCGTCACCTCGGGGACATCGGTGCTCTCCTCTTCTGGAGAGTCTGTGGCTGAGGGCGAAGCCATCGCCGGGGGAACGTGTCCCACTCGCTCAGGGAAGAGAGCCGATACCACCGCCTCTAGCAACTGGGGTTGCATCGTTTGTGTTAGTGGAGGCGCCCAGGGACGCAACTTGCCCCGTACCCAACGGTAGGGACGCCCCCACGGATCCCGATCTAGGGACCCCAGCAGCTCTTCCCTGGCACGCGACTTTGAGTCGCCGATGGCCAGCCACAGAGTCTCCTTAGACGCGCGGTACACCTCATACAGCGCGTTCTCCTCGGCGGAATCCCGTCGACGCCGCCTCCGGTATCTGGTGTACCGGCGACGAGCCGCAACGCACGCTATGCGCAATTGCGCGATCTCGGCGGTCCACCAGTACACCTGGTGCCTTGCGGACCGTTGGCGGACACGGGGCATAGACGCGTCGCAGATCTGCGTCATCGCCCCGCGAAACCATAGCGCAACCGCTTCGACGTCGACGGGGCCGTCCGTCGTCGACTCCCAGATCCAGGACTGGACTAAGGCAGCTTCCTCGAGTAGTTCCCTGTCGATGCGCTTAAGCGCCCAATGCGGGCCGTCATTAATCGTGGTTGTTGGATGGCGGCCGCTCGCAGTCTGGGCAGAGACGTCGAACCAGATATACCGATGGTCCGACAGCGTCTCCACCTCTGCGGCAACACGCCAGTCGCGGACTCGGCTGGCGACAGAGGGGCTAGCGAACGAGACGTCCACTATCGACCCGCCCCGCTGCCGCACGCACGTGTATTCCGAACCCCGATTCAGGACGACCAGACCAGTCGTCACCGTCCACTCTTCTAGCACCTCGCCCCGAGGGTCAGTGACCGGAGATCCCCACGCCGATGACTTGGCGTTGAGATCCCCGAGCACCAGAACGGGACGAGGGTGATAGCGGCCTAAGACGGCACCCAAATCGACAAGGAAACCCTCAAAGTCGGCGAGACTCTTGTTGGGGGAGAAATACGCCCCTACAATAACGATGCCGCCCGAGACCGCAGCAACCCAGCCGCGGCCCCGAGACGGGTCGATCAGAATCTCGCCAATAATGGCCACCAAACCGTCAGCGCATCCCAACCAGTTGTAACGGGTGGGAATGAAGTACGGTTCGGCGACCACAGCCACGTGAATCGACCACTCTGCCATGCTCTGGAGTAGGAGATCCTGAGCTCTGGCACAGTGGTTGATGTTGCCCTGGAGAAAATGGAGAAATGGATGAATTGTGCCATTATTGACATTTCATCTCCTCCGCAACGGTCCTGGGCCGGGAGTCGGCCGCGGAGCTGCTAGCCTGCGGGGGTAGCGAGGTTAACCCGGCAGGCTTAGTGCTCCTCTTCTTTTCCTTTTTCTTCTTCTTGCTGGCAGGCGCCCCACAGGCCCCTCCGCCTACTCTGTGCTCTGCAGGCCTTCCCGCAGCAGAACAAAGGCTGCAGTTGAACGCCGCGGTGCACAGGGCCGCCTTGTGGCCAGGCTGGCCGCAACGATAACAGAGGTCACTACGGTCAACCTCGGCGGTGCACTTCGCCCGGACGTGCCCTTTTCCAGGCATCGGAAGCACTGCAAAGCCCGGGGCTGTAGAAGCTTGGTCCTTGCCGCCACCCAGCCTACCAGCAATCTGCCGCTATCAGCGATCTTCTTCGCCGACGCCACAGGGCACCGAACCCAGACCGTGCCGAGTCCGGAGGCGTCGGTGCGTATATCGCCAGCCCGCACCTTGTCCGGCGGGCACTCTCCGCTTCTGGCAACGGCCGCCAGCACCTCCTCAGAGGTCACGGAGTCGTCCAGGCCAGCAATCCGCACCTCTGCGGTTTTCATTGGTCTGGAGACCCGGACGTCCTCAGGGTTGAGGACCTCCCTCATTTTGGCGGCCAGTGCGTCCGCCTTTTCGGCACTGCTGCTCACAATGCCAGCCACCTCGAACAGCCGTGCACCCGTGGCAGCGTGCCTAAGGGTGACGGACTGAAGGCCAAGATCTGATAATTTGATCTTGGCCTTGGCTTCAGTGATGACCGACTGGTACGTCACGCCACGCTCCACAGCTCCGGGCTGCAACGTAAGCGTCACGGCATTGGACCGCGGAACGTGCACAGCCGGTCTCTTGCGACCGCCTTTGGCAGTCCGCCGCGCAGGTTGAGGAGCCGTATTTGCGGTTCCACCTGGGGCGCATGCAGCTGCTGCGGCCTTCTTGGCGGCTTTGCGGGCCTTTTTGCGGCCCACGACTTTTGCCCAGGTCTCACCCTTAGACCCGACAGTTGTGGGCTGCTCGCTCGAAGGAGCTCCCTCCACGGGCTTTTTTTACCCTCCGCGGGCTTCCCTTTTTGAGGCACAAGTCTTGGCGGCTCCTCAGTTCTCCGAGTGTCCGCCGCCAAAGGCGGACGGAGGATTTCCGCCGGGAGACGCCGTGAAATCGCCTCCAGCCGAGCGTTAACCATGCTCCCGCACTGGAGCATGCAGATCCGGACAATGCGCTCGACCTCTTCGTCGGTACGAGGGCTTGCCGGTCGCGGTGCGGGAGTCGGGGCCACTACAGGTGCGGCATCGGTGGACGTGCGTCGCTGCTGCTCTTCGCTCAGCGCAGCGACTTGCCGTCGGAGGTCCTCCAAGTCATTTCTGAGGCGGCTGTTTTCCTCCTGTAACTTTGCGACCTCGTGAAGGCCAAGATCTGATAATTTGATCTTGGCCTTGGCTTCAGTGATGACCGACTGGTACGTCACGCCACGCTCCACAGCTCCGGGCTGCAACGTAAGCGTCACGGCATTGGACCGCGGAACGTGCACAGCCGGTCTCTTGCGACCGCCTTTGGCAGTCCGCCGCGCAGGTTGAGGAGCCGTATTTGCGGTGCCACCTGGGGCGCATGCAGCTGCTGCGGCCTTCTTGGCGGCTTTGCGGGCCTTTTTGCGGCCCACGACTTTTGCCCAGGTCTCACCCTTAGACCCGACAGTTGTGGGCTGCTCGCTCGAAGGAGCTCCCTCCGCGGGCTTTTTTTACCCTCCGCGGGCTTCCCCTTTTGAGGCACAAGTCTCGGCGGCTCCTCAGTTCTCCGAGTGTCCGCCGCCAAAGGCAGACGGAGGATATCCGCCGGGAGACGCCGTGAAATCGCCTCCAGCCGAGCGTTAACCATGCTCCCGCACTGGAGCATGCAGATCCGGACAATGCGCTCGACCTCTTCGTCGGTACGAGGGCTTGCCGGTCGCGGTGCGGGAGTCGGGGCCACTACAGGTGCGGCATCGGTGGACGTGCGTCGCTGCTGCTCTTCGCTCAGCGCAGCGACTTGCCGTCGGAGGTCCTCCAAGTCATTTCTGAGGCGGCTGTTTTCCTCCTGTAACTTTGCGACCTCGTCAGAGGCCGTCCTGTTGAGGAGGATGCCAACCGCCTCCCTAATATCGGCGGCAGCCTCCTTTAAGCCACGGGTGAACGTGCCCTTCAGGCTGCCAGACTTGGTGGCAACCTTCAGGACTAAGTCCACCCCATCCAGAGCCAGCTGGCTTAAGGCCACCGCAGATGGCTCTTCCCCTTCCGCCGCAAGAGCAGCTCGTCGCTCGCGAGCACGTCGGGCCATTTCCGACACTTCGTCGGCCGCGACGGCTTTACGCTGCTCCCTCTTGGTGGCGTTGAGCTCCGCCTTTGAGCTCCCCAGCGAGGTACAGCTTTCACCGCCATCGCCAGGGTCCTCCGTAGTGAACCCCATGTCGCTCTCTGCTTCACTAGCTGCCGAGGTATTGGAGCACACGAACCGTCCGTGCTTATCCCTCCGCGGCTGCGAAGCACTCGCCCCTCTCGATGCCTGTTGACCCCTCCCCGAAGTCGGCAACTTGGGAGCCGGCAGGCCTTCCTCTTCTGAAGACCGGCACACTGGACGTTTCCTAGCGGAAGACGTCCCACGCGATCGATTTCCACCGCTTCCAGTATCTGATACTGCCTCCTTTTCAACTTCTACGTTTTTAATGTTTTTATATTCCATGTTTTATCCCACGAGTGTGGAGGAAATAGCAGTCCATCCGAGCAGCGCCTCCTGTGCCCGGATAAGCCTATGCGTAACCCGTCAAGGGTGTAGGCCGGTACCCCGACGGGGGCAACGCTAACGACTGAACATTTAACCATCAGCCATGCAGCTCCTCACAGCGTGCCACGCTTGAGCTTCGGGTGATTTTTTAAAGAGGTGATCATCCTCGCGACTCCAGGCGGTTAAGCCAAGAGCCCTCAGCCCCTTAGGCGCCGCGAGACGTGATCCACGACACGCCAGAGGGATTCCGAGGTTCGAATGGTGGGAGAGTCGATATGGGTTCTTCCCATGCCTGCCCAGAGACTGGGTGAGGGAACACTGAGCCCATTCAGTTTCCTTTTTTTACAGGGTGTGGTCCCTGAAAATCCCGCGATTACGGGTTGCTCGGCGTCGGCAAAAGCCGAGTGCACCTGGCACCTCACCGCGCATGTCACATTCTCTGTTCCTCTCAACGGAGAGGATACAGGAAGCAACTAGAAGGCCCTCCATTATCCAAACAAGTCCTCAGCCAGACAGTTTTGGTCCGCGACGGTTTCCCGCTACCACCCATATCTGAGTGGCGTTCCCCTATCCGCCACCTGGGGACGCGCCCGATGGGACCTCTGGCAACTCCACACGGGAGCAACTACCTAACCTAACCTAACCTAGTTGCCAGGGGCTAAGTGCTCACCGCTATTTATCACTAGATTAGTACATAATTTTTATCGTGTGATCGTGGTCAAAGAGAAATGCCGAAAATGAAGTAGAAGACGTCTGGTACTGGGATCGCATCACATCTTCTCGTCACGTGCTCCTCAATCTCCTTGCCAAGAGTGATGATTAAAGCAAATCCTCCATATTACGGAAGAGATTAGCTCAACAGTGAACTGATGATGATTGTAAAAAATTTATTTTCTACAGGTTTTAGGATTCTTTTTTGCCTAGGAGTCGTGGTAGGTAGAACCACTTTCTTAACTTTTACTGCCACCAAGCAGCTGCGCATGTATTGTCGGTGGAAACTTCTGGACTGTAGAGAACCAGTATGATAGCAGGCTGTTAGGCATTCTTCCATCCATCTTAGTCCTCAGAGGTAACGAAGTGTCTGTAGCTTCATTTGTTTAACTTTATTTGCAGGCGTTCATGGTCTGCAGTAGACACATACTATATATGTATAGGTAGACTGTAAGTTTGTTTGTTTGTTTGTCATTTGTTTATGAAACAATCCAACTTGAGCAAATATACTTGTTAAAGGCAACTAAGAGAAATGTTCATTGTGTGATCAAAACCGTAGAATTGTGAGTTATTGTGAGTTACTTGTGAGTTATTCTATCTTATTTCTCGAATGTAACAACGTAACTATGGCTGATCAAGGCTAGAAAGAATCATCAAGTACAGATAAAAATAAACGCACCAACTTTTTAAAAGCAAACTTATTGGGAGCTTTTCTGATGTAATCGGGCAAGGAGTTCCAAAGGCGTGTAGTTTGAACTGTAAAAGAGTTACCATAGAACTCGGTGAAGTGGACAGGAATACATATTTTGTTGTGGATTTACCACCGTGTTTTAAATGATATGTATGATAATAAATTGACTTTGTTGGTCTAGTGTTTATGGGCGCAAATCGCCATCTATTGGCAATATTTGCCAAATTTTGATACTTATTGTGACGCCTCATAATTATTATTAATAAATAATAATTAAATTCATTATACAGACATTTAAAAATGTCATAGAAATTATAATTTAAACAATAAAATGCAAATAATAAGCATAGAGTTTAAAAATATCCATTTGGAATATTGAATATTATATATATTAGTAAATGCATAAAATGTCTCTAAAAATCTCTAAATTTATTAAAAACCTGCTTGCAATGTTAAAAATGTATCAAATCATATAAATACAAGGCGATTATATTGCAATAACAAAGATAAATAACATTTGTAATATAATAGAAAAAATGGATTAAAATTTTCTAAGTTGATGAAGGTGTTCGTGTAATAATTGGAAAATTTCTAAGTTAATGAACGTGTTCTTGTAATGTTCCCTTATATTGGGGCGTTGTCGGAGACACATACCCAAGGTTGTACATATATATGGGGTGGTCGGCTGACCGACTGCTAGTACTAAGGTTGCACAATGACTAGTCCTATATTAGGGACTTAACATAGTAAGGTCTGACGAACCAAAGCATTAATATAGAAGGTCTCTATGATGCATAAGCATTATGATAGCAGAGTTATGACTTGAAGTCCCATATGAATAAGACATACAGTAGTATGGTATGTGAAATAAAGCAAATATGTGGAAGGTCTCAAATATGTAAAAGCATTATATTGAAAGAAATGGGACTTGAAAAGGATTATTATAGTGGCGTGTAGGTTGCTTCGCAGCCTCTGAGACCGAAGTAAACTTGGGCTCACTAACCGATGTGTCCTAGACATATCATCTTAGTGCCGGTGGTAAGCGGGTTTGTTGTAGCAATACGACTTGCCCATGGATATCGCACACCCCTACCGGTTGTGGGCGGCGTCCTAGCGCATAGCGTTGTGATACGTCGGCTATCTTTCGGATTAGGGTGAGTGTGTTTGGTAGTACTTTTAAGTGCAGCAAGCATACTCAACTTCATGTCTTAGTGCAATAGCGCTATGATACGTGGAGTTTTGGCTACTGACGTTTTAGTACCGTACTACTATGATACGTTGGTGGTATTTTTAGTTAACAACATTATCAAATTTTGTTACCAAAGTCGATAGGGATCATGTGGGTGTGTTGTGAGGGGGCACCATCCGTATGATAGTTGCATTGATGCTTACTGCTACTTGCAGTATTGTGTCTTGTGATGGATCTGCGGGTGTGCTGCACCTGATTCGATGCATCTTGTGGTTATGGTCGATGGAGGTATGCGGGTGGTGATGTCTGCTGGGACTGTATGGGGGACCTTGGGATGGTGTAAGCCCGACGATAGTCGTATTGATGCTTGTTGCATTCTGTAGCATTGCGTTTCTACGATGGTTATTTGGCGGGTCACACTATTCTCAATGGCGCTCTCTGCGTCTTGGTTTGACTCACAACCTAAGTAGCTTTGCCCAAGTCGGGTCCCTTCATTGCGGGGCTGCAGACTGTCTGCCCTCCATGATGTTTTATATAACAACTTAATAATATATCTCTATAAAGTTCACACCTTTGAGAGATTGAAGGCAACTTGTTGGTGGGTGAGACAAACATGATCTAAAAATGCATATACTCAACGTCAGTGACATAAACCCTTTCTGATGGCGAATTATTAATATTATATTATAACTGCCTATTGGCTATATCCGCCATTGTATTGGTTGGTGGAGCATATGTGTTGACCTCATGCGGGTGGTAGCTGGAAGGAGAATCTGAGGAGGCTCTCAAGGCTGCGGCCGAAAGCCGCGCAACGTGGGACCCCATTCCCTTGAGGTGAGCGGTAGACTCATGACACGCTCTGCGGCCAATTGGTCGTGCTGACCATGCAATTGGTGGTGATGCCTTACACTTACATCACGTCTGCAGAAACGGCGGTCTGGCAGGTGGTGGCGCTCACGGAGGGCTTTTTATGGTCAGTGTGCCGATTGTTGCCTAACCCGTGTGACGTACATTTCACTGTGGCTGGATTTGATCGTATTCTGTATGGCGTTTACACGCATTGACATGCGCGACTTCGGTCGATGTTTGTGCTTACGCACTATCAAGGGGTCAAGTCCTCTTTTACTGGATCGCCAGTTATTTTGCTGTGGACTACGGTCCAGTTCCCAACTGTGCGTATCCTTCGGGGGGAGCGCATTAAAATGGTTGGCGCTCACCGTGCGCGGCATGTGTGGGGCCGTGTACGTCTTCCACATTTTTTTTTAAATGTGGGAGAGCGAAGCCCTTGTAACTGGTATTTGATATAAATATTGTGAGCCTTTTCCAAGCGGGAAGGGATTAATTAATAAGGAATTGACTGTTGTGAACCAGATACAAGTGGAATAGGGACAATTTATTGTTCTTAACCTTTTTGAGCTCTGTCTTCGTGAACGGGGTTCTTTAGCTTATAAGACTCTACCAACAGCTTTCGATTGGTCTCGTGAATATTCATTCTTCCAAGATACACCTAAAAGAACTAAGTTACTATACAAACACAACGTAAAAAAGGGTCCTAACTAAGACGATCATGCCATAAATTTATTAAACGGCCTATATTATAGCTTAGCTAGCCTATACCTTTAGAAAGATCAAGTTATACGGGTCACGTAAATTAGATATATTTATATATATCTTACAGATATAGATTCTAAAGAAATACAAGTATAAGTGGATATATATAGTAGAAAAGAAAAAAGATGGGGGGGGGGTTCGTTACATTATCTTTTAGTTTATTGTTTAAGTGAATATAATTGTATAGAAATATCTAAAATATATAAGATTTAAATTCAAATAGTTATTTGTAAACATCTGTTTTGACTGTTTAAAAGTTTTGAAGACGTTTGATGTTTCATTTATTGTTAAGATACTCATTTTACTGTGTAAATGTTCAAATTAATATTATCTATTACAATTAATATCATTACTCTGAATCAAATTTTATTATTTTATGCAATCAGTTTTGCTTAATTCCATTCGAATCTTGCTTGCAGCGTTATCTTTTGAAGGACTATATAAAACTAATGTTTGTTCAAATTAAATGAACAAACATTTATATAATATAAAATTTTTGAGGTTATTTAAATTCATAAAAATATTTATTATGAATATTAAGCTGTATTTCAAGAATTATTTTGAAGTACCTAATTTTATTTGTTTGTTTTAAAAGAAGTTGTATTTGCTATATCCATTTTATCGATTGTAAGGAAACTATATAAGTTGTTCATGTATGTTAAGACGGCTCGGCCCTAAAAAAGATTTTGAGGCTATCCTTTCTTTTAGGCAATTAAGTCGTTATGTTTGAAGATTTTAACTCCAAGCATACTGAATGTACCTGTCTTACTACTTCTCATAGTGGCAAGAAACTGCTATATTGCGCGGTCTCTTGACCTTACCGTTCACAGTCCTCTCGGTGTCACTCACTATCCCGACAACACCGACCACGCTCCTGACGTACTAGACTTTGCGCTTGTTAAATGAGTTTCCCTCAACGTTAGGGTAATCGAGACTCTTGACGATCTAGGATCCGATCACCGCCCTGTCTCCCTCATTCTTAGCCATCAGCCAACTCACTCAACCCCCCCAAGGAAAACCTTCACCAAGTGGAAGGGCTTCAAGGAGTCCTTAGCCACAGCTATGGTCTCACAGGACTCCCCTATCTCCCTCTCGTCGGACTTCGACAGTACCGAAAAAATCAACACCGCGGTCGATTCTCTCACCACCCTTATAAAATCCTCCCTCAAGGAGAATGAAACGGTCGTCCCGGTTGCTAATAATAATAACCTTCCCCTACATATTAGCAACCTAATGAAAGCCAAGAGGGCTGCTTTCCGGAGAGCATCACTCTATCCCACCCCTGAATATAGGCGTACGGCTAATCGTCTTCAACGAGAAGTCCGATCACGCCTTTCTGATCTTCGAGACCTCGAAAAGAGTAATCTCATGGAGAATATCTCTCCCTCTCATACAGCGTACTACCAGATGGCGAGAGCCCTCCGCATAGACGCTATCACTCACACTCCCCCTCTCTCAAGTCCCGACGGTACTATTGCATTCGAGGACGAGGAAAAGGCTGAGTGCGTTGCAGACAGCATCGCCGCTCAATGCTCTCCTAGCTCACAACCCACTGACCCCTCCCACATCCAGACCGCAGGAACTCACCTCCCATAGCTTCTGACCCTATCACTGTGTCCAATGATGAGATCTCATCCATCATCAAAAGACTGAAGCCCAAAAACGCCCCGGGTGCGTATGGCATCACGAACCAAGCCCGCAAAAATTTTCCTGAGCTTGGTCTCTGCTTAGTATCTGCGTAGGCTCAGGAGTATTCTAGGCTGACACAGTAAAATGTCCCTGCGAAACAAGCGAACCCTATATAAGGGCTGTATACGACCAGTTATGACTTACGGGGGCCCCATATTTGCTTGCGCTTAACCCAAAATTCTTAATGAACTTCAAATAGTTCAAAACACTTTTTGTCGTCGGGTTGCGAACGCACCCTGGTACATCCATAACGCCGACTTAGAGCTCCGAGCCGACTTGAGACTTAGAGCTCCCCACAATCCAACAGTTCCTAAAATCACTCTCTGAGAACTTCTTCAAAGCCTCAGAGTCTCACCCCCAATCATCTCATTCGTGAGGTAGCTTCCTATGCAGCCCAACTCCCCTCTCGCTATCGAGTCCGCAGGCCGAGAAACTCTCTCTCGGAACCCCCAAACAAGCTTTCGGCCGACCTGAACTGTCTCCTGGCGGCTCAGGCCGAATCTTCTCCCTGTTCTTAATTTGCCTTAGTTAGGCGCATTTATCAGCTGCTACTCGCCGCCTGAGCCCCCTTTTCTCAAAAGGGAAAATGCCAATGCCAATGCCAGCCCCACAGGTGGTGTTTAGTGTGTAGGCACTTTCGCAGTGAGTCCCACATAACCACGCAGCCGGCTGTGTGGTTTGCTTAGAGAAAGGGTCGGCAAGCAGTTTTAGGTGGGGTCCGGATACTGTGGGAAAATTTTAACGAGGTCCAGAAAAAAACAACTGATAATAATTTAGTGCTTGCTACCTATGTATTATTTTGGTTTCAAATCAAATTCTGAATTATAAAACACAAGACCTAAAATTATTCTGAGTAACTACATCGACGGTCTTGAGCCAGGTTTTTACAGTTTGGTTCTCGAGAGGAACAGCAAATTTGAAGTGTATCTTCTAGGTGGGGGTCCGTTAATCTTGGACGATATTTGTTTTTCTAAAAATTCATCTTTGTGAAAGACCTTTCACATACGTTTGTCGAGCCAAACACAGTGGTCAAATTTATAGCTAGTTTCCCGCAATTTTCATATTTTTCTGGGACATCTTTGGGCCAAAATGCTTCAGCGGATACCGTTTTGTACATTTGCAAAGATATCTTTCAAATCAATTATCTCCATTTGAAGTGATGGCTTTGACAGATTAAACTGTCCATTCTGCCGCCACATCAACTTCAAATGGCGATTTAGGAACGGAGATATCTTCCCCACCTCTGCAGTTTTAGAATCTTGTAGCAAATTCGTTCCTAAGATCGGTCGGAAATTTTACGAACACTACAATGTCTTCTTCAGAGTTCTTTTTATAATCAATAATTGTCTGAACTCTGAATAACTTCCGTAAAAATGATCGTAGTTCAATCTATGGATGTTTTGTGTACGTATAGCAATTGTGCGAAAATAAACTAAGTACGTAATGTTTAGTGTGTTATTTCATTGTGATGGACCCTGAGCGTGAAAACCCTTGCGTATCGTCGACATATTCGTAATACGATTGCTGATTATGAGGTCCCGAGTTCAAATCCCGGGTGGGACCAAAATCAGTTATTGAGATTTTCACTTAAGAAATTGTCAGTGGCAGCCCGGAGTTAGGAACTTGGCGCTGTATCAACCCCGTGCCTCGGAAAGAACGTAAAACCGATGGTCTGCTCCTGGGTTCTCTCCGGTCGTGTCGAATTACCGTCCCATGGGATTATGAGACTTAGGGAATAGAGATTGCACCTGTACTTACGTATACACTCGGGCTCTATAATAATGTCCTGCGCAGATGGCTAATCTCCGTCGAGTCTGGCTGTCGTGACCAAAATTCGGTCTGGAGGACATTATGAAAATCCACGAAATTTATTGAATGCCTAATGAAAATTTTCAAAATGGCGTCGATAAAGCGGCGGCCTTTTGACCCTTTATTATTTGAATGACTGATGAAGAGCAATCGTATCACAAAGCCATTTAAGTAAATTAGGCTGTAGTTTTTCAATTATAAGAAAGTGACCATATTAACCGGTTGACCATATTACCCTCACGTACTCTATAGGACATAGATAAAGATCTAATATAATATTATAAAATTAAACTAGTATTATAGATATATAAGTATGTATGTAAATAAAGTGTTATATTTTGTTGTGTTTTATTGAAAGATTGAAAGAAAAAATAATATGTTTTAGGAATAATTAAGCCACAAGTAAGGTCATATCTAAATTCATAATAATTTATGTGAACGCACCGACGTTCCACTGAGGACTGGGTCGCGTGCGTTTTTTTTTGCGCCGAAAGCAAGGGGCTATCCTCCGGGAAGGGAGAGAGGTGGTGAATGCTAGTAGAATACCACGCAGCCGCCTGCGTGGTTATGTGGGACTCACTATGAAGTGCCTACCCACTAAACACCACCTGTGGCACTGACTTTGGCCTGGAGGGCCTTACTCTCGTATCTTATTAGTGTTATTTCTATCATAGATTTCTAAACCGCGCGGCGCCGAATGCGTACTTATGTTTTAATGTAAGTAGCAAACTGTAAGCGAAGACTTGATATAAGGAAAAAATATTTAATAAAATAAAGAATATTGGCCAAAAAAGGTGAGGCAGAGAAGTTTTTGGAAAGTCAACATAAAACAAGCGATTTTTATTCATCCTGAAAACCCTAGGAAATCTATCTATATATCTATATAACGTTAAGGAAACGTTAATAACATTTAATTTATCTAACATGCGAGATCTGAAATTACAGCTCCTCTATAATCTTCCTTCAAGTCACAATTGGAACATATAATGGTGGCTTAATGTAAAATAATATCATAAGCTCGTCAAAACAGGTCATTCAACCGAAAATCATGCTTTTCATCAAACCTCGAATTGCATATAATTCGGCTTGAGGAAATCCTCTCATGAACTATGTGATTACGTGATGTGTGCCGTTCTAAAATAGAATAAGCTGGATTTTTTTATTTATTATAAATTAATACACAATAATTATTGGAAACCAATTTTTTACGTACCACTTGTTTGAAAATATTTCTGTTCTGTGAAGAACCAGCAAGAAATCCAGCGGGATTATTTTTTAAAACACAATAATTAACTACTATTGAGAAATATTTAGCAGACTGCTAGATAATCTAATCCGTGACACACTTTATTAACATTTCATAAGTATATAGTTGTAGTAAGTGTATTGAAGAAAGTAATGCCATGGCTCTGGGAGGCAGATTTTAGGGAGCAGAACTTTGAGAAGAAATTAATTATTTTTTTAGATTAATGCCAGTAAAAACCTACTGACGACTAAGCTAAACCTTACTGAAGAAAAGAAGACTTCTAAATTCTATATGTTTTATAAATGCTTGTGGCTTTAACAAAAAGTATTATGTGATCTATATACAGCTAACCTGATGGTATGTGTTACCATGTAGTGGCAGTGTAAGAATATGACTGTCGTAAGAGGCGATAGAGGGAAAATAATCAGGAAATGGGCAGCAGCGACTTCCTAATAACGACTAAAATAAACAAAAAAACTGCGGTTGCCAACCCGCTTGGCATACGTGGTAACTGTGGCAAATATGATGTGATCTATGGGGGAGGCCTATATTCAACAGTGGATTTTAATAGGCTGTAACGGTAACGGATAAATGCTTATGAAAATGACGACATTTACCGCTCCACCAGTCTCGGGCGCCAGCAACTCGCAATTGCTGTGCGTAATATTCGCCAGGTAATGTTATATTATTTAGGTGGATGTTTCACATGTAATATTTATAGTTTAATGTATTTTATTAAAAAAAACTATAATAAAAAAATTAAAAGTAATAACTTAATTATCATACAGTCCTACTCCCCGTGGTATCGTGCCAAGAACGCTGGCTACGTTTCCTCGCTGAATGGCTATACTTAGCCTTTGAGTGAGAAAAGAACCAGCCCTCTTATCACCATGTATTTTATTTTATTTTTATCATATATTGATCTTGTTTTGTGATCTTAATGAAGCTTTTCTGTATATAGGTAGTGTCATTTAAAGTAGTTTTCTAACTCATATAAAGTTCTTTACTAAACTTAACTTGCTTTAATCACCATATTTGGTGGTGCACTGGGAGTATCTGATGTTTTTTAATTTTATATTTTATCGTCGTGTGACATTTTTCGTACAAATTTTGAAAAACATAATAGTGAGTAAGAAAAAAAGGTAGTTTTTATAGGTTTTGTGTTAGCATTGAACATATTTCTTATAAGGATCTAAATAGTAAATAAGATCAAGTTAGATATTACTACCAGAAATGTCAATAATAGTAGTGTTAATTGAATGAGAAGAGATATAAAAACAATTGTCTATACAAATAAAAAAAATTGAAGTGTCTGTTTGTTATGTCAAAATTAGAGCATTTACAAAAATCATGTGAAAGTACAAACGGTATCTACTTATAACAAAAATACACTTTTTAAAATTTTTGTCAGTCTGTCTGTCTGGCAAGCCGTGGTAGCTCAGATGGTTAGCGCTCGCTGTAAGTTTCACAGTACTCGAGCAACCCGGGTTCGATCCCCGCCGGCACCAATGAAATTGTTAATTGCAATTTTAAGTGCTGATTTACCACGTGCTCGGCGGTGAAAGAAAACATCGTGAGGAAACCTGCATGTCTGAGAAATAAGAAAAAAAAATTTCGAAGACATGTGAAGTTCGCCAACACGCATTGGGGCAGTGCGGCGGACATTTCCTTGCCCTAAAACCCTCTCAGAAATGAGAGGAGGCCTGTGCCCAGCAGTGGGACGTAAATAGGCTGCAACTTTACTTTACTTTACTTTACTGTTTGTCTGTTTGTTTCGGCTAATCTCCGAAACGGCTGGATCGATTTTTTGACGGGACTTTCACTGGCAGATACCTGATGACATACCCGCAAAGTAATTAAAACCCTAATTTACACGCGGGTAAAGTCGCGGGGAACAGCTAGTCCATACACATAAATAAAATTGAGATGAGGGGGTTATTGAAATGATGTTAAGAAATGAATAACCATTTTTTTTTAATTTTTGTCTGTCTGTCTGTCCGTCTGTCCGTCTCTCTGTCCGTCTGTTCGGGCTAATCCTTGAACGGATTCTAATTAAACTTTACGAACAGATAGAGAGTAAAGCCGGGAATAGTATAGGCTATATTATAACCCAGAGACAGACAGTCGCTAGCTGTTATTAACAAAAGTATTATGATGTATATTTTCGCCGTTAAGCAAAACTTCTATATAGTAGAGCCACGCTGAAGCATAATGTGACTTCAAAACAAATAGGTCGAATTCACCGCGGGAGGACTACGCTCCAACCGAATACCAGCGTGAAATAGCACGAATTGATTTTTAATAGTAGGTGTCTATGACCTACAGCACATGCTTATCGTCAAATGGACATTCTTCACGTGATAGAGCCATGCTGCAGTATAGAGTTATAATATACTACGTAATATTATAACTCAATGTACTGCAGCTATATTATGGTTATAGCACGAGTGGGTAGGCACGACCAGGGATGGAAAACACTATCACGAATATCAGCGTAAAATAGCAGCTCAATGCTGCTGTGTATTGTATGCTGTGAGTGTAGAGAACCGAAGACCCTTTTTACTGGAAACGATGCATTCCAGTTTAGTGTTCAGTGGCGACAACGCATCTGCATTTTGATTCTCCATAGAGGATAGACGTAGATGTCTATGGGGCACAGCATTAACTTACCATCGGGTAACCCTTCATCTATAAAAAATTCTAATTTAGAATTTCAACAAATCAATATAAGATATTATATAAAAATGTAGTGGCTTCATTTTTAATTTATGATAAAATAAAAACTATGATAAAAAGTAAAAGCCGACTTTAAAGATCACAAGTGGTAAAATTAAAAATTTCGTACAACCGACTTCAATATAAACTATTGAGGATGACTCAAAAACTACTGATCAGACCATGGTCAAATTTATACGGCACTACACGAGAAGCACCATCTTTCAAATAAAATAAAATCATCAAAGACTGTTCACCTAGTAAAAAGTTACGAGGTAACACTCATCAAAATAAATGCAGTCGAATTGAGTAACTTCTCCATTTTGAAGTCGATTAAAAACGTCTGGACCTGCTTGATATTTAACTACTATTTACTTTACACTTTTACGTGCATACTTCATAAGCAATGCATTTAAAAGAAACTTTAATTACATTGAGTTATATGTACTACGTACTAGAGAAGCCATTCCAAACAAAAATTGTGCCCTACTCTATGTCTTCGCGCATGTTTGGGAGTAGTAGTCGCGCATACGCGAAGACTTTAATTTAATATAAAATAAATATAAGAATTTAATATAAAATATCTTAATTTAATCTAAACAAACATATTTCTAAATAAAATGTAATAATAATTATCTTATGGAATTCACAAATCTTCAAATTACGTAATATTTAGTTTGTATAGATTGCACTACAGTTCAGTTGAACATAGTCAATGTTCGGAATGGCTTCTCTAGTACGTAGTACATATAACTCAATATTTAATTAAATATTATTTAATAATAATTATTGAGATCCATCAACACAATCAAAGCTCAATATTTATTTTAATATTTTGTTTTCAATATTTTATTTAAGCTGAATTATTTTTACTAAGAAATTAAGAGTAATGAGAAATGACATTTTGAACAATACTTTAAAAGTTATAACAATTGTTTTAACACCACAAATATTTATGAAATGCTCTGACAATTGCGGTGATGCACACTTTTATGATCATTTTAACCTTAAAAATACCATGATAATGCCACAATTCAATAAGATAACAATAACTGAGGATAATAATAAAACTATGAAAAATAAACGAGGTAATACACTTGAATGGCTTTATCTATCACATGCTGTTTGGAAATGCGGTGAAACGTGGGTAGGTAATCCGATGTTTAACTTTCACCATAACACGTTTCTATTTGAAAACACATCTGCCTACGTTATCGCAGGAAATGCGTGAATATCCTGCGGATACCTAACGCGCATTATAATTACAATCTCTAGCAAAAGTAATTCCGATACATTTTAGGTTCATAGGCATTAAAGACACATTATTTGAAGGGATTCTGAAATTGGTACTATATCCCGATTTAATGAAAAAAAATGCGTTTTCAATTAATTTACAAGCACGCCATACGAGTACGAGGTATTTCATTCAATGAGCAATAATTACATAGCAGAGTATTTTTAAACGAGTTTAAAAGAGTTTTTTAAACGTGGTAGAGCCATGCTGCAGCTATATTAGTAGTATAGTTGTAGCACAAATGGGTCGGCTCGACCGGGAAAGTACCACACTCTCAAAGAATACCAGCGTAAAATGCCAGCTTGACACTGCTGTATTTCGTATGGTGAGTGTAAAGAACCGGAGACCCTTTTTACTGGAAACGAGGCATTCCATCTTAGTCCTCACGGGTGACAACGCATCTGCATTTTGATTCGCAAACGAGATGATAGATGTAGATGGGTCACAGTAACCACTTACTATCAGGTGGACTGTGTGCTCGTTTGTCACCCTATCCTATAAAAAAAAGAGTAAACACAGCTATTTATACCTACACACAACGATTCCCATGCATAGTGGTAAAATTAATAATTTTGTACAACTGACATATTTGTACAAAATTTTATATTGATAAATTATTAGGAACTAGCTGTTCCCCGCGACTTCGCTCGCGCGTAATTGATTACGATTGGATTTCATGGGTTTTAATTATTCGCGCGAAACCCTAATTCTTTTTCTAAAATAAAAGTAGCCTACGTTACTTTTTATAACATCAGCTATCTATCAGTGAATGTCCGGTCAAAATCAGTCCAGCCGTTTCGGAGATTAGCCGGAATAAACAGACAGACAGACAAAAATTTTAAAAATCGTGGTTTTGTTATAAGTACCGTATATACTTTCATATGCGTATAGTAAAAAGCTGTTATTTCGACATTACAAACAGACACTTCAATTTTATTTATTTGTATAGATAACTCAAAACCTACTGGTCAGACCATAATCAAATTTATATGGGACCATATGAGAAGCACCATCTTTCAAATAAAATAGAATAATCGAAATTGGTTCACCTAGAAAAAAAGTTATGAGGTAACACACATAAAAATACAGTCGCATTGAGTACCTCCTACTTTTTGAAGAAAAGTTAAGAAGTCCTACCACCTAGATACCTACAACCTACCCTCTGTCGCCTCTTACTACACCCACAGGCATGGGGTAGTTATAACATGAGTTAATTTGTTGTATGGGAAAGCTAAGAAAGGAAATTCAAGTTTCTTACACAATTCGATGTAATTTTAGCAAGATTATTCATATCTACGAAGATTTTTTTTTATAAAATATGGGTGACACGAGTACACAGTCCACCTGATGGTAAGCGTTCGACTCTACTTTCGTTGGCGGGGAACACACCGGCGCCAAATCGAGTGGGCCTGATGGTATCCCTCCTATTGTGTTGGAGACGTGTGCTCCGAAGATGGCACCGGTTCTAACGCGTCTTTTTCGGTACTCCTACTACACCCAATCTCTAAAAAAGGCGACCGCTCCTTCTTGTTCTTAAAAATGATAGATTCACTGCTATGTGGACAACAGCACTGTTGATGCCTTTTACACCGGCCGTGCCAATATTTCTCGGGAACATACGTCGACTCTTTGTCAGACAAAGTATCAGATTGGGAACGACTAAAGTTAGTCCAGTTTAACGCTCAGAACGCACGTTTGCGCGTTTACTGCTAAAAGTCTTTTGTCGTATCTCCTCCATTTTAGTGCACTCCTCTTGCTACCTCAGCCAGCATCAGAATCCTCTGCGTCGGCATATCGAATAACGCAGAGTACAGGGAAGGCTAAATTGGCCTCTAAAAAGCTTGGCGTGCGCAGCAGAGCGGGACAGTATTCTATATAGGCACACCGCAGGTTTGGCCTCACATGAAATACTGTTATCATCTCTGAGTCAGAACACCCTAGTGCCAGCTCCTTCCCCTTGACCGCATCCAGCGTAGAGCGACTTGAATCTTCGACCACCGAGTTCTTTCTGATCAGCTCGATTCACTGGCGCGTAGAAATGTTTGCATTTAACATGAGTACTCATACGAATTGTTTGAATTAATTCCAGCTGCCAAATTCGCCCAACGTGCATCGCGACAAAACAACCGAGACTATCCACACCGTCTGTATGAGTGGCAGTCCACCACAGTGCGATTTACTAGAAGTTTTCTTCCGTGGACGACGTCTTTGTAGACTCGTTTACCACTTGGGATGTTTCTAGACCGATACGACTTAGGGATCTTCAAGAGACGAGCTTATTCCTTTTTTAGAGGATCATGCGGTTTCAAGTGAGCCTCTAATCTTTTCTATTAAAAAAATCTTTAATGAATATTGTGACACCATTATATTAATGTTGCAATGCGAGGTGCATTGCAAAATAATTACTTTACAATAATTTAGAGAAACACTTTGATCGAACCCAAAGTATAGTTCTTTCTAACTTTTCCCTTTGCATTTTGTACACTCGTCATCAAGAATTAAATGCATTTGGATTGGAATTTTTCATATTTTATTTTATTTTCAATACAAAATCTAATAGCTATCTTATACCTTTAGTCTATTTGAAGAGAGAAAACAATAACGCTTCTGATAAAAATAGCCAAACATTCAAAAGGATACAGTAAATGCTTAATGTTCAATGTCCTTTCGAGTTATGGTGAAAATACAAAAGAAATACGTGAACTTTACAAAAGTATAATATTTTACCAATAATTTAAAGGTATTATGAACTGTGTTTAAATATTCTTATAATATTATGTAAAATTTTCTGCCGCTATTTCCCACTAATTAATTCAAATACTTTGACGTTCAAATATAATATCATCAACAAACAAGTTTATACGAACTATCGATTATCGAATATCAATGTGTAGTGGCGGTGGACAGTGGGACATGTGCGAGTAGCTTGCACTGCCGTGCCACCGCATGCGCCAGAAATAACTCATGAGACACGACGAAAACAATTGAGACCGCGCTTGCACCCTCACGAACGCGCACTATTGACAGGAAAATATGCCCGAGTAGATCACTAGCTAACGTAAGGTGAAAGTTTCACTATGCACTCAGCGTAGTAATACCGTTGCCGGTTTTTTTTTTAATTTATTATTATAAAGGACTTTGTTGCTGAGCGACCACATCGTCCCGTTTTGTCTACAATTACTTAATCACTACAATTGAATACAAAATTAAACATAAATCTATTATATTAACAATAGTTACGTGCAAGGAGCACGCGCGACTATAAGCAAATACACCTAAGGAATAGGAATAAGTGGAACCATAAACAGCCCCATCTATTCCCTACACAGAATCAAGTCTGCTAGCTTGACCAGCATTTTAGCCTCCTCCGACATAGGATTAGTCAAAATATTGTTCAAGGTGCCAACCTGAAAATTCGTATCACTACCAAAACATAACCTTCTAATTGCTTCATTTTGGACACATTCCATCAAAATATGTTGAACATCTTCAACTATTCCGCATACGTAGCAATTTGGTGATGGCACTTTTTTCATTAATTACAATTACATTACAGCCTATTAAAGACCACTGCTAAACATAGACCTCTCTCATAGATTACCTCATAAGGGGGATATTTGCCATAGTCGCCACGCTTGGCAAGCGGGTTGGCATCCGCAGATTTTTTAGTCTTTATTAGGAAGACGCTGCTGCCCATCTCTTGATATGTTTCAATCTGTCGCCTCTTACGACAGTCTCGGGATGATATGAGGTAGTGGTTATTCTTACATAGTTACTACACGGCCCAAGCGTAGTACATGCTCTCCACATATTCTAATGAAAAAAATTTTTATATAATATATCACTTGTGTGGCGCCTAAACCTAAACGAACAAAGTCCAACCACGATTTTCTGTGGCGCGCAATTCGATCACAAGCTTATTCATTCGGAATGTACTTTAGTTATAATTTAAAATTTAAAATTTTGTACAACCGACTTCAATATAAATTATTAAGAATAACTTAAAAACTATTGGTCAGACCTTGATCAATAGTTTTTGAGTTATTAATATGGGACCACATGTGAAGGACCAGCTTTCAAATAAAAACAGAATCATCGAAATCGGTTCACCCAGTAAAAAGTTATGAGGTAACACACATAAAAAACATACAGCCGAATTGCGTACCGTCTCCTTTTTGAAGGCGGTAGAAAAAATAATGAAATAATGTCCTGCTTCTGAAGTATGGGCTTTAATTCTCCTATACATGCTGTCTTAGCAGCTTAGCATCGACTTCTAAAGCTGTATTGTGGATTTGTTTTTTATTTTTTGACCCTTTTGAGTAGACTAAGAAATATAATAAGCTCACAACAACTACAATGACAACTCCTAGAATGCCGTTTAAATAGTTACAAACTTCAACCCCTATTTTCCGACACTGAGGGATGTATTTTTTCAAATTTATATAGGATCATCCCTGAAGTTTAATCCTTCTAACTAAAAAGGAAGTATTAAAATCGGTTCAGAAGTGAAGATAACGAAGATAACGCATACAAAAAAAAAAGGAATTTTCCCATAAACATTACTCATTCTTTTGAAGTCGACTAATAATAAATTAGTTTCTAATCGTCATAAAATATAACTATGAAGTCTTCTGTTATATAGGGTTAAACTTTTAATGTAGCCGTCAGTCTGCGCTACTGTATTTTATGAACAAAGCTTTAAAAGTCAAACGGATATGGAACTGTCGTTGCAATAAAGGCGTAGCTCAGACGACACCTGTGTGATGACGTCAATGATATAGAAGTGTTATTGAACCATTCATTATGATTAAAATAATACGATCTATTGATTATTTAAATAACATTTTTAAATATAAATTTTGATAACAAAAGTTATTCTTTTTTCCGACGTCATATCTTTGTTTTAAAAAAATGTTTCTCTAACGCCAGGAATTTCTCCTTTATCGTAATTTAGATTATTTAGACAAACATCCAGATTCGAAATAGCTATTTGTAGGACACAAAGTACTTATTACGTTTTGGAATTGAACCCGCGACTATCAGAATATCCTCTTTTGTGTAAGATATGATAAATAATTCTTATCATATAACCTTATGCCGTGTGGTGGCAGTATAGAGAGCATATCACCCTATTTTGTGCCATAGGTTTTTAAGAGACGACTTACGACGACGCCAGAAAAAATTTATGGCTCCGTCAGATGGTGGTGGATGGTGGTGGTGGTTTACGCCAGACCGTTGACGCGTAGACGTCTGATATTGTAATGGTCATTTCGTTCAACAACGTGACAATTACGACAAATTCTTCCTATAACGGAAGAGATCTATGCCCAATGCATCAAGCAATGGGCATTTACTAGCCAATGACGAGGAAGAAGACTCCTCACCTGTGGACTACTAGATTATCGGACGATTAACCGATGTGACCGATAGTGACAATCTCATTCAAAACCTTAAACCGTAATGCCACTATATGTTCGTGACCAGCTATACCAATGCAAGGGTATTGACTTCTCGTTCATCAATCTGTCTGCTTAGTATTACGCATTAAGCACGCATTACGCATTTTTTTACTTGTTAATCCCTATGTCCTTTTGATTTTAATGTAGTACAATCCATCAATATCGATATAGGTACTTTTGTTTTGATTAAATTATATGATCTTTCTTTCTACGCATTTCTTCTGTGGAATAAAAGAATAATGTTAAAAAGTACAAAAGCATCTATGCAACCCACGGATGAGTTTCCATGATTGATCGAGAGGTTGATGGAGAGTCCACCGTTATACGGGGTAGAGCCATGCTGCAGCTATATTAGTAGTATAGTTGTAGCAAGAGTGGGTCAACTCGACCGGGGAAGGACTACGCTCTCACAGAATACCAGCGTAAAATAGCAGTCTAACAATGCTGTGTTTCGTATGGTGAGTGTAGAGAACCGGAGACCCTTTTTACTGCAAAAGGGGCATTCCATCTTAGTCCTCACGGGTGACAACGCATCTGCATTTTAATTCGCAAACGAGGATAGATGTAGATGTCTATGGGCCACAGCAACCACTTATCATCAGGTGGACTGTGTGCTCGTTTGTCACCCTACGAGTATCCTACAAACTTTATGGTAATACGGAGCTGTTTCATTTAAACTTACCGGAGTAGTTCAGAAAATTCGATATGGTGATTTTGGGTTCGGGTTTTTCTGCTTGTATTTCGACGACAGCTCCGTCACATCACCCCCTGCTCAGACCAGTGCCAGAAGTTGCCTTATAGTCTGCATGAATCGGAAAGAAGGCTGGTTGGTAATCTGGCAAGAGTGCCGTGCAGAGGCGAGTAGTAAGGACTCAGAACCGTGTCGAATACTGTAGAGCAGAGAATAGTTTGAAGGAACAGAAGGCGTTATTCCAATTCTGCAATGAACTTGTAAAGTTTGCAAGGTCTGCGTGAGTTGAAGACTGTAGGCGATATTTGCAAGGAAGTGAATGGAAGAGGTTCTTGAGGATAATGATGAAAGCTTGAAGTTGAAGTTTCCGAAGATTGTAGGTTTTCAGAGCGATCTCCCGCCGTGTGACGTGTTCAGCCTGGGGAACAGTCTATGCTCCTTGTGAAGTACGGAGCTGTTCTATATAAATATGTACACGGAGTAGTTTGGAAATTATGACAGCGTGAGGTTCCAGATCGCTTAGGATGCGTCACGACGACAGTACTGCCATAATTTAAATGGATCTGGGAAAGGAGATCGAATTCAGGTCGCTTCATTATCACTACAGCCCATCACAAGTCCACTGTTAAACAAAGGCTTCTTATAGATTCATAGATTACCACATCTATATAGATTACCAACCCATTTGTAACAAAACTAAATACAAACTTTTGTAAACATGGTTAAGTACAATAAGTACCCGAGTTTTTTAATAATCGCTGTTGCGTTTTGCAGGCTCCCGCCTTATACAGGGTTATTTTTCAAAGAGTAGCCAAATTTTAAACTAAAACATCATCTGTGGTGCCCATCTGAGGCAGATCATCGCTATGGGTTGTTTATTCCTGTAAAATTGCATCACGCTATAAGCAGGAGTGTAATTCCACCTCCAGATCCTTCAAAAGTATCATTGCCAAGGCAAGTGCACAGCGGCACTCAATGCGACCACACTTCACACATACCACATCTATATAGATTACCATAAAGTACAGTACAGCAATACAGTTCTGTGCCATCTGCATCAACAATCGTTTAATTAGGTCAACACTCTATCTAGAGGGGGATCGTCCAGTACTGCGCTTGCCAGTATGAGCCTTTCATTCGAGACTCTAAAATATAAAATATATATATATATATATATATATATATATATCAGACACAGATTCATTTCATGCTATTGACATTTCTAATTAGTTTGAGCTATCAAATTTCAGTTAAATTTGAACTGTCAGACGCTGTTTACTTTAAATTAGTATAGTTCTTGATTTAATAACACTTTAAATTTGGATACCTCGGGAGCAGCAATATAATGAAAATTAATCTATCACTAAACAAATAACGAGACGCTGACTTCGTCTTTTATTTTTGCAATAATAACCTTGTTTTTTTTTTTAAAGAAGGAGAAATGATAAACTGGCACTCAGTTTACTTGATGGTAAGTGAATGCTGTGTTTTTTTAACATAGAATAAAGGTGACAAACGAGTATATAATATACCTAATTGTCACAATTGATGCTGTAGCCCATAGACATCTATCCTTGATTAAGAATTAAAATGTAGATGTGTTGTCGCCCCTGAGGAATGCCTCGTTTCCAATAAAAAGGATCTCCGGTTCTCTATACTCACCACACGAAACACAGCAGCATTGAGCTGCTATTTTACGCCGGTATTTTGTGGAAGCGTGGTCCTTCCTCGGTCGAGCCAACCCATTTGTGGTACAACCATAATATAGCTGCAGCATGGCTTTACCACGTAAAACATGTCAAAATACATCTCTATTTAGTCTCGATTAAGATGCAAAATGCAGATGCGTTGTCACCCCTGAGAGCTAAGAAGGAGTACCTCGTATTGCCGTACACAGTATTGCTTTCTTTATGTCTGAGGGGAATAACATAAACAGGTATTTTAAACTATTTGGATAAGTCTAGCACTCAAGAGTATTTAGACTTAGGAGTAAGGGCTTAGTCTGTACGTGGTAGAGCCAAGCTAGAGAGTACTATACAGGCCACACAAATGGGTCAGCTCGACCGAGAAAGGACCACGGTCTTACTGAATACCAGTGAAAAATAGCAACTTAATGTTTCTGTTTCGTATAGTTAGTGTAGAGAATCGGAGACCCTTTTTACTAGTAATGAGGGTTTTCTTTATAAATTTTTAGGGGTAACACCGCTTCTATATTATGATTCTTAATCGAGGATTAGTGCAGGTAGACTGTGTGTTCGGATGTCACTATTATTCTATAAAAAAAGGTAGCCTCTTAGCGGTTAGCCACCGTAGAGTCTATATCACCTGAGGATGCCTCGTGTAGAGGCGAAACACGTGTCGTATTATCGTCAGTGGTGTGTCTTGCCTAGTGTAGTGGTGTTGGGAGTAGCGGTGCTGGGATTAGTGGTGACGGGGATAGTGCACGCAATTGAGGGAGGGCGGGAGGTGCTTCTTCATACTAGGTAAGACACATCATTTTATTTTATAACACGGATATTTGCGAAGTAAATTTTTGTAAAAGCTTTTATATAATGGATTTCCGCAAAGTAACGCCTGATTCTATTAATTATAAAAAGGTAGCCGTCACGGGACGCCGCTCACTCGTTGCGGGAGGAAGCTGTGATTCATCATAGTTGATGGTAGAATTGACAATTAATGAAAATCAATAAAGAAATATGGAACAAAATAAAAACAAATCTTTTAAGCGCTTAATAATGTCGTTTTGAAAAACAATAATATTAAAAAGAAAAACAAAGCGTGAAAACAACTTGTAGAGTATACTTTAGGTGAATAGAAAAGCACTCGCAGCATACAACTTTCACAGAAAAGCAACGCAGTGTATAATAGTATACGCACACAAATCGAGAGCGTTGGCGTAGAGGGGGGATGACGGCATAGAGAGCGTCATGCCGTTTGCTGCCACGCCATAGGAGTCGAAACTGCCAAGGCGCGCCAATTGGCGTTTCACATCAAAAATATTTAATTTTGTGACCACTTAGCAAGATAAAGTCGGATTTTTTTTAAGTTTGTTTAAAAAACGTTACCCCCGCAGTAGGATTTTCTCCTGTATAGTGGAGGCAGTTTACGAACACAAATTGCACAAGGACAAACATCCAGACCCGGAACAATTATTTGCAGGCCATACAAATACTTGTTCCGTGCGGTATTCGAACACGCGGCCCCCAGCAGCGCAGCAATTCATTGCTAAGCCACGGCGCCACGGAGCCGTCAAATTGAATTGTTGTTTGTATAACCACGTCTGTATGTCTTTTTTCAATGTCTTCTGCAATAAATATCAACATTCATACGCTGTGGCGACTCGTCTCTGATGTACCGAATGTTGCATTTAAAAATTATCATTAACACTGAAGCTTTTATTACGGATAGACGCTTGCGTAAATGTCGCCATTTTCATAAGCATCTATCCGCTACCTAAAGTCCATTGCTGAACACGAGCCTCTTTCATAGATTGCTCCATAGGTGAGATATTTGCCATACTTGCCACGCCTGGCAAGCGGGTTGGTAACCGCAGTTTTTTATTTTTAGTCGTTATTAGCAAGTCGCTGCTGCTCATCTCCTGATTAGTTTCCCTCGGTTGAGAGGCGCTCAAGATACCCACGGGATGATATGGGGTAGTGGATATTCTTTCACCGCCACTACAAGGTTTTTATTAATTAAAACTAATAAGTTTTATTAATTACAACTTATACTGACCTGCCGATATAAACACTAGGTAATGTAATATTGACGTTTTGTCTGAAAGACACCGAAAGATCCCAAAGATAACGGTTGCGTAAGCAGTATATAGCAAGGGTACGGTCACAAAATAAAGAGAGTAAAGTAAAATCTCGAAATTGGCAGGGAGCGCAGGTGTGTGAGTGTGAGCCTTTATCATCATCACTAGCATCATCATCATCACTATCATTACAGCCCTTCACAAGTCCGCTACTGAACATAGGCTGTAATGGACGTACATTACAAATAATCCACACCAACTTTATGCCACTGCCAACTTTTGCCAACGTCTGCATGCTGCGCAATTCATGTTGGTCAACATTCAACAATCGTCGGTAATATGCGTGAAGAAGAGGTACGATGTTAATATCGCTGTAACGATGACTGAAAAATTGCTTGCACAGCGCCAAAACGTGGAGTTGTATTATTTAATTTAGTAAACACTTTATATAAGACTTTATCACTATATTGAAAATAACTATTGTAGGATGGTAAGAGAAAATAAAATATATGAATTTGTAAAGGAAACTGTAAACTTTAGATACAGAACATATGCCACAGTAATAAATATATCATAATATTTATGATGTTTTGCTCGAAAAATTACGATATTATAATGCTAATTGTTTCTTTTAACAAAGTGGATCCACGGTTCGTTTGATTTCGTCGCAGTCTAATAAACAATAACGCTTGTAAGAATTCTATATCTCATACTTTATTTATCGGGCATTGACACCAGGTCACGTTTTACTTCGCTTTCGTAAAAATGAATGGCGTTATAATAAAAATAAAACGTGTTTTTAGATTTAATTCTAAATATAATATTTGTGGCGTTTCTTGGGGGAGGCCTATGTTCAGTAGTGGCTGTATTAATGGTGATGATGATGATTATATTTAATAAACGGTATCTCCGATTAAAAATCAATTTGATAATTAATAGGCCTCTCCAAAAAAGCATCAGCAAAAATGCAATATTTAAAATTCACGGACCGCTTATTTAGCTTTACTACAGTACAAGTATTTATAAATAGACTACGCTGGTCAGCCAGGTTAGTGAGCGTATAGACAATACCCTCACAAATGTAATGCTGATGCCCATCACTAGTCTTCGAAATTTGGGTTCAGCTTTTTTATATACATTAAATTTTCATAAATTTAATGAGAGGCCAAAGTTATTATATTTATTTCTTAAATATTTTTTTCTAAGAGATCCCTTTGGATCTAGGCTGTAAATTGCGCTTGGGGCTCTCTTCTGCAAAACAAAGATAGTTTCGATGTAAGTCCCGCTTACGCTAAATTACTAAAATAAACTAATCTAGCTGTTTCAGCACATGAAAGGCCTCTAATCTTTATTACGGCATATGCTGCCAAATACCTCTTTGAATCGTTATTTCAAAAATGTCAAATCATTTTGTACATACTTAATTTAAAAAATCTGACAAGAAATCGAAAGAAAGATTATATTCGATGAAAAATTAAAAATATTAATAATTAGAAATACTTAAGAATTATTTATTTTTATGGGCTGTTATTACCTACCTTTAAACAGTCTAACCCGGAAAAGTTATCGTACAAGTATAATTTGCACAACTTAGCCGTTTTTTCTTAATACAGAAAATACAGACAGTCAGATTTTTAATGCTTTCTGTTATTTGTAGATGTAAAAATTTTATCATCATTATTATCATTACAGCCCCTCACAAGTCCACTGCTGAACATAGGCTTCCTTCAAAGAATGCCACAAAGCCATTGCCACTTCACCTTACTAATTCACTCATTATTAAGTGTATCACGGAGAGAAACCCCGAGTATTACCCTCTCCATTGCTCGCTATGCGACCTTGAGCTTCCTCTTACGGAGGTCAATCAACGGACTCAACTCGGCTGGGCAGTGGGCAGCGTTCGGGAGATTATGACACATCTTTTCGTCAGGTATACCTCAAAAACTAAAAACAATATTGTACAACACCAGTGAGTGTTGCCAGTGATGACCTATGGATCTGAGACATGGTCTTTCACTGCTGGCCGTAAATTTTTTAATGTATATACAATTAACTAAACATTTACTAAAATGATATACTTATATAATAGAATGCAACTATCATAGTATGTTAGATATATGTTACCTTCCTCTGTAATGATCTCTAAAACGAATTTTATTTTAAAATTGATATTTTTCATAATATTATATTGTTAAGTTTATGAATTTATAAACTGCTCAGTCACCTTGAGCGCTATTTATAGGCAGTTCTAATTTTACCGGTACTTCCAGAAGTGCGGGAATGGTACTCATTGATGCCGGCTCATCGATCGGAAGGCGGGCCCCGGGCCTGAAGCAGCAAGCTCTGACCTAGTTCGCACGATCAATGTAAAGTTGAATGAGTTGCAGTCAAAATCAAAAGGTTATAGGTGCAAAAAAAGTTTTTTTTTATAAATGTCAGAATTTCAAAATTACAATAATTATAGTCATTACACGGAGTAAGACTAAGAAATTTCACTACACTAATATATAACTGCAGTGTATAACAAGTGTTCGCTGTTTAATAATAAAATTGTTGGTTGTGGCTTTTTGCCAGAGGTAGCAAGGACACTGCCGTGACTGCAGCTCCGCTAAAGGTCTTTGACCGTTCGCCCTAGTTTCTAACGCTGACGTCATCGTTACGCCCTCTGACGTCACGTGCGAGCCTCCTCGAGCCCATTCAAAACTGGATCATAGCCTTGCTGCTACGTGCACCGAAGCTACACTCATACATACACAATTATTACCGAGGTCGCAGGTACATAGATATATCTAGAGTTAAAGGTCATTTCTCTTGGTGTCCTTAGTATTTATATGCCCTCCGTATTACAGGTCATTCCATTTCGTTCATTATAAGGAATCAGCATATGGTTTACAATTGTTAATGCCGAGAAAATAAGAGCATTAAGAGCGTGTACAAAGACTCCATCTCAAAGGAGTGATTGCGACTGATTGTTAATTAGCATATGATTGGTGAAACAGGGCGTAAAAATGCATTGATGTAGTTTGATTTCAATTGAGATGGACGATCGTGTGTTATGCTAAAAAAATTATGCATGCGCAAAAGTTATTTCAATTGAATACCTCGTAAACTATTACACAATAAGTTGTTATTCATTGTATATCTATCTCAAAATAGCCGAAAAACATAGGTTACTTGTATTTATTCTCTTTCGATATAATAGTGCTTATTTACCTAATTTAATATTAAAACAATAATATAATATTATAAAAGTTCAATAAACTTATAAACATTTACTTTATTTACATAATTCGTACAATGGTCGTTTTACAAAATCCCGTGCTACTAAATGTGAGAGGAATATGTAATATATAACTTTTAGAAGGTAATAAATACGTGATTATTTTCTTTTGGTCTTTTATTAATCTGTCATAAGCAGTTTAATGCTACAACTGTACATCAAAAAAACTTTGTATGCGTATCATTTTATGTAACGTTTTCACTAATTTCTACCAGATAAATCAAATAGATTTTTTTAAACTAACAGTCACTAATTATTTACTAAATCTTGACACATTTTTCAGCGAAAGGCGTTCTAGATTTATTCCATGATATATAATCTTCGAGGCCAGAATCCTCGCTAAAACATATGAATATCTCCGGTTCCGTTGGAGCAATATGTTTCAATATTGGTATATGCAAGTCATTAATTAGTCACTAAATCTTGAAATAGGAATCACATCTCAGAATAATGGTGTTTTTAAGGAGAGCTTGAATTCAATCTAGAATCCTTCCAAAAAAATCCTATATCAACTTTTTTAACAGTCGGGACAAACGGAAGGTCAGACATTTTCTGTGGGCCACTGAACGTTCCTATTTTAGTTACTTTTAAGTCTTGCCCAATAAAAAATCTAATATAATTTATTACGCCACACGTGCGGCTCAGCAGCCTTGTCCCTACACTATTGATTATTTTTTTCCTTAAGTCACTAATAGTCACCAATTCCTCACTAAATATTGACATAACAATATTTATTATATCGTTGGGGAGGATTCCAGCTTGATGGACGACAAAAATATTGCAATGTGATTGGAAATTCAGTGAAAATATTATGAATAATGTAAAATACATATTATAAAGAATATAATAATTATAATAAAACAATTTCCTTTTAATCACGTACCTACACTACGTATTTACCATTTTTTATAGGATAAAGGTGAAAAACAAGCATACAGTCCACCTGATGGTAAGTGGTTGCTGTGATCCATAGAAATTTACATCAATCCTCAACTACGAATCAAAATGCAGATGCGTTGTCACCCGTGAGGACTAAGTTAGGATGCCTCGTTACAAGTAAAAGGGATCTCCGGTTTTCTATACTTACTATACAAAACACAGCAGCGTTATGCTGCTATTTTACGCTGGTATTCTGTGAAAGCGTGGTCCTTCCCCGGGCAAGTCGACCCATTTGTGCTACAACTATACCACTAATATAGCTGCAGCATGGCTCTACCACGTAAAAAACTAAAATAACGAAAACAACTAAATTATTATTACAGTAGGGTTTTTTCCAAGTCTCTGTGTTTATAATCATGATGTTTTGGGATAAGCTTAAATTATTATACCGTCGTTTCTGATTGTTTAAAAGTATTAAAGTAATAAATATGGTAGAAAATTCAAAATATCTATTTTAAGACAAATCCTTGACACAAATATGGCGGGTCATGCCCTTTGTAGAGAGAGACTTTGGCGTTGCGACCGCTTCATTGAAGATTTATTCAATAAGTGTACTGAGTGCCTTTTCATAATAATTTCAATATTGATGTAACAATTATAACTTTTAACAGAAAATAAAAACTGACTTCAAATTGCTAAAAAAGAAGTTATTATTTATTTGTTACACTTAGGAGTTGATTTTTTTTTTCAAAATTTCCAAATTTATATTGGTATATACATATAAGAAAACATACACTCGAATTGCAAACCTCCTCCTTTTTGAAGTCGGTTAAAAATTAAAAATAATACTAGGATATAAAGTTGCTATTAACGATTATGTTATTACAATAGCACCATAATACTATAATCATATGCCTACTTTACGGATTTTAGTGTTTCGTGTTTCCAAATTAATGTTAAAATAATTTAATATATTTGCGGGGCGCAAAGAAAATGTTTGTGAAGCGAAAAATAATTTACTACGCGATCTTCATGTAGTGCCAAAGGCGTTGTGAATATACTCATTTGGTTCTGAGACATCTAAAAAGCGGCCACGACATACATAGTCAGATTCCCAGATTCCAGAGTCACTGGCACTGCGTAGAGATGTTGCATCTCTTTGCGTATTTTATCGCATCTACCACGGGGAGTGCTCTGAGGAATTGTTCGGACTAATTCCAGCCGCTCAATTTCACTATCGTACATCGCGACAAAACTCGCGATACCATCCATATCATCTGGATGATTGGCGGTCCACCACTGTGCGATTTAGAAGAAGTTTTCTCCCTCGCACAACTTCCTTGTGGGATCGATTACCACCAGCGATTTTTACGGACCGATACGACTTAGGGACCTTCAAGAAAATAGCCTACTCCTTTTTAAAAAACTTTTACTGTCTGTCTGTTAAAACTGTCTTTTAGAAAACGTTTCACTAGGATTTTCTCCTCTGTCGTGGAGGCAGTTTACAAACACAAATTGCACAAGTAACAATTATTTGTAGGCTATAGAAATACTTTTTCCGTGCCGGATTCGAACCCGCGGCCCCAAGCGCAGCAATTCATTGCTAAGCCACTGCGCCACGGAGCCAACGAACTAAAGTAACTAAATAAACTAAATTAAACTACATTCCAACACATGTTGCTAATCTTTTTTACAGCATATTATGATGTAGAACTAAGTTTCCTAGCTAGTAAAATTATTAGTATTTATTTTAAATATTTTTTGCTGTACGAGTTAACGACTGGTCGTATGAGGAAGCTCAAAGTCGCTCAGCGAGCTATGGAGAGGGCTATGCTCGACATTTTTCTGCGTGATAGACTTAAAAACGAGGATATCCGCAGTAGAAATAGAGTAAACGACATAGCCCAAAGAATTAGTTTTTTTTATTGGATAGGGTGACAAACGAGCACACAGTCCACCTGCTGGTAAGTGGTTACTGTGACCCATAGACATATAAATCTATCCTCAATAAAGATTCAAGATGCAGATGCGTTGTCACCCGTGAGGACTAAGATGGAATGCCTCTTTGCCAGTAAAAGTGGTCTACGGCTCTCTACACTCACCATACGAAACACAGCAGCGTCAAGCTGCTACTTTACGCCGGTATTCTGTGAGAGCGTGGTCCCTCCCCGGTCGAGCCGACCCATTCGTGCTACAACTATACTGCTAATATAGTTGCAGCATGGCTCTACCACGTAAAAGGTTAGTATGCTGAAGTGGCAATGGGCCGGCCATATAGCTCGAAGAACCAACAACCGATGGGGAAGAAAGGTTCTCGAGTGGTAGCCTCATACCGCCAGGTGAAGTGTAGGGCGTCCACCCGCTAGATGGAGTGACGACCAGGTAAGGCATGGAGGAAGTCAATGGATGCAGGTGGCCCCGGACCGTGCTTTGTGGCATTCCTTGGAAGAGGCCTATATTCAGCAGTGCACTTGTGAACGGCTGTAATTCTGATGTTGATGATGAGTTAACGACTGTTTACAATTACTTCTTCTCTCACAAATGTTATATTAGTTTCTATTTATAACGGAAACTGTTCTTTGGATCGTGTTTCACTGCATTGTTGTCAATAGATGCTACACGCGTTGCATCTTGGGCTCGTGTAGAGAGACACGAGTATCTCCTTACATTATCGACTTTTTCTATTGTGCTTTAAACATGTTCACTGTTTTTTTTTTTAATAGCAAGGCAACTTCACAAGCAGTTTGTCGATGGGTAAAAGAGTTGCTAAGTCAGCGTTGATAAATTGTCATTAAACATCTTTTTATACGTTAATGACATTAGATCAAGCGAAGAAGGCGTGTGAAGAGGATATTCAGACAGCGTTAAAAACAATACAAACGTATTCCTATACTTTCTCTTAGGATATTGACACTAAATTTTCTTTTACGATATAATTTACACATGTGCTTTGAATTTTCAGCAATTTGATTATTTTAAAATCTAGAAAACTTCTAAAGTTACTAAAATTGCCGCAAAAAATATTTAACAAGTAACTAACAAATGGAAAAATAAAGTAAAACACAGACGTAGATATAATAACCCTTCTTATATTGTTGTTAAAAAATTAAAATTACTTCAGTGTTTACTATGTTATATATTGTATGGATGACGATTTCGTCAATTTTACATATTATGTATAGAAATAAAAATTATCATATCTGTCGCCTAAGTTACAGCAATAGATCTGTCAAAACATATTTTTCAAATGGCTTGCCGCCTAGATATCCTCTAAAGATTATGCAAAGGAAGAACCAATAAGCTTGAGCATTATGAGACTTCTTATCCTGAATAATTGATAATAAGGGAAAAATTTAAAATGAAAATAGTGATTCCCTATAAGTTTCTTAAAACCGACAGCAAACGACATGTCAAAAACTTTGGCAGTGTTTAATATTTTATATATTATAGATAAAATTCTCTGATAATCTCAAAAGTGTGGGAAGGGTAGGAATGATTAAAAAGCTAATTATAAAAAAGCTAAAGAATACCAGTATTTTGGCGAAGGCTATTTGGAGGCTATATAAGCTGGATTCCAAAATATGACGCATGATCACATTTAATCAAGCTAAACATGAAATATATACAAAAAAAAAATTGAAGACGCTCTAGTTCATCAAGTTGCTTTACAGTGAGATCAGGATATCTGGGAGCTGAGTAATCGTGAATTTCAAGGAAAGTTAGTGCGAGCACAATCGTATTGGCAGGAGGTAGGACGTTTCGTAATCTTTTCATAGGATGGGAAGGTTACGACACGACCTAGCTCCAGTTCCGCGCAAAGTAATACAGTATCATAAACTTAAATCACTGCACATTTATGGCGCTGTAAGATTTATGTTTGTTACGGCGTCTGTCGACATAAATAATTATTGTTTACACTAACTAAAGGTAACATTATTATAGAGTTGTCCCCGAAGCTTTTAATTACGATACGTTGTAATCAGCATAGATGTAGCGTGTATTTTTATACGTGGTAGAGCCATGCTGCAGCTATATTAGTAGTATAATAGTAACACGAATTTGTCGGCTTGACCGGGGAAGGACCACGTTCTCACAGAATACAATCGTAAAATGGCAGCTTAACCCGACTGTGTTTCGTATGGTGAGGGAAGAGAAATGGAGACCCTTTTTACTGGAAAAGAGGCATTCCATCTTAGTCCTCAATGGTGACAATGCATCTGCTTTTCGATTTTTTATTGAGGATAAATGTAGATGTCTATGAGTCACAACGACCACTTACCATCAGGTGGACTGTGTGCTCGTTTGTCACTCTATTATATATATAAAAATAGGATGTACTATGCTGATTCATACAGCACTTTCTAAGCATACTTAAGTTTCATATTAATATGCGTCTGAATCAGTTTGCGAAGATGTTTGTTGATATTTGTTTTATCAGAACATCATCACTGGCATACATAACATATTTTGGTCTTTTTTGAAATCTTCACCGGCACAAAAACGCAAGTAATCCGCGAGTAAGGGGTACGAAGATCCAACGGTCTGTGACTCGGTGCTGTCGACAGTCTCATTGCCTACCGATTCGCTCCTTTGACAGTGCTCGCCTTCAGAGATCTTTACATTTGATTTTTATTAAATTTGTCTTTTACTTTACTCAAGGGATAAAATAAGAAAATCAATTTTCTTACTCGTCACCCGACGGCGTAACATTAGTAATAGTTGAACTATATTTTTAATAAAATTGAAGTGATAAATACCTGACAGTAAGTGGCTACTGTAGCCCATGGACACCTGCAACCTTCAAATAAAGAAAGTTATAGATACTTTTGGCACATCTGAGGTCTAAGATGGAATGCGTCACATACTTTAATTATACTTGGTCTATAGAGAGCATCAGAGCCAAACAGCAGTGGACGGCACTGTTATTTGACGGTAGAAATAAGTAGGAGGATATATACATAGATGAACTTCTATGAAAAAGGAGGCCTATCACCTAGTATGCTTCCTATCTAATAGTTTCTAAATGTAGATGTTAGCGTGATAAGTGAGAGTATGTCACCCTTTTCCCCAAACGTTATCCTCATCTACACGCGGTGAACCCTACTGATTAACATTAAGCCTCTGGCAACCAGCAGAATCTCCGCCCAAAAGAGCCTGATCTAATTCCGGTATGCATGATATCCCTACACTACGCATGCACGTTAGGAAGTAACTAACGTGCCTGCCTAGCGTGTGTATGCAAATCTGCCAAGTATAATGAAATTTCTTTATTGCAGCTGCTGCTTTATTCTTTATTTTCTGTCGGATATTGACCTTTTTCGATTTACGGAGGATTTGCCTTTATAGATACGGCAGATGGATTGACGATCACAGGTCCAGATAACGCAATTTTGATGCTGCAGTCCGTTCAGTCTGGGTATTTTACTTCAGTTGTAATGAGATGCTATGTCACCATATATTAGAAGCTATAAGATTTTTCCATAATTTTGTCTTGTATCAGCCGCGAGACGAAATGGGGTTATAGATTCTCGTACGTTGTCACTAACTTTGCAACATTACTAGTGAACACGTGTTGGCTCTATACACATCTCGCTTACTCGGCGTGGTGAGTAGATCTATGAAGGTTATGGATTCAAAAAGGTTGTGTATTTGATGACTGACGAGATAATACTTAAAAAAAAAAAACGACGTATCAACGGTGTAATTTTAAACAAGCTTTATAACCAGTGAACGCATGTAAATACTAAGAACAAATATATTCCTTACCTAAAGGAAAACAAGTATGTAAATTATCTGCTTTGTTAAGTTATTGAACGTATTCGATAACTTAATTTATTTGAAGTCAATGACATAGCTTCTGTTTGATTTGAATAATTTTACGAAATCTCTCATATAGGTTGGAAGTAAGTACATAAGTTGAAAATGAGGTTGTTCACTTTGTATTTTTGTTGTTATGAGTATAAGAGAATTAATTTGTTGATGTTTGATTTCCGAGGTACTTTTATTGGTGGTTTATATATATTTTTTTATTTATTAGTGATGTTGGTTCGATAACCTGTGAAAGTTCGTTTCTGAACATCGCAATATAAGTTAAACTTCATTTAAACTTAGGTTAACTTAACTGATCAATTTGTGCCGTTTATCGGTGTCAACTTTATTTTTAATATTTTACGAGTATTTAGAAGAAACCACATCAACTTTTAAGTGACAGTTAAATATTGAAATCATTCAAAGGAAGATGATTATTTCCTAGCACAGCTATTAAAAACAAAAAATATGCGCTACTCATGTCTTCGCGCATGCGCAATGTAGAGTAGTGTGAGGCATGAGTAGTTGGTTTTTATCATAGACTAGCTGATCCCTGCGACTTCGCCCGCGTGTAGTTATTTTTCGCGGAACCCTAAAATAAAAGCAGCGCAAGTTACTCCTTATAACATCAGCTATCTGCCAGTGTGTATAAATATTGACAAATATTGACATTAATATTTATACTATACTAACGTCACTCAATTGTTTTACCTTTCCGGAACCCCTCCACTAACACTAAAACTTTATGGCATGGTATTAAAGTTCAAAATGACTTTTTTTATAGGATCGAGTGACAAACGAGCGCACAGTCCACCTGATGGTAAGTGGTTGCTGTGGCCCATAGACATCTACACCTATCTTCGTTTGCGAATTAAAATGCAGATGCGTTGTCAGCCGTGAGGACTAAAATAGAATGCCTCTTTTCCAGTAAAAAGGGTCTCCGGTTCTCTACACTCACCATACGAAACACAGCAGCATTAAGCTGCTATTTTACGCTGGTATTCTGTGAAAGCGTAGTCCTTCCCCGGTCGAGCCGACCCATTCGTGCTACAACTATACTATTAATATAGCTGCAGCATGGCTCTACCACGTATAACACGTGTCTGATGTATAAGGGAAATTACAACAAAACCGGAGCCGGGGTATTCTATTCCGTAAGCTACTCTGATAAATAAGTTGTCTCTGTAGTCACAATTTTTATCACGTTAACGTCGCATACCCCGTGACTACCCGTATAAAAATATTTACAAATTATCTAGTAAAACTGTAATGATAAAAAGATATGACGTTAGCTGTCAAAACAGAATTCTGTATTATTTACATCGGGCTTTTAATTTCAACAAGAGATACTCTATAAATAAGTGAACATTGAAAATTGTCGTACGTAGATCTAGTATTTATTATATAGTATATAAGTAGGGCAATGACACTTATATCATTCGTACGGTAATGTACCATACATGTGCAGAAAAAAACATGTGTATTTGATGCTTAACCACTTAAGTGGTGTTAGGATACCAGATATAATTAAAAGAGACTATTTTTGTTAATCTTAAATGAAAATGTTATTATTCTTTAAATATGGTAATAATGGTGATGTTGATTGAAATATTTTAGTGCCATAAGTATTGTATTGATAGATATGGGACTTGAAAACGATTAATACAGTGTTGCGTAAACTGTCTTACCGTGACCGAGATTGCGGTACGGTTACGGGGACTCGATAATCGAAATGTCATAGGCATATCATCTTAGTGCCGGCAGTGGGCGGATTTGTTATAGCAATAAGGCTTGCCCGTGGACATCGTTCTCACGTGCTGATTGTGGGCGGCGTCTTATCACATTGCGTTATGATATGTCGGCTATTGTCGGATCAGGGAGAGTGTGTTTGGTAGTATTTTTCAGTGCAACAAGGATACTCAATTTCATGTCTTAGTGCAATAGTCATAAAATACATGGATGTTTAGTTACTGGCGTTTTAGTAGCGTAATACTATGCTACGTTGGTGCTGTTTTCAGTTAACAAAGTTTTTTTTTGTCAAAGTCGATAGAAAGGAGCTTGGGGTATTGCGTCTTGTGATGGATCTGCGGGTGTGCTGCACCTGATTCAACAAATCTTGTGGTTCTGGTCGATTTAGGTATGTGGGTGAGATGTCTGCTGGGATCATATGGGGGACCTTGGAATGGCGTACGGACGACGATGGTATTGATGCTTGTTGCGTTTTACAGTATTGGTTCTCTGTGATGGTTGTTTGGCAGATCGTTATTTTCAATGGCGCTCTCTGCATCTCGGCTTGACTCGCACCCAAGTACTTTTGCTCTAGTCGGGTCCCTTTATGACGAGGCTGCCGACTGTCTAACCTCCATGATATTTTATATAACAACATAATTAAAGGTCTGTGTAAAATGTGTTGGTGGGTGAAATAAACATGATCGAGAAATGTATACTTACTTTACATATACTTAACTTCAATTATACACAAAATCTTTCTGATGGCTTTTTTAATTATTATTAATGGGCTCACTCTTTATCTCCATCTGGCCCGAGGACAAAGTTGAGGTTTACGATGGAGCGAATTTGCCCAAGAGAAGCTTGTTCACATGCACCTCAAAGAGGTTCAGGTTATACGTTCTCGGTAAAACAGACGCCAGCAGTGCATTCCACTCTTTGGCTCTGCGCATCACACATACATGCCTTACACTTACATCACGTCTGCGAGAGCGGTGTTCTGGGAGGTGGTGGCGCTCACAGTGGACAACAGTCACCTAAAAGAACTAAATTACTGAGCAAACACAACGTTAAAATTCTTGAAATCGATTTAAATTAATAAATGAGACACAATACTAAAGCTTATTCAATTTTATTAACTATTGATTGTCCACTGGTCAAAATTTTACCGTGATTAAGTTTTTTAGTTTCTATATAAAGCAAGCTATATTTCAATTTCAACTCTCAGTATAAAATCAGTCTATGTTTTCAACTGCACATTAATATATAAACGAAACTAATTTTTACGGATTCTATCGCGTTTAATTTAACTTTTTAATTCCCGACGTTTCGGATGTTTTACAGCACCCATGGTTACGGGGGGGGGGGGGGACTGAGGTGTTTGAAGTCCCGATATCATGGTTAGCCCAGCTTCCTTCAGTTTTTGAATATTAATTTTTGGTCCAATCTACGCAGAATGAACTTATAATATCTTGAGTCTTGCAGTGTAAGTAAGTAAGGTGCTTGGTATAGGATCTCAAGCAGATGGCAGCACCGATCTATCGTCTATATTAAAATTAGGGTGTTTTGTAATTTCAATAGCCTCGCGAAGCATCCTTGGTATGAATCGGTGTTCTTTTGCGAGAATTCGTGGTCTATCAAATCTAATGTAATGGCAGGGATGATGTTAGATATGTTCACAGACTGTCCTATATCTAACTAATCCTTATAGGTAATAAAGCAGAGTACCGCACTATACATTCAGTATAGAGCAAACACAGTTCCACCATATGATACGAGCATGTAATATGCCCCCGTCACAATTACACAATAGTGTAACGTGCAGGACGTAATTACATGATAACACCAAAGTATGCAAACCAATAGCAACACTATCCATCTCAATGTAACACAGAGCAACCTCTCAGCGACATCATCTTCCTTAACTGCAATAAAAGAACTACTACAATGTGGAATAAAAATATAAGAAATCATTCATTACTACAACCAATGATATCCTTTTTTTATAATATCATTGACTACAACTAACAAAACTACGATACTGTTAGATTACGAGTGACTTAGGCGGAATCTCACGCGTACAGCGCATACAGTGAACTTTATACTGCACAAACGACTGGGGGTTTCTCGATATACCCTCAATTCTACCACGCCACCATCGATATAGCACTCCGCTAGAATGATACAAACTCTCGCTCACTCTCGATCCATCCGGTACTTTACGTTATTTTACATATATTGTTATTTTAATGTCCAGAAAAAAGTAGAATTATTTACTAATGACCTAATAATTAATTAACTTACTAAAATAATTTATTAGCTTTTATAAATCCAGCAGTAACAAAATGTTGTATTAAAGCTATGTGATATTATTATTTAATTTTCTTTATGTTTTATACTTTTTATTAGTTGTAGTTAGTCACGGGTTGGGTTTCGCGAGACAATATTCTACCTTATGAAAGAAAAAGGGTAAAAATGATTGATGAGGTTACTGAACTAGAAAAAAAACCTGTATTGAAAGGTTGTGTTGGTGACAACTACAATTGCAAGGCATCAACCATTCAATAGACGACGAAACAACGCTTAAGACGTCAATGTCCTTTTATTTTTATTGCAATATCGAATTTAGAAGTTAAGAGTTATTTATAGAATATTCAGCTTTTTAGGCTTCCTTACTCCAAAAGAAAATACAACAGAATGCTTTTAGGATCACATTGTTGTCCGTCTATCCGTCGTTCACCTTTAGCGGTTTTCGGCAGCAGCCTTCAGAGTATCTTCCCCTCAGCTACCCGCATGAGGTTAATGAGGTCGACACACATGCTCCACCAAATATAACAACGATAGATATAGCCAAAGGCAGTTATACAATACTAACAATAATTCAGCCATCAGAAAGGGTTTGTGTAACTGACTCAACGGCAGTATATGTATTTTTCGATCATGTTTGTCTTACCCAACAACAAGTTGCCTTTATTCATTAAAAGTTGGGAAATTTACAGAGATATTTTATCATGTTGTTATATAAAATATCACGGAGGCCAGAAAGTCTGCAGCCCCATCATCAAAGGAACCGACTTGGGTAAAACTACTTGGTTGTTTGTCAAACCAAGACGTAGAACATTGAGAATAGCAACCCGCTCGAGCAACCATTTCAGAGACGCAATAATACGCATAATATGACTATCGTCATTATTCATAATTAAACAATATCATCATCATCATTTTCATTACACCCTTTCACAAGTCCATTGCTGAACATAGGCCTCCTCCAAGTTATGCCACAAAGCACGGTCCTGAGCCACCTGCTTCCATCGACTGCCTGCATGTCTTACCAGGTCGTCACTCCATCTAGTGGGGGGACGCCCTACACTTCGTCCGCCGATACGAGGCCGCCACTCGAGAACCTTTTTTCACGCAGAGAGATTCCGAGCATAGCCCTCTCCATAGCTTGCTGAGCAACCTTGAGCTTCATCATCCGGCCAGCAGTGAAGGACCACGTCTCAGTACCATAGGTCATCACTGGCAACACGCACTGGTTGTACAGTCTCGTTTTCAAGTTTTGAATCCGTCGATTGACCTCTCGGTCGAAGTTGGACTTACCTAGTCAGACTATTTGTCTCAGGTAAACATACTCATCAACAACTTTGAGCTTAGTGCTCCCAACAACTACCGGCATAGGTGTGACATGGACATTAAACATGATCTTTGTTTTGTCCATGTTCATCTTAAGACCTTTCCGTTGGCAGACACTATTGAGGTCATTGAGCATAGTGCTTAGTACTCCAGCGATTCTGCCATAAGGACTATATCGTCGGCAAATCGAAGGTGAGTGATGTACTCGCCATTGATGTTAATACCGTATCCTTTCTAGTCCAGTAGCAAAATAATAAAGATAACAAAATATATCCAGAAGTAAAATAAAATCAAAATGAACAATAAACAAAAGTAAACTCTACTTAGGTTTAACAGACTATATTATGACCTGAAAGCCTAAGGTAAATATCCGCATTGAGTTTAGAAGCAAGCGGAACCCATTAAATTTCCTTCGATTTATAATTTCCGGTACTCTTACTCCCTAGGCGTAGTCCCGAACTCATGGAAGAAAGTTTTGGTGCACCTGATCCTTAAAAAAGGCGACCACTCTGATCCATCCAACTACAGGCCTATCGCTATCACCTCCTTGGTCTCCAAGGTAATGGAAACTATGATTAACTGCCGTATCATGCGGTACTTTGAGGATCACCACCTGATTAGTGACCGCCAGTACGGTTTCCGTCGAGGTCGCTCAGCTGGTGATCTTCTAGGTTACGTAACTTATAGATTGGCGGAGGCAGTGGAGTCCAAGGAAGAGGCGTTGGCTGTTCCTTTGGAAATAGCGAAGGCCTTCGATCGGGTTTGGCACAATGTGCTTCTTTTAAAGCTTTCTTTCTTCCTTCCCTCCTTCCTGTGGGCTTCGTGAGAAATTGTGCCATTGGATCACCAGTTTTCTTGCAGATCAGAGCATCAGGGTCGTAGTAGACGGTGCATACTCCAATTACAAGCACATTAGCGCAGGTGTTAGACAAGGCTGCGTGCTATCACCAACGCTGTTTCTTCTGCATATCAATGATATGTTGCAAACTGGTAACATTCATTGCTATCCAGATAATAGTACTGGTGACGCTTTATACACCGGCTGTGCCAATATTTCTCAGGAAGATGTCGCTGAGTACCAGAACAAACTTGTGTCTGAAGGCGAGACTGTGTTGAACAAAGTCTCGGACTGTGGGCAATTAAATCAAGTCCAGTTCAATAGCCAGAAGACACAAGACACAAGTCCTCAGTTTCAAGGTACTCCCTTTGTTGCCTCAGCCAGTATCGGAATCCTCGATGTCGACATATCCGAGTGATGTGCAGTTTTGTGGTCACTAGGAAGAGAAGGCCAAATCGGCCTCAAAAAAGATTGGCGTGCTCAGTAGAAAGGGGCAGTATTTCATTCCGGCACACCGCTTGCAAATCTACAAGGCGCAGGTTCGGCCCTTGATGAAATATTGTTCCTATCTCAGGACAGGGACCTTCTACTTGCCTGCATCCAGCGCAGAGCGGTACGAATCGTCGAGGATCGAGTTCTTTCCGATCGGCTTGACTCACTGGCACTGAGTAGAGATGTTGCATCTCTGCGTATTTTATCGTATCTACCACGGGGAGTGCTCTGAGGAATTGTTCGGACTAATTCCAGCCGCTCAATTTCACCATCGCACATCGCGACAAAACTCGCGATACTATCCATACCATCTGGATGATTGGCGGTCCACCACTGTGTGATTTAGAAGAAGTTTTCTTCCTCGCACAATTTCCTTGTGGCATCGATTACCACCAGCGATTTTTCAGGACCGGTAGGACTTAGGGTCCTACAAGAAAAGAGCCTACTCCTTGTTAAAAGGCCGGCAGCGCATCTGCAATTTCCTTGGTGTTGCAGTTGTTCATGGGTGGTGATAGTCACTTACCATCAGGTGAGTCGCATGCTCGTCTCCTTTAAAAACATTGCAATTGGGTCCCGCCTGCTACTATTAATGCGGGTATTTAACTTGGGCTTTCAGCTGATAATATAGTCTGTTAAACCTTAGCAGTTTACTTTGTTTATAGTTTATTTTAACTTTGTTTTCTATTCTCAAACTTTTTTGATTCCTGTGCATTACTATTAAATTATCTTTTTCGCAGTCAGGATTTTGAATTTTTCTATTTATTTATTTTATTTTAGTCTTTTTAGTGTCTATTTGTATCTAAGTGTGTATTTTAGAATTTATTAGCCCTAATTAAATTTAAACATAATATTACTTAAATATAGTTTTGTAATCCCATTTTAATTTATTTTATTTTGATACCCTACTCGATAGGTTTGGTTATTTTTTTTAACTTACAATTATTTGGCGCCAATCGTCCGCCATTTTTTTCAAACAGCTATCTAAGGACACTTGGGTTTATAAGGCAAATATAACGGTATCTTAACTCTCAAAATCTTTTCAGCCGTTTGGAAGATACGGCGTAATAAAGAAATTTACAAACATACAACATATCTGCGAAAAACACAACCTTGCTTGCAGTCGGGTAAAAAGAAAATAAAAACAAATGTAAATAAGATATAAATATTTTGGTAATAGTCATATCGTTGGAATGCCTGTGTGTGTCACACAGGCTTTGCTTTTTGTGTGGTTGTTACCTTTTCGGGGAAATGATGTAAAAAAATATGTATTAAAAATGTTTAACCTCGATACTAGAGAATACAGTAAGCGAAACGTATTTTAAGATAAATAATGTAAATTTTTTGTCTTCATTTCATTAATTTATACCTTAGACATAACAACAGTAAAAAGAGATAATATCTCGTCTTACTTCGGACAAAAAGGTCATTAGATTTCTGTAATTAAGTAAGCTATCTTAGTTACGCCGACATCAATAATATTATGATCTTGTTAATCATTTCAGTATCAACGTCTACGGCGTAGCTATCTACGACGTAGATGATACAAGTGGGCGTAGGCAAGATAAAATTCTTATTTGAATTTATTCACAGTGACGCAGTAAAATGCGATGCTTAGTTATGCTATATCCTACAGAGAAAATAGGTGCGACGCTTTTATTAGAAATTAATCTTAAAGTAATTTAAAGAAAAGAAACTTTTCTTAGTAACAACTTTAAAATATTCAAGGAACACAGTAAATAGAAATAATTAGAAAAAACACCAAAATAGATTTAAATGCAAATAACCTTATTAAATCAACTAGATATTATTATTTAATATCCAGTTGATTACTTCTTCCTAGCTCAATGTAGCTCAAGATGCTTTTTTTAATAGACTAAATGTGACAACCGTCCACAGTCTACAGTCCATGTAATGGCAAGTGAATGCTATGGCTCATAGACATCTTCATTTATCCTCTATTAAAAATCAAAATGCAGATGCGTTTTACACCCCTGAGGACTAAGATGGAATGTCTCGTTTCCAGGTAAAAGGGTGTCCGGTTCTCTAACTCACCATAAGACACAGCAGCATCTGCTATTTTACGCTGGCATTCTGTGCTATGGTTGGTTACCGTTTTTTAGAAGGACAATAATTGTCCACCGAGAGACATTTGGTAAAATAAAATTATAACAACTTTTAGAAATTAAAATTTTGCTTTAATACTTGAAAAGTCAATAAGTTTTCTTTAAAAAAAACATTTATACACATATATATATATATATATATATATATATATATATATATATATATATATATCCATATTTTTAGCGATGGAGCCATCTATCAGATCTGGGGTTAGGAAAGCGGGTGCTTCCGAGTGCTCGTTTTCTCCAGGCCCCATGGCCTCTGCGTACCGATGTCGGGGGTCCATTGCGCAGGCGGAGTTGAGACCGCGGAGGAAGGCGCGTCGTGTGTTCCTAGTGCGTCTTACCGGAGAAGGAAAAGAGGGAGGCGAAGTCTTCCCCGGAGGTGGGACAGCCATGGGGCGGCCGGCGCCGGTGGGGCCGTGGATGTGTGCGAAATATCCCGTGGACCCCAGGAAAATGCGGCGAAAGTAGAACACCATGGGATTATATTCGGAGCGAGTTTGATATAACCTATCAATGCTTCCGCGAAGCGGGTATACGTAGGCATTTCCCCATGTAAAACAAAAATGATCCAGGGCAACCGACATAGCCCAACGGATTCTTATCCTTATCTTAAATATAATACATGTTGTTGATGACTTTAATCACTTGTAACACTTTACTGTCGCTTTAAATGTAAATTTTCAATGGAAATTAAGAAGGATTAAGGGAAATTAAATTAAGGGACGCACTTCGTCCTTTTTTATCTCAGTGCTTAATACGCATCCAGTGATGACGCATTGGTCAAACATCCTATAATTGGATTTTCACACTTTCACAGATCAAATGGATGTATGTAAAACTCTACCCCGCCGTGGATTGGTCACTTATAGTCATCGAAAAGGAATGCCTCCGTGGTTAGCCCGGGAATAAGGTTTGGGATAAGGAGACCACTCAATAAGAATTAATTTAGGCTTGTTACTTGTTCTCCTGTCCTACGAAGCTAAAGTAGAGTAGCGGGGGAAGATAAGGGGTGCATAGCTGGCAAGGTACCACTCGCCCTGTCCTCCGCGCACCGCTGTGGCACAGAAGGCGAGGAGTGCTGGATGCGGACCCGTAGACTAGAAAAATTGCACTAACACTTTTAATTTAAACAATAGTAATAATATGTATACATATCTAATTATATGTTTTGTATTTTATGTGTATATATGTTGTCTGTTTGACAGACAGAACAAACCTATAATCTATTGGTTGATATTATTTACGTTGTCCTGCATGAGGTATTTACGGCTAAGTAATTTATAGAAGAAACCTACTTTTACGATCGAGGGAATAAAAACCTTTCGTTACTAAACTTTTACCTACTTGGAAATTTTAAAATAAATACATTTTATTGCACCTTTAACCAAATATTTTAATAAAGGACGGATATTTAAGATTTGCTTAATTATATATAATATTCCCTTTTATAGTCAGAACAAACATATAATCTATTCGGTTGATATAGTCTAGGTCGGCAAGTTATTTATTAATTTATCAGTAACGTAAACTTAGAAACATCAAAATAAAGTGAACTCAGGATTTTCTTAAAACATGCAATAGTATTCATGTGATTTTGACCTTTATTCATCAAATTAAGTTTAAAAATTTAAGAATTTTTCCAGTATTAGGTATGGATAAACATACAGATACGTAACAATAAATTGTAGGCTATACAAATATTTACTCCGTGCTGGAATCGAACCCAACAGTGGTAGAGCCACGCGGCAGCTTTTGCTGTCGCACGGATGGGCCGGCTCGAACCGGGGTGGTACCACGACCTCACAGAATACCAGCGTGAAGTAGAGGTTTACCTCTGCGTTTCGCTCGGTGAGTACAGGTGGCTGGAAGCCCTTTTTACTGGAAATGAGGCATTCCATCTTAGTTCTCACGGGTGGCAACGCATCTGCATTTTGATTCGCAAACGAGGATAGATGTAGATGTCTATGGGCCGCAGCAACCACTTACCATCAGGTGGACTGTGTGCTCGTTTGTCACCCTTATCCTATAAAAAAAATCGAACCCGTAAAACACCGCTATAATGATATATGTATTATCCTCAATACTTAAACGCATTTGTTATGACTGAAACATACGATTTATTTTTTGAGATACTATGCATATTTATTGTAGTCAGTTAAAAGTCAAACTAAATCCTTAATTTATGCATTAAAAATGTAAAAATAAAAGGAACGATAAGACACATGAAAGTTACTTCGTTACGTAAACTAAATAAGTCACATTTTCAAGCACTTGATCGTCTCGATTCGACGTCACAGGAAACCCTTCTCTATTGTGCTGCCAATTCACTGAAACAAGAAATGGCCGAACACTTTTAAAAAGGTGCAAAAATGTTAAAACTTTCCTGTGGAATAAATTAGCTAAAAGTGAGCAAAAACTTGATGCCCTTTTGTCGAATTGTTAAAGAAACAAACTGAAGTTAAAAACCTTAAAACTATGCTTTTGAAACGTTGTGGTGTTTTGAAATACTTTTAAATAATTGCTGAAGCTGCTAGTTATTAAGTAATATGGAAATATTATATATTTTCATACTTCTATAATTGATTTAACACTTCCAGGGCTATTTGATGGGAAGCACACGTCTATTTATTTTTAACATAACATATAACATAAACACTCACGCCTGTCACCCAGAGGGGTAGGCAGAGACTACGGACTTCCATTTGGCGCGATCCTGACACACCTCTTTCGCCTCTTTTACATCCATATATCTACGCATACACGCTCGTCGATTTAGGGGTACTCATTTTTTTTATTTAAATAATTATTTTTATTTTAAATAATATCTGCTTTCTAGTATAGAATTTTGTGATTAAACTTATTCTATGCTTTTTTTATCATAATCATAATGTTAAAAATATTTTTCTCACCATTTGAACACGCTAGTGATAGAGACGTTATGTTCAAATAGCTTAAATAATGAAATACCGGTTCTCTGCTTGAATTTTTGTAATTTTTGTTTTTTTTTTGAGCATAGTGTTTTTGAAAACTCATTATAATCCATTGTACCCAGATAGGCCGGTGAGTTGCTATCGTGTTCATTCACAAGTTATTCTACATAATTTTTATGAATAAATGAATGAGTGATCTCGTACTCCAGTGGTAGTTTTTGATTTCTCACATGTATAACTTAAGATTTAACCTTTAAACGCTGTAAAATTTGTAGCTTAAAAATTTGGCCGGCTAAATTAATCTCATATCATGTCAGATCGAACGAACAGAACTAACATGATCGTACACATAGTTAATAGAGCATTATTGTACATTAGTTTTTTATTAAACAGTTACAGTGGACAGCTTCACAGTCCCTTTCGTATATTTGGTCTTGTTTATTTTTCTTTCTCTATTCAATATATTCTTCTTTGGAATGCAATCTCAGAATCCGATCGGTCAGCAATCATTAGCGTTCGGGAAAATCTTTTCAATAAATTCGCAGAATTATCCTAGTTTCTTTTTATACTTTCTTTAGATATGTTGTCGTGAAGCGACAATTAAATACAAAAGAGAACCTAACCTAGTAACAGCAAAACAACAAAAATAGAACAAAAACAAATAATATATTCAAGATTTAAAAGATATTTACAATTTTATATAACAAAAATGGAGTATGAAGATGAGGATGGATGACGTGATTTACAAATTATTTAAAAAAGGTAATAAAAAAAAGAGATTAGTGTCGAAGCTGAGTCTGAAGATCCAAAGTGTGCTCTCAGCGCCTGGAACGAGCACGCACGGCGTAGGTGAGAAGGCGTGGGCGTCTCTAGGCGACGACCTCAGGTGAATGCGGTGATTGCAGGATCCGGCGATTTCAGGCCAGACAGGGGCTTGCAGGATCCTCAGCGACTTCAGACAGCACAGAGGCCTGCAGGATCCGGTGATTGCAGGCGGGACAGAGGTTTGCAGGTTCCGGTGACTTCAGGCGGGACAGAGGTTTGCAGGTTCCGGCGACTCCAGGCAGAGCAGAGACTTGTAGGATCCCGGCGACTTCAGGCAGAACAAAGGCTTGTAGGATCCCGGCGACTTCAGGCAGAGCAACGGCTTGTAGGATCCGGCGACTTCAGGTAGAGCAGAGGTTCGTAGAGTCCAGTGGCTTCAGGCAGGACAGAGGCTTGCAGGATCCCGGGGCAGTGCGGCCCCGGGATAAGGCCTTTAGGAGATGCTTCGTACTCGAGAACTGAAGCGAGACTGCCTTTCTTCACCGATTGTTCGGCTTTTATACCTTTCTAGAGAGAACGGAAAAATTATTTAAATTAAACGCAAATTTTTTGTAAATGGTCAATAGGAAAGAGTATTTATGTAGAATTATCGAAATAGAAGCAACAGACCGGTAGCAAATTTGAATATAATTGTCATAGCGACCAAATAAACAATGATGTCAAAACATGTCAAATTTTGGTTTTAGGCTTGTAATAGAAAAACGGCAAGATTTAAGTGAAAATTGAGATATTATTGATATAGGAAAAAAGGTAACGCAACTGCACGCACAAGCCGGAAATTGCAGAGTTACGGAAAACTAACTAAAAGATCGAAAAAAGGTAGACTCCATTGACACCAATTTAAAAGTGCTGATAATGTGAAAATACGAAGTAGAAATGATTTGTTATTGTGTTCTTATGGTTTAAAATCGTTACAGGATCCTATGAAAATAAAGGTGATGTAAAATATCCAGTTTTGAGGTGAATGCAGAAAATCGAAACAGAATGGAAAAATGAATTTAAAATAATGTAAAATGATAAGTAAGTAGCATAACACTACATTTTCCCCCCGACCCTGGAAAATTTTTGACTCAGCAAAAATTTTGATATATACATTCTAAAATAAACCATAAAAACACAGCTTTGCAGAAACAGACATCACCAGGCAAAATCAGATATACTATCTCTTACATTCATCATCTGCCATTCAGATAAGGGTGGAATTCACATTCAATGACTACCACTCTAAAAGTGTGTTTTCGAAAGGACATTCAGGCTTATTTAAGGAGTTGTCATCCGCTCCTGCGTGGAAAAAAAATTATTAAGGGAGTAGTCAGCCGCTCCCAAGTGAAGATAAAGATAAAGAAATATCTTAAGAAAGCTTTAGTCGCTATGACTTAAGTAAAGATTAAGAACGGCCAGAGCGGTAGAGCTCAAAGCCAGAGATCAGCAACATCACCAACGAGATGTGTCTGAAATAAAAATAAAAAGTGAAGATTAACCAACGAAAATTCGAGGCCCTAAAGCAAGATGTGTTGAAGAACACTGGATCCCCAAACAAACAAACAAATTAAAAGAAATAAAAATAATAAGGTGAAAATGATGGTGAAGATGAGAATGATGGTAAAGTTTGAGAAACAAGAGGGGGTTCCATGACAGTCGGGTCAACAGGAGGGTCAAGTGATGGAGAGTCATTTTCAGTTGAAGGTGGAGTCAAGGATTCGAATAGTTTAGTAATAGCGTCAAATATGCAAAGTTAAGTTTAAGAAATAAAAATTTAATTAAAAATTATACCTCTTTAAATTATCTAGAATAAAAATATTAAAATGATTAATGTAAGTGAAGTGTTAAATGTAGGTCTAAATATAATCCAGATAAGTTGAAACACTAGATGAAGTGTTGTTTTAGAATTTGGAAGATTATCTAGAATAAAAATATTAAAGTGATGAATGTAAGTGAAGTGTGAAATGTAGGTCTAAATATAATCCAGATAAGTTGAAACACTAGATGAAGTGTTGTTTTAGAATTTGGAAGGTATGAAAAGGATGAATAAATAAAGAGTTAAGAACGAAAGAGAAAGCAATTAAATCAAAAGGGAATGTACAAGGCGCAGTAAAGGTGAAGAAAAGAGAAAGAGAACTTTTACGTTGGGCGCCAAAATGTCGTGAAGCGACAATTAAATACAAAAGAGAACCTAACCTAGTAACAGCAAAACAACAAAAATAGAACAAAAACAAATAATATATTCAAGATTTAAAAGACATTTACAATTTTATATAACAAAAATGGAGTATGAAGATGAGGATGGATGACGTGATTTACAAATTATTTAAAAAAGGTAATAAAAAAAGAGATTAGTGTCGAAGCTGAGTCTGAAGATCCAAAGTGTGCTCTCAGCGCCTGGAACGAGCACGCACGGCGTAGGTGAGAAGGCGTGGGCGTCTCTAGGCGACGACCTCAGGTGAATGCGGTGATTGCAGGATCCGGCGATTTCAGGCCAAACAGGGGCTTGCAGGATCCTCAGCGACTTCAGACAGCACAGAGGCCTGCAGGATCCGGTGACTGCAGGCGGGACAGAGGTTTGCAGGTTCCGGTGACTTCAGGCGGGACAGAGGTTTGCAGGTTCCGGCGACTCCAGGCAGAGCAGAGACTTGTAGGATCCCGGCGACTTCAGGCAGAACAAAGGCTTGTAGGATCCCGGCGACTTCAGGCAGAGCAACGGCTTGTAGGATCCGGCGACTTCAGGTAGAGCAGAGGTTCGTAGAGTCCAGTGGCTTCAGGCAGGACAGAGGCTTGCAGGATCCCGGGGCAGTGCGGCCCCGGGATAAGGCCTTTAGGAGATGCTTCGAACTCGAGAACTGAAGCGAGACTGCCTTTCTTCACCGATTGTTCGGCTTTTATACCTTTCTAGAGAGAACGGAAAAAATATTTAAATTAAACGCGGAAAGCACGGGAGGGCTAGTACCTTGCTCGGCCGCCCCAGTGATAGGGGCAGGCTCGGTGGCGTTTTGAGACCCGGAAGTAGGCACCGAAGACGGTGCGGGTTTGGGGGTAGGCAGTTGAGATACATTGTCTTAACCCGCGCGTTCGTAACGGCTTTTAACTCCGCACTGTTTCCTTCGCGGCGATTTGGAACACCCGCGATTATTTGCTGGTTGTCTTTCTTCGCGGCAATTGACAAAGTTCGGGGGTTCAACCATCTCGGGCGTGCGTGAGCAGTCAGTGGTGCCGTGGTCACCTAGGCACTTGACGCATCTAAATCTGGCGTAGCAATTTCTGGCCGAGTGGTTGTACAGTTGGCACCGATGGCACTGGCCAATGATGCTTCTATTTCTGGGGCTTTAACTGCATTCTCCGTGAGGTTGCAAATGCGCCAGACGGATCCTTGCCTTCCGGAGACATGTCCAGGATGACAAGGCACAGATCTAAAAATCGTTTCTTGTCGGTCTGGTGGTGCATTCTGTGCACCTCCCGGACCTTGAGACTTTGGGCCTTTAGTCGTCTAAAATGTGGACAGTCTCGAGCTCCTTGGGAAGGCCTCGGACGACGACGTGCAGGTTACGTTCTTCAGGGAGGGCGTACGTGTGAAAACTGACTTGTTGGACGCACAGGTAGTTTGTCACACTGCGAAAATCCTTAGTCGTATTTACGAAAATAGACCCTTACCGGAGTTTTGTACCTTTGGGCACTATATTTTTTAGAGTTCAAACAATTGGAAAGGTTATTCCATTTGGTTTTGTCTTGAACAATGATGGGTGGCGGCGGCTTTTCCCTACATTCAGCAGGAGACCCATTTGCCGCGGGCTTGGTCGCAGGCTTGGGGGCTTGAGCACGCGAGTGGCGATTGGGGACGAGGGGGCCGAGTTAGACTCGGCTGCCCTTTTTAGGGACTTCGCGTTTGCGCTTTTACCATGGACGAGGGTGTCTTCGTCTTCGCGCTTGAGCGGAAAGCGCGTATCGGTCTCCATGGCGGAGCCTGACTTGGCATCCGAAAAGACCGGAGAGGGGCTGCAGGTGGACATCGCGGAGGGTGCGGGGGACGCGGCATCGTAAATTGTGTCTATGGAAACAGGGGTTGTAGGTCCGGTGATCGGCGACAGAGGGTCGTCGTTTTGGGTAGAGGGGGTCTGCCAGAAGCGCGGACTCGAGTACGGGCTCGGGCGCGGGGCGGGCATTGCGCTGTGCAAGGAACGCAACCGAGATGTCGGGGCAGGCTTCACTAAAATGTCGGCGAGTTGCAACCTAGCGCGTTGGTACGCTAGGGTGTATACCTAGCTGTTGCCTAATGCAATAAGCAATACAAAAATTGAAAACGTTGGCCGCCTCTAAGGCGGCGGGTGTGTACTTTGCACCACAACAAGCGACCGATATACTTCACAACAACACAGTGAGACTGCTGTCTCCCGGGACATCATGCTTCACGCACCATAGAGGGAACACCAAGGTAGCACCCAAATACAGAGCACCAAGCAAGGCATATGTATAACAAGAGTTAATTTTAATATCAATTTTGCGCAGGAGCAATGAGGGTGGAGTGACGGAAGCGAACTCAACCGACACGTCCGGAATCTACAAAGGCCAAGCGCAGAATCTAAATGTTTTTTTCTAGAGCTTAGTTTGAGTTGTTCATCTATATACCAGAAGCAGTCTTGAACATTATTGCTTGCGGTACAATTTTGAAAAGTGTATCATTAAAGGCCTTCACTACTGGATGGGTAATCCATATCAGTCTCTTCATAAACTCTTTTACCACGTTTTTGTTAACTCGTTTTCGTATGTATTGTATGTATCTGGTAAACATGGAAAAATAAACAATTTTTAATCACAGGAACAATTATTTACTTATCGTCTTATGAGTGTAGAAATCTTCAATTAGTTTAATTTAGTTAGACTAGTAGAAATATCAGTAAAACTTTTATGCAGCAGATGATGAATCCTTATCCTTCTGTAACAGTCTACTGCTGGACATGCGCATTATCCCTTTGTAGAAAGGATTTCCATGTTTGGCAGTCGGATTGGTGATCGTTGTGCTATGACAACATATATATGTTTTATGTCCTTTTGTCGGTGTTTCCCATTGCCGATCTAGGCTTTTACATCTGGCATTTACAATTTTTTTATAGAAGAGGGGGCAAACGAGCATACGGCTCACTTGATGGTAAGTGACTACCGCCGCCCATGAACAACAGCAACACGAGGGGAATTGCAGATGCGTTGCCGGCCTTTGGCATACTGCAATCTTTTAAAGGCCACTAGGAATTCGACACTAACGTTTCGAAATCTGTTGATTGATTGATTCTATAACGCTGCCACTATAAGACGTCACACTGTATATATTGTTAAAACAACGACCAGAGTTATATAATCAAGGTGATGACGTCTCTGCTTATAAAGTTCGTGAATATAAATACAACATAGTTCCTGAATAATTCGTATATATGTTAGAAGTTTGCTATGTAATTTTCTAGACACTTATTTAAAAACTACATATTTGTTTATATGTTATGTTGTGGATATTTGTTTCTATAATTGAACGACGGAAGCTAAAAATCCTTCTTTAGGTTAAAATATTGGTCGCAAACAGTCGTAACACTAGTGATGTAGCAAAGCTCAATAAAGAGATAGGTTTAATCCTAAAAGCATTGTAAAAATCTTACGGTTTACACGGGTGTCATTTACATGTGTCGATTTACAGTTTGTCGTTTTGGCATTGATAGCTCATTCATCCTTACAAAAAGTGCGCTTATCAAGAAAATATTTTATTTATTTAAAAACGTTTATTGATTATAATATTAAATCGTATGAAATAATCTTAAATGAGAAACATGAATTATATCAAAATTGGTAAACGTTTATTGTTTTGAGTTGTAATTTTGTCGTTCTTTGTATGATATTTTGTTTGAGTAACAATTAGAAAAATACTCAATGAAAAAAATTTCATGTGTAGACAATGAATGTGGCCGCGGCAGTAGCGTGCCTAACTGGCAACTGACCACAGCACCTGACCTTTTCGATGTGAGTTTGTTTTTGGTTGCGCGTGATTTATAGCAAATTGGAGAAAACTCTGGCCCTATATATATATATATATATATATATATATATATATATATATATATATATATATATATATATATAAGTGGTAGAGCCATGCTGCAGCTATATTAATAGTATAGTTGTAGCACGAATGGGTCGGCTCGACCGAGGAAAGACCACGCTCTCACAGAATACCAGCGTAAAATAGCAGCTTAACACTGTGTTTTGTATGGTGAGTGTAGAGAACCGGCTACCCATGTTACTGGAAAGAGGCATTCCATCTTAGTCCTCACGGGTGACAACGCATCTGAATTTTGATCTTTTATTGAGGATAGATGTAATAAGTCTTATATGAAGTGTTTACAACATTTTAACGATGTGCAAGCAATTTTTCAGTCATCGTTGCAACGATATTAACATACTATACCAGCATTTTAACAGTGGTAGAGCCACGCGGCAGCTTTTGCTGTCGCACGGATGGGCCGGCTCGAACCGAGGTGGTACCACGACCTCACAGAATACCAGCATGAAGTAGAGGTTTACCTCTGCGTTTCACTTGGTGAGTGCAGGTGGCCGGAGGCCCTTTTTACTGGAAATGAGGCATTCCATCTTAGTCCTCACGGGTGGCAACGCATCTGCATTTTGATTTGTAATAGAGGATAGATGTAGATGTTTATGGGTCACAGCAACCACTTACTGTCAGGTGGACTGTGTGCTCGTTTGTCACCCTATCCTATAATATATATATATATATATATATATATATATATATATATATATATGAAGATAGATAATTGGTTATAATTTTGGTAACACCAGTTACTTAATGTTAATTAACCTCCTATCGTGTCTGATAGTATTTAACGCTTCTTATCATTATCGATATTTTCATTCATCGTTCATGTCAATGCGGCACGGAGAGGGCCAAGGCTCATACAATGACGTCACTGAAGCTGGTTTAAAAATCAATCCCTTGCTCCCGCACCTTTCAGCTGCTGTCTTCTTTAGTGACCTACTAACCCAAAATGGGTTTACGTGACGTAGACACTGATACAGTTCTCCACTATTGTTGTACAGCAAACGTCTCGTTAGATCAATGTGAATTCACAGAGAAACCTGTTGGAAGCTTGTAAGTGTTTTCAATGAAAATTTCTACGCTCAGGGGTAGGGTAGAGCTGTATAGCAATGGGTCACTGGTGTTTGTGTGCGCCTTTGGTAAGTATCACGAGATACTACACAGGGGTAACCTTCACCGGCTAATTGTAAGCTTGTATGACTTCGGATTTGGAACTTTTAAAATCTAATATTGTTATTTAACACTTTGACTGTCCAATTTGCAGACAATAGCAATGAACAGACAATAGTAAGACAATATATTAATAGCAAGACAATATAATAATAGTAAGGCAATGAATTACATGTAATGCATGGGACAGGCAAAAGGTTAATATTATTTCGGGGTCTAAATTATTGCAATATAAGGGTTACAGGCCGTACATCTACGATAAAGGGTCTTTAAATGTCGCAGTTCCCCTAAAGTACGTATGCTCTAAAATAATCGAGACGTTGGGATTTCAAATATCAAATATTATAAAATCAACAGTAAAAGTGGTTTCATTTAATGTTATTTATAAATTACTATTTATTATTTTCGAAATTTTGTTTTCAACGTCTTAATTGTATTAGCAACTTATATGTTAAAGTCATATTTAGTAGTAGTAGTAGTAGTAGTAGTATATACTTTATTGTACACCACACATATACAACGAATAAATACATTACAGAGAAAACTTAATATATACGTATGTACAATAAGGCGGTCTTATCGCTAAAGAGCGATCTCTTCCAGACAACCTTTGGGCTAAAGAGAAACTGGAATTAAGAACAGTAGGAGGTGGTGCGCTTTATGTTACACTTACATACTAATATCTAAATAAACTAAACTATATTTTGTTAAAATACCACAATAATACATAAAATATAATAATAAAATAAACATACATATTAATAAATAGGTATATATATATATATATATATATATATATATATACACACATACATATATATACAAAGATAATACATATTACTAGAATTGGTTATCAATAACCACAAAGTGTTAGGTAATGCTTCTTGACGTCACTTTTGAATCTTATCAAAGTTTGAGCACGTTGAATTTGGAGTGGAAGTTCATTCCATAACCTTATGGCTTGGCTCGTAAAAGAATATTTCATAAATTCTGTTCGAAATGAACATGGTTCTAGAATTAGTTCGCCGGCTGACCGAAGAACTCTATCAGGTCCATCATGACCAAGAAACTTAAAGTTTTCCTTCAAGTAGCTTGGAGTCAAAGGATTGAACAACACACAGTACAAAAGAGATACAGTTTGCAGACTCCGGCGAAAGCGAATGGGTAACCACTTGAGCTGTAAACGATATTCGGATACATGATCATATTTGCGCAAACCAAATATGAACCTAATAGCAATATTTTGAATTCGCTCAAGTTTGTTCAGTTGGTCTTCAGTTAAATCGAGATAACTTGCGTCCGCATAATCGAGAATAGAGAGAACTAAGGATTGTGCTAACATAATCTTAGTGGGAATGGGGAGAAAAGAACGTAAACGACGAAGTAAACCCATAGTAGCAAACACCTTTTTGCTCACTTGTTTTAACTGCTGCGACCACGACAAGGTAGAATCTAGATATATTCCCAGATTTTTTACAGATTTACTGTAGGGTATGACAACGTCATTTAGTGTCACCGAGGGTAGGTTGTTCCAGTCAACTCTGGAGACCATCCCTCCATCACCAATAACTATAGCCTGGGACTTGAACGGATTAATTTTTAGACCATAACGCTGACTCCACTGGTTTATCGCTGCTAGGTCATTGTTGATGGTGGCAACAACAGAAGGCAGATTTAACAGAGTTGACTGAGTGTAGATTTGGAGATTGTCTGCATACATGTGATAGAGAGAAGTAATATTTTGAGAGATAGAATTAATGAATATAGCAAAAAGTAAAGGAGACAGCACACCACCCTGAGGCACTCCAGCCCGTAATTCGCACCAAGATGAGAACTCATCTACGATGCGAACACGCTGCCGTCGGCCGTAAAGATAACTATGAAACCAGCCAATCACCGGAGGAGATATGTTAATAGAACGTAACACACTCAATAAGATGTCAAAATCAACAGTGTTAAACGCATTGCTAAAATCAAGCAATACTAACACAGTGAGCTGTTTGTTATCCATACCTCGTCGAATGTCATCAGTAACTTTAACCAACGCTGTTGTCGTACTATGACCCGATCGGAAACCAGATTTATATACTTATATGCGTGTTCCATGAATAAATTGGTACAAGTGGAAAAGAACCATATTCCCACAGAATTCCCCAGATAAATTTATTCATTAAAAGCTGTAACTTCGACTTTTAAAGAATATATATCCTTTTTTACTCATAGACCATTTTTACTGGAAATGAGGCATTCCATCTTTGTCCTCACGGGTGGCAACGCATCTGCATTTTGATTCCTTATTGAGGATAGATATAGATGTCTATGGTTCACAGCAACCACTTACCATCAGGTGTACTGTGCGCTCGTTTGTCACCCCATCTTTTAAAAATAACTTTAGATTTTGGTCGAATTCGGCCTAGAGAACATCATCGTCTGTGTCTTATTACCGAAAAAAAGGCTTGAATTACTTATTATAATTAAATTAAATTATAAATAATAACTGTATAATTTTCTATTGTAGTATTTTTTTTCTGAATTCACAAATATTTAAATATTCCTTTTGATGATATATATACCTATAGAGAGGAGAATGAAGAGTTATGTTAGTATATTGAAGCATTTCTTAATAATCTGTATTCAAATATTTAGCGAGCATTCACTCAGAACTTGTACTTCTTTCACCGAAGGTTGGTGAAATACTAGCTAAAAATGTTATGTCATTATATCATATATATTACATTTGATATCATAGAGCAACGCTGGCCACCGCCGCGGCGGAGTAACCGGTGTACTGATCAAATAATAAAACTGTACCTATGGTGTCAGTTACTGACACCATAGGTACCTAATTATCTAGATCTACCTATAAATAATAATATTTTACCTTTCGGTGTCCTTAGGAACAGTAAAGAATGAAAAGTCGACATTTCTATTGTTATTTAAGCAGTACTATTTAAAACTTTTGGCTTTTTTAAGGGGCCATACTTGAATAAAAACTCAAAAATAAATATCAAAAGTGTCTAAATACTTACAAGATAAAAATACATTTTTGTTAACGTAAGACGCGCGCATGACAACCTCACCCGCCTATTTCGTAACAACGTAGGTATATTTTCATGCCTAAAGCACGGAGTGAGACAGGCCTGTTATACTTTGACAAAGTGGAACGCCTGCGTATGGCCACAGAGTAAACAGTCGGTTTATTTACTCATGTGGTATGGCTACTCCCCTCCGAACCGCCGGTGGCCCGTGTTGCTCTATGATTGATATATCCCAAGACCAAGTTTAAAAATACAATAAGTTTGTTTCTCTTATCATGATTAGTGTTATATTGTGATTTTTTTTAGAATCAAATATTATCACACAACTTGATTAATCGCTTATACATTCTGTTAAATTGCATTAACACGTTTTTTATTAAATTATTAAACAAAAAGATTTCTTTAACATTCTACAAAACGTAAGATATAAGATTAAAGTGTATAAAACAAACTATGGTTTACACAAAAAAAAAACTGAGTTTTCGAAAACACAACTCTATATAATTTGGTGACTCCAATTCAAATGAGCTAAATAACATTAATGGCCGCATTTCTTTCTAAATGAGATAAAGCTTTATACTAGAGGGCTCTATTTAAATGTAGGTGAATCGTAATCACGGACTATTTTTAGAAAATGAGGTGAAACTCCAGTATCTCGGTTTATTTAATAATGTAAACACAACGCAAATAAATAATATTTAAATAGACTTCATATTTATAATGAAAATTATTAAAGATACTCGAATGGCAACCTGGTACCGGTAAGCGAAAGCGAAAGCGGAAGCAGGTGGCTTAGGATCAAGCCTTGTGCATTATTTTGGGGAGGTTTATGTTCAGCAGTGGACTTGTGATGGGCTGCAATAATAAGAATGATGAATTAAAGATAAATTACAATATTTGATGTTCAAAAAACATGCGTGAGTGTCGTGGAACACCCCGTTGGAACAAAGTTCCTTTCGTAGTATATTATTAGTAATAACGTATTATATTATTGATTCATCATCATCATTACCGCCCTTCACAAGTCCACTGCTGAACATAGGCTCCTCAATGAAATCTACAAATAACGGTCCCGAGCCATTTGCATCTATTGACTTCCTGCATGTCTTACCAGGTCGTCACTCCCACTTGGTGGGACTTTGCTTGCTCTTCTGACATAGTGTAGACGGATATAAGGAAGCAAGATGGAATGATATCCATCTTCCTCGCACTTTTTCTTATAAATAAAGAAATAAATATTATTTTATTTTAAATGACGCTTCATTTTAATAGACGCTATTAATTCATTTATTTGTATTTGTTAATCAATAATAATCTCCGTGTTGTGGCGTGTAAGAATATCCACTACCCCATATCTTCCCGTGGGTGTCGTAAGAGGCGACAGAGGGAAACTGTAGAATATAAAGGTAGAAGATGAGCAGCAGCATCTTTCTGACAAAACAAAAAGCAATAAGGAACTGCGTTTGCAACCCCCTTGCCAAACGTGGTAACTATGGCAGTATACTCCCCATGAGCAACGACACTACTAAACGGCCCCCAGTCCCCGGCGGCTCCGCTATTCCTGGCTACGGTGTCGACCATGGTAACGGCGGGGCAGGGGGTGCTGAGAATTTCCGGTGGAGTTTCGGTTACCACCTACGACGACTCGACCTGGCAACTTATAACGCACGCACCCTGAGGAATGACGAGAAGATCCTGGAGCTAGAAAAAGCGATAGACAAGTTGCGCTGGCATATATTATTATAGGATTATGCGAGGTCCGAAGAGAGTCGGAGGACAAAAAGACTTGCTCTTGGATCGTTACTCACACTTGCGTGTGGCTCCAACGATGATGTGTATAGCTGCCCATAGAACCTCTTAATCTCAATCAAAGTCTCAGATGTTCCGGAAACTATGCTGCTACATTTGGTCTTCAGCTTCGATAGTTGGCTCTTTATGGCAGACAGATCTTTGGCAAAGACTTTGGAGCCCTGGTTCCGCTCGATCGCTTCTTCAATACGAGCAGTATTAAAGTTGCGTAAGTCCCGTTTCATGCATTTGGAGATCTGTTTTTTCAGTTGCCTGTATGCTATCAGATCTACTGAAGACTACCATTTAACAGCCATGAGATTAAGAGTATGATCGAAGAGCTTTTGTGTTCTTCCGCAGCGGGTCTTGCAAAAATTAGCTCCGACCGCATGGACAGTTTTGTAACTATAGCTGAAAGGTTTCGGGACTTTGTATTAAAGCACGAGGGGGATGGAGTGTTGACTTCATTAGACGACACCTCTCCAACTTAACTTTTAGGTTCAGTGTGGCTCTAACCATTCGGTGACCGCTACCAGTTTTCACCCTCGTGATCACTGAGACATCACTGAACAGTCACCGTCTAGTTGTCATAATGAAGTCAATCTCATTTTTTGTCGAACCGTCGGAGCTCTACCATGTCCACTTCCTGTGGGGCCGCTTTTGGAAGAAAGAGTTTTTCATAAAGAGTCCCTCTTTCTCCGTGAAGTCGGCCAGCTGCTGGCCCCTTGAATTCCGTTGCCCTAATCCGAATTTCCCTACTTTCTGCTCACGTTTCTCTCTTGTGCCTAGTTTTGCGTTGAAGTCTCCCATTAAAACCGTATAGTTTTATAGGTTTCGGAGGAAGGCACGGCTCTAGAGATATCCTCATATATTTCCTCCACCTTCTCATCGGGATGTGCCGAGGTTGGTGCGTAAACCTGTATGACCTTCAGTGAAGACCGTTTGGTGATTCTGAGTATAAGGTACCCTCGTCGATACACTCCCAATCTTTTTTTAGCGGTAAACGCGCAAACTTGTGTCTTCTGAGGATTAAACTGGACTAGATTTATTCGCCCCCAATCCGAGACTTTGTCCAGCAAAGACTCGACTTCAGACACAAGTTTGTTCCGGTACTCAGTGACGTTTTCCCGAGAAATATTGGTACGGCCGGTGTATAGAGCATCACCAGTGCTGTCATCCGCATAGCAATGAATGCTACCGGCTTGCAACATATCATTGATATGCAGAAGAAACAGCGTTGGTGATAGCACGCAGCCTTGTGGAACACCAGCGTTAATAGGCTTGTAGTCGGCTTGTACACTTTCCTAACAAATTAACTTCCCCTGCCATGAAATCTGTCAAATATTTCACCTCATTCTTCAGTGGCGCCGCCCTGGTGGCAGGAAAAAGTCGTGGAACATCCCACTTCGTCGTCTTAGTTAAATAAATGTTAAGAATTAAAAATAACAGTATGCGCGGCTTATATAATAAATATTTGTCTTACAGAAAAAATACTCACTCTAATCCTGTAGAGCTAACGTTCGTCTTTTTAGGTAACGTTGCTACTATGCGAATAAATTGGTTTACAGTAGCTTAGAAACCCAGTTTGTTGGAAAAGTCTTAAGTTTCAATCAAATATAAAAATCCGCTTAGGCCTACCTACCTGACTTTTTTTAACATAAGCGATTTGGCATGCAAATATAACTAAGATTTCTGTCACCGTTTTTCGGGGAGTACATAATTAATGTTTTGAGCCAAAGCATTTCGGATTTTAGGAATATTTCTGTCATAAATCTTGGACCTATTTCTGTTATAAGACTTAATCAGCATCATCATCATTATAAACCTTCACAAATTCACTGCTGAATATAGACCTCGGCGGTCACATAATTAAAGACACTCTTCTGTGTGACCACATAGTGTTGTATGCGGTCACACAAAAGATTACAGACGTGTAGAGTACCCAAAATAGGTATTATTTATATTTCATAGTTATTAATCTTTACACGGAGATCGTATTATTAAAATGGAAACATCAAAAACGTGTATTTAGAGCAATAGGTGAGAGTTTATTCCTTTTTTAAACAAAATAAAAACTTTTTCGTCAAGTTAACCGCTGGTCAGCTAATTAAAGACAGTGTGTTTTTCGTGTTCTAAATTTAAAATATAATGTTAAAACAATTATGTTATTTTTCATTTGGCGTGAATTTTCACGGTACTTAGAATAAAAATTAAAAACTAGCTTTGTAGTTAATTAGTGTAAATTTTATTAGTGTTATTATGGGAAAAAACAAAAGCTGCGATCCGTCTACAAGGAAGACGATCCCCAAGTTTTATGGCAAAGGTTGGTCATATAGGAAGATTGCAGATCAATTAGGATGCTCTAAAGATATAGTTATGAATGTTATCCGGCATTTTAGGAACTTCAATACTACTGAAAATGTGCCCAGGAAGACTAGACCTAGAAAAACAACTCCATGAGAAGACTCAAGAATAGTGTTGTTGGCAAAAAGGGAACCGTTTAAAGGATCAGAACTGATTCGCTCAGAAATATTTGGTGAGGAAAGATTGAGAGGAGTGTTTGCAAGTACGATAAGAAGGCGATTGTGTGAAGCAAACTCATTCGGAAGAATATCTCGTAAGGTGCCACTATTAAAGAAGGAAAACATTCAAACTAGATTAGTGTTTGCCAAAAAACATGGACGCTGGACAGAACATGAGTGGAAAAATCTACTTTTTTCTGATGAAACGAAAATTAATATGATTATTTCTGATGGAAAAATGTATGTGACACGTCCTCCTAAAAAAGAACTGGATCCGAAGTACACGAAGAAAACAGTAAAACATGGAGGGGGAAACATTAAAGTTTGGGGTTGTTTTTCTGGTCATGGTATAGGACATATCAAGAAAATAGAAGAGAAGATGGATAAATTCCAGTCCAAGAATATTTTAGAGCAAGTCATGATACCCTATGGTGAGGAAAGTTTGCCGGTGGTTTGTACTTTCCAACACGACAGTGACCCGAAACACACAGCAAAAGTTGTCAAAGAATTCCTAAGGAGCCAGTCAGTAACTATGTTAGATTGGCCACCGTACAGCCTTGACATCTACTCCATTGAAAACTTGTGGTACCGCGTCAAGAAAATAGTGGCATCAAAACGTACCACTAACGTACACTAACTTTATGCGGCTTTTGCGTGCGAACAAATTTCAATTGAAACTTGCAATAAATTGATCGCATCAATGCCAATACGATGTCGGGCTGTTATTGCTGCTAACGGACACGCGATAAAATATTAATAACGTGGTTTTTTGTTTTTATAATATGTCTTAAATTTATCAAAATAAAGTTGATGCCATCAAAAACATAACTTGTAAAAATAACCAAGTCTCGCAACTCAGTTCTTCTACCGTAAAAAGTTGTGAGATCCATGTAATACCAAGTCGGTTAATTTATTCAGTCACTACTTAAGGTTCCTTCTGTCTCAAAATATTACGTAATTAGCTAACCTAATAACATCTTATAGTGACCAAATATATATTAAACATCTTTTACGTTTTAAATAAATAGATTGACTTGGCCATCGCATGAAAAGACAATGTATCTCACAAGTAATACATGTTATATTAAATTAGATTGTTTAGTGCGATGGCCAAGTCAATCTATTTATTTAAAACGTAAAAGATTTTTAATATTGATATGGTCACTATAAGATGTTATTAGGTTAGCTAATTACGTAATAACTTGAGACAGAAAGAACCTTAAGTAGGGACTGAATAAATTAACCGACTTGGTATTACATGGATCTCACAACTTTTTACGGTAGAAGAACTGAGTTGCGAGACTTGTTTTTTTTTACAAGTTATGTTTTTGATGGCATCTCATTTATTTTTGTAGATAGTCCTAATTTTTTCTTTCCGGTACCATCTACTTCTTGAATACCAACTACGGATTTTCGGGCAATTTAGTCTACTTAATACTTTGCGTGATTTTGGTACAACTTCATAAAACATGTCCCATTCTTGCTTTTTCATTCCGTTGTCCATTTTACAAGTTACCTTTGAACATAATTATATCTAGGTACCTATCTTTATCTATTATTCCATTATATTTTACATATACAGGTAAACTGTTTCATTCACTGCAAATGTAACTTTGTAATCCTATACTTATATAAGATTACAAAGTTATTTATGCAGTTGGCGTACTCAGAAAACTGGACCGAAATTACAAAATATTTTAATTTTTCCTTGATTTATACACTAAACACTAATTGTAATCTAAATTTCAGGCTTCTACGTCTGCTAGAAGTGCTTTAGAGTTTTGATGATCGGTCAGTCAGTGAGTGACAAAATTAAGAAACTTTGACTAGTTATAATTCTAAAACTACTGGTTCAAATTGAATGAAATTTGAAATATACCGTGTTTATGAAATGCATGCTTGGTTACTGAAAATTCAGGCTTCTAATTTTATCCACAACGAAGTTATAGGGGGTCGAAAATGGCCTGAACTGCTTCGAGAAAAGGATGGTACGGCCGTGCCGTTTTTTTGCTCGACTTGGTGGGGGCACTGCCGTGCTCCCAGATTTCAATACTTACAATCTTTTTTTATAATTACTTAGTTTGTGCATCTTTAATTAGTTAGCCAAGTCTTTGCTTAGGTCATGGTGGTCTAAATGTAGTTAAACTGAATAAATATTCGGGACACATGAGGTTTATTTTCAATGTTTAATTTCAACATTTCACAATTAATGTCCGAATGATTTTAATATTGTTTCTAGTTCGTGTTAAATTTCAACAAGCAAATAAAGAGTAGATAAACTTTGTTGCTTTAAAATCCCTTTAGTGTCTTTAATTATGTGACCACCACTGTACATACAGAGGCGGTGTTACAAACCAAGAGCACAGGTGCAACTGGAGCCGTTATCCATCGGTTCGAGTTTCATGCTTCGGATCAATAGCTGCAACTAGAAGGTCGTTCACCCGACTCGCTCTCTATCCAACTTTTGGTTTTAAATAAGCCTCTCTCAAAACAACCTAGTTCTACTGCACTGTTTATTTAGACTTTAAGTAAATAGCTTATGCTGTGATTCTGCATTGCATCAGTTCTACTTTTAGTAGTGTATGAAAACAGGAAGTCAATTATTGCGACACGTAACGATTATATTCTTCGAATAGAATATTTGTTTTATTTCAATTGTCTTTTTATAGTTCTTCTTCTTAATCTTATTTATGTATACAAAATACACAATCATCCGTATGACCATCCTCATCCTATAAAGGTCCACTACTGAACAAATCCTGCATAGATGGAGAGATGATTTTGTCATAGTTGCCACGCTTGATAGCTGGGGCGGTTTTTTAATATTTTGACTTATCGGGAAGATGCTGCTGCCCATCTTCTGTTTTAGTTTCCCTCTGTCGCGTGGAACGATATGGGGTATAATTATACCGCCACTTTTTAATAATTTAACATTTAGATACTCTAATTTTCTGTCTTTATAAAAAGCACCTTTTAACTATTATACTTAGACTAGTAACTAATACTTTCGATTCAATATAAAATAAAACGTTCTAAATAACGTGACGTTGTGGGCGTCGAACGTGTGTACCTGTATAGGCACCTACGTGGGATAGAAAAATTAGTAATTAACACGTAAGTGGGAGTAGAAAAATTAGTTTTGTATTTCAAATCACATGCCATTTGCGACGGCTTAAGAGAATCTTACGTGGTAGAGCCATGCTGCAGCTATATTAGTAGTATAGCTGTAGCTCGAATGGGTCGTCTCGACCGGGGAAGGACCACGCCCTCACAGAAAACCAGTGTAAAATAGCAGCTTAACGCTGCTGTGTTTCGTATGGTGAGTGTAGAGAACCGGAGATCCTTTTTACTGGATAAGAGGCATTACATCTTAGTCCTCACGGGTGACAACGCATCTGCATCTTGAGTCTTTATTGAGGATAGATGTAGATGTCTATGGGTCACAGTAACCACTTACCATCAGATGGACTGTGTGCTCGTTTGTCACCCTATCCTATAAAAATAAATCTCGTCTCGTGTTTCTCGTAAGAAGTGACAGAGGGGAACTGAAAAGGAGATGGGCAGCAGCATCTTCCAAATAACAACTCTAATAATAAAAAATGTGGTTGCCAACCCGCTGGCCAAGCGTGGCAACTATGGCAAATATCCAATATGTCGGGAAAATCTTCGAAAGGGGCTTTGTTCAGCAGCGAACTTATGATAGGCTGTAATGAATGATGAAACATTTCAAAACACATGTTTCCATCATCTGTAATATTATTCTGTTAATATTAATTTGTAACAACATTTGAAAGGCATTAAAGGAAAGTAAGTTGGTTAAATAACAATGTGTTGGTTAAATAAAGGCAATGTGTAACAGAATTTTAAAACAAAGTTATTTCTGTATGATAATTAAGTTATTAGTTTTAGTTTTTTTTAATATCTATAGTTTTTTTTTATTTGTATATAATAAAATAAAATAATTCATATTCACCAATAACTAATATATATATATATATATATATATGTTAATATTTTATTTAATAAAATTCCTAAACTATGTGTTTTTTCACAAAACAGCTATTGATGGAATGACATCATGCAGAGATGAACTTAGTATTAACTGCATTCCGCTACAGCTTACCAAAAGTCCACTGTTGAAACTCCTCCGTCGATTGCCTTTTAAAGGAGATATTTGCCATACTAGCGGACCGCAGTTTTGTTGCTGTTATTAGGAAAACGCTGCTGACCACCTCCTGACCCCTGAAAAAAATGGTTATTTTACTCTATAAAATAAACATGACTATACATCGCTATTTAATTGAAGATATAAGATTTTTAGGCTTTTCCTATAGTCACCCCTCACGATATCCATGTGAAGAAATTGGGGTGATGATGCATACTCGTACCCTTAGCCACCACCACACGCCAGATATTTTGTATGTTATTGCTTATTTTACAGTTTTTGAATCAAGACTTATGATAAAAATTATAAGACTTTTTATGAATAGAATTTATTTCGATATTTTATTTTATTTTTTTATCTAATTAATTTCTTTTTAATTGTTGCGAATATCTTAAGTGTTGATTCTTAAGATTTTTTTCTATAAAAATTACAGCCTATTACAGGCTTATTTTGCAATTACCTGCCAAATTTGCAGAGAAGGTTCATTATAAGTAAAATAAGCAAATCGTGAAGAATAATTAATTTAAAAAAAATCTCAAAGATTGTGTCATTATTATCTCTTAAATTCAAAATACATGGTAATACATTATTTTAACTGAATTTCATTCATAAACATCTAACGTTTACTATTTTATGCACGCACACATTCGTAAGGGTACCTTGGAGCGCATCTCCATCACTCTTTTTATACTCGTATTTATCGTTACATCGCTAAGTACCTGCGTGCGCTCACCCGCAGCTCGCAGTGCTTACCGTGTTTGCAAAGACAAGAAATTAGCGCACATGTACCACCAATTGGAGAACAATTTCTACAGCTAACCAAAGGCTGTTAAACTTTGGACAGTTCACCACTCCGTCACATGGAAGTGCTCGAGGTGGTCATTCAGTAATGAGCTCGGCTGTCGAAAACACAGTGATCGAGTCAAAGACTACAATATTATAGGGAAGATCGAGTTCAGAGTTAGCCAGTAAGTGTGGATACTACTGAATTCTTCTGGATATCGGCCATTTAATTACAAACGTGTACAAGCACTGAATAATAATGATGGTCCACCTCGAGAACATTTTTGTGAATGGTTAGTGTCATATTAAGTGATTGCATATTTAAGTAGTAAAATTATGATTTTCGAGTCGGCTGAGGTCGACAATACTCGGCACTATTTACACTGCCTATAATATTATCCTGCATTTTAATCGGCCAGTCCGGTTTTAAACGCTCTCAATGTAAGACGCTACGCTCACGCCACCTGAGTAAGCGTTATTTAAATCGCCTCAATCTATCATCGGCTTCCTAGCTCTGCTATCCTTTCTACAACTAGTTATTTTCATTTATTCTCCACCTTTTTACCTCACTCTTTAGTCTAAACTTGTATTTCGGACTATCTTTTGTGTGGGAGTAAAAAAAAATATATTTAATTCGTGGAGTGTAGAATTTTTATTTTCATAGCATCCATCCCACACACCGTAAAATATAAAAAAATAAAAATATTTTATTTATTATGACTTACCTAAGCCCGTTTAAAGTATGAAGGGAAAGGAGACAGTTTCTTTTTGTATGGAGAATGGGCCCACCACAAATTTTAGAGAACCTTAATGAAATGCATGTCGATTTATTTATTATAATGTATAGATTACAATAGTAATATTAGTTTTACCGTATCTAATGGGAATACTGAGTAATTAGCAAATAAAATATGTATCTTAATATAACCTAAAAACAAACTAAAAGCTATTTTCTATTAGTTTTCACCAGTATTATAAGTTGAAATAGTGCACTGTTCAATAAAAAGTAGTATAAAACAAAGTTGTAGTTACATTCAGCATTTATAGGGTACTTTAAAATTGATAGAAAATCTTTTTAGTAGTTCCGACAAAATAATATAGTGCATGTCTGTGCATGAATATGGTATGGATACTATTTTTTACATGTATTGTTTGTGAGTATACATCCCAAATACCGTTTAAGTAATATGATTAAAGCCAAGATGAGTCAGGGATAATATGTACATTTATAATATTATCTACACACGCTATATAGTAAGAAAGATGTTTTGAACTGGTTGTATAAGGATAAAAACACAAGTTATAATACATCTACATTTATTATAGTAAATCATAATTTCCAAAGTAGTCTATTAACAGTAGACCAAATAGACAGGCGCGGTGTCAAAACTGTTTTAAATTTTTTATGGAAGGATAATAAAACACATGTATAATTTAATTGTATTTTTATTGTAAATCATTTCAAAATATTTTTTCTAAATAACTTGATGATAACATGTCCATTTATGATATTGGCAGAAATTCGAAGAACATTTTCAATGATATGATAGAAGATTGTTGTCTTCAATATCCATACTCTTTTTTGTCTCTGCCTACGGGCAGCTCTGCAAGCTTTTAGCCTGCAAAGCATACATATATGTTCTCAGCGATTGACCTGAAAAGGTTTATTATTGTAAAGAGTGCCTATACTAAATATTAATTCTTATCAATATATTATTTTTTTTTATATTTATTTCATTCTATGTAGCTTGTGGAGACTATGTTTATATATGAATTGCATTTCAAATACTATAATGCCAAAAACAACATGTCTATTTACTACTGTTAGGAATTAAAAAGACATTTTCAATAATAAGAGATAAGACATTAAAGATCCTTCAAAAAGTTGTCTAACTTTTTATTTTCACTGGTTTCATTTAGGAGAAAAATATATAGTTTTTTTCATGACAAAATAATATTCCTTTCTGCAGAGTTAACAACACAGCAGTATAAGCATAATAGAAGAATCTGATTCCGTCACAGGATATGGTCCAAAGTTATATAATACATGGGATTTTTATATAATATTATAATATTGTAATTTGTCAATTTACATAATATATAATCAGACTTATGGAACGGTGAATGTATTAACAAAAACTCATATGATTTAGAGAATATAGCTCCTGAAGATGATTTGTCTGGCAGTTTGAAGTTTATCAGCTTTATTACAGTCCTAAGTGTTTTTATAAATTCGATAGCAATTTTAAGTATATCACCCATTACACAAATAAAATGGCTTAACTAAGTCATAATACTTATGCAAACTATCTAATATTTAATTTAGATATTACTAATAACATACATTAATACATTGTCACTTGTTTTAGATTATTCAGCACAAATTATAGATTTTCTAAAATTCTAGGTGGAAAATTAAACTCATATATTACATACATATGTAGAAGCGAAATACATAATTTGGAATATTAATATTTGGCTACATAACCTCCATGATATGCTACATACTACAATGTATACCCATGTATCCATACACTTGTGCATCGATGAGTCGATATTTTATTGTCTTGTAATGTAAACGTTAGTGTGACGTTACTGGTTACAAACTTAATTCAAACTTGCATCTGTCATGTTGTAGTCAAATATGAATTTAGTTTGATTTATAATATCATGATTGTGATATCATTGTTGTTTATTTTTTGTTACTTCGTATAAGTAGTGCATAACATAAAAGGTGATTTAAATGTACTTGTTTCTTTAAAGTATGAATGATAACAATGAAACAACAAAATAAAAATCGCCAGTGTGGCATTATTTAAAAAAAAATGGAAGCGATTAGTAAGATATGCAAAAAGCAGTTTATAGATTTTGAAATATTCCACATATCTGTAGCAAATAAAAAACATGGAAATACTAAAAATAAATAAATAATCAATATTTGTATTTTATTTCATATTGCCACATATTACTTATTAAATAAAGGTACCTATTTAAAAATGCTTTGAGGGGTAATCGCTATTCTCGACTCGAGTGATAAACTTCAATCTATCCAGGGACTGTAAATATGTAGTTAATTCAAATAACTCAAAAACTCGAGTACAACTAAAGTAACATGATAAAACCCGAGTGACTTGAGTCAAAAAATTTTCCTCGAGTCACATTTTTATATTACGGTCAATGCAGTGTCTGTCTACAATTTAGTGATGAACTCGACTTACTAATTCGAGCAATTTATTGATATATTATGTAAATGTCAATAAGCTGATTAAGTATAATTCGTGATAGTTAAATTATTAATAACAGTAACTTTACGCTACGTCATAAAGTAAGTGATATTATTTTATGAAGATTGTCTATACGCAAACCAATAATATATAATTACCTATTAAGTTAACAAATAATAATAATTATCTTGGATGGAAGAATAAATATAAAAATATTTTTTGTAACAAACTGACACAGCTTCGTTCCGCCAATTCGAGTTGCGTAACTCAAGTACTATTCGATTACGTGAATTTCAACACAAGTTAACTCGAGTCGAATTTCTTCTGAGTTGGCACATCTCTACTACAATTGTGTTTAATATTACTTTATCTGAACCAATGACATAAACATAAATATCAAAATAACTTTTTTCTCATATTTCTTGATTCCGTCTAGATTTTCATAAAATCTTTATGCTATTTACAATAATAACTTGGTATCTTTTTTTGTATATAATACCATTGCAGTCCGTGAAAATGTCTCCTTTGGAATCATAGTATTGAGCGTGTCATTAAGGAAGTAAATAGTAAACTAAAGCTCCGTGCATTGACTCCTACACTCCCGAGCGCGCGCTGTTGTTGCCCATAAATCACATTCAATTTCGGATATTTTGAAATAAATGTAGAAAACTCATTTACGCGTATTTTCAAAAACTGCAAAAAGTGTATATTAGTAATTATATGTTGAACTTAAATATTAAATTGGTCTAGTCTTTGAAAAATAACCCTGTATATACACATCAGAAAAATTTAAAATTAAAAAATTAGACTCTTTTTATTTTTTAATAAAAAATTGAATAATTCGATCCTAATGTAATTGTAACAGAAATTTGATGGGAAGAAAAATATTGTCTAACTTTAACCAAACTTATGCAAGAATTTATTAATAGAAGGTTTTTATTAAATACAATATAATATATTCTCTGGATCGAACATACGCGGAGATCCTCCTGAGCATGCTTAGGATCAAGTTATCCAGCATTTCTTGCGGTAACCTGTCCTATTCTTGAATAGCAGCTTTCCTAATCTCTGGGTCTGTCTGGGGAGGTGGCTGACAGTTCCAAACAGCTCGCTTAAGTACATCTCACCTGTGCTCTATTGGGTTGAAGTCAGGCGAGCCGGCAGGCCGGTCTAACCTTGTGATGTTGTATTCTCATAAAAGCAGCATTGACTCGTTGAGCTCGATTTGCGGGCGTATTATCATCGACCAGTATGAATTGTTGCCCATGGATTACTCGGAATGATCTGAAAATTCCATCAATAGCGACTGTTTTGTACCTATCTGCCGTCATGGAGCCTCGATACGGGAAAAGGCGTTCTAGCTCCAATCATAATTCCCAAAAAAAACACCGATTTCCTACCTTGCTGAATGGTTCACGTGGCAGTTCTTTGCCTTTCAGAGTCTCCACGTCTTCTCCAGACATGGACATGTTGATTATCTGGATGATTACTGATTCGTGATTCGTCAACGAAGAGAGAGTTTTGCCAAACGTTTTCCTTCTCTTATTCTTCATTTTACCGGAGCCTAGCCCACTGCAATCTCTGTCGCTGACGTTGCCGTTAATTCAGAGGTGCTCGCCAAGACCTCTCTGCTCGTAGTCCAGCCTAGTGTAAGCAATTCTGAATGGTCTGAGTGCTAACTTCAAATCCATAGGCGGCCCGCACTTCTGCTTTTATTGTAGTGGCGTTGATTATTGTATCAAGGGCTGCCAGTAATCTGATATAGCGCTTCTGAGAAGCAGTCAGAACACTTGGCTGACCACTGCGGGGTCAGTCAAATGGCAACGTGGCCACGACACAGGATTGGGATACAACAACTCTGCGTGCTATTTCTCTTGTGGAATATCCTCCTTCCCTCAAAGTTGTGCTCGTAAAACTTCTGATAGTCTTCTTGGTATTTTTTCAATCACAACTTTCCTCGAAAAAATATTTTAAATCCGTTAAAATGAACTAAATCAGATTTCCGATGCTTGGATTGAATTTCTTTTTATATATAAAAACAATTGAATTGGTTTTATTGTTGTATATTCTAATTGGGTGTCATTTAAAGGGTTAGCATAGTATTTATGTTTTTGTCAGCAAAGAAATGTAATTTACTAGCAGAAATAGATAATTGGTCAGCAAATCATGGCTAGCAATCATTATTAAATCAATTGGCACTTTTTGACATTCTGGACGCCTGTAAATTTTTATATTTTATATTGTTATAATGTTTTGGCTTTAAGGTGGGCACAAGGGCTAGCCGCAACTTAACCGACTGTCAAAAAATGAACATGAACAACAATACAACAGGAATGTCAATGTCGCGAAATTTGTTCCCCCTGTACATTGAGTTTACAATTTTAATTATTTCTCAAAATTAGTCATGTAAGATAGTTATGAACTGGTATATAGCTAGAATCTTGCTGATGAAGTAAGTATTTTGCGGATCAACTGTTTATTAGGCAAACTTTGTACAACAAATGCAGCATGGCTCTACCACGTACAAACAAATTTTGTACGTGGTAGAGCCATGCTGCAGCTATATTAGTAGTATAGTTGTAGCACGAATGGGTCGGCTCGACCGGGGAAGAACCACGCTCTCACAGAATACCAGCGTAAAATAGCAGCTTAGCAGTCTTAAGCTGCTATTTTACGCTGGTATTCTGGTGTTTGTGTTTGTTGTGTTTGGTGAGTGTAGAGAATCGAAGACCCTTTTTACTGAAAAAGAGGCATTCCATCTTAGTCCTCACGGGTGACAACGCATCTGCATTTTGATTCGCAAACGAGGATAGATACCACTTACCATCAGGAGGACTGTGTACTCGTTTGTCATCCTATCCTATAAAAAAAACTCATATTATTATTGTAAGCTGCCAATTTATTATTAAATTACTGAACATTTTCGAGATTATTTGCGAAACAAGAATTGCCGAATGTTTTTTTTTTATTGCAAACAGAATCTTTAAATGCTAACCAAATGGTTTAAATGCCGTTTCTTGTGGCTAACAAAATTTTATTACGGCTTAAAATTTAATTACTTCTCATTCTAATTCTATATTTTTAAGTAAATAATTTAAAAAGAATAAGAAATTATAGTCTACCATAACAAAATAGATTTAAATTTTTGAAACTGATCACAAACTTTATTTGATGTGTGTACGTTCCACTGCCGGGCAAATGCCTTCTCTCATTTCTGAGAGGAGTTTAGGGCATGGAAATGTTCGCTGCATTACCCTATATTTTTTTCTTATTCTTTAAACATGCAGGTTTCTGCATAAAGTTTTCCTTCACCGTTGAGCCCGTAGTAAATCAGCAATTAAAATTGCAATTAACAATTTCATTGGATCGAACCCGCGTACTGAAAAATTCACAGCGAGCACTTACCTCCAGAACTACCACGGCTCTAGATTAGATTTTTACTATAGTTGTACATAATACATTATGGGGTGTTTCTGTAAATTGTAGTTGTAAGATTTTTTTACTTAACTTTACTAAAATTATTAGTAAAATGAAAGATTCATATATAACATAAAATGATTAAAAAAAAGCAAATAAATAACGATTTACTTTTTTATTGATTACCAAAAATTTATATAATAAAAATGACTTATTTTACATCGTTTTAATATAATTATATTATCTACTTAGGTAATAATATCAACCATATTTTTCTACTAAACAACAATTCAAAGACATCTCTCCACTGCCAATTGAACTTACAAGTATAACAAATTTAAAACATCATTAAAAATGAATAAAATTTTGTTGTAATGGTGTATTACTATATGGTGTAAGTGTTCTTAGTACTATGAATTTTAAAATACAGTGTCTTGATGTTTCTTATATTTAGTATACCATTCTTAATAAGAAATACTCATTAAGTTATACCTACTTAACTGTTTAAAATACTGGAAGGCACTATGCTTGAATAACAGGAAATTTTACGGGACCCTATTTTACCCTCATACAATGATTTTTTTTTATAATATATTATGTTAGCGTCGTATAATATTACAACAAATCTTTTAAATGTGAAATAGTGACTCACAAATTACACAAAGTTCATTATAATTATTTACATATCAATATTGTATTAAAAGCAAAACAGGAGATCTTATTGTATATCTAATAATACTGACATGAGATATTTTTTTCTTTACTGTTATCCGTTACAGTCTTATTTGTTTCCCCTAGTAAAACTTTTTAGGTGCACGAGAGAATTGCCGGAAGAAAGTCTTTACTCCAGTATCACTTCTTTCTTGGTCCTCGGTGAAGACAAGGTTACGGCCCTAGATTCCTGTGGCTACTGATATGATTAGAACCTCTCTAGCGTTTTCTTTCAACTAATTCTTAACCAGTCTTGACCTCTGTCCTATGCATCCGATACAAGTTTTGCACAAACTCTTTATCGGTTTAAGCCCATGGTTGCACAGCAAACTGTGTGTCTGGGTACCCGTTGTGTTGGCAGACCGGAGAGGCCGCGGACGTACGTGTAAGTTACTGGTGGTCGTAATATACGTTTCGGTTGTTGCTGCTTTTTGGGTTTACGTTGTCGTTCAGTCGGCGAACAGGATTGTGATCGGGATGTTAGGCTTAGATTTTGAAATACACGTCTTAGAGAGACGGTTGAGCGATGGCGTCGGCGGTGTTCGGAGCCGTCGCTGCCAGAATCACTAGCGGAACAAGAGGAGCGATCGTCGGTTCGACCCATTTCGCAGGACACACTGTCGTTGCTACTAGAACTGTCAAAGGAATCAACATCATTCGCACGTCTGGATAGACGTCTGCTTAGAGCTCTCAGCAAACGTGTCCCACGGGGTGCACCTACAGGTTCCGGCATGTCTTCCAAAGGTGGGCACACCACAATTTTTGGCGTTACGGATTCTCGCCGCGGTTGTGTCTGGTATGTTTTCTGCTGATCCACTTCGTTCACCGGCAGATTGTCGTCGAATTTCACACTCGCCGCAAAGTCGATTTCCAGTTTGTTTTTCATAAGTTCGTCAGTTACACTACTTTTCGAAGTTGAAAAAATTGTAAACTCTTTCGAGCACAATTTAAAAACGTTAACCCAAAGAATATTGAGACTTGAAACTTTTCCGTTTTTCGCAAAATTTTATTAGATTTGGGAGCAATGAGTGCTTTTCGAAGTTCACACGTATACTGATAGCGGGTGGGTCGGTGGGGCTCTTATATGGATAAATTAGCGCACGCGCGGGAATCTTTTCATCTGACAACTGTGAATACAATTATTTGCACGTTCACAGTTATAACGCCGCTTGTATCCGCCTCTTGCAAGAGGGTCGAAAATTCTGCGACACGATATGCGACGGAGTTTGGGCTTTGTTTCCAAGTTGTTGTTGCATCACGGATTATGATATTACATTGACGTACCAAAGCTATTTTAAAGCACGGTGTTAACGGCTATGATGCTTATTAGTTATGTACTAAAAGTGGACAATATACAGGTTTGAAATATTTCAAACACGTCACAACGTTATATGTTCGCAGGTATTGTACCAGTTTATTAATACCCAAAACTGCTGCAAAGTAATAGTTATATTTTATTTATGTTAGGTTAATTAATTAATTAATTTACTTATTCTTTATTGTACAACACTTTAATAAAAAATTACAAAGGTGGACTCAATGCCTCTTTGGCATTTTCTCCCAGTAAACACAGCACGTGTGGAAATAATGTGATAGGTGTCAAAAATAAAACGAACTTTATAGTAAGAACCAAAATGCAGGTGCGTTATCACCCCTGAGGACTAAGATAGAATGCCTCGTTTCCAGTAAAAAGGGTGTCCGGTTCTCCACACTCACCATACGAAACACAGCAGCATTATGCTGCTATTTTACGCTGGTGTTCTGTGAGAGCGTGGTCCTTCCCCGGTCGAGTCGACCCATTCGTACTACAACCATAATAATAATAGCGGTAGTGTAAGGTAGATATATATAATACAATACTCTTATTAAAAAAATCTTGTATAAAAAATTGAAAAAAGCTAAAATGTAAATGGTTAAGTACACATTATCATATCGCTCACTGTATAAGTTATTTTTAACCGAGTTAAAAAGACTAAAATGTTCTATACGCGACGTGTATGCTTTTTAAGTATGTTCACCAATTTCTCTGAAACAGCTGGACTTATTTAAATTACTACTTTTTTGTTAAATAGGTTATAACTTCATGACCCCGTGTAAATTTAAATAAAAATATTCATCCCTAAGTGTAGAAAAATAAGGGTTGAAAATTTTAATGCACCTAAATAAACAACTATTTTATATGATTTGTGATGTTTCTTAGGCCATTCAATAGTTTAAAAATAATATAATTTATAAAATAATGTAATAATTTTGGTTTCCCATCTCGTTATTAAAACGTAAAATATTGTTAAACTAAAACGCCTAGTAATTTATACATTGCAATGTTATATGCTGCAGTTATATATTAGCATACAAATAAATAAATAAATATATACAACATATAAATAAATAAATATATATATATATATATATAATACAATACTCTTATTAAAAAATCTTATATAAAAAATTGAAAAAAGCTAAAATGTAAATGGTTAAGCACACATTATCATATCGCTCACTGTCTAAGTTATTTTTAACCGAGTTAAAAAGACTAAAAGGTTCTATACGCGACGTGTATGTTTTTTAAGTATGTTCACCGATTTCTCTGAAACAGCTGGACTTATTTAAATTACTACTTTTTTATTAAATAGGTTATAACTTCATGATCCCATGTAAATTTAAATAAAAATATTCATCCCAAGTGTAGAAAAATAAGGGTTGAAAATTTTAATGCACCTAAATAAACAGCTATCTTATATGATTTGTGATGTTCCTTAGGCCTTTCAAAAGTTTAAAATAATATAATTTATAGAATAATGTAATAATTTTGGTTTCCCATCTCGTTATTAAAACGTAAAATATTGTTACACTAAAGCGCCTAGTAATTTATACATTGCAATGTTTTATGCTGCAGTTTTATATTTTGATTGTTTATGTGATACGTAGTAATTCAAACTTTGATAACAACAACAAAATTATACTTAAGTGAATTACTTTCTTTTATAATTTCTTTTCTTTATTTTGTTCTAATTTTTTAATTTGTGTTCAATTTATAAAAGTTATACCTACATTATTTTCATTTTATGAAGTATTTATGCATCTTATTTACCAACTTATAAAAGCAAATTATTTTATAAATCATTATTTTTCTTCATCAACGCATAAAAGCTTAATTATTTTTTATAGGATAAAGGTGACACGCGAGCACAATGCGTTGACACCTGTGAGGACCAAGATGGAATGCCTCGTTTCCAGTGAAAATGGTTTCCGGTTCTCTACATTCACCATACGAAACACAGCAGCGTTAAGCTGCTATTTTACGCTGATATTCTGTGAGAGCGTGGTCCTCCCCGGTCGAGCCGACCCATTAGTGCTACAACTATACAACTAATATAGCTGCAGCATGGCTCTACCACGTTTTAAAATGCTGTACGTGGAAAATTAATTTATGTTTAAATGGGCTTCTTCCATTGTATTGCAGATTCGCGATCTGCCATACAACGGATACCAGATATTTCTCAAATTAGACGGAGCAGCTTCATCGCTCTCGTTTTTTTTTAATGAAACTGAAGTGACTAACGAACTGGACTGTCCACCTGATGATAAGTGGCTTCTGTAGCACATGGATATCTGAAGCCACCTTGAAACACAAAAGCCTACAGATGCGTTGTTTCATCTGCGGGTTAGGATAGAATGCCTCACAGCTTGTAAATATTGGCTCCCTGTACCCTCACACCTTCTGTACCTAGATTATAAGATTTTTTTAGGTATTTTACTTCAAACTTAAATATGATGGTTATATGACTCTATAGGAAGCTTTGTGATCTTTCTGATTTTTCCCATAGCCTCCACTTTCAGTACCTAAGGGACCTAATGCGTTGTTGGATTACTTTTATAATAGAAGTAAATGGTAACAAACGGGACCACAGCCCACCCACATGTTTGTGGACGCTGTGTGACCTATAGACGTTTACATCTATCCTTGATTAAGAATAAAAATGCAGATGTATGGTGACCCCTAATTTTTATTTATTTTATTTGGAAAACAGTTAAGTATTGCTTCATAATTACAGCCCACTTCTGAACATAGACCTTCCCCAAGGAATGCCCTTGTAGCATTCCTTGGTCTTGAGTTACCTGCATCCATCGACTTCTGCATGTCTTACCAGGTCGTCACTCCATCTAGTGGGGCGTTGCCATACACTTCGCCTATCGGTACGAAACCGCCACTCGAGAACCTTTCTTCCCCATCAGTTGTCGGTTCTTTGAGTTATATGGCTGGCCCATTGCCACTTCAGCTTACTAATCCGTTGGGCTATGTTGGTCACTCTGGTTCTACTGCGGATATCCTCATTTCTAAGTTTATCACGACGAGAAACCCCGAGCATAGCCCTCTCCATAGCTCGTTGGACGACGTTGAGCTTCCTCATACGGCCAGCAGTGAAGGAAGGACCACGTCTCAGATCCATAAGTCATCATTGGCAACACGCACTGTTTGTACAATCTCGTTTTCATGTTTAGAGGTACACCTGACGAGAAAAAGTATCGTAAGACATGTTGCCCGTACGCTGGCCAGCCGAGTTAAATCCGTTGATTGATCTCTCCTAACATATTATACCGGCATATGTGTGGCATGGACGTTATACATGATCTTTGTTTTGTCCATGTTTAACTGAAGACCTATCCGTTGGGAGGCACTTTTGCGGTCATTGAGCAAAGTCCTTAGGTCCTCCAGCGATTCTACCATAAGGACTATATCGTCGGCAAATCTGAGGTGAGTAATGTACCTTGCCATTGATGTTAATACCGTATCCTTTCCAGTCCAGTAGCTTGAAAACGTCTTCTAATGCAGCGGTGAAGAGTTTCAGAGCTATAACGTCACCCTCTGTTACACCTCTCTGCAGTTGGATAGGTTTCGTACTCTGGTTCTGTACTCGGATAGCCACCGTAGCCTAGGTAGGTTCTGTACAAGTGCTGAAGTGCACTTCGATATAACGACAGACAATTTGGCACCGCTGAAGGGCAGCACCGCCCAAATTTTGACGGAATCGAAGGCTTTCTCATAGTCCACATACGCAAGACTTAGTGGCAGATGTACTCCTCGGTCTTCTGTACAATTTACCGACAATTTTATTAGTTAAAATACATATGTGGTATATGGTGCTAAAGCCTTTTCGGAACCGGCTTCTTCGGGAGGGTGAAAGCTGTCGAGTCTGCGTGCGAGATGATTCGTAATGATTCTCGAAATCAGCACGTATGACCCTCCTATGATATATCGCTTAGTTAATCTAAAATTATTAATGCCATACACTGTTTAATTGTTTTCGTATATGGAGTATAAATAAGTTAGTTAGTTACTTTCTGACTTAATATTATATATTTAGAAAAATAATTGTAACATTAGAACTTTCTGACTTCGGGCTGCTACTTTCAAACTCGAATTCCAAAGATTTTGTTAAATATAAAAGGGGGCGAACGAGCGGACGGTTCATCTGATAGTAAGTGAATACCGCCACCTATTAACAACTTCAACACTAGGGGAAACGCGTATGCTTTGCCAACCTTTAAAAAAAAGTTGGTTGGGTCCTTGAAGATCGATCTGGAAAAACATTGAAAAGGTGATGGTGATAGGACAGTCAGAGTATTTGCCATTCGCTCACTATTCCACCTAAGAAGTGTGAAGTGCATGGGCAACATTTTGCTTGGTAACGCAAGCTTAGGCCATGGTCTTAAAATATGATGACATTTCAACTTATACAAACTAAAAACTCGTAACAATTTCCACATGCAATTTACGTCCCGTGAAACTATACCTCCGTTGATTCAGTTGTCAAATTATAATTTGGTATAGCATGAAGTCAAAGAGTGAAGGTGTAAAGTCACGCGGCACGCGGGTTTGAAGTACATAGCAATTGCTGAACGATGCGGAGGCACGTGATCTAAAGATTGTAACTGAAATCAATCACGTTATTCCTAACTCAACTACGTTATAAAATGAGTCGGGAATAAAGAATCAAACCTATAACAAGAAATGTTTAGAAATATTTAATTAAATGCATCGCTGTTTTACAATTATAAAGTTAATTTTAAATGCATACTTAAGTCATGTTACACATGTCACCATGTTAGTGTTGAGTCCCCAGCAAAAGTAGGTGAATTAAAATTTTTTGAATAAGTTTATGAGATTCTATTTAATATTTCATATTAATATGAAATAATATTAAATTCCTCACTTACAGCAGAGCAATATCGAGGACTTTTTCGGCTCCCATTCCTATATAAAAATGTGAAAGGTAACTGTAAACTATCGCAATTAAATTGAAGTTGAAACCATTATGCAGATTTCTCTATCTGTTCAAATAATTAAAAAAAATGTACCTTACCTTAAATGGCCACAATGGTAAGGAGGCGATGTAGATAGGTATTTAGAACTCTATTATCTATATATATATATATATATCTTTATAGCTGCTTCCGGTTAAAGATATAGTAATTTCATACACTATATATTAATAAAAAAAATGGTAAATCCAATTGGGCATGCCTTAAGCGCATTAAAAAAATTACGTATAACATAATTATACGGAATTTTTTAAAGTAGTTTAAATACATTTCGATAACACTATCGGCTTCAGCACCCTTGAAAACCATGAAAATGACACCCATGATGAAAAAATTGATACCTATTGCGGCCGCCATCTTGGATTTACATTTCGACAACCCTATCGGTTTCAACACCCTCGAAAACCATGAAAATATCACCCATGACAAAAAAATTGATACTACTTACTTTTAGTACGTACTACTATTATTTATTCTGTGCTTTTAAAATATTGTAATAAAAAAATCTCTTATTATTATTATAATCAAGTAGGTATTTAAGAAATTTGGTTATTCGAATATTGTGTATTTGTACAGCGATCTTTTGAGCCGCTGCAAATAACCGAAACAATGTCCACTCTTGATGGCGACTGACGCCGAACTGAGTGTGCTTTTTATATCATTTATATGTATAATATGATTGCTATATACGATTTTATTCGATAAGAACGTTGAAATCTTAATTTTTAGGCAATAGTAGAACATACTTTGCGCTTAAGGCATGCAATAAAAAATTATAATTACATATGATAAGGTATTCCTTTTGTTTTTGAACTGAGAAACACTTGGAGCCATTTCTATTGCACTTGGTTACAGTTCTTAATTAAAATAGAAAACTTAAAAAATGTTTTATTTTTCTAATAAATTTAAGTGACAAACTAATTAACACTCTGACCCTGATGGAGAGTGGTTACTGCAGCCCACGGACACCTGCAACCAAAATTGAACAAAGAAGGCTATATATGCGTTGTCACCACTGAGGACTAAGATGCAATACCTACCAGGCTGTAATTACACTGGCTTATGATATCCATCAGATCGGAACAGAGCAGTGCAAGAATTGTTGTTTGAAGGCAGAAATGGGTAAAAGAATGGTACCACTTACACCACTTTTCTCTCACTTCACTCTCATCTTCTTTTTGATGATATTCGAAATAAGAACTAAGAATTAACAACATAAGTGATTTCATCAATCGGCAGATAATCACAAATAGAATGATAGAATAGAGTAGAATATTTTTTATTCAGATAAAAATATAAATATATGACTTTTCATAAAATTTAAATGACTTATTTTATGCTTTTACCATTGCTGGCCCAAAAAAAATTGCCTTGGGAACTAGCGACTAGAAACCCAGCAGGACTTTAAAAACTCTAAAAGCAAATTATTTTTGACATTTTTTTTATAGAAGAGGGGGCAAACGAGCATGCGGCTCACCTGATGGTAAGTGACTACCGCCGCCCATGAACAACCGCAACACCAGGGGAATTGCAGATGCGTTGCCGGCCTTTTAGAAAGGTGTAAGCTCTTTTCTTGATGGTCCCTAAGTCGTATCGGTCCGGAAAAATCGCCGGTGGTAAATAATTCCACAGAGAAGTTGTACGAGGAAGAAAACTCCTAGTAAAACGTACAGTCGTGGACCGCCAAGTATACAGACGGTGAGGATGGTATCATGAATTTTGACGCGATATGCGCTCGTGAAATTTGGCGGCTGGAATTAATCCGAACAATTCCTCAGAGCACTCCCCGTGGTAAATTTGATAGAAAATGCAAAGGGATGCAACATCCCTACGCAGTGCCAGTGTATCGAGCCGATCAGAAAGAACTCGGTCGTCGACGATTCGAACCACTATGCGCTGGATGCGGTCAAGTGGAAGGAGCTGGCACTGGGGTGCTCCGGCCCAGAGATGAGGACAGTATTCCACGTGAGGCCGAACTTGCGCTTTGTTAAGTTGCAAGCGGTGTGCCGGCATGAAATACTGTCTCGCTCTGCTGAGCACGCCAAGTATTTTAGAGGCCAATTTGGCCTTCTCTTCCAAGTGACCACGAAACTGCACACTATTCGATGTTTTGACGCCGAGGATTCCGATGCTAGCTGAGGCAGCAAGGGGAGTGCCTTGAAACTGAGGCGATACGACAAAGGGGTTCTTTTTAACGGTAAACGCAAACTAGTGTCTTATGGGGATTGAACTGGACTATATTTTGGCGCCCCCATCCGAGACTTTGTTCAGCAAAGACTCGACTTCAGACACAAGTTTGTCCTGGTACTCGGCGACGTTTTCCCTAGAAATATTTGCACGGCCGGTATATAAGGCATCACCAGTGGTATAGTCTGCATAGCAATGAATGTTACCAGTATGCAACATATCATTGAAATGCAGGAGAAACAGCGTTAGTGATAGCACACAGTCTTGTGGAACACGAGCGTTAATAGGCTTGTAGTCGGAGCATGCACCGTCTACAACGACCTTGATGCTCCGATCTGCAAGGAAGCTGGTGATCCAATTGCACAATTTCTCGGGAAGCCCATAGGAACGGAGCTTCGAAAGAAGCGTGTGCCAAACCCGATCGAAGGCCTTCTCAATGTCCAAACTAACGGCCAACGCTTCCCCCTTGGACTCTACTGCCTCCGCCCATCTATGAGCCAGGTAGACCAGCTAAAGAATACCAGTATTTTTGGCGAAGGCTATTTGGCGGCTACTAAGCTGGTTTCCAAAATATGACGCATGATCACATTTACTCAAGCTAAACATGAAATATATACAAAAAAAATTTAAGACGCTCAAGTTTATCAAGTTGCTTTACAGTGAGGTCAGAATAACTAGGAGCTGAGTAATCGTGAATTTCAAGAAAAGTTAGATCATAAAGTTAGATCAAGATCACCAGCTGATCGACCTCGACGAAAACCGTGTTGGCGGTCACTAATCAGCTGGTGATCCTCAAGGTACCGCATGGGCTGGCAGTTAATAATGGATTCCATTATTTTGGAGAACAAGGAGGTGATGGCGATAGGCCTGTAGTTGGACGGGTCTGAGCGGTCACCTTTATTAAGGGATCGGGTGGACAAAAGCTGTCTTCCATGATTTCGGCACTACGCTTAGGGAGTAGGAGTACCGGAAAAGACGCGTTAGAACCGGTGCCAACTCCAGAGCACACGTCCTCAGCATAATTGGGGGGATTCCGTCAGGTCCACTCGACTTGTGGATGTCCAGGGAGAGGAGTGCTTTGCGAACCGAGCGCTGTGAGAATCGCACATCCGGCATGGAGTACTCACACTGCTGAATGGTCGGCGGTGTTTTCCCCCCCGTCATCAAGAGTCGAGTTGGACGCAAAAAGGGAGCCTAAAAGGTCGGCTTTCTCTTTTGCGGCGTGGGCCAGTGAGTCGTCCTCCCTGTGCAGAGATGGTAGTGATGGCTTACAGAAATTCCCTTGGACAGCCTTGGCAAGAGACCAGAATGCACGACTTCCCGAAGGAAGGCGAACTAGTTTCTCGCCAATTCTGCCTATGTGCTCTGACTTTACCTTGGCATTAACTCTTTTGAACGACCTGGTGGCGAAGTTATACTTTTTTTTAAGCATGCTGGTGTTTACATCCCGAGTCGCCGAAGCCGCAGCCCAGACTTGATAACATTCCTGCTTACTACGTAATGCAGTCTTACAGGAGCGACCAAACCAAGGCTGATATCTGCCTCCGATGGGCACCACAGAGGATGGAATAAAAAGTTCCATACCCTGTAGTACCACATCAGCAACAGAATCAGCAACAACGCTGGGATTTTCCGGTGAGAAGCAAACGCGCCCCCAAAGGTAGGATGCAAAGAAAGACAGCATTCCGTCCCAATCGGCCGACCTATATTGCCAAACGCGGCGGCAAGCTGCAGATCGCAACTGCGATTGAATGTGACTGGCACCGTACTCCCGATCAGACAATGGTCCGAAGAGCCCAGAGGGGCATCGACGGAAACCTGATATCCGTCCGGATGAGAGGTCAGCAAAAGTACAGGGAAGGTACATGATCCTCTCCACATCTGGGATCCGCGTAGGCGAAGTAACCAGTTGTGTTAGACTATATGCCAAGGCAAAGTTGTAGACAGGTCTACCCGCATTGTTGAAATTAATGTTGTGTTGTTTATTTTAATTGTATTAAACAATAAGGGGAAAACCTGAAACCGTAAGGGCATAGGGAAACTGTGTTATGAAAATTTGGCAAGATAAGAAAATAAAATTTTGAAGTTTTCATAAAAATTGATGCTCTTGATTTTTTATGCTATTCGACGTTGTTTCATGTAGCTTAGACAAGCGGCAATCAAGGCGTAGCCGACTTTAACTAGTTGCAGGCGACTGAAAATTAAACCGATTAAATTAGATGTATTCGATTTTGCTTTGGTAAGAATCTGTGCCGAAAGCACTTATCAAATTAAAAAAAAATACAAATATAGCGTCTTTGTCAAAAATATAAATATAGCGACAGTAGGTTATGTTGCGGATACTTATAATTATATATTTAGTTTGTGTTTACTTGGTCATTTTGATACTGTTGTACTATACTTAATAACTACTTACCTTAAGCACAAAAAGCAAGTAAACCTTTTCTCAAATAAATTTCTATATTTTCATTGAAACTTAGAATATCTGTTTCCTTTTAATTCGTTTTTATTTAAAAAAAAAGATACTTACAAGATGTAGGCGGCCTGAATTTCACATGCAGTTTAAAAATATCATTCATATAAGGAATAAAAAAATAAAACCGGGCTTTTCATACAAAATTCGAAAAAAAAACCGTCCGCTTTTGTCTGTTTTACTTTGTCTCTAATCATAAGCATACATTCAGGTATTTCATGTATGTACCGAAATAATGTACCGATCATATTATATACGTACGTAAAGGAATCCAGTTTACATTTACGTAATATTTATTAATATTCAGCAACGACGATACCTATTTTATACCTTTATTACGCTGTCAAAGTTTGCGGGTTGGTGTTACGTAACAAGGTTAGTTACTATAGTCGTCGACGACGCGCGACGTATTATGGTTGCGATGTGAACTGAATATATCTAGCGCTTGTTTAGCTTGTGTCGAAGTTTTCCATGGGATGAGGTCTTTGACTTTTAAATGTATTCCCTTGATTTAGATCTTCTTTGCATGAAAATAATTTTATGTTAAAATTTTACTCATATTTTCGGGCTTCCTTACATTTTTTTTGCTCTATTTTAAGGCTTGACTAGTATCCCACCTGATGGTGGGTAATGATGCAGCCAAAAATGGTAAAGTGTAACTGTCTTAACAAAAGTCTATTCACTCTTGGCTTGAAGACACCCACATTGTAATAATGTTTTTATCAATTTTTCACTTTCGCAACATGTTTGAGTTGAGTTTCTCAACATGTTTGAGGTAGTGGCCTTTGTAAAGCAGTGAACTATTGATTGGCTGTATTGATGAGGATAACGAATAGATTGACAAATAAGATTAAAGTCCGTTTACTAGGAAGTCCTCATCATCATCATAGAATCGAATAAATAATAGTACACTATAGACACTGTGCCATGACTGCCTAGTTAGTTAAGTGGTCTTTACTGTTGATTATAAAGTCTTGGGTTCGAATCCCGGGTCGGACTCAGTTTTTTGGGGAATTTCTGTTAACAAATTCTCAGTAGCAGATTGAAATCAGGAAGTTGGCGGTGTTTCCTCCGCTTGTCTTTTAAAGCACGTAAAGCCGTTGGTCCAGTGCCTAATCTCTTTCCAGTCGTGTCGAGTCCACCTGTGCTTGTGCTCACACTAGTGTACTAATACTGTCCTTCGCAGAAGGCTAGTCTCCGTTGAGACTCGCTGCCGTGACCAAAATTTCATTAGGACATTATAAGACGCCATTAGCCTTGATATTTTGATAAGGATCCACTATAAGAATATGTGGGTTGCATCAACTGGGGTATAAGTATATGTCTCAATACCTGCAAGTTAGTTTTCGAGTCTCACCACTCACGATGTAAAAATAGAGCATCGTGATGCTACCATTTTACAATGGAATTGTGTAACCGTGCTGTTTTCTCACGGATGTGTCGACCAATTCACGAGTTATTTTGTCAATGTTTAGCCACTTAAAAATAGAGGACGTTTAAAATTGGACCGTATATTCCTTTTTAAACCGACTACAAAAAGGAGGAGGTTCTCAATTCAAGTGTATGATTTTTTTGTATGTATGTTACGCGATATCTTCGCAGATCGTAAACAGATTTTAATATTTTTTTTATTAAATAGGCTTTACCTCCAGGATGGTCTAATTAAATTTTGAAGATAAAATTCCACACCTAAGGCTGTCAAGGGTTACACTTCAAAGGTGTGTACCTATATAGCAATTCTTTAGCATGTTCCGGTTCTTTTGATTTCTTTGACGAGGACTTTAGACCTCTTAGTTTCTACTGAAGCTCTAACAAGACATGTATTTATTATTTACTTGTTTTTTGTTTAATGTATATTTATGTAAATATATCATTTTCTTTTGTATACTTATACGAGGGTGGATTGAAAAGTACTCGGCCTAACACAGATCCATTCAATTCTAAAAATCAAATCTACCCACATTATTTAGTTCAGTTCAGACTAGTTCATTGTGTGAAGTTCGAAACGTGTGCGATAATTAGTTGTGATTTTATAAATTTATTAACAAAGTAATCGGACATAATTTCCGCGAATGGAGCAAATCGAGCAGCGTGCCGTCATTAAGTACCTCCATAAGAAGGGGCTATCATCAAAAGCCATCCATGATGACATGGTCAGTACATTAGGTGATTGTGCTCTGTCATATTCATCCGTCAAAAAATGGATAGCAGAATTTAAGCGTGGTAGAGAGAGTGTGAAAGATGAACCCCGCTCTGGAAGGCCTTCGACGTCAACTACTGACGAAAATATTAAAAAAGTACTTGATTTAATAATGGGAGACCGCAGATTAAAAATTAGAGAGATAGCCGAGATTATAGGCATCTCTTATGAACGAACTCAAAACATCATTGTCAACGAGTTGGGTTTCCACAAGGTGTCAGCGAGGTGGGTTCCGCGACTGCTTTCAGTTGAACAAAAAAGGACGCGATTGACTATTTCACGCGACTGTTTGGAGTTATTTGAAGCCGATGCAGATGATTTTTTGAATCGTTTTGTTACTATGGACGAAACATGGGTTCATTACTGAACACCGGAAACAAAACAACAATCAAAACAGTGGAGAAGACCTGGTTCACCACCCCCTAAAAAAGCTAAGTCGATTTTGTCGGCAAATAAGGTGATGGCTTCAGTATTCTGGGACTCGAAAGGTGTGATTATGATTGATTATCTTAAAAGGGGTCAGAATATAAGCTCTGATTACTACTGCACCTTACTACGTCGTTTACGAGAGGAAATAAAAGAAAAACGTCGAGGAATGCTCAGAAGAAAAGTCCTGTTTCATCAAGATAACGCCCGTGTTCACACATCAGTACAGTCAATGGCTGAAATTCACAACTGTGGCTTTGAACTGTTACCGCATCCGCCGTATTCACCTGATCTGGCACCATCAGACTTCTTTCTGTTCCCCAACCTAAAAAAGCACTTGGGAGGTCAAAGATTTTCGACAAACGACGAGGTCAAAGCAGCTGTAGACGCATATTTTGACTCTAAGGAAGAATCATTTTTTTTCAACGGTCTAAATGCTTGGAAGGGGAGGTGGCAAAAGTGTATTGAACTTGATGGTGATTATGTAGAAAAATAAAAATATAACTGATTTAGTATTTGTTTATTTTCTTGGTTAGGCCGAGTACTTTTCAATCCACCCTCGTACAACCCTACCAGATGAAAATACTATATATAAATACAGTGTTATTTTCAAAGATTACCCAAATTTTATATTTAACGTTTTACCCTGTCCTATGAATCGTATATGAACATTTCGAACATCTAACTATTGTGTCTATATAGCGGACAGGGAAATTGTTAAGTTGAAATATATAAAAAATAATAAACCGTTATTTAGTTTTTGATTATTTGAAATAATCCCAAAATGAATGTGATTTATGGGCAACAACTACGAGTACGCGCGCTCCTGTATGTGATTCAATTCGTTAAATATTTGCCTACTGTTTACTTTCTTGACACGCTTACTACTAATGCTTAAGTTAACAACTACACGACGCGAATTATTAATCCATTTTTCCCTTCGCCTTTTTAACGGGCTTAGGATCTTTATAATAAATGAAATTATAATATATATATATATATATATATATTTATTTATCAAGGTCGTAACTGCTGACTGTTATTATTATGGCGTATTTAAAAAATTGTAATAATATTGGTACCTCGAAACGGAATCCGTTTTTCTCCATGCATAGACGTGCACATTTCTTAACCCTTTCCCTGTCCCGTGCACTACATATAGGTCACTGCTATTGTCTTACTATTGTGTCTAAAAACCGGACAGTGAAAGTGTTAAATAATTCATCACACTTATTACCTACCGTGAAAAGCTATAATTTTGCTGCTGTGGTCTTCATAACTTTGGGCCTCTTTGACGTAAACACCCCTCTTTATTTCACCCCACAGATGAAAGTATAACGGTGAAAGGTCCGGCGAGCTGAATCTTAAAGTAATTTTTCCATAAAAGTAAAAACCGACTTCAAAGTTTTACCCACGTTACTAAAAACTTTATAATTTTTTGGTTGCTATATATAGACAATTATTGTTATTTAAATAATTACAATACCTAACCAGTAATTTTTGGTGTCAAACAAAAAAAAACTTACGTGATACCTACATATTTAAACAAAATTACATATAAACAAGAAATAATGGAGAAAATATGACTTAAAAATTGTAATAAACTTAAACAAAATTAGTAACTATTAACTATTAATTATTAACACTCACCGGATCGGATCGGATCGGAGGGAAGTAGCTATACGCGGGCATTCCCCTCTATCAATGTATAGGTCCACGCGGTCCATGCGTAAAATAAAACCAGTTGCAGCCGCTCTGCTCATTAGACTAAATCTAGTTACACGGCTGAATCGACGTTCTATAAAAATGTTTTTTTTTTGCCACGTCAAATTTATAAAAAGGTGGCGTCCTGTCATTTATACCTGTCATATAAATCTGTCATTTATAAATAATTTTATTCACACTATTACTATTAACTTTTTTTAACCTTATAAAGTACAATTGTGCTCAGATTTCTCCCTGCAAAAAATTGCAGACAGTTCCTTATCGGAAAAAAATGCTATGGCTACTCTCCTTATGTCCGTCGTTTACCCGTGTTGCTCTATGGTATCTAAGAATTAACCGCAACGGATACCTATTTAAATCCATTGTGACATGAATACAAGAAAAAGAGAACTTAAAATTAACGAAGCTTACGAAAAGCAACTTAAACAAAAATAGTAATGAAAAACTGACTTAAAAGCCTACGCGTATTTAAATCTATTGAGATATCAATACAAGTACAAAAGAATAAGAAAAGTAAAACCCGACTTCAGATAATTAAAAACAATAAAATGATTCACATTCCGAAGTCGGGGCTATAACATTTTCACTGTCCGGTTTTCAGACACAATAGTAAGACAATTGCAACGACCTATATGTATTGCGCGGGATAGCGAAAGGGTTAATTCTTCTATACACTAAGTTTTAGCAGCTACTTCAGAATGTGAAATAATTTGATTCCTTTTAGTTCTTCGAATTCGGGTTTTACTTTTTATTAATACTTTTATGAGTAGGTTTAGATAGGAATATATTTGTTACGACCAATCCTGCTATGGGAGCAGTAAACTGATTATAGATTTATAATTAATAGAATCAGGCTTTACTTTGCGGAAATCCATTATATAAAAGCTTTTACAAAAATTTACTTCGCAAATATCCGCGAAATAAAATAAAATGATGTGTCTTACCTAGTATGAAGAGCACCTCCCGCCCTCCCTCAATTGCGTGCACTATCCCCGTCACCACTAATCCCAGCACCGCTACTCCCAACACCACTACACTAGGCAAGATACACCACTGACGATAATACGACACGTGTTTCGCCTCTACACGAGGCATCCTCAGGTGATATAGACTCTACGGTGGCTAACCGCTAAGACTTAGCGGTTAGCCACCGAGAGTAGAGGAGAGTAATTTTTGTAAAAGCTTTGATTATAGATTGGTGAGTATCCGTTGCATCGTTTCTAATATTTCGCCCTTAATTTCAAGTGTCTGTTATTATATTATATAACTTACGAAAATAGTCACTTCATTCTATTTCGGGACTTGAAAACAGTTCTCTATCTACATTATTGTCGTCCCTGTGCATGTCGTATTTAGTACTAATGGAATTTAAATCAATTTGTGTCATACAAGGGAGCGTTGTCATAACGTTCAAAATTGTTTCTATTTTAAGTACAATAGGGTTAAGTTTACGGAGTTATCATGTAACTAATGTCAAGATGTCATTACTGCAGCGTATTTACAGGTATCACAAAATAAAGATAAGGATCAGACAGTGGCTTGAGCGTGTGGATTATGACAGTAGCTAATGCCGTACGCTTAAAAATACTGTCCCCCCTTTCTTTCTCTTTCCCTTTCTCTCTCTCTCTCTCTCTCTCACACAGATACATTTAATACAGAGATATCGCCAAAACTTCCGTTCAAGAGCCATCGTAGCTGTGTTTAACAGGTTTTGACCACAATCTAGAAGACGTTAGTATCGGCCGTGGCAAAACAGAATAATATTAAAAAAAAATAAGTTCTTGGTGTTAAAATACTAAATAAAATACGAAAAGATAATTCAATTCCGCATCATCATCAAGTAGTTGTTAAGGGAACATTTTTGTTAATATATTAAAATAGTATATAAATATATACTCGTAACTTCAACGAAGATCAGCTCAAAAAAGGAATTTAAGAATTTAATAAAAGAAGATTTCAGTTTACTAAGACTATGAAATATGGACGGTAACAAAATTAAATAAAATCTCACCAAAATAGAATAACCACATTCTTTATTTAAAATTAAGGATGCTGTGTAGCATTGTTCGCTGTTGTACGAGTAGTATAACATTTTTTCAATTATGTTAACTATGATAAATTAATTAATATTCTAGTCAGTCACTTATTTGGTCACTTATGTGGTGACTGATTAGAATATTGTAATTAGTATTCAAGTCATTCACTTATTTGGATCATTCGAGTACTCGTTATGGCTCATCTCTGGTGTGGTACGACCCTAACTAATTTAATTTGTTAAACCTTATGCAATTGGTAAACTGTTCAACACTAGTTTCTGGTCGTAGGTATATAAGTAAGCCAGAGTGCCTTGATATTCTGTTTACTTTGCAACATAAAATTCATTAAAACTCGTGTCAACCCCAATTTGGGGTTCCACTAATAGAGTTCTGTTACGGGCCTTTGCAATGTAGCGAATAGCCGAAGTCGGCCGCCCAGCCACCTAGGCGGTTAAACTTGACCACGCTTCACCACAGACCATCACGGCCGTCTTGCTACCAACGAAGATTATTTCCCTAGTTCCTAGTCCCATTTACTGAAGGTACCAAGCAATCATCTGAAAGTCAACCAAGTAGTTTACCACGTGGAAGAATAATTTGTCATGTCAAAATATTACTAACGTTATGTTAGCTTTAATGTTATCGAAATAGAATAATAACATCCTTTATTTAAAATTTAGGATGCTAGCAAACCCCTAGTCTCGTTTCACGAAGACATCAGCTGAAAGCAAACCAACCAAGGAGTTTACCGAAGAATATTTTGTTACGTATTAACCAAAATATACTGCATGGAAAAAAAATATCGTGGCAACAACATTGATGCTAGAAATAGAATAAAAATTGATGAGCTTAAGGATACATGCCTTAATGGAGAGCATTTTGGAGCAACGCATTTTTTTATCGAAACATGGACCTTTGGTGTACCCCGGGGGAGAGTATTTGCCCCGAATCTGTTTCTTATCTATATAAGTGACCCCACCAATCTAAGCATTGAAAGTGGTAAACTATACTCTTATGCTGACGATACTGCGATAATTTTTCTGGTATTTCATGGAACTTAGTATATGAGACGACTCAAAGTGGTCTCTTTAAAATTACTGACTAGTTGAAAGCGAAACTTTTAACTTTAAATATTAATAAAAAAACTATATGCGCTTCTCTATAAATAATAGAACTTAACTAAAAACGATTTTACAGTAAAACTACATGAATGTGATAAACGAGACAACTCAATTTGTAATTGTAAAACGCTACAAAAGGTCACATCTACTTAATATCTAGGCATCCTGGCATCCATATAGTGAATATACAAACGAGAGAATACGTTAACTTTTATTAACATTAATTACCTTGTCTAATTGTCGTTTATCTTTGAATTTGAATCAGTGTCTAATACTGGTGAATGCTATTTTAATTTAATTACAATGTAACTAAATGCTTTTGTATTTAAAACTTATAAAAAATAGCGGGGACTCCAGACACAGGTTTTCTTTTAAAAAGTAGAGGACTAGACGACCCATCTACTATTTTGTTCGTTTGTAACCTAAATATATAAAGCATTTATGTATTTATTTCTTTATAATATATAACTTATAACAAGCTCATCTTCCTATTACAAGTGATAAAATCTAATGGCACTTGACACTTCTACGACAAATACCATGCGATCACACGTCGTTACGAAAAACTTTACAAGTTAAACAAACTACCATTGCCATTGCGATACGGTCCTCAATCCGTTTTCTTCAGACTGGAATAGACTAACTGGAATAGACTAACTGGAATAGAATAACTGGAATAGCGCTATTTTGCCCAGTAGCGCGTCAAACCATGGGAATTTAGCGCCGATAATTCGGCAAACTATCTATGAGCGCCAAACAGGATAGAATTTGCATGACAAAGTTACCGGCTGATTTTTAAGAAGATTCCAATGTTGAAAGCATTGGTTATAGGGTCCTCACGATATTTCGATTCCTCTGACTAGGGATATGTTAGGAATATGTGTACAATTTTCAAGAAGAGTATTGCACGTTTTTGAAGCGTCTACTTTGATGTGTTTTTATCTGCTCTAGCTGATCGGTTTCTATTCCATCATCGACCAAATTAAATAAAACTGGAAGATTTTACTGATATTCCGATCTTAACCACTAAGTCACTGAATTCTTCTCCTGCTGTCGCCCAGTCATTATTTAAACAAAATGTAAATGCGTGTGCGTAATTACATCAAAATATATTGTAAAATATTTTAAAACCATTGATTTTTAGAAAACAGCAGATCTGTGGCGGATTTCCGTTAAAGTTATTGCGTCTGTAATAGATATAATCGCGCCTCAACTAGCTATTATTTTTAATACTATATTACTAGTATCGAATGTGGTGTGTTTCCTGATTTAATGAGACATAGTAAAGTAATACCTTTATTTAAATCTGGTAGTACATTAGACCTTGCCAATTTTAGACCAATTTCTGTACTACCAACACTTAAAAATTTATTCCCTAATTAAAATGTTAAAAATATTGTTTTTTTAATGTATTTAATTTACTTCATAAAAATCAATTCGGCTTCAACGGTAACAAGGGGTCGCACGACAACTGATGCCGGTGTTGAGCTGATTAAATATATCATCGATGCATGGTAGAATTCACACGATGCTTTTGTATATTCTGTTATCTATCCAAAGCCTTCGATTGTGTTCACCATGAAATATTAGTCAGGAAACTACAACACTACGGTGTAAGAAGTAACGCTCTAAAATTAACTATTTCATATTTAAGTAACAGAGCGCAAAAAGTTGTCATTAATAGTATGGGCTCTTCCGGGTCGATAGAACAAATGGGCGTGCCTCAAGGCTCAATTCTCAGCTCCTTTCTGTTTCTTGTATATATTAATGATTTACCTTACATAGTAGAGGATAACCATAATATAGTATTATTTTCTGATGGCACTTCATTAATTTTCAAATTTAAACGACAATGGTTTAACGTTAATAACTTGCATTTAAATGGCAATAAAACGAAATGTACGAAATTTATGACTCTAGATGTCAAACATTTAAATAATAATGTAAAATTAAATGGGGAGGAATTGAGTCTTGTCGATACCACCATTTTTCTTGGAATAACACTAGACCCGAAGCTTCAATGGAGCCCCCATATATCAAAATTAGCAAGCAGACTCAGTTCTCCAGCATATACTGTAAAAAGATTAGAAATCTTACTAGTGAAAGTACGCAGAAGCCCCAATTCTATCCTACTGGTACTCAATAGCTAGACTTGTTTAATTTAGTTATTTCCATAGCATAATGCCGTATGCTATTTTGCTATGGAGGCACGTGACTGACATTGAAATTATATTTGTTTTACAGAAGAGGGCTATAAGAGCAATTTATGATTCAAAACCTAAAGAGCGCTCCAACAAAACTTTTGGAAAATTAATTTATTAACTTTGGCCTCTCAATATATTTATGAAAATGTAATGTAAGTGCTCAAAAATATAAGTAGTTATACAAAAATAAGTGATATTAATTCTGTAAATACCAGGAACAGACACAAGCTAGTAGTACCAGTTATTCGACTCCACCGAGTCAGTAATTCATTTTTGGAGTGATGTATACGATTTTACAACAAAATCTCAGAAAATATACCAAATTTGACCTGCTCAAAGTTCAAAAACTTTATTAAACAAAGTTTGTATAAAAAGAGATAATATAAGTTAATTATGGAGTTTATGGATGATAACAACCCCTGGGAAGGAGGTGATCACTACCAAGTTATTTCTAATTTATTTTATGTGGTTAATTGTGTAACATACATGTGTAAGCTGTTATTTAAAAAAAGTCCCGCTGGGTTTCTTGCTGGTTCTTCACAGGACAGAGACTTTTTTCGAACTAGTGGTAATTAAACAAAAGAGCGACTTTAAATAAATATTATTTATAATCTATATTGAATAACAAAGTTTCTGTTTTCAGCCACAGCCGCTTCAATCGACGAGAAAAAAGCTTACGTCACAGTCGTTCGATTTCATCAAGTATTTTTAACGCTTCGCTGTGAACGCGGCGGTGTCATTTTGTTCCGCGAATTTTTTTTTCTTTATGTTAAGAACGTTTAAAATACTGAAACAAGTGATAATTTAGTGAACTTTAATTTTAACGTTGTGTAGAGTATTGAGTTTTAATCTTAAAATACCTATAATCTATAAAAATTGCAAGTAATTGTTAACGGATAATTAACCTACTGCCGCGCCGTTATAAACTGTGACTTATAATTTTATTAATGTACCCGACGCGACGGTAGTGAATCTTTCCCGTGTCGATCGGAAAAAAAACTGTTGTAGTTACAGCGACTTTGTTAGCTGTGCGTTGTTGCTTCGGACATTTATTGCTGTGATATGATATAATTTATTTAACACGACGAGTACAACTAAAAATATATTAAAAAATGGATCAAGATTTAATTGAATGGGGTTGTAGTTCTTTAGGGTTTGAAGATAATATTTATAAGCTTTGCAACATATGTAACAAGGCATATCATCTTAAATGTCTAACCAATGATGACGATAATTTGAAAGCGATAAAACATGCTATTGACTGGTTCGGCCTATGTTGCATTAGACCTTTCCACGCGACTGGCAATAAGGATAACATACTAGTAAAATGTGACCCTAATATTACAGTACGGGCCTCCAAAAGATAGGCATTGTCAACCCCCTGAAATCATAGGCCCTGTAACACGTACTGAGGTGCGTAACATTATGGAGGAAATTATGCAAAAGCGTATATCAGACCTTATGGTTCAGATGACCAAAAGCGTGCGTTCCATTTTAGATACTGACCTTAAAACATCTCTGGAAGAAATTTGTGACATGAAGCAGAAAATGGATGATATGAATAGAAAATGTGAAGATATTCAAAATAAAAATACTAAGCCTCTGGAAGATACTAAGAGTCTGATTGAAACAAATGCCAAATTGCAGAGTACTATAAAATATCTTAAGACACACATGAACAACCTTGAGCAGAACACTCGCAGCAACAACGTCGAAATTCAATGCTTGCCAGAGAAGAAGTCAGAAAATCTTTTCACGATGTTCAACAACATTTGCAGTATATAAAAGTGTGACATCAAAACTGAACAGATAAATCGAATAACAAGAATTGCCAAACTCAGTCCGAATAGTGATCGTCCCCGTTCGGTGACAGTTAAATTTAATAACACTAGAGTACGAGATAGCTTCTTAGCAGCCACAATCAAATTTAATAAATTTTAAAACTATTGATGTAAAGAAAACTGCGGATCTGTGGGGGATTTCCGTTAAAGTTATTGCGTCTATAATAGATACAATCGCGCCTCATTTAGCTATTATTTTTAATACTAGTATCGAATCTGGTGTGTTTCCTGATTTAATGAAGCATAGTAAAGTAATACCTTTATTTAAATCTGGTAGTACTATATCTAAATTGGTTAAAATGCTATATCTAAATCAGTAAATTGGTTTAATGTTAATAATTTGCATTTAAATGGCACTAAAACGAAATGTATGAAATTCGTGACTCCAAATGTCAAACAATTAAATAGTAATGTAATTTTGAATGGGGAGAAACTGAGTCTTGTAGATACTCAGTTCAGTCAGAATCACACTAGACGCGAGGCTTCAATGGAGCCTCCATATATCAAAACTAGCAAGCAGACTTAGTTCTGCAGCATATGCTGTAAAAAAGATTAGAAGTCTTACCAGTGTTGAAACAGCTAGACTAGTTTACTTTAGCTATTTCCATAGAATAGAATAGAATAGAATATTTTTTATTCAATATACATTACATGTGTAATTCTTATTGAAGTCATTTTTTACTTTACCACTGGTTCGAAAAAAAACCCTCTGTCCTGGGAAGAACCAGCAAGAAACCCAGCGGGACTTTTTTTTAAAATAAATTTTACAATATAAATGATTACGAACTATTTACAAAATTTATTTTAGAAACTGCTTGGAAGCGACCACCTCATTCCCAGGGGTTATTATCAACCATGTATTCATTTATACTATAATAACCCTTTTTATACAAACTTAGTTGTAAACTGATGATGACAATGACAATACTAAATAGCGTTAGTATTTCCGTAGGAATTGACAAAAATATTGCAAAAATAATTGATTTTCAATAATCTTTTTTTCAAAAAGAACGCGTCTCCGAATGTTGAAAATTTGCATGTGTGCTTATAATAATGTAGCCTTTCTGCAAATATAATACTAATTGCACAATTACTTACAGGTAAAATATCAACCCCCAACTCGACGGATGTCAATGGAAAGTCGTACTTAAGACTTTATTATACATTTAGATTTAGTATGTTAAATTGTAACAATTTTAGGTAGACCTTTTTTTAAATTAATAAAGAAATAAAATAAACTCTGTCTGCTAGCTAGAAGGGAATGGATTGTTCCAGTTCATGAATAAAAGCGATGCATCCAAGTCCGATACGCAGACCCTTCAGTTATCTTACCCTTTCACCCTAAATTATGTACGTTCGCAATGTACTTGCATTCAATTTTTCCACTATTTTTGTCACCAAAAACAGTGCGTGTACTCATATGTTCGTGTCTGAAATATATAGAGAGCCAGTATAATTGCAAGCTGTGGGGCATATCATCTGAGTACTCATAGGTGCTAACGTATCTATAGCCTTTGTTTTTTGAATTTCGTTACAGGTGTCCATGGGCTGCAATGGAAATTTACCATACGAGAGATTTTAATTTTGTTAGTTACTTCAATTTTATATAAAAAGAAATAAGTTTCACAGTATTTTCTAAAAACCTTTAATACTATTATCGTTAAATTCTAGCGACTAAACCGGCGTTTTAGTAGGGCTCACGAAGTTTTCTACCTATAGTAAAATTATTTTGTCCGTGTAGTTGGGGTCATAAATCGTAGCTCGGCCTTAGCCCGGTTAGGACGGTGAGCATGTTGCGCGGGCGCAACGCCATTATCGATAACAACAACATATTGTATCAAGTCAAGAAAAACAACATCTTTCATTTAATTCAGATAGTGAAGATGATGATCAAAATACATTGTATGATAATGTTTATGAATCTGGCGCCCCAACAGTGACTTTTAAAAACAATCGTAAAGCAGTGAATATTGAACTGAACACTAAAGAAGCAAATGATGGATCATGCGTTTTACCTTAGCCTTGATTGCATTCTGAGCCAATTAATGAATTTACATGTGATGGAAATATTTGCAGAGCTTTTACAACTTTATTTCCTACTGATAAAGGTGACTTTAGAGATACACGAGTTTGTAAAGTTTCTAATAATGAATATTTTAATTTCTCAAGATGTATGAAGACGGCAGGTTTTCAAGAGATCCAAGATTTCGATTTTTTGCCTTTAATAGTATGCTGCGTTGAAGAGCTTTAGATAATGTGAGTAATTGTGTAAAAAAATTCAATTTGTTGAACAACATAATGTTGAAACAATTGAACAGCTTCATTGCAGCAAAACCCATTATTGTATAAATCAATTTTATCATATAATCCTAATTTGAGGCCATATAGCTCATATTGGTATGCAAGATCTAGAGAAATAGTAGATATGATTGGAGAATTTGGTAGTCCAACTGTATTTATGACATTAAGTGACTTATATTGGCCAGAGCCATATCGTATATCGTGGTAGAGCCACGCTGCAGCTATATTAGTGGTACGGTTGTAGCACGAATGGGGTCGGCTCAAACGGGGAGCACCACGGTCTCATAAAATACCAAAGTAAAATAGCAGCTTAACATTGCTGTGTTTCGTATGGTGAGTGTAGAGAATCGGAGACCCTTTTTACTGGAAAAGAGGCATTCCATCTTATTCCTTACGGGTGACAACGCATCTGCATTTTTAATTCTTTATTTAGGATAGATGTAGATAGGTGTCTTTGGGTCACTGCAACCACTTACCATCAGGTGGACTGTGTGCTCGTTTGCACCCTATCCTATAAAAAATTATGAATATAATTTTATGTTAATCTAAATTATGAAATTCAAATTCTATGACAGTTTCTTACTTTATTCATAAGCGATTAGATTTATTTATGGAGATATTTATTTTGTTAAAAAAAACTTTAAAGTCAAGGATTTTTGGTTCCGTATTGAATTTTAGCACAAATGTAGTCCTCATATGCATATTATTTTCTAGTTTGAAAATGCTCTGGATCTTAAGAATCTCAATCCAGATGATAATATATATAATATATATAATATATAATAGATAAAAGCGATGCATCCAAGTCCGATACGCAGACCCTTCAGTTATCTTACCCTTTCACCCTAAATTATGTACGTTCGCAATGTACTTGCATTCAATTTTTCCACTATTTTTGTCACCAAAAACAGTGCGTGTACTCATATGTTCGTGTCTGAAATACGAGTATATAGAGAGCCAGTATAATTGCAAGCTGTGGGGCATATCATCTGAGTACTCAGAGGTGCTAACGTATCTGTAGCCTTTGTTTTTTGAATTTCGTTACAGGTGTCCATGGGCTGCAATAGAATTTTACCATACGAGAGATTTTAATTTTGTTAGTTACTTCAATTTTATATAAAAAGAAATAAGTTTCACAGTATTTTCTAAAAACCTTTAATACTATTATCGTTAAATTCTAGCGACTAAACCGGCGTTTTAGTAGGGCTCGCGAAGTTTTCTACCTATAGTAAAATTATTTTGTCCGTGTAGTTGGGGTCATAAATCGTAGCTCGGCCTCAGCCCGGTTAGGGTGGTGAGCATGTGCCATTATCGATAACAACAATTGAATCATCGAAGGCAGGTACACAGCGGCGGTGCAGTATACAAAGGGTAGAGCAACATTATTATGCTATGAGTCATTTGTTTTCTATTATTACCCCCGCCTAATACCTGCGAATTAGTGCAATAATAATTTAGTATTTCGAAGAGACATTTGTTTTTTCGCATTCGCTCTCTGAATTTCTTTAGTGACACAATGCCTACTCCTTTGTTTTGTAACAAAACGGCAAAATGTATTCAAAATAATATTTTGCCTATTGGCACAAATATACCAGCACAAGCACGTGTTGTTATCTCCAATGTTTTAACATTTTTCACTGAAATGAAAATATATCCCGAAAAGTTACAAAGTGTTAATTTCTGCCGTTCTCGTGAACATGCTGCGGCGATATGTGGTGTTAGTGTTAGAGCGGTCGACAAAAATAAAAATAAAGTGTATAAAGGGAGAAGTTAGCTCTCCGCGTGAAAGCGTCTCTCGGCCTTGTACAGTACCTGCGTTAGACGACTTTGACAAAAGTGTAATTAAACAAATAGTGCCATCGTTTTATCGCCTCGGTGAATATACTTCCACAGCTAAAATTTTGAGTACAGCAAAAGAAAGAATTGACGCTCTCCAGTGTTCTATTTCTTCTATCCGTAAAATACTCATAGAACTTGTGTACAAGTATATGCAAGCTCCAGATGGTCGTAAACAATTGATGGAAAGGACTGACATCGTTTGTGCGTGGTTTTTATTATCTTTATATTTATATTTATTTTTAATATAACTTGTTACATTATAAACATGTGTACTTATAGTTTTTTATACACAGATACCTAATTAATAATTTATTTTCAATCATTATTATTCTTATTTTAATAAATACGTTATCTAATTTTTTTTTCATTTTTATCACTAACCCACGTAATGACAAAACTAAACACTCTATCGATAACGCTTATCGACAACAATAATGCGCATCACTATGCTCGCCCCTAAGGCCCGTGAGTGGGAAAGAGAGAGAAATACTTCGATAATTTATGACCCAAACTGCACGGACAAAATAATTCTAGTATAGTAATTTTGAAGGAAGTTTTTTACCTAGTAATTTTGAAGGCAGTTTTTTTAAGATAATTAACATTTATTGTGGTTATTAACATGGACTTCTGTAAATAATTCATACGACAAATCATGGATATGTATCATATGTTTCAGAAGGATCTGGGTACTGTGTAGATATGAATTGATCGAAATAATTTGTGATATCTTGAATTTTTGCATTATCATCTGGATTGAGATTCTTAAGATCCAGAGCATTTTCAAACTAGAAAATAATATGCATATGAGGACTACATTTGTGCTAAAATTCAATACGGAACCAAAAATCCTTGACTTTAAAGTTTTTTTTAACAAAATAAATATCTCCATAAATAAATCTAATCGCTTATGAATAAAGTAAGAAACTGTCATAGAATTTGAATTTCATAATTTAGATTAACATAAAATTATATTCATAATTTTTTATAGGATAGGGTGCAAACGAGCACACAGTCCACCTGATGGTAAGTGGTTGCAGTGACCCAAAGACACCTATCTACATCTATCCTAAATAAAGAATTAAAAATGCAGATGCGTTGTCACCCGTAAGGAATAAGATGGAATGCCTCTTTTCCAGTAAAAGGGTCTCCGATTCTCTACACTCACCATACGAAACACAGCAATGTTAAGCTGCTATTTTACTTTGGTATTTTATGAGAGCGTGGTGCTCCCCGTTTGAGCCGACCCCATTCGTGCTACAACCGTACCACTAATATAGCTGTAGCGTGGCTCTACCACGATATACGATATGGTTCTGGCCAATATAAGTCACTTAATGTCATAAATACTGTTGGACTACCAAATTCTTCAATCATATCCACTAATTCTCTAGATCTTGCATACCAATATGAGCTATATGGCCTCAAATTAGAATTATATGATAAAATTGTTTTATACAATAATGGGTTTTGCTGCAATGAAGCTGTTCAATTGTTTCAACATTATGTAAAATTGAATTTTTTTTACACAATTACTTCCAATATCTAAAGCTCTTTAACGCAGCATACTATTAAAGGCATAAAGTCGAAATCTTGGTTCTCTTGAAAACCTGCCGTCTTCATACATCTTGAGGAATTAAAATATTCATTATTAGAAACTTTACAAACTCGTGTATCTCTAAAGTCACCTTTATCAGTAGGAAATAAAGTTGTAAAAGCTCTGCAAATATTTCCATCACATGTAAATTCAGTATTTGCTCAGAATGCAATCTAGGCCAAGGTAAAACGCATGATCCATCATTTGCTTCTTTAATGTTCAGTACAATATTCACTGCTTTACGATTATATTGAAAAGTCACTGTTGGGGCGCCAGATTCATATACATTACAATGTATTTTGATCATCATCTTCACTATCTAAATTAAATGAAAGATGTTGTTTTTCTTGACTTGATACAATATGTTGAACAACACTCCCATTATCAGATAAAAATTGTAAATTGTTTTCATCGATTGTAATATCACGATATCAAGGAATATTATTTTTAAGATGTATCAAAGCTGCATTATCACGATTAACAATAAATTTTATATCACAATTTCTTCTAACAAAAATATATTTGAAATAGTATCAATAGAATGAAGTAAGGGTATAGTAATCTGTGAAATCTTGATGAAAGTTGATAACTTGGCCATTGTATTCGAATTGATTACCTTTAAGTCTATATACTGTAATAACAGGGTGAACTCGAGAGATTAATTGTTCTTCAAGAAATGTTAAAACATCAGGTTTTGGTCCAGGATCCATCATTACAGAAAATATATTTAATTAATTTTTTACTTGAAATTTGTGACAAAGAGTACAAAGTTCATCTTTTTCAATATGTAAATCAAAACAACGACGATGAGATAAATTATAGTATTTCAGTTCTAAATTTTTCGGAGCAGTTTCGAAATTAACGGTATACTCCAAAAAGCGAGAATTTTCACGATAAAAATTTAATTCTGCGTCACAGAGTACTAAGAGGATACTACGCCTTTCTGCGTCTCGAGCTCTGTTCTGACTTTGTCTTACATTCATCAAAGAACGGGTTCTTTCACGTTATTTACCATTTTCCAGTTACCGTGCGTCTTCGTAGCATTTTGATGTAACAATAACATTGATATAATTAAAATTTCCGACATTTTTCATCAAGTTATGCCCATTCATAATTCATAAACGGCGCCATCTAACGTGGTATTACTATAAAAGTATGTTTTAGTTTTGCTACAGGTGGCGTTAATAATACAATAAAATTGTTATTTATTATGTTTTTATTCTGTTTTTTTTTTAATATGGATAAAATATATTTTTATGATTGATAACACATCTAGAAATGAATCGATAATACTATGTTAAACCCCAAACCTGAAAGTGTGATAGTTTCTCAGTAAAGTGCACCACAAAAATGCATAGATTGTGGGATTGTGTAGTATAGTGTGATTAAAGTACGCAATTGATATCAAATTTTTATATTTAAAAGTGTATTTGCATTGCGCTGTGATATAATTCAGCGTACACTTCACAAAAGAGCGAAAATGTAATACATACTTTTATAATGAGTCAAAGTAAATATTCAAAGCGTAGTCAATAGTGCGATGCAGGAATATTAAGTACTAGTTGTCCTCATGAACTGAGTTACAAATAATATAGGTAATTTTCAAAGAGTTTACATTGCGTTTCTCTGATCAAACGCCCCTGTGACCTTATAAAACTCAAAAGGGTTGTTCGTCGTTCTGGACTGAAGCATATTCCAGCTTAATGTTAGTTTATTTCTTCTTTAAAGACTAACTTTGGAAAATGCCAGAAAAATCTTATGGCTTCCAACAGTGGATGGCAGCACCACCATTTCTTTTACGTCAGACTTAAAATGCTTGGACCAGCGACGTCCCGTATAGTCAGAGGTACGGGACGCTTGGTACTGCGATCGTCTGCCAAGCAAATCAGTCTGCTAAAGGTGACAGTAGGTAACAATTGATGAAAGCTTTCCCTGCAAAATGCAGTGGACTTTTACGGTCTGATGAAAACAAACAAGAATTAGATGGCATAACTCCACTCCTCTTGGTATATTGCACAGAACTTTCGCTGCGTTTCCTTGCTGTTTACCAACTTAGCCTAAAATGTGTAAGGAAGAAATAATATAATAGTTCTGATTTTTAGGCTTCCGTACCCAAAGGGTAACCAACGGGACCCTATTACTAAGCCTCCGCTGTCCGTTCGTCCCTCCGTCTGTCAGCGGGCTGTATCTCATGGTAATAGGTAGACAGATGAAATTTTCACAGAATGTGATAAAAATAAAAATAAATTAAATATCAAAGGGTGCTCCCCTACCAGAAACGTGTTTTACGATGGTACGGAACCCTTCATGCACGATTCCAACTCGCACTTGGCCGGTTATTTTTTTAACACTGTAGACTCTAAAATATTAAAAAGTCTAGTCTAGTAGTTTTGAGTGACAAGCAATAACAAAACCCATCTGATGGTGAGTGGATGCTGTGGTACATAGACACTTATATCTATCCTCGATTTAAGTGAGAATTTAAATACAGATGCGTTATTACCTCTGAGGACTAAGATGGAATGCCTATTTACACTTAAAAAGGTTTCTGGTTGCGATCACTCACGAAACTCAGCTACCTATTTACGCTGGTATACTATACGAGTGTGATGTACAGTAACAGCCGTTCACAAGTCCAATGCTGAACATGGTTCATGCACCCTCAATGAGTGCCACATATTACCATTTAATATTATAACATTAAATTAATTAAACAAAGAAATGAAAAAAGTATTTTATTCGAAATAATGTTTTGTTACAAAAAGATTGTAAAATCAATGTCCAGATTGTTAATGCATTTCGTTGTCAGTAATCATCTTGGTTCTAGCGAAGGTACACGGTACCGTAAGGCAAAGCAGAGTAGGTGTATGGCACAGAATACGGCGAGATGACTGCCGCAGATGAGCCAGGATATACGTAATCAAATCCCGCTGTGTATGAAATAACTTGTGGTGACGGCTCTGGTTTTGGCGCTGCCATTGCTAACGCCAGAAGAGCAAAAATGCCAAACTGTAAAAATACACGAATTAGTACTTACTAAACAAAATAAATTTTATGATTTAGTTTGTTTATAAGGAAACCTACATGTATGAGGTATAAAGTGAAGGTGATAAAGTTGTGAAGTCTGTCAACACGCACTGGTGCAGCTCAAAGAACTAATTGCTTCATAACCCTCTAAAAATGAGAAGAGGCCTGTGCTTTGCAGTGGCATCGAGACAGTAAATTTACATTTAAAGTGGATTACGTTCTTATTAGTGCACGAAATTCGATCATCATCATCATCATCATCATCGTTACAGCCCTTGACAAGTCCACTGCTGAACATAGGCCTCCCCCAAGGAAGCCACAAAGCACGGTCCTGAGCCACCTGAACCCATCGACTTCCTGCATGTCTTACCAGGTCGTCACTCCATCTTGCCGGCCCATTGCCACTTCAGCTTACTAATCTGTTGGGCTATGTCGGTCACTGTTTCTACTGCGGATATCCTCATTTCTAAGTTTATCACGCAGAGAAACGCCGAACACAGCCCTCTCCATAGCTCGCTGAGCGACCTTGAGCTTCCTCATCCGGTCAGCAGATATTTGTTGTAAATGATATCGTTAAAGCAAAGTGTTCAGCTTACTCGTTGTAATAAAATAAAGTAACAATTCACAAACGTTACACAACTGAGCATACAGTCTGCTCAAATTGTTGAAAGCGAGATCGCCATGCTTATTCAACGTGAATTGAAACTGATTGTTGATTTGTTTCTTTGAAATGAAAATGATGTAATATATTTATATATGATAAAACAATAAGTGAATTACTAACATGGTACTTATGTTTACTCAAACACAACCCTTGAGAAAACTAAATAGTTATAACGATACTTACAATCTTAGTTAACATGATGTTGTATGTAACAGATTCCTTATTGAATCATACAAGTTAAGAAGTAACAAGGCTTTTTATACAATCATAACAGCCTTGATCTTTGTTATTACTATTCATCCATGTGACAATTATTATGTGTAGGATACAATAAGTTACTAAGATATCAGAAGCTTAGCTTTATAGATTTGATGTATTATGTAATTATTTTAACCGTCATCAAGAAAGAAGAAGGTTGTATATTCACCGCGTGTTTTTTATTTATATTCTCAGCGATTTCTCGTAAACGGTGGTTTAACTGATTATTTTTATTATTAAACTAGCGATCCGCCTCGGCTTCGCACGGGTGATTTCTGAATCTTGACAACAGCGCCACCTACCGGGTCCAAATGAGAATCTAAACCTTCTAGATACCCATATAAACACATACCGAAAATTTCAACAGAATCCGTCGAGGCGTTTTTGAGTTTTAGCGAGATTAACGGACAGCAACTGATTTTTATATATCGAGATAAGCTGTTTAGGCCGTTAAAGGAAAATAGGACATCTCTTGCCCGGCATGGTGTTCTACCCGGGAAGTGGCCAACGCTCCTAGTGGTAGTTTTGTTTTTCGCCTAGAAGCAATGAAAAGGGCTACCCTCGGGGAAGTGGGGGAGGGATGTGGTGAATGCTCTAAATCTAAACATACCACGACAGCCGGCTGCGTGGTTATGTGGGACTCACTGTCAAACGTAAGTCCCTACCCACTAAACACCACCTGGAACTGGCATTGGCCTGTATGGCCTTTCTGCCGAATCGGAAGCGACCCCTTTTAGGGAAAACGGGGACCCTAGTGGTAGTTCGTAGTTCCGAGCTATTCTATATATACTGCTTTACTTCGGAACTTTGATAGCGCGATTTAGTAGTAAGCACTTTAATTCTTCATTAAACTATGTTTAGCATCGACTTCTGAAGCCGTTGTGTGGACATAATTTTATTCATTTTTGTTTTTTGAAGTCGACTGTTATTTTATTTAAAGTTTTTTTTAACTTTATTCGTGTCTCATTCTTAATATTAATATATATATTATAAAACAGTCGCCTCCGAAGCTGAAGTTACATATTGATTTTTTATGGCCTTTTAAGTCAAGATTGTTTTCGTAGCAGGTTTCTTATTTGTAATGTTGATATTTTGAATCGAAACAAAGGGGACCTAATTGCTAATGTAGATCTCGTATCCAGTACGTTTGTCTGCACTCGTAATATACCATTCATTCCCAATGAGTTTCTTTGTGTAGTTTTTCTGTTATGGTCGAACACGATCCAAGGACACGAAGGCTCTATAAGTATTGACGAAAATAAAAAAAATAAGTAGTACAGTTTCAAAAGGCTAAGGGTGTGATACAAGAATCAGTACAAGCAATTGAAGATACGCAGTTCACAAAATGATCGGTAAACTGGTGAGAATTTTTTATTGTCTTTAGTCTAAGCAAATAAAAGTCTAGGTATTAATTGTTAAAATAATGATTTGAAACGCTTTTAAAGTGCGGCGGAATGAGCAAATTATTATTTACATAAGCATTGAAAATATATTAGTAATCAGTTATGGTTATCCATAAAAGTATTGTCGCTTGAATATCTTTGAATAAGTGTAACGATAATATTATAATGCGATAAATAAGCTCCGGGTTTCTCAAGTCATGAATAATAATTGATGTAAATTCTTTGTAACTTTGTTGCAACTGTCAGTCACATTTAAAAAAGATATCAACACAAATGAAAAACTAAAATAGCATAAGTCCACTGCTTAACATTAGCCTCTCCCATGCATTGCTTTATAGAGGGATATTTGACACAGTTGCCACGCTTGGCAGGCGGGTTGGCAACCGCAGTTTTTTACTTTGAGTTGTTATTAGGAACACGTTGCTACCCATCTCCAGGTTTGTTTCCCTCTGTCACCACGACTCTCTCACGACACCCACAGAACGATATGGAGTAGTGGATATTCTTACACCGCCACTAGGAACGCCGTCTCGTTAAATAATATAAATAATTTGGTATTATGTATATCCCGTAACAGGCGATAGAGGATAATTAAGTAGGAGTTGGGCAAAACTGCGGTTACCAAGCCGCTTGCCAATTGTGGCAACGATTGCAAATATCCCCCCTATAAGGCAATCCACGGTGAAAGCCTGTGGTCAGCAGTGGACTTTTGATAGGCTGTAATTAATTAATATATAATAAATGTGCTAGATATTGTTAGAAATTTATAATAATATCTTGTTATATTTGTTTACTGGAACGAACGAAATACACATCTGTTTCCTCTATATTAGTCCCTAATAGTTAATTAACTATTATAGACTAATAGTTATTTAATTATTATATAATATAAAGTAACAACAAACTCAGCAATTGCTGGGAATGGGTCTTTGTCTCTGTAATAAAAATTTGCCGTATATGTCACTTGAAAGAGAATTGGCGATCATAGTACCAAACGTCTCACATCTTTTGCATTACATCAAACACAGGTCTGGGTACATCACATCTAGCAAATACAAAATAGTGTAACTACCATGAATTAGAGATCAGGAATTACTACTGACCTTTCCTATATACCTTTTACGAAGCCTAAGGAACGAAATTTGATAATAATAGATTTTCTTACGTCGCTACCACGTGACAGTATCGTTTAAGAATGGTTATGTAAGACTAATTTACAACAACTATTTTAAAATTTACTAAGTCCAATATTACAATGCGTTTAGAAGGCCATTGCGGGTGCTTTGTTTCTATAGTGCGTTTTGTGGATTTGATGCCATCTGGCACTAGTAAACAGCCTCACTATTAACTAGAGACCGTGGGAGTAAAAGCATGGATGATGGACGGTTCTCTGATTGTCAAACTCATACAGATGACTAAATCCCTATTAGTGTTTACATATAAACAATCGTTAAGTATTTAAAGAAGATATTATCTATATACTTTTACATCGTCAGAAAAAAATAAGACGAATAGGTGCGAAACGTTTGGTGTTGCGATCGTTTAGAACCAATAAATATTATATTAAAATGATCATAAATACTCATACTCGGACTGGTTACGAGGACGTCATAGGTGTTAAACATTTGGTATTGCGATCGTTTATCCGCCTGTCAAGCGGCGATTAAGGTAAATCTTCCTTACGAAGGTAGAGGCGAGTGATACCCGGCAGTAGATGTTTATAGCTTTGATGATATTTATATTTTTTGGAACGAAGTTCTTTATCGGACGGTACGGGTTTGGCGGATGGGAGCTAGGCGTCAAAAAGTGTAAGATTTTTTCGTCACTACGCGTCATTTAAATAGACGCTAGTAATACATTTATTTGTATTTGTTAATCAATAATATAATACGTTTACCAATACTACGGAACTTCGTTCCAATCGAGTGTTCCACGACACTCACGCATGTTTTTATTTTTTGTTGTTTTATTTTTTAAATACCTTTATCCAGCTTCAAGCAAGAAGACCTTAAGATACTTCGTCACCCTGGAGATGGAATGACTCATAGCCTGGAATTACATTTACTCTCTTACCCTTTTAACAGGAGACAAGAGTGGGTGCACTGCTTAGGCGAAGATACGGGTAGTGGGTATACTTAGGCAGAATCCTCTACCAGCTACTAAAATTAATAGTATTTTTAGTCATAATAATATTTAAAAAAATACTGAAACCTATTGTAATTTCAGGTTGTTTTATTCGCTATCCTAGCATTGGCATTTGCGAGACCTCAATTGTACCCTGGTTATAATTATGGCACATATTCCGCTGGATACCCAGGATATTACGGTTACAACGGCTACAGCAGCCCTTACGCGTATAATGGATATGGGACGTACGGAGCAGCACCTTATAATAGCTTTGGCTATGGATACTATTGAAGTAGCAACTCCGAAGTAATATGTATTTGGTTTTGAGGAATATTAATGTCGTGATAATTTTGTTACATCATGAATTTGGTATTAAAATTATATTATAAGATCGTATGTTGGTTTTTTTGTTATATTTTTACCTCTTTTTATAAAAACAAACTAGCGACCCGCCCCAGCTTCGCACAGGTGATTACTGGATCTAGACAACAGCGCCACCTACCGAGTTGAAATGTGAATTTAAACCATATCGGAACCCATTCAAACACACACACAAAACAATTCATCAAAATTGGTCGAGCTGTTTTGAGTTTTAGCGAGACTACGAGTAACGTACAGAAATTGATTTTTATATAGATATAAATCTGCATCTAATATCGTGTTGTCGATCACTTCTGGTCTAAAAAGATTTTTAGATACATATTTTATTAGCAATTTTAATAATACTAGTTTTGTATAAGAAAAACAAAACAGTAGAATATGTAGATCATTTCATTTTTTATAATAATATAGTTGGAAATAATATAAGGATAAAATTAACATGGTTACGTAAAAAGGATCCGTTCAACCCATAAAAAACTGTTTTTGAGCTATTACCATAGAATCTTCTATGATAGTGGCTTTTTTGATTTGTTTGTCATTTTGTTACTATATTATCTATTATGTATTGAAATGGAATTGCTTTTACGAAATGAATATAAAGACGGCATAAATCTTTTATTTTGACACAAATGTCGGCTGAAAAGAAGACAGTCCTCGTAACTATCTCCAATAGCGTTTTTATTCAATAAAATAATGACTCATGATCACGCTAAGTTACTGTGTGTAGAATAGGTTATCTATAGCTAGGTTTAGGATATACCCGAGTTGAAAGACTTTGCGAAGGACAACGTATCAAATTTTTTGTCATTCTTAGTCGTAATAACGTGTCAGTAATATTAATACTATGTACCCGTATAGGTTTTGTAACTTAGTTCTGGATATTTTACTTCCGGCATATACGGCATACGGCATAATATACAGATATCTCTTACGCTGTCACTCTACCCCATATCTTCCGTGATGTCTGGTGTCGTAAGCAGCGACAGAAGGAAACTTAAACAGAATATGGGCAGCAGGATTTTCTTGAACAACAACTCTAAATATTAAAAATATGCGTCTGTCGAACAACCTGGCAAGCATGGCAACAATGGCAACTATGGCAAATATACTTGATAGACTGTAATGATGTTAATGATAATACTCGAAGTTTTTAAAATACAGAATAGCTGTCATCACTGAGTGTTAAGATGGAACAGAAGAACTAGTAAAAAGGATCATGGTTCACGTTTATTCACCATAGGGATGGTATCAATACTGGTATTTTGTGAGTGCATGATCCTTACCGATTGAGTTGACCCATTTGTGTTCCAGCCATAATAATATAGTTGCATCGTGGCATTACCAAGTCAAGTATGGTATATTTCTGTATCTTTATTTTCTATTATTTTATCTATAACAGTAAAAGGAAAGTAATTATCGATGAGTACTTTAAGCTTTTTTTTTAACGTGGTAGAGCCATGCTGCAACTATATTAATAGTATAGTTGTAGCACAAATGCGTCGGCTCGACCGGGGAAGGACCACGCTCTCACAGAATACCAGCGTTAAATACAGCTTAAAACTGCTGTGTTTCGTATGGTGAGTGTAGAGAATCGGAGGCGCTTTTTACTGGAAAAGAGGCATTGCATCTTAGTCCTCACGGCTGACAACGCATCTGCATTTTAATTCGCAAACCATCAGGTGGACTGTGTGCTCGTTTGTCACCCTAATTCTATATAAAAAAGCAAAGTTCGACATAATGGAAATTCATAAGTTAACCATTTACATTTTTGTTATGAAGAAGTCTGGTGGCTTGAGTCACCCGACGAATATAGTACATCATACGGTTTGATCCCGTCTTAACTATTTTTGGTTGTTGTCGTGTGTTTCATTTGCCTGTAAAAGCATATAAAGATACTACTAATTATAAAGATATGATAAGCTACACATTTTATATTTGAATATACATTATATATAGCATCGCAAAATAAAAGTGGTTAGGTGGTAAATTATAAATCCGTGTCTCTGGTATTCAACCAAAACATTACCATTTTATAGCATAAGCATTAGAGCAGATATAGGGTACAGGGTTAGTGATTGTTATAATAAAATTCAAAGTCAAAAATATTGTTTTCAGTTTAGGCTTACTTTATACTCTAACGTCATAATCTGCCAACGGTTTTCAAACAGGCAGATTATCTTACAACGTTTCCCGTAAAATTTCACAACTGAACTGTTGTGAAATTGCTATTTGCCCCTTTTAAGTGGTACTCAGTTTACTTGCATATTATGAAATCTTAAGGCGAGCCCTTGAGTAACTACTGATCAAATTAATATTAAACATAATGAGATCATTAATATACATTATAAATATATAGTGAGAAGAAAATTATTAAACGTAAAAAGTACAAACCAACTTATAAAAAGTGATAAGAATAAATAATTTCCATATGAATTAATAACTTCTGTAGTCAGGGTTTTAATTCTTCGATACACTTTGTCTCACTCTGTCTTCTGGGTAGATTTTATCACGTAGTTTATCATATTATTGAAAAAAAAATTTTTCAAACTTTCAACATTGGCGAAAATATCACTTAATTATATGCAAAAAATACAGTCAAATTGAGAAGCTTCTTCTATTTTTGAAGCCAGCTAATGGCGTTTAAATATGAAATTTAATATTTATTTATTTATTTATTTATATTTCCTACTGACATCTACCATTAAAGGGAAAAACCTAAATCGATAAATTTAGCATCTTATTTCAAAATAATATATAGTACAATCAAATATCAATATAATAATACAATCAAACTTAGATCTTTTGAGAGTAAATAATCTAAGCAATCAAAATATGTCATTGGAAGTCATCATAAATCATAAAGTTTGACGGCTCCGTGGCGCAGTGGCTTAGCAATGATTCGTTGCGCTGGGGGCTGCGAGTTCGAATCCCGCACGGAACAAGTATTTGTATGGCCTACAAATAATTGTTCCGAGTCTGGATGTTTGTCCTCGTGCAATTTATGTTTGTAAACTGCCTCCACGACACAGGAGAAAATCCTAGTGTGGGGGTAACGTTTTTAAAAAGATTCAAAAGAAAGAAAAAGAAAAAATAAAGTAACAATTGAAATGGTAAAAGATAATAATATAATACTCGTATTACTAATTACAACACATAATAATTAATTTAAACAACAACACACTACAATCAATTATATAACACAATTTAAGAATAACATTATAAATAATGTCACTTTTGCGAACTCGCTCCATGAACATGAAAATAAGTCCAAATTCTCAGCAACCAAATTAAGTATGTGTATCGTTCGCTTTGATACTCATTGTAATTGTAATTTTAACTTGTAAATAATTGAAATGTGTAAATTTATTTTGTGGTTATGCTGGTATTCACAATAATTGCCAAGATTGGCGAGTGCAACGCATCAGCGATATAAAAGCTTGCTTTAAAGAGCTTTGCTATGTAGCCAGAGTTTAAGACCTTACAATAGTTAAAAAAAGAATGGAATCCTTTACATCGATGCCGCTTATTTTTTCATCTCATATCATTAAATGTTGAGGTAAACTATAGGTTATTGTAAAAAATAAGCTCATACGTGTAAAAACTTTAACAGTGGTAGAGCCACGCGGCAGCTTTTGCTGTCGCACGGATGGGCCGGCTCTAACCGGGGTGGTACCACGACCTCACAGAAAACCAGCGTGAAGTAGAGGTTTACCTCTGCGTTTCGCTTGGTGAGCGCAGGTGGCCGGAGGCCCTTTTTACTGGAAATGAGGCATTCCATCTTAGTCCTCACAGGTGTCAACGCATCTACGTTTAGATTTATAATAGAGAATAGATGTAGATGTCTATGGGCCGCAGCAAGTTTTTTTTTTTATAGGATAAGGGTGACAAACGAGCACACAGTCCACCTGATGGTAAGTGCCATCAGGTGGACTGTGTGCTCGTTTGTCACCCTTATCCTATAAAAAAAAACTCGATAGAAAATATATGTATACGAACTTTGCTAAAGCAAGAGCTTATCGTTGAATTATTAACCTGTATAAGATCAACGCATAAAAAGTGGGGACTTGTCGCAATGTGAAGCATATAACGCGGATGTTTGTTATTACATATTCTAATTGTTAAGTAAGAAGTACATTTGCATGTTGTTACTTTGAAGATCAAGGACACTTTTTATAATATTACAACAAGATCAGTATGAGGCGTGGTCGTCACCAATCAATATATAAGCCGGGAGCGTTGTTTAATATGTATCACTTGACAGTCACTGCAAGTAAAACATAAACGATGTTCTTCAGACTGGTAAGTTATTTAGAAACACTAATTACTTTATAAAACACAATAATAATATAAAAAGTAAATAAAAGTTACAGTCTATATAGAAGCCTGACAGTAAAGTAATCTAGTACTCTATTTTTCTGTAGTATAGTAAATAGTAAGTCTATATATTCAGTTCATTTAGGTATACTCCACATGTCTTCGAAATATTTTATTTCCATACATGCAAGTTTTCTAACGATGTTTTTTTTTTAATTTCTATTAATAATTTAATCGGTGTCGGCGCTCAGCCCCTTAAAGCAATCACGTCTCTAAGAATAATATTAAGAAATGTTCAGTGCTACTATATCATATAGGTACTCGTACTTGCATTTTGGCTAAATATACTTGAATCCTAGGTGCAAAACTTACTAGGACCAACATTCGTGCTAAAAGTAAATTGTTTGTCTTACGTGTCTGAAAGTTTTTTGTCGTGGGTTATATAAAAGTGTACCTTACATCTCATGACAAATAACTTGAGAGTTCCGAGTTCTTTAATCAAAATATGCCCTCTATTGCTCACCTTACTTTGCCCTTATTTAAGCTTACTAAATGTATATATTTACAAACAGCATAAGTTTCTTTATATAATTTTAATTTAGATTATTGTTCCCGATTGCAAGAACAATAACGTTTAGCTAAATGTCACTTTATTTTTTAATATTATTTTACAGTTCGCTCTGTTCGCTATGCTGGCGGTTGCCTTCGCCAACCCCAAACCTGACCCAGTATTGACGTATGCAGCCCCAGCCGTGCTACCATTCGGATATTCGGCGTACTCACCTCTGGCCTACTCTTCACCTTACGCTGCCGCAGCCACTTATCCCTATGCCTATGGATACTACATTCGCTAATTTTCCACCTGGACTCCTTCTGACACCTAGACCTTCTCTAGCTACCATGACAATGATTTGCCAATTGTTTAAATAAAATGTAATAGCATATTGTTCTTTGTTTCTCTTAACAATTTGCTCACATAAATACAGAAATTAAATTACACATTATTTTACGCATTCATCATCATCATCAGCGTTAAAAAACTTCACGTGCCCATCGTAAAATATTAGCCGTGGAAATAACACACTCAAAACACAGTTCTGAGCCATTATTCCATCTAGTGTGAGAGAGAAGTCGTCCTTTTTTTACTTTATTAGCAGCGTACATATATCATATATCTCATACGGGAACTCTTTAGTGGGTGGTCGTCCTATACCATTACAAAGCCGCCTGAGAACCTTTCTTTCCTACCGCATGTCGATTCTTTGAGCTAAATTGAATTAATTGAAGCGACAGTAGCCTAATGACAGTGTGCGGATCGCGACTCATAAGGTTGTGGGTTCGAATCCGCCATTCGAGTACTGTCGTGAACCACTCCTGACGCAAGCATTTTTAGCTTACCAGGAGTGGTTAAAGGGAATATTAGTAATGTTATAATAGCATTGCTAGTATTTTTTTTAATAAAAACATTAAAACAATGGCTAGTTCATGTGTTAGGCTATATTTATTATTATAGTTCTACTTAGGATAATCTCATTACGAATTCTATCAAGCTCCGAACATAGACCTCTCCATTACTCAATGAGCCATTTTAAATTTCCTCATAAACCCAGCTCTGAACGTGATCTTACGTACTAAATCTATTTGTCATCACTGGTGTTCACTCTCATTTTCAAGTTTTGAGAAATACGTGACGAGAAGATGTATCGTATTCTCCCGAACACTGCCCACGGGAGTTGGATCCGTCGATTGACCTCTCGGACTAGTTAGACTTACCAACTGTTTCGAGCGTAGTGTTCTCAACAACTGTCTTTATCTTGTCCATATTTATTATAAACTTATTACTTTTTAAAAGGCTGGCTACGCACTTGTAATACCCCTGGTGTTGCAGTTATTCATGGCAGGCGGTAGCCACTTGCTGGTTTACTCCCTCTTCTATAAAAATCGGACAGGCCGTTGGAAGACACTATTTTGATTTATGCATCCTACCGTATCCTTTTTAATCCAGTAGTCAACATTAAAATGTTATAATTACTATTCAGTAAATATAAGTTGATTATGTAAATCGAGGTAAGTTGATGCATAAGCAATTGTACCTGTTTAATCTAGTTTGTGTTTAACAGAATTTATAAAAACGCATGAATAATATATTTATTGTCATTGCTATGTCAGTTCGCATGTCCTCGTGTCAGTTATTGAATTGTGTGTATGCGCCTATCATTGTTTTCCTAATTAAGAAAAATATCAATGAAAGAGTGATAAATTGTAGAATCAATGGTTTGTAGCGACTGCATTCCATGTCGGTACATTGTCGGGACAGAAAACTTAGAAAATGTCATCATCATTATCATCATTGCAGCCCTTCACAAGTCCACTGCTGAACATAGGCCACCCTCAAGGAATGCCACAAAAGATGTCCATAGCAACCACAGTTGTTGGATTATTTTTATAATAGAAGTAAATGGGGACAAACGGGAGCACGGCCCACACGTTTGTTTGTGGAGGCTGTGTGACCTATAGACGTCCTTGATTAAGACTAAAAATGCAGATGCGTGGTGACCCCTAATTTTTTTATTTAATTTAACAGTTATATATTGCTTGAACTTTACAGCCCTTCACAAGTTCACTGCTGAACATAGACATTCTCCAAGGAATGCCCTTGTAGCATTCCTTCGCCTTGAGTTACCTGCATAGAATAAAACAAAAGGCCTTTGTTTAGGGATCTGGAACTCGAATTGAATGTAGCGATGCATTCAATTCAAGAGCAGGCCGGAAATACTGCAAGCTACTAGAGTGAGTAAGTGAGATAGAGCATAATTATTGGTTCTCACTCGAAAAAAATCACACAGTTTGATAGTTGATTAGTTAAGTAATAAGTTAGTTATCCCTCCCTTGCCCTGCGTTGTGATCGCTACTTTCACTTATCGTCCGTGCTGAATTACTGTTTATCCTTAAGAGTGTGATACAAATATGGAAAGTCGTCAATATTTAGCGCAACATATTGCCGACATAGGTGTACTTCGTGAATGGCTTTTGAAATGGAAGTGCAAATCGATCTGTACAAGAGCTGTACACCGAGTCGCCAAAATTTTCACGACGTGCAGTCGAGATTAGCGGAAAGGGGCATTCAAAGGGCTGTAATGAACGCGTTTCTTTGGTATATCCCGAAGATAAAGAAGAACTGCTTAACCTAATAACCAGACTTAGTGTTCGACGGATTGCAGTGCAACTACAACTGTCTAAGTGGAATGTATAGAGAGTTTTGAAAACAGAGGGATTACACCCTTTTCATTTTCGACGGGTCCAAGACATTATCGGAACAGATTTTGCAACAAGATCTGTATTTTGTTCGTGGATCATTCAAAATGTGAGACAGAACCGTCATTTTCTGCATAAAATATTATAATAATATTAATAATAATAAATTCACAAGAGCTGGAATTACAAACCACAGAAATGATCATCTCTGGTGCTCAGTAAACCCACAAGCGGTGCGCCCAAGTCCGTTTCAACACGAATTTTCAATGAATGTATGGACAGTCATAATCAACGATCGTTTGATAGGGCCGTTGGAATCACCTCCTACATTAAACGGCATTAGGTTTCTGGAGTTCCTAGAGACATGCTGATAGCCTTATGGAGCTACCTTTGCCATACCGTCAACGTATGTGGGTTCAGATTGATGGTGCACCTGTGCACTTTTCTCGAGCAGTGAGTGACTATTTAAATAACAACGGCATTTATCTAGACGTAGTCTTAATGATGACATACAGCGTACTTCATAAATTAATAGTAAAAAAAAAACATTCTTAAAACAAGCTTCTATTTAAATGCTCTAAAGGAAAAAGAATAAACTTTAATTTAAATCAAACTCATCAATTTACTACATTACACAATTTACATGAAATAAAATCTTATACAATAGAAAAGCGAGATTTACCTTAAAAAAATTAGGTTTTTCGTAGAATCACTTCAAATAACATATTGTTTTCTTGTTAAGGTACACAGATAAATCTCGTGACAAGCTTTTATATAATACAAATTATGTAATGTAGTAAATTGATGCGTTTGGTTTAATTTAAAGTTTATTTACTTCTTTTTAGAGCATTTGAATAAAAACTTGTTTTACTAATGTTTTTTTGCCTGGATATGTTTCTAAGTCTGTTCATTTCAGTTAAGGCACGTTTTGGTTGGTTTTTGACCGCCATGTTAGATCCGCAATCTTAATTTTTTTAATTGCCATCATTTGACTATTGTCGCTCCCTACAACATTTTGTTTGAGCATCACTAAACTATCGATAACCTTTGCCGAGTCATAACTCCATATAATATAATTGGCATAGCAGCTATCTTGTTTTCTGCTATTTTGAATGCTTTTCACCACCGCTATAATTTTCCCACTCGATATTAGTTAAGATAGACCCCGCTAAGTCTTACCGTTTAACGGGGCAATAGCATTTATCATAGAATATCTGAACGCGGACTACATTTTATTCGTATTATTATTAGCGAACCCTTTCATTTGATATCCATACCATGGTGGTGGATGAAAAAACGTAGTCCGCTATATTTGGGTGTCCACCATATTGAATTTAGAGTGACGTTATTTTATTTTTGTATTTTTCTCAGCATATTCTCTCATTAGATGCTCATATCACGGGAGTTTATAAAAAATAATTAGTCCGCCATTTTTGGCAGTCGGCCATACTGCATTTAAAATGACGGGAATTAAAATAGTAAATTAAACGAGATAAAATCCGTAAAAAATATAAATAATCCTTACGGCAAATTTTAGTGAAAAATTCGATTGCATTCAAATGTACACAAACTGACTGACAAAGATGATAGTTTGTAAAAATTTAAAGAAATAAGGTGTAATTTATTCATTAAGTCATTTGGAATTATTTTTGTATGATAACAAAAAAATTGTCAAAAATTAATCATTTTAATTATTTATTAAAGCAAGTTTAGAAAATGACGCCCTCCTATTTCAATACAAAGATGACAACCTTTTTAAAAGTTATGTTTTACTGTCTGAAAGAACGTGAATGAGTTTTTTTAATTTTTCTTGCAGCTATTTCCAGATTTTTTCCCAATTCTTCTTCACTATCTACTTCCCTCTTGTGAACCAGCTCCTTGTAAAATCCCCAAATAAAAGTCGATAGGGTTTAGGTCTGTCGAGCGTGCAGGCAATTCGTTAGGATTTCGAAAAGTTTCGATGAGATGCTGTCTTACTTGTCTTGCGTAGTACCAAGAAGCACCGTCATTTTGAAAAATCATTTGTTGTCGTACCGCTATGTTCACGTCTTCCAACAATTCATAATAGTGATTTTGTAAAAAATTTAAGAAACTAACCTGGACGGTAATTCAAAGGGATCGATAAATTCTCCATTTAGGATCCCAGACCACAAGTTAACGCTAAAGTGGTTGTTACGCCGGGGGGAGGATGTTAAGGACGGCGAGGGGAGCCGCCGCCCCGTCGCCCCTTCATACCCCGTTGCGCCCCGCGCACCCCGCATACCGCCAGCAGATCACGCGATGTCGCCGACCAATCAGCGCGCGGCATCACCTCACGACGCTACTCACATACTAAGACGCTCTCTTGCGGGATATAAGAAGGGCGTTTTGGTCTGTGAGCTGTTCATTTCGGAAGCGGCACTCGAAGACAACAGCAAGAGCAATCAAGAAGAATCAAGACTCCCCTCTGTGTATATAGTTAATTAGTGAAAGCCGCATTTGTAAATAGTTTAATACAGTATAGTCTACAGTACCATCTTTTCTTTAAGCAGTCCCTAGTGTAGTTTACCTCAACATCAATATCAGTCAATCAATTAGTCATACAGTCCACTTGCAATAGTAAAATCATACAGTCCACTTCTGTCCCTAATAGTGGTGTTGGAAGTTCGATGCCCTTGCCAGACGTGGGTTTTTATGGCCCCGCTATAGTAATTGAGGGTTTTAAAAATTCCAGTACTTTCGAATTTGCACTCGTCTGTCCGAAATATTTTTTTGAAGAAATCAGGGTCTTCTTCAGATATCTGTAACATGGTTTCACAAAAAACAACTCTTCTTCGGTAATCAGATTCCTATAGCTGCTGGACGCGCAGGATATGGTACGCATGGTACCCCTCTACAAAACAAAAAAAGCTCGTAATTATCACAAGTTAAAATCTTAAAACTGGTATTACAGGATATTTTAAGGCTCACCTTTATAAAGAATTCTTAGAACCGAAGTTCGTGGAACTCCAGTTCGTGTGACTATTCTTCTTGAACTTGTAGACGGGTCTCTTTGGACTTCTTCCACGACTTTGTCAACTTGATTCGGATACCAGGGTACTGGTTTGCTAAATTGATTGCAACTGGGGATACGTCCAGTCATCAGGCATCAGGCATAACACGAGCAAGACAAGTACAGCACAATAATTCATAATTTGAGCATTGTTAAACGGGTTTTCGACCCTTTATTTTTTACATTTTATTACTTAAATTTACATAAGAATGAAAAAAATAGGCAAAATAATTTTTTAAAACTAAAATGTTTTTGTGAATTTTTAGCCTATCCTTCTCCTTCTATCCTTTTAGCCTAGCCTATTCTTATTTACCTATGGAAGTCCGATTACTGCGAATAATAGCCCATTAAGTACAATTTTTTTTTAATTTTAAATAGCTTAGAAACTTGCAAAGTTTTTAAAGCCAGTTAGAACCAATGGAAACTCCTTTCTGTATTTTTAAATTGAAGTTGAAAAATTGAGTCTACCCCACTAAAAACCAAAATTCTTTTTGGGTAACTTGCAGGAATGTTTGGAAATTTATTATTTTATGTGAAAAAGTATCATTTGAGACAATTATGTCAAAAGAAAAAAATCTGGAAAATAACTGCTACAACAAAGTATATTAATATTGTAAGCCCCACCGGTAGAAAACACTAAAAAATACAAAAAAAATTATAACTCGAAAACTACAAAAAACCGGATAACATACATTGGGTATTTTCGAATACCCCTAGATGTAAGGAACTCAAATTTTTCTTTTGGACGTCACTAATTGGTCCATTCTGTATATTATGTAATTATCTATGATTAAAATTAATAAAATAAAATAATTAAAATTATTACGTAGCTAAGTTAGAAAAATCAATATCTCTTGGCGAAAAGAAAATAAACTCACTCGAAACTGACGTGAGTAGTACGAAAAAATTATCTCAAACTGCTTTCAACTTAGAAGACAAACTACTTTAGATGAGCAAATACTTCAAGAGGTACAAAATCGTCATACTAGAGAAAAGAACATAATACTTGTAGGCCTGCCAGAACCAACTATTTCGGGAACAGAGGAAAGAATAGCTAAAGATGAGATTGACGTACTTAATATTGTCTCCTCACTAGGTGTAAAAATTCAGCCAGTAAAAGTTTTTAGAAAATCGGGAAGTATAATCATCAAAGTATGCTTTGATGTACCGGCTCCGGCCAAACAACTACTCCGCAACAAGAGTAAGCTACCAGCGGGTATCAAAATATACTCCGATCAGACTCCAGCCCAACAGAACTACCTCAAATATCTTAAAGAAGAATTGAAACGTCGAGAAAATGACGGTGAAAATAGTCTTACTATTAAATACATCAACGGAACACCGACAATAATTAAAACCACTTCAAAAAACTAAGAGAATTAGAAAGCATTCATGCCACCGCAAAGGGTAATACTCTCGAAACACTAGACAGCTACCAAAATTTTCCAGTCAATAAATCACGGCTTGCATTTCTTTACCTGACTGCTCGCAGTATTTGCAAGAAAGGTAAATTTGACGAGCTCAAATGCATCTTAAAAGCAATACCAAACACCCTTCATGTTATTTTGTTAACGGAAACATGATTCCGCACAGAAACTCAAGCTCTGCAATTTCAACTCCCTAATTATACATACTACTATAACTACAGAACTGATTCTGGTGGTGGAGGAGTTTCAGCTTACGTCCACAATAGCTTAATTCATACCCTATCGGAGTCTAAATACTTAGCCGGAAATAACTATTTATGAATAAAACTAGAAAGATACGCAATAGAAGTGGGTGTTGTATATAATCCAGTGCACACAGATTTTAAAAAAATTCTCGAAACATACGAATCTCTGCTGGAAAGTAGAAATAGAGCAATCGTCTTTGGAGATTTAACATTGATCTATTAACAAAAGACAAAAAGGCCAAGCAGTACACTCAACTCCTAAAAGAACAGGTTATACAACCCTCAACAAAATTAACAAGAAATACTGCACGAGAGAAGGGGCAACAAGAAAATCAATCTTGGACCATGTAAGCACCAATCTGAAAGATGATAGTTTTCACATGATTACAGTTAACTCCTCACTATCAGACCACAAGCAGATATATTTAGAAATTAAAAAAGTGCAACCTCCACCGAAAATATATTCCCAGTATGTAGCTAAAGATTATGAAAAGCTATATACTTAGCCAAAACACATAATAACACAACAAAAATGTATATAATATAGACTACATAGATTAGAAGAACATATTAAAAGATGCGCAGAGGACAGAATACTCTCGTCAGGTATACCTCAAAACTTGAAAACGAGACTGTACACCCAGTGCGTGTTGCCAGTGATGACATACGGAACTGAGACGTGGTCCTTCACTGCTGGCCGGATGAGGAAGCTCAAGGTCGCTCAGCGAGCTATGGAGAGGGCTATGCTCGGAGTTTCTCTGCGTGATAAACTCAGAAATGAGGATATCCGCAGTAGAACTAGAGTGACCGACATAGCCCAACGGATTAGTAAGCTGAAGTGGCAATGGGCCGGCCATATAGCTCGAAGAACCGACAACCGATGGGGAAGAAAGGTTCTCGAGTGGCAGCCTCGTACCGGCAGGCGAAGTGTAGGGCGTCCCCCCACTAGATGGAGTGACGACCTGGTAAGATATGCAGGAAGTCGATGGATGCAGGTGGCTCAGGACCGTGCTTTGTGGCATTCTTTGGGGGAGGCCTATGTTCAGCAGTGGACTTGTGAAGGGCTGTAATGATGATGATGAAGAGGACAGAAAAGTAGTAAAAACTAAAATCTTTAACCAGCCGCAAAAGGACTGGATAAATAAAAATGTAATAACTGAAATAAACAGAAGAAACATTTTATGGGCCGAGCTCAAGAAAGCTCCAGATGATAACGCTTTAAAGGAAAAATTTCAGTCAAAAAGAAACCAAGTTGTAAAACTAATCCAAGTCACAAAGGAATCATACTACCACAAAGAATTCGGCAAATATAGTAACAATGCCAAGAAAATGTGGAACGTAGTAAACAATTTGTCAACAAATAAAATCAAACAAAGCTGCACTCCTTCAAAGCTTGTAGTAGACTCAAGAGAAATAACAAACTCTCACCATATCTGTCAAGTCTTTAACGAATATTTCTCAACAATAGGTACACATTTAGCAAATAAAATTGCTTTAAAATTTCATGATAACTACATTCAGGCCTTGCCCAAATCTCCCGAACAAAACTCACAAATGTCGGAATTCAAACCATGTACTGAACAAGAAATTTTAAATATTATTAACAATCTTGACCCCGATTGCAGCATCGGTTTAGACGGAATTAGTACCAAAATTATAGAATGTATAAAAAATCTGATAATAAACAAAATAACGGAATGCTTTAATAAATTACTTCTTGATGGTGTTTTCCCAGATACACTAAAAGTAGCCAAAGTCCCTCCTATCTACAAATCAGGATCAAAAACGGATCCAGGCAATCATCGACCTATCTCAGTGTTGCCAGTTTTATCAAAAGTTCTTGAAAAGGTTTTACACACAAGATTACAAAAGTATCTGAAGTCTATTAACTTTATATCTGAACGACAATATGGTTTTAGGCCAAAAAGTAGCACACTTACTGCAACAATTGATCTTATAACTAAAATAAAACATAGCATAGATCAAAAAAAATTAGTCCTAGGTATATTAATAGATCTAAAAAAGGCGTTCGATACGGTCAGTCATAAATTGCTTATTAAAAAGTTAGAAAGAATCGGTATTACCAGCAAAGTTTTGAACATGTTTCAATTGTACCTGAAAAATAGATCACAATTAGTCAAAATAGGCAACATTCAAAGTAATTCATTACCAATAACTTGTGGAATTCCTCAAGGATCAATTTTAGGCCCGTTGCTCTTTTTGACCTATATTAACAACATACATGAACTAGGTTTAAATGGCCATATTACACTTTACGCCGATGATACCTGCCTATTTTACTTTGGTTCATCAATACACGACATAATGTCGCAGGCTCAAGACGATTTAAACACCCTATATGATTGGTTTCAATATAACTTATTAACCATAAACATTTCAAAAACTTGTTACATTTTATTTAGGGCCAAAAATAAATTCATTCCCCCCGCACTCTCCGCTTACAATTAATAATATTCCCTTAGAAATGAAAAGTCATGAAAAATACCTTGGTTTACAAATTGACACTCATTTAACATGGAAGCACCACATCGAACACATAAAAACGAAACTGGTGTCACTTTGTGGTTGTCTTCGTCATATTGTCCGATGCATTCCTAATAAATTACGTCTTACATTATATAACACGCTAATAAAGCCACATTTAACCTACCTCATCGAAGTCTGGGGGAATGCAGTAAAGACAAGGATAAGTGAACTTTAAATTTTACAAAATAAACTCGTTAAAGTGCTCTTTAATTATCACTTTTTAACAAAAACCAAAAAAATCTATAATGAAACAAAAATATTTAATATTAAAAAAATGTATATATACAATACTTGCATTTTTATAAGAAAAGCTCTAAATAATGATATTCATACTAGCTTACAATTCGTTAAACGTAAAAAGGTTTACAACCGCAGCTGCTCTCGTCGCGCGAGTTTTCTCGTCCTACCCAAGACTCGAACAAATTACGGTAATACAATGTTAACATTTGAAAGAGCGCAACTTTATAACAAATTACCCGCACACATAAAAAATGTTAGCCCGTTCAGCACATTCAAGAAAAAATTGTATGAATATCTTGTTGCAAATGACTGACTTAAATAATTGTGAATGCGTTGCGCGGGTGAAGTGTGTGTATTTTTGGTGAATTTAATTTGGTGAACGACTGTGAAATTTACTTTCAGCTATGTACTCATGTAAGTGATATGCATTTATCTTAATGAGTAATAAATATCTTTAAAACTTAAACCTAAAATAAGGTACCATCCATTTACCTATTTCTGCCACTTAACAGCAGTGCTTAAACAGCCGCGCTTCGGCCTGTTGTATATAAAGAGCCTTTATAATTATTATAACCTGTACGGCATTTTATCTTAGTCCTCAGGAGTGAAAACACATTAGTAGCTTTCTTTGCTTTTTTATATAAGGTAAGGGTGACAAACGAGCACACAGTCCACCTGATGGTAAGTGGTAGCTGTGGCCAGACATCTACATCCATCCTCGATTACGATCAAAAATGCAGATGCGTTGTCCCCGTGAGGACTACGGTAAAATGCCTCGTTTTCTGTAAAAACGTTCTCCGGTTCTCTACACTCACCATACGAAACACAGCAGAGTTAAACTGTTATTTTACGCTGGTATTCTGAGAGAGCGTGGTCCTTCCCCGGTCAAGCCGACCCATTCGTGCTATAACTATATGGCCCTACCACGTATAAGATTTCTCTACACGTATTGTTTAAAGCTGACTGTAGGTTACCATGTACTGCAGTAAACAGCTACGGCTACCAGCAAGTGATACTGTAAGTTCCTTTGCTACTTTCGTTTCATAAAAAAACATACATCACAAGGATTACGACAACAAGTTGTACACGTTTGAACATGCGCAAATGAAATGAACGTATGTACAGTAAAATAAATAATTAAGAAACTACGCACAAGTACACATAATATGGTATTGAACCCAGACCCTTTTTACTGGAAATGAGGCATTCCATCTTAGCCCTCACGGGTGACAATGCATCTGCATTTTGATTCGCACACGAGGATAGATGTGAATGTGTATGGGCCACAGCAACTACTTACCATCAGGTGGACTGTGTGCTCGTTTGTCACTATATCCTATAAAAAAAATCAATACACAGTTTTTCTTTTTGTGCTATTTTATGAGAAACATTTTTGTTCAAAATGCTTGCTACATATAGTTGAATATTTTTTGGATACCTAGTCTTCTCTTTTTATCATTTTTAACCATTGTTGTTTGACGTTAATATTTTTTAGAATTTTGAAACATTATAAGAGTTTAAATTATCTTATTAAAGTATTTACTATAATGCCATTTAGATACGAAACCCTAAATATTAAAAGTAGGAAATTAAAAAAATTACGAAGTTACAAGAGGTCGCATCCAAAGATATACCTTTGCCTATTATGAAAATATTATCGATAAAATGATATTGATTATCAATTTCACGGGCAGTAATCTTCATAGAGAAAATATTGGACATAGGAAACGTCATAGCAAAATTACTCATGACAGCTAACATCCCTCTCGCCTCTCGACTTCCCTTCTAAGCCCCAATTCAAGCCGTCGCAGCCATATTTTTTGTTTTCATTTTGTTTTTCACTGATTCATTCATTGTATCACTAAGTGATATTACTGATTTAGTGACAAATTTCCGTTGGGTTGCGTTGATTTATTTCCGCCCTATCTTTGCATTTTTCTTTGCAGTTAGTTGTATCAACCGATTGTTTTTTACTATAGTGAAGGATCAACATCTATTATTGAAGTGAAAAATATTTTAAAAGAAATTGTTGCGGCTGTTGGTGAGACAGGACTTATTCCACTAACATCAGTCGCAGATCAGGGGGCTACATTCAGATCTGCTCTTAAACTATTGCACGAGGAAACTAAAACAGTTCAAATAATAGAAAATAAAAACCCAGGTACAATTAATCAAAACTTTACCGCCATATTTATTTTAATAGAATTGCATTAGAACATGCAGTTATTAATATGTTTTATATTTTTAGATGACCTGATACATATAACTGGTTTTATATGCTTGTGATATTTGATCCACTACATTTAATCAAAGAAATGCGAACCATTTTTTTTAACAAAAAATATACAATACCAAGAAAATATTTCTATATGATGAGAGACTGAACATGCAGAAACACGGTTATTACACAAACTTAACGACGAACATGTTATTCCTGGAAAAATTATGGTATAAAACAATTGTAATTTTATTTCAATTACATGTAATTTAATTTTTGTACATGTAACACACCTTTTCCTAATCAAATTCTTATGAATTATTTTCAGGTTAAGAATTATGTCCGTGTATTTAATAAAACCGTGGCAGAAGTCTTAAATTATATTTTTGTTTTTTGTAAGTTATTAAAATAATTATTTTATTAAATATAATTATACATAGCACCATAAAACTGTAGTGTTTTACATCGCTAGTGGTGAAAACCAGAGAACCTTACACAGTAAATGATTAATGTAGGTGTCTGTTGGCCACATCATTCACTTACTATCAGGTGAAATATGTGCATGCTTGTCGTGCTTAATTCTACAAAAACACAATCTTCTTCTGTAACTTCAAAATACTGTATAGAGTACTTAATGATATTTCATTTAATAATATTTCAAAAATATTTATTAGGTGCAGCTCATTATTTGGATGCGCGGCAAGACAGAAAAATACTGCAGAAATAGTATCTTTCACGGAGGACCTACTTGACAGTGTGAATGGAAGTGCGGTGATAAATAATAAAAGAAGAGGGAATGATTTAAGAATTCTGGCAGCAAGCTTTGTTGAAACTACACAATTAAAAATTTATTAATAAAAATTGTCATGAGTGTACAGTGCCCAGTATAAAGAACTGAATGGATACCATATAAAAGTTTTATGAAATTGTGGCAGTTTTGTCCAAGAAAAATATAAAAATTATAATTAAAATTAACCAGCTATATAAATTCCGATGCAATACAAAACGTTTTCGGTCAAATAAGGTACAATTTTAGGGATCATAACCCGACTTGCCACTATTTCATAAATCCTTATATATTTTTAATTGTGTACTTTCAACAAAGCTTGCTGCCAGAAAATTATTGTAAAGTAAAAATAAATATAATATTAAATTTCAACATTGTTTCAACTGTATTTACCTCGTTTTATTTTCAATATAATAAAATTAATTTCGCCAGTGACTTTTTTGGGACATTCTTTGCCTGGTATAGCTGCTTCAAAAAAAAAAGAAATGTCATGTATCATTTTGCTACAACCAATCAGGATGCAGAAGCTAAGTCGAGTAAGTTTAGTTCGTGAGATGTCCGTCTGATTTGGGTAGAATCTACTAGTTAGTCTGTGGTCAGTCTTTAGAAATGGATCAAAAATAGCGGGAATTCACGTATTTGTTATTATTTTCAATATAATTATTACACATTTAGAGCATTATCGTTATGAAATGCTATATTTTTCCTATCCATTTGTGTATAATACATTTGTACCAGTTCTAAAATATTCCATTTAGAGTGCATTTGATTTGTACTTAAGTGTGAAAGGTATAATTTTGTGTATTTTCTTTTCTCGATGAACTGCATTCAGATATTGCACACGTCACCATATTTAATCACACCTTTTAAACATTTATTAATACTTCAAAATCAAAAATATCGCGAAAATAAGGGGGATTTGTTTCGTTAACAATTGACGTTAGCCCGATATAGACCTATACCATGTACGTGTATGACCTTTCTCTTTTACATTGCCAATCTAGCTTAAGTATATACTAAATCTATGGTTAAGACCAAAGATACATACTAAAACTATGGTTGAGACAGACCCCGCTAAGTCTTACCGTTTAGCAGGGCAGTAGTATACCATCTACTCAAAGAGCTGACGCAGACTACATTTTTATTCATATTATTCTTAGAAAACCCTTTCATTTAATATCCATATCATGGGGATGTATAGAAAAAAAAATGTCCGCTATCTTGGGCTGACTATGTTTTTATTACTAAGCTAACCATACATTATCAATCAAACTAAAAATCTGTGCAAAACAGCTCAATCGGTTGAGGATAACTGCTTTAAAATTCAGTTGCAAGATTTGACCCTAACAAACATACAAGCATTGCAAGTGAAATAAAAGCTTATAAAATACAGAATTGGTGTCACCTTTGAGTGATAAAGTGGAATACCTAAACCAGTAAAAACGATCTTAGCTCGCATCACTCGGTATCAATACTGGTATTTTGTGAGTACATGATCCTTAACCGGTTGAGTCAACCCATTTGTGTTACAGCCATAATAATATAGCTGCATAGTGACTTTACTAAGTCTGATGTATATGTCTGCTGTATCTTTAATTATTCTTATATAATCTTAACAAAATAAAAGGAAAGTAATTATTGACGAATCCTATAAGCAAAGTTCTATATAATACAAATATTTATGTTAATAATTTGTACTTTTATTATGAAAATATAGAATCCTTCTTGTCTGGTAGCTTGGCCACCCGATCGGATATACATGATACGGTTTGCTCCCATCTAGATACGCGAGCGCAATAGCAACAGCGCAATGAAAGCTATGTAGGCATAGTTCAGGTCCTCACCAATATAAAAAAAAATAATGGAATCTTTTACATAAATGCCGTTTATTCTTTCATCCTGCATTATTAAAGGTTGAGGTAAAACTATAGGTTATTGTTAAAAATAAACACGTACAATAATTCTAGAAGATACGATTTTTTTTCTATAGCAAGAACCTATAGTTTAAATAATACTAACCTCTATAAGATCAACACATAAAAAGTAGGGACCTGTCGCAATGTGAACCACATAACGCGGATGTTTATTACTACATAATTGTTAAGTAAGTAGTACATTTGCATTTTGTTACTTTGAAGATCAAGGACACTTTTTATAATATTACGACAAGATCAGTATGAGGCGTGGTCGTCACCAAACAATATATAAGCCGGGAGCCTTATTTAAAATGTATCACTTGACAATCACTGCAAGTACGACATAAACGATGTTCTTCAGACTGGTAAGTTAGTTAGAACGCTGATTACTTTATTAAACATAATAATCATTATAATATAAAAAGTAAAGTAAAGTTACAGCGTATATACTAGTACCACCGCTGGGCACAGGCCTCCTCTCATTTCTGAGATGGTAATAGTTAGCTTCTGTGTGTGTTTGCTAACTTCGCTTAAAGATTATCTAATTCGGAAATTCTCATTGCTACTGCATCATATAATTATTTGGAGTTTGAGCTAAATAGTTGGAGAAGGCGTAGCTATAAGTCATAGATATAAGTGGTAGAGCCATGCTGCAGCTGTATTAGTAATATGGTTGTAGCACGAATGGGTCGGCTCGACCGGGGAAGGACCACGCTCTCACAGAATACCAGCGTAAAATAGCAGCTTAACTGCTAGCTTAGCTTGCTGTGTTTCGTATGGTGAGTGTAGAGAACCGGAGACCCTATTTACTGGAAAAGAGGCATTGCATCTTAGTCCTCACGGGTGACAACGCATCGGCATTTAATTCGTAATCGAGGATAGATGTAGATGTCTATGGGCCACAGCAACCACTTACCATCAGGTGGACTGTGTGACGTTTGTCACCCTATCCTATAAAAAAAAGATTCTAGGTACAAAACTTATCTAGGATCAACATTTGTGCTAAAAATAAATTGTTCGTCTAAGTGCCTGGATGATTTGTGTTATTTATATACATGTGATATACTGCATAAAAGTGGCTTAATGAATATTTTTACAAACAGCAAAAGTTTTTTTTTACATATATTTCATAGAGATGACTACATATTTGGGCCATTTGCTGAAGAGACTATCGGTCCATGGGGTCCACGTGCGGTGAAGTTTTTAAAGGAACTCTACCCGCAACGGGTCGTTGCTTCTAGTGATAAGAGGGCTGGTTCTTTTCTCGCTCAAAGGCCAAGAATACCCATTCCGCGATGAAACGTAGCCAGCGTTCTTGGCACGATACCACGGCGAGTAGGACTGTATGATAATTAAGTTATTAGTTTTAGTTTTTTTTGTTATAGTTTTTTAATATTGTATATAATAAAATATTGTATACTTTTTCATATTAGATTATTGTTCCCGATATCAAGGACAATAACTTTAAGCTAAATCGTACGTTAATTTTTAAATATTATTTTACAGTTTGCTCTGTTCGCTATGCTGGCGGTTGCCTTCGCCAACCCCAAACCTGACCCAGCATTGACGTATGCAGCCCCAGCCGTGCTACCATTCGGATATTCGGCATACTCACCTCTGGCCTACTCTTCACCTTACGCTGCCGCAGCCACTTATCCCTACGCCTATGGATACTACATTCGCTAATTTTCCACTTGGACACCTTCTGATACCTGGCTTTTCTCTAAATACCATGAAAATGATTTGCCAATTCTTTAAATAAAATATAAAAGCATATTATTCTTTGTTTCTCTTAACAATTTGCTGGTCACAATATGAAGAAATTAAATTAAAAACCGGTCAAGTGCGAGTAGGACTCGCGCATGAAGGATTTTAAGCCATCGTAATACATGTTTCTAGTAGGGGTGCTCCATTTAATATTTTATTAAGAAATACACATTTTGTGAAAATTTCAACTGTCTACCCATTACGGCCCATGAGATACAGCCCGCTGACAGACAGACGGACGGACGGACAGCGAAGGCTTAGTAATAGGGTTCCGTTGATTACCCTTTGGGTACAGAACCCTAAAAACACTGACGGCATTAGTTTTGGAATGGATAGCCGCCAAGTCACAGTGATATTATTGCTGGATTTCAGCAATGCCTGCTGTAAATCATGATATCCTAATTCGTATACTGCATTCTCTTACCACATCTCCAACTGCAATTTCCTGGTTTTGTAGTTATTTACATGAAAGCCGACAACATGTTCGGGTACAAGACAGAATGCTTCATGGCTTGACACTATTGCTGGCGTTCCACAAGGTCTCTAGATATATCTTCAAGTCACTGCGGGGATCTTCAAATATTATGCTTGCCCAATATTTACTGCTCCCTATCGTCGATTATGCTGACATAATTTATTTATCTAGATTATTACCAAAGAACAACTTTAATAAACTTGAGCGAGACGTATACGGTTCATATTTGGTATTCGTAAATATGACCATGTACCAGAATACCGCGCTAAGCTCAAGTGGCTTCCAATCCATCTTCGTCGGAATAATCATATCCTTTCTGCTCTCCACTGCGTCTTATTTAATATATCAAATCCTCCCTACTTCAAAGAGCGTTTGCAACTTCTAAGCTGCTCTTATAACGATTTCTTATATTTACGCGAACACTACACATTGAATAAAACTATTTTTACGGATTTTATCGCGTTTAATTAACTTATTTCATATTCCCGACGTTTCGGTTGCTTTCTAGCAACCGTGGTCACGGGGGACTGACGTGATTGACGTCCCGATGTCAGTGTTAAACCGGAGTACCTTCAGCTTTTTTAACTAATAATTTTGGTCCAATCTACGCAGAATGCACTAACTGTGTCTTGAAGTCTTGCAGTGGCATGCTTGGGTTTAGTTTTAATTTTATGAATTACTGGATCCCAAGTAGGTGGTAGTACCCAGCTTCCCTCTCTATTGAAATTAGGATGTTTTTTAATTTCAATAGCCTCACGTATCATCCTTGGCAGGAATCGATGTTCTTTCGCGAGAATTTGTGGTTTATCAAATCTAATGTAATGGCGGGGGCCGTCTAGGATATGATCACAAACTGCAGACTTCCCGGAACGTTGGTGCTTCACGTCAGCTATGTGTTCTTTTACGCGGCTTTTTATAGATCGTTTTGTTTGCCCTATATATGAGAGACCACACTCACAATCAAGCATGTACACTCCTGCATCTTGTAGAGGAATATTACACTTGACGGATGCTAAGAACTGACTAATCTTCTTCGGCGGCTAGAAGAATGTTCTAATAGAAGCTCGCTTTAAGATGTAGCCAATCTTGTCTGTGACACCTCTGACATACGGTAGTACAGCAGGCACACGCTCGACTGTGGCCGGCTTCACTCGGTCACTGTGACGGCACCCGAAGCTTGTTGTCGTGCAGAACCTGCTTGACGTGCTGAAGCTCGGCGGCCAGGTGTTTGCTGTCACAGATCCCTCGTGCTCTCTGTAACAAAGATTTGCCCACGGTAGCTAACTGTGAAGGGTGATGGTGGGATTCACCGTTTAAATATCGGTTTGTATGGGTCTTTTTCCTATACACAGTGTGACCTATGGTATTATCAGGATTTCTAATGACTAACACATCTAGGAAAGCTAAAGAATTATTTGCCTCTAACTCCATAGTAAATTGAATTTTAGAGTTTATGGAATTAAGATGTTCTAAAAATGCAGTTACTTTGTCTGATGGTAAAATTGTGAAAGTATCGTCTACGTACCGCTTGTAGAAACTTGGAGTTACTGGTGCAGTAAGCAGGGCTTTCTCCTCAAAGTCCTCCATGAAATTATCGGCGACAATGGGAGATACTGGTGAGCCCATCGCAACACCATCTACTTGCTTGTATGTCTGTGTAATACTGCATATTCTGCTGGCATATTGTTTTCCTCTAGTTTCCTAGTTACAATTGAGATGCAGTCTTCAACAGGTAGGCATGTAAATAGAGATTGAACATCAAAACTGACCATAGTTTCATTGTCAGTAAGACATAGGTCTTTTATCTCACTGACAAAATGGTATGAATCCTTTGTGTGTGCTCTTGTGTGTCCTCCGAGTGGTGATAGTACTTTTGCTAGGTGTTGAGCCAATTTGTAAGTTGGCCAATCGATCTGACTCACTATTGGACGTAATGGAGCATTCGGTTTGTGTATTTTTGGTAACCCATACAACTTCAGTGGTTTAACACTGACATCGGGACGTCAATCACCTCAGTCCCCTGTGACCACGGTTGCAGGAAAGCAACCAAAACGTCGGGAATATAAAATAAGTTAATTAAACGCGATAAAATCCGTAAAATAGTTTTATTCTGCTCTTATAACCTTAACCTTCGGTCCATAGAAAACCTTTCCCTTCTATGTCCCTTGTACTCCTAGTGAGGAGTGTTTTACAGTAAATCTTTTTCAGTTCTTGGAGTTAAGCTTTGGAACTCCTTACCACTAACTATAAAACATACTTAAACAATAGACTCCTTTAAAAAACAAGTAAAGGAACATTACCTTACCCTCTAATTTCTTCCCCTCCTTTTATCTGTTCCGGTCGCTTTATGATCACTAGTCTATCATTTAAGTAAATTTCGTCATATTTAATTAATTATATTAGGTCTTTACCTATGAAATTGTCGTTTTTATGAAATAAGTTAACGTAATCACATGCAATCGATGCATATTTGTCAACGCAGTGGCAGTTTATTGATGCCCTTTTTGAAGAAACCAAGCAAGGTCTGGTGAGTACGGCGGATAACGGAGAACTTCCAACTCCAGCTCTTGTAACTTGGAGACCGTCTGTTGTGCAGTATGAGCTGGCACGTTGTCGTGCAGGAGCAGCGGGGACGATCGATTGACCAAAGCTGGTTGGAGACGTGCAAGCTTCTCCATAATTGTGTACAGTTCTTCACAGTACACATCTTCAGTAACGCCCATCTCGTTTGCTAAGAAGCTATGATTAATCACACCGGCACTAGACCATCAAACAGTAACCATCACTTTTCTAGGGGTAAGTTTCAGTTTAGGGCATTGTTTAGGTACTGAACTAGGATCCAACCAACTTGCTGAGTGCTTGCGATTGTCAAACAGAATCCATTTTTCTTCGCAGGTAACAATGCAGTTCAAAATTCTTCGTTTGTGTGCCTGTTGAGCAGTGCAAGTCACGTCTCGACGCGTACTTCACGTTGGCGGTAATTGAGCTCGTGGGGCACCCATTTGTCGAGCTTTTTTACCTTGCGAATTTGACGCAAATAGACCAATATTGTTTTGATGCTAACGTCGAAAGCTGCTGCTAATTCAGCCGTTTATTGAGTATCATCAGCTTCCACAATCGCCTTTAATTCGTCAGTCCGTTGTAAGGATACTATTTTGATTTTTGCATCATACCGTATTCTTTTTAATCCAGTAGTGAATATTAAAATGTTATAATTACTATTCAGTAAATATAAGTCAATTATGTAAGTCATGGTTAGTTGATGCATAAACAATGTACCTGTTTAATCTAGTTTGTGTTTAACAGAATTTATAGAAACGCATGAATAATATATTTATTGTCAATGCTATGTCAGTTCGCATTTTCTTATGTCGGTTATTGAATTGTGTGGATGCGCTTATCATTATTTTCCTAAATAAGAAAAATATCAATGAAAGAGTGATAAATAATAGAAAAGATGGTAGAAGAAAAGAAAGAAGTAGGGGCTGTATTCCATGAAGTCTAACATCAAGGCAACTGGTACATAGTTAGCACAGAAAACTTAGAAAATAATAGCCAGTAATTATATTGGTTCTGCACACTTCCCATCGAATCGGAACACAACAGTGAATCACCGAGTAAAAATTATCTGAATGAGAATGTTATTGTGCAACTCCATACTGTGAATATTGTTTTATTTTGGAAAATTTGCGGTAAAATAGAATTATTGTTATTTGGTGTTCGAACTTCTTAACATCTTTTATTTAAAAACGTAACTTCTAACTATGAAAATTTCGTGCAGGAGTTTAATAGACATATTTTTTTATGATTTTAGGCAAGTTTTGATTTTAACAGTAAATATGAAACGACTGCGACAGCTTCCCAGCAACTCCTTCCGTTTCAGAGTTCTCCACAACCATTTTGCTACAGTTAAAAAAATGCAGGTTTCCTTCCAATGTCTTCACCACCCAGCACGTGGTGAAACAGCACTAAAAAGTGCAATTAGCAATTTAACTGTGCGCTTTCGGGATCTAACGTGGGTTGTTCGCGTACTGTGTACTACGAGTAGTACGTGCGCTTAGCCTTTGCATGCCACGGCTCGATCTGAAGATAAGCTGTAAGAAGTACAGTTAGCGCATATTTTTTTATCAAAATGATTTATGAAACAAAAAAAAGAGATCTGCCACGTCAAATTTACAATAAGATGGCGTTATATTTCATATGGTATTTTTAATTACATTGTTGCTATTTACTTCTATTGTAACTCAAAAATTACAATAATAACGGTCGTGTAGTTCAAGCACTCTAGATAGCAATGTATGGAAAAATTGGCAAAATTAATGGAGTACTTCTATCTATCGGCATTATATACGTTATAGAGTGAAGTTAAACTTTAACCACTCTCCATCCCCCTACCGAGTGAGCGTCACCACCTCGAGCCCCAAAAATGTCCCGACGCATGGTTTTTTTCCACTTTTAAAGAAAATCGTACACGATTCATGAAAAGTGTGTATATACCAAGTGATTCTTGATGAATTTACTAACAATCTCCATAAGTAATATTACTTATTATTTCCGCGCAATCTGCCATGAAATATGAACCTTTGTTATCATTTAATGATTTATTTTTTTGCTGAAAGTTTAGTAAAATTTTTCCATTTTACAGCCAAGATATGTGTGGCTAAGTAAAAAATATATATTTTATACGTAGTAGAGCCATGCTACAGCTATATTAGTAGTATAGTTGTAGCACGAATGGGTCGACTCGAGTGGGGAAGAATCACGCTCTCCCAATATACTATCGCAAAATAGCAGCTTAACACTGCAGTGTTTCGTTTGATGAATGTAGAGTACCGGAAACCCTTTTGAGTGGAATACAACCATTCCATATTTGTCCTCAAGGGTGGCAACGCATCTGCATTTCGATTCTTTATTGAGGATAGATGTAGATCTATATGTATGGGTCACAACAACCACTTACCATCAAGTGGACTGTGTGCTGGTTTGTCACCCTATTTTATAAAAAATGCTCTTTAAAAAGAGGTATAATTTATTTCTAACGTATTTAACTTCACGTTGCTATGCTATTTTGAAAATTATATTGATTTGGCCATTCAAAATATTATAAATATTTGTATTTTAGCTAAAAAATTTGGAAAATTAAGTGAGTAATTTTATAGTACTTTTTATCTAAAACTACGCCATTAATTTTGGCAGTTTTTTAGCTAAAATTATTGAACTATTATTTCGGATTTGTTTACTTACACAGGCCGCTCACCCTCATACAATATGCAGATCGGTCAAGTGACTGATCAGGGTCTGTATCCGAGGTATCGCTGTCACTGAGCGATAGTGTTATAATGTATCTATGTGTGTGAAATTGTTAGTTAATTGTTTTGATTGGTATGTGTGAGTTTCGTAATTATGTACGACTGTTTTTGTGTGCGAAGATTTCCCTCCGCAAATAATGACAGACAGTTCTGTATCGGGAAAAAACGCTATGACTACTCCCCTCCAATTCGCCGGTGGTCCGTGTTGCTCTTTAGGTAAATACTGCACAATCATTTTTTTAAAAAAATAAACCCAACGTAATCAATGAAAGATTTATACTATAAATAAGCATTTTGAAAAATCTCACATGATCCCACGAAATAAGATTTAAGGGAATATCTCACCAGGGAAAGGGCGAAAGTAGAAAAATCGCCAAAATCGCCTGATGTAATTAGTGGACATCCTTAATCAACGACGAAATACCTAGGGGTCACATTACAAAATCAAAAAAGGGACCCAAATCATCACTAGTCATCTCCACCCGTTAGTCTACAGCAAGAGCAAACTATTCCTAAGATACAAGCTCCATCTTTACAAAGCTTGCGTAGGACCTAGGCTTGCCTTCTCGCACGCTGTCCACAGAAATTTGTACGACTTCCAAGTCGTCCATTAGGCATAAATTTATTCGCATAGCCACAGGAAATCGGTGGTACCAGCGGAACTCCGACTTGCACAGAGACTGTCAACTTTCGACTATCTCTGAGCATTTTAATGAAATGTCTCGGCACTAATTTGCGAGGGCCGAGACACATCCCAACCTGCTAGTGAAAAACGCAGTCACCTGCGCCCCGACTCCAAGCGTTACGTAAAATTTCCATAGGCCCCGTAACGTTTTAATTGAACCCCCAGTTCCGATAGATTCCGACTACCCAAATACCGCCAGCCATTCACTCACCTAGTACAACAAACACTGTTAGGACAACGGTGCGTCGCACACCCCTCAGCACTGCTCACCGTAGACCCTCGTCTTTGAACATCGAACGATAGCCGGGGCCCGCCACCGGACATTCCGGACATTCGGACGGCCGTTTGATAACTTATTTATGCGCATTTTAAACTGTCGTAGGTGAACATCGTTACGCAAGTAACGTTGTTTACGTTACGTTGGCCACGTTTTTATACCTATAAGAGTTAGAGTTTGAAAATGTGATTTTTTTTAATTAACGCCCCCGCAGCCCCCTTTGCGAGTAGAATTTCGTAAAATACGTTATTAGCTGACCTCAACTTAGTAAAAGAAATATTCCTAAGTCTCTAGGTTTTATGGTTCCATAGATATCGTGATGAGTCAGTACAGAGGTGGAAATCTCTTATATAAATATATATACATATATAGATTGCGACTTGTATATGGAAGTAATTTTTTTTATAGGATAGGGTGAGAAATGAGCACACAGTCCACCTTATGGTAAGTGGTTGCTGTGGCCCATAGACATCTACATTTATCTTCGATTGCGAATCAAAATGCAGATGCGTTGTCACCCGTGAGGACTAAGATGGAATGTCTCGTTTCCAGTAAAAAGGGTCTCCGGTTCTCTACACTCACCATACGAAACACAACAGCATTAAGCTGCTATTTTACGCTGGTATTCTGTGAGAGAGTGGTCCTTCCCCGGTCGAGCCGACCCATTCGTGCTACAACCATAATATAGCTGCAGCATGGCTCTACCACGTATAATAAATAACAATGTAAATGCGGCACATATCTCTCATTTTGACACAAATGTAGGCTGGAAAGAAGATAGTCTTCGTAACTATCTCGAATTGCGGTTATAATTCATGAAAGAATGACTCATGATCAGGCCGAGTTACTGTGTGTAGAATAGGTTATCTATAGCTAGGTTTATGATAAACACGGGGTAAAAGACTGTGCAAAGGAAAAAGTATCAAATTTTTTGTCACGCTTAAAGTCATAACGTAATAACGTGTAAGTAATGTGAATATTACGTACTCGTATATGTTTTGTAACTTAGTTCTGGATATTTTACTTCCGGCATATACGGCATATGGCATAATATACAGATATCTCTTACGTTGTCACTCTACCCCATATCCTCCGTGATTTCTGGTGTCGTAAGCAGCGACAGAAGGAAACTTAAACAGAATATGGGCAGCAGGATTTTCTCGAACAACAACTCTAAATATTAAAAATATGCGTCTGTCGAACAACCTGGCAAGCATGGCATCTATGGCAAATATACTTGATAGACTGTAATGATGTTAATGATAATACTCGGAGTTTTTAAAATACAGAATAGCTGTCATCTCTGAGCGTTAGGATTAAAAATCAACATGCAGATGCGTTGCCACCCCTGAGGACTAAGATGGAGTGCCCCGTTTCCAGTAAAAAGATTCTCCGATTCTCTATACTCACCATACGCAACACAGCAGCATTGAGCTGCTATTTTACGGTGTTATTCTGTGTTGTCATGTGCTTCTTTTGCCTGCCAAAGCAAAAAATACCTACTACTAATTATAAAAAGACTAGCTGCGCCCCGCAGTTTCACCCGCGTAAATCCGGGGTGAAATGTAGCTTATGTCCTTCTCTAAGGTCACCTATCTCTATACCACAATTCATCAGTTCAGCGGTTTAGGCGTGAAAGCGTAACAAATAAATAAACAAACTCACTTTATAATATTAATTATTGGTTAGGATGATAAGCTACATTTTGTTTACTTGTACAATATACGTGGCAACGCAAAATAAAAGTGCTTAGGTTGTAAATTAAAAGTTTGTGTCAAGTTGTGAAAATCTCAGTTTACTTGCATATAGAAATCTTAAGGCAAGCCCTTGAGTTACTACTAGTCAAATTAATATTAAATATAATGTGAACATTATTATACATTATAAATGTAGTGAGAGGAATATAATAAAAGGTAAACAGTAAAAAGCAGCTTAAAAAAGTAATAAAAATACATAATTTCTACATTAATACATAATCATTAATTTCTATATGTTTTAACAACTTCTATAATCAGGGTTTTAATTTTTCGATTTAATTGTTCGATACACTATCTCACCTTGTCTTTCGGGTATATTTTTTCACTCAGTTTATGATATTAATAAAAATAAAAAAAGCTTTTTAACATTGGCAAAAATACCGCTTGAAGCTTCTTCTATTTTTGAAGTCAGCTAATGGCGTTTTAATATTAAATTTAATATTACAATATTACTATTTTATTGACACTAATTATAATTATAATTATAATTTTTAAATAAATAAATTTAATTTAAAGTAATTAATTAAATATCTAAGAAATGTGTAAATCTATTTTGTGGTTATGCTCGTATTCACAATAATTATCAGATTGGCGAGTGCAACGCATCGGCGATATAAAAGCTTGCTTTAAAGAGCTTTGCTGTGTAGCCAGAGTTTAAGGCCTTACTAAAGTTCAAAAATGGAATCTTTTACATCGATGCCACTCATTCTCGTTTATCCCGCATCATGAAATGTGGAAGTAAAACTATAGGTTAATTTATAAAAATCACATACGTGCAAAAATTCGATAGAAAATACATATATATATATGTTAACGAGTTTTTCTATATCAAGAACCTATCGATGAAATACTAACCTATATAAGATCAACGCATAAAATGTGGGGACCTGTGGCAATGTGAACCACATAACGTGGATGTTTGTTACTACATATTCTAATTGTTAAGTAAGAAGTACATTTGCATTTTGTAACTTTGAAGATCAAGGTCACTTTTTATAATATTACGACAAGATCAGTATGGGGCGTGGTCGTCACCAAACAATATATAAGCCGGGAGCCTTGTTCAATATGTATCACTTGAGAACCACTGCAAGTAAAACATAAACGATGTTCTTCAGACTGGTAAGTTATTTAGAAACACTATACACTTTATCAAAAACGTTTACGTTTACGTGGTAGGGCCATGCTGCAGCTATATTAATAATATAGTTGTAGTACGAATGGGGATCGACCGGGAAAGGACCACGCTCTCACAGAATACCAGCGTTAAATAGCAGCTTAATGCTGCTGCGTTTCATTTGGTGAGTGTAGAGAACCGGAGACCCTTTTTACTGGTAAAGAGACGTTCTATCTTAGTTCTCACGGCTGACAACTCATCTGCATTTTAATTCACAAACGAAGATAGATTCAGATGTCTATGGGCCACAGCAACCACTTACCATCAGGTGGACTGTGTGCTCGTTTGCCACGCTAATTATATAAAAAAACACTCACACACACAATAATAATATTATAAAAAGTAAAGTCTCTATAGTAGTCCTGTAATCTATATTTACTCTATATTTAGTACTATATATTTTTGTTTGGCGAACTTCGCATGCCCATACTCGTACATGCAAGTTTCCATATGATGTTTTTCTTTATTGCCACGCAAATAATTTCATTGGTGTCGGCGGAGATGAACTGATATTAATGGCAAGCCCTCAGCCCCTTAGAGCAATCACAGCTCTAAGAATAATATTAAGAAATTCTCAGTGCTGTTGCATCATATACTTGCATTCTGGCTAAATAGTCTTAGATTCTAGGTGCAAAACTCACTAGGACCAACATTTCTGCTTAAAATAAATTGTTTTATCTTACGTGTCTAGATGTTTGTATTATTTGTCTTGTGTTATATAAAAGTGTACCTTACATCTTATAACATTACCACAGGACTAGTGTCATTTTATTTGTTCATACATTTGTATAATAGCTAGCGCCGCAACTGAATGTAGTAGCTTTTCATTAAGTTGCAGCGCTAAGGGCCGTGGGTTCCCATACGCATACAAGTAAATATTCCGGTTCCGGATGTTTATCCTTGTGCAATTTATGTATGTAAATTGCCTCCAAGATTCAGGAGAAAATCCTGTAAGGGAGTTTTTTTAAAGGAAATGTTATTCCTGCACAAATTATTGTACTATTTCGTGTAAAAAAAGCGTTCTACCAATTTCTTAAGCGGTAGAATTACGTTGCTGCTGTACTGTGACTGCAACAAGAATGGGTTGGATTTATTCAAAAAAAAAAACCACCCGCGAACAGAAGCAGAAAATATAATATTCAAAAAAAAATGTTGTTGTATTGGTAACTGTTTCCTAATGTTGCCTCAGGGTTGTCAAGCACCTATATTCTAGCATTCAAATCGTTGATAAAGTTAAGATGCAGATTTCTATGGTGCACAAAATCATACACTTGTGTTGTGTTGTTATAAAAACGTAAACCATAACTTGTATAAAAACGTTATACAAAGTTGACAACAATCTTAATTCCTTGCTCAAATTTATTGTAAGTCTTAAATATAAAAACTAAAACAATTTCGTTTATTTATAAAGGTTTTAATAATAATGACTCGATTATACTAATAATTTCTCAAATTATAAAAATATGTATAAGCAATTTCTATTTTATCCTTTTAAATAAAAAGGCCAGTTCACCTTTAGATTTTCTTAAAGCCCTTGAAAAATTTTGAAGATGACTTTTAGATATGCAATAATCGTTTTCTGGAATTGATGACTTACTATCTCAGACATATTCAAGCTGAGTGATCCAATTATTTGTCATATTTTATACCACTGAATTTTTAAATGCCTTAAATATTATCTCGTGTGACCTATCTTTGTTGGGTTTCGAAAAGTGAATGCCCTTATCTAATAGAATTGATTGCTAATATTATGTTGTTGACTTTGAACCCGTCGACTTTACGTAACGGGGTTATTTGAACTCCTGGTGTTTACAGATTAATATGATTTAGACTAAATTACATATACTACTACTAATAAACCTTCAAACATATTTTGTTTTTAATCTTTATATATAAAAATTACGTGTCACGTTGTTTGTCCGCGATGGACTCCTAAACTACTGAACTGATTTCAATGAAATTTTGCACACTGTGTGCGTTTTGGTCCAACTTGAGAGATAGAATAGTTTTTATTTCGATGAATGACCCTCAAAATTTTTTATTGCGAATTTAAGGATTTTTATAGGAAGGGTCGTTGGAAAGGGCAGAATAACGTATGCCTGGCGCGCTAGTTTATATATATATCATTCATCATTACAGCCGAGCTATATGGCCGGCCCATTGCCACTTCAGCTTACTAATCCGTTGAGCTATGTCGGTCACTCTGGTTCTACTGTGGATATCCTCATTTCTGAGTTTATCACGCAGAGAAACTCCGAGCATAGCCCTCTCCATAGCTCGCTGAGCGACCTTGAGCTTCCTCATCCGGCCAGCAGTGAAGGACCACGTCTCAGTTCCGTATGTCATCACTGGCAACACGCACTGGGTGTACAGTCTCGTTTTCAAGTTTTGAGGTATACCTGACGAGAAGACGTGCCGTAATTTCCCGAACGCTGCCCAACCGAGTTGAATCCGTCGATTGACCTCTCGGTCGAAGTTGGACTTACCTAGTCGGACTATTTGTCCCAGGTAAACATACTCGTCAACAACTTCGAGCTTAGTGTTCCCAACAACTACCGGCATAGGTGTGACATGGACATTAAACATGATCTTTGTTTTGTCCATGTTCAGCTTAAGACCTATCCGTTTGGAGACACTATTGAGGTCATTGAGCATAGTGCTTAGGTCCTCCAGTGATTCTGCCATAAGGACTATATCGTCGGCAAATCGAAGGTGAGTGATGTACTCGCCATTGATGTTGATACCGTATCCTTTCCAGTCCAGAAGCTTGAAAACGTCTTCCAATGCAGCGGTGAAGAGTTTCGGGGATATGACGTCACCCTGTCTTACACCTCTCTGCAATTGGATAGGTTTCGTACTCTGGTTCTGTACTCGGATAGCCATCGTAGCCCTACTGTACAAGCACTTCAACACTTCGATATACCGATGGTCAACTTGGCATCGCTGAAGGGACTGCAGCACCGCCCAAATTTCGACGGAATCAAAGGCTTTCTCATAGTTCATATACGCCAGGCATAGTGGCAAATTGTACTCCTCGGACTTCTGTACAATTTGCCGAAGGGTATGTATGTGGTCTATCGTGTTAAAGCCTTTTCGGAAACCGGCTTGTTCGGGAGGCTGGAAGTCGTCAAGTCTGCGCGCGAGACGATTCGTAACGACTCTCGAAAACTGCACGTAGACGTGGCTCAGAAGGGAAATCGGTCTGTAGTTCTTCAAGAGAGCATTGTCGCCTTTCTTGAAGAACAAGACCACCGCACTTCTGCTCCACGCCTCCGGTGTAATGCCACCATGGAGGACGGAATTAAAGAGCTTCTGAAGGACTTCAAGTACCGGTCTTCCACCCGCTTTCAGAAGCTCCGCTGTAATTTCATCCTCGCCTGGGGCCTTGCCGTTTTTAAGGTGCTGGAGAGCCATTCTAATCTCGCTCAGACTGACGTCCGGGATATCATCGGAATAATGTCGGATAAGACTCGCTCTTGAATCGTTACTCACACTTGCGTGCGGCTCCAACGATGACGTGTACAGCTGCCCATAGAACCTCTCAATCTCACTCAAAATCTCAGGTGCCCCGGAAACGATGCTGCCACATTCGGTCTTCAGCTTTGACAGTTGGCTCTTTCTGGCAGATAGATCTCTGGCAAAGACTTTGGAGCCTTGGTTCCGTTCGACCGCTTCTTCAATATGAGTTGTATTGAAGTTGCGGAAGTCCCGCCGCATGCATTTGGAGATCTGTCTGTTCAGTTGCCTGTATGCTGTCAAATCTGTTGAAGAATGTAGCTTCATCTCCCGTCTAACAGCCATGAGATTAAGAGTGTGATCGGAGAGTTTTTGTGTTCTTCTGCGGCGGGCCTTGCAGAACTTAGCTCCGACCGCATGGACAGTTTCCACGAGCTTGTCCTTCATATCGTCCACTGCATTGTAGTCTTCTAGGCACTGAAAACGGTTTTGTAACTCGAGCTGAAAGGTTTCGGGACTTTGGATTAGAGCACGAGGGGGACGGATCCAACTTAACGTAACTTAACGGAGACCTCTCCAACTTAACGTTTAGGTTCAGTGTGCCTCTAACCATTCGGTGATCGCTGCCGGTTTTCACCCTCGCGATTACTGAGACATCACTGAATAGTTGTCGTCTGGTCGTCATAATGAAGTCAATCTCATTTTTTGTCGAACCGTCGGGGCTCGACCAGATCCACTTCCTGTGGGGCCGCTTCTGGAAGAAAGAGTTCATCATAAAGAGTCCCTCTTTCTCCATGAAGTCGGCCAGCTGCTGGCCCCTTGGGTTCCGTTGCCCTATTCCAAATTTCCCCACTTTCAGCTCACCGTTCTCTCTTGTGCCTAGTTTTGCATTGAAGTCTCCCATTAACACCGTATATTGGGTTTTGGAGGAATGCATGGCTCTAGAGATATCCTCATACATTTCCTCCACCTCCTGATCGGGGTGTGCCGAGGTTGGTGCATAAACCTGTATGACCTTCAGCGAATACCGTTTGGTGATTCTGAGTATAAGGTACGCAACCCTCGACGACACACTCTCAATCTTTACAACGTTGTTAACGAGAGACTTGTGGACGATAAATCCGACACCTCCTTGGGACAGATGGTCGCCCTCCCGGTAATAGAGCAAGTTGTCGGATTCAAGGATTATCGTGTCCTCCCTCTCTCTTCGGACTTCGGATAATCCTATAATATGCCAGCGTAACTTGTGTATCTCTTCTTCCAGCTCCACAATCTTCTCGTCAGTCCTCAGGGTGCGTGCGTTGTATGTTGCCAGGTCGAGTCGTCGTAGGTGGCAACCGAACCTCCACCGGAGATTCTTAGCACCCCCTGCCCCGCCGTTACCATGGTCGCCACCGTAGCCAGGAATAGCGGGGCCGCCGGGGACTGGGGGCCGTCTCTTCGTAACTTTCATCATGGGGGGTATATATATATGTTGCCAGTGATGACTTACGGATCTGAGACGTGGTCCTTCACTGCCGGCCGTATGAGGAAGCTCAAGGTCGCTCAGCGAACTATGGAGAGGGCTATGCTCGGAGTTTCTCTGCGTGATAAACTTAGAAATGAGGATATCCGCAGTAGAACCAGAGTGACCAACATAGCCCAACGGATTAATAAGATGAAGTGGCAGTGGGCCGGCCATATAGCTCGAACAACCGACAACCGATTGGGAAGAAAGTTTCTAGAGTGGCAGCCTCGTAGCGGTAGGCGAAGTGTAGGGCGACCCCCCTGACGACCTGGTAAGACATGCAGGAAGTCAGTGGATGCATGAGACTGTTATGATTATATATATATATATATATAGAAAATTATCTGGCACAAACTATGTTAAATTTTAATAATTGAATTGTAAATCATGTAATGTCAAGGTTTTTTTTGGTTTGTTTTGTAAATAGATTCCGTTTAATAGCTTTAAGAGTTCTTTAACAAAAATACATTAAACGAAGAGAAAACATTTCTTTACATAAATTTAATGTTAGATTAATGATTCTGATTGCAAGAAACTTTAATTTTTAAATATTTATTTTACAGTTTGCTCTGTTCGCTATGCTGGCGGTTGCCTTCGCCAACCCCAAACCTGACCCAGCATTGACGTATGCAGCCCCAGCCGTGCTACCATTCGGATATTCGGCGTACTCACCTCTGGCCTATTCTTCACCTTATGCTGCCGCAGCCGCTTATCCCTACGCCTATGAATACTACATTCGCTAATTTTCCACCTAGACATCTTCTGACACTTAGAACTTCTCTAGCTACCATGAAAATGATTTGCCAATTGTTTAAATAAAATGTAATAGCATATTATTCTTTGTTTCTCTTAACAATTTGCTCACATAAATACAGAAATTAAATTACACATTATTTTAAGCATTCGTCATTATCATCAGCGTTAAAACACTTCACACGCCCACCATAAAATATTAGCCGCCTCTATGGAAACAACACACAAAACATGGTTCTGAGCCATCATTCCATCTAGTGTGAGAGAGGTCGTCCTTTTTTTTACTTTATTAGCAGGGTTACGGGAACGCTTCAGTGGGTGGTCGTCTTAAACTTCACTTATTAATACAAAGCAGCCTTTCTTGAAAACCTAACGCATGTCGATTCCTTGAGCTAAATGCCTGGCCCATGTGTTGGTAAAATGGTTCTACTTAGGATAACCTAATTACGAAATCTATGAAGCTATAAACATAGACCTCTCCATAACTCGCTGAATCATCTTAAGTTTCCTTATACACCCAGATGTGAACGTGGTCCTAAGTCTATGATCTATTTGTCATCACTGGTGTTCACTCTCATTTGTAAGTTTTGAGAAAATAATTGCTTACCACTCAATACTTCCCCATTTTCAAAATTTTTTTTTGGCTGCTTCTTTTGGACCGTATATAATTCCAAAAAGCTTTTGGATCTTCTACGAGATGGTTTTGAACATGACTCAGATGTTTGTCCTGAGCGAGTTTTATCATCTTCTTAACTCTCGTTCTACACTGAGAAAAAAGTTCATAATCGTATTTTGATTTACTCATCTTATACCTCTTATATATGGCGATCTGCTAAACTCGGGATAAATATACTTCGACCATAGATTACTTTATTTTTTCTAGGTACGCAATTATCTATTATATTATTTATGGTGTAGTAAAAAAATTAAGGCTTGTTTCTAAATCTGCACCATACATTGGAGACCAGTCTATTTCTGCTATAGCTTTGTACAAGAGAGGAAATTTAGCTTTGCCAAACTTCCAAGCAGGTCTCACGTAGCATTCGCTGTCAATGGAGCTCTGCATGGCAGCGGCTCCGTCTGCGACGAATTGCAAACGCACTGTTATCTCAAGTGGAGGGTGGTGCGTATTCACTGGCACAAGTCCAGTATCCGCCGCATACATCCTCACTGATTCCTCACCATCAAATGTACTTAACACTACATCTAACTGTTATTCATTGCAATTACCTATTCTATTGCTCTGAGAAAATTCACAGTATGTCATAAAATGTTCATAGTAATTACGTATAGTAGTGGAGCATGAACACAAATTAAAATCTCCTATACTAGAATTATTTTGTCCGTGCAGTTTGGGTCCAAACTTCCAAGCAGGTCTCACGTAGCATTCGCTGTCAATGGAGCTCTGCATGGCAGCTGCTCCGTCTGCGACGAATTGCAAACGCACTGTTATCTCAAGTGGAGGGTGGTGCGTATTCACTGGCACAAGTCCAGTATCCGCCGCATACATCCTCACTGATTCCTCACCATCAAATGTACTTAACACTACATCTAACTGTTATTCATTGCAATTACCTATTCTATTGCTCTGAGAAAATTCACAGTATGTCATAAAATGTTCATAGTAATTACGTATAGTAGTGGAGCATGAACACAAATTAAAATCTCCTATACTAGAATTATTTTGTCCGTGCAGTTTGGGTCATAAATCATCGGAGTATTTCGCTCTCTCTCACTCACGGGCCTTAGGGGCGAGCATAGCGATGCGCATTATTGTTGTCGATAAGCGTTATCGATAGTTTAGTTTTGTCATTATGTGGGTTAGTGATAAAAATGAAAAAAATAATGATATAAAATAAATTATTAATTAGGTATCTATGTATGTTGTACTACTAAAACTTTACGGTATTTACCACATCATCATCATCATCATTACAGCCTTTCATGAGTCCACTACTGAACACAGGCCTCCTCCAAGGAATGCCACAAAGCAAGGTCCTGAGCCACTTGCATCCATCGACTTCCTGCATTTCTTACCAGGTCGTCACTCCATCTCGTGATGGGTCGCCCTGCACTTCGCCTACCGGTACGAGGCTGGCACCCAAGAACCTTTCTTCCCCATCGGTTGTCGATTCTTCAAGCTATATGGCCGGCCCACTGCCACTTCAGCTTACTAATCCGTTGGGCTATGTCGGTCACTCTGGTTCTAATGCGGATATCCTCATTTCTAAGTTTATCATATACTTTACGTGGTAGAGCCATGCTGCAGCCATATTAGTAGTATATTTGTAGCACGAATAGGTCGGCTCGACCGGGGAAGGACCACGCTCTCACAGAATACCAGCGTCAAATAGCAGCCCAACACTGCTGTGTTTCGTATGGTCAGTGTATAGAACCGGATACCCTTTTTAGTGGAAACGAGGCATTCCATCTTAGTCCTCACGGGTCGCAACGCATCTGCATTTTGATTTGCAAACGAGGATAAATGTAGATGTCTATGGGCCACAACAACCACTTATCATCAGGTGGACTGTGTGCTCGTTTGTCACCCTATACTATAAAAAAAAATCATGCAGAGAAACTCCGAGCATAGCCCTCTCCATAGCTTGCTGAGCGACCTTGAGCTTCCTCATATGGCCAGCAGTGAAGGACCACGTCTCAGATCCGTAATTCATCACTGGCAACACGCACTGGTTGTACAATTTCGTTTTAAAGTTTTGAGGAATGTCTGACGAGAAGATGTGTCGTAGTTTCCCGAACGCTGCCCAGCCGAGTTGTATCCGTCGATTGACCTCTCGGTTGAAGTTGGACTTACCTAGATTCCTAGGTTAGATCTCCCCGAAGAAGCTCAACAGTCCTCTGATGTTACACGCAACTTCGGGGAGTGAGCCCGGCGTGCCGAGATGTTTAGCCCTGTACTTAGCGACCTCCAGACATTTCAGTATGTATGCCCTGCACAGGGTACTATCTGTAACACCTATAGTAAATAAATGTTTGTTAAAGGTGCCGTCCTATGATAGCACTTGTTACTATCCTGATCTGCGGCTAGTTCAGTCTCATTAGAACTTTGGTTAAACGACTATTTTTTTCAGGCAGGGCCTCCCTAGCTTGTCTATAGTCTACTAGATTTTTCCAAAGCTGAGCATGTTGATTAGTGAAGTTTCTACGTACCAGTGAACGAACATTACCAAAGGGGATTGGTATGTTTGGTTCCGGCCCTACAGATGCCGAGCCGACCCTCTTTTGGCCAGTTCGTCTGCTGCATCGTTGCCTCTGGATTCACTGTGTCCCTTTATCCATTGCAGAGTCACATTGTTGTTTTTACATACCTCATTTAATCGTTGATGGCGTTCATATATTAGTCCCGAGTTCACCACATTGCAACTCATAGCCTGTAGTACTGCCCTATTATTTGTCAGTATTCTGATGGGGAAATCATTAACCTTCCTAGCATCTACTGCTATGGCCGCTTGAATGAAATACTATATGAAATAATACGGCCTTGGAAAGAAATACTCTCAATTTACCAGAGCAATCAGTCATTGTGGGAGACGCTGCCTTTCCACTAACAACTCATATTATGTAACCATATGGGACGATACCGACGCATAAAGAAAAAATATTCAATTATCGTTTATCTAGAGTCAAAGGAATAGTTAAAATGTCTTTGGGATTTTAGTGACAAGATTGCGGGTTTTTCTGAACAATATAGACATGACACCAGATAAAATTGACACGATTACATTGGCTGCTTATTTTTTCGACAATTGGCTTGGCAAAAATGTCCAATGTGGCTGTCCAAGGAAATTTCTGTAAGCCATCACTACCATCTCTGCACAGGGAGGATGACTCACTGGCCCAAAGGAGAAAGCCGACCTTTTAGGCTCCCTTTTTACGTCCAACTCGACTCTTGATGACAGGGGGAACACACCGCCGACCATCAGGCATTGTGAGTGCTTTATGCCTGATATACGATTCACACAGTGATCAGTACGCAAAGCACTCCTCTCCCTGGACATCCACAAGTCGAGTGGGCCTAACGGAATCGCGCCAATTTTGCTGAGGACGTGCGCTCCACAGTTGGTAGCGATTCTAACGTGCCTTTTTTGGTTCTCCTACCCTTGGACATTGTCCCAAATTCATGGAAGACAGCTTTCGTGCATCCGATCCCTAAAAAAGGTAACCGCTCTGATCCGTCCAATTACAGGCCTATCGCCCTCACCTCCTTGTTCTCGAAAATAATGGAGTCCATTATTGACTGTCAGCGCATGCGGTACCTTGAGGAGCACCAGCTGATCAGTGACTGCCAGTACGGTTTCCGTCGGGGTCACTCAGCTGGTAATCTTCTTGTTTACCTTACACATAGATGGGCGCAGGCGATCGAGTCCAAGGAAGAGGTATTGGCCATTAGTTTGGATATAGCGAAGGCCTTCGATCGGGTCTGGTACAAAGCGCTTCTTTCGAAGCTTCCTTCGGGCTTGCCGGATCACCAGTTTTCTGACTGATCGGAGCATCAAGGTCGTAGTAGACGGTGCATGCTCCGATAACAAGCCTATTAACGCTGGTGTTCCACAAGGCTACGTGCTATCACCAACACTGTTTCTTCTGCATATCAATGATATGTTGCAAACCGGTAACATACATTGCTATGCAGATGACAGCACTGGTGATTCTCTATACACCGGCCGTGCCAGTTTTTCTCGGGAAAACGTCGCCGAGTACTGGAACAAACTTGTGTCTGAAGTCGAGACTTTGTTGAACAAAGTCTCGTATTGGGGTCTACTAAATCTAGTCCAGTTCAATCACCAGAAGAAAAAAGATTGTGCGTTAACTGCTAAAAAGAACCCGTTTGGCGTATCTCCTCAGTTTCAAGGCACTCCCCATGTTGCCTCAGCCAGTATCGAAATCCTCGGCATCGACATATCGAGTGACGTGCAGTTTCGTGTTCACTTGGAAGAGAAGGCCAAATTGGCCTCTAAAAGGCTTGGCATGCTCAGCAGAGCGGGACAGTATTTCGTGCCAGCACAACGCCAGCAAATTTACAAGGCGCAGGTATGGCCTCACATGGAATATTCTGTTCCCATCTCTGGGCCGGGGCTCCCCGATGCCAGATCCTTTCACTTGCCTATGTGGTCAAGTGGAACATCCAGCGCAGAGCGGCTCGAATTGTCAACGACCGAGTCCTTTACGATCGGTGCGATTCACTGGCACTGCGTAGATGTGTTGCATCTCTTTGCGTATTTTATAGCATTTACTATGGGGAGTGCTCTGAGGAATTGTTCGGACTAATTCCAGCCACTAAATTTCACCATCACAGATTGCGACAAAACTTGCGATACCATCCATACCACCTGGATGATTGGCGGTCCACCACTGTGTGATTAAGAAGATGTTTTCTTCCTCGTACAACTTCCTTGTGGAATCGTTTACCACCACCTTCAAGAAAAGAGCCTACTCCTTTTGAAAGGCCGGCAACGTATCTGCGCTTCCCTGGTATTGCAGTTGTTCATGGGCGGCGGTAGTCATTTACCATCAGGTGAGCCGCATGTTCGTTTGCCCCCTATCCTATAAAAAAATGTACATTACCCAACAATGTGTTGATTTCGAACACATACAACAACATGTTGTTATACGAGGACCATGGAGAGATCAATTGCGCATAGCCATGTAAAGTTTACCAGTAACTCGAAGTAATTACGCCTCTCGACGAGCGGTGGCAATAAGAAACGCTCATGCACAACTTTTCGAAATAACGGAGGCATAGCTATGGCAAGATCATATGATCAATAGATACTTACCAACAAGTCGGATTCAACAGTTTTACGATAATCGTCCGTATCTGCCATATATGATTCCATTTCCATAAACCATGATATGGGTGGTTTATAAAGGTCTGCTGCACCAGCTCCGGACCGCTTCGAACTGTTGATTTTTCTCATTTCGGCACGATACACAGATCTTAGATTTTTAATTTTAGTTTTAACCATTTTCATTGTTAAACTTGAATCATTCATGTCCTTTAATAAAGCCTCATAAGCATTACTACGTGCAATATTATTTTTATATAAAGGAGAATAGTGTGTTCCACAGACATTTGGACACAAAAAGCAAAGGTTTTTCTTCTCCCCAACGCGACATATTGAGGTTTTTTTTTAATACTTTAAATTGACCAGCAACTGTCGCGGATCGAGGTGGATTCGATAATAGCATGCTCATATGCAAACCTGTTCAGACGCGCTCGGAGCATGCCACTTTCTACCCGTGCCTCAGATAGCATGCTCGAAAATCAAACGTGAGCACACTCAAAATAAGCACGCTCATTACTAGCAATAATGTTGCGACACACGTGCTATTAATGAGCACTTGCTCAATGAAAGCTTGCTTTCGTGCTAGTAATGAGCACGTCTGTCCGCACCTTTATGAATGTTTAAAGTTTTGAAAAATCCCGAATTGGGATACTTTTGTCACACTAAAATATATAAATAAATATATAAAAACGATTTTTTTATTCTAGATGAATGATATTTTTAACTATTGTCTAAAGAATATAAAAACATATTTTATATTTTATTCCTCTTCTTTATATATTTTTAATGAGTCAAATATATCCGAATTCGGCATTTTTCAAACATTTAGAATTTCATAACTCCGAAAATATTAACTTTATCGTAATAAGTCATGAGATATTTTATTTATGTTATCAAAGAAAATAAAAAAAACCTTCATATTTTATTCTTTTTCTTTATATATTTTAATGTGTTAATAGTATCCGAATTTGGGATTTATCAAACATTTAAAAATTCATAACTCGGAAAATATTAACTTTGTCATAAAAAGTCATAGGACCTTATTTATGTGTATTTTATCAAAGAATATTAAAAAATTGAAAATAACAATTCCTTGCAATTTGAAAAAAGCAATAATATTGGTTTTAACAATATGGCACTGAATTGTCCCATGGCAACATGCATTTATATTATCAGTAGGACAATTGAAGAGAATCGCATAAAAAATTGTGGTGAAATAGTTTTCGGTACTCATGCGACGATTCCTCCTGGACTAATTAGACCTATTACTTTTTAAAAGGCCGGCTACGCACTTGCAATACCCCTGGCGTTGCAGTTGTTCATGGCCGGTAGTAGTCACTTGCTCGTTTACTCCCTCTTCCATAAAAAAACTATTTTGATTTTTGCACATAATGCTAAGGTCCTCTAGTGATTCTGACATAATTACTTTGTTACCGTATCGTTATTAATCCAGCAGTCAACATTAAAATATTTTAATTACTATTCAGTAAATATAAGTTGATTATGTAAATCAAGGTCAGTTGATGCATAAGCAATGTACCTGTTTAATCTAGTTTGTATTTAACAGAATTTATAGATGCACCAATAATATATTGATTATCAACGCTATGTAACTTCGCGTGTTCTTATGGTTAGTGGCGACTACATTCCATAAAGTCTAACATTAAACATTGAAGGTAACTGGTGCATTATCACTACAGAAAATTTTGAAAATGTCATCATAGCCAATAATTATATAAATAGTGAAGTATGTAGACTTTTCTTCCAATTGGAACACAACAATCGATCATCGAGTAAAATTAGATAATTTCTAATCTAAGAAATCTATATGAGAATGTCATTGTGCAACTTCATACTAATTGTCAACAAATGCATGAATATATTGTTTTGTTTTGGAAAATCAGTTTAAAATAGAAATATTGTTATTTGGTGTTCGAACTACTTTCTATTTTTTATCAAAATACGTGACTTCTAACTATGAAAATTTCGTGCAGGAGTTGTACAGACATAATTTTTATAATTCTAGAAAATGTTACCAATCAATATGAAACGACTGCGACAGGTTCCCAGCAACTATTTCGGTTTCAGACTTCTCCGTACCTATTTAGCCCCAGTTTAAGAAATACTGCATCGGTACACCTAAATGCAATGTTGAGTGCAGGTTTTCTTACGAAATATTCACCGCCGGGAACGTGGTAAATCAGCTCTAAAAATTGCAATTAGCTATTTCATTGTTTGTCTCCGGGATCTAACGTGAGTTGCTCGCGTACTGTGAAATTTACGACGAGTGTCTTTGAGCTGCAACGGCTCAGGCTAAAGATAAGCTGTAAGAAGTATAGTTAGCGCATTTTTTTTTATCAAAGTGATTTATGAAATAAAATTACTATATTCATAATATATTGCTTTTAGACCGAAATAGGTGGCGGTGTGGTGGAGTCATTAAGAAATTAAATTTTTACACTTTTAAAAATTATCTAGTGACAGATTTTGCAGAAAAACTTTCGCTGGAATATGTTTCCTCGCAATGTAAATCGTTAGTCTTTGTTAGAACCTATTAAAGTCCAGTGCTGAATTTGGCAAGCGGGGTGGCAACCATAGTTTGTTTTTATTCGTTATTAGGAAGACGCTGCTAGTTACCATCTCCTGATTTGTTTCCCTCTGTTCCTCTTATGGCTCAAAGTAAATAATTATAGCTCTTTAATATTTTTTCTTTTATCTAAAAGTAAATACTTAAACTTCATGTTTGTAATGTTTGAGGCCAAAATTATATAAAGTTGTCTTTTCTCTGAGAATTTCGTCGTGTACTAAAGCTTTTAACAATCTATATAGAATTTATGTTGTCTAATGATTTTTATTGGTAACGTTCCCTTGAACCAATATCATCATCATTTGATCGACACCATAAATAGACGACATCTTATATTGTACTTCATAATCACTATTACTTTACTATTACTACTTGTACTTTTGTCTATTCTGTGCTATTACTTATAATATTATAATCTTTCCACTATAGATAACTAACAAAGAACGGTCCCGAGTCACCTGAATCTATCCAACCACCGCCCAACACTGCGCCATGCGCTTGTCAATACGAGACTATCACTCAAAAACTTTTCGTACTCATTGGTTGTCAATTATTTGAGTTAAATGGCCGACTTAATAAAAATAATAACCGTTACAGCCTACAATAAAAATAATTAAAATCATAGTAATTTATAATGTAGATAACGTAACATTTTGTATTAAACAACAAAACGCTAAAGTAAAACGACTAAATTTGTATCAGAGAATAAGTAAGTCTCAATAACAGTAGTTGTATAAGGAGGATGTCTTTCGTCAAAATGGCCTTTGTTTTCCTGATTTAGCAAGTCACACCAAGGTGAGACAATTTGGAATATGAGTAAGAATTTTAGTTTAGATTATATATTCTTTTGTTTCGCTGAAAACTATTCAGCAAGGCCTTGGAAATATCTTCCGTAGCGTTGATTCTTTTAAACATTTGTCACTATTTCTATACAGTTTCCCTGGATATATAAGGTAAAACATTGTCATTACAGCCAGTACAACGTGTGATACTTATACCGGACTTAAAGTTTACAAAATGCTGAACATGCTGCTGGTAAGAATACAATATTTATATGTTTCAACACCAACCACTTAACTTATCATAAATTTGTACGCACGAGGCAAGTAAGAGAGCGAAACGGGGACTTTAATATTATTATTATAGTGCGTAAGTAACCTAAGTAATGACTTTAAGTGCTGATTAACCACGTGTGCAGCGACAAAAGAATTTAATACACGGACACAAAAACGCGTCATGTTGAACTCGCACCGAAAAACATAACGGTGGTAGACCCACGCTGCAGTTTTTGCTGTAGCACGAATGTGCCGGCTCGAGCCGGGTTGGTACCACGACCTCACAGAATACCGGCGTGAAGTAGAAGCTCTGCTTTTGCGTTTCGTCTGGTGAGTGAAGGTGGTCGGAGGCCCAATTCCCCCCGCCCCCCCACCCTCCTCAAACAAAATGGTAGCGGAATTACACCAAAGACTACCCCAGGAGGGTACCAGCACCCCTGGAGAATCCCTCGCCGAGCATCCACCACCATGTTATTCCACTCCTGAGCGTGGGTGCTCAGACTGCTCGGCGTATTCTGGGGGGGGCAAAATTCCGCTCAAAAACATAACTGCTCAGGGCAAACTGAGCAACAATACCAAGGCGGCCCCTGCCACGCTATCCGTGAATTTCTGCAACATCAGGGGACTTCACTCGAACCTAAACGCAGTCCTCTACCATCTCGAGATGGCGAAGCCGGCCTTGCTCTTTCTGACCGAGACGCAGGTGTCCTCTCCGGCTGATACTTCGATCTCTCCTACCCGGGGTACAAATTGGAGCACTTCTGTGTGCCTCGGGCTGGAGTTTGCGTGTATGTCAGAGAGGACATATGTTCTCGACGCCTAGGCAGTCTTGAAGATTTGGACCTGTCCATCATTTGGCTACGCGTAGACAGCGACGACGGGTGCCTCTATAGATCCCATAGCGGTAATACCGAAACAGACCGACTCATCGACCACGTCCAAATGGCTACAGATTCCTTGCTACAACAGGTCCCATCCGCAGAGATCGTGATACTTGGCGATTTTAACGCCCACCACACCGAATGGCTCTGTTCACGTTTAACCGATCATGCGGGGAGATCTGTTTATGATTTTGCCTTGGCATATGGTATGACACAACTGGTTACTTCAAAAGAGATATTGCCAAGGCAAAGTCAGATCACATAGGCAGAATTGGCGAGAAACTAGTTCACCTTCCTTCCGGAACCCATGCATTCTGGTCTCTCGCCAAGGCTGTCCAAGGGAATTTCTGTAAGCCATCACTACCATCTCTGCACAGGGAGGATGACTCACTGGACCCCGCCGCAAAAGAGAAAGCCGACCTTTTAAGCTCCCTTTTTGCGTCCAACTCGACTGTTGTTGACGGGGGGAACACACCGCCACACGGTGTGAGTGCTCCATGCCGGATATGTGGTTCTCACAGCGCTCGGTTCTCAGAGCACTCCTCTCCCTGGACATCCACAAGTCGAGTGGGCCTGACGGAATCCCTCCAATTGTGCTGAGGACGTGTGCTCCGGAGTTGGCACCGGTCCTAACGCATCATTTCCAGTACTCCTACTCCCAAGGCGTAGTCCCGAATTCATGGAAGACAGCTTTTGTCCACCCGATCCCAAAAAAAGGCGGCCGCTCAGACCCGTCCACCTACAGGCCTATCGCCATCACCTCCTTGTTCTCCAAAATAATGGAATCCATTATTAACTGGCAGCCCATGCGGTACCTTGAGGATCACCAGCTGATTAGTGACCGCCAATACGGTTTTCGTCGGGGTCGATCAGCTGGTGATCTTCTGGTCTACTGACCCATAGATGGGCGAGGCAGTAGAGTCCAAGGGGGAGGCATTGGCCGTTAGTTTAGATATTGCGAAGGCCTTCGATCGGGTTTGGCTCAAAGCGCTTCTTTCGAAGCTCCCTTCCTATGGGCTTGGCGTGCAGTTTCGTGGTCAATTGGAAGAGAAGGCCAAATTGGCCTCTAAAAAGCTTGGCGTGCTCAGCAGAGCGGGACAGTATTTCATGCCGGCACACCGCCTGCAACTTTACAAGGCGCAGGTTCGGCCTCACATGGAATACTGTTCCCATCTCTGGGCAGGGGCTCCCCAGTGCCAGCTCCTTCCACTTGACCGCATCCAGCGCAGAGCGGCTCGAATCGTCGACGGCCGAGTCCTTTTTGATCGGATCGATTCATTGGCACTGCGAAGAGATGTTGCATCCCTATGCATTTTCTTTCGCATTTACCACGGGGAGTGCTCTGAGGAATTGTTCGGATTAATCCCAGCCGCCAAATTTTACGAACGCACATCGCGGCAGAATTCCCGATACCATCCACACCATCTGGATGATTGGCGGTCCACCACTGTGCGATTTAGAAGGTGTTTTCTTCCTCGCACGACTTCCTTGTGGAATTGATTACCATCAGCGATTTTTCCGGACCGATACGACTTAGGGACCTTCAAGAAAAGAGCCTTCTCCTTTTTAAAAGGCCGGCAACGCATCTGCAATTCCCCTGGTTCCCCTGGTGTTGCTGTTGTTCATGGGCGGCGGTAGTCACTTACCATCAGGTGAGCCGCATGCTCGTTTGCCCCTTCTCCTATAAAAGAAAGGCCAAGCGCAGCAGATTACACGGCACGCCTACCTTTTTTATAGAATAAGGGTGGCAAACGAGCACACAGTCTACGTGATAGTAAGTGGATGCTGTGGCCCATAGACATCTACATCTATCCTCAATAAAGAATAAAAATGCATTGTCACCCCAGAGGGCTACGGTGGGATGCCTAGTTTCCAGTAAAACGGCTCTCCGGTTCTCTACACTCACACACCAATTTTAAAGTGGTATTTTACATTGGTATTCTGTGAGTCTCTTGTGAGGTCCTTCCGCGCTTGAGCCGAGCCATTCGTGCTACAACCATAATATAGCTGCAGCGTGGCTCTACCACGTATAAAAACTATGTGAGCCGTATGAACGTTTCCTTGCACTTCTTTATTAAAAAAAAAAACACAGAAAAACATAATAAAACTAATTTTACAGACCATCTCATTTAATTTAAATTACTACTTCCGTAATAAAACATTACAATATCGTAATTATAATAATGTATCATCTGCCCCAATACATATGATACTTCGATATTTGTACCCATTCTGCATAGTTGTTAAAATAATCTAGGCATAATAATTCACTGTGGTTCTAAATAAATTTACGATGGTACACTTAATTTTTTTATAGATTACCATAATGGCGCTGGTCGCGTCAACAAGTGCCGAACCACTAGTCTTCAGCTCCAGCTTTGTTACGTCTCCGATTACTTCTGCTGCACTAGTAGCCCCTGCTGTGTCTCAAGTTGCACCAGTAGCTCCAGCTGTAACTACATCATACGCCGCTGTTCCGTTTGCCTCTGTATCAGATTATAGATATTCATATGGCTCGTCGTTAAATTTGCAAGACTATTTAGGATTTGCCGCGGTGCCGTTACCGTATAGTTTACCATACACATTGACCGATTTATATTATCGTTAAAATCTTACAATAATTTTATCCGAAATCATTTTTGTGTACCTTTTTGACTGCGCTAATATTTCTGTTGTTATTTTTAAATGCACTTGTTGTTTCACAAATAAATGTATCAGATGAAAAATATTTGTGTCATTTTTTCTATAGGATAATATATACTAATATAATAAAGCGTTGGAGTCTTTTTTGTTTTTTTTTTTGTTTGTTTAAACACGCTAATCTATGAAACTACCAGTCAAATTTGAATTATTATTTTTGTATATTATATCCAAATTAATGAAGAATAGTATAAGCTATCTAGCATTAGGCTACACCTCTCAAATAACCTAAAATATTGATTTTTGTTTAGCAAGTCAGAATAAAAAGCGCTTCCGAAATGATATCCGCATGGGTAGTGATACGTAAATACACACATACACAAAAATGAATATGCTTATTTCTTACCATGACGCTTACCCGAGAGGGAGACGGAGAAGGGGTAAAATTTAACTTCGTTCTATTACGTACGTATGCCGATAGATCCATCTCTATTAATTTTGCCCATTTTTCCATACATTATAATCAAAAATGCTTAAACTTGGTGTCATGTCATGTCGCGCGGCCCTGGAATGTGAATGTTTTGAAATTATAAAGTAATTTGTCCGCTGCGCTGCTCGTCCCATGTTCATTTTTCCAGTATATACGAGAAAAAGTACTCTGTGTTTCATTTGTAAGATGACACAAGGTAACAAATGAACGCCTTTCTTGACCATTTGACAAGTATATTTTGACAAAAGCTGATTGATTCCAGTCGGGCCTAATTAGGTATCATTAATAATTTTAATGATGCTTTTTTTGGATGTTATTAAAAACTTTGTATCTAATTAAATAAAAACCTTGCTTCTAATTAAACAAGGCTGTAAATAAAATACGCTCACTGTTGATATCTCAGTAGCGACTTGCCCTCAAAGCAGTTAACCGTTTTAATTGTTGTAGGTATTAACTTTATACATACAACTCATAATATTAGGACTATTTAGGTTTAGACAATGTTTTAAAAATCACAAATTTATTTCTTATAATGTTAATATGATCGAATTTAGAGGCGTTTTTTTAAATAAACTTGAGAAAAAAAGTTTAATTAAAGCCCCTAAGAAAGAAATAATAGGTACTGAGAAAGAGTAAATAACAGAAAAAAATGTAACAGTATTTTTCTCAGAGTAATAAATCTTATTACTCGTATTTTCTAGGTAGTTGTAACTGGTTCTGTCAATGTTATTATTCTGTGTGCTTTTCACTGTTAGAATGATATTTCTTAACATTATATGACGGGTTATTTTTGCGTATAGCCCTCTTGGCAGCATATCCACTAGAAAAGCTCCGAAATTTTGAATTATTTGTTAAAAAAGTAACCAGATCTGTCATATGCAGCATTTAAAAATAATCTTGCGTAACATGTTGGCTCGCAGGTTTGCTCATTGCACTAAACAGGTTAAATGAACCTGTTAAAGCGATTTGTCAGGTATTCAACATTAACAGTCCGTAGGTTTGTGTAGATAGGTATTTATTAAATGTATTAGGTATATCATGGTGTTCATGCAAACCAATTTAATTATCGCCTAGCGTTTTAAATCGGCAACGTTTCACTTAGACTAATGCGGTAACACTTAATGTAAGTATAAATGAACATTAATAAAACAGCATTGTAGATTTCAGTCTGTATTTAATACACATTATGTAACATGGCGCAATAAATTATTTTAATAAATTAATTTAAAAAAATATGGCGTCAACAATTTAGTTACAGTAATAATTTGCCTTCATATTTTGTGACATATAGGTTAACTTGATTTTCATTATAATAAAATTTGTAGTATCATCTTGAACGGTCATCTATTATCAAGTATCTATCAATATTTCAAATATAGTAGGCATAAGGCGAAGCGTAAGTATAAGCGGAGTAGGCGACGGGCGTGTAGGCGCTGTATGCTGAGTATGCGACGGGTGCGGTGTAGGCAGCTGCTACTGGTGCAGTGTATGCTGCTGCCACTGGAGCAGTGTAGCTATACAACAAAGGCTTCGCTGTAGCGAAAGCCAGGAGAGCGGCGAACATCAACTGAAACGATATTTATCAATGAGTAATTTGTTATTTTGAGACCATTTAGATGAAAAATGTTTCTTGATCTAACTTATTTATATCTATTTGGTGTAGTAAAAAAGAAATAGTGTTGTGATTGGCTTGGTAGCGCAGATTAAATAAACCTCGTGTGCTACCACGAGGTTTATTTGATCCATTTTTAGGGTTCCGTACCTCAAAAGGAAAAAACGGAACTCTTGTAGGATCACTTTGTTGTCCCTGTGTCTGTCTGTCAAGACCCTTTTTCTCAGGAACGCGTGGAGGTATCAAGCTGAAATATCAAATACTCAAGTCTACTCTTCCTTGGAGCTGTGAAAAAATCAAACTTCTAAGCCGACGCAATCAAAAGATACAGCCGTTTATGCCGCAAATTTTCGACATTCGCAAGGGAATCAAAACCTACAGGGTACTTCCCGTGAACTCAGAATCTTAAAATTTGGTACGAAGCAACGTATTTATATAAGGTAGACAATAAAATACCGGAACTTACTGTTGATATAAAAATAAATAAAACCCAAAAGAGCGCAACTTAGTCTAGTCGCTCATGTAATTGCAAAATCAATTTTAAAATGCAGTCACGCCAATTCTGTTGACAGTGGTCAGTAAAGAAAGCAGATTAAATTAGTAATTTCTAATAGGGGCTTATTCACCGAAAAGAAACTAGGACTTGTCGTTTTAAAAATGTACATAAAAATTATTTCAGCTTAATGATCAAAAACTTTTGAATTATTTTTTAATAAAGCATTTAATAGGTTTGTGTGTAAAATTGAATGTTAAAATCATAAAATAGAGCGATAAGATATTTCAAGTTAATTTTAGTTACAAATTCTACGTAATGTTCATTAATATTAGTCATTTAATGTCCTTCTAACGAAATAAACCTATCACTTTGATAATATGCTATTTTCAATTCAGGGCACGACATCGCTATAAAGTCTGAAAACTTGCACGAAGCATGATGTTTGAACTGGTCTTAATTATAAAGTCAGAATAGATGCTAGTGGTAAATTATGTTACTGGAATAAGTGATCAAATACTTTCCTTTGAAATAGTATAACAAAATGTTTCATAAGTTTATAATTTTGCAGTAAGTCAATATATAAAGTTAAACAATTATGTTGATTTAGTTTAAAAAAATATACACTTTAGAATAGCCACTAGAAGTATCTTATTTACAGTTTAAGTCGAAAAAAATACTTTTTAAACCCAAAAACAGGTGTTAGGTGTTCATTTTCATATTATGAGTCTCTGGTAAGTCGTATAACTTAAAGTTTTCCTGGTTTAAAATCCCCCTAAGAACACTTGTCAATACATCAGTATGTATCAGTATTATAGAATAACGCTCACTATCTTCGTCATAATGTGATCAATTCGTTCAGAAGCCATATTAAAGCCATAATAAAACTAAAATAAAATGTCTCTTTTTTATTTAGGATTGGGTGACAATCGAGTACACAGTCCACCTGATGGTAAGTGGTTGCTGTGACCCATAGACACCTATCCTCAATAAAGAATCAAAATGCAGATGCGTTGTCACCAGTGAGGACTAAGATGAAATGCTTCTTTTCCAGTAAAAGGGGTCTCCGGTTCTCTACACTCACCATACGATACACTGCAGTGTTAAGCTGCCATTTTACGCTGATACCACGGTCTGTGAGAGCGTGGTCCTTCTCCAGTCGAGCCTACCCATTCGTGATACAACAATAGTACTAATTTAGCTGCAGCATGGTTCTACCACGTATAAAAGTACAAGTTGAATTACGGAGTTGAATTAAACGTATTTAATTTATCCGAAACTTAAGCAAATAAATACATGGAATAAATTCAAATTATTATCATCGTTTATTTATTATCAAACCAAGTTCATTCTCTACGGACACGAATGAAATTGTTAATGTCAATTTCAGACTCATTAGTTACAACTCTTAGTGGAGTTATCAGTATTGGCGGACTTCACACTACTCTCTTAAAAAAAAGTAAGGCGTGAAATTTTGTATATTTTTTATTGATAAAAATGTACCATGATGGACTTAATTAATTAACTAAATGTTAACACAAAACTATTAAACGCCATAACTCAATTAAATTATTAAAGTTAATTATTAATAGTAAGCCGTGGTAGCTCAGGGGCTAAACTCTCACTATAAATTTCACAGTGCGCGAGCAGCCCGGGTTCCCCGCCGCGCCGGCACCAATGAAATTGTGAATTGCAATTTTAAGTTTTTTTTTTTAATTTATATAATCGTACATTTCATTTCTTAACATCTGATAAAATATTCGATATTAAAGAACTATAATAAAAAAAAAACTAAAACTAAAACTTAAATTATAATACAATCCTACTTTCCGTGGTATCGTGCCAAGAATGCTGGCTGCGTTTCCTCGCTGAATGGCTATACATAGCCTTTGAGCGAGAAAAGAACCAACCCCCTTATCACCAGCAGCGAAAACCAGTCGCGGATACAGTTCCTTTAGAAACTTCACCGCACGTGGACCCCACGGACCGATAGTCTCTACAGCAAATGGCACAAATATGTAGTCATCTCTCCGAGATTCATATCTGCGCCACTCAGCTAGTTCAGCTGCCTTTTATACTGCCCCGGCTCTAAACGAGGTACCCCATAAGATTAGACATTTCGAGTCGTGTCTCCTGCAATCGTCAATTTTAAGTGCTGATTTACCACGTGCTCGGTGGTGAAGGAAAACATCGTGAGGAAACTGCATGTCTGAGAAATAAGAAAAAAAGTATTTCGAAGACATGAATTCAAGTCCGCGGCACAAGGCACAAGGCACCGCGGCGGACATTTCCTTGCCATAAAACCCTCTCAGAAATTAGAGGAGACCTGTACCCATCAATGGTACGTATATAGGCTGTAACTTAACTAACTAATATTAATAAATAATGTTTCACTTACAATTTTGAACATATTGATTACTTGTTTTCGATGCCTGTTGGACACTGACTATGGTTTTTCTATTCAGGCTAATATATAAGGATTTAGCACGTTCGTGTTGGCATCGGTGTTTGGCGGGACCATGGTAAGGACGAGCGCGGTCGGGACAAGTGTACCTGACTTGAATACTTTTTACTCATGCATGTTATACAGGCTGTTTATTAAGCGTAAGATTTTAATTCTAACTATAAAACATTTATTCTGCGGAAAACATGGTGACATTGTGTGATATCAGTGATGACATTCATAGTATATTCATATAAAATACGAAAATATTAATTCCTAATAATATCCTAAGTGTGAAAGTGTGTTTGGTGGTTTATTCTTCTTTGACACATCAATGTAGCAATTAATGAAGGCTAATAGTTGACACTGAGGTAAAGCTTTTTGTTACATAATATCATTTAATTGAGAAATTAGTTATTAATAAAAGTTTATCAATTTCTAGAGCATTATATTAATACACAAAATAATGCCTCAGTGGTTTGCTCTTAATTTATTTGTACATTTTAACATTTTCTAAATTTGAATAAAACTACTTTTACGGATTTTTTCGCATTTAATTAACTTATTTATCTTAGTTTTATTAATTCCCGACGTTTCACGTGGTCACGGGACACTGAGGTGATTGACGTCCCGATGTCAGAGTTAACCCGGAGTACCTTCAGTTTTTTTTAATTATTAATTTTGGTCCGATCTACGCAGAATTAACTTACTGTGTCTTGAAGTCTTACAGTGGTATGCTTGGGTTTAATTTAATTTTTATTAATTACAATCCCAAGCAGGTGGTAATAACCAGCCTCCCTCTCTATTGAAATTAGTATTTTTTTATTTTCAATAGCCTCACGTATCATCCTTGGCAGAAATCAATGTTATTTCGCGAGAATTTGTGGTTTATCAAATCTAATGTAATGGCGGGGGTCGTCTAGGATATGATCACAAATTGCAAACTTCCCAGAACGTTGGTGCTTCATGTGGGATCACCTCAGTCTCCCGTGACGACGGGTGCTGTAAAGCACCCGAAACGTTGGAAATTAATAAAAATAAGATAAACAAGTTAATTAAACACGAAAACATCCGTAAAAGTAGTTTTATTCAATGTGTAGTGTTCGCGTAAATATAAGAAATCATTATTTTCTAAAATTTTCTACTTTTATGAATATTTGTGCTTTGGTTTAATTATATTGCATGCCTTAAGCGCAAAGAGTGTAGGTATGTCCTATTAGTGCTTAAAAATCAAGATTCCAACGTTTTGTCGCATGAAATCGTATCTAACAATCATATTGAACATATAAATAATATAAAAAGCACATTGTCAGAAAAATAAATGATTGTTGAACTTATTTTTTTTTAATCGATCAGTTGCATTTTTGCATTAAAATGCAGTTTTAGTGGTATAAGGTATAGATTTATCAAGTCCGCATGGAGGCGTAAACATATCGTGTTTTTTTCGTACTTTCTACTTTGGAAAATATCAAATGCTCAACTCAATCTATTTTTTAAGCTCTTAAACTATCATGTGCGAAGCCATGGAATGTAAATGGCAGTTTAATTTTGTTTTGTTAAGTTATAATAAAATTTTTTCGGCTGAGAAATCCCGAAATTTTTGATGTTTTAAGCAGCCTTGTGTTAATTTATTTTACTAAATTCACTTTGCCTCACTCCCGGACATAGAGTACTTTTTTACTGCGGCCTCAGCTGCCATCGTGAGTGGTCGTTTACTTACACCAGTTCGTGCTGAAAAATATCGATCGCTTTAGAAATATAAAATATTCCAAAAACCAAATTTGATACATACTTGACCAAGGTAATACATTATTATTATTATATTTAGAATCACAGATTTTTATTATAATGTTTTGTTTCGCTAAAAGTACGCAGGATTTATATATAAAAAACTTATTCGTCTTGGACTTTATGGAGACCGACGATATATACTACTGAAACTCCTCGACGTGTAAAACTGGGTGCGTGTGCCGAAATTGTGCTCGTTATGTTAGTTATGGTGAGACCTTACCCCGACTTGAAAGTGTACTTCGGTGAATGCTACTGAAACTTCTCGAAGAGTAGTAATAGTAATAGGTGTGCTGAGTTTGGGCTCGGTTTGTTAGTTATGATGATACCTTACCCCCGAACAGTGGCGGATTATCCTTAAGGAAAACTGGGCACGTGCCTAGGGGCGCAAGGTTAAAAAGACGCGTGCGGAAACTTTTAAATGATAAAAAATTCTTCGTATTTGATTACTCCTAAAACGCTCTTACTCTCTCATCACATTTTTGATTTACTAATTATTTTGCAATGATTAAACCATATTATAAATTATAATGTAGTTTATTTGCAAAATAAATATATTTAATTTGTAATAGATATAATATGACCCCTAGAGGGGCATCGATGAAGTGCTAGGCTAGCCTAGGGCGCAGTCGATATTTAATCCGTCTCTGCCTCCGAACTTGATAAAGTGACCCGAAAGTGTACTTCGATGACTGGTACTGGAATTCCTCGACGAGTAGTAACAGGTGAGCCAATTTTGGGCTCATTTTGTTATTTATGATGAGACCTTACCTCCAGACTTGATAGAGTGACTTGAATGTGGACTTTGATGACTGCTACTGGAACACCTCGACGACGAGAACTAGATGTGCCGAGTTTGGGCTCGTTTTGTTAGTTATAAATAGACCTTACCTCCCGACTTGACGGAGTGACTAGAAGGTGTACTTTGGTGACTGCTACTGGAACTCTTTGACAAATAGAACTACAATTTGCATTTTTTTTTCACTATCATTCATGCATTCTGAGTCGTGCACTTTTGGGTTTTCCAAAATTTTTTTTATAATTGAAGTTTGACATAAAATTATCAGAAAATTGGAAGTATAGTAATAAGGTTAATAGTGAAAATTTGTGTGTATTTAAACTACTTTAAAAATTTAGGTATAATCATGTTATATTTATTTTTTTAATGCGCTAAAGGCATGCAAAACTGGATTTACCAATATTTTTAATCTTATTAATATAAAATATAGCTATTATTTTATAGAAATATATATATAAATATAATATTAGTATAGAAAGAAATGTTTACCTTTACATTTTCCAAACAAATTAACTTGCCCTATATGAAACCTGTAAAATATGTGGTGGCAAAAATAGTCGTGAATGCCCTCATTGACGTGATATTTTGCATAGAGATAGTTCATAGGATTGACGTAAGCTTACTTATTTTGCTGAAAAGTTCACGGTTCCTGTAATATAGATCTGGAGAGTAATTCTGTAATCACCTCTATATGGGAAAATAGCTAAGAGGATTTTTTTGAAATGATGAAATTCAGTGTATGGGCAAAACCTAGGATTATATAATACATAAGTTGAGTAAAGTATGTCACAAGTGACATTAGTAGATGTGTTACGACAGAGCAAATAGTAACTGGATTTCGTAGTTTTGGTCTGATTAAAATCTATAAAAAAGTAAATTAGTGCGTAAAATGTATATAAAGCGTGTGTATTTGCACATGTAATATTTATTGTAAAGTTTCTTATTTGTGGCTCTAAGCAAAGGCAAGATATTACTTTGTTGTATCTAAATACCTATATAATATTGTGTAAGTTTTGTCATCAACCATTTTAGTAAGTATATTTATGTTTTGTTGAGAAGGTTAATTAAATGTTTAGTATTCTTTTAAAATCTAATAGCTGCTTTACTAAACCAGCTTTCATTTTCATCATCTTTGATAAAAAAAGTATTATATTGTAATAAAAGTAACACAAAATGGCTATAATACTCTATTTAGTCCACAGAAATGATACCGCATCTGCGTTTTAATACCCAATCAAGGATAAATGTGACTGTGAGCCATAGCAACTACTTTCCATCAAGTGGACTGTATGCTAGTCTAACACTCTTACTCCTTTAAAAAATATTTTTGCAGTTACAGTATATATGTCAGCTCAGGACCTCGTCCATAAAAAGCTAGTTTGTTTGTTGCTAGCATTTGTAAGACTGCTACTGCTAGGCAAAGCACCAGTACGATACTATCTCGCCAACGTACCGGGGGTTTGGTGAGTTTAGAGTTTGTTGCTTAAAAACTTGTAATATTACTACTTGTCACCATTAAGTGAGATTTGGGTACGGTAATATTGGATAAATTTGCTGCCGACAGTCTATTATCAGAGCCTTATCCGTCTATCGAAATTTACTGTAAGCTGGTGAGGTAGACACTTACATATTCTTTCTAACATAAATAAATTTTCGTAAAAATATTGGATTTAAACAAAATAACAATAAATTAATTTATTTATTCTTTCATTCATTATAGTCTAAAAAAAAGCTCATATAAAGCGATTGGCAGGAGGGTTGGCAAACTGAGTTTTTATTATTTTCAATTCGTTATTAGGTATTATTTAACTTACACTTTTTATCTAGTTCTATAGAGATAGTTTATTTTTGAAAACCAAATCTAATAGGTTTTTAAGTAACGTTGATAAATTATCTATTTAATGATTTCTTATATTTACGCGAAAAGTACACATTTAAGTAAAACTAGTTTTACGGATTTTGTCGCGTATATTAACTTATTTTATATTTCCGACGTTTCGAGTACTTTACAGCACCCATAGTCACGGAGGGGACTGAGGTGTATGGCGTCCCAATATCACATTATCATAGTTAACCACGGTTAACTCCAGATTAAAAAAAAATTTTGTTCCGATCTACGCAGTATGAACTTACACTTCTTGAGGTCTTGCAGTTGTATGCTTGGGTTGGGATTTAATTTTATTAATTACGGGATCCCAAGCAGTTGGTAGCACCCAGCCGTCTTCTCTATTGAAATTAGAATGTTTTTGTTTTCAATAGCCTCGCGAATCATCTTTGGAAGGAATTGGTGTTCTTAAGCGAGGATTTGTGGTCTATCAAATCAAATGTAGTGACGCGGGCGATCCTGTACGTGTTTACAGACTGCAGACTTCCCGGAGCGCCGATTCTTCATCTGAAGAGTCGACGCTCCGGCTATTGAAATCCGGATAGTGGATGTATATGGGCCACAATATTCACTTAACGTCAGATGAACTGTGAGCTCGTTTGTCACCCTTATTTTGTAAAATAAAGAAATATTTCTAGTATTGCTTTATCCGACTTAGGCGCAAATATGAGTCATACTAAAATATATGTTTTACTTTACAGTTAGATTTTAGACAAAGTTAATTTTTCTTAGATTTGATAAAACATCCTATATATGCATCAAAATCGAAACATTAGAATCTGGCGCTGTGTAGAACATTCGATGCTGTTGCTGATATGCGTTTGACGCATTAAATTGTGAACATCCTTAATGGATGGCGGTCAATAAAGGCCGTTTAAAAATAGCCTTGAACTTCGGGCTGCTTGGTGTGTTTAATATAATATTATTCTACATCTCTTATGGATTCAATACAGACATATGTAACAGTGAAAATAATTAGGTTTTAGGTCTTTTAATAGCGATTTCCGATATATTACATTTTTTTTCATATGTTATTTATATTACTTTCCAAATTACAAATTCATTACAATAAAAATATTTTACATTATCCATATTCCTTATCCTCTTCTGCATTCCTGGATGTGCAGCAGGCTTTTGGTAAGGTATGGCATACAGGGCTACTATTTAAAATTAAATCTCTATTACCTCATACGTTCTTCGGTTTACTAAAGTCTTGACTGACCGATAGAATCTTTCAAGTCAAAGAAGGTGAACATACTTCCAAGTTCCATCCAATTAAAGCTGGTGTGCCATAAAGGCTCAGCGCTTGAACCTTTGCTCTACACAATTTACACAAGTGACCTACAAATTGACCACGTCACTGTGGCTTACTTTACGGATGATACTGCTGTTCTTGCTTGCAGTAGAAGTCCTGACGATGCATCAGCACTCCTACAATATAGTCTAGATGAAATTTACAAATGGCTATCAAGGTGGAAAATAAAGGCCAGTGCCACAAATTCAGTCCATGTGACGTTTACCTTGCGTCGAGGAAACTGTCCGCCTGTCTCATTGCGTAGCATTTCGCTTCCGCAAAGTGACAACGTTAAGTGCTTGGGCATGTACTTGGATAGAAGGCTCACTTGGAAGAGGCACGTCCAAACCAAAAGGGACGAGATCTACCATAGATAAAGAGGACTGTATTGGATGCTCGCAAGGAAATCCAGACTTTCCTAAGACAATAAGCTCTTGCTGTATAACTCCATTAGGTATAAAACCGAAATGGACATACGACGTACAACTTTGGGGATCCAACATCGAAATCATTCAAAGAACACAAAACTACATACTTAAGCAACATTCAAACGCACCTTGGTTAATAAGAATATCTGAAATCCATAAACACCTTAAAATAAACTTTTTTTTATAGGATAAGGGTCACAAACGAGCACACAGTCCACCTGATGGTAAGTGGTTGCTGCAGTCCATAGACATCTACATCTATCCTCTATTACAAATCAAAATGCAGATGCGTTGTCACCCGTGAGGACTAAGATGGAATGCCTCATTTCCAGTAAAAATGGGTAAAATGAACAATCTGCTCATAGTCTATCAACTGGTTGCATGATAAGTCACAAAAAAAAACATTATCTATTTTAAATAAATTTAATCAAGTAAAAAGTTACAACTTACAAATATCCCACACTGATAACAGGATTCCTCTCATTTCTGAGAGGGGCTTAGAATTAGGTAGAGTCCGCCTTGTTCACCTAACGCTTGTTAGCCGAATTAACGTGTCCTCGAAATCCCTTAATCTCGACAAGCAGGTTTCATTAGGACGTTTTACGTTCAACACAGAGCAGATTGTAAGTCATAAAAAAATTAAAAAAGTACTCAGGAATCGAACTTTGGACGTCCGCGTTTTGTGAAATTTATAGCGAGTGCTCAGCTCCTGAACTACCTCGTTTTTTTTATATAAAATATACTGCAATAAATATAGTTCTTGTTATACTTAATTCATACATATATTTTCGTATTCATTTATCACAAATAAACTTCAGTTACGAGTATTGAGCAAAATAAATAAAAATAAAAGCATGACATTTAAATAAATTTGTGTTCATTGCGATAATAAATAACTGTTACTTTATCCTAAAAACAAAAAACATCTAAATATCATATATCCTGGAACCGAGGTCTTACTTTTTTATTCAAACACATGTCTGTTAGTGGGAAAAGGTTGTATGATTTTTAGGGTTCCGTACAAAAAGAGTAACCATTGGGATCCTATTACTAAGTCTTCGCTGACCGGCCGTCCGTCCGTTCGTCCGTCTGTCCGTCTGTCCGTCTGTCCGTCCGTCCGTCCGTCTGTACCTCTGTATCTCAGCGGGCTGTATTTCATGATCCGTAATAGGTAAACAGTTGAAATTTTCAAAGAATGTGTATTTCTGTTGCCGCTATAACAGCAAATAATAAATATTACTACTAGAAACTTGTATTATGATGGTACGGAACCCTTCATGCGCGAGTCCAACTCGTGCTATTTAAAGATAAGTTAATACTGCAAAAGTAGAGCAATACCTGGAGTGAGAAAATATGACAATAACTTTATGAAAGTCGCCGAATCAAATTCAATTAAAATTTAAGTAGAAATAGTTTTATACTTGCTACTTTTAGGCATTCTTGGAATCTTGGAAAGATGTGCATCGCTTTAACCTTAATAAAATTCGAATATTACACAATTATTGGACAATACATACCTATCATTAAGTACTAATACATTCATGGAAAACTTTGTACCCCTTTCTAAGAATATTCCGCGCACGGAGGAGTATGAGATTTGGCAAATAATAATTAAAACTTATAGTTCTGAGTTTGTGGTTACAGGTCAAATAGTAAACATAACAATTTAACGAATTACGGTTAAATTTCGACCTCTGGGCGACAGTACAGTTTTAGTAACAGTTAAATGAACGCGTCATTAGGCAGCCATTATGAAGTTATAAGTCTATTTCGGATGACGTGGGAAGGAAATATGACGTAATGTCTATGTAACTCCGTCCAACATACACCCTTATTCGATACAATACATGAAACCACTAACTATGATATCATGCAGTGTTCCATTGTCTCGAAATGGAGCCTATTTATAGTACTAAATAATTTGATATTATCAACATTATCATCATTGCAAATCATTATTTCACATCATCAGTATTTCCACTGCTGAATCTATATTTTGCATTCCTTAGGGAAGGCCTATGCCTTCCCTAAGGAATGCCGCAACGCTCAATCCAATCAATAAAAGAGCATCCATCGTTTCCCTCCATATTTTACCGTCACTTCATCTAGTGGGACCTATACTGCCCTGCACTTCGCTTATCACATCGGTTGTCGGTTGTTAGGTTATATTGCCGGTCCATTTCCAATGGGTTGGAAATTTCCAATGGGTTGGAAATTTCCAATGGGTTGGAAATTTCCAATGGCTGGTTATTTATCTGCTGTGAATATTCTCATTACGAATTTTATCACTCAGAAAAACTCCGAATATATAGCGTAGAGCACGTAGCTCTAAACAATTATATAAGGATACAGTTATTGCTTGCAATGTAATAAATTTATAAAGACCATAAGATACGAAAATAAGTGTGGAGTTAAGCCACGCTGCACTGTATTATGATTGTAGTTAGAATGGGTTCGTGTGACCAGAGAAGAGTCACGCTTGCTCAAAATGATTTCCTTAGCATGCGTCAAATTAAATATTTTGTTATTCACAATCACTGTGCAGGTGGGTGGACGATGAGCCGATACCCACAATTATTACTCTGTTTTATATAAGTGGGATTTGAGCCCATTACATTTAGATATATTTTTTGCCATTAATCAGTTATCAGACAATCGTCCTTTAGCACTACTTAAAGTGTTCACAAGGTCACGATGAGGAAGTCAAGGTGAGGAATCATCATCATCATTATTACAGCTCATCACAAGTTCACTGCTTGAAGTAGGCGACCACTACAAATTGCATAAGTTGAATAAAAACCTTGCTTTGTACAGATTGTACAAAGCAAGGTTTTTATTCACCTACGTCTATCAACATCCTCCATGCCTTATCAGGTCGTCACCCGTGCATCTAGAAAGAAAGTAACTCTATATTGAGCTAGTAATTTTCACAAGCTACATGTATATGCATTCTATAGGATACATTCCGGAGAGTGTACGCAGTAGTTAAAGGGTTTGATTCCTCCCTCCCCTTTCCACCAAAGGACAACCAGATACTCAGCGAGTCTCCACCCCTTTCCTTCGTCTTTTGTAATGCGTTTTTCAAAGGAGCGGAATAATTTGCCAGTTTCTTTCCGTGATACTAATACCTAGGGTACCGTCGTTACACTAGGATTTTCTTCTGTATCGCGGACATTTACACCACAACCAGAACAATTATTTGTAAGCCATACAAATATTTGTTCCATGCGGGATTCGAACCCGCGGCCCTTATCGCTGCAACTCATTGCTAAGCCACTGCGCCACGAAACCGTCAATAAATATAAAAAGGAGACAAAAATAAAAAAGGGTTAGGTGAAGACTTAATAGACTTTTATTGCGCTAAGACAATTTATCATCCAGGACTTCATTACCATTCATCACATGTAGGACTGCAATAAAGCACTGACTTATAATAAATAAAAAAAAAATTGTAAAGTTAAGTGTAAAACGGATACTGAATAATAATTAATAACTAAATAAAAACAAATTCCAATCACAACAAAAAAATTAATCGTCATTAGATCAATTATATTTAAATATAAAACCGAGATCACTTCTTCAGGAAGGCAACGGGAGCTTGATATGCAGCAGCGACTAATGGAGAGCTGTACGCAACAGGGGCGGTGTAGGCAGCATAGGGAGCAGCGTATGCAGCAGCCACGGGGGCGGTGTATGCCGCTGTGTACGCAGCTGCAACAGGTGCTGTGTATGCTGCAACAGGTGCAGTATACGCTGCAGCAACGACTGGTGCCGCGGGGTATGCCACGGAATGTATACCAGGCTTGGCAGCAACCATAGCGATGAGAGCAAAGAAGAGAACCTGCCAAAAATATATATTATGCTACATTAAAGTAATGAAGACTTACACTCATAGTTATTCAGTGGTTAAGGAGAGGATTATGCTCGAAATTTCTCTGCGTGATAAATTAATTTAGTAGCTAGTATGACCATCAGTTCTGTTACCTATTTAAATGCATATCTTTCATAAAATATACAGTGCAATAATAAGAAAACTTATGTACAACTGAATTCAAAATGGCCGCCTTTGTCATTGATGTAGGCTTTTAATCTTCTGACCACTAATCTGAATTTTGTACACTGTTTCCACGGGGAATTTAGCCACTTCTAGCATTAAAGATTTCTTGACATGTCCTCTAGTACAAATCACAATTTGTAGTCTAATTTGTTCAGGTATGTCTGAATGAGGGCTAGTCTTCAACTCTGAAGTCTGCAACATTTTCCTCGAGCTAGGTTAAAACTGTTTGTGCTTTATTACCAAGATCAGAGTCTTGGTGGAAAGTCCAACGTAAAATTTTGATAAGCGTTTCACTGAGATGTTTGAATACACTCAAGATAAGCTTTTATCTGAATCTTTACTCCTTTTCTCAAAAATGAGGCTTCGAGACTCCTCGGTAGAACATCTCGCAACCCATGATCAATGCAGATCTATGAGTAAGTTAAAGTGTCTAAACAAGTTGCGAGGCTTCTTTTTTCTTAACAAATCTCTTTATGTGGCTTCCATCAGCGTATCGGAACAAAGTGTTTTGATCGATCCACTATTTTCAGCTATATACCTAGCTTCATGTGTGATTTAATAAATCAATGAAGGCTCTATACGACTTCCCCATTCATAATGTAATTTAACAGTCACGGTGAAAAATATATAACATTAACGCATTTTAAATATTAATTAAAAAAATAATAATTTGTAACATTATTTATGACTAGGTTTGTTTATAATACCCGTGGCAAAATCTGCTATGTGACTTGTACGACATAACTCAGAACTTTAGAATAAAATATTATATTGTGCATGCTACTAAATATTTGTAACAAACGTATGTAAGATACTACTTAAATACTATATTTTTACCTGCTTGAACATTTTGGAATAGTTTGACTTGTTTTGTTGATCAAAAATAAATGATGTTGATAAATACGATGTCTGAGTTTAAATAGTCTAAGAAAAGAATAAATTATTCGGTCCCCAACGAGGGTTTGCTAACTTACTCAGGGCGGTAGCGGTGTTCGGAATTCAAGACTATCGTTTTGAATGGTTTCAAGTAAGAGTGAAGTATTTAGATAAAAGTAGGTAATGATTTTAATCTTTAAAAATTAAACCATAAGGTTTAATATTAATAATAATAAAAGACTAATAGTATTAGAATAGAATAGAATAATTTTTATTCAATATAGATCACATGTGTAATTCTTATTAAAAGTCATTTTTTACTTTACCACTGATTCGAAAAAAAACCTCTGTCCTGGGAAGAACCAGCAAGAAACCCAGAAATTAATAAAAATAATAATAGAATAAATAGCAACTAAACTTTTTATGCGGTGGAGAGAATCCATCGTCCCTTAAGAAAAATGTTAGAAATATCTCAGTGCTACCGATGAATTTCGGTATTATCATCTCGTTTATACCAAAAGTAAAATATCCGGACAGGCAATGGGAAGCATAGTCCAAGCAGGAAGTAGAGCCATGCTTATCCACAAAACACGTTATTATTAAGAGCCTTATTAATAATTATTAAGGAGATAATAATTTGGATCTACTCTATGTATTTATTTGCTTAAAACTCCGTAATACGACTTGTACTTTTATACGTGGTAGAGCCATGCTGCAGCTATATCGGTAGTATAGTTGTAACACGAATGGGTCGGCTCGACCAGGGAAGGACCACATCATGGCCCTTCACAAGTCCACTGCTGAACATAGGCCTCCCCCAAGGAATGCCAAAAAGCACGGTCCTAAGCCACCTGCATCCATCGACTTCCTGCATGTCTTACCAGGTCGTCACTCCATCTAGTGGGGGGTCGCCCTAAAATTCGGATACCGGTACGAGGCTGCCACTCGAGAACCTTTCTTCCCCATCGGTTTTCGGTTTTTCGAGCTATATGGCCGGCCCATTGCCACCTCAGCTTACAAATCCGTTGGGCTATGACGGTTACTCTGGTTCTACTGTAGATATCCTCATTTCTAAGTTTATCACGCAGAGAAACTTTGAGCATGGCCTTCTCCATAGCTCGCTGAGCGACCTTGAGCGTCGTCATATGCCCACAGGGGAGGACCACGCTCTATCAGAATACCAGGGAAAATAACAGCATAACGCTGCTGTGTTTCGTATGATAAGTTTAGAGAACCGGATACCGTTTTTTACTGGAAAGGAGGCATTCCATCTTAGTCCTCACGGGTGACAACGCATCTGCATTTTGATTCATAATAGAAGATAGATGTAGATGTCTATGGGCCACAGCAACCACTTTCCATCAGGTGGACAGTGTGTTCTATAAAAAAAAAAACTCCGCGATTCCGCGTTTTGCAAGAAATTGGTACCGCCTTCGTCACTGGCCTGCCAAGCGTGATACGGTGGACTTAACAAAATGCTGTCTACAACAAGAGGCTTTTGCGTGATTCAGAAGAAGAAAAACTAAGCCATAACTTTGAAGAATCAATATTTTATGTTATGCAGATTTAAAACGATACGAAAAATTTATCTGCCGTCAATTAAGAAACTTATACAGACAATAAACAGTAGCGTATGTGTTGTGTCATTACTCGGTTACCACGTGATCGATGTAGCATATAAGGATTTTTATGAATATTTTCCTGTACGATTTTCAAAAGTTATAATATGCACACAAGCAACCCAACGCCTTTTTACATTCTATCACCTAGTAGACTAGTAGTTAAATTAGTAATTAAAGTACTTGATAACTGCGTTGCGAGTCCTAAATGGAGAGTTTTTACAGAAATCGACATTTTAAAATGTATGCAAATTTATGTAATATGAGAAATAATTATCCCCGTGTCTATGTGACTGCACCCGGGCTGACCTATAATGCCTCCTAATGAATTTCACACAGACGAAGTGAAATAATGTGGCTATATTAGTTCTATATCATCTGTTCTCAGTATCAAACTATATATAAATTATAAGTCAAGTCGTTACATGAAAGTTTATACTATATATAATATAAATCTGTAATAGTAATATTTATTAAAAGCTCTTAAAAGCTGAATATATATTTACATAGTTAATTGTAGGCTATATTGAAATGTCTTTGTGAGGGAATATAACATGTTTAAATATAGTATATGCCCATTAGATATCACTACGCCCGGGGTTGACTGGGAGAGAATGCCAAAAGGCATTAAGTTCACCCTTTGTAACCCTTTCATAAAAGGTCATAGCAATCATGCATAAATAAATAAATAAATCCTTTCAAAATGAAAATCATGTGCTATATTTACTTTTTTAAAACTTTATTTTTTGTATATTTTTTTTATTCTCTCTCGCATAAGCTTGGCCCATTAACATGCTTGATGCTTTTCGTTCATTGCATCAGAGGTCAGTGTGAGCGTGCCTGGGTTACTACGAAGGTACAAAGTTCTTACGTTGTTGCATCAACTACCTGGAGGTCAATGTGCCTCTTTCAAGTAGGTCTTTTACGGGCTCTACGTCCTTGTAAGGATTGTAAAGAAAACTATTTTCTGTAATTGTTAATTAATAATGTAATAAATAGATATACAAGACTTTATTGTACGGCAAAAGTAAAAAGATGAAAACAGTAATCTTGTGCATGTTTCTTAAAAAACCAGTAGAGATTGAGCGCGTCTTGCTGATAACGGCAAGTCATTCAAAAATAGGACAGCTTTTAAATGATCTGTCCAAAAATTTGGCACTGCGTGTTGGCATTTTTAATATAAAACTTTCTGATGATTTAAATGTCTCCAATATGAATCATGAAAAAATTAAAACCGACTTTTAGGTAAGACAGGATAGGATAGAACGGATTAAAAAGAATATTATAAAGAAGCAAGAGAATACGATCATTCTGGCGAAGGTGAATTGGCAACCACTTGATCATTACAGTCCATTACAAGTCCACTGCTGAACATATGTCCCAAGGAATGCCACAAAGCGCGGTCCCGAGCCACTTGCATACATTTATTTCCTGCATGTCTTACCAGGTCATCACTTCAATCTATAGGGGGGGACGCCGTGCACTTCGCTTGCCGGTACGAGGCTGTCGGTTTTTCAAACTATATGGTCGGCCCATTGCCACTTCAGCTTACCAATCCGTTGAACTATGTCGGTAAATCTAGTTCTACCGTGGATATCCTCATTTCTAAGTTTATTACGCAGAGAAACCCCGAGCATAGCCCTCTTCATAGCTCGCTGAGCGACCTTGAACTTCCTCATACGGCCAGCAGTGAACGACCACGTCTCAGATCCATAGGTCTTCCTTAACAACACGCACAGGTTGAACAATCTTCGAAAGAAGATGTGTCGTAACTTCCCGAACGCTGTACAGCCAAGTTGAATCCGTCGATTGACCTCTCGGTCGAAGTTGGACTAACCTAGTTGGACTATTTGTCCCAGGTAAACATACTTGTCAACAACTTGGAGCTTAGTGCTCCCAACAACAAATGGCATAGGTGTAACATGAACGTTACACATGACTTTTGTTTTGGCCATGTTCACCTCAAGACCTATGCGTTGGGAGACACTATTGAGGTCATTGAGCACAGGTCCCCAACAAGCTTTTAGGTCCTTTGCTTAGGTCCTCCAGCGATTCTGCCATAAGGACTATATCGTCGCTAAATCGAAGGTGAGTGATGTACTCGTCATCGATGTTAATACCGTATCCTTTCCAGTCCAGTAGCTTGAAAATGTCTTCCAATGCAGCGACGAAGAGTTTCGGGGATATAAGTTCATCCTGTCTTACACCTCTCTGCAGTTGGATAGGTATCATACTTTGATTCTGTACTCGTATAGCCACCGTAGTCCTACTGTGAAAACACTTCAGCACTTCGACATACCGACAGTCAACTTAGCAACGCTGAAGGGACTGCAGCACTGCCGACGAAATCAAAGGCTTACTCATAGTTCACATACGCAAGACAAAAAGGCAGATTGTACACTTCAGTCTTCTGTACAATTTGCCGAAGGGTCTGTATGTGGTCTATAGTGCTAAAGCCCTTTCAGAAACGGGCTTGTTCGGGAGGCTGGAAGTCGTCGAGTCTGCTTGCGAGATGATTCGAAATTACTCTCGAAAACAGCATGTAGACGCGGCTCAGAAGGGAAATGGGTCTGTAGTTCTTTAAGAGAGCATTTTCACCTATCTTGAAGAACAAGACCACCGCACTTCTGCTCCACGCCTCCGGAGTATTGCCACCATGGAGAATGGAATTAAAGGGCTTCTGAAGGACTTCAAGTACCGGTTTTCTATCCGCTTTCAGGAGTAATTTCGTTGTAATTCTATCGTCGCCCAAGGATTTGCCGTTTTTAAGGTGCTGGAGACCCATTGTAATCTCGCTCAGTTTCGTCGGAATAGTGTCGTATAAGACTTGTTCTTGGATTGTTACTCACACTTTCGTGTGCCGCCAACGATGACGCTGCCATAGAATGTCTCAGTCTCTCTCAAAATCTCCGGTGTCCCGGAAACGATGCTGTCACATTTGGTCTTCAGCTTCGACAGTTGGCGCTTTCTGGCAGACAGATCTCTGTCAAAGACTTTGGAGTCCTGGTTCCGCTAGGTAGCTTCTTCAATACGAGCAGTATTAAAGTTGTGTAAGTCCCGCCACATAAATTTAGAGATACGTCTGTTCAGATGAGTGTACGCTGTCTAATCTGCTGAAGACTGCAGCTTCATTTCCCGTCTAACAGCCATGAGCTTAAGAGTGTGATCGGAGAGTTTTTGTGTTCTTCTGCGGCGAGTTTTGCAGAACTTAGTTCCGACTATATCGTCTACTGCATTGCAATCTTCTAGGCACTGAAAACGGTTTTGCAACTCGAGTTGAAGGTTTTGGGTTGAACTAGGGGGACGGAGCCGTGTAGTGGCGGTCAAGAATATCCACTACCCCATATCCTCCCGTGGGTGTCGTAAAAGGCGACAAAGGAAACAGGCAGGAGATGGGCAGCAGCATCTTCTTGATAACAACAAAGTAACAATAAAAAAACTGCGGTTGCCAACCCGCTCGCCAAGCGTGGCAACTATGGCAAATACCCCCCTATGAATGACAATAACAAAGAAACGGCCCCCAGTCCCCGGCGGCCCCGCTATTCCTGGCTACGGTGGCGACCATGGTAACGGCGGGGCAGGGGTGCTAAGAATCTCCGGTGGAGGTTCGGTTGCCACCTTAAACGACTCGACCTGGCAACGTAGAAGAGAGAACGGTGAGCTGAAAGTAGGGAAATTTGGAATAGGGCAACGGAACCCAAGGGGCCAGCAGCTGGCCGACTTCATGGAGAAAGAGGGACTCTTTATGATGAACTCTTTCTTCCAGAAGCGGCCCCAGAGGAAGTGGACCTGGTCGAGCCCCGACGGTTCGACAAAAAATGAGATTGACTTCATTATGACGACCAGACGACAACTGTTCAGTGATGTCTCCGTGATCGCGAGGGTGAAAACTGGTAGCGATCACCGAATGGTTAGAGGCATACTGAACCTAAACGTTAAGTTGGAGAGGTCTCGTCTAATGAAGTCAACGCTCCGTCCCCCTCGTGCTCTAATCCAAAGTCCCGAAACCTTTCAGCTCGAGTTACAAAACCGTTTTCAGTGCCTAGAAGACTGCAATGAAGTGGACGATTTGAATGACAAGCTCGTGGAAACTGTCCATGCGGTCGGAGCTAAGTTCTGCAAGACCCGCCGCAGAAGAACACAAAAACTCTCCGATCACACTCTTAATCTCATGGCTGTTAGACGGGAGATGAAGCTACATTCTTCAACAGATTTGACAGCATACAGGCATCTGAACAGACAGATCTCCAAATGCATGCGGCGGGACTTACGCAACTTCAATACAGCTCGTATTGAAGAAGCGATCGAGCGGAACCAAGGCTCCAAAGTCTTTGCCAGAGATCTGTCTGCCAGAAAGAGCCAACTGTCAAAGCTGAAGACAGAATGTGGCAGCATCGTTTCCGGGACACCTGGGATTTTGAGTGAGATTGAGAGTTTCTATGGGCAGTTGTACACGTCATCGTTGGAGCCACACGCAAGTGTGAGTAACGATCCAAGAGCGAGTCTCATCCGACACTATTCCGAAGATATCCCGGACGTCAGTCTGAGCGAGATTAGAATGGCTCTCCAGCACCTTAAAAACGGTAAGGCCCCAGGCGAGGATGGAATTACAGCAGAGCTTCTGAAAGCGGGTGGAAAACCGGTACTTGAAGTCCTTCAGAAGCTCTTTAATTCCGTCCTCCATGGTGGCATTACACCGGAGGCGTGAAGCAGAAGTGCGGTGTTCTTGTTCTTCAAGAAAGGCGACAACGTTCTCTTGAAGAACTACAGACCAATTTCACTTCTGAGCCGCATCTACGTGCTGTTTTCGAGAGTAATTACGAATCGTCTCGCGCGCAGACTTGACGACTTCCAGCCTCCCGAACAAGCCGGTTTCCGAAAGGGCTTTAGCACCATAGACCACATACATACCCTTCGGCAAATTGTACAGAAGTCCGAAGAGTACAATTTGCCACTATGTCTGGTGTATGTGGACTATGAGAAAGCCTTTGATTACGTCGAAATTTGGGCGGTGCTGCAGTCCCTTCAGCGGTGCCAAGTTGACTGTCGGTATATCGAAGTGTTGAAGTGCTTGTACAGTAGGGCTACGATGGCTATCCGAGTACAGAACCAGAGTACGAAACCTACCCAATTGCAGAGAGGTGTAAGACAGGGTGACGTCATATCCCCGAAACTCTTCACCGCTGCATTGGAAGACGTTTTCAAGCTTCTGGACTGGAAAGGATACGGTATCAACATCAATGGCGAGTACATCACTCACCTTCGATTTGCCGACGATATAGTCCTTATGGCAGAATCACTGGAGTACCTAAGCACTATGCTCAATGACCTCAATAGTGTTTCCCAACGGATAGGTCTTAAGATGAACATGGACAAAACAAAGATCATGTTTAATGTCAATGTCACACCTATGCCGGTAGTTGTTGGGAACACTAAGCTCGAAGTTGTTGACGAGTATGTTTACCTGGGACAAATAGTCCGACTAGATAAGTCCAACTTTGACCGAGAGGTCAATCGACGGATTCAACTCGGCTGGGCAGCGTTCGGGAAGCTAAGACACATCTTCTCGTCAGACATACCTCAAAACCTTAAAACGAAATTGTACAACCAGTGCGTGTTGCCAGTGATGACTTACGGAACTGAGACGTGGTCCTTCACTGCTGGCCGTATGAGAAAGCTCAAGGTCGCTCAGCGAGCTATGGAGAGGGCTATGCTCGGAGTTTCTCTGCGTGATAAAGTTAGAAATGAGGATATCCGCAGTAGAACCAGAGTAACCGACATAGCCCAACAGATTAGTAAGCTGAAGTGGCAGTGGGCCGGCCATATAGCTCGAAGAACCGACAACCGATGGGAAAGAAAGGTTCTCGAGTGGCGGCCTCGTACCGGTAGGCGAAGTGTAGGGCGTCCCCCCACGAGATGGAGTGACGACCTGGTAAGACATGCAGGAAGTCGATGGATGCGGGTGGCTCAGGACCGTTCTTTGTGGCATTCTTTGGGGGAGGCCTATGTTCAGCAGTGGACTTGTGAAGGGCTGTAATGATGAGGGGGACGGAGCATTGACTACATTAGACGAAACCTCTCTAACTTAACATTTAGGTTCAGTGTGCCTCTCACCGGAATGCCTGACAGGGATAGATGTAGATGTCTGTGGGCCACAGTATTTAACATGTCGAATGTGTGTTTGTTTGTTACCCTACCCAAATTCTCAAAAAAAAAAAGTTTATCAAGACTTACAGAGTCATCAATACTTGTCAACCGAGGTCTTGCAGCTTTTCGAGAGAAAGCGGGACGTTAATTACGTTGTGATATTAATTCGAAGAACTAGTTACAACTAGTATGCCTGGGAAAGATCCATAGAATTTTTTCATTAGTTCCAAAAAGTTATAATAGCCATGTGACGGTAGTGTCAAACAATCCATAACTCCGTTTCATCCTTGAAATGCCAGAAAGATATTATGGCTTCCGTGACATGGAAGTAAATATTTCTCGTTCACATCATCGTCATCTTCATTACCATAACAGCCCTTCACAAGTCTACTGCTGCACATAGGCCTCCCTCAAGGAATGCCACAAACTGAATGAACATACGGTCCTGAGTAACCTGCATCCATCGATTTCCTGCATGTCTTATCAGGTCGTTATTCCCTCACTCAGCCTCTCGTTTATAACAGACATAAAGTATAAAACCCGGCGACGGGCAGCAGCGTCGAAGGTGCGAGACATCTAGTACTGAAATCGTCAATCCGCCAGCCAAGCGTAACGATTAAGACCTGATGATGGTGACGATATAGAGATTTTAAGATTAGAAGATCCATGCAAGTATTTCTTCAATAAAAGCATTGCATTTTGTTAGACCTAATCACATTTTGATGATTAATATGACTCATTATTTTCTAAAATATGTATTGCAATAAATATAAAGAATAATTTGTGTGGTCGTATTGTACAAAAGCAATTAAGCCTAATTAAACAGTACGTTATCGTCAGCATGATAATTTAGGCTTAGTAGAATCTAAGCTTTTGACATTATCACAAGAGCACGATGAGTTTGCTCTTGTTTTGTTTACGACGAGAATTTCAGTTTATTATCGAATATTTGAAGATGTTTCGTTAACCTTTGCTCAAGCAATCAATGTAACAACAGACCAAATCAAAATTAATTACGTATTTTCTAGTGTTTTTCTTTTATCATAATAAACATTTAAAGACTTCTTCTTTTGCTATAAAATATAAAGCGAAGAGTAAGTAGGCAAAATACCAAAAATAATTTTTATAACCATTCATCCATTAAAAACTATAAAAGCCCACTGCTGAACATAGGCCTCCCCATAGATTTCCTCAAAAGGGAAGTTTTTACATAGTTTGATATTACGTGGTAGGGCCATGCTGCAGCTATATTACTGATATATTTGTAGCACGAATGGGTCGGCTCGGCCCGTGCACTCCTCGACTTATTATGACAAATCATTTTCTATTCTTGGAGTAAGACTTTGGAACTCCTTACTCCACTCAATTAAAAGTGCTCGATCCTTAAATGTTTTCCAGAAACAGGTTAAGGAATACTATTTGTCTCTCTAACCGCTCTGCCTTCATTCAATTAATTATGGTCATTGATTTACCTGAAGAATGTTGCCTTTTTAATGCATAGTTTCTATCTTTATTTGTTTTAGTGCACCCTATTCATTTTTATTTTTCTTATTTTTATTTATTTCTTCTTCTGGGTTGCCTGGAAGAGATTGAAATGTAGGAATAAGACCAGCCTTTGTATTTCCCTCAATAGTTGTTTATTTTTGTTAGTGTACAATAAAGAGTATTGTATTATTGTCAAAAGCAGCTTAACATTGCTGTGTTTCGTAAGGTTCATGTAGAGAACCGGAGACCCTTTTATTGGAAACGAGGCATTCCATCTTATTCATCACAGGTGACAACGAATCTGCATTTTGAATCGTAATTGAGGATAGATGTAGATGTCTATATGTCACAGCAACCACTTACCTTCAGGTGGACTACGTGCTCGTTTGTTATAAAAAAAATATGATGATTGGCAGATGGGTTGGCAACCGCATTATTTATTATTTTAAGCCGTTATCAGGAAGATACTGCTGGCCATCTTCTGTTTTAGCTTCTCTCTGGCGCCTCTTACGACACCCACGGTAGGATATAATGATATAAGGTAGTAGGTTATCTTACTCCGCTACGACACGGCTTTTAAAACTAGGCTTAAAAGCCCCTTATAATAAAATCGATCGATAAGAATATGTTTTCAGTAAGAACTAGTTTATCTTAGTTGCTTTGCTATTGCTGTGTCTATCATGTTCTTAACATTGTGTTTTGTGTCGGTAATAAAAACTTTTATGTTTTCTTTTACCTATGGTAGTCTTGGAAGCGCCTTTAGTCTTACCTATGTAGTTTTATGAGCAAATATTTCATTATTTTTTGTCAAATAATATTTTGTTACTTATCACACCTCTACCATAATCAGAATGTGCCGTCAATCAAGTAAAAGTTACACTAATTCATATCTCCTCGAAAGGTTTTTAATTTCTCTTATCTGTAACCACCGTGCATACAATCAGCGTCATGAAATGTTGCGACATTAGTAGTAGTGCTAGCATAGTAGACCGTATTTGATTCGCCAGTATAATACATGAAATTTAACGCACTTATCTGTACACACTGATACTCACTGATCAGGCTATCAGCCTGTATTTTAGAAATGTTACTGCCGGACATGGAAACTTAACAGGTGGATTGGAGATACGTTACCAGATTTGAGCCAGTTAGCAGCCGTATTATGACTGTAACCCGAATTGGTCAGCTCTAGCGGGGAAGAACTACGCTTTCACAGATACCAGATTGAAAAACAAGCATAACTCTAGTGTGTAATTGTGGGCGTAGAGAACCGGAAACCATTTTACAAAATTTTAGTGAAAAGTTATCTTTAAAAAAAATCTGAATAAAGGAATTATTATTATTATTAAATAGTCATCTCATAGAGATTCATTTAGCAGTACTAGTATAGTAATAAAATATAGTGACGATGAAAACGTTACAAAGAAAACGTCTTGTTATGATCTTCACTTGTTATAACGAGCTGATGTTTATTGAACATTAAATTTGAACTGATAGTGTAGTGAAAATATATATTGAAATTCGATATATGAATAAAATTACTTTAATTTGGTCAATGCTGGTAATTTATTCGATCACGTTTGGATGCTTTTATTTGAACAGTCATCTTTTGTTTTAATTTTCCGGTTTTCATCGTAGGTAGTAAGCATAGGGCGAGGCATAAGTGTACGCAGAATATGCTGCAATTGGTGCAGTGTAAGCAGAGTAGGCGACGGGAGCAGTGTACGCGGCTGCCACCGGTGCAGTGTACGCTGCAGCCACAGGGGCGGTGTAAGCGACTGGTAGCACACCAGGCTTGGCAGCGGCGACGGCCAGGAAGCAGGCTAAGATGAACTGTGAAGAAAAATCATGAGAATTCAAAATAAAAATCATTCATATTTGATTAAAAGTAAGCGATGTGTAGGTAGGCACATTAGATGCAGTGATTACCTAGTAAGGGTTGTAGCTAAGTGTCTCAGGACAGTCCTTTATAGTATTGCTTATGTGCCCTTTGTTTAGCAGTGGACATTTGATGATTATGATCTTATACATCAGGTTATAAAGCCGTGGTAGCTCAGATGGTTAGCGCTCGCTGTTAATTTCAAAGTACGCGAGCAACCCGGGTTCCACCCCCGCCGGCACCAATGTTAATTGCAATTTTAATTGCTGATTTACCACGCGCTCGGCGGTGAAGGAAAACACCGTGAGGAAACCTGCATGTCTGAGAAATAAGGAAAAAAATTCAAGACATGTGAAGTTCGCCAACACGCATTGGGGTGGCGCGGCGGACATTTTCTTGCCCTAAATCCTTCTTAGAAATGAGAGAAGGCCTGTGGCCAGCAGTGGGACGTATATATAGGATGTAACTTTAACTTTAATATCAGGTTAAACAACATTAAAATACTAAAGAACAATTCTTTCCAAAAAAGCCTTAAATACAGTGAGGGTTAATTGTATTATTATCATGTTCCATAATATAATAGGTCTGTATAATATAGTTCGTCTACTTACAAGTTTAAGCATTTTGGTAGTTGGATATCTATTTGCTGCAGCAGAGCTAATGATACCAGATCATCGTCTCAAACCGACTTTATACTAAACTGCGAAGGCCGATTGCGGACAATGCGTTGATATGCGCTGCCTCACGTACTTTGGATTACGATAGAAGTATGTCCTTTGGATTTTGTACAGGTAAAAAGTGTCAATGTATAATATATACTTGCTATTCATAGGACATCGTTTCTTGGCACTTGATTTAGCTAAAAACTAACGACTAAAACAACTTTAATAAATTTCTTTTATCCTCATGGGATATATAACAAAAAACTTCTGTATGAAAATAAGATAATTACCCCTCGTATGCGAGTGTATTAAGAGGATAATATCTAGATGGCGTTGTTCTATATAAACGTTTTCCTCTGTTTTCTCTCTGGATAATGAATGACACAAGAGCAAACATTTTTCACAATACAATCTTTATTTACTGCCATGCATATATTTACTTTTTTGCTTAATTTTTTTTTAAACCAGAAACAAAAAAGTACTAAAACTGCACGGTAATATTAAGGTTTTTAGACAGCCGGTCGAATTTAACAAATAAATAAAAAATAAGATTAAAAAAATATACACAGTCACAATCCTGCATAAATGTTGAAAAAAAATTGAAATCAGTCCAACAATCAGGACAAGGAAACAGAGAAATAGGGGATGTTGATTTCATTAATTTTTCATATTTACTATTTACAATCAGTCCTAGCGGCAGTTGTCTGCCTCAATTGTTTACCTTAGTCGGTCGGGCATGACAGTAACAGATTGTTAAAAATCCTTAATCACTTAATAAGCCCCGTAAATTAAAAAACAAAATTGTTAAATGTAACTTTAGGCATTCGCGTTATAATAAAACACTACTCAGTTAACAACTTAGTGCTAAGTCTAGAATCGCCAATCCTCAAACAGTTTTGTTTCACATTAAATTCGTTTAGTGGTTTATTTTGTATGGTGTATTTTTGTGTGGTTATACAACTTTATTATGTATATTGTATATTGATCCCAAGGAACCTCATCCGTAGGGCTTACAGGTGACCGACATACACACGCACACATAAACACACACACACACACACACATACACACTCACACACACACACACACACACACACACACACTCACTCACTCACTCACTCACTCACTCACACACACACACACACACACACACACACACACACACACACACACACACACACACTAAAATATATACACAATAAATAACCCACATTTCTATAATTCTAAGCTTCTAGATATAATATAGTTTAATAGTCTTATTGAGGATACCGTAAGGGAAGTAGCGAGTTATTCCCAACACAAGTGTCTATGACTACTTAAAGGGAAAACTCGACAAATCTTTGTTATAAGACTTTTGAAAATAAAGGAATTTTTATTTATTATTATTATTTATATTATATAATTGTTGATGCGTCTATGAGTGATCGCATAACTTCTTTAGAACGATTCCACCGATTGCGGCGATTAATAGTTGATAATTAATTTGGAAATCATTTTGTAATAAAAATAATAGTATGTGCTTTTTATACAAGACTGGACAAACTTACCGCACGCTTACTGCGTAGTAATCTCTTTATCTCCGTACCTATGATCAACTGCTACACTGCAGATGTGTTTTAGAATTTGAGAAAAAAGTAGGCTCTATTCTTAGAGGTTCTCAAGTCATTTGCCAATACATATTAGAAAAATAGCATTTAAAAATTATTCGTGCGAGGAAAATTTTAGGATATGACACAGATTTGGTTTGTACCTACGATTTTACTTTTTATTATAGAGTAAGGGTGATAAAGCAGTACACGTCCACTTAGTGGTAAGTGAATGCTGAAGCCCATAGACATCTCATCAACATCTATCCTTGATTAAAAATCACAATTCAAGAACATAAACAGTTTGATGAAAAGTGACGAATATTGCCATAAAAGTGAAGAAAAAAATCACATTTAGAGTACAAACATACGAAGATGACAGGGGAGAAGCAAAAAAACTACGGATTGTTAATTTAGGGAAGAAAAAGGTGAGTGGCGTCTAAGAGTGCAAGATTTATCTGTAACTAGGTCAGATGATGAAGTAACAAAAAATTTATACTGTGAAAATGCACTTAAATTAGTTTAGCTTTATATGATTTAAGAAATGTTTTCTTCGTAATTATTACCATAGAGAAAATGTGACTAATTATTTTTAATGTATGTTAAATATGATAAAATTACATTCATTGATTAATTTTACCAATAATAATAAGCGATTGTTTGGTTTTTAGTTATTATTAAAACTGACGATAAGTGGTGATAAGGCCGAATATGTTAAAGCGCACTGGCTTTGCTTAAAATCAACAAAAAATGCATTAATTATTAGATAGAAAAACAGGCACTGACAAAATATTCTACCCCTTTTGTGTGCATACTACGAACGACGAATCCTGTTGGGAGAACTCAAAGCTGATAGACAGGTTTCTTTGTACCAAATTTTAAAATACACCAATAAGTTAGCAATAAATTTGCAGTAAATCACGAGTGAAAATTTTAGGTTATTGAGCTAACTTAGGGACGACATACAAGTTTTTGTTATTTTAGCTTATTGCTTCATATTTACTCTGTAAACATTCAAACGGTATAGAAACGAAAAGCAAACAGTTCGAAAAAAGGTTACAGTGTTATAGGTATTTTTTCTGTAGTTGTTGATGTCTGTTGTTTTAAAAGTCTAGAACGATCACTTTAACTCAACAAAAACACGTATTAGTGACCTAAAATTGATTGATTATTTTCACGTTCATTAAAAACTAAGAGTCCGTTTTCACTCGTTGCTGTTCGGCTGGACGAAAATTCGTCTGTTCTAGGGGCATAACATTGTATTTGGAGATGTCGACATTAAAATTACATCTATTATTTGTTAGCTCTCTTATATTTTCTTGGATGCACTGTATTGCGCTGTTACGCTGTTTAATCTTGTCGCTCCGACCTGTTGCTATTAGTCTTTTTTTTAACGTGGTAGAGCCTAATTGCAGCTATAGTAATTGTATAGTTGTAGCACGAATGGGTCGGCTCGAACGGGGAAGGACCAGGCTCTCACAGAATACCTACGTAAAATAGCAGCTTAATGCTGCTGTGTTTTGTATGGTGAATGTAGAGAACCGGAGACCCTTTTTACTGGAAAAGAGGCGTTCCATCTTAGTCCTCAGAGCTGACAACGCATCTGCATTTTGATTTGGAAACGAGGATAGGTGTAGATGTCTATGGGCCACAGCTACCGCTTACCATCAGGTGGACTGTGTTCGATTGTCACCCTGAACCTATATAAAAAATGTCTTAGATCCGGTTTAAAAATATATAATTAAATACAAATCGGGGTGATTGATAGCCTATGTTTTGGCAAGGCTATATTTAATTAAAAATTATTAATTTTCTTTACCGGTTACCGTTATTTTTTCCTTGACAAAATTGGTCTCAATTGAAAAAAAATATATAGAAAATGCTACAGCATGGTTGACTACCTTTTTCCATGCAGCGATACCTATCTACCAGGTGTAAACAGGTAAACTGATGTAGTAATTTACCCTCATTCTTTTTCCTAAAAACTTAAATGTGTAAGCATAGATATTTTTATTGCGAACCCAATGGTATATGGTTGACTTTTCAAATAGTGGCAAGAGTAGTGATTGACACGATTTAACGTTTCAATAATTTTATTTTAAAGTAGAGTGTGACAGATGACACTATATATATTATTATGTGTGGTAGGGCAGGATGCACGATACCAGCTACTCGTTAGACACTTGCCGGAAAAGAGAAAGGCGCGCGTCCAGTTCTCTTTGTAACAGAGAAAGATAAATATATTGTTCCATCTAAAATTATTCTGGAGTAATGGTGGCTAATATAGCGCATAGAGCCATATTATAGTGCGCTATCTTTCCATAGCGCACAGCGCGTGCTATGTATAAGAAACCGCCATGGCACTATGGCGCTTTGGCTCTATGAATATCTAGCAGCAAATAGCTCTAGCAGCAGCACTGGTATCTAGCTGTCACGTGCGCGCTGTTGGGAGTGGACTTGCGACTTGGAAAATGCGACTTATTACGAAATACGAGGGGAGGTCAAAAAGTTCGCAGAATGCCGGGGTGGCGAGGTTGAGTTTACTCATCCAGTAGGGGCTAGTTGAGTGACTCTTTGTTAGTATATATACCAAGTATCAACCTTATCGGGTCATTAGCGTTTGAGTTATCAACGAGTAAACAAATCTATCGGGAAGGAACTAGCCACTAAGGAGAAAATTGAATATTGCGTCATCATTAAGTTTCTCACCAAACAAGGAAAGACACCTGAAACTATTTTTCAAGAGATGTCAGCTGTTTATGGGGACTCCGCTCCTGAGAAAACCATGATTTATAAATGGCATGCCCTTTTCAAACAAGGGAAGGACTCCATTGAAGACGAACCTCGATCTGGACGGCCGATTGAGGCTACCACGCCAGAAATAATCGAAAAAGTTGAAAACCTTGTTTAGGAACATGCCCGTTTAAAGCAAAAACAGCTTGCAGCATTAGTTGAAGTATCAGAAACCATCATTTTAAACATCCTAAATCAACACCTTGGTATGACTACAGTCTGTGCAAGATGGGTTCCGAAAATGCTTTCTGCGCATTAAAAACACGAGCGCGTCGAAAGTTGTCGCGAGTATTTGGACCGCTGTGGAGAGCAAACGGAGGAAGTTATGGCCCGAATTGTAACTGGCAATGAAACTTGAATTCACCAATATGAACCTGTCTAAGCAAGAGTCGTTGCAGTGGCATAAAAAAGGCACACCTCCTCCTAAGAAGTATAAGGCGTCTCAATCGGTAGCCTCAGAAGGTATCCTTTTGATGTATTATAAGAAACGTGGTGTTTCCATAACGGGAGAATACTACGCTTCTTTACTAGATCAATTAAAAGAAGCTATTCAAGAAAAAAGGCGAGTAAAGCTTACAAAAGGCGTGCTCTTTTTGCACGACAATGCGCCCGTGCACACAAGCCACGTTGCGACGGCTGCTATTCACCGGTGCGATTTTGAACAACTGCGTTACTCACCCTACATCCCAGACCTGGCCTCAAGTAACTATTATTTGTTTCCAAAAATGAAGAACTGTGTGGAAAAAAATTTGGCGACTATGATGAAGTGAAGTCGGCAATTTCGGCTTATTTTGACATCTAAAACAACAAATCTTTTTTTTTTAGACGGTATTAATAAGTTATTTGACAGATCTAATAAATGTATTAGGGTTAAGAGAGAATACATTGAAAAAGAAACATAGTTTAATGTTTCATTTCGTTATCCTTCCCTGTCATTCCGCGAACTTTTTGACATCCTCTCGTAATATTCTTATATAGCACGCGGTATATCCAACGAACGACATGTAATATAACGTGCTACGAGATATAGCGTGCTGCAAAACTTTACGCGCTTGCCGGCCTCCCAGACGCTTTCTTATGAATAGCGCGCTCATAGCGTAATATAGCGAAATTTTTGTATAGTAGTAATGGTTAATAATTTGAAAACTAAAAATTATTTTTAGAACCATTAACTGACTTACTTTTTTTTTTCAATTTTAACTGTTTAATATTTAATTTAACGTTAAATTTTATATAAATTGTTTAATTTTTTTATTTGATTAGTATAATATATACAATTTAAAAAGGTAAGTCGATATAACTTTAATTTTGTTAAATAAAGTTAGAATTCTCTTTAAAGTGAATACTTCCGTGGTATGCTTCAAAATAATTTTCGGTGGGAGAATATATTTATTTTAATCTCTTATACAGAGACCTGAACGCGCGCCTTTCTCTTTTCCAGCAGGCGTCTCACGCGCAGCTGCTATCGTGCATACTTCCCTACCGCACGTAATAATATATAGTATCAATCACTAGTCTCACCACGATTTGAAAAATCAACTATATACCATTGGATTCGCAATAAAAATATGTATATTTGCACATTTAAGTTTTTAGGAAAAAGAATGAGGGTAATTTACTATATCAGTTTACCTATTTAGACCTGGTAGATAGGTATTGTTGCATGTAAAAGGGTAGTCAACCATTCTGCGGCATTTACTATATTTTTTTTTCGATTGAGACCAATTTCGCAAGGAAAAGAATGACCGTAACCGGTAAATAATTTTTTTTAAATTAAAAACCTTTCCAAAGCGTAGGCTGTCAACCATCCGGCTGTATATTTATTTATATATTTTATTATAAAAAAAATCATCAAGGAAAAGAATGAGGGGGTAGTTTTTTAAGCTAAATCCTCTACTAAGTATATATACGGCCAGAACCGACAAGCAGTGAAAAAATAATCAGTCATCCGAGTAAAACCCAGAGCTAACTTCCGACTAGTGAAAACGGGCTGTAATGTAATTTAGTCTGTGACTAATAAGCCGTGTTGCCAGTAATAAAGTTGGTGATAAACGCATTATAAATTGCTGTACTGAGATTATTGTAGCAGTGTGTAAGTGTTGGTTGCATTCATTTTAACGTCACGAACGTAAACGACAGCCATGTTAGTCATTGTAAGTATGCATTATTTTTATTAATATAAAAACGTATATCAACAAAAGTTATCTTAGCGCTTTTAAAGCGGTTGTTTTTATTTAATACTTAATGATATATTACATCATATATAAGTATATTTGCAAAGTATACATAAAATTACTTTCTCAAATTCCGATTTTTATATTGGTGGCTTTTTAAAATTTCAATTCACAAAAAATAACGTACATTTTTGCATGATTCTCCTTATAATGTTCTTGCATTATGAATGATGTCTTTAAATAGTCTTTATACTTATTTTACAGATAATGTTTGCCATTTTCGTCATTTCTGGACAAAATTATGCCTTCCAACTACATGCAGGGCTCTTAGATCCAGCCAAGGGTCTTATATTAAGCCAAAATAATTTATACGGCTTAGAACCGTACAGAACACCTGCAAATGTCAGCTCATCTGATTTGTCAAATAGTTTTCTAAGTCCAAAGGTTCCAGGACATAGAGCTCATAATCACGTTGGTTCGGGTTTACCGGTATTTAATTACCTCGGGATATAAAATTAAAAAAATATAAATATATTCATGTAAATCATTAAGATTAATTAGGAAGGTATAAATATGTATGATCATAAATAAATTTTAAAATATTGTATTACTATCAGTATTTTATTTTTCATCCTAAAATTACTTTTAAAACTCACTATTATATCCTTCTTTATGAGTCCGTAAAATCCATTCTTTGAACAGGGGGCAAACGATAATGCGGCCTACTGTCATGTAAGTAACCACCGTCGTCACCCTTGCACTTTCCTACAATTCCTGGTGTTTGCCAGCATTTTAAGAACCGGCCAAGTGCAATCAGACTCGCGCATGAAAGGTTCCGTAATCTTAAAACACGTTTCTAGTATGGGAGCTCCTATAATTTTTAATTTATTTTTATTATATTACACATTCTGTGAAAATATCAACTGTCTACCTATTACGGATCATGAGATACAGCCCGCTGACAGACGGACGGACGGACGGACAGCGGAGGCTTAGTAATGGGATCCCGTGTGATATCCTTTGGGTACGGAACCCTAAAAAGGAATAGGTTCTTTTCGTGAAGGTCCATAAGTCTTATTGGTCCGGGTAAAAAAATGAAAATAGTGGTTTGACTATTAAGATAATGTCAATGGAAATTACTATTAATTTAGATTTTTTTTATATTATTAATTTTCGAGATAGCGATGATGAAAATTGGCAAATTGAGTTAATTCAAACAATAGGTGTAAGCATACGTAAGCATGTATAAGGCTCTTTTTTACATAGAAATGAGGCTTTCCATCTTAGTCCTGAGGGAGGACACTGTCCACTTACCATCAGATGGACTGTGCGCTCGTTTATCACCCTTATTCTATAAAAAAATGAGGCATTCCTTATTTGACCTCAGGGATACCACGCTGTACAATGGAAACTGTAGGTGTTGCTGTTTAGTAGCATTCACTAACTATCAGGTAGACGGTGCGCTTAAGTATTTTGATAAAATTAAAATAACAACCGGAGCCATGCTTTAAGGAATGTTTTAGGTTTTTGGATGTGTGTTACATTTAAAAAAAATTAAAGGGTTATAAAACTATTGTTTCTTCACCGTTTAAAATTAAGGTATTTTTACATCATGTAATATATTAAAACAAAAATAACTGTTTAGTAGTTTATTTGTCATTAACAGATAAACATATAATATTAAGCTTTAATCAACGACGTAAGAAGTAAGAGTAGGGAGAAGCGTAAGTGTATGCTGAATAAGCTACGGGCGCGGTGTAGGCTGAGTAGGCGGAGTATGCGAGGGGTGCAGTGTACGCTGCAGCCACGGGTGCAGTGTACGCTGCAGCCACAGGCGCAGTGTACGCCGCTGCCACTGGTGCGGTGTAGGCTACTGAATACACGCCGGGCTTAGCGGCAGCCAGGGCAAGGAAGCACATGAAGATGAACTGTAAATAAAACACGAATATGTAATATTTGAATTTAGCTTATATAATAGAAGACAAGTAAAAATTTGATTACGTGGTAGAGCCATGCTGCAGCTATATTAGTAGTATAGTTGTAGCACGAATGGGTCGGCTCGACCAGGGAAGGACCACGCTCTCACAGAAAATCAGCGTAAAATAGCAGCTTAACGCCGCTGTGTTTCGTATGGTGAGTGTAGAGAACCGGAGACCCTTTTTACTGGCAAAGAGGCATTCCATCTTAGTCCTCACGGGCGACAACGCATCTGCATCTTGAGTCTTTATTGAGGATAGATGTAGATGTCTATGGGTCACAGTAACCACTTACCATCAGGTGGACTGAGTGCTCGTTTGTCACCCTAGCTTATAAAAAAAAAACTTCTTCATCACAATCAATCACAAAAAGAAAGTATTCGTTTTAAATACTTACGCACTTATTGAACAATTCGCACTCAATATATTGAATAATTTTATTTAATATTGCAGAGAATTATGTATTCAATGAGGTCAATGAAAATGAATTGGCACTGACATTTAGTTATTGTTTGTTAACGTAAATAATATACTATTTACGTTATTGTTAAATCAGTCTATTGTGCGGTCCTTTAGACAATAACATAACCCCGAATAATTAAGTAATTGTTACAACCACAGGATATTGTTTAGTTAAAATAGAAGGGTGAAACAGACATGACAAATAAACTAACTAAAACTGACAACAAAGTTTTGGTTAATTTATTTGTACTGTACTTACCAACTTGAACATTTTGTTTTGATTGAGTTAAATTGAGACAAAACAATTGAGCGCAAAAGCGAACGATAATGTGTTGTGGAAAAGTGGGCTCTTTCGCATTATATACATACTTTGCCTTCTGTTGGGAAATTAAGTCGATGCGCCTTAGAATACCAATGAAATATAGGTGTTCGTGCAGCAACGGAGGGTCAAGGTTATTGGCAATTAGCATCGGCTGCTTCATGAATCTGCATTTCTTTTTAAGGAAAAGGGTATGTTTAGTTTTATATAAGTTCCTTTTCGAACATAATATACATTCCCTTCCAACCGTGTAGCGGCGGTGCTAAAATATCTACTACCCCATATCGTCTCGTGAGTATCGTAAACAGACAGAGGGAAACTGAAACACTAGATGGGCAGCAGCATCTTCCCGATAACAGCTGAATAAAAAAGCGAACTGGAGCTGCCAACCCGGCTGCCAAGCGTAGCAACTGTGACAGAATCCAATCCATGAGTGAGCCCTACGATCGGCAATAAATTTGTATAGGCTGCAAAGGGTGCATAAGACGACGCCTGAGAAGCCTGCAAAGACGTACGCATTAGTTTTACTTTTTAATTTGATTGAATACAAATAATTTTAATGCTTATGTAGTGTTAACTTTAATTTATTTCAAATTCCTTTTTCTTTATAGAATAAGAGTGACCAGCGAGCACACAATTCATCTGATGTTAAGAGTATGCTGTGACCCACAGACATCTTCATTCAACCTCAATTAAGTGTCAAAATGCAGATGCAGGTGCTAAGATAGAATGCCTCGCTCCAGTTAAAATGATCTCCGGTTCTCTACACTCATCATATGAAACACAGCAGCATTAAGCTGCTATTAAAGGCTGGTATTCTGTACGAGCGCGGTACTGCCCCGGTCGAGCCGACCCATTCGTTCTACAACCTAGCTGCAGCGTGGCTCTTACACGTATATTCCCGAAGTTTTGAGTGATTTGTAGCGTTCATGATTACGGTTGGGACGGGTGTTCGACGTTCTAGAGTTAACAACTCCTGACTATCGTCACTCCGCTATTTCGCATACCCCACAAGCAGAAAAGTAATAGTTTTCAGTTACTAAGTAATTAGCACTTCGATTCTTTTAATCAAACTTAAAGTTAAGTAGTTCTGATTTGCGACAAATTATACGAATCTTGAGATTCGGATCACAAATAGTCAAGAAGATATATATATATATATATATATATATATATATATATATACTAGCTGGCGAGGCAGACGTTGTTCTGCCCTTTCCAACGACCCTTCCTATAAAAATCCTTAAATTCGCAAGTTGGACAAAAATGCACACAGTGTGCAAAATTTCATTAAAATCAGTTCAGTAGTTTAAGAGTCCATCGCGGAAAAACAACGTGACAGCTAGTTTTTATATAGAAAGATATATATATATATATATATATATATATATATATATATATAAGTTAACCCACGATAAATGATTGAAAAAAAAACGAATATTTTTTATGTTAATCTGCTGTCGGTATTTAGCAGAGTGACCAACTAGATTCCCAATTCAACCCATTATTAAAATTTTTAAATCTAACCTGAATGTCTAGTACCTGGACGACGGTATACACTGGGAGGTAAAGCAAATGCCGTCCTTAGTGATCTAACTCATATTTTTCAAAATTTTAAAAATATTGGCCTTGAACCAAATAGCAATATATTATGTGAAATATTTATTTTCCATTATTTATCTAGTTCTAAAAGAGAAAATTTAATTCAAAATTTCAATCATATTTCTCAAGGAATATAAACTGTCAGTGCGGAAACGCTATACCTGCTAGGTGTCCCGTTGTTTTTCGATAGTATTAAACCTGTTTCAAAAACAAAAGTTGATCAGTTTTTAAACCACGTTGATAAATTGTATAATATTTATATAATAGTTAATAATTCAACGGCTCTTGCTTTAGCAAAGTTCGTATACATATATTTTCTATCGAGTTATTTTTTTGTAGGATAAGGGTGACAAACGAGCACACAGTCCACCTGATGGTAAGTGGTTGCTGTGGCCCATAGACATCTACATCTATCTTCGATTACGAATCAAAATGCAGATGCGTTGTCACCCGTGAGGACTAAGATGGAATACCTCGCTTCCAGTAAAAAGGGTCTCCGGTTCTCTGCACTCACCATACGAAACACAGCAGCGTTAATCTGCTATTTTACGCAATATATCATTTTACAAAGATATCATCTTAAACCCGCACATTGCTCTTATTATTTTAAAGTAGTGTCTTCTTGTATCTAGATTTACATACTAAGCTCGAGTAATGTTAGGAAATATTCGGATATTTTAAAAGATATTATCTTAAAATAGCTTTAGGAAAAATTCTCAATTTAACTTTAAATACAACAGCTCGACTCAAGCTACTTTACCTGTAAATTTTAGTGGTATTGGTGTAAAAATCCTTTAGCGTTGCATGGCAATGAAAAGGAAAGCAGACATGCTTTCCTTGCTTCTGTGCATAGTGTCAGTGACTTATCTATACTAATATAATAAAGCGGAAGAGTTTTTTTGTTTTTTTGTTTGTTTAAACGCGCTAATCTCTGGAACTACCAGTCCGATTTGAAAAATTCTTTTTGTGTATTATAGCCAGATTCATGTGGAATAGTATAGGCTATCTAACATTAAGCTATATCACTCAGCTAGCCTTAAATATGGATATTTGTTAAGCAAGTTAGAAGAAAAAGCACTCCCGAAATGATTTATCCGCGTACGCTGGTGTTATCGTTAGAGATACGTAAATAAAATGTTTTAGAAAAATATAGATCAATTTGTCAACCTCATCAGTGCCCGTGCGGTAGCAGCATCAAAAAGTTTGTGCTCCACAGACTTTCATGTAAGAAATACGTTTTCCCGTTACGGTTCGTTGAACGATGTCATCCGAATATCTCTTGTCTCTATAAATGTTCCCTCAGTTTTAAAGCCTTGTGGAGTATTTAGAGACGATGGCAAGAGACCCGACGGTATGCCATTGGGCCCTTGAGAGGGAGGTGAAGCCTGCCTGCATGTCGGATGCTACTTGGGTAGACATTTTAGCATCCTCTCATCTCAAGAGTACCTTGTTGAGAGCTGGGGCGGTATCAGAGGCAGCTTAATTAGGTAAGTGGCGCAAATATGAGTCTCTAAGAGATGACTACATATTTGTGCCATTTGCTGTAGAGACTATGGGTCCGTGGGGTCCACGGATCTATGCCACGAGCGTTAAAGTTCTTAAAGGAACTGTATCTGCGACTGCTCGTTACTTCTGGTGATAAGAGGGCTGGTTTTTTTTCACTAAAAGGCTAAGTATAGCCATTCAGCGAAGAAACGTAGTCAGCCTTCTTGACACAATACCGCGGAGAGTGGAACTGTCTGATAATTTAAGTTTTTAGTTTTAGTTTTTCTTTATCATAGTATTTTTAATATTGTTTATATTTATATTTAAATACAACTAGTTCTACGGATTTTATCGCGTACATTATATATATCGGGAATATAAAATAAGTTAATAACTTATTTTATATTCCCGATGTTTCGAGCACTTTACAGCACCCATGGTTTAAGAAACTAGTTTTATTCAAATGTCTAATGTTCGTGTAAATATAAGAAATCATTGTTCCATTAGATGTTAATAAATTAAAAAGAAATGTGTTTATAGATGTTTAATAATTTTAATTTTTTGATTCTTATTATGGTTTTATAATACAAAGACCGATTGGTATTCCACGGGATAAATTTAAGAAAGTGTCCGGAGAAATTATATAACTCTTCCCTCTTTTGACTATCGGACAATCAAACAACGAGTTGATTTCTTAACTCTTTAAAGTTGACATCAGAGAATGGGCAGCAGCGTCTTCCTAATAACGACTAAAGTAAAAAAAAACTGCGGTTGACAACCCGCTAGCCAAGCGTGGCAACCATGGCAAAAATGAGGCAATATATGGAGGTGGCCAATGTTCAGAAGAAGACTTTAATAGCCTGTAACGGTAACGGTAACAGTAAACGATATAGTTGAGATAACACGCATTTGTACCAAGTGGTTTACTTCAGTGTTCATGATACGTACGGCGACTTATTACGACTTATTGCTTACAACGAAAGCGTCTTTCAGGCAAGAGTAAATAACTAGATCACACCATACCATGAGATAGGATTGTAGTCAATCACTGTTGTATTTTAAATAGAAATATTGCAAATTTTATTTTGCTTTTTCATTTTAAAATAAATAACAATAAAGAGCCGTGGTAGCTCAGGAGACAGGCGCCCGCCTTTAAATATTAGGTCCTTACATATTAAATTAGCGTTTTGTCGTACTGGCCACTTTGATCCTCTTTGGTTAAGAATTCCAAATTCAAATTTATAAATTCATTTAGCTGGTACATTTGAGTTTTGAAAACAGTCATTCATTTGTTTTTTCCTCATTAATTTTTTTCTTTGGCGTCGCTTATTACCTTACAATGGAAAATATGAAATATCGGTATATTTACGAGTACGAGTTCTACCGTGGCACCAGTGCTGCAGAAACAGCTCGAAGGATTAATGCTGTGTACGGCGCTGGTGTCACAAAAGAAAGCACGGTACTTTTTTGGTTTCAACGTTTTTGTTCTGGAAATTTCGACCTTCAGAACCAACCCCATGGACGGCCGGAGACAAAGTGGAAAATGAAAAATTAAAGGCTATTGTGGAGCGGATACATCACAAAGCACTTCAGAGATAGCTGCAGGCTTCGGGGTAAGTGATAAAACTGTATTAATCCACTTGAAGCAAATCAGGAAATTAAAAAAACTTGAACGATTGGTACCTCATGAATTGAGTGAATCGAGCTTGCAAACACGCGTCGACTGCTGTGTTACTTTGCTCAACCGACACAATAATAAAGAGATTTTAAATCGAATCATGTCTTGTGATGAAAAGTGGATACTGTACGATAATCGGAAGCGCTCCTCGCAATGGCCGAACCCTGGAGACCCAGCCAAATCCTGCCCTTAACGAAAATTGACTCAGAAAAAGTTACTTGTGAGTATTTGGTTGACTAACACCGGTGTCGTTCACTACAGCGTTCTAAAATCTGGCCAAACAATAACGGCAGATATCTATTGTCAGCAACTGCAAACCATGAAGAAAGGACTAGCTGTTAAACAACCGAGATTGGTCAATCGCTCTAGGCCCTTGCTGCTTCATGACAACGCAAAACCACACACTGTGCAACAAACACCCACTAAGTTAGGTGAGCTACAATTGAAATGTCTGCGACATCCACCGTACTCCCCGGACCTTGCTCCAACAGATTACCATTTTTTCCGGAATTTGGACAACTTCTTACAGATCGATGAATATAGATTATAAATAATACTTATTGAAACCCATTGTTTTGTTTAATTACCACTGGTTTGGAAAAAACGTCTGTCTTGGGAAAAACCAGCAAGAAACCCAGATGGTCTTTTAAAAAAATAACAGCTTATAATCATGCATGTTACACTATAAACAACACAAAACAAATTAGAAATACTTGGTAGCGATCAGCTCAATCCCAGGGGCTATTATAATCAATAAGGTGTTTATGACTTACAGCACTTACCATCACTGTGGACTGTTGGTTCGTTTGTCACCTTAATTATATACATAAATAAAAAAAAACAAGAACTAATAGTTTCCATTTTTCTAGCGTTTTTTCTCCCTATTTTTTTTAATAATTTCTCAATCAATGTATTTTATAAACCAATCAATGTTATTTATAGACCATGATATTAAAATCATATGTATGAAACATATAATTTATCGTCCCATGTTTAGAAATCTCCACAAGAATCTGCACAAAGTTTCATGCGTTTGACCATTTTTTCGAAACACTTTTTCTAGTCCGCCTCAGACACCTCTCCTACGGACTGCACAAACGCTGCTGGCGCATCTTGCAGCGACGAACTGTATCCTTTTCAGTTTTTTTTTAAAAGGGTAAACAAAGAAAGTCACACGTTACCAAATCAGAATTGTAGGGACTTAAAAGAGTGAATTAGTAGTCTGCAGTACTTTTTTTTTGTACCTTGTAGTTGCGGTGTACGAATAGCTACTACCACATATCATCCCGTGGGTGTCGTAAGAGGCGACAAATCAAGAAATGGGCAGCAGCACCTTCCTAATAACGAATAAAAATAAAAAAATCTGTGGTTGTCCACCCGTTTACCAAGCGTGGCAACTATGGCAAATATCCCTCCAATAAGGCAAAGCATTCTTTGGGGGTGGACTTTAATAGGCTAACGGTAACGGACGCTACTTTGATTTCAAGAAGAAATTTACACCAGGTATCTTGTCAAAGTGGAAAACACAAGCGATCAAAATATAAACATTTTGAGTGACTCCTCATTTCTAAATTGTATTTACTAAGTCAATCAAAGTTCTGGACTTAAAAAAAATTACTCGTTGTATGTATTGAAAGCCGAATTAATTAAAAGTGTAATTAAAAGTTTATCCAAAAATTTTAATACTCTTCAGTTCACACTTCATTCACATGCCTCATATTCCTGTTTTGTTATTTTATTACTAAAGACAGTAAAAAGAACAGATTTATTTAATTTTGGGTTAATTAATGTAGTTTCTATTGTAATTTTTAACTTTTAAATCAATAACGCAGTTTTAATGTTATAAGCGTTGCCTAAGACGGTACTTTTTGTTGAAAATAAAGGTTTATTTAATATCCTCAACACTATTAATTTCTTGCATTTGGTGTATTTTCTTGTTAGTGGTAAATAGAAGTACTGTTAAATTTAAAAGAAAACCCTGAGTAAGATGCGAGCTATATATAGCAAACAAAAAGTATTCAATGAGAGTCAAGTAGTTTTGTTGAGCGCGTTTGGGTGGTTTAATGTATAATTATTATTACTGCATATTTTTGCAAGTTATAATGTATCATATTTATTGAATCTTGAAAATTATGTAATAAACATTGTAAATAAATAAAATTATATAGTTATAAATAGAAGCAAAATGTGTTCTGTCATTTTTCATCCATTAGTTACCATTAAAGTCGTATGAAGTTGAAAAATTCAAGTTCCTGGTCAAAAATTATTTATTTACAATTACCATTAAAGTCGTATGAAGTTGAAAAATTCAAGTTCCTGGTCAAAAATTATTTATTTACAATTAAACATTGTAAATAAATAATTTTTGACCAGGAACTTGAATTTTTCAACTTCATACGACTTTAATGGTAACTAATGGATGAAAAATGACAGAACACATTTTGCTTCTATTTATAACTTTATTTTAGTGTCAGATTAGGTAAATGTTATTTAAATAAATACAATTTTTAGGACTAAAAATAATAACAACTTTGCAGAGGCTTCAAAAAAAAGTAACGAGGAACCATAACTTAACGCAATTATAGTTGTGCAGGTGCAAGGTTTGGTCAACGTATTGCATTCGCCGGTGCTCAACTGCAATTGCGTTTTGACACGGGAAGAGAAGGGTAAAACTTCATACTTTTGCGTTAAAATTGTTACATTGCGTTACATTTCGAATAAATTTTCTAGAAATACATCTAAGAATATAAATAAAGTCTTATTTTCACACCAGGATTTCATGCTGTATCAGGGAGGTATGTTACCTAAATTAATTACACGCGGACAGCATCCAGACCAGGTAAAGTTATTTGTAATCCCAATAAAAACTTGCTTCACGTGGGACTCGAACACATTACAGCACTGCAGCTAAACGTCACTGCCACTGCACTACTAAGCTGTCAAACGCGTGAGCAGTAACGCCATTTATATAGTTATAAAGAGGTTTTAAATACATGGTATTAATTTCTAAGCTGACAGACTTGTAAGGAAGTAGCAATGACATTAACGACGTAAGTAGTACGCAGAGTATGGAGCAGCGTATGTGTAAGGGGTGTAAGCGGTTACGGGCGCGGCGTAGGCGGAATAGGCCGCGTAGGTGAGAGGTGCAGTGTACGCTGCAGCCACAGGTGCAGTGTACGCCGCTGCTACTGGTGCGGTGTAGGCAACTGAATATACGCCGGGCTTGGCGGCGGCTAGAGCCAGGAAGCACGCGAAGATGAACTGTGAACAAAAATTATAAAAAATGAAAAACATGCATAAATGAAATAATAAAATGAATTTTTCTATAACATTAAACAGTATAATGTTCCTAAAGGAACTTTATTCGCGACTAGTCATCGCTGTTGGTGATAAGGGACTGGTTATTTTCTCTAAGACTAAATAAGTATAGCTACTCAACGAGGAAATGCAGCCAGCGTTCTTGACACGATACCACGGGGAGTGCGACTGTATGATAATTTTTATTTATTATAGTTTTTTTTAATATTATATTAAATTTCAATAATTAATTTTAATTTATTAACCAGACAAACTTTAATTTGCTTTTTGTATTTATTAAGCAATAAAGAAATAACTTCATCTGCCCACGTAGTGAAACAGGTTAACGGGGTCGGGTGATGAAGAAAAAAAACAACGGACTGTCATTTAATGTAACTTACCAATTTGAACATTCTGTGTGGTTTGGTAAAATAGTCGATTCAAACAGTAGAGCTCTAAAGCAAGAGACAGTCTGATGTTGAACAAGTTCTTCCTTGCATTTTATACTTTGTCTTCAATGAAGACGCAAACTTTACATGCGTGCCTAGAATATATAATTAATAATTGGTCGTAGCGTTTAAAAACGTATGTTTACAACATTAGCCTTTATTAAACTGATTGCAATGGCAGTTTGTAGAATTATGGTATTAATATACATACTATTTAAACATTAAACATTGATTAAAAAAAATTAAATTAAATAACTAAAAAGGATAAAATAATTCCCACATAATAGATTCTTAAGTCGGTTACAAGGCAAAGTGTATTAAAGGAATAAAGCTCCAATTTTAGAAACTATTGCGTAGAAATTATTTTATTCGTTTGAGTTTTTAAAGTAGGTTTTTATTTTTATTATAATTTTATTTTTACATTGTATAGTAAACTACGCAATATCACAAGCTCAAGGCAACGAGCAAGTCGTCTTAGTAACAACAATAAAAAAATAATCCCGTAAAGAGTGGAAAATAGAAGATAGAATTTTCTTCAAATTTAAATGGAACCAACCTTGAAGTATAACCTGTGTAATTAAATACAATAAGATACATGTACTTTTACATATAGTAGTTATTAAATTTTTTTTTTCATAGAATAAAGGTGACACGCAAGCACACAGCCCACCTGACGGTAAGTGGATGCTGTGCAATATAGACATCTACACCTTTCCTCGATTAGTATTGGGACTATTTTCCTAGAACCCCTTACCATCCTGATCAAGCCAACCCATTTGCGCTTAAACTATAAGCTGCAACATGGTTCTACCTCGTAAAAAATGAATTGGATTTCATGTAGGTAGCGTACAAGTAACGTTAGTGAAACAGTTATTTATAATGTAGGCGGACTTAAGTTTTCTCTTCTATCGTGGAGACTACAGATTTTTTATTATATATACTAGAGAGAGGAGGCGTTTTATATACATTAATTGCACATGGACAAATATCCAGACCCGGAACGATTAATATTTGTATACCATAGAACACTCCGTCCGTGTGAAATTCTGTCTCGCGTTCCACCGCTTCACAACGACACGCTAAGTAACAGCACGAACCACAATGCTCACTGAAATTTTGAATGGGTCGGCTCGATCGGGGAAGGATCATGCCCCCACAGAATACTAGCGTAAAATAGCAGATTAATGCTACTATGTTTCGTATGGTGAGTGTAGAGATCCGTAAAACCTTTTTACTGGATACCAGGCATTCCATCTCAGTCCTCACTGGTGACAACACATCCGCATTTTGATTCGTAATTGAGGATAGATGTAGATGTCTATGGGCCACAGCAACCACTTACCATCAAGTGGACTGTGTGTTCGTTTGTCACCCTTTGTGTACATATAATTAGCAATTTTCTATATTTTTGTATAATATTGTTGATATTCTTTAGTTAATGTATATTCTCTTTCTGCATCACCCTGCTAAAATTCAGTGCTGTATATGAGCCCCTACCGTCACGACGCGCGCTTTGTTAGCCGTAGTGGCGATAACGTTACTAGATAGTATTTTAATGTATATTATTTAAGTAAGTGGTATAATAGCATAACACGAATTTGTACCAAGTGGTTTATTTCAGTGTTCATAATACGTACGGCGACTTATTCGCTTACAACGAAAGCGTCTTTCGGGAAAGAGTAAATAACTAGATCACACCATACCATGAGATAGGATTGTAGTCAATCACTGTTGTATTTTAAATAGAAATATTGCAAATTTTATTTTGCTTTTTCATTTTAAAGTAAATAACAATAAAGAGCCGTGGTAGCTCAGGAGACAAGCGCCCGCCTTTAAATATTAGGTCCTTACATATTAAATTAGCGTTTTGTCGTACTGACCACTTTGATCCTCTTTGGTTAAGAATTCCAAATTCAAATTTATAAATTCATTTAGCTGGTACATTTTTGAAAACAGTCATTCATTTGTTTTTTCCCCATTAATTTTTTTCTTTGGCGTCGCTTATTACCGTACAATGGAAAACATGAAATATCGGTATATTTAGGAGTACGAGTTCTACCGTGGCACCAGTGCTCCAGAAACAGCTAGAAGGATTAATGATGTGTACGGCGCTGGTGTCACAAAAGAAAGCACGGTACTTTTTTGTTTTCAACGTTTTTGTTCTGGAAATTTCGACCTTCAGAACCAACCCCATGGACACAAAGTGGAAAATGAAGAATTAAAGGCTATTGTGGAAGCGGATCCATCACAAAGCACTTCAGAGATAGCTGCAGGCTTCGGGGTAAGTGATAAAACTGTATTAATCCACTTGAAGCAAATCGGGAAAGTAAAAAAACTTGAACGATTGGTACCTCATGAATTGAGTGAATCGAACTTGCAAACACGCGTCGACTGCTTTGTTACTTTGCTCAACCGACACAATAATGAAGGGATTTTAAATCTAATCATTACTTGTGATGAAAAGTGGATACTGTGCGATAATCGGAAGCGCTCCTCGCAATGGCCGAACCCTGGAGATCCAGCCAAATCCTACCCTAAAAGAAAATTGACTTAGACAAAGTTACTTGTGAGTATTTGGTGGACTAGCGGCGGTGTCGTTCACTACAGCTTCCTAAAATCTGGCCAAACAATAACGGCAGATATCTGTTATCAGCAACTGCAAACCATGAAGAAAGGACTAGCTGCTAAACAACCGAGATTGGTCAATCGCTCTAGGCCCTTGCTGCTTCATGACAACGCAAAACCACACACTGCGCAACAAACAACCACTAAGTTAGGTGAGCTACAATTGGAATGTCTGCGACATCCTACGTACTCCCCGGACCTTGCTCCAACAGATTACCATTTTTTCCGGAATTTGGACAACTTCTTACAAATTGATGAATATAGATTATAAATAATACTTATTGAAACCCACTCTTTTGTTTAATTACCACTGCACTGGTTTGGAAAAAACGTATGTCCTGGGAAAAACCAGCAAGAAACCCCGCTTGACTTTAAAAAAAATAACAGCTTATAATCATGTGTGTAATGGTGGCCACTCACGGTCAGTTAAACTGAACAGTTTAACTGACGTACACCCAAAAACTGATCGTGAATGTGAAATCTTATGTTAAAATTTTTAACTGACGGCAATCCACGTATTTTTCCGGGCGCACCGTAATGCGCTGGCTTCAGTTCGTTTCCATTATTGGTAAGTACATACTTTCTTAGTAGCTTTTATTTATATTTTATATTTTTTATAACATTATTTGTATGCTGTTTAGATTTTATATTATTTTATATATTTAGAGAAGTTGGTTTGACAGAGGATGGAGACCAAGGTGATTGTAATGATGTCACCTTCCTTATGGTGGACTTAGAATGTGGGTAAAGGGTCTCAGTGATGCTACTACGTAGAACCATCGTATTTGAACTCATTTTCAAATAGGTAAATGGAGACCTAGATGACTGTTATGATATCACCTTTATGTTGGTGCAAACCGAAGGTGAGTATAGGATCTCAGTGATGACACTAGATAGAAGGATCGTGTTTGAACTCCTTTGAAAGGGGTCATAAAGACCTAGGTGACTGTTATGACCTCACCTTTCTGATGGTGCAATCCAAAGGTGGGTATAGGATCTCAGTGGCGCCACTAGATAGAACGATCGTATTTGAACTCATTTGAAAGGGCTCATAAATACCTAGGTGACTGTTATGATCTCACTTTTCTGATGGTGCAATCCGAAGGTGGATATAGGATCTCAGTGGCGGCACTAGATAGAAGGATCGTGTTTGAACTCATTTGAAAGGGTTCATAAAGACCTAGGTGACTGTAATGATTTCACCTTTCTGATGGTGCAATCCGAAGGTGGATATAGGATCTCAGTGGTGGCACTAGATAAAACGATCGTGTTTGAACTCATTTGAAAGGGTTCATAAAGACATAAGTGACTGTTATGATTTCACCTTTCTGATGGTGCAATCCGAAGGTGGATATAGGATCTCAGTGGCGGCTCTAGATAGAAGGATCGTGTTTGAACTCATTTGAAAGGGTTCATAAAGACCTAGGTGACTGTTATGATTTCACCTTTCTGATGGTGCAATCCGAAGGTGGACGGCACTAAGTAGAATGATCGTGTTTGAACTCATTTGAAAGGGTTTACCTAGTTCAATGTGATTATAATACCTTCATGATGGTAAACTAAGAAGGTGGAGTAAAAGATAAAAATAAATAATACATTTATTAAATAAATAAAATTTACCATAATGAATAAAATTATCATAATATCTGACCCATTTCTTAAAAGTGTCTTAATACTGACCTTATCATGAATAAAAATATCTTTTGAAGTGTTAATATATAGGAAACGATATTTACGGAACGGATTTCATTTCTCGATCGACGGGGCCGCTGCCGTGCGCGTTTAGTTGGCGTGACTCCTATAAATTAAAAATATCATTTCCTATCTATTAACTAGCTGTTCCCCGCAACTTCGCCCGCGTGTAATTTATTACAATTGGATTTCATGGGTTTTAATGTTTTTGCGCGGAACCCTAATTCTTTTTTTAAATTAAAAGTAGCCTAAGTTCCTCCTTATAATATCAGCTATCTGCCACTGAAAGTCTCGTCAAAATTGGTTCAGACGATTCGGAGATTAGAGGGAACAAACAGACAGACAGACAGAAAGACACACAAAAATTTTAAAAATTGTGTTATTGTTATAAATACCGTATGTACTTTCATATGTATTTAGTAAAAAACTGTTATTTTGACATTACAAACAGACACTTCAATTTTATTTATTTGTATAGATATATATTAATAGACAGAAAATGATATTAAATAAGATTTAGATATTATTAACACTACAGTACACGCGCCCCTTTTTTTTAGTTGAGTACACGCGTGGCCTACTATAGTAGGCCATATTAAAATGTCAATAACTTGTATATTCCTAATTATCTTATTAAAACAACAAATAGAAATTGAAAAGGTTTTCATTTTACTTAGTTTTATAACCTTACTTTTTAGATAAATTATTAAGATATTATTAAGAATCAACAATTTAGTAACTATATCAGATAAAGTAAAAAAATGGCACTTCTGAGATCAACGTAATTTTGTTTTAACTTAAAACTAAACTTTATTTACTATTTTATTTGTTTTCGTAGCATTCAGGACACACCACTGCTTGGTGATCGGGACAAATCCATTTATTGCAAGTCTTGCACCACTTTTTTGTCGACCGATTTCGGGCTCTCGAACAGAGTGCACATCAACCAACTCGTTCTATCTTTGAAGTCAAATCATGTTGAGACTCTTGTGGTTCTTGAACTGTGCTGCCCAAAAGTGCTTCTATCCTGTATTTAAATTGTAGTAGTAGTGTTTCAATTGATGCACGGCGAATCAAAAGCGGTTTTATCAAAATGAAGGACAATTCGTGCAAAAAGTTACGCCTGACATTTTCTTCGGCAGAGGTGTTCATTTGGTTGATACCAACGATGTTTATCAAATCAAAAATTATGACTAGCGGCCATCGACGGCAATTACGCTGAACACCAACTGCTTGCATATTTTGTCTAGAATGTCTACACCAAATGTGGTATAGACATTATGAGTAGAGATATACTACGAGAGAGAGTAGATTGAGTACGATTATAAAAAGTTATAATGCATTGTAGACAGAAAGTTGACTACTAGGACCTGCAAGTCTGGTTCTGGCTGAACTTCATCATCTTCACTCTCAATCACTTTTTCATCTTCAGTATCGAGCTCATGGAGCCACCTTTCTACTTGTAAATCATTCATGATGTAATCCAATATATAAATCCGTAAAAATACTAAAATCAGAAAAAAAATACATTTTACAAATTGTAGCCAATATATAAATAATAATAATTTAATATACATACAGATAAATACATTACTAATATGTAAAGAATATTATAATAGCGTTATATATCGATAATACACCAAAAGTTACATACCTGAATTTGGTACACCAATACACGCGCGGACTACTTTAGTAGGCCCACGCTTTTGGCGCCAAATTTCTTGTGCATACGTACGCACTGGATTTGCGCAGGGTACTGAGGTTGTGACAAATATACCAGACGAGGCTTACCTGGAATCACTAGCTTCTAGCTCTCTAAACTAAAAAGTTATTGCAAAAAGAGTTACCCTGGTCTACCATAGTAGGCCGCGCGTGTACTCTAGTGTTAAATATCATTTAATTTATACATATATATGATATTTTATAGGAGTCACGCAAACCAAACGCTCACGGCCACGCCTCATGTTTGAACTAGGGCATTTGATAAAATATCGATATATAGAAAAATCTATTTTGTTATTTAGAAATATCGATATTTATTTCTAATATTTTTGGACGACATATATTGAAATATAAGTTTGATATTGAAATATAGATATACGACAGTCGATATATTCTTTAAAATAATTTAATATTTAATTTTTTCACGTAAATCATTTAATCTACAACACCATCGTAAACTTAAATCCTAATCCTTGATGGACCCAATTACCAATACTTTATTTACACAAAATTTTTGTTTTCATTTTTCCCCAGTTTATTTATTTGCTTATTATTTTAAAAAGAAATGTAATCTTGTATAGTATATCGCTGTGATATTAAAATCACTATAATCTATTAAACTTAATACTACTTTACTTACTGTGAGTTTTGGCAGGAGCTTGACCATCGACGGATGGTTGCTCCTGTTTTATCGTTTAAATAATCGTTTGAAGTGGATTTTTATCAAAATGATGCGATTATGTGTATTAAGTGTCTGCGCATGTGAGCTATTAGAGAAAACGATGAAATAAGTACTTCGATGTTGGTATAAGCCTCAAGTTATTTTAATCGCTTAGGCGTCTTATGATTTACTTCCGTGCTATCAGAAATAGCTGTTAAATATTTGATTTCTTCAGCTGCATCCGTAGCATCTCAACGAATTACTTCTACAATCAATCTTTTGGTGCCCAATAATCGCAGTATTGAAACAGCTGAACATATAAAACAACGAGTATTTTTGAAAACTCTTACTGAAAAATATTGGTAAACATAATTGTCTTATTTAAATTAAACAATAATCAAAGTTAAAGTTAGAGCCTTATACGTCCCAATGCTGGGCACTCCTCAGCAGGGCAGGCCTCTCCTAATTTCTGAGAGGGTTTTAGGGCAACGTCCGCCGCGCTGCCCAATGCATGTTGGCGAACTTCACGTTTTTTGAAATTTTTATTTTATTTCTCAGACATGCAGATTTCCTCATGACGTTTTCCTTCATCGTCGAGCACGTGGTAAATCAGCACTTAAAATTGCAACTAACAATTTCATTGGTGTCGGCAGGGATCGAACCCGGGTTGCTCGCGTACTGTGAAATTTAGAGCGAGCGCTAACCATCTGAGCTACCACGGCTCATTAATAATTACTAAGAATTATAACCTAACATATTCATTCATTTATAATTTAATTTGTTTAATAAATATACTAAATTATAAACTGTGTAAATCATTTTTAAGCAATAAGTATCGATATATCGCTTATGTTTTCGACATATAAAACTCCGATATTGATATATTTATAATTATCGATATATTGAAAATCCGATATTTTAAAAATATCAACAGTCCTAGTTTGAACTGATCAGTTGGAATGATCAGTTGAACTGATCGTGTGTGTCGAAATTGTTTTGGATTAAATCGGTTTGAAATGATCAGTTGAACTGATGTCAGTTTAACTGACCGTGTGTGGGGACCATTATACTATAAACAACACAAAACAAATTAGAAATACTTGGTAGCGATCAGCTCATTCCCAGGGGCTATTATAATCAATAAGGTGTCTATGACTTACAGCACTGACCATCACGATGGACTTTTGGTTCGTTTGTCACCTTAATTATGTACATAAATAAAAAAAAAACAAGAACTAATAGTTTTCTCTTTTTTTTGCGTTTTTTCTCCCTATTTTTTCATAATTTCTGAATCAATGTATTTTATAAACCAATCAATGTTATTTATAGACCATGATATTAAAATCATATGTATGAAACATATAATTTATCGTCCCATGTTTAGAAATCTCCACAAGAATCTGCACAAAGTTTCGTGCGTTTGACCATTTTTTCGAAACACTTTTTCTAGTCCGCCTCAGACACCTCTCCTACGGACTGCACAAACGCTGCTGGCGCATCTTTCAGCGATGAAATGTATCCTTTTCAGTTTTTTTAATAGGGTAAACAAAAAAAGTCACACGTTACCAAATCAGAATTGTAGGGACTTAAAAGAGTGAAGTAGTAGCCCACAGCACTTTTTTTGTACCTAGTAGTTGCGGTGTACGAATAGCTACTACCACATATCATCCCGTGGGTGTCGTAAGAGGCGACAAATCAAGAAATGGGCAGCAGCACCTTCCTAATAACGAATAAAAATAAAAAAAGCTGCGGTTGTCCACCCGCTTACCAAGCGTGGCAACTATGGCAAATATACCCCCAATAAGGCAAGGCATTCTTTGGGGGTGGACTTTAATAGGCTAACGGTAACGGACGCTACTTTGATTTCAAGAAGAAATTTACACTAGGTATCTTGTCAAAGTAGAAAACACAAGCGATCAAAATATAAACATTTTGAGTGACTCCTCATTTCTAAATTGTATTTACTCAGTCAATCAAATTTCTGGACTTAAAAAAAATACTCGTTGTATGTATTGAAAGCCGAATTAATTAAAAGTGTATTTAAAAGTTTATCCAAAATTTTTAATACTCTTCAGTTCACATTTCATTCACATGCCTCATATTCCTGTTTTGTAATTTTATTACTAAAAACAGTAAAAAGAACATTTTTTTGTAATTTTGGGGTAATTAATGTAGTTTCTGTTGTAATTTTTAAGTTTTGAATTAATAAGTAATTTTAATGTTATAAAGCGTTTGTCTAAGACGGTACTTTTTGTTGAAAATAAAGGTTTTTTTTTATATCCTCAACACTATTAATTTCTTGCACTTGGTGTATTTTCTTGTGAATAGTAAATAGTAGTACTCTTAAATTTAAAAGAAACCCCTAAGTAAGATGCGAGCTAAATATAGCAAACAAAAAGCATTCAATGAGAGTCAAGTAGTTTTGTTGAGCGCGTATGGGTGGTTTAATGAATAATTATTATTACTGCAAATTATTGCAAGTTACAATGTATCATATTTATTGAATCTTGTAAATTATTTAATAAACATTGTAAATAAATAATTTTTGGACCAGGAACTTTGAATTTTTCAACTTCATACGACTTTAATGGTAACTAATGGATGAAAAATGACAGAACACATTTTGCTTCTATTTATAACTTTATTTTAGAGTCAGATTAGGTAAATGTTATTTAAATAAATACAATTTTTTAGGACTAAAAATAATAACAACCTTGCAAAGGCTTCAAAAAAAAAGTAAAGAGGAACCATAAGTTAACGTAATTATAGTTGTGCAGGTGCAAGGTTTGGTCAACGTATTGCATTCGCCGGTGCTCAACTGCAATTGCATTCTGACACGGGAAGAGAAGGGTAAAACTTCATACTTTTGCGTTACAATTGTTACATTGCGTTACATTTCGAATAAATTTTCTAGAAATACATCTAAGAATATAAATAAAGTCTTATTTTCACACCAGGATTCCATGCTGTATCAGGGAGATATGTTACCTAAATTAATTACACGCGGACAGCATCCAGACCAGACATGAAATTAACGACGTAAGTAGTACGCAGAGTATGGAGCAGCGTATGTGTAAGGAGAGTAAGCGGCTACGGGCGCGGCGTAGGCGGAATAGGCCGCGTAGGTGAGAGGTGCAGTGTACGCTGCAGCCACAGGTGCAGTGTACGCCGCTGCTACTGGTGCGGTGTAGGCAACTGAATATACGCCGGGCTTGGCGGCGGCTAGAGCCAGGAAGCACGCGAAGATGAACTGTGAACAAAAATTATAAAAAATTAAACGCATTGATAAATGAATTAACAAAATGAATTTTTCTATAACATTAAACAGTGTAATGTTCCTAAAGGAACTTTATCCGCGACTAGTCATCGCATGTTGGTGATAAGGGACTGGTTATTTTCTCTAAGACTAAATAAGTATAGCTACTCAACGAGGAAATGCAGCCAGCGTTCTTGACACGATACCACGGGGAGTGCGACTGTATGATATTTTTTATTTATTATTGTTTTTTAATATTATATTAAATTTCAATAATAAATTTTAATTTATTAACCAGATAAACTTTAATTTGCTTTTTGTATTTATGAAGCAATAAAGAAATAACTTCATCTGCCCACGTAGTGAAACAGGTTAACGGGGTCGGGTGATGACAAAAAACAGCAGACTTCCATTTAATGTAACTTACCAATTTGAACATTCTGTGTGGTTTGGTAAAATAGTCGATTCAAACAGTAGAGCTCTAAAGCAAGAGACAGTGTGATGTTGAACAAGTTCTTCCTTGCATTTTATACTTTGTCTTCAATGAAGACGCAAACTTTACATGCGTGCCTAGAATATAAAATTAATAATTTGTCGTGGCGTTTAAAGACGTATGTTTACGACATTATCCTTTATTAAACTGTTTGTAATGGCAGTTTGTAGAATTATGGTATTAATATACATATTATTTAAACATTAAACGTTGAATAAAAAGTAAAAATTAAATTAAATAACTAAAAAGGATAAAATAATTCCCACATAATAGTTTCTTAAGTCGGTTACAAGGCATAGTGTATCAAAGGATTAAAGCTCCAATTTTAGAAGCTATTGCGTAGAAATTATTTTATTCCTTTGAGTTTTTAAAGTATGTTTCTATTTTTATTAAAACTTTATTTTTACATTCTATAGTAGATTACGCAATATCACAAGATAAGATAACCTGTGATAAGAGAACCTGTACATATTATAGTAGTTATTAAATATATATATATATTTATAGAATAAAGGTGACACGCAAGCACACAGCCCACCTGACGGTAAGTGGATGCTGTGCAATATAGACATCTACACCTATCCTCGATTAGTATTGAGACTGTTTTCCTAGAACCCCTTACCACCCTGATCAAGCCAACCCATTTTTGCTTAAACTATAAGCTGCAGCATGGTTCTACCTCGTAAAAAATGAATTGGATTTCATGTAGGTAGCGTACAAGTAACGTTAGTGAAACAGTTATTTATAATGTAGGCGAACTAAAGTTTTCTCTTGTATCGTGGAGACTACAGATTTTTTATTATATATACTAGAGAGAGGAGGCGTTTTATATACATTAATTGCACATGGACAAACATCCAGACCCGAAACAATTAATATTTGTATACCACAGAACACTCCGTCCGTGCGAAATTCTGTTTCGCGTTCCACCGCTTCACAACGACACGCTAAGTAACAGCACGAACCACAATGCTCACTGAAATTTTGAATGGGTCGGCTCGACCGGGGAAGGATCATGCCCTCACAGAATACTAGCGTAAAATAGCAGATTAACGCTACTATGTTTCGTATGGTGAGTGTAGAGAACCGTAGAACATTTTTACTGGATACGAGGTATTCCATCTCAGTCCTCATTGGTGACAACGCATTCGCATTTTGATTCGTAATTGAGGATAGTTGTAGATGTCTATGGGCCATAGCAACCACTTACCATCAAGTGGACTGTGTGTTCGTTTGTCACCCTTTGTGTATATATAATTAGCAATTTTCTATATTTTTGTATAATATTGTTGATATTCTTTAGTTAATGTTTATTCTCTTTCTGCATCACCCTGCTAAAGTTCAGTGCTGTATATGAGCCCCTACCGTCACGACGCTTGGTAGGTGTAGTGGCGATAACGTTACTTGATAGTATTTTATTGTATATGATTTAAGTAAGTGGTATAATAAAAATACAAGTTTCTTAATTTTATTAGTTCAAGGCCATGAGCTTAAATAACTTTAAATTAAAGCTCTTCTTCTTTATCATCATCGCGTTTATGTATAGAATAAGGGTGACAAACGAGCACACAGTCCACCTGATTGTAAGTGGACGCTGTAGCACATTTATCCTCGATTAAGTATCAAAAAACAGATGTATTGTCACCCCTAAGGACTAAGATGGAATGCCTTGTTCTAGTTAAAAAGGTCTCCGGTTCTCTACACTCAAGATACGAAACAGAAGCATTAAGCTGATATTCTTCGAGAGCGTGGTCTCACCTCGTTCGAGCCGACCCATTCGTGCTACAACCGTAACATAGCTGTAGCGTGGCTCTCATCATCATCATCATTACAGCCTTCACAAGTCCACTGCTGAACATAGGCCTCCCCCAAAGAATGCCACAAAGCACGGTCCTGAGCCACCTGCATCCATCGACTTCCTGCATATCTTACCAGGTCGTCACACCATCTAGTGGGGGGACGCCCTACACTTCGCCTGCCGGTACGAGGCTGCCACTCGAGAACCTTTCTTCCCCATCGGTTGTCGGTTCTTCGAGCTATATGGCCGGCCCATTGCCACTTCAGCTTACTAATCCGTTGGGCTATGTCGGTCACTCTAGTTTTACTGCGGATATCCTCATTTCTGAGTTTATCACGCAGAGAAACTCCGAGCATAGCCCTCTCCATAGCTCGCTGAGCGACCTTGAGCTTCCTCATCCGGCCAGCAGTGAAGGACCACGTCTCAGTTCCGTATGTCATCACTGGCAACACGCACTGGGTGTACAGCGTGGCTCTACCATGTATATAATTCGTAAAAGTCGTATAAATCCGTATAAATCCGCTGTTGCGAGGATTTTTTTATAGGATAGGGTGACAAACGAGCACACAGTCCACCTGATGGTAAGTGGTTGCTGTGGCTCATAGACATCTACATCTATCCTCGCTTGCGAATCAAAATGCAGATGCGTTGTCACTCGTGAGGACTAAGATGGAATGCCTCTTTTCCAGTAAAAAAGGTCTCCGGTTCTCTTTACTCACCATACGAAACACAACCAACAGTTTTAAGCTGCTATTTTACGCTGGTATTCTGTGAGAGCGTGGTCCTTCCCCGGGCGAGCCGACCCATTCGTGCTACAACTATACTACTAATACAGCTGCAGCATGGCTCTACCACGTATATTTATAGTCACGCTCACTAGGACGATTAACGAGATCGCATTAGCTGACGTACCGCATATTTGACGCTGCTCCCCATAGCCGGTCTGGGCGTCGTCTGGCGAAAACGGGATAGTTATGCCGTCGTCTATCGCAAGCCATACAGTTTTTTTAAAATTTCGCATAGTCGCCATTTACGACATCCCCGTGATAAGATAGAGTGATAGATTCTCCTAAACCGCCATCTTAACATATTTCTTCATTTTAGCCGCCATCAAACTCTGTGCACTGCTTGTGCACAGAGTTGGCGCTAGTGTGCACTGCGCCTATATCTGCAGACTACATTGCTTATTCTGCATACGCAAACCCAGCTGCTGCTTATTCCATTTATTTATTTTAAACTTGTCAATTGTTTTTATCATTTTTTATATCACATAAATTAATTAGGAACAAAAAAATCTTTCTTGTATGATTTTGTGCCCACGTTATGCACAGAAAATGCATAATTTTGACTTGTGCTTTTATACGTCGGGAATTAAAATTAAGTAAATTAAACGCGATAAAATCCATAAAAATAGTTTTATACAATGTGTTCGCAAACATATAAAAAACTTAATCTCTTCTCTATTGTCTCATGGCAACAAAGAAGAGATTAAATGTAAATACTCCGCTCCGCTGAAAATCAGCACTGCTGCAGTACCTGTGGTAGCATATGCTGAGACGGAATCCTTTTTGGCATCACATCACTCACTCTTGTTGAAATTTATTTTTATTTTTATTTATGTTTTTCACCTACCTTGTATGTTTTTATGTCTTATTATTTCTAAATGTATATTTTGTGCCTGTATTGATGCTAATAAAACATATGTCTATGTCTATGTCTAAATGTAAATTATATTCGTCATCAACATGGTAACTCGATTATAATTTCAATAAAAACAAAAACTGAAAAAATATATGTACAAATACCGAATATGAGTGCTGATTTTATAACAAAATCAATTTACAATTACCTTTTTGTAAAAAGGTAAGTAAAATTACAGCCAATATATCTCACTGGTCACACGCCTCACGTTTCTGACAGGGTTTTAGAGCAATAAAATTTCCGTCGCGTTACCTGAATCCATGCACTTCACTTGCCTTCGAATTTTTTTTATTTCTCGGAAATGTAGGTTTCCGCACGATGTTTACCTTCACCGCCAAGCACATGGTACTGTTCTCATCTTTTCTTTTCATTTATCACATTCAGTGAAGAGTGGGCTGAGGAGAGGAGTGAATCGTCGACGACCAAATGGGCTCGATCCACTGGCGATCCAAAGAAATGTTGCATTTCACTTTGTTTAATATTTGCGAATTTAATTAAATTATTTTATTTATTTAAGTGGCTGGAGCAATTGGATGCGCGCTGCGGAAGACTGGAGAAAGTGGTACGCCTTGGGAGAAGTCTATGTCTGATGATGATTATCATGATAATGTTATGGAGGACGAGTTACGCTGTAGCTACTGGGTGAATGGAACAACTTGACGGAGGAAGGACTGTTTTTAGGGTAAGGGGTGAATATATTATATGTTATTGTTTGTATAATATTACGTAAATATTGGAACTATTTTTAATGAATTCGTCCTCAATTCTCGTTCTTCCGTGTAGTGGCTCCACTACCATATATCATTCCGTAGGTGTAGTTAAAAGCGACAGAAGTAGGCCAACCTCATAGATTGCCTCATAAGCTATGAAATAGGCCTATATTTAGCATTATACTTTTGATAGGCTGTAAATAATGGATTTTGATGGGATTAGTGATGAACTATTACGTGGTATACCACATAATTGTGAATCTCATTAACCTTTTATTTATTTTACTTTTATTATTTTATTATATTACCTTCTTCAGTTAAGATCAAAAGTTACTATTCTATTTCTGACTCCATATTTAAATATGTTTTGTACGACTATAGAAGGATGAGTAATGACTATTTTTCGCATTTTATTTTACCTAGGTAGTCACGTGTGTGTTTCCAGCTACGGCAAATTTTCAACTAAGGCGTACATTTAACGCTGGTATTGATGCTTGTGATGTGTTTAATAAAAGAGATTTTATGTTATATATTTTTTATTAATATTAACGGCGAAGGTAGTAAGAGTAGGGGAGAGCATATGTGTACGCTGAGTAAGCAACTGGTGCGGTGTAGGCGGAGTAAGCTGAGTAGGCGAGAGGTGCAGTGTATGCAGCTGCCACAGGCGCTGTGTACGCTGCTGTGTAGGCTACTGGAAGCACGTGGGGCTTAGCAGCGGCTAGAGCAAGGAAGCACGCCAAGATAATCTGGAATAAAATGAGATTTTCTGTTATCACTTGTAAATTTACGACTAATTAAACACCAATGATATTCGTATGTAGAGAAGAAAACATAATACAAATCGCGAATAATAAATATACTTATTATGAGCTACTTAGTTAACATAATTTATTTATTATTAATTCAAATATAAATTATTAATTAGTATATCAAATATAATATAAAACTGATAAAATCAGTGCCACAATAGGTTAGACAAAAATAATTTATTACTTAAATTTTCTAATGTCTATAATATCAGTATTATTTCTATCTCTATACATATAAATCAATGGCTGTCCGTTCGTCTCGCTAAAACTAGAAAATAGCTCGGCCGACTTTGATGAATTTCTTTGTGTGCATTTGAGTGGGTCCCTGGACGGTTTACATTCACAATTAGACTCGAAAAGTGGTGCTTTTATCGAAATCCTGAAACCACCCGGATGCCTGGACGAATCGCTAGTTACTTTATAAAATAAATGACATAGAAGTATTAAACCTAATTCTTTTAGTTGACGAAGTGGTTATTAGAACACAGCTTTTACAGTGTTAACGAACAGATGAAATACTGTAATCTATGACGGTACAGCTGCATCAAAAATGCGAGAGATGTGTGGTACTGCGTTCGTCAATCTGCCTACCAAGGAAGGAGGTCCACAAGCTAGAGACTTTACGAGCTGGTGATGATGATGAAAGGATTAATTTAACTTATTTTAATGAAAGGATCTCAGTTACTGTTGCTGCAAATCACCCGCTGCGAAAGGTAATTTGTCAACCTCATCAGTGCCCGTGCGGTAGCAGCGTCAAAAGCGTTTGTGCTCCACAGACTTTTATGTAAGAAAGTGCTGGCACGTTTACCCGTTACGGTTCGTTGAACGATGTCATCCGAAAAGCTCTTGTCTCTATAAATGTTCCCTCAGTTTTAAAATCTTGTGGAATATTTAGAGACGATGGCAAGAGACCCGACGGTATGCCATTGGGCCCTTGGGAGGGAGGCGAAGCCCTAGTGTCGGATGCTACTTGGGTAGACATTTTAGCAGCCTCTCATCTCAAGAGTACCTCGTTGAGAGCTGGGGCGGTATCAGAGGCAGCTGAATTAGGTAAATGGCGCAAATATGAGTCTCTAAGAGATGACTACATATTTGTGCCATTTGCTGTAGAGACTATCGGTCCGTGGGGTCAACGGATCTATACCACGAGCGGTAAAGTTTCTAAAGGAACTGTATCTGCGACTGCTCGTTACTTCTGGTGATAAGAGGGCTGGTTTTTTTTTCACTCAAAGGCTAAGTATAGCCATTCAGCGAAGAAACGTAGTCAGCCTTCTTGACACAATACCGCGGAGAGTGGAACTGTATGATAATTTAAGTTATTAGTTTTAGTTTTTCTTTATCATAGTATTTTTAATATTGTTTATATTTAAATAAAACTAGTTCTACGGATTTTATCGCGTACATTATATACATCAATATATATAAAATAAGTTAATAACTTATTTTATATTCCCGATGTTTCGAGCACTTTACAGCACCCATGGTTTAGAAAACTAGTTTTATTCAAATGTCTAATGTTCGTGTTAATATAAGAACTCATTGTTTCATTAGATGTTAATAAATAAAAAAGAAATGTGTTTATAGATGTTTAAAAATTTTCATTTTTCTGATTCTTATTATGGTTTTATAATACAATGATCGATTGGTATTCCACGGGATAAATTTAAGAAAGTGTCCGGAGAAATTACATAACACTTCCCTTCTTTGACTATCGGACAGTCAAACAACGAGCTGATTTCTTAACTCTTTAAAGTTGACATCAGAGAATGGGCAGCAGCGTCTTCCTAATAACGACTAAAGTAAAAAAAAACTGCGGTTGACAACCCGCTAGCCAAGCGTGGCAACCATGGCAAAAATGAGGCAATATATGGAGGTGGCCAATGTTCAGAAGAAGACTTTAATAGCCTGTAACGGTAACGGTAACGGTAAACGATAAAGTTGACATAACACGCATTTGTACCAAGTGGTTTACTTCAGTGTTCATAATACGTACGGCGACTTATTCGCTTACAACGAAAGCGTCTTTCAGGCAAGAGTAAATAACTAGATCACACCATACCATAAGATAAGATTGTAGTCAATCAAAAAAGTCAAAGTTTTGAAAACAGTCATTCATTTGTTTTTTCCTCATTAATTTTTTTCTTTGGCGTCGCTTATTACCGTATAATGGAAAACATGAAATATCGGTATATTTACGAGTACGAGCTCTACCGTGGCACCAGTGCTGCAGAAACAGCACGAAGGATTAATGCTGTGTACGGCGCTGGTGTCACAAAAGAAAGCACGGTACTTTTTTGGTTTCAACGTTTTTGTTCTGGAAATTTCGACCTTCAGAACCAACCCCATGGACGGCCGGAGACAAAGTGGAAAATGAAGAATTAAAGGCTATTGTGGAAGCGGATACATCACAAAGCACTTCAGAGATAGCTGCAGGCTTTGGGGTAAGTGATAAAACTGTATTAATCCACTTGAAGCAAATCGGGAAAGTAAAAAAACTTGAACGATTGGTACCTCATGAATTGAGTGAATCGAACTTGCAAACACGCGTCGACTGCTGTGTTACTTTGCTCAACCGACACAATAATGAAGGGATTTTAAATCGAATCATGTCTTGTGATGAAAAGTGGATACTGTACGATAATCGGAAGCGCTCCTCGCAATGGCCGAACCCTGGAGACCCAGCCAAATCCTGCCCTAAACGAAAATTGATTCAGAAAAAGTTACTTGTGAGTATTTGGTGGACTAACGCCGGTGTCGTTCACTACGGCGTTCTAAAATCTGGCCAAACAATAACGGCAGATATCTATTGTCAGCAACTGCAAACCATGAAGAAAGGACTAGCTGCTAAGCAAGCGAGATTGGTCAATCGCTCTAGGCCCTTGCTGCTTCATGACAACGCAAAACCACACACTGCGCAACAAACAACCACTAAGTTAGGTGAGCTACAATTGAAATGTCTGCGACATCCACCGTACTCCCCGGACCTTGCTCCAACAGATTACCATTTTTTCCGGAATTTGGACAACTTCTTACAGATCGATGAACATAGATTATAAATAATTCTTATTGAAACCCACTGTTTTGTTTAATTACCACTGGTTTGTAAAAAACGTCTGAAACTAATAGTTTTCTTTTTTTTTGCGTTTTTTCTCCCTATTTTTTTTAATAATTTCTGAATCAATGTATTTTAAAAACCAATCAATGTTATTTATTGACCATGATATTAAAATCATATGTATGAAACATATAATTTATCGTCCCATGTTTAAAAATCTCCACAAGAATCTACACAAAGTTTCATGCGTTTGACGTTTCGAAACACTTTTTCTAGTCCGCCTCAGACACCTCTCCTACGGACTGCACAAACGCTCCTGGCGCATCTTTCAGCGACGAACTGTATCCTTTTCATTTTTTTTAATAGGCTAAACAAAGAAAGTCACACGTTACCAAATCAGAATTGTAGCGACTTAAAAGAGTGAAGTACTCGTAGTAGCCCGCAGTACTTTTTTGTACCTAGTAGTTGCGGTGTACGAATAGCTACTACCACATATCACCCCGTGGGTGTCGTAAGAGGCGACAAATCAAGAAATGGGCAGCAGCACCTTCCTAATAAAGAATAAAAATAAAAAAAGCTGCGGTTGTCCACCCGCTTACCAAGCGTGGCAACTATGGCAAATATCCCCCCAATAAGGCAAGGCATTCTTTGGGGGTGGACTTTAATAGGCTTACGGTAACTTACGCTACTTTGATTTCAAGAAGAAATTTACACCAGGTATCTTGTCAAAGTGGAAAATACAAGGGATCAAAATATAAACATTTTGACTGACTCCTCATTTCTAAATTGTATTTACTAAGTCAATCAAAGTTCTGGACTTAAAAAAAATTACTCGTTGTATGTATTGAAAGCCGAATTAATTAAAAGTGTAATTAAAAGTTTATCCAACATTTTTAATACTCTTCAGTTCACATTTCCTTCACATGCCTCATATTCCTGTTTTGTAATTTTATTACTAAAACAGTAAAAAGAACAGATTTTTTTGTAATTTTGTGGTAATTAATGTAGTTTCTATTGTAATTTTTAAATTTTGAATTAATAAGTAATTTTAATGTTATAAAGCGTTTGCCTAAGACGGTACTTTTTGTTGAAAATAAAGGTTTTTTTTATATTCTCACCACTATTAATTTCTTGCACTTGGTGTATTTTCTTGTGAATAGTCAATAGTAGTACTCTTAAATTAAAAAGAAACCCCTAAGTAAGATGCGAGCTAAATATAGCAAACAAAAAGTATTCAATGAGAGTCTAGTTCTAGTGGTTTAATGAATAATTATTATTACTGCAAATTATTTCAAGTTCTAATGTATCATATTTATTGAATCTTGTAAATTATGTAATAAACATTGTAAATAAATAATTTTTGGACCAGGAACTTGAATTTTTCAACTTCATACGACTTTAATGGTAACTAATGGATGAAAAATGACACAACACTTTTTGCTTCTATTTATAACTTTATTTTAGAGTCAGATTAGGTAAATGTTATTTAAATTAAATAATAATTTTTTTTAAGACTTAAAATAATAACAACTTTGCATAGGCTTCAAAAAAAAAGTAAACAGGAACCATAAGTTAACGCAATTATAGTTGTGCAGGCGCAAGGTTTGGTCAACGTATTGCATTCGCCGGTGCTCAACTCTAATTGCGTTTTGACACGGGAAGAGAACCCTTCTCTTCCCGTGTCACAACATCCAGACCAGGAATAGTTATTTGTAATCCCAATAAAAACTTGCTTCATGTGGGACTCGAACACATTACAGCATTGCAGATAAACGTCACTGCCACTGCACTACTAAGCTGTGAAACGCGTGAGCAGTAACGCCATTTATATAGTTAAACATAGGTTTTAGAGATATGGTAATAATTTCTAAGCTGACAGACTTTTAAGGAAATAGCAATGACATTAACGACGTAAGTAGTACGCGGAGTATGGAGCAGCGTATGTGTAAGGGGAGTAAGCGGCTACGGGCGCGGCGTAGGCGGAATAGGCCGCGTAGGTGAGAGGTGCAGTGTACGCTGCAGCCACAGGTGCAGTGTACGCCGCTGCTACTGGTGCGGTGTAGGCAACTGAATATACGCCGGGCTTGGCGGCGGCTAGAGCCAGGAAGCACGCGAAGATGAACTGTGAACAAAAATTATAAAAAATTAAAAACATGGATAAATGAAATAACAAATTGAATTTTTCTATAACATTAAACAGTATAATGTTCCTAAAGGAACTTTATCCGCGACTAATCATCGATGTTGGTGATAAGGGACTGGTTATTTTCTCTAAGACTAAATAAGTATAGCTACTCAACGAGGAAATGCAGCCAGCGTTCTTGACACGATACCACGGGGAGTGCGACTGTATGATAATTTTAATTTATTATAGTTTTTTAATATTATATTAAATTTCAATAAATAATTTTAATTTATTAACCAGATAAACTTTAATTTGTTTTTTGTATTCACTAAGCAATAAAGAAACATCTTAACGGGGTCGGGTGATGATAAAAAAAACAGCAGACTTCCATTTAATGTAACTTACCAATTTGAACATTCTGTGTGGTTTGGTAAAATAGTCGATTCAAACAGTAGAGCTCTAAAGCAAGAGACAGTGTGATGTTGAACAAGTTCTTCCTTGCATTTTATACTTTGTCTTCAATGAAGACGCAAACTTTACATGCGTGCCTAGAATATATAATTAATAATTGGTCGTGGCGTTTAAAAACGTATGTTTACGACATTATCCTTTATTAAACTGTTTGTAAGGGCAGTTTGTAGAATTATCGTATTAATATACATATTATTTAAACATTAAACGTTGAATAAAAAGTAAAAATTAGTTTAAATAGGTAACTAAAAAGGATAAAATAATTCCCACATAATAGTTTCTTAAGTCGGTTACAAGGCAAAGTGTATCAAAGGATTAAAGCTCCAATTTTAGAAGTTATTGTGTAGAAATTATTTTATTCGTTTGAGTTTTTAAGGTATGTTTCTATTTTTATTAAAACTTTATTTTTACATTTTATAGTAGATTACGCAATATCACAAGCTCAAGGCAACTAGCAAGTGGTCTTAGTAGCAACAATAAAAAAATAATCCCATAAAGAGTGGAAAATAGAAGATAGGATTTTTCTTCAAATTAAGATGGGATCAACCTTGAGGTAATTAATAACCTGTGTAGTTAAATACAATAAGTTACATGTACAATGTACATGTACATATATTAGTTATTAAATATTTATATTTTTATAGAATAAAGGTGACAAGCAAGCACACAGCCCACCTGACGGTAAGTGGATGCTGTGCAATATAGACTTCTACACCTATCCTCGATTAATATTGGGACTATTTTCCTAGAACCCCTTACCACCCCGTTCAACCCAACCCAACCTATTTGTGCTAAAACTATAATATAGCTGCAGCATGGTTCTACCTCGTAAAAAATGAAAAGTTTTCTCTTGTATCGTGGAGACTACAGATTTTTTATTATATATACTAGAGAGAGGAGGCGTTTTATATACATTAATTGCACATGGACAAACATCCAGACCCAAAACAATTAAATTATGCCTCGCGTTCCACCGCTTCACAACGACACGCTAAGTATAATTAATAGAATCAGGCGTTACTTTGCGGAAATCCATTATATAAAAGCTTTTACAAAAATTTACTTCGCAAATATCCGCGTTATAAAATAAAATGATGTGTCTTACCTAGTATGAAGAAGCACCTCCCGCCCTCCCTCAATTGCGTGCACTATCCCCGTCACCACTAATCCCAGCACCGCTACTTCCAACACCACTACACTAGGCAAGACACACCACTGACGATAATACGACACGTGTTTCGCCTCTACACGAGGCATCCTCAGGTGATATAGACTCTACGGTGGCTAACCGCTATCTTAGCGGTTAGCCACCGCTATCTTAGCGGTTAGCCACCGTAGAGTCTATATCACCTGAGGATGCCTCGTGTAGAGGCGAAACACGTGTCGTATTATCGTCAGTGGTGTGTCTTGCCTAGTGTAGTGGTGTTGGAAGTAGCGGTGCTGGGATTAGTGGTGACGGGGATAGTGCACGCAATTGAGGGAGGGCGGGAGATGCTTCTTCATACTAGGTAAGACACATCACTTTATTTTATAACGCGGATATTTGCGAAGTAAATTTTTGTAAAAGCTTTTAGACACGCTAAGTAACAGCACGAACCACAATGCTCACTGAAATTTTGAATGGGTCGGCTCGACCGGGGAAGGCTCACGCCCTTACAGAATACTAGCGTAAAATAGCAGATTAACGCTACTATGTTTTGTATGGTGAGTGTAGAGAATCGTAGAACCTTTTTACTGGATACGAGGCATTCCATCTCAGTCCTCACTGGTGACAACGCATCCGCATTTTGATTCGTAATTGAGGATAGATGTAGATGTCTATGGGCCACAGCAACCACTTACCATCAAGTGGACTGCGTGTTCGTTTGTCACCCTTTGTGTACATATAATTAGCAATTTTCTATATTTTTGTATTATATTGTTGATATTCTATAGTTATAGTTACTAGATAGTATTTTAATGTATATGATTTAAGTAAGTGGTATAATAAGAATACAAGTTTCTTAATTTTATTAGTTCAAGGCCAATACCTTAAATAACTTTAAAGCTCTTCTTCTTTATCATCATCGCGTTTATGTATATAATAAGGGTGACAAACGAGCACACAGTCCACCTGATGGTAAGTTGACGCTGTAGCAAATTTATCCTCGATTAAGTATCAAAAAACAGATGTATTGTCATCCCTAAGGACTAAGATGGAATGCCTTGTTCTAGTTAAAAAGGTCTCCGGTTCTCTGCACTCAAGATACGAAACAGAAGCATTAAGCTGATATTCTGCGAGAGCGTGTTCTCACCTCGGTCGAGCCGACCCATTCGTGCTACAACCGTAACATAGCTGTAGCGTGGCTCTACCACGTATAAAATTAATAAAGTCGTATAAATCCGTATAAATCCGCTGTTGCGAGGATTTTTTTATAGGATAGGATGACAAACAAGCACACAGTCCACCTGATGGTAAGTGATTGCTGTGGCTCATATACATCTACATCTATCCTCGCTTGCGAATCAAAATGCAGATGCGTTGTCACTCGTGAGGACTAAGATGGAATGCCTCTTTTCCAGTAAAAAAGGTATCCGGTTCTCTACACTCACCATACGAAACACAACAGTTTTAAGCTGCTATTTTACGCTGGTATTCTGTGAGAGCGTGGTCCTTCCCCGGGCGAGCCGACCCATTCGTGCTACAACTATACTACTAATACAGCTGCAGCATGGCTCTGCTACGTATATTTATAGTCAAGCTCACTAGGACGATTAACGAGATCGCATTAGCTGACGTACCGCATATTTGACGCTGCTCCCCATAGCCGGTCTGGGCGTCGTCTGGCCAAAACGGGATAGTTATGCCGTCGTCTATCGCAAGCCATACAGTTTTTCTAAAATTTCGCATAGTCGCCATTTACGACATCCCCGTGATAAGATAGGGTGATAGATTCTCCTAAACCGCCATCTTAACATATTTCTTCATTATAGCCGCCATCAAATTCTGTGCACTGCTTGTGCACGGCGATGGTGTGCACTGCGCCTATATCTGCAGACTACATTGCTTATTCGGCATACGCAAACCCAGCTGCTGCTTATTCCATTTATTTATTTTAAACTTGTTAATTGTTTTTATGATTTTTTATATCACATAAATTAATTAGGAACAAAAAAATCTTTCTTGTATGATGATGCATAATTTTGACACAGAAAATGCATAATTTTGTTATGCATTTTCTGTGTCAAAATTATGTTGTGTTTTATACGTCGGGAATTAAAACTAAGTAAATTAAACGCGATAAAATCCATAAAAATAGTTTTATGCAATGTGTTCGCAAACATATAAAAAACTTAATCTCTTCTCTATTGTCTCATGGCAACAAAGAAGAGATTAAATGTAAATACGGAATCAATATTTATCAGGGCTCCGCTGAAAATCAGCACTGCTGCAGTACCTGTGGTAGCATATGCTGAGACGGAATCCTTTTTGGCATCACATCACTCACTCTTGTTGAAATTTATTTTTATTTTTATTTATGTTTTTCACCTACCTTGTATGTTTTTATGTCTTATTATTTCTAAATGTATATTTTGTGCCTGTATTGATGCTAATAAAACATATGTCTATGTCTATGTCTAAATGTAAATTATATTCGTCATCAACATGGTAACTCGATTATAATTTCAATAAAAACAGAAACTGAAAAAATATATGTACAAATACCGAAATGAGTGCTGATTTTATAACAAAATCAATTTACAATTAATTTTTTGTAAAAAGGTAAGTAAAATTACAGCCTATATATCTCACAGGTCACAAGCCTCACGTTTCTGACAGGGTTTTAGAGCAATAAAATTTCCGTCGCGTTACCTGAATCCATGCACTTCACTTGCCTTCAATTTTTTTTTATTTCTCGGAAATGTAGGTTTCCGCACGATGTTTACCTTCACCGCCAAGCACATGGTACTGTTCTCATCTTTTCTTTTCATTTATCACATTCAGTGAAGAGTGGGCTGAGGAGAGGAGTGAATCGTCGACGAACAAATGGGCTCGATCCACTGGCGATCCAAAGAAATATTGCATTTCACTTTGTTTAATATTTCCGAATTTAATTCAATTATTTTATTTATTTATGATTTAATATTTTATTAGTAAAGTGGCTGGAGCAATTGGATGCGCGTTGCGGAAGACCGGAGAAAGTGGTACGCCTTGGGAGAAGTCTATGTCTGATGATGATTATCGTGATAATGTTATGGAGGACGAGTTACGCTGTAGCTACTGGGTGAATGGAACAACTTGACGGAGGAAGGACTGTTTTTAGGGTAAGGGGTGAATATATTATATTATTGTTTGTATAATATTACGTAAATATTGGAACTATTTTTAATGAATTCGTCCTCAATTCTCGTTCTTCCGTGTAGTGGCTCCACTACCATATATCATTCCGTAGGTGTAGTTAAAAGCGACAGAAGTAGGCCAACCTCATAGATTGCCTCATAAGCTATGAAGTAGGCCTATATTTAGCATTATACTTTTGATAGGCTGTAAATAATGGATTTTGATGGGATTAGTGATGAACTATTACGTGGTATACCACATAATTGTGAATCTCATTAACCTTTTATTTATTTTACTTTTATTATTTTATTATATTACCTTCTTCAGTTAAGATCAAAAGTTACTATTCTATTTCTGACTCCATATTTAAATATGTTTTGTACGACTATAGAAGGATGAGTAATGACTATTTTTCGCATTTTATTTTACCTAGGTAGTCACGTGTGTGTTTCCAGCTACGGCAAATTTTCAACTAAGGCGTACATTTAACGCTGGTATTGATGCTTGTGATGTGTTTAATAAAAGAGATTTTATGTTATATATTTTTTAATTAACATTAACGGCGAAGGTAGTAAGAGTAGGGGAGAGCATATGTGTACGCTGAGTAAGCAACTGGTGCGGTGTAGGCGGAGTAAGCTGAGTAGGCGAGAGGTGCAGTGTATGCAGCTGCCACAGGCGCTGTGTACGCTGCTGTGTAGGCTACTGGAAGCACGTGGGGCTTAGCAGCGGCTAGAGCAAGGAAGCACGCCAAGATAATCTGGAATAAAATGAGATTTTCTGTTATCACTTGTAAATTTACGACTAATTAAACACCAATGATATTCGTATGTAGAGAAGAAAACATAATACAAATCGCGATTAATAAATATATTATGAGCTACTTAGTTAACATAATTTATTTATTAATAATTCAAATATAAATTATTAATTAGTATATCAAATATAATATAAAACTGATAAAATCAGTGCCACAATAGGTTAGACAAGAATAATTTATTACTTAAATTTTCTTTTAAATATCTTTGTAACCACATTGTTACAAAGATAAAAAAGAAAAATGTCTACAATATCAGAATTATTTCTATCTCTATACATTTAAATCAATGGCTGTCCGTTCGTCTCGCTTAAACTAGAAAATAGCTCGGCCGACTTTGGTGAATTTCTTTGTGTGCATTTGAGTGAGTCCCTGGACGGTTTACATTCACAATTAGACTCGAAAAGTGGTGCTTTTATCGAAATCCAGAAACCACCCGGATGCCTGTATGAATCGCTAGTTACTTTATAAAATAAATGACATAGAAGTATTAAACCTAATTCTTTTAGCTGACGAAGTGGTTATTAGAACACAGCTTTTACAGTGTTAACGAACAGATGAAATACTGTAATCTATGACGGTAGAGCTGCATCAAAAATGCGAGAGATGTGTGGTACTGCGTTCGTCAATCTGCCTACCAAGGAAGGAGGTCCACAAGCAGTAGACTTTACGAGCTGGTGATGATGATGAAAGGATTAATTTAACTAATTTTAATGAAAGGATCTCAGTTACTGTTGCTGTAAAGCACCCGCTGCTGAACACGAGACATGACGTTATAAGACTCATAAACAAGGAATATCATTTTATTTTAAGGAAATCAAATTGTATTATAGTTTTAATATTTAAATAGAAATAATAAAAATGTTATAATTGAGTCTAAAATAGTAACAACTAAACACAATCACTTACACACACACACATACACAACTTAAAACCCTTTTCCTGTAATTTTACTTACCAGTTTGAACATTTTGTTGAGAATTGTTGAATAGACTTGAAAGAAACAAATGCAGATGCTCGTATGATGTTGATTGAACCATTTCGTAGTGTTTTATAGTAAGCCCACTATTAAGAAACTGATCCACGACGTGTGCATTGAATCATAAATCGCAGGGCGCAGTCAAAGACATTCAATAGTACAGTGAAGTAATTATTCATGCTTGTCGATCTTTCCTCGATTAGTTATCAATGTTTTAATTAAAATAATTCATGGTCATACAATTGTCATCTTGTCCCACAAGTGTCACCAAATTGACGAAAGAAAATATCAGAATCAGGCTTAAATAGATGGTGATATATTTCTTTCGAATATGCCAAATGAGCGTGAGCAGGAAATCTATCTAAAGAAAAAAATCTATAAGAAAAACGATAATAAATTTTGTTAAATTATTAAGAATAACTCAAAAACTATTAGTCAGACCTTGACCAAATTGATGTGGGACCACGTGTAAAGCACCAGCTTTCAAATAAAAAGAATCATCGAAATCGGTTTACCAAGTAAAAAGTTATGAGATAACACATAAAAAAAACATACAGTCGAATTGAGTACCGTCTCCTTTTTGAAGTCGGTAGAAAACTAATAATGTTAGTGTTATTTATTTACAAAAAAGACACGATTTTGATATAGATCTAGAGAACAGCAAAAAATAACGCAATAAAACTACAGTATTTGGGGCTCTATTGTCATGACGAAGCACGTTATGCATATTGCACTGCCCACTGGGGCAGTTGTGGCGTAAGCGAGCAACAAGGCCATTGTTTCGGTAAGAATATTTTTCTATATCTATTTTAGGCAAACGGTTGTTGATTCTACAAGATAAAATGACGAAATAAGTCAAAAATTTAAAACAAAAAGCACAATAATTATTAAAGCGTAATGCTATCACTGTTTTTGTTTTTTTTATTTTAATTCAAATGATTCCAATTTCCTACGTTTTATAATGGACCCTAATAAGATCTTCTTATTAAATAAATAGTTATAATTATCTGTGTGCAAATGATTATGTCCCATGTAGTGTTATGCTACTTACATATCATTTTACATTATTTTAAATTCATTTTTCCATTCTGTTTCGATTTTCTGCATTCACCTCAAAACTGTATATTTTACATCACCTTTATTTCCATAGGATCCTGTAACGATTTTAAACCATAAGAACACAATAACAAATAATTTCTACTTCGTATTTTCACATTATCAGCACTTTTAAATTGGTGTCAATGGAGTCTACCTTTTTCGATCTTTTATTTAGTTTTCCGTAACTCTGCAATTTCGGACTTTGTGCGCGCAGGTGAAAAATGAGATATTATTGATATAGGAAAAAAGGTAGCGCTTTTTTCCTATATCAATAATATCTCATTTTTCACTTAAATCTTGCCGTTTTTCTATTTCGAGCCTAAAATCAAAATTTGACATGTTTTGACATCGTTGTTTATCTGGTCGTCATGGCAATTATATTCAAATTTGCTACCGGTCTGTTGTTTCTACTTCGATAATTCCACATAAATACTCTTTCCTCTTGGCCATTTACAAAAAATTTGCGTTTAATTTAAATAATTTTTCCGTTCTCTCTAGAAAGGTATAAAAGCCGAACAATCGGTGAAGAAAGTCAGTCTCGCTTCAGTTCTCGAATTCGAAGCATCTCCTAAAGGCCTTATCCCGGGGCCGCACTGCCCCGGGATCCTGCAAGCCTCTGTCCTGCCTGAAGCCGCTGGACCCTACAAACCTCTGCTCTGCCTGAAGTCGCCGGATCCTACAAACCTCGGCTCTGCCTGAAGTCGCCGGATCCTACAAGCCTTTGCTCTGCCTGAAGTCGCCGGGATCCTACAAGTCTCTGCTCTGCCTGAAGTCGCCGGATCCTGCAAACCTCTGTCCCGCCTGAAGTCACCGGATCCTACAGGCCTCTGTCCTGTCTGAAGTCACTGAGGATCCTGCAAGCCCCTGTCTTGCCTGAAATAGCCGGATCTTGCAAACCACCGCATTCACCTGAGGTCGTCGCCTAGAGGCGCCCACGCCTTCTCACCTACGCCGTGCGTGCTCGTTCCAGGCGCCGAGAGCACTTGCTGTACACCTTGGATCTTCGGGCTCAGCTTCGACACTAATCTCTTTTTTTTATTACCTTTTTTTAAATAATTTGTAAATCACGACATCCATCCTCATCTTCATACTCCATTTTGTTACATAAAATTGTAAATATCTTTTGAATCTTAAATATATTATTTGTTTTTGTTCTATTTTTGTTGTTTTTCTGTTACTAGGTTAGGTTCTTTTTTGTTCTTAATTGTCGCTTCACGACATTTTGGCGCCCAACGTAAAAGTTCTCTTTCTCTTTTCTTCACCTTTACTGCGCCTTGTCCATTCCCTTTTGATTTAATTGCTTTCCCTTTCGTTCTTAACTCTTTATTTATTCATCCTTTTCATATTTTCCAAATTCTAAAACAACACTTCATCTAGTGTTTCAACTTATCTGGATTATATTTAGACCTACATTTAACACTTCACTTACATTCAACTTCCAAATTCTAAAACAACACTTCATCTAGTGTTTCAACTTATCTGGATTATATTTAGACCTACATTTAACACTTCACTTACATTCATCACTTTAATATTTTTATTCTAGATAACTTAAAGAGGTAATTTTTTTAATTAAATTTTTATTTCTTAAACTTAACTTTGCACCTAATTATAACAATGAAAAGGGTTATTAAGTACGAATTCCTTAACAGGGCCGAGCTCGAATACGAAGTGAAGCTATTACTAAACAATTCGAATCCTTGACTCCACCTTCAACTGAAAATGACTCTCCATCACTTGACCCTCCTGTTGACCCGACTGTCATGGAACCCCCTCTTGTTTCTCAAACTTCATTTTCATTCTCACCATCACTTTCACCTTATTATTTTTATTTCTTTTAATTTGTATGTTTGTTTGGTTGGTTAATCTTCACTTTTTATTATTATTTCAGACACATCTCGCTAGTGATGTTGCTGATCTCTGGCTTTGAGCCCTACCGCTCTGGCCGTTCTTAATCTTAAGTCATAGCGACTAAAGCTTGCTTAAGATTAATTTCTTTATCTTCACTTGAGAGCGGCTGACTACTCCCTTAATAATTTTTTTTTCCACGCAGGAGCGGATGACAACTCCTTAAATAAGCCTGAATGTCCTTTCGAAAACACACTTTTAGAGTGGTAGTCATTGAATGTGAACTCCATCCGGATCCTGCAAACCTCTGTCCCGCCTGAAGTCACCGGATCCTACAGGCCTCTGTCCTGTCTGAAGTCGCTGAGGATCCTGCAAGCCTTGCCTGAAATCGCCGGATCTTGCAAACCACCGCATTCACCTGAGGTCGTCGCCTAGAGGCGCCCACGCCTTCTCACCTACGCCGTGCGTGCTCGTTCCAGGCGCTGAGAGCACTTGCTGTACACCTTGGATCTTCGGGCTCAGCTTCGACACTAATCTCTTTTTTTTATTACCTTTTTTTAAATAATTTGTAAATCACGACATCCATCCTCATCTTCATACTCCATTTTGTTACATAAAATTGTAAATATCTTTTGAATCTTAAATATATTATTTGTTTTTGTTCTATTTTTGTTGTTTTGCTGTTACTAGGTTAGGTTCTTTTTTGTTCTTAATTGTCGCTTCACGACACCCATTGGATTACGTCATCCGCCAACCGTGCCATAATTCTGTATTATGGTGTTAGGTTAGGGGCAACAACAACCCCCCCGAACGGGTTCCCGCCTTGTCGTGGCGGGGGGGCTTAGTAGCCGTGGCTTGGTCACCCACGGTGAACAAAGAGGAGCCCCTTGGCTGGCTCTAGGTGTAGGGTCGGCCCGAGGTGGCCACTACGAGTGGGCTTGACCAGCCCACTTCGGATGTGTGTTGGTGGGCTGCGGTGAGAGGGGTGTCCGCTCCCTCTACCGCTGCAGCCGAGGTGGAGTCGCGAAGGAAGAGGAGTGTTGGTATGGCGATGTGCCATTCGCCCTATCCTCCGCGACTCAAACGGGGCCGCACCGTTGATGCGGTGGTGGTGGCGCCGCGGGGGGAGGGGAGTGTCAGTATTGCGAGGCGCCACTCTCCCTACCCTCTGCGGCCGTAACTTGGTTGGCGGCGGAGCCCGAGACCAGATCCGCCGCTGGGGTCGGGAAAGCGGGAGCTATTAAGCGCTCGATTTTCCGAGCCCCATGGCCTCCGCGTATCGGACACGGGGGGGTCCAATATGGAGGTGGAGTTGGAGGCTGTGGAGGGGGGTAGCTGAACACCTCGCTACCCCGTGCAGGAGACGAGTCCCGGACAGACCGGGCCAGCACTAGTGTGGGGCTGCGGAAGAATTTGGATTCCCGCGGCCCCGCGCGCACGTGCGAGGAGGCCCCGTGGGGTTTTAGCCGGTAGGAGTCCGGCATAACCTTCCGGTTGCCCCCGCAGCCGGAGGTATCCATGAGGATTTCCCCACGAAAAAAAAGGGCAACAACAACACTACGTAAATTTCAAAAAATAAATCTTTAGTCCTATAATATTTGGAATATGAGACACTTTTGAATTTGACTGTCGTGTGACCTAGCGATTATTGGATGTACCTGGCTACTATATCCATGGTTCAAGCCATTATTTGTACAAAAACACATTGATTATTGTAGGATCGGGCGATCTTGTATTTGTCTTCGTGCAACTGACACCTTAATAGATCTTATCATTTAACCTTGATATTCGACAAGTGTACATGAGTACAAGAAAGTGCCTTTAGTTAACGCTTACACTTTGGCATAATAATGTGTGCTGCTGCTGCTGATGTTTTTTTTTAAACATTTATCCCTGTTGAAAATCGACCAACAAGATGTATCCCCTCACCTGGCGGCGGCCGTTTTGCGATAACGTCACGTCTGCTACGGTCTTAGCAGGTTATCACCGCGATATCGACGCGTGGCCATTAAAATAGTAATTTCTCTAAAATATTGTATTGAAGCTATGTATAAAACTTATGTCATTTGAATTGTTATATTATTTGCTATTACTCTGTACATATCTAAGTTGCATACAACTTAAAAGATTTTATTAATCCAATTTCAAAGTAAGGCAACCGAATTTTTAAAAGCATTCTGTACATAATTCGTAAAACTTAAACAAGAACAGTAAGAAGAGCACGGAAGAAGCTTTTCACGCGACGTTGACGTTGAAGCGTGACTCTAACACGTATAATGTATTATATGTTATTAAGGTATTAAGTTTTAGTGTTATCGTATTCTTTTTTAATAAAAAAGTGTGTGTGTACTTATGTACGCACATAGGAAGTTATACTTCTTTAGAGTACCAAAAAACTTCTTTAGAATAATAAAAACGTGAGAGACAATTACCCACTAAAGTTGTCGCTTTTAGGTTTCGGTGTGCGTGCGCATCGTTACAACTTCATGGTGTCAATGTTAAAATTCACTCTCATTATTTTTCCCAAACGTCACAAAAGAAGTATAACTTCCAACAAGGGTTATATGTTGTAATTTACTCCTAGCATTTTTTTAAAAATTTAAGTAACGAACGAATTTACAGTGCATCTGAAAGTAAGTGGCTACAGCCACTAATGCAGCCCTTGTACACCTGCAACTAACTTCAAATATAAAAGGCTAATACTAAGATGGAATGCCTTATAACCTGTAGTTATACTAGCTCTCTATACACTCAGATCGAAACACAGCAGTGCACACACTGATATTTGGCTGCAGAAATAGGTAAGAGAATATAGCATAGAAAATATCTTATTTGGGAGGATTCTAGCCCGAATTCAACCAGTCTTTCCTCGAAAAAACACCATTATTGTCTGCGTCCGTGTGATTCCTATTATGAGATTTATTGACTAATTGGCGACTTTCATATACCGAGATTTAAACATATTACTCCATCGGAATCGGAGTTATTCGTATGTCTCTCTGTCTTAGAGAGGATTCTGGCTTGAAGATTATATATCATACAATAACTGCAGAATGTTTTTCGCTGTGAAAAATGAGTCAAGATTTAGTGACTAATTCAGCTGGCGTTGACTTCGGGTACGGATACCCTCCATGTCGTCCTTTGGTAAAATCGGCATGATTTGATCCCACTTCTGACACCAATTGTTACAAGCTTGGGGTTCGAGACAATTAAAAACTGCCGATTGAATTACTAAAAGTGATACTTTAATTATAGAACACTAATTACAATTTAAAACCGCACTAATAATAAAACACAATTGTACTACTGATCACTTTAGTTCGCAGTTATTTCGCTTCGAAGTATTCGCTTGTATCGCCACTGACTGGTAGTTTAGAAATCAATTTTATTTATGAGGTAGAACTTAGTGGAAAACCTATTTCAAATGCTACGCATAAAAAGTTTTGGTAGTGAACAGTTGTAGCATTACACTGCTTATGACAAATTAATATAAGGCATAAGAAAATAATCACGTAGCATTTATTTCTACGTGATTATTAACACCTCTTACGCCACCCACGGAACGAAATAGGATGATGTATACTATCATATTGGGTATAACAGCTTCTCAAAATCGTTATAAATATAGGTTTTCAACTAAAGAAACAAAATTCAAATCATACTTAAAAAAGTAGATTGACTTTATATAAATGGCTGCTGGAAAAAAATAAGGATTAATAAATTTTACACTATTCTCGTTTTTGGAAATAAAATATTTATTTATTCGTCTACATTCATGTTGTCGCCTTCAAAATTTGAAATTATGCACCTGTGCCAGGCTTCTTCCAATCCTCGAAACACTTCTCAACTCGATTTTTGGAATAGCCTTTAGCTCTTTTAGTGATGCACTTTTCATGTCATCTATGCTTGTAAAACGACGGCACTTTTAGGTTTCCTTTATTTTGAAAATATGAAAAAGGCTAGAGCATCGTTACAATATTGTTTGTGGCCAAAAACGGACGAACAAGCGATGAAGAGTGAGAAGGTGCATTATCGTGGTGCAAAGACGATGAATTGTTTTTCTACAAATCCGGGCGTTCTTTTTCGGATTGCTTTACGCGAACAGCATTCAACTTATAGTACTCCTTATTAATCTTTTGACCTCGTGGCAAGAATTCATGATGCACTGTGCCATTAAAATCGAAGAAAACAGTGAGCATAACCTCCAAGTTCGACCGCAGTTGTCAAGTCTTTTTCGGTCTTGGCGAGCCAGAATACCTCCATTGGGACGATTGAGCCTTAATTTCGACGTAATATCCGTAAACTCACGTTTTGTCACCGGTTTTAACACATTTAATTAATTATGCATCGTTGTTGACTCCATTTTTCGAACTTCAATTCACCGCTGTTTTTATTCAAAATTCAACAATTTTGGAATAAATTTTGCTGCCCAAAACTTTAAAAAAATTTCATGGTACGAGCCAATCGATATGGCAATATCATCAGCGACTTCTCTGATTGTGATTCAGCGATAGTTCATAACCATTTCTTTGTTCACGTTCACATTTTCATCGGTTGTAGGTGTGTTGGGGTGAACGGGGCGTTCGACATCTTCAAGGTCTTCACGGCCATCTTGGAAACGCTTATACTACTCGTAAACTCTTGTTTTACTCATAACAGACTCACCATATGGGTTTGTTAACATTTCACACACTTTGTTATAATTTATTTAATTTATTACGCAAAATTTGATATAAATTATTTGATCCATTTCTTTTAACAAGCCATGTAATGTCAGAACTCGGAAGGTGCTGAATGAAGGAGACGTGTTGCTTGTACAAGAACTTTAATTGTACTGTCGCTATTCTATACTTAATACTAATATCATAAATGTATATTGTCGGAGGTAAAGGGGTGTCTACAGAGCACTACACCTCCCACCGACAAAAAAAATAAAAAAAGGAATGATTACCTTTTTTTTTTATAAACTTTAAAAATATTTTCTTATACTTTGTCTTACATTTCAAGATTTTTTTATTTAATTCACTTTTTTTTATTAACTTTATATATTTACTTTATTCTCCGGTAACTATTATTTATTTTTCATTTTACTGCATGGCATTAAATATCATTAATAATAATATTCATCAAATAATTGCGTCTTTTCTTTCACGTACACAGCTCGCGTATACATAATTAAGAAAATGGCCAATGTATATTTTCCTTTACAAATCTTATAATTTGCTGAGGTCATTGAATTTAACCAAAAATTTAATTATTTCATTATTAAGATGAACAGAACAAAGAAGTCAACGTTAAGCGACGTAATCATTTTCAATAACAATAACATAATCACATAACAAAAGACAGATCAAAATACAAATTGCATTCCCAGCCGCGTAAGCGATTTGAGACACCTTTGTTTTAATTACCAAAGTACGTACGTATATGGAAACGTTTACAATCGCCGAGCTCTTAAAAACACGTCTCACCTTAGCGGCTGCCCCAAACAAATTAAATAATGGACACAGTTGAAAATTTTATCATACTTTTGAAAATTTATCAAATTTTTGACAATCGGACTCTCCAAACCCGCGAAATTTAAAAATTGCCGTTAGTTTTTGAACACACATCGTAAAAGTTTAATTTTATAGCAAACAAATGTCAATCCATATTTTTAGACATGTAGAGCCTAAATTTTAGTATATTAATTGAATCAAAATAATATTTTCTTTCGACTAAAATTTCTTTGTAATAGAGACGTTTACTTCCTTCCAAAAATAGATAGACTCTCAAGGTGGTACGAAAATTAGAGACTAGATAAACACGACAAATTATAAATGGGTAAGATGAGTGAAAGAAGAATGAAATCGTGGATTGTTAAGAATGGTTCGGATGCTATAATTTTATTTATTTGACAGTAAATATGAATCAGAATCAGAATATTTATTGCCAATATGCCAATATTTTAAAGGCCGGCAACGCATCTGCAATTCCCCTGGTGTTGCGGTTGTTCATGGGAAGCGGTATTCACTTACCATCAGGTGAGCCGCATGTTCGATTGCCCCCTCTCCTATATAAAAAAAAAACAATAAGATGTGTATGTACAATTTGCCGTTCACATTGCAATTAAATGTTACACAGTTTACCCGTATCGGGCATGCAATAATTAAAAATAAAAACTTTATATAAATTAATGTTTCATCATTCATCATTCATCATTACAGCCCTTCACAAGTCCACTGCTGAACATAGGCCTCCCCCAAAGAATGCCACAAAGCACGGTCCTGAGCCACCTGCATCCATCGACTCCGGACATCCGACATGTCATCGACATCCTGCATGTCTTACCAGGTCGTCACTCCATTTCGTGGGGGGACGCCCTTCACTTCGCCTACCGGTACGAGGCTGCCACTCGAAAACCTTTCTTCCCCATCGGTTGTCGGTTCTTCGAGCTATATGGCCGGCCCACTGCCACTTCAGCTTACTAATCCATTGGGCTATGTCGGTTAATCTGGTTCTACTGCGGATATCCTCATTCCTAAGTTTATCACGCAGAGAAACTCCGAGCATAGCCCTCTCCATAGCTCGCTGAGCGACCTTGAGCTTCCTCATACGGCCAGCAGTGAAGGACCACGTCTCAGTTCCGTAAGTCATCACTGGCAACACGCACTGGTTGTGCAATTTCGTTTTAAGGTTTTGAGGTATGTCTGACGAGAAGATGTGTCGTAGCTTCCCTAACGCTACCCAGCCGAGTTGAATCCGTCGATTGACCTCTCGGTCGAAGTTGGACTTACCTAGTCGGACTATTTGTCCCAGGTAAACATACTCGTCAACAACTTCGAGCTTAGTGCTCCCAACAACTACGGGCATAGGTGTGACATGGACATTAAACATGATCTTTGTTTTTTCCATGTTCATCTTAAGACCTATCCGTTGGGAAACACTATTGAGGTCATTGAGCATAGTGCTTAGGCCCTCCAGCGATTCTGCCATAAGGACTATATCGTCAGCAAATCGAAGGTGAGTGATGTACTCACTATTGATGTTGATACCGTATCCTTTCCAGTCCAGAAGCTTGAAAACGTCTTCCAATGCAGCGGTGAAGAGTTTCGGGGATATGACGTAACCCTGTCTTACCCCTCTCTACACTTGGATAGGTTTCGTACTCTGGTTCTGTACTCGGATAGCCATCGTAGCCCTACTGTACAAGCACTTCAACACTTCGATATACCGACACTCAACTTGGCACCGCTGAAGGGACTGCAGCACCGCCCAAATTTCGACGGAATCAAAGGCTTTCTCATAGTCCACATACGCCAGACATAGTGGCAAATTGTACTCTTCGGACTTCTGTACAATTTGCCGAAGGGTATGTATGTGGTCTATGGCGCTAAAGCCCTTTCGGAAACCGGCTTGTTGGGGAGGCTGGAAGTCGTCAAGTCTGCGCGTGAGACGATTCGAAATGACTCTCGAAAATTACACGTACACGCGGCTCAGAAGGGAAATCGGTCTGTAGTTCTTCAAGAGAGCGTTGTCACCTTTCTTGAAGAACAAGACTACCGCACTTCTGCTCCACGCCTCCGGTGTAATGCCACCATGGAGGACAGAATTAAAGAGCTTCTGAAGGACTTCAAGTACCGGTATTCCACCCGCTTTCAGAAGCTCCGCTGTAATTCCATCCTCGCCTGGGGCCTTACCGTTTTTAAGGTGCTGGAAAGCCATTCTAATCTCGCTCAGACTGACGTCCGGGATATCTTCGGAATAGTGTCGGATGAGACTCGCCCTTGGATCGTTACAAACACTTGCGTGTGGCTCCAACGATGACGTGTACAGCTGCCCATAGAACCTCTCAATCTCACTCAAAATCTCAGGTGTCCCGGAAACGATGCTGCCACATTCTGTCTTCAGCTTTGACAGTTGGCTCTTTCTGGCAGACAGATCTCTGGCAAAGACTTTGGAGCCTTGGTTCCGCCCGATCGCTTCTTCAATACGAGCTGTATTCAAGTTGCGTAAGTCCCGCCAGATGCATTTGGAGATCTGTCTGTTCAGTTGCCTGTATGCTGTTAAATCTGTTGAAGAATGTAGCTTCATCTCCCGTCTAACAGCCATGAGATTAAGAGTGTGATCGGAGAGTTTTCATGTTCTTCTGCGGCGGGTCTTGCAGAACTTAGCTCCGACCGCATGGACAGTTTCCACGAGCTTTTCATTCAAATCGTCCACTTCATTGCAGTCTTCTAGGCACTGAAAACGGTTTTGTAACTCGAGCTGAAAGGTTTCGGGACTTTGGATTAGAGCACGAGGGGGACGGAGCGTTGACTTCATTAGACGAGACCTCTCCAACTTAACGTTTAGGTTCAGTGTGCCTCTAACCATTCGGTGATCGCTACCAGTTTTCACCCTCGCGATCACGGAGACATCACTGAACAGTTGTCGTCTGGTTGTCATAATGAAGTCAATCTCATTTTTTGTCGAACCGTCGGGGCTCGACCAGGTCCACTTCCTGTGGGGCCGCTTCTGGAAGGAAGAGTTCATCATAAAGAGTCCCTCTTTCTCCATGAAGTCGGCCAGCTGCTGGCCCCTGGGGTTCCGTTGCCCTATTCCAAATTTCCCTACTTTCAGCTCACCGTTCTCTCTTGTGCCTAGTTTTGCATTGAAGTCTCCCATTAATACCGTATATTGGGTTTTGGAGAAATGCATGGCTCTAGAGATATCCTCATACATTTCCTTCACGTCCTCATCGGCGTGTGCCGAGGTTGGTGCGTAAACCTGTATGACCTTCAGCGAATACCGTTTGGTGATTCTGAGTATAAGGTACGCAACCCTCGTCAACACACTCCCGATCTTTACAACGTTGTTAACGAGAGACTTGTGGACGATAAGTCCGGCACCTCCTTGGGATAGATGGTCGCCCTCCCGGTGGTAGAGCAAGTTGCCGGATTCGAGGATTACCTTGTCCTCCCGCTCTCTTCGGACTTTGGATAATCCTATAATATGCCAGCCCAACTTGTCTATCTCTTCTTCCAGCTCCACGATCTTCTCGTCAGTCCTCAGGGTGCGTGCGTTGTACGTTGCCAGGTCGAGTCGTCTAAGGTGGCAACCGAACCTCCACCGGAGATTCTTAGCACCCCCTGCCCCGCCGTTACCATGGTCGCCACCGTAGCCAGGAATAGCGGGGCCGCCGGGGACTGGGGGCCGTCTCTTTGTTACTCTCTTCATAGGGGGGTATTTGCCATAGTTGCCACGCTTGGCGAGCGGGTTGGCAACCGCAGTTTTTTTATTGTAATTTTGGCTATTATCAGGAAGATGCTGCTGCCCATCTCCTGCCTGTTTCCCTTTGTCGCCTTTAACAATACCCACGGGAGGATATGGGGTAGTGGATATACTTGACCGCCACTACACGGCACAATTAATGTTTGGTATTAAAATATTCATTTAAATTATAACATTATATACTAACCACTTCTTGAGGTGTATTTTAAATCTTGGCAAGTGCATAGCTTTTATATCAGGTGGCAGATGATTGAGTATTTTAATACCCGTACAAAAAGTGCTCTTATAATACATGTAATTATTAATTTTAGGTGTACATAAATTGTTCTTATATTGACTGCGTAGTAGACATGATTTCAAGTTAGATTTAATCTGAAAATAGTTGTTATTCTGATTGATAAAAATTGAAATTTCTAAAATGTATATATTAGTAAGAGTGAGATAGCCTTTTTCTTTGAATACATTTCTTAGAGTTTCGTCTGAGTAGAGGCGGCACTGAAAATTTCGGCCATCAAGGAAGTGATACAACATTACTATTTAAAAATGTATTTATTGCTTTTCGAAGTATTCTCCGCGAAATTTGACACATTTCTCCCTACGATGGAACCAATCATTGAAGCAACCATTCCATTCGGAAGTTGGGGTCTCCAAAATGGCCGTTTTGTAGGCGTCCACAGCTTCTTCAGGTGATGAAAATCTCTGTCCACGCAATTTATTCTTTATTTTAGGGAAAGTATAGAAATCATTAGGGCTTGGGTCGGGGCTGTACGGCGGATGGTCTAATAATTCTATGTTTTCTTGCTCTAAAAACTTTTTTGTTCTGTGTGCGGTGTGAGAACTCGCATTGTCGTGATGGAGGATGGTGCGGCGGTTGCAGTTCTCTTTACGGAGTTCAGAAACGACCTGTGGCAAAGAAATGCTAAAATGGTACTGCATTAACCGTTCTTTGTCCCTCAAGAGGAATAGTCGTAACATGGCCGGTTTTGGAGACATACGTGGCCACCATTTCTTTTTGCTACACTCCGTGAAAGAACATTTTTGTTGGCTTTAACTCTTTTTCGAACACCCAAACTCGTGACTGGTTTTTTGTTTCGGGTTCGTACGCATATATCCAGGATTCGTCACCTGATACGATGTTGTATACAGCATTTGAGGATCCTGCGTGGAATCTTTCGAGAGTTCTGACGCACCAAGTAACGCGAGCCGCTTTAAGCTCTTCACAGAGCGAATGCGGTATCCATCGGGAAAACAACTTTTTTACACCTAATTGTTCATGCAAGATTATTTGTATTTGACTCATGCCAATGTCTAAAGTTACCTGAATTTTGCGGTATGTCACATGTCGATCTTCCTCAATCAGCTTACGCACAGTATCAACGTTTTCTTGGGTGACTGCAGTTTTGGACGACCTTGACGGGGATCATCACTGAGCTTGACACGTCCACGTTGAAATTCAGCAAACCAGCGATAAATTGTGGTTTTTGATGGGGCTTCATCACCAAATGCAGAAATCATCCGGTCAACACAATTTTTTTGTGTTAAACCACTTCGAAAGTCATAATAAATCATCGCTCTTGAATTTTCTCGAGTCAATTCCATTTTCTCAACGACTAAACAAGTTTGACACAACCTTGTGACAAGACCGAGAATCTTTTTTTAAATAAATAAATGGTATTCAATTTTAAAAAACCAAGGACTTTTTAATTAAAAAGATTTTAATATGACAGGAACAGTGGAAATATTCCATTCCCGATACTTTTAGTGCAGCCTATGTACATATTATAAATGATCCGCAGACATCGCTTTTACAAAATAAATGTTGACTGCACGTTTGTGGAATTACCCCAGAGAGGGTATACCTGGCCGAAATATGCAGCCCCTGATACATCAACAGAAGTTGTTTCTGCTTATATGGATAAAGCGTAACTGTAGCTAGATATTTTTATGTTTATTTTTTCAATGTGGGATTTCCAGATTAAGGCTTTAACTAGCCTGAATGACCTTGACGAAACGGCGATCGCAGAGATTTTAGCCGATGTCAACACCGTCTAGCAACTACGTTCTGTATTACTTATAAAAGTGCAAAGATTAATAGACTGCAGAGATGACAATTATATAAGTGACATACTGCCTGTTATGCTTGCGCATCACTGAGAATTATGTCGCGGTTACGCATCTTCAATTACATTGCACGGTGTGGTGCTGTAGCTTTGTCCGGTAGGCATCACGAGCTATCAAGTGTTCAAGTTTCAAGTACGTAAGAATTTTTATTATATATGTTAAATTGTATTTATTTGTGTCGTATTAAAAGTATGTCGTCAAAGCGTTCGCTGTAAATTTTCCCGGATTTGATCCCCGACAGCACGAATGAAATTTGTAATTGCAATTTTCGTCAACACGCATTGGGTAAGCACGGCGGGCATTTCCTTGCCCTAAACCCCTCTCAGAAATAAAAAAAGAGTCCTGTGCCCAGTAGAGGGACTTGTATAGCCTATTACTTTACTTTGTAGCAATATTTATATTCGTTTCAGATATAGAAGTGTACCTTATGATGACAAAAATATCATGTGAAGGCGACGAAAACGTAAAACATCTTTGTACCTAGATAAAACGTTCGAAAGATTGTCAGTCATGTCATACGCCACATTTTCTATAGAGCGTAGAACATTGCAGATAGGGCAAAATAAAAAATAATCCAATATATTATGGGAACTATTTATTAATAATATATACATTTATAGGTATTTATAATAAAAATAATGAACAAGCTGCAAGGTTCAACTAATAATGTTTTTTGTAAACACAATCGTAAAATTTCTGTTTTAATTTTTACCAATGGTTAACTTCATGAAACGTAGTCAAGATCACTTCATATAAAATATATTTAATTAAAATTGACACGTGACCTATTTGGCCCTCTACTTACAACTCGGCGGAAATTTGAAAAGAAGATTTTGTCTTTTCACACAAGTATTGTTTACAACTGGCGTGGTTTTGAAAAGCGTGATTAAGCGTTAGCGGTATATAATCAATTAAATACTGAACTTTTGTGAAATTTATTTTTTTGTTTATTTTTGTTATATCTTCTTAAAAACTGACGCAATCTCACTATTTTATTATTTGTTTTTTTTTTGTAACGCATAAGGATAAGTTAGACTAAGTTAGATTAACTTGGATAAGTTTATATTTTTTTTAATTTTATCACAAAATTTCCGCAATAAACTATTACCTTTTCTACAGTGATTTTCTCCTCTTAGTTTCGGCGTGACTGTAGGGTGTTATACTGAGTCACCGTCAGTTACTAAGCGGCCATAAATCATTATATGTATGTATAGACATACATATATACATCTTTTGATTTTAATATTTATGTTTTTTGAATTTTGGTTGATTTTTTGAAACCTGGTAAAATTAATTTTTTTACATACCAATTGATGGGCCTGAGTATAATGCCAATTATGCTCTTTGGCTGAAGTTATTTTTTATTTTATGCTCAATTGCAGACAAAACAATATTGATTGCGCATTTCTAAAACGTAATTTAACCTCTTCCCTGCTAATAATAGCTCCTGCACGGCGGAATAGTTATTATTATCTATAAAACCATTTGCAGAAACAGTTTATGTTAACAGTTATGAGTGTAACATTTTTATCAGCTTCTTTGTTTATAGTGCCTTGAGCAACACTTTGCCGGTTTCTGTACAGAAAATGAAGCTGGCTTTGTAAATATGGATGGCCGCTAACATTGAATATAATACCCGCTATGTTACACTTATTTACATAGAAATATTTACATTTACATTTGCATAAAATTCTAAATAGCACTATTTACACAAGAAAGTAAACTTTTAGATCAGTCCATTTTGTTTTTCACTAATTAAGTAAAAAGTAAAACAAACCAATAGGGCCTTGAATTAAAATTTCTTGCAACTTTTTATAGAAAACCATGACCTTATCATAATATAAAATTCAATCATTTAGCCATGTAATAAAACTTTTAAGTATGCCAGTCAAACATTAATGATGATATTCGGGTCATTATACTGGAAATAGTTTTTTAAATATTTTGTAGTACAATTGATAATCTTCAGTATGATTGACCGTGTATATGACTTTTATAAGTCTATGTTATTTTTGATGAAAATTATTATTGCAGATAAAAGCCCTTTCACATTTATTTTAGTCTGGAATTAAATAAATCAAAATGAAAATAATAACATTGGCTCTTTATAACTGATCTTTAAATGTAAAACACTGACTTGAAATTATATAATTATTGGCATTTTTTAAATTCATTAAACTTTTTTAAGATTTTGTTGAAACTCTACTGGTAAAAAAAAAACCAAATATATATGTTATAGTTCTTGATGAAAATAATGCATGCGCGTTACATCGCATCCCATCAAAAATTTCTAATGTAATTCTTGGTGTAAAGCTAAGACGTGATAATAACTGTAAACAATAGAATAACAAAATAATGAAAACATTTACATTTACATACACAACATTTACATACACAACATTTACAAAAATACTTGCTTTATAACCTAATAAATATTATTTGACCGTAATAAAATATAACAAGGTAGTCTAAATAAATATTTTCGATTATTTTTGCAATATCTAACAGCCGGATCAGCGGGCGATTCTGATCCATCTAAAGATGCTAAATTTCAGCTAGCACTGTCAAATTCAATTGGAGTTACAGAAAAACGGTTTTTGATATAGAAAGGTAAATAAATTATTTAACCTATAAAGTAAAATCACTTTATTACAAATCAAAATATCGCAATAGCTTTATTAACATGAGACATAATTGTACGAGTGCTTACAATACTTAACATTATTTTACTGAAACCTCAGAAAGTTTTTTTTTAAAATAGAATAAGGGTGACAAACGAGCACACAGTCCACCTGATGGTAAGTGGTTGCTACGGCCCATACACATCTACATCTATTCTCGATTACGTATTAAAATGTAGATGCGTTGTCAACCGTGAGGACTAAGATGTAATGCCTCGTTTCCAGTAAAAAGGTCCTTCGGTTCTCTACACTCACCATACGAAACACAGCAGGGTTAAACTGCTATTTTATATGTTATTCCGTGAGAGCGTGGCCCTTCCCCGGTCGAGCCGACCCATTCGTGCTACAACTATACCTACTACTAATATAGCTGCAGCATGGCTCTACCACGTAAAAAAAAATTGACGTTGGAAATTTAAGTATTTTTAGAAGCAACTTTGCAATTATTTTCTATTGAGTTAATTTTTGTGGAATCGTGTTTTGCAAACCGCCACCTGAAATACGAACAATTTTTTTTCGATAATGACGTGAAATTACAAAACGATCCCCGTGCATTTCAAAGTGGCTCTATTCAGCCTATTAATATGAACATACCTCGGGATTCAGAGATTTTAAAAGTTTTCATGCGTAGATAATGGAAGATATAATATTATATTATTACTGTCCCGTGTGAGGCAACCTTTATACTTATATACATATTCTCATCATATTTTTATGGTTGGTTAGAAAAAAATTTTTTTTTACTATTTTTACCCAGCAAGCAACTACAATCCCATCGGTAAGTGGTTATGTAGTCTAAGATGGTGAATTGCACTGACTTAACAAAAACCTATTCACTCTTGCCTAATAGTACTAGGTAAGTATTATTTGCGACCTATTTGTGTGTGTGTGTGTGTGTGCGTGCGTGCTTGTGCGCGTGTGCATGTTTGTGTGTGTATGTGTGAAGAAAAATGTATGATAATACGTGAAGAGGAATAAAGGTTGAGTACTAATTCGCTTACCTGTACGAGGTTGCCACTCGAGGATCTTTCTTCCTATTTTTTATTTGTTTTCCAAGTTACATAGCTAGCCCATTGCCATTTCACTGTAATATTCCGTTGAGCTATGTCAGTTACTCTGGTTCTAATGCAAATATCTTCATTTCTAACTTTATCACGTAGAGAAACCCCTCTTCAATTTAAAATTTTTAGATTTTTTATATGATAGTTTGTCTAACATAAAAAAAACCATAAACCCAAGAATGTCTTTATATAGTTATTTATACTTAGGTAAGCACCATTCTTTTATTTATTTAAATTGTTTGATTTAATTTGATAACAGTGTACCTAAATGTAAGTATCTGTATCTTTATTTCTCTCCCCAATAATATTTTATAAAGTCATACTAATAAAAACAGCGTTTTATTGTAATACATAATTATAAAATTCAGTATCAACTAATTAATAAAAATATGCAACAATAAAATTACATAGGTATTAAAAACTATCGAATTCTAAGTAATGAGAGCATGTTCGTCGTTCCACATCTAAATTATATAAAAATGCATTTTTCAATTTCACTAATCAACGTCGCCGCAAAAATTTCTTCTTCTTTGGGCACTTTAAAAATTCATTTATTTAGAAAATAATATTTACAGTTACCAGTGTAGAGATATTAACTAAATTAAGTATTTCTAGTCATAAAAATATTTATAATTGAGTATAAACTTATAAAAAACTAATATATATTTGAACGAAGTCGCTCCAACACCGACGTGCGGTCCACCCTCGACGATGTCCGAAAACGGACTGTGACAGAGCTTACATGGCGACGGAGCATGCGCGCTCGCGTAAATATATTCAATTTCAGGGAAAAATTATATATTCTCTTATAAAACGGGTAATAAAAATAAAACTCTCAATTAAAAATATTAATATTTTTAAGACCTTTTTTTTAGTGTAAGAACTATTTAAAAAGCTTGTGCCGTTTTGGAGAAATTTTGCAAAATATGACAAAGATAGGTACTCTTTGGGGATTTTTTTTCTAATAAGGGGTTGACAAAAATACAATTTTGTTAAATTAAAAACATTTACCAAATCTTCTTCTGTTACCCTGTATTTTTTCTTTGTGGATTAAATGAACAGTCATTGAGATTTTTTAACTTAAATATCCTAGATTTAGGCATTTCAACCACTGTTAAGGCCTTAAATGACAGTCTAAGGTGACTCCAAGAAAATTAATGTTATCAAATGTTTCTATTTGGGTGTCTTTATGTGCATTATTTAAATTTAAAGAATTTCTTATTTTTAATTTCTTAATTCTTTATTTTAACAATTAAAAAGTTATATAAACCATTTTAAAGCACCGCACACAGAGGAAACCGAGATAATAGGAAACACTATACTGAACTAGCTGTTCCCCGCGGTATTATTGCCGCGTATATCTCGCGTCTGAGCCGTGCAACATGACATCTTACTTATAGAGGCGTTCATTGCTAGTTTCTCTCGGTTCTCATCGGCCTTATCGCTTAGAAGTGATTGCTACCAGGCAATCACGTTACAGAGGATACAATGACCTGTGAGAAAGGGTAAGGGTGTACGTAAGTTGTTAGAAAATATGCAAGAAATAAATATAATTATTACATATACTCGATAAATACATACATAATAATGTAATAAATAAATATATTTCAATTACAAAAATATAGACATACATATACAGAGCAGAAAAGATTAAACAAGTAAGTGAAATAAAAGACTCAATGTAACGAAAAATAAGTAGTAATTTTAAAAGTACGATATAAAGGAAAGATTGAGGAATGACTGTTTAAAGGAGGAAAGAAATGCGCTTTGACAAGATTTTTTAAACTTGTCAGTAGATTATACACTTCCAACGTGTAGCGGTAAGAAGTCCCAAAGCCGAACAACTTCAATAGAAAATGATTTAGAATAGAAGGAAGTATTATGGGACAGAATTTTTGGGGTGCAGTTTTTATCAGAGCGAAGTGAGCGAGAGTGAGTGTCACTAAGAAACTCAAACCACTCTTTAAGGTAAGCAGGAGAAGTGAGATTTAATAGAATACAGTATAAAAAAGAAAGAATATGAGTGTTCCTGCTAAGACGGATCGGAAGCCTTTTGTTAGCCAAAGGATTATATTTAATGAAACGTAATAAAATAAACCACTCACTGATAAATCACACCCATACGAAGCACTGATAAGTATGTAAAGCAGGGGTTTCTTTGACTCCTCCGTTAAAGTAAGAGCAAATGAGTAAAGAAACAGTACCGAGGCAAAGCTTCTAAGGAACTGTCAAAATTTTTACCTATTTTAGGAGGATAAAATTAAATAAACAAAAAGTTTATCAGCATTTTAATAGATACTTAAGATGTAATATTTTTTAAAAACTACATATTCTAAATATTTTACTTTTATAATTATTGTTCTTCAATAATTAGTTGTGGCAAATGGTAAATTCTAAATTTTATGTAAAGTTTTTTTTTTAATAATATATTGGAAAGCACTCGCATTTCACAACAAATATAAACTCTTGCACACTTTTTAATACTTCACTACCAATATTTACAATCTTTCTTTCGAGATCAAAATATTCGTGAAATTTTTGCTCAAGCAATTGAATAAACACGATAAATTGTCAGGAAGTATCTTAAAAAACCCGATTAAACAAATCTTTATAAAAATCCTTGTAATGGCTGAAAAAAGAATCTTTTCCCATATTTTTAGGTTGTTCAAATCTATTAACGTACAGTTTTATTTTCTCACATTTCTGGCGTTTGAGACAACATTTTCTATACAAATATCGCCTACTGTTAACGGCGTTAGACGTAGTCCCGAAATCATGGAAGCTTTTGTCCACCCGATCCCTAAAAAGGCGACCGCTCAGACCCGTCCAACTACAGGCCTATCGCCATCACCTCCTTGTTCTCCAAAATAATGGAATCCATTATTAACTGCCAGCTCATGCGGTACCTTGAGGATCACCAGCTAATTAGTGACCGCCAATACGGTTTTCGTCGGGATCGATCAGCTGGTGATCTTCTGGTCTACCTGACTCATAGATAGGCGGAGGCAGTAGAGTCCAAGGGGGAGGCATTGGCCGTTAGTTTGGGCATAGCGAAGGCCTTCGGGTTTGGCACAAAGCGCTTCTTTCGAAGCTTCCTTCCTATGGGCTTCCTGAGAAATTGTGCAATTGGATCACTAGCTTCCTTGCAGATCGAAGCACCAAGGTCTTTGTAGACGATGCATGCTCCGACTACATGCCTATTAACGCTGGTGTTCCACAAGGCTGTGTGCTACCACCAACGCTGTTTCTTCTGCATATCAATGATATGTTGCTAACTGGTAACATTCATTGCTATGCGGATGATAGCACTGGTGATGCTTTATACACCGGCCGTGCCAATATTTCTCGGGAAAACGTCGCCGAGTGCCGGAACAAACTTGTGTCTGAAGTCGAGACTTTGCTGAATAAAGTCTCGGATTGGGGGCGACTAAATCTAGTCCAGTTTAATCCTCAGAAGACACAATTTTGCGGATTTACCGCTAAAAAGAACCCCTTTGTCGTATCTCCTCAGTTTCAAGGCACTCCCCTTTTTGTCGCGGTCAGTATCGGAATCCTCAGGGTCGACATATCGAGTGACGTGCAGTTTCATGGTCACTTGGAAGAGAAGGCCAAATTGGCCTCTGAAAAGCTTGGCGTGCTCAGCAGAGCGGGACAGTATTTCATGCCGGCACACCGCTTGCAACTTTACAAGGCACAGGTTCGGCCTCACATAGAATACTGTTCCCATCTCTGGGCAGGGGCTCCCCAGTGCCAGCTCCATCCACTTGACCGCATCCAGCGCAAAGCGGCTCGAATCGTCGACGACCGAGTCCTTTTTGATCGGCTCGATTCATTGGCATTGCGAAGAGATGTTGCATCACTTTGCATTTTCTTTCGCATTTACCACGGGGAATGCTCTGTGGAATTGTTCGGATTAATCCCAGTCACCAAATTTCACGAACACACATCACGGCAGAACTCCCGATACCATCCAGACCATCTGGATGATTGGCGGTCCACCACTGTGCGATTTAGAAGATGTTTTCTTCCTCATACAACTCCCTTGTAGAATCGATTACCATAGGCGATTTTTCCGGACCGATACGACTTAGGGACCTTCAAGAAAAAAGCCTACTCCTTTTTAAAAGGCCGGTAACGCATCTGCAAATCCCCTGGTTCTCTTGGTGTTGCAGTTGTCCATCGGCGGCGGTAGTCACTTACCATCAGGTGAGCCGCATGCTCGTTTGCCCCCTCTCCTATAAAAAAAAAACTATATCTCCAACGGAAAGACATAAACACAGATGAGGCGCGATGGCGGCGCGGTGGTGGCATCGTGTACAGGAGCGCTTAGTGTAGAAAAATCTACAAGACTAACCAATTTTGACTGCCTATTATTGTTGCTTTAGTTTTTGATGGATTTAATTTAAGACCTATGACTTACTCCAATCCACAGTTAAGTCAAGATCTTTATTTAATAAGCCTATAGTTTTGGGTAAATCCATCAATTTAGCATACACTTTGACATTGTCTACATACAAGTGATTGCGAGAAAATAATTGGAGCGTAATCGAACTTATGAAGATTAAAAAGAGGAGAGGAGATAACACGCCCCCTTGCGGTACACCGGTATTGATCGTACATCAGTTGGAGAACGAGTCATCAACAAGTGTCCGTTGCCGGCGACCTAACAAGTAACTATAAAATCAGTCAATCACTTCAGGAGATACGTTAAGAGAAGCTAAGATAGCTAACATTAGTTCGAAATCGACATTGTTAATTGCATTGTTAAAGTCAAGTAAGTTCAACACTGTTACGTGCTGTTTATCCATACCATGCTTTATTATATTACTGTAGATTCTATCTCACTCTCTCGTAGGCCTATCTAATAGATTTATATAGGTACTTGTCGCTTTTTCGTTCTTGAGTTTCAAATCACAACGATGCTAAAGAAGTGTTCACTTCAAAAAATCCAGTATCGACACGTAACTTGATAATATATTGAACGCTACGATAGAGCCCAAATCATAGGTCGTCAGGCGGTATATAATTATTTTATCATTTTCCCTTTAGCTCACGAGTACATTTATAGTGACACAATATGGTATTTTCACACAGTGGCTAACTACTTTGCCAGAAGTAAACCTACAGATTTCTGAATGTCTACTTTTCTTTCTGAGCAGTAAACAGGTAGGTAGGTAGAATCATCGTAGTAGATGATTTTTTTTTATAGGATAGGGTGACAAACGAGCACACAGTCCACCTGATAGTAAGTGGTTGGTGTGGCCCATAGACATCTACATATATCCTCGTTTGCGAATCAAAATGTAGATGCGTTGTCGCTCTTGAGGACTAAGATGGAATGCCTATTTTCCAGTAAAAAGGGTATCCGGTTCTTTACACTCACCATACGAAACACAGCAGTGTTAAGCTGCTATTTAACGCTGGTATTTTGTGAGAGCGTGGTCCTTCCCCGGTCGGGCCGAACCATTAAGGCTACAAGTATACTACTAATATAGCTGCAGCATGGCTCTACCACGTTTAAATGTGTCTCATTCCTTCGATGTTTCTTACATGTTTCTTTAGCTTATAGTAGTAATAATAAAAAAGGCTGAATAATATTCTTATTTTTTATTTAAATTAACGACGGAAATAGTAGGAGTAGGGGGCAGCGTATGTGTATGGAGAATATGCTACTGGCGCTGTGTAGGCTGAGTAGGCTGGATAGGCCAAAGGCGCAGTGTAAGCAGCAGCCACAGGTGCAGTGTACGCCGCCGCTACAGGAGCTGTATAGGCTATCGGAATCACGCCGGGCTTGGCAGCGGCTACGGCGAGGAAGCATGCGAAGATGAACTGTAGGAAATTATAAAAAATATTTATGTTAATGATATATCAAACAAAAACTTGGATCTTTTCCATATGATTAAAAATATATTTTCATTAATTTATTTAATAAAACTTATAATTATTAATTAATTTAATATTAATATTATATTAATTTATTATTAATTATAAATTTTTTAATATCAAAAATTCACTGCTGAGTAAGCCTCCCGATAAATTGCCTCGTAGGGAACAGCCACGTTTGAATTATTTGTTCGAAACCAAATGAAGCAAATTTATTTCATAAATAAGTGTATTAGTTATATACACAAAACCTTTATATCATCTTTATTAAAAGTAAAAGTTGGATGTTAAAGTGAATGAATTTTTAAGGGTTTTTTCATTAAATGGTAATGAAAGTATTATATATATATAGTAACACTTACCAATTTGAACATTTTGGATATTGTAAAATTCACCAATTGATATCAAAGACTTATAGACAAATGATGTTGAATACAATGCTTCGAGGCATTTTATACTAAAGGTTCTATGAAGAAACAATTCACGACGCACGATTTGAATACAAATTCGTTGCAGCTAACAACATTCGAAGACTCTTGAAAGCCCGCCAAAATATTTAATTTAATCATGTCTTCATTATTTTTGTGAATAACATAGACAAAGGGAAATCGTAAAAATTTTCTTCTTAAACTTCTAAAAGTCAATGACTCTATAATATTATGAAGCAAGATATGAACGGAGTTCACTAACATTGTAATATAAAATTAATGGTGTAGGTATTGTGAAAAACTGATTGTCTGTTGTAGGTTTCTTATGCATCTTATCTCTCTGACAGGACATACAAAAATATCAATAAAAACTAATATAAAAGAACACAATATAATTGACGTAAATCATTAATGCTTAGGGATATTTGCAGTCTGTGAATACGTTCAGGATCGTCGTGTGGTTTATCGAATCACATCAGATTTGATAAACCACAAATCCTTGCAAAAGAAAACTGATTTCTTTCAAGGATTATTCGCAGGATTATTAAAATAATAATAATAATATAAATTATATTTTTATATTATATTATTATTAATATATTATATAATTTTTAATTATATATAAATTAAAAATTTTGTGCAACCGACTTCAATATAAATTACTAAGAATAACTTAAAAACCATTGGTCAAACCTTGATCAAATTTTATATAGAACCTCATAAGAAAGCTTGTAATAAAAAAAAGAATCATTGAAATCGGTTCACGCAGAAAAAGTTATGAGGTTACACACATAAAAAAAAACATATAGTCGAATTGAGTACCGTCTCCTTTTTGAAGTCGGTAGAAAAAATAAACATCTGAGCGCAAGCATACGACAACAAACCTTCAAGACTGAAAATTATTAATTTAGAAGTAGCCGGGGTTAATTATGACATTGGAAAGTTTGTATTTTTTACAAAAACTGCTGGTCCAAGACATTTGGGGTAAAGACTGTTTCCTATTCCCATTATAGCGTGTAGTGGTTTATTACTGAACATAGGCCTCCCACATAGATTGCTTTATAGACGAGATTTTGCCATAGTTGCCGCGCTGGGCATGCGGATTAGCAACCGCATATTTCATAGTTTGTAGTTGTTGTCAGAAAAGATGTTGTTGCCCATCTCCTGTTCATTGTCGCCTCATATGACACCCACGGAACGTTATAGCGTAGTGGACGTTCTTACACCGTCACTACATGGTTAAGAGACTGTTTTAATTTCGATTAAATGTGTAAAACGATGATTATACTTAGTTAACATGATAAATATTTGTACAAACGAAGTTTTGCTACATGTACGAGTACTTTTAATGCTTCCTTTTCTGTTATTGCAAGTTAATCTAATTGATAGACCATGGCGTTGCATGCTTTTTTTAAACTCTCTGAGAAAAACAATTCCATTATTCCATACGGCCATATTGCGTAATTCAATAAAGTTATACGATTGACGCCGCGTACGTCATGGGAAGTTTCAGGAGGTATGATATTTTTAGACTTAAGCAACACATCATTCATCATTATACTGCTAGACCTTCTTCACGAATCAGTTTTCTCGGAAAAATGAATACTGCTTATCATGTAACGTGCCCAACATGTTTTCATAGAAGTAAAAGTAAATATGGTAAGTGGACGTCACGGCCCATAGATACCTACACCTATTCTCGAATAAGAATCAAAATTCAGAAGATGTGATGTCACCATAGACAACTAAGGCAGAATACGTCCGCAAACAGGCTCCTTAAATAAATGTGATCGTAATCAAATCGACCAAGTCGTGCTTGGTCGTCGTGCAAAAACATATTTTTATTTTAAGTCCACGTCTATGATTTTTGATGACTAAACTAACATCTCATCTTATTGTCATTGGAGCATGGAAAACTATAAGCAATGGTAGTTTGAATGCTAATATTAAGTTTTTGGCCTTTATTTTGCTTGTTCCGTAATAACTTATTAATAATGCTAAATAATTTGATAATGATAATTTCGAAATTTCAGTTTAAATTAATAACATTCTAAAAACGTATTTCCATTTAGGTTAGGAAAAAAATTATCCACTCATACTATCCTTTATAAATTAAAACAAACAATTATTGATGTCAAACTGACATAAAAACACTAAAATACATGAAAACAATGATATTGATATAAACATTTCCATCTTTAAAAATTACTATGTTAAGGTTCATCTTATGGAGGCCATTATTGCTACATTTTAGCAATTACTGAGTCAATCAGAATATTAGACCATATCATACCGTGGGTGTCGTAAGAGGCAATAGAGAGAAACAAATCAGGAGATGGGCAGCAGTGTTTTCCTATTAATGACTAAAAATAAAAAAACTGCTGTTGCCAACGGGCTTGCCAAGCGTGGCAACTATGACAAATACAACAATCTATGGAAGAGGCCTATGTTCAGCAGTGGACTTTAATAGGACGTAATGGTAACGGTATTGTTTACGGGAGATGACAGAATAGAATAATTTTATTTAATATGAGGGTAGGCCATTTAAGATTTGGAATTTGAATCGGCTCTAAAAAAATAGAATGAATATTTTTTCAAAGTCCTTTATTAGAAAGATTAAACCTTCCCATTTTGCAATGGAAGACAACTTTTCGGCGGTAGGTGAATAAAAAGTTACACATATTTACGCTTTGAGATCTTATTTTAAATTAATTAAAACAATAATTTACTGTAAATTATATAATTTTTGGGTGCTTGAGTCCATAAATATACAGTATTTACGTAAATTCAACAGTGTATATGAGAAGTGATTCTTATTAAAGACTCTACCTGCCAGCATGTCACACTTACATTACATATTTGAGTTTTATTAATACATTGCATTGTTACTTAATTGGGCACTATATAATGTCTCAAATTGAGGAGATTAAAAGCGCACAAAATAGCCTGGGGGAATGCTTCTCTAAGAGAATGTCCGAACTAGAAGCACTACAATCTGAGGGACCCGCAAAGGAAGGAGAACTTGAGTTCTCCATGCTAGGTCTGCTTCGCAAGCAAATTAATGAGTGCTCCCGCATGGTTGATGTCATTGAGACCAGCCCTCATTTTCTTGGGAATCGCCGAAGTGGATAAGGAGGACTGCAAGGCTGACTCCACAAGATTTAACTGAGAGACATAACAGAAATTTCTATTCGTGCTTGTCATAAGATTGGTTTACTCGGTAAGGTAGGTAAGGTTACATGGTAAGGTTTACTCTAGTGTTGAATCTAGATTATCCGTGTGGAGGGCCAAATTCTGGCTTAAAGCTAAAGAGCATGCTTGACTCAGGATGGCGTAATAGTGGTTAAAGCTGCTGATGGGACTAGGTACAAGATAACCACAACGGATGAGCTGAACTCTCTTACACTGAAATATCCTAAGGCAGCAACGGTATCTTCAGGTAGAGGTAAAAGCATCACCAGTAATGAGGGAGAATCGGACTGAAGTCTCGGAAATAATAGATGGTAATCAAAAAGTGTTTTCTTTCCATAATAATATGTTCTTCTTTTTAAGTACTTATATTTTTAGCCTAAAGGCTTAATTTATAATTTTTTAAATCTTAGGTATGTTTTTATCGCTTTCTGCTTATTGTTGTTTCTATATTTTACCTTGTGGTTTTTATCAAAACTACACTTGATAGTCCATATATTAAACTATATCTGATATTAAGTTAACAAATCTGGAATTACTCTGAGACTCAATTAACATTGTTTTATTGTTTTATGTGCATTATCATTGACCTACTGTATTATTTTAAACTATTTGCATAAGATGTAACTTGAACAATGTTTGTTATTATTAGTATTAATATTAACTTTTTGATGTAATATGTAATAGATACTAACCAACTACCTAACAAAATTTTGTTGTCAAACTCACTAAGATACTTCATTGTAATTTGCATAATCTATTATTTTTAATTTTGAGTATTAATTAGGTATTTCGAACTTTTTCTTATCTTTATTTTATTCTATATCTATTTGTATAGTGAACATTCCGCCAATGTATGTGTGTGCTAGCTGGCGGGTGGTGCAAAAATAGCATGGTTTCAAATTTTTTTTGTCCGATATATTTTTATATATAGTTTATTAATTATTGAAAATATTTTTATTACCTATATTATATTTATTGTATTATTTTTATATTAATGTCTTCTGATGAAAATTATTTTTTTCTCTGCCAATGAATCTGTAACATCGTCTAATAACAATAATTTTTGTTCTGCAACTGATACGCTTGGCGATTTCGTGCGGAATACGTTTAATCAGGCGCACTCTTCGTTGAACGTGTGCCATGTCGATGCACAAAGCGTACCCAGTCACTACACCGACCTAATTGAAGCTTTAATTGTGCGATGGCTACCTAGTATTATTGCCTGACAATAATACTAGATAGCCATCGCATAATTAATAAAAACTTTTTAACAAAAAAATTAAACCGCCGAAAAAACTGAAAAGCAAAAAATAATAAACCTTTTTTATTTAACCTTAATAACTAAGTTCTTAAACCAATTTAAGTATACCTAAGTATATATTTTTGTAATTATTTTGAGTTTTTAATTAACCCTAATAACCAACTTCTAAAACTAATGTAAGTATACCTAAGTAATTTTGAGTCGGCGCCAAACAAGCAAATTAATTAATTACGTAAAGCCTTCGATCAACAATACCAACTAGATATCGGGTTGGAGAAAAAAATATGTCCAAGTAAATAACAGCGCACTGGAGACGTGAGCTCTTATTTCGTTTAGTTGATTTGAAACACAGCCAATGTAAACACGTTTCACAATGCCGCAATGTATTTTTAAAAGTTGCAAGAATAATGCCCGAAAAAGCATAAATTGCTTTTTTGGGCATTATTCTTGCAACTTTTGCGTACGTGCAAATGTGCGAGGCCGTCAGCAAAATTCGGCGCGTACGGCGCGTATGGCGCGGAAAAATGTGCGTTCAGCTTTAATGTTTATCGCTGAAGATTTCACGTTGCATTGTTAATTTGATTTTGATTTAGTTATTTCTTTAAATTTAAGGTTATTTAGTGTTCTTTGTTCATCAATTGTTTGGCGCCGACTCAAAATTACTAGGTATACTTACATTAGTTTTAGAAGTTGGTTATTAGGGTTAATTAAAAACTCAAAATAATTACAAAAATATATACTTAGGTATACTTAAATTGGTTTAAGAACTTAGTTATTAAGGTTAAATAAAAAAGGTTTATTATTTTTTGCTTTTCAGTTTTTTCGGCGGTTTAATTTTTTTGTTAAAAAGTTTTTATTTTATACTTTTTCACGGCTATAATCTACTAATTACTACATGCTTAGTTTTTGACTACTTTCAAATTAGCTACCTACCTTAATTTAGCCTTTAACTGTTATATAATCCTACTTTAACTATTATTTGTTGTATAATAATATAAATTCTTTAAAAAAAAACAGGCTTTATATACCACCATGGGTAGGCCTACAAAAATGCTGCTCGAATGAGAAAAAGATATTTAGAAGAATCTAATGATGAGAAAAATAAAAGTTTGGAAGCAAATAGTAAGAGAATTAGATTAACACGTTCACAGGAGTGTTTAAATCAGCGCGAGGAAAGACTGTCGAAGATGAGAAGCTACAATAACGATAGGTTATCGCAAGAATGTGAAGAACAATGCGCTCATCGCTTAGGTCTGATAAGAGAGCGTCTTTCAAATGAAACTGAAGACGAACATTTGCTACGTTTGGATGCTGCTCGTAACTGTTCTGCAATGGTGGTACTTCACGAAACTCCCGAGGAGAGAACGCGATAAGCGGCTTGCGAGCGAAAAAACCAGTGTAATGCAGAAAATTTTAAGAAAGCGATTAATGTTTATGCTGACTTGCCGTGTTCAATATTCGAAAAAAATTTGTATCCTCAGCAACGTACGATATTGCAAACTACAAATTTAGGCTCTATTTTCCCTAATGAATTGAAGAATAGCTTTAAGTAATATTATTACTTGTTCACGATGCTCAAATAATATTAAAAAAACAACACTCCACCGTAGGCCTATTGGAATAAAATGTCGGTAGCTATAATGCCTACAGAAATCGATGACTTATCGGACATTGAGAAACGTTTTATTTGCAGAGTAGGTAGTACCATTTCTTAAAATAATAAAAGTTCAAAATCGTTTGAGCCAAGACTGGTACAAAGGGCAGGCAATTATTTTTGTTTAGGATGTGGTCGAGCTGGCGGAGCAACTTCCGCTTGAACCTAATCAAACTGGATTAGTGATTGTAGTAGAAAGTCGTGAAAATTTAGAACGTTCTAGGGAGTTTCAAATAGATGTATGTAAACTTCAATTAGCATTGCAGTGGCTCCTAATGAATAATGCACTCTATAAAGATGTTCGCACCTGCACATGGTCATAATAGTGAAGAATCAATTGCTGAACGGTCAACTGTACCTACAAATAACTATACTGGCTTGAGTAACAATATATCTATATTATATGATTCTTTTCATCAGGACAATGAACGATTTAGTCCAAAGTCACGTGGTCGGCAATGCACAGGGATTGCAATTGTTACTAGTGTGGCATTTTCTCTGATAAATCCCAATAATTGGTGCAAAAGCGACATAGATTACATGTTATTGGTATGAGATAAATATTAGACTGTATTGCGGCTCGGGCTAACGCCAATTCCGAAGAAGCACATATCGAATATTTAGCTGCAACTGAGCTTTTACCTAATATCACATACAACAATCGAAAAGTTGATATCAATGTTCGTCATGAATCAGCCTTTAATGGTCACGTAGACAACGACAATAGTGAAGAAGGATTTCCCAATTTGTTAAATGCTCTAATAATTGTATTTGCTACATATGAGAAGAAACCTCCAGATAATGTTGTTCCAAAAGATGTGAACAATTGTAGTGGACTTTTATCTGAAGTAAAATTAGCTGTCAAATCTCGTGTGATGTTAAAACGTAACGATCAGTATCTGACGGGCTCGTCAATGGTGCTATGGGTATTGTAAAAATAATAAAATGGCCATCACTACGCAGGGATCAACTAGAGGAAGGAGAATTACCGGATTGCGTATTAGTAAAATTTGACGATGAAAGCATAGGAAGCAGACTAAAAGATAGCGATGGCTGTGTCGCCATACCTTCAGTGGTAGCCACCTTTTAAGATACGAAGGGTAATGGCGATATTGAGCGCAGGATGTTGCCGATAATTTTATGCTGGGCCGTCACGGTTCACAAATTACAAGGTGCAACCCTTGATAAAGCTGTAATCGACCTCGGAAAGAAAGTGTTTGCCAAAGGGCAGGCATATGTGGCACTGAGTAGAGTAAAAACACTTGAGGGTATTGCTATATCTGATTTAGAGCCAAATAAGGTATTACACAAACCTCACGATGAACGAGCTTTAGCAGAAATGCAGAGACTGAGAGGTCTACACACAAGAGACTGACAGCTCTAAAGCTCATTCATCGTGAGGTTTTTTGTAATGTAATGCAATGTAGTGTAATTATTATGTAATGTAGTAATACACCACTCAGAATTAAAATCTATGAGTAAAAAATAAATCTAAACCCTATTTTCCCACCCTTAGGGTAGATATTTTTTTTTCCAAATTTATATGGGACCAATTTCGAGGTATACCCTATCCAATAAAAAAAGAATTATCAAAATCGGACTACTCTGTAAAAAGTTATGCGTGGTTATACATAAAAAAATATACACGTCGACTTGAGAACCTCCGTTTTTTCGTCGGTTAAAAAAAAGGCACTGCAACTCTTCCCGCGATCATTTTCGACGGTTCTGTTTTGGAATTATGTTCTTCTGTTAAGGATCTTGTCTTAAACATTGGCTCCACTCTGAGATAGCATGCCCAAGTGACAAATGTTAGCCAGAAAGTCACCGGTACCTTGCGGGCTCTTTACCGCCTGAAAAACTTCCTTCCTTCCGGACAAAAGCGTTAATTTTGCAATCCTTAATTCTTCCCCTGATTGATTACGGTGATGTGTTATTTTGACCTGAATGCAACCCTTGATAAATATGATCATCCACTTAATAGCTGCATTCGATTCATTTTCAATCTTCGTAAGTATGACCATGTGTGTACTTATCGTTCCCAACTTAATTGGCTTCCCATTCGTCAGTAACGAAGAATGCGCGCACTCACAACCCTATACTCGATTCTGATGTCTCCTACTCACCCCCTTTACTTAACTTCTCATTTTCATTACATTTGCTCTAGCCATGACAGAAACCTGCTTTCTTCGAACAACCTTTTACTACGTTACTAAGTGTCCCTCTCATAAATCAGGCTTCCTGCATTCTTCCTTTACTGTACAGTCTGTTCTCCTCGTCCGCACTCCCTCTTGAAATTAGAACGGCTAATGATCGTTATGCATTGAAGAAGAAAGTTCGTGAACATTACTTGAATAAACTGGCAGAATAATCTCATTAGTAGTACTTATTTGTGTATTTATATAAATATATAATGTATCAAATTTATACTTTTTATGTACATAATTTAACTATAATAGTACGCACGTATTAAATAATTTTTAATGTGTAAGTTTATTTATGAAGAAACAAAGACAACTAAGTAGTAGTAGTATACCAATATATTTAAATCTCTATGTGGGTATATATACTTAAATTTATATTCTTGTCTAGCGTTTCTCACACCTACGTCATATTTTTATCTCTGAATCACCCAAAGGTTGACTGGTAGAGAATGCCCCAGACTTTAAGTCCAAATTTAAATAAATAGATCATTCAAATTTACTGCCACGGCTAGCCTTACAATATCCCATTCGATCAGTCCAAATTTTCAGTACATTTTTTATTGTTTAGGCCTCAATTTCATCAATAACACTTGTCCTTAACGGCTCCCCACAAAAAAGATCATCGCAGTCAAATCGCAGCTTCGAGGTGGCCAATTGACATCAGCATTTCAGTTGATTATACGAAAACAGTGCGCAAAAATCGATTGCTACGTTCGCTGTGTGGCGCGTTGTGCCGTCCTGTTCAAACCAAATATCGTCTATGTCATCCTCTTCAATTATGGAAAACAATAAATTGCTTAGCGTGGCGCGGTAGCGATCGCCATTCGCTGTAACGGCGTTTCTTTACTCATTTTCGAAGAAAAATGACCCAATAATTCCGCCAGACCAAAATCCGCCGCATCAGTCACTCGTTGTGGACGCATTGGTTTCTCTACTATAACGTATGGATTTTATGAGCCCCAGATACGACAATTTTGCTTATTGACGTGTATCCTCCCAGGTGGAAATGAGTTTCTTCTGAAAAGATAAAATGCTCATCCTCGATCAAGCGGTCTTCGGCCTATTGGGCAAACCGAAATCGCATCCAATGGTCATGTGCCTTTCACTAATTGAACTTTGTATGTCTTTATACCGAGATCTTTACTCGTACGCAAAATTCTTCTCAAAAAATTGCGTTAAATGTTCAATTCTTGAGAACGATGACGAGCTGATGTTGATGGTTGTTCACGCACACTCTGAGCAACAGCAGCGATGTTTTTGGTTGAGCAAACTGGACAAGTACGTAAACGGGATGTTTTATCCAACAATAATACAGTTTCACGAACTCACTTCACAAATTGATCCACAAACTGAGTTTTACAGTTTGAGTAGAAGACCCGCTTTAGAAGTAAGTTTTTAATATTTCCCAACTTTGTTCTGTCACATCGGAAATGTCATCAAACCTTCCAAACTCAAAATAACCTATAGTTCCAATTCCAAACGTTAGATGGCCCATGCTGTACGTTCCAAGAATACTTAACCACTATGCATTTACAAGTAGTAAAATATTAATTTACATTATAGTGTGTCGTATAATTATATTTACTCTAATGAAATAGGATATGTAATGAAACCTTTAGTGAAAGGCGATTCATTGATGATAAACACATACTGTATAATTGAGTGGAGGGTCGCCCTACACCTCGCTTACCAGTACGAGGTTGCCACTCTAAAAACTTTCTTCCACATCGGTTGGCGGTTCTACGAGCTATTTGCTCATTGCCACTTCAGCTTAATGATCTATTTGTTGGGTTATGTAGGTTACTCTGGTTCTACTGCGAACATCTTTATTACGCTATAGCGTAGAAAAAATTCAAAGCTTAGCCGACTCCAAACCTCGCAGAGCGACCTTAAACTTCCTCATACGTGTAGCCGTGAAGGACCACGTCTCAGATCCTTATTTAGACCACGTCAAGCAATACACACTGGTAAGAAATACGTGACGACAAAATGTGTCGTAATGTAACACCGATGCCCAGCCGAATTGGATCTGTCGATTCACCTCTTGGTCGAAGTTAGTCTTACATAGTCGGACGATTTGTCGCATAGTGTAGCGTTTCTAGCAACTAATGTCGTGGGTATGATATGAAAATTAACACATGACTTTTGTTCTAATTATGTTCATATTTTAAAATTTCCCTTGAGATGCACTAAAGAGAACAAATTCAATCGTTGCATGTGTTTCGGGGCCATGTTTTTGAGATTTTGCGCGGTGGCTTATGTTCACAAGTAAACTTATAAAAGATTGTTATGTTGATCATTTTATATTCATTATAGACTATCAAATGTCCACTGCTGAACATAGGCCCTCCACGAAAGATTGCGACATAGAAGGATACTTGGCATAGTTGCTACGTTTAACAGGTTTTTTTTGCTACCGCAGTTCATTTTATTAGTTTAAATTGATATCAGGAAACTACCCATTATCTGTTTTAATTTTCCTAGCCCCTTACGAAACCCACGGGATAATATGGGGTACTGAACTTTCTTACGCCACCACTACACGCTTATGATGATGACGACGAGTAACTATATTAAGAATTATTGTTTACAAGAATTTTTTTAATTCTTTTCTTATAAATCTTAAAAATTGGTACTACGGTAAACAAAGAACACTTTCATTTATACGTTTTCCTTCTACATTCTCCATAGTCACAAAGAAATTGTTAAATGATTTAGAAACGTCTTGTAATATAAAAAAAACATAAATTATATTATTCAGTATATTGCAAATAACAATAAATATTATTCTCTTTTAGATTGATTCAACGGCGGAGGAAGTATGCTGAGTAAGGGGCTGCGTAGATGTAAGCTGAGTGTAGATAGGAGTATGCAAATTTATAACAAACTTGGCAGAATGATGTAAAAAAATTATACAGGATACTGTAATTAAAGAAATTAATTGTACATAAGTTACTCTATTTTTTATTTTTCAATAAATAAATAAGATTTAAGGTCAACGGCGGAGGTAATAAGAGTAGGGAGAGGCGTAAGTGTATGCTGAATAAGCTAGGGGCGCGGTGAGTAAGGGGCTGCGTAGATGTAAGCTGAGTGTAGATAGGAGTATGCAAATTTATAACAAACTTGGCAGAATGATGTAAAAAAATTATACAGGATACTGTAATTAAAGAAATTAATTGTACATAAGTTACTCTATTTTTTATTTTTCAATAAATAAATAAGATTTAAGGTCAACGGCGGAGGTAATAAGAGTAGGGAGAGGCGTAAGTGTATGCTGAATAAGCTAGGGGCGCGGTGTAAGCTGAGTAGGTGGAGTATGCGAGGGGTGCAGTGTACGCTGCAGCCACAGGTGCAGTGTACGCCGCCGCTACTGGTGCGGTGTACGCAACGGAGTAGACGCCAGGCTTGGCGGCAGCCAAAGCGAGGAAGCACGCGAAGATAAACTGTAAAAAAGTGTGTTTTCTTTATAAAATTCAATTTAAAAAAATAATTGCGAGCGTATAAAAACATTGTTAAAGTTTTTATTCTAGTGATTTTTTTAAATATCTGTTTGACATTTAATAATTCCCGAGTATGTTTACGCAGCTAAACATAAGCCTCCCTATAGACTGCCTCATAAAGAGGATATTTGCTATAGTTTGGTAACTGTTTTTTTTATTATTTTTTTTGATGTTATTAGGATAGCGCTTCTTCTGCGCATTTCCTAGTTTGTTTTACTTTGTCGCCTCTTACAACACCCACGGGACGATATGGGTGGTTGATATTCTTAAACCACCACTACTTGGTCATCTCATTTCTTCAAGATTTGTTGCATTAACTTAATTTGTAAAAAAAACTTAACTATGTTAACAAATATATAGTTAAAAAATTGTAACGTAATCCGCCCCGATTCTACAAAAATGGGAGAGATTTTATAATATTTTTAATTTAATTCACTAAAACGGAATATGAGAAAATAAATCGTCTGCAGATTTTTTTTACTTACCAATTTGAACATGTTTTTAACGGTTTATTGGATTGTAATTGTACAAATACACGCAAAGCAGTTGCAAATGTGATATTCAACGATGTTTGTCGATTCCTTTTATACTTAGAGCTTTTGTGTGATGGCCTTGCAGTTTACTTGCCCGGAATACCGAATTCAGAATTCGAGCGTGTTGATGATAATAACCAATGAGGCTGAAGACTATCAAAACAATTTTTTTAATCGATAGATAAGTTAAAAATTATCATAAACCAACAATACGTATTTTGAAACATTAATTAATATAATTAAGTTTTTTTATTATAGTTTTTTAATATTGTATATAATAAAATATTGTATATCATGTTATGTTTATAAATATCTGTAAACAATTTATATATTACATCCTATTAAATTTAGAATTCTTGAATGCTCTTGTAGATCTTTATCTTCATTTTGAGATATTAGTGTTATTAGAAGAGAAATTAGTTAGTCTTTTGGATTTTACAGCTTCATTTGATAATGCCCTTGCATATTGCCGTTCAACTAAATTTATACATATTTTATAGCTAAGGCGACAAACAGTAGATGGGGTACTGCTTTGATAAAGCATACAAGGAGGATGGATGGAGACACTTAAAATCGTGTATAATGATGATCTATAGTGGAGGGATATATTTAGCTATGGACTTTAGATGGGTTTCAAGGATGATAATGAAATTTAAGAATATATGTAGGATGAGTGCGTGGCGGTGCATCGTTTCGTATAAACCTTAAATGTGAGACATATGTAGGCTGTAAGTTCATTAATTTTCAAGAGTATAATTGTGTTAAGCCTAATATTAGGTCCTTACACATGAAATTAGCATTTTGTCGTACTGACCACTTTGATCTAAAATATCTCCTCTTTGCTTATTAATTCCAAATTCAAATTTATAAATTCATTAAGCATGTATATTTGAGTTTTTAAAACAGTCATTCATTTGTTTTTTTCTTAATATTTTTTCTTTGGCGTCGCTTATTATCACACAATGGAAAACATGAATTATCGGTATATTTACGAGTACGAGTTCTACCGTGGCACTAGTGCTGCCGAACAGCTCGAAGGATTAATGATGTGTACGGCGCTGGTGTAGCAAAAGAAAGCACGATACGTTATTGGTTTCAACGGTTTCGTTCTGGAAATTTCGACCTTCAGAATCCATGAATTGTGATCCATCACAAAGCACTTAAAAGATAGCTGCAGGCTTCGGGGTAAGTGATGAAACGGTATTAATCCACATGATATAATATTATTCTTAATAAAATATTCATTTTAATCCACATGATATGGATTATACGTGGTAGAGCCATGCTGCAGCTATATTAGTAGTATAGTTGTAGCACGAATGGGTCGGCTCGACCGGGGAAAAACCACGCTCTCACAGAATACCAGCGTAAAATAGCAGCTTAACACTGCTGTGTTTCGTATGGTGAGTGTAGAGAACCGGAGACCCTTTTTACTGGAAAAGAGGCATTCCATTTTAGTCCTTACGGGTGACAACATGGATGTCTATGGGTCACAGCAACCACTTACCATCAGGTGGGCTGTGTGTTCGTTTGTCGCCTTATCCTATAAAAAATAAACTTGAAGCAAATCGGGAAAGTAAAAGAACTTGAATGATAGGTACCTCATGAATTGAGTGAATCGAACTTGCAAACACGCGTTGACTGCTGTGTTACTTTGCTCAACCGTCACAATATTGAAGGGATTTTAAATCGAATCATTACTTGTGATGAAAGAGGATACTGTACGATAATTGGAAGCGCTCGTTGCAATGGCTGAACCCCGGAGAACCAGCCAAAACCTGCCCTAAACGAAAATTGACTCAGAAAACTTACTTGTGAGTGTTTGGTGGACTAGCGCTGGTGTCTTTCACTACAGCTTTCTAAAATCTGGCCAAACGATTACGGCGGATGTGTATTGTCAGCAATTGCAAACCATGAAGGAGGAACTAGTTGCTAAACAACCGAGATTGGTCAATCGCTCTAGGCTACTGCTGCTTCACGACAACGCAAGACCACACACTGCACAACAAACAACCACTAAGTTAGATAAGCTACAATTGGAATGTCTGCGACATCCTATGTACTCCCCGGACCTTGATCCAACATATTACCATTTTTTCCGGAATTTGGACAACTTCTTACAGGGAAAAAAATTCAACTCCGATGCGGCAGTCGAAATCGCCTTCAAAGAGATTATTGATTCTCGCTCCCCATGGTTTTTTAGTAAAGGGATCAATAAACTACCTATGAGATGGCAAAAGTGTATAGATAACAACTTTGCACACTTTGATTAATTAAATATATTTTACAAAAAAAATCTTTATATTCCTCCCGTATAAAACGCCAATTTCATATGTAAGGACCCAATATTTGCTGTTTCCTACTACCTAACCTAGGACGAGCTAATATATAAATAGATTCCGTTCCGTTCCGTAATAGGATAATAAAAACCACTGCTGAACATAGGCCTCTCCCATAGATTGCCTCATAGGGGGGATTTATGCCATAGTTGCCACATGGCAAGCAAACTGGCAATCGCAGATTATTTTATTTTTAGGCGTTATAACGACGCTGCCGCCTATCTGATTAGTTACCCTCTGTCGTCTTTTAAGAAACCCACGGGATGATATAGGCTAGTGGAAATTCTTAAACTACCACTACACAGTAAAAACTATCAATTGTATTTTATTATCCAAACTATTGAAATATTGTATAATATTCATTATCTCCATTTTCATCATTACAGCCATCATTACAAATCCAGTTGAACATAGTCCTTCCCCAAGTAATGCTTCAACGTACGGTCCTGAGCCACCTGCATCTATCAACTTCCTGCATATCTTACCAGGTCCTCATTCCATCTAGTAGGAGGAGTTTATACTCTAATGGAAACTTTCTTTCATGATATTGGATACAAAGGCAGCCTGTGGGTTTCGTATACGATACGAGGTAATAACATCCTTGGAATAATATATGCGTTCAGGATGCTGTTGTTGCAGCCGAAGTATTGCAGCACATCGGAGATTTATATTGACGAGCGTATTGAAGGTTTTCATAAAATGTAACGACAAAATGTAGCGTCCCTGCTTCATAGAGTCCGCGAAAGCAACATCAGCATTCTGAAAATGTTTAGAAGCTGATGTGACTGCCCGTTGCAGAAACACTGAGTGGCAGATGCTATTAGGCTTGAGTATATATAATTCGCAGTGGTATAATTTTAGTAAAAGTGAAAGAAAGCCAAATTACGTCTATTCAATGTTTTTCTACGTGTTAAATTCTGTACTTTATTGAGATCCCTGATTGACGGCCGTGCTATTATTCCACGGTTTAGGTGGATCGTCGTGCAGTTTATTATATACTAGCAATTGTTATTATGACTTCGCCCGCGTTGAGTTATTTTTCGCGGAACCCTAAAATAAAAGCAGCCCAAGTTACTCCTTATGACATCAACTATGCCAGAGTGTGTAAATATTGACAAATATTGACATTAATATTTATACGATACTAACGTCACTCAATTGTTTTGCCTTCCCGGAAACCCTCCACTAACACTTAAACTTTATGATATGGTATTAAAGTTCAAATTAATTATTAAGTATTATTGCGAATCTTTTGTATGGGAATAAAGAAAAGTGTTGTTTCTAGACTTTTTCAGGCAATTTTTTAAATATTTCTCTCCGTAAGAACCATCTTTGTACTTCAAGGAAAATTATGAAAAAAGAATTAGCGAAATCGGTTCAGCTGCTCTCGAGATTTGCGCTAAGGAACACATTCAGCGATTCATTTTTATATTATAGATAATATTATACCGAAAACGCATCCGATGGTCATGTGGCTTCAGCTCTTGCACTAATTGAACTTTGTATGTCTTTATACTGAGACCTTCACTCGTATGCAAAATTCTTCTCAAACAATTGCGTGAAATTTTCAATTCTTGAGAACGATGACGAGCTGATGTTGATGGTTGTTCACGCACACTCTGAACAACAGCAGCGATGTTTTTGGTTGAGCGCACTGGACAAGTATGTAAACGGGTTGTTTTATCCAACAATAATCCAGTTTCACGAACTCAATTCACAAATTGATGCACAAACTGAATTTTTGGCACATCATTTTTGTCATATATTTTTCGTAAATTTTTTACAGTTTGAGTAGAAGACTCACCACTTTGGAAGTAAGTTTTTAATATTTCCCAACTTTGTTCTGTCACATCGGAAATGTCGTCAAACCTTCCAAACTCAAAATAACCTATAGTTCCGATTCCAAACGTTAGATGGCCCATTCTGTACATTCCAAGAATACTTAACCACTATGCATTTACAAGTAGTAAAATATTAATTTACATTATAGTGTGTCGTATAATTATATTATTCTAATCAAATAGGATATGTAATGAAGCCTTTAAAGGGCTTTTCTCATAAATACTTAAAAAGTCGATTCATTGATGAGAAACAAATACTGTATAATCGAGTGGAGGGCCGCCCTACACTTCGCTTACCAGTACGAGGTTGCCACTCTAAAAACTTTCTTCCACATCGGTTGGCGGTTCTACGAGCTATTTTCTCATTGCCACTTCAGTTTAATGATCTTTTTGTTGGGTTATGTATGTTGCTTCGGTTCTACTGCGAACATTTTTATTACGCTATAGCGTAGAAAAAATTCATAGCTTAGCCGACTCCAAACCTCGCAGAGCGACCTTAAACTTCCTCATACGTGTAGCCGTGAAGGACCACGTCTCAGATTCTTATGTAGACTACGTCAAGCAATACACACTGGTAAGAAATACGTGATGACAAAATGTGTCGTAGTGTAACAACGATGCCCAGCCAAATTGGATCTGTCGATTCACCTCTTGGTCGAAGTTGGTCTTACCTAGTCGTAGTCGTAGGTACTAATGCCGTAGGTATGATATGAAAAGTAACACATGACTTTTGTCCTAATCATGTTCATCTTTTAAAATTTCCCTTGACAAGCACTAAAGAGGTCACAAGATGGTGGGGAAATCTGACAAAACATGCAAAAATTTAATCGTTGCAGGTGTTTCGGGGTCATGTTTTTGACATTTTACGCGGTGGCTTATGTTCACAATTAACTTATAAAGGATTGTTCTGTTGATCATTTTTCATTCATTATAGCCTATCAAATGTCCACTGCTGAACATAGGCTATCCCCGAAAGATTTCAACATAGAAGGACACTTTGCATAGTTGCTACGTTTAACAGTTAGGTTTGCTACCACAGTTCATTTTATTAGTTTAAATTGATATCAGTAAGCTACCTATTATCTGTTTTAATTTCCCTCGCCCCTTACGAAACCCACGGGATAATATGGGTTAGTGAATTCTCTTACGCCACACGCTTATGGTGATGAAGACGAGTAACTATTTTAAGAATTATTGTTTACAAGAATTATTGGTATTACGGTAAACAAAGAACACTTTCATTTATACGTTTTCCTTCTATATTCTCCATAGTGACAAAGAAATTGTTAAATGATTTAGAAACGTCTTGTAATATAAAGAAAAAAAAAACATAAATTCTATTGTTCAGTACATTGCAAATAACAATAAATATTATTCTCTTTTAGATTGAATCAACGACGGAGGAAGTATGCTGAGTAAGGGGCTGCGTAGGTGTAAGCTGAGTATGCAGCAAGGGGCGCAGGATAGGAGTTTGCAAATTTAGCACAAACTTGGCTGATTGATGTAAAAAAATTATACAGGATACTGTAATTAAAGAAATTAATTGTACATAAGTTACTCTATTTTTTATTTTTCAATAAATAAATAAGATTTAAGGTCAACGGCGGAGGTAATAAGAGTAGGGAGAGGCGTAAGTGTATGCTGAATAAGCTAGGGGCGCGGTGTAAGCTGAGTAGGTGGAGTATGCGAGGGGTGCAGTGTACGCTGCAGCCACAGGCGCAGTGTACGCCGCCGCTACTGGTGCGGTGTACGCAACGGAGTAGACGCCAGGCTTGGCGGCAGCCAAAGCGAGGATGCACGCGAAGATAACCTGTAAAAATATAGTTTTCTTCATAAAATTTAATTTAAAAAAATAATTGCGAGCGTATAAAAACATTGTTAACGTTTTTATTCTAGCGATTTTTTAAAGATCTGTTTGTCATTTAATTATTCCAGACTATGTTTTCACAGCTAAACATAAGCCTCCCCATAGGCTGCCTCATAAAGGGGATTTTTGCTATAGTTTGGTAACTGTATTTTTTTATTTTCTTAATGTTATTAGGATAACGCTGCTTCGGCGCATTTCCTAGTTTGTTTTACTTTGTCGCCTCTTACAACACCCACGGGATGATATGGGTGGTTGATATTCTTAAACCACCACTACTTGGTCATCTCATTTCTTCAAGATTTGTTGCATTAACTTAATTGGTAGAATAAAACTGAACTATGTTAACAAATATAAAGTTAAAAAATTGTAACGTAATCGTATCCGATCCAAAAACAATGGGAGATATATTTCAATATTTTTAATTTATATAATAAATAAATTAAACGGAATATTAGAAAATCAATCGTATGCAGATTTGTTTACTTACCAATTTGAACATGTTTTTAAAGGTTTATTGGATTGTAAGTGTACAAAGCAAAAGCAGTTGCAAATGTGATATTCAACGATCTTTCTCGATTCCTTTTATACTTAGAGTTTTTGTGTGACGGCGTTGCAGTTTACTTGCCCGGAATACCGAATTCAGAATTCGAACGTGTTGATGATAATAATCAATGAGGCTTAAGACTATCAAAACACTTTTTTTTTAAATTGATAGATACGTTAAAAGTTATGATAAACCAACAATACGTATTTTGAAACATTAATGTACAATAACTTATTATATACAATATTAAAAAGTATAATAATAAAAAAAAAACTAGATACTTAATTATCATATAGCTCTACTCCCCGCGGTATCGTGCCAAGAACGCTGGCTGCGTTTCCCCGCTGAATGGCTATACTTAGCCTTTGAGCGAGAAAAGAACCAGCCCTCTTATCACCAGCAGTAACGACCAGCCGCAGATGGAGTTCCTTTAGGAACTTCACCGCACGTGGACCCCACGGACCGATAGTATCTACAGCAAATGACACAAATATGTAGTCATCTCTCAGAGAATCATTAATTAATATAATTAAGTTTCTTTTATTATAGTTTTTTTAATATTGTATATAATAAAATATTGTATATCATGTTATGTTTATTAATATCTGTAAACAATTTATATATTACCTCCTATTAAATTTAGAATTCTTGAATGCTCTTGTAGATCTTTATCTTCATTCTGAGATGTTAGTGTTGTTAGTCTTTTGGATTTTACAGCTTCATTTGATAATGCCCTTGTATAGTGCAGTTCAACTAAATTTATACATATTTTATAGCTAAGGCGACAAACACTAGATGAGGTACAGCTTTGATGAAGCAAACAAGGAGGATGGATAGAGACACTTAAAATCGTGTATAATGATAATCTATAGTGGTGGGCTATATTCAGCTATGGACTTTAGATGCGTTGCAAGGATGATAATGAAATTTAAGAATATATGTAGGATGTGTGCGTGGAGGTGCATCGTTTCGTGTAAACCTTAAACGTGAGACGTATGTAGGCTGTAAGTTCATAATTTTTTAAGAGTATAAATGTGTTAAGCCTAATATTCGCCGTTGCCTACTACCTAACCTAGAACGAACTAATAATTAAATAGATTCCGTTCCGTTTCGCTACAGGCTAATAAAGTCCACTGCCAAAAATAGTCCAGGCCTCTCCCACAGAGTGCCTCATAGGGGGGATATTTGCTATAGTTACCACAGTTGGCAAGCGAGTTGGCAATCGAAGTTTATTTTTATTTTTAGGCGTTATTAAGACGCCGCCGCCCATTTCCTAATTAGTTTTCCTCTGTCGGCTCTTACGACACCCACGGGATGATATAGACTAGTGGATATTCTTAAACTACCACTACACAGTAAAACCTGACAATTGTATTTTATTATCCAAACTATTGAAATATTGCATGATATTCACTATCTTCATTTTCACCATTATAGCCCATCACAAATCCAGTTGAAAATAGTCCTTCCCCAAGTAATGCTACAAAGTACGGTCCTGAGTCAGCTGCATCTATCGACTTCCTGCATTTCTTACCAGGTCTTACTCCATCTAGTACGTAGAGTTTAAACTCTAATGGAAACTTTCTTTCATGATATTGGATACACGGGCAGCCAGGGGATTTCGTAATAACATCCTTGGAATACAATATGCGTTCAGGATGCTGTTGTTGCAGCCGAAGTATTGCAGCACATCGGAGATTTTTATTGACGAGCGTATTGAAGGTTTTCATAAAATGTAACGTCAAAATGTAGCGTCCCTGCTTCATAGAGTCCCCGAAAGCAAAGTATTCTGAAAATGTTTAGAAACTGATGTGACTGCCCGTTGCAGACACACTGGGTGGCAGTTGCTATTTGGCTTGAGTATATATAATTACAGTAGTATAATTTTAGTTAAAGTCTAAGAAAAGCCAAATTACGTCTATTCAATGTTTTGCTACGTGTTAAATTCTGTATTGTAATCCCTGATTGACGGCCGTGTTATTATTCCACGGTTTAGGTGGATCGTCGAGCAATTTATTATATACTAGCTGTTCCCCGCGACTTCGCCCGTGTGGAATTATTTTTCGCGGAACCCTAAAATAAAAGCAGCCCAAGTTACTCCTTATAACATCAGCTATCTGCCAGTGTGTATAAATATTGACAAATATTGACATTTATATTTATACAATACTAACGTCACTCAATTGTTTTGCCTTCTCGGAAACCCTCCACTAACACTTAAACTTTATGATATGGTATTAAAGTTCAAATTGACTATTAAGTATTATTACGAATATTTTGTATGGGAATATAGAAAAGTGTTGTTTCTAGACTTTTTCAGGCAATTTTTTAAATATTACTCTCCGTAAGAACCATCTTCGTACTTGAAGGAATATTATAAAAAAAGAATTATTGAAATCGGTTTAGCTGCTCTCGAGATTTGCGCTAAGCAACACATTCAGCGATTCATTTTTATATTATAGATAATATTATAACAGTAACAATATTATTGATATTGTTACTGCATCACGGCAATCTGTTCTAAAAATGCGCTATTAAATGCTTTACAATATAAGAAAACTTCAAACACAAATTATTATTGTAAACATTGAATACTAAAGGATTCGTAATTTTGCGATCACACAAAGACGATTTTATTTTTAGAGAGATATAAAAAGAGTATTTTTATATAAGCTGCTTTTATAAAACTTACTAAAAAATGTGATCCAGCAACGCAATTGTATCTTTATAGGTCATTGTTACGCCCTCGGTTTTTAGGCCATTACAAGGTTATTTAACACGCACAAGAGATTATTTTATTTTGTAAAATCCTTTTATACAAACAGTATTAAGGTGGAAAATAAGCCTATTTAATAGAAGTATTTATTGTTAAAAATAGCTGACATTAATGTTTGAAATAAACTGTTTCGTTCATCTGAAAACCTACATCGTTTCTATTTCTACTGCTGCAGCAGTGTATGCATTTTAGTTCAAAGGTAGAGTAGTTGTTTTTGTATTGTGATTCAGTTTGAAGGTTAAGAAAGCTAGCGTACTTATAGGCTATGAGGCCTGACGTCGTAGTCCTCAAGGAACACAAAGAATCTCTCACAGTTACCATGTAAACGATTTTGTTGCTAGAATTATTTCCACAGCCACATACATAGTTAACTTATTTACAAAATATCTAACAGCTTGTTACGATATTTCGTCTAATATTTTGTTATAGAGTTGTGTATTGTATTAGATCCTCATTGTTTCTTATTCTCCTTCATTAGCCCGTAAAAGTCCCCTGCCAGTCATAAAACTCTCTCGACCATAATTATTCGAGATTATTTAGAAATTAACTCTAATAATATGTTTGATCTTCATTTGTCATTATTTACCTACTTTTATTTACCTATTTTCATATACCAATTTTATTTCTTTATGTACCTACAAACATAACAAAATAAGAAGTTCGCTGTTATCGATATACTCCTTACAGTTTTCGTAAAGATGCCTCCAAGTGCGAAGTGTGATGCCTAGAAGAGTATTAGTGAATAAGCTGCGAAATGATTTATTTTGTTTTGCAACTTATTTACTAATAAATCAAAATAAATAAAATATTAAAAAAACGTCAATAATATTGTGTGACTTATCGTTATTAATGATTAATAATAGTTAACACTTAATTTTTATTATGTCATAGCCTTGATCATTAAAAGAGATAAACATTTAATATAAAGTATAAACTTAAATCCAGCTTTGTACATTTTTGTGCAACCAAGTTTAAATAAATAAATTTAAAAAAAAACCTTCGAAAACTAAAAATAATAAGAAAATATCTCATACTGATGTCAGACCTTTAATTGTTCTATATTTGATATGTCTAAGAACCGAGTTCTGAAGCTGTTAGGTAGAATGATTTCTTATATTCGTTCCGGGAAGTCCGCAGTTTGTTATCATATCCTAGACGGCCCCCGCCATTAACATTAGATTTGATAAACCACAAATTCTCGCGAAAGAACATCGATTCCTACCAAGGGTGATACGTGAGGCTATTGAAATTTAAAAAAAAACATCCTAATTTCAATAAAGAGGGAGGCTGGGTACTACCACCTGCTTAGGATCCTGTAATTCATAAGATTAAAACTAAACCCAAGCATAACACTGCAAGACTTCAAGACACAGTAAGTTCATTCTGCGTAGATCAGACCAAAATTAATAATTAAAAATGCTGAAGGTACTCTGGGTTAACTCTGACATCGGGACGTCAATCACCTCAGTCCCCCGTGACCACGGTTGCTGGAAAGCAACCGAAACGTCGGAAATATAAAATAAGTAAATTAAACGCGATAAAATCCGTAAAAAGTAGTTTTATTCACTGTTAGGTAGAAATTATTTTATTATTTTCAGCTTAATTTTTATAGTCTCTTGATAGCTATCTCGCCGTTTATATTTTTGCGCGGCTTTCTGTTAGTATTGGACTGTACAATCATGGTTTTGATAAGCGGAGCCAGCATTTATGCAATGAGGCAAATTCTTGATTTTAGGTATCCGACCGAAGTTTCGGCTTCGGTCAAAAAACTACCTTCGGTGAAATCTTCGGCTTCAGCCAAAATAGGCCAAAGTTTTGGCCGAAGCCGAAGTTTTCTAGCAAGCGCCGCCGAAAATTGAACGAATTGTTACGAATAAGCGAAAGAGCGCTAGATGTGGCGAAGTCATTTTTATCATCTCTAGATCAACTTCTAGAGATAATTAAAATTACCTTCTTACAAGCTTTTATTTAACTTGCAATGTTTAACTGCACATTACGTTTGTTCGGGTGGAATCTTGCAACTCAATTTTAAAGCAAATATCATCAATCGATTGAGCTGAATTTTTGTATACGTTATTATTAGGTTATTACGTTAAGTTTTGATGACAATGCATGATTAGCTGTGTGACGTCATTCTAAATCCAACATGGCGGAACACCCAAGATGGCGGACTAGTTATTTTTAATGCACTCCTACAATATGGATATCAAATGAAAGGGCTTGCTTAGTGTAATTTGAAAAATAAAGTGACGTCACTCTACATCCAATATGGCAGGCTTCTAAAGATGGCGGACTAAGTTTTTTATACTTTCCTACAATATGGGTGTCAAATGACAGGGCTTGCTGAGAATACGAATGCGAGTTAACTAAAGATAAGAAGATTATCATAAACTCGGTTGCTCCAATCCGTCAGAAATTTTGGTGTAATGGGGTTTTTGCAGTCCTCGGTAATGATATTGAGGTCGAATTGTTCGAGTCTGTAGCATCGGTTGGTTAACTTTGACTTGTGTAATTTGGAGAGATAGGCGTTAACAGCAATGGTTTGCAACCTGTCTAGGAGAAGTGTAACTCCAAAATCAAACCTGGAACTGTGTTTCGTAAGGCACAAGTAAGCTTCAAGCTGAAATAAGTGGTACATTCTTCCAAACACCCGAATCAAGGTGAGGCCATGCCGAGGACTGAGTGGCATCAGGGTGTAATATGATGTCAATCCGTCTGAAATGTTGGTGTACTGGGGTTTTTGGAGTCCTCGAATATGATATTGAGGTCGAATTGCTCGAGTCTGTAGCATTGGTTGGTAAACTTTGACTGTCCAAAGGTCTAGTGAATGATGCCATTAGATATATTACAGAAATCATATGGCCCTGCTTCCAGAGAGCACAAATGTATGATACTGACATACCATCCGTCCGTATAGACTTCGGTAGAGACATTCTCATTAAACCCAAGACTGTCCGATTTCCAGCAAAATATAGTCACGGCACTGCAGAACGAAGAATGCTGCCAATTATATTATGTTGGGCTTGCACAGTACACAAAATGCAAGGTAGTACTGTCGACCATGCCGTTGTATACTTCTATACTTCGAAGCTCTTCGCTGCTGGTCAAGCATACGTGGCCTTAAGTAGGGTAAAATCATTAGAAGATATTCTAATTGAAGAGCTAGACTGTTTCACAAACGACCTTGCAACAATGATACGTCGAATGAGATGATCAGGTTGAGAAACCTGTCCAGCGATAACTAAAAAGTAAAAATAAATTAAAAGTAATTTTTTTTAAAACAACCTTTTATGTAAATACGCTAAAAAGAATAAAGTAAGATTTTCCTTTAACACTGACATTAGTTTTAGGTTACTAGGTGGCGATAGTTGCTGATGGCCAAGCGCCGTGCTTTGTCGATATCATTGGGGAGGCCATTGTTCAGCAATATGGTTGCGATGAGCTATAATAATGACCATTTTGGTTTTTTTTAAGAATAAGGGTAACAAACGAGCACAAAATCCACTTGATGGCTCGATGAAAAATCAAAATGCAGAGAGATGCATTTTCCAGTAAAAACGTACAATGATTTTGTTGAGACACAAGACCTTATAGCATGTATACATTATTCTATAAGCGTCACATCGATCATGGAAGGTTATGTTAATGCCTCCGTGCTATCTCTGTATCTTTCCATTAAAATCCTGAACATCTGCCTCATCCACTGTAGAAAATGCTTGATATATTGCAATGCTTAGTTAACAACCATCCTGGAACTTGCGATAGCACTTCAAGACGTCTCATAACCTTCACACATCCACAAGGTGATGAATTCGATTACACTGCCACCACTATTTGTAAGTTGTAACACTATAGAACAATCAATTGCTGGCCGTAAGTGTCGCTAAAACTCAAAAACGGCTCGACCAATTTTCATGAACTTTTTTTGTGTGTGTTCGATTGGGTTATCGGATTGTTTAGATTCACATTTTTACCCGGTAGGTGACACTGTTGTCGAGATCCAGATATAGATACTCGTGCAAAGCCGGGGCGGTTCGCCCGATATTTGATAATTTTCGATACTGCTTACAAGATGACACGTAACGACGACAAATGACAAGAGAAACATATTCTTCTTCCTTATTTTACTTGTCCTTCTTTACGATATGAAGATTTCTCACGATCTATAATATATCCATGATTTATTGTACCTACACTGCAATACTAAGAAGTAAGGCAGAAATGAACTATTTGCTATTGAGGCGTTTAATAGACGCTTAATAGACCGTAAGAGTTTGCAAATTTATCACAAACTTGCCAGAATGATGTAAAAAAATAATACAGGATACTGTAATTAAAGAAATTAATTGTACTTAAGTTACTCTATTTTTTATTTTTCAATAAATAAATAAGATTTAAGTTCAACGCCGGAGGTAGTAAGAATAGGGAGAAGCGTAAGTGTATGCTGAATAAGCTACGGGCGCGGTGTAGGCTGAGTAGGCGGAGTATGCGAGGGGTGCAGTGTACGCTGCAGCCACGGGTGCAGTGTACGCTGCAGCCACAGGCGCAGTGTACGCCGCTGCCACTGGTGCGGTGTAGGCTACTGAATACACGCCGGGCTTAGCGGCAGCCAGAGCAAGGAAGCACATGAAGACGAACTGTAACAAGAAAAAATATATTATGTTTCATAAAAAATATATCATACCCAAGAGCCTTCACACGGATAGGCCTACCAGTAACAAAAACAAATCAATGATACGTATATTTTTAGTCGGAAGAATGATTTACAAAATTTATATACGACAACTCATAAATCAAAAAACCGGTCAATACATTTGTTGTTTGAATTCATACGCATATATGTTCGATTTGACGACTGATCGTTGAAGTACTTCGACACTATGTTCAAAGGCCTCAGTTTTTTATTTAAAATAAAGTAGTGCTTAGCTGCAATCCCACTTGATGATAAGTGGTGATGAAGTCCTAGATGGTAAATCGCACTGTCACTCTCACTGGCCAATTATTACACTCCCTTGCTGCACGCATTTCTCAATTGAATAACGTGAAATATCACAACAAATAGATGAAGATCGAAATATCACCTGGTTGTCCGATAGTGAGAATAGTGCCTCCCAACACTCAGGTCTTAAAATAAACATGTATAACATCCATATCAAAAATATTCCAGTTGTTGTTGAGAGCACTACGCTCGAATTTGTTAACGAGTATGTTTACTTAGAGCAAATTGTCCAACTAGTTAAGTCCAACTTCGGCCGAGAAGTTGACCTACAGATGCAACTCATCTAGGCAGCATACGGGAGATTATAATACATCTTTTCGTCACGTATATACCTCATAACTTGAAAACAAGAGTGTAAATCCAGTGCGTGATGACATCTGAATCGGAGTCGTGGTCATTCACTGCTGGTCGAATGAAGAAACTTTGTGATAAACTTCGTAACGATAATATCCGCAGTAGAACCAGAGTAATCAATATAACCAAACAGATTAGTAAGCTGAAGTGACTTTGCTTTTTTATGAGTGAGAAATCCACCACGATAGATTTATGTTTATTAGTGAATTGAATGTTGATGTGCAAATCTATGAAGAGATCAATGTAATCGTGTAAAAAATAATTAAATTATTATTTTAGCACAATAAGACAGTGCATATGCCACTTAATAATGTATAAATTAATTATTTAACGTACAAGAAAGCGATAGTTTAAATGCATTTTTCATTTGAATTCGTAAAGTGTATATCTTAATTTATTATTAATTTTAAAACTTACCAATTTAAACATGTTGTTTGTAATGGTGAGTTCAAGCCAAAGGAATCAATTGAATTAACAGAGTTTGTTATCTGATGTCCTGCAGAGAGGTCCGATCTGTTTTATACTACGGTTGCAGCGAAGAAAAGCCTTGGGGCGCCTGCATAGAATAACAAACACTTCACCTGTAAGTCCTTTATAAGTGTCGAAAAAAAAGATTGCCAATTGACGAAGGATTTATTTGACACCATGCTATTAAGTTCTATAGCTATAAATGATTATAGTGTGTGTAAGTATCCTCGGAAGACTTACTTTGCAAAGAAAATATATCAATATTTGTGATTTCTAAGTACAGAAAATGAATGAAGAGCGTGCAGCGGGGCGGAGTGTTAGGCGTGCACAAACACACAGTGTGTTTAATGGTGGCTGCTGAAATCTTAGTCCTTTTTCTAATAATTAATGCATTAAGATGACTATAAGAGCCAAGTGACGTCGAATGATGCACGCACACATTTATGCAATCAATGTCAACGCCATCTAGCGATAGTGAGGTTTTACTCAAGGGAAGAAATAGCAGTGCTTGCATTGTTGTATTTGGGTCTAAAGTGTACAGAGACCCAGTATAATTACAGGCTATAAGGCATTCCGTCATGGTCCTCAGGGATGTCAACACATCTGTAGCGTTCTTTGTTTAAAGTTGACTGCAGGTTTCTACGGACTACAGTAGTCACTTACTTTCAGGTGGACTGTAATGTAATGTAGTGTTGTAGCCTTGTAGCCTACACTACATAATTATATATTAAATTTAAGTTTAGAATTAAGAGTAGTCTATTGTCCTAGATATAATAACAAAACATGAGTCCATTTGTAATATTAGTTGTAAAAAAAAAGAAAAATTATTGGAAGGTAATGTGTTGTAATTATAATATGAAAAATTCAAATGCAGCACAACACATTCTTTTACAAGATCTGTAAACAAGTGACTACATACTTGGTTATAGTTGCCATAACGAGCAAAGAAATATAATTCCTTGAGCCAATTCAAGTGTCCTTGAAGGAACCTTAGCAAGCCGAGGCCGCTATTCACTAGGTCACAAATAATAGGTTTGTGCCCTACATTTAAAATAAACGTGATGTTACGTCACTGGAAGTTTATTTATAATATGCAGCTTGGCTTTTTTATTTCCGTGCGAGCTATCCAGGTTTTGTAAACTAGTATAACGGCGACCAATAAAATCAAAGTCAAAGACTTAATCTAAACCTTTTACTCAGTTAAAACTTATTTAAAGATATAAAGATAAAACTATACACCGGTTCGCAAAATTCAGGCCTCAGAGTAAACTCTTTTTTACAATGTCAAAATTTATCTACCACTTATAATAAAAATATTAATGAAATTCAATATTATAATAAGAAAACCAAATCTATATCAGTAGCTAGAGTAAGAGTTATTTTGTCCTGGATATTATTATTGATATTTTCATCCGGCTTCAAAAAAAGGCGGTTCTCAGTTTTTTTAACTGTTATTTCAATGATGTCTGAAATAGTAGTGTCAAAGATATTTATTAAGTATTATTCTTTATGATTTTCAAAATCTAAATTATATTTTGAAAGAACCGTGGGTATCGCAAGAGGCGATAGAGGTAGGTAAACTGAAACTGGAGATGAGCAGCAGTACCTTCCTCATAAGAACTCAAAATTATAAAAAAACTGCAGTTGCCAACCCGCCTTCCCAACGTGGCAACTATGGCAAAATCCCAATGAGTCAGTCTATTAGGGAGCATAGGCATGTTCAGCAATGGACTTTTATAGGCTGTTATCAATTGATAAAAGAAAATAAATTACAGTGTTCAGCGGCAAGTTAGCGTAAAATTGTTGTAATCGATTATTGCAATCGCTGTTATGATTCTAATGCATTGCTAAAGCGTGCATGTGGAATGAATTGTAGGAGTTACTAATATGTGAGTGTTTTCTCTTCGTCTGAGCTTAGTAAGTAATTCCCCAAATGGATGATTTGCGCATTAGAGGTTTTAAATATGTTTCTTCTATTATGGAATATCCTATAGTAGATATTCTTGAATTTTGAGTTGAAAATAGACAAATTCTTTTTAAGTCAGTTATGTTCAGTTAGAAATTTAAAACTATTGGAGTTAATTCAAGAAAAAGGATTAGTTAGAAAGTTACGTTCTTTTTGTAAGTACATTTTGGAAAGAATCATTTAACAGTGTTAAGGGATTGCTCTCACCTTATATTTTAAAGATTACGAAAAACCCAAGTTCGGTTTCGTTAGCACCACATACATTTATACTCGTAACGTACTCGGCGTAACTAAAACATGGTAAAAAACCTGAATTTGAATTCCACCAACATGTAGTCGTAACAAAGTAACGTGGTATATTTTCCTGTTCCAAAATCCTTTCAGACGGGAGAAGAAATTACTTTATTTTCCAATGCTACGTTACTTCGTAAATACGCCAATAAAACACACATAATATTTATGAGGAATATGATTATTTATTCTGTGGATTGATTTTACAAGCATCAAATTTCAAAACAACACACACACATAAAAACAGTCATCTCTTGATATAAATTATAAAATATTTTAAGTTATAGCCAGACTAGACCGGCCAGGTGCATGATCAATTAATGCTAATATTAGTTTTAAAAACAAATAATTAGTTTTCGGGCTTTAATGCAATGTCATTTTCTTTGTCTGTAACACAAAATCCGAGGCTACCTTTTTACATAAACGCTACAAAAATGAGTGCTTTTATAATTGAAACGTTATTATATTACTCATCTTTAGGGATAAATAACTAATTCTCTAAACGTTAACCTCTAAATTACTATTTAACGTAAGAAGAATATGCAACGAGGACTTAGTCTTAATTTCTAGAAATTCAAGGACAATAAAGATTTTTTTATAGGATAGGGTGACAAACGAGCACACAGTCCACCTGATGGTAAGTGGTTGATGGATGTCCTATTCAGTATCCAAACACGTGCGATTACTGTTACCGTTACGGCCTATGAAAAGTCCATTGCAGAAAATAGGCCTCGATATAATATATTCTACCCATTTGCCATAGTTGCCACCCTTGGCAGACGGGTTGGTGACCGCAGTTTTGTTTAATTTTCACGTAGAAAGACGCTGCTGCCGATCTGCGAAGAAAACGACACCCACGGTACGATATGTGGGAGTAATGGATATTTTTATACCGCTACTACAGAGTCCTTTTGAATTTGTTGTATTGAATTTATTTTGTATTAATTCAGCAATTCGATATACAAAAAACTTTTTTGTACAACAAATAATTATTTTTCAAATAAGCACTAAATACGAAATGTTAACTACACTCATTTTTATTTCATATTTTGTTAAACTGTTATATAATAATTGTTTTTTCATTTAATAGTAAGTAGAAGAGGAAAAGAAGACGTGCGTGCGCTACGGTATGAATTTGGCGGATGAGGGCTAGGCGAGAAAAAGTGTAAGATTTTTCCGTCAAGACCCCTTCTGACGTAGTATAGACGACCTTGGCGGCTATAAGAATATATCCATCAAAGAATAATAATCCAGAAGAGTATCCATCTCCCTCCCACTTTTTCTTACCTTGACGTGTAAAAAATATTATTTTATTTTAAATGACGCTGTTTTTTTAATAGACGCTAATAATTCATTTATTTGTATTTGTTGATCAATAATATGATACATTTATCAACAATAATATACTACGAAAGGAACTTCGTTCCAACCGAGTGTTCCACGACACTCATGTGTTTTTTATCTCTCTTCAACGTTATTTATAATTTAAAAAAAAAAACATTCCAACTCTTTCCGTATACAGTTTCTCATTTCCGTATATCACGTCTGATTCTCCCAAATTCCAGTTAACGACATATTGATTTAAAATTATCAAAGCTATTATATTCCAAAGACAATATATTTACTGTCAGATAGCTGCTGCAAGATATTTCAAAATATTTCGAATTATTCTTCTATTCACAATGTTACAGTGGAATAATATTATAAAAGGAAAAGATTATATACTTTACATAAAATAAAATTATTGACTTTATTATTAAATGTACATACAATATGCTAAGGCATATTTTTATAACAGTATTAATGAAATAAAACCATTATATTTAAATATACTTCAAAAATAAAAGTTGGTCATACAAAAGTTAGAGATTGTATAAATATAAAGGATAAATGAAAAAATACGTTTTTTTATAGGATAGGGTGACAAACGAGCACACAGTCCACCTGATCGTAAGTGGTTGCTGTGATCCATAGACATCCACATCTATCCTCAATAAAGAAGCAAAATTCAGATACGTTATCACCCGCAAGGACTAAGATGGATTGCCTCTTTTCCAGTAAAAAGGGTCTCCGGTTCACTACACTCACCATACGAAACACAGCAGTTAAGGTGCTATTTTACGCTGGTATTCTGTGAGAGCGTTGTCCTTACCCGGTCGAGACGACCCATTTTTGCTACAACTATACTACTATATAGCTGCAGCATGGCTCTACCACGTATATAAAGTAACTTCTTTAACTTCTTAACGCATTTTTGGATTTTATATAGTTATATGTGTGTAGAACTGTTTGTCTAACCGTTTTACTAATGCTAATAATGCTATTATCATTGCTAATATTCAAGTAAACTTTGAGTACTACTTCGTGTAACACGCAGTTTCTATTTTATCGTAACCTTCGTTTAAATTCATATATATAAATGCTATACAACAAATAAATCTTAATAGCCAAGATCCATTGCTACACAAATTGCATTTTTCTACGTGGTAGAGCCATTCTGTCCTCACATGTGACAACGAATCTGCATTTTGATTCTTTATTGAAGATAGATGTAGATATCTATGGGTCACGGCAACCACTCACCATCAGGTGGACTGTGGGCCCGTTTGTCACCCTATCCTATAAAAAAACAAATTCATAGTGTAAAGAAAAAAACCTACCCTAGACCCCCTTTTGGGATCAAGCTTTTTTAATTTCTGAAAGAGTTCAGATCAGCGAATTCCGATGCACTGAAAATGAGTGTTGTATAAAATTACGAATAACGACGATTTCAGTAGTATCCAAAAAATCGAAGAAATGCCTCATATGATATAAATTGCTTCAATTTTTTATAATAAATTCTATGCTGATTAATTAATTAATTTTAAAATTAACTAATTTAAAATATTTTTCAGTTATTCCTCCTCTTTGTTCTCATTGCAATTGTCCTAACCATCAAGGAACCAATAAACTTACCAGTAAACTTTTTTTTTCTTTTTATATAAAAAAAAAAATTATCGGCTATCCCAATCGCAATTTGTAAAATTAACACGTCTTTTAGAAAATGTTCGTTACTATGATATTTGATTGGGAATAAAGTTTACTTTACATTATTTTATTGTATGCTTGATCGTGGGTATTGTAAAAGTAGAAAGAAAGGGAAATATATAATAAATGGGGATCCTAAAATAGTAATAGCGCGGAATCAGATTCGTAGCATTAGTGCGTGTTGGCAAACTTCGCGTGCACGAAATATTTAATTTGTCAGATATGTATAAGAGGTAGAGTAACGCTGTAGATATGTTATGTTAGATGTTGTGGTAAAATATTAGTTTAAAACTGCTGCATTTCGTATGCTGAGTCCAAAAACCTGGGGACCCTTTTTACTGAAAACGAGTCATTCCATCTTAGTGCTCGGGGGTTTCAAAGCATCTTTGTTTTGGTGTTTAATCCAGGATAGTTGTAGATATGTATGGACCACAGCATCTACTTTACATCAGGAATAGTCCACCTAAACAAAAGCTATTTTATTTGCCAACAAATTGTACCCGATTGATGGTAACCAAGTCGACTGAATGCCAATGCAAATCCTTATTGTATAAAAACGTGCACCATAGAACTCGCTTAACAGGTTAGGTAGGTAAAAAAAGAAAAAGTTGCTACAAATAATGTCACGTAATTTGAAATCCTTATTTTGGTGTTTATGTGTCCTTGACCTTATAACTTTACTCGTTGGTCTAGTACGTGAGGTTGTGCGTGACCATACTCCTAATTATCCGGACGAGGATATTTGGCCACTTATCCGGTCTACCATCGTCCATCATTGCATATCAACGTTTTATATATAAAGAAGCGTTGTGTACTAGATATCATTACAAACAAGCAGTGTCAACATACGCAACTTCATCAACATTAAAAAAAATACTCTTCAAAATGTTTAAGTTCGTGAGTATTGATTTTCTTTTGTTTTTAGTTTTGTTGATTAATGTATTATTAGGCACCTCCCTTTGGTTCACATTTAAAAAGCCTGTAAATAGTCCATCGTTAAAGATCTCTCTTCCCTATTTGAGATCGCACAGTAGCAGGCTTCTGTAAATTTTGATGCTTCTTCCCGACACTTTATTACATATCAATATATTTGGCTTTAGTGTTTGTGGCCTGTAAAGGTATTAAAACAATTTAAGGAAATTAAAAAATAACTAAACAAATAGCTATAGTTATTCTAGTAAAAATTGTAAAATTTGTAATGTTTGCAAATTAAGAAGGCTAAAAATTAAACACACTAAATATAATTAATTGCTATGTATGCGGAATGAAGCGGATCAAATTCAGCTTTATTTATCAAGCACTTCATATATAAACAGAAATGTCATGATAACATCTTTTACTGACCAGTTTAAGAAGCGCGAAATTAAATAAATCTTTAAAATTTAGAGAACACCTAGAAGCTTTTGACCCTGCTTATGATAAATTATAATGTCTTCCTGAAGCTGAATTTGATCACGGCAGCAACTACTGCATACACTTGAAAAGCTGCGATTTTTCCGGACCGATACGACTTAGGGACCTTCAAGAAAAGAGCGTACTCCTTTTTAAAAGGCCGGCAACGCATGTGCAATTCCCTCCCTGGTGTTGCAGTTGTTCATGGGCGGCGGTAGTCACTTACCATCAGGTGAGCCACATGCTCGTTTGCCCCCTCTCCTATAAAAAAAAGCATTAAAGGAGTTTGAATAGCATGTGCTGAAAGATCTGAAAGAATGACACAAAACAAGACCGGCGACGGGTAGCAGCCTCAAACGTGCGAAACGATTACGTACGAAAACGACGGGAAAGGACCATCTTTTACTAGCTTTTACTTTTACTTTACTTTTACTAACTTTTACTAGCTGATAGAAAACCAGAAATGTCAATGTGCGAATTTTGTTTCGTCTGTATAACATAGTAGCGAGATTCTATGCGTAGGTTCCCGTGTATAATTTTTTTATAGGATAGGGTGACAAACAAGCATACAGTCTACTTGATAGTAAGTGGTTGCTGTGACTCATAGACATCTATATCTATCCTCAATAAATAATCAAAATGCAGATGCCTTATCACGTACAAAAGGTCTCCGGTTCTCTACACTCACCATACGAAACACAGCAGTGTTAAGCAGCTATTTTACAATGGTATTATGTAAGAGCGTGGTCCTTCCCCGGTCGAGCCGACCCATTCGTGCTACAACCATACCACTAATATAACTGCAACATGGCTCTACCACGTATAAAACATCACGACATAATAAATATATGTCCACACTGTCTTTAAAATTATACTTATCATTACAGGTACTATTCGCTGCTCTTGTGGCCTTCGCAGCCGCCAAGCCCCTTGTGTTTGAATACCCTGTGGCTGCCGCATACACTGCGCCTGTAGCAGCGGTTTACACAGCACCCGTCGCCTACTCAGCCTATTCGACCTACACCGCGCCTGTAGCGTACTCCGCTTACACTTACGCTTCGCCCTATGCTTACTATGTTCGCTGAAATCGAATATATTTGTAAGGATTTCCCATTATTATAAAATACATCACAAATTAAGATTGCGATATATTTATTAAATGATAACTAGTACAGCATTTTGTAGTTTTTATCCGAACCCAGATTTAATCATTACTATAATTCAAAATTGAAATCTATAATTGAGTGGGTGTGTATCAGCTGGTGATCAGCTATAATCTATATTAGACAATTCCGGTCAAACGTAATGGCCGACACACACGGTCAGTTCAACTGATCAGTTCCTACGGATTTAAGCCAAAAAAGTTCGACACACACGGTCAGTTCAACTGATCAGTCCAACTGATCAATACAAACTAAGACTGTTGATATTTTTAAAATATCTGATTCTCAATATATCGATAATTACAAATATATCTATATCGCAGTTTTATATATAGAAAAAAAATTGCGATTTATCGATATATCGGCTTTATTTAAAAGAAAACAAACGTAAGTCAGCTCAAAAATTATTTACACATTTTATAATTTAGTATATTTACTAAGCAAATTAAATTATAAATGGATGAAAATGTTAGATATAGTTCTTAGTAATTATTGTTTAATTTATATAACCCAATTATGTGTACTAATATTTCTCAGTAAGTTTTCAAAAATACTCGTTGTTTTATATGTTCAGCTGTTTGACTACTACGATTATCGGGTACTAAAAGATTGATTGTAGAAGCAATTCGTTCAGATGCTACGAAATAAATCAAATATTTAACAGTTATTTCTGATAGCACGGAAGTAAAATGTCTACCCAGCGGACAGTCGATGACGAGACAGAGATTTTCTATACAAAATAACATTTCTTTTTAAGATAATAAGCAAACAAATAAACTGGGGAAAAATAAAAGCATAATATAGTGTAAATAAAGTACAATAGATTCAGTCCATCAAAGATTAAGATTATTATTAGATTATTTAAGTTTACGATGGTGTCGTAGATTAAATAATTTGCGAGAAAAAATAAAAATATAAAATATATTATTTAAAAGAAATATAAAGTTCGAGCCACCCCCCAATTTTAAGTTTTTGGCCATTTTGACACCTAGGTAATTAGAACTTTTTGCCCCTAATCAACCATGACCCCCCATGACATTCTCTACATGATAGGCTATTCAAACTGACTGACTGATAGGCGAATTTCTTTGTTAAGGTTATAATCCTTTTTTCAAGAGTTTTCAAATTAATCATAATTTTGCTTTTTAATGCAATAGACTCTATAGTCAATCTATTCTTATGGCCTTCATTGCTTCTACTAGAAAAAATATTTAACAGCAATTATTTCAAAATTCAAAAAAATATATGCATACTCGTACAAATAATCAAATATATGGAGTCTGACAGTAAATATTTAAATGTAATTAAAATTTAATATAATTAACTGTTCTTTGTGTTTAGCTCTGTAGCTGATTTAAAAAACATAGTAATTTATATATTATTTACTACAAAAATTATGTCATCTAAATAATGAACCAATAATTATAAGTTATAACAATACAAATAGTTCAGAGACCGTTAATCGAAATATTTCTGATCTCAAATAATTTAATATAAAATCAAGTTTGTTTGACTTTGACTTCGACATACTAAGTTGAAGTGGGTTCACTTAGTACTTGCCTAGACGGTCTCCTAGACATAAAAGAGTTCTAACATTAAGTGGAAGAGACGTAAGGTTATGCTCAAAGGTTAGCTTATTTTAATATTAAATTTTAAATCATACTTTAATCATAACGACAGCAGCGGTGCAGTATAAAGTGTTTGGCTACCGCTCTGAGAGCCACGGGTTCTAATTCGCCGTAGGACAATTATTTGTATAGCTTACAAATAATTGTTCCAGGTCTGGTTATTTGTCGATATCATTTGCATATTATCCATGTGTATAGAAAACACCTCCACGAAACAGAAAAAATCGCTAGTGTTTAAAAAAAACATTAAAAGATATATTGTAGTTGCGAAGAAAAAAGAACTTACCACATACCACAATATTGGGTTATATTGTATATTGATTATATTGTAACTAACCCAGAATTGAACGCAGTAGCATTTAAATCTATCTCTTTTCTATAATCTTTCTTTCTTTCTTTCTTTTCCCTTGCTATTGTCACAATTATTTGGGGTCAGCCCGCCTAGTAATCTTGCGCCACATCGTGCGATTGTGGGTTGTCCTTTCTGACATGTTAATAGATTTCAGGTCGTTTTTTAGTGTTTGCAACCAGGTTATTGGTGGTCGTCCACGGCCTTTCTTTTAAGAAACAATTTTTTTTAATATTTACTCTAGATTATTATATTATGAGATATTAATGGAATTTTAAAACATTTTATAACAAAGCTGTAATTTCAACAATAACCAGACCACACAAATAGGTTGGTACTTAGAATATTAGTCTATAAAAGTCTCCTCCATAGATTGGCTCATAGGGAGCATTTTACTACAGTAGTCACGCAAATATTCATCATCATCATCATCATTACAGCCCTTCACAAGTCCACTGCTGAACATAGGCCTCACCCAAAGAATGCCACAAAGCACGGTCCTGAGCCACCTGCATCCATCGACTTCCTGCATGTCTTACCAGGTCGTCACTCCATCTCGTGGGGGGACGCCCTACACTTCGCCTACCGGTACGAGGCTGCCACTCGAGAACCTTTCTTCCCCATCGGTTGTCGGTTCTTCGAGCTATATGGCCGGCCCACTGCCACTTCAGCTTACTAATCCGTTGGGCTATGTCGGTTACTCTGGTTCTACTGCGGATATCTTCATTCCTAAGTTTATCACGCAGAGAAACTCCGAGCATAGCCCTCTCCATAGCTCGCTGAGCGACCTTGAGCTTCCTCATACGGCCAGCAGTGAAGGACCACGTCTCAGTTCCGTAAGTCATCACTGGCAACACGTACTGGTTGTACAATTTCGTTTTCAGGTTTTGAGGTATGTCTGACGAGAAGATGTGTCGTAGCTTCCCGAACGCTGCCCAGCCGAGTTGAATCCGTCGATTGACCTCTCGGTCGAAGTTGGACTTACCTAGTCGGACTATTTGTCCCAGGTAAACATACTTGTCAACAACTTCGAGCTTAGTGCTCCCAACAACTACCGGCATAGGTGTGACATGGACATTGAACATGATCTTTGTTTTGTCCATGTTCATCTTAAGACTTATCCGTTGGGAAACACTATCAAGGTCATTGAGAATAGTGCTTAGGTCCTCCAGCGATTCTGCCATAAGGACTATATCGTCGGCAAATCGAAGGTGAGTGATGTACTCGCCATTGATGTTGATACCGTATCCTTTCCAGTCCAGAAGCTTGAAAACGTCTTCCAATGCAGCGGTGAAGAGTTTCGGGGATATGACGTCACCCTGTCTTACACCTCTCTGCAATTGGATAGGTTTCGTACTCTGATTCTGTACTCGGATAGCCATCGTAGCCCTACTGTACAAGCACTTCAACACTTCGATATACCGACAGTCAACTTGGCACCGCTGAATTCGACGGAATCAAAGGCTTTCTCATAGTCCACATACGCCAGACATAGTGGCAAATTATACTCTTCGGACTTCTGTACAATTTGCCGAAGGGTATGTCTGTGCTCTATTGTGCTAAAGCCTTTTCGGAAACCGGCTTGTTCGGGAGGCTGGAAGTCGTCATGTCTGCGCGCGAGACGATTCGTAATGACTCTCGAAATCAGCACGTAGACGCGGCTCAGAAGGGAAATCGGTCTGTAGTTCTTCAAGAGAGCGTTGTCACCTTTCTTGAAGAACAAGACCACCGCACTTCTGCTCCACGCCTCCGGTGTAATGCCACCATGGAGGACGGAATTAAAGTGCTTCTAAAGTCCTTCAAGTACCGGTCTTCCACCCGCTTTCAGAAGCTCCGCTGTAATTCCATCCTCGCCTGGGGCCTTACCGTTTTTAAGGTGCTGGACAGCCATTCTAATCTCGCTCAGACTGACGTCCGGGATATCTTCGGAATAGTGTCGGATGAGACTCGCTCTTGGATCGTTACTCACACTTGCGTGTGGCTCCAACGATGACGTGTACAGCTGCCCATAGAACCTCTCAATCTCACTCAAAATCTCAGGTGTCCCGGAAACGATGCTGCCACATTCTGTCTTCAGCTTTGACAGTTGGCTCTTTCTGGCAGACAGATCTCTGGCAAAGACTTTGGAGCCTTGGTTCCGCTCGATCGCTTCTTCAATACGAGCTGTATTGAAGTTGCGTAAGTCCCGCCGCATGCATTTGGAGATTTGTCTGTTCAGATGCCTGTATGCTGTCAAGTCTGTTGAAGAATGTAGCTTCATCTCCCGTCTAACAGCCATGAGATTAAGAGAGTGATCGGAGAGTTTTTGTGTTCTTCTGCGGCGGGTCTTGCAGAACTTAGCTCCGACCGCATGGACAGTTTCCACGAGCTTGTCGTTCATATCGTCCACTTCATTGCAGTCTTCTAGGCACTGAAAACGGTTTTGTAACTCGAGCTGAAAGGTTTCGGGACTTTGGAACAGAGCACGAGGGGGACGGAGCGTTGACTTCATTAGACGAGACCTCTCCAACTTAACGTTTAGGTTCAGTGTGCCTCTAACCATTCGGTGATCGCTACCAGTTTTCACCCTCGCGATCACGGAGACATCACTGAACAGTTGTCGTCTGGTCGTCATAATGAAGTCAATCTCATTTTTTGTCGAACCGTCGGGGCTCGACCAGGTCCACTTCCTGTGCGGCCGCTTCTGGAAGAAAGAGTTCATCATAAAGAGTCCCTCTTTCTCCATAAAGTTAGCCAGCTGCTGGCCCCTTGGGTTCTGTTGCCCTATTCCAAATTTCCCTACTTTCAGCTCACCGTTCTCTCTTGTGCCTAGTTTTGCATTGAAGTCTCCCATCAACACCGTATATTGGGGTTTGGAGGAATGCATGGCTCTAGAGATATCCTCATACATTTCCTCCACCTCCTCATCGGGGTGTGCCGAGATTGGTGCGTAAACCTGTATGACCTTCAGCGAATACCGTTTGGCGATTCTGAGTATAAGGTACGCAACCCTCGTCGACACACTCCCGATCTTTACAACGTTGTTAACGAGAGACTTGTGGACGATAAATCCGACACCTCCTTCGGACAGATGGTCGCCCTCCCGGTGATAGAGCAAGTTGCCGGATTCGAGGATTACCGTGTCCTCCCCCTCTCTTCGGACTTCGGATAATCCTATAATATGCCAGCGCAACTTGTCTATCTCTTCTTCCAGCTCCACGATCTTCTCGTCAGTCCTCAGGGTGCGTGTGTTGTACGTTGCCAGGTCGAGTCGTCTAAGGTGGCAACCGAACCTCCACCGGAGATTCTTAGCACCCCCTGCCCCGCCGTTACCATGGTCGCCACCGTAGCCAGGAATAGCGGGGCCGCCGGGGACTGGGGGCCGTCTCTTTGTTACATTCATAGGGGGGTATTTGCCATAGTTGCCACGCTTGGCGAGCGGGTTGGCAACCGCAGTTTTTTTATTGTAATTTTGGCTATTATCAGGAAGATGCTGCTGCCCATCTCCTGCCTGTTTCCCTTTGTCGCCTTTTACGACACCCACGGGAGGATATGGGGTAGTGGATATTCTTGACCGCCAACACGGTTGCTGATTGAACTGAAAAACAGTTGTTGAGTTTTATACCAAGAAATTCTACCCCGTACCCTTTCCAATCGTATCGGATTGCAGTCCCTATGGATTATGAGAGCGTGCGACTATAGAGTGCCCTTGTGCTTGCACGTACTTGTACTGTAATACTGTTCTTCAAAAATGAAAAGTTTTCTTTGAGATGGGTCACCGTGACCGAAATTCAGTCTGGAGGACGTTATTATTTTTACCCTTATAAATTTTTTTATCACAATAGGTACATACTCTATTCTGTAACAACATATTTGAATGATCATGTCAAATAAGGTCTAAAAATATCTTATTTATAAGAGTAGTTAGTAGATATAAAATATCTAACGAAATACGTATTTATTATTTAGTTATTTTATATATATATATGTATATTTTTATACTATAATCGCATTTACTACACCTACGGGATAAAATGCGGTCATAGATTTCCTTAAGCCGCCACCACATGTTAATGTTAGTAGGTTTATATAGGCCTGCGTAGGGAGGGATAAAGGAATGAATACGGCTGAAAATATTCCATTTTTATCAAGTAGTTCAAAGACCCTATACAAGATCTAAAATTGAAATTATATTTCTTTAAATATAGCTTGATTAGAATGACAGCTGTCAACAAAAGTGACAGCATAGCTTTGTAACATTTTAATGCCTTAAGTTAAACTGCTTGTATAAAGCGCAAGTCCGGTCGTGCATAGATTACTGCTGGTGCTGCAAAATGTCACCTAGCAGCGTTGGGCTCAGTGGAGAGATGTGCTAAAAGGCTTATGGGTAACCTTGATTTTGGTTGAAACTAATATTCTTTGTTGGCGCAGAATAGCCAGCCTCTCGGTATTCTCTAAGATGCATTTCGGAGAGTGTGAGCAGGATTTGCATGATTTTAATTTATCCCTCTCCTTTGCATCCATTGGACACCACACACACAGTCTGACTGCCCTTTTTTGTCGATATTCCACGCATTAGAATCAAACGATTTGTTTCGTATTTCGTAATACGTACAGCAAAGGAGTGGAATAATTTGTCGGCGTCTGACTTTCCGCCCGAATATAATCTGGGCGTCATAAATAAGTTCTTTAATCTTGTAGAATATGGAAGTGATTTAGATTAGCCGTTAATTGGCAGAGTCAGCACGGCTGCCTTTTGTGTACTAGGCTGCATATTAGTCAGCTTCCAGGATTTGGGCATTATTCCAGTCCTTATAGTTCTTTAAATATAGCTTGATTAGAATGACGGCTGTCATCAACAGTAACGGCATAACTTTGTAGTAGCGTCCAACTTAACAAGTGATTTGATTTTTTTTATAGGATAAGGGTGACAAACAAGCATACAGTGCACCTGATGGTAAGTGGTTGCTGTGGCCCATAGACATCTACATTTATCCTCGATTACGAATCAAAATGCAGATGCGTTGTCACCCGTGAGGACTAAGATGGAATGCCTCGTTTCCAGTAAAAAGGTTTCCGATTCTCTACACTCACCATACGAAACACAGCTGCATCAAGCTGCTATTTTACGCTGGCATTCTGTGAGAGCGTGGTCCTTCCCCGGTCAAGCCGACCCATTCGTGCTACAATTATACCAAAAATATAGCTGCAGCATGGCTCTACCACGTAAAAATTTAATTAATATTGGAAAACCAAAAATAATTAGTTTCTGGCGAGTGAACAATATTTTTGATGACAGTTGTTCACTTAAAAACGTATATAACACGTAACGTAGTTTTGTTCAATGTGTAGTGTTTGCGTAAATATAAGAAATCATTACGTATATAACACATAAATTCTGCTTTAAAATTAAACCATTATCACAAAAATAAGCCTAATAATTTACTACCACCTTACAAGGTTACCCCAAGTTGTAAAATTTTTGAGATGGGACTAATCGAGAAATGTGAATTTACTAAATTAAAATAAATTTATTTTTTCAAAATGTATAGCAGAAAAACTGTTTTAAATAGCGAGATTGACGGAATACGAGACTTATCAGGAATTAATAGATATGAGGTAGGTACGAGAGCGACACTGAAAGTTCTTAGAAAATGAAAAACTGAACAAACTAGCAAGTTATTACTTTTTTTATAGGATAGGGTGACAAAAGAGCACACAGTCCACCTGATGGTAAGTGGTTGCAGTGACCCATAGACATCCACATCTATCTTCAATAAAGAATCAAAATGCAGATATATATTTATTATATCTTTTCAAAATAGTGTCCATTTACATCAATACATCGTTGCATCCGATGGAACCACCGAGAAAAGCACTTTGCCCACTCGTCCTGAGGGGTCTCTTCGACGGCATTTTGAAACGCAGCTACTCCTTCCTCGGAGTCCATAAAACGTTTTCCTCGAAGTTTTTCTTTTATTTTCGAAAAAAAAATAGCAAGGAGAGTGACCCAGTAATTCCACGTCTGACGTCGCCAAGTAGTCGGTTACTTATTTGGTGGTGTGCGTCGAGGTGTTGTCGTGGTGAAGGAGGATCCTACTGCGAGGTCGTTTCCCCCAAACTTTTTCCAAGACAAGTGGCAAACAATTGTTAGTGTAACACTCTGCAGTAACTGTTTTTCGATCCTCTAAAACAATAATGACCTGTCCTTCCGAAGAACGTTTTTTACGTGGTAGAGTCATGCTGCAGCTATATTAGTAGTATAGTTGTAGCATGAATGGGTCGGCTCAACCGGGAAAGGACCACGCTCTCACAGAAAACCAACGTAAAATAGCAGCTTAACGTATTAGCTGCTGTGTTTTGTATGGTGAGTGTAGAGAACCGGATATCCTTTTTACTGGAAAAGAGGCATTCCATCTTAGTCCTCACGGATGACAACGCATCTACATCTTGAGTCTTTATTGAGGATAGATGTAGATGTCTATGGGTCACAGTAACCACTTATCATCAGGTGGACTGTGTGCTCGTTTGTCACCCTATCCTATATAAAAAAAGAACGAGGCCACCATTTTTTTTCCCTTCGCTTCGACCTCTCTTCACTTTAGTTGGCAACTCCTCGGAAGGAAACACCCAGACAGCAGATTGTCTCTTAGTTTCAGGATCATAACAATAAATCCAGCTTTCGTCACCCGTAAGTATGTCGAACACAGCATTTGAGTCACCTCCGTTAAATCTTTGAACCATTTCCCAACACCAATCAACACGACGGAGTTTTTGGGCCTTTGTTAAATTTTGAGGTATCCACCAGGCACAAAGCTTCCTGATCGCTAAATTTTCATGGAGTTTTTGTGCACTTGACTTATACCGATGCCTAAGCTTGTCCGAATCTACTGATAAGTCACTCTTTTGTCAGTCTCTATCATACATCGCACAACACTGATGTTATCTTCAGTCCTCGCCGTAGAAGGCCGTCCCTCACGCAGATCATCGGTGAGATTAGTGCGACCACGTTTAAACTCATTAAATCAGTTGTAAACAGTGGCACACGATGGGGCTTCATCGTGAAAGGCCAATCCAAGTCTATCATAACTTTCTTCTTGGCTTAAATGACATCGAAATTCATAAAAAAATAATTGTACGAAAATTTTCTCGCGTTAAATTCATGCTGATGTGACACAGACAATTTTCAATTTGCCGCCAAATCGTAAGCAAATAACAAATTAATAAAGTACATACATAATAATATTGGCAAAGAGTACCTACCATTTTCAAAATTTGAACTTATTTTTTTATTATATTGTTTACAAGTGGCCAGTTCTAAAAACATTCAGTGTCGCCCTCGTATGTCGTGTCAAAGCATATTTGGTAGGAGAGATCTGTTGGTGCTTGGAACGAAAGAAAAAGGGCCTCGCCGATGCAACTTCGTCCACGTTTATATTAGTCCACGCTACGCCTCTGATTGTAAGCTATTATATAAAAAAAAAGTCCCGCTGGATTTCTTGCTGGTTCTTCCAAGGGCAGAGGTTTTTTTTTGAACTAGTGGTAATCAAACAAAAGAGTAACTTTCAATAAGTATTATTTACAATCTATATTGAATAAAAAAGTTTCTGTTTCTGTATAGTTATGAATAATACACGAGTGACAAATTCATCCGAACGACGCACGATAATCCACGAACACTGAATACTGAAACTGTTTCGGCGCCACCGAAGGTTCGGCAGATTTTTTGCCGAAACCGAAACTATTACCGAAACTAGATTTTTTTGCCGAAACTTGCCAAAACTGAATCCAAAACCGAACCTTCGGTCGATCATTATTGGAATTAGAAGAGCTACTGTGACTAGAATCGACAAAGACGATTTCGACGCTGCAGCAATTCGTAATCACATCTACGCATACTACACACGTAACGAGCTGCCAACTTTAACAAAATTAGCAGTTTCTCTGAAAGATGTAAATTTGTTCAGTGGGAGCCTACCATTTTTATCAACAATATTAAAAAAAATTGCATTCTATTATAAAAAGAGTATCAAAAGAAAAAATATTATGGAACGTAACGATATTGCTCTTGCACGCATTGGTTTTTTACGAAAAGTGATAGATATTGATAATTGGAATAAAGTGGTGAAACATGGCTGAATGCAAACCACAGGGTTTCTAAAACTTGGACTGATGATAAACTCGAATCGTCTACCAAGGTACCTGAGGCAAAGGTCAAAGGTTAATAACTTGCCATGTTGGCACCTCGTCTAGATTTGTAGCAAATTGTTTACTGGCATACAAGTATATTAAGACGACGGAGTACCACGAACAGATGAATTTTGAAAAATTCGAAGAATGGTTTTTAAAACTTCTAAATAATTCAAATGAACCTCATGTGATATTAATGGATGGAGGGTGCATTACCCTATCATTTAGTTCAAAAAAATAAGCCTCCGACAGCGAATAACCGAAAGCATGAAATAATTTCGTGGATTCAAACCATTGAAATACAAGCCGACGGCATTATGTTTAAAAAAGAACTTTTGCGTTTAGTGGGAATACACAAGCCCCAAACGCCATTATATGTTTTGGATGAGATGACAAAAGAAAAGGGACATACCGCCTGCGACCGTATCATGGCCAGTATAATGCATTAAAATTTATTTGGGCGCAAGTTAAACGTATTTAATATTTAAATAAAATCGATTATGTAATGAGTGCATCACTAATAAAAAAAAAAATGTTTTCGTTTTAGTTCATGCAGTAATTCACAACACCACCCCACCGTTCACGGCAAATAAAAATTTAAATTTCCTGAACAATGCATGTGAACCTGTAACACTAAATCATTGGAAGAAGGTGGTCGATAAAACACGAAGAATTGTCACAGAAGATTGGCTACGTGATGTTCGCTGTGATTATTTGTGTGATCAGGAATTAATAAAATCTCGTAGATTGTTCCAGTGACTATGATTCTGATGATGATGATTGTGACTTAGGATGTACCTTTGTGTCAAGAAATTTATTATTGCTATTTTTTATTAGCCCAAAATTAGTTCCAATGTTTAAATACTTGGTTAAAATAAGTATTGGTGCATATTTCCTATTAATATTTATGAATACTTCATCGATATATTTGATGTTCTCAGCACTAGTCACATCGGAATGACAGCTGTCATTCTAATCAAGCTATACTTAACCACTCAAAAATGTTCATTTATTCATTACAATCAAAAATCCACTGCTAAACACAAGTCTCCATCATAGACTACCTCATAGATCATAGAAATATTCCCCATATTTTTCATAGTTGGCACGCCTGACAGCACGCCAACCGCTTTTATTATTTTAAGCTGTTATTAGGAAGGAGTTGCTACCCATCTATATGGGGTAGTAGATTGTCTTACGCAGCCACGACATGACATAATATGAGCTTGTAATTTTTTTTAACAATTTTTGTTATGTTTTGTGAACAATATTCCGAATTCCACAGAATTGTTATAAACACATTCATCTGCTCTTAAGATTTTTCCGCAAATTACCAGATGATGATTGCGAAAAGTTAACGTTGTTTTATTAATATATTTCCTATCGAAGTAAGGATAGTAAACGAGCTAACAGTCCATCTAATGGTAAGGTGATGACGTGGCCTATATCTCGACTATAAGATGAAATGGTCATGATATCGTAACCAATAAAAAGGGTCTGCGGTTCTTGTCCGTTACTATATGAAACGCAGCAGCATTATAATACTATTACATTCGTTTGCCAATGAAATTGAATGTCGAGCGCTCGTATATTCAAATGATATGATAAGATGGAATAGTCGAGGCATCGTTACCAGTAAACAACAGCAAATAGTAAATATTTATATATATACTAGCTGGCCAGGCAGACGTTGTTCTGCCCTCTCCGACGACCCTGTATCCTATAAAAATTCTTAAATTCGTAATAAAAAATATTGAGGGTCACTTATAGGGATAAAAAGTATCCTATCTCTCAAGTTGGACCAAACTGCACATAGTGTGCGTAATTTCATAGCAATCAGTTTAGTAGTTTAGGAGTTCATCGCGGATAAACAATGTAACACGTGATTTTTATATATAAAGAAATATATAAATATTTATATATACTAGCGGATACCCGCTCGCTTCATTGGGCGCACGATAATATTTTATTGCGGAACCTATTAATTTTTTTTGATGGGACATAAATTTTAAGTCAATCGGGTGTATAGTTTTAGACATCTCGTGATTATTCAGTCAGTCAGTGGTATTTCGCTTAATATATTTCACTATCCTAAGACAGTGCTTGAGTACTTATTCACCTGATTGTTTGCAGTCAAAAATGGTAAAGTGGTTAACCTATTTTTTTTATGGGAAATAAATTTTAAGTCAATCGGGTGTACAGTTTTAGAGATCTCATGATTATTCAGTCATTCAGTGTACTATTCCACCTGATGGTAAAGAAGTAAGACCCAATCCCATTACATGGTGAGTACCATGTAATGGGATTGAAAGACAGAGGCAACTCCCGCAGGCACCTAAGTTTGTAGCTGTGCAACTGCGCTGTGTAAATGAACTGTGCACGTTTATCGGCTTTGACTTTATAAAAACTACTCAACGTTATTCATATTACATAACATTTAAAGTTCACTGCTAGACTTAATAGCCGTGCATCCTTTGAAAGATTTATTCATACTCCAAACGATGGGCACGCGAGTTGGTTGCGTTTGCAAATCGGGCCAAATTATGCTGTTTTTCGGTACATTTTGTGACAAAACTAAACCAAATCCAATATAACTAATAACTACAACATATAGAATGGTTCTTTATCTTCAAATAGTGGTAACTTTTTTGTTGAAAATAATAGTTTTTTACATTGTAAAAAGGATCTTCCCTAGCCATTTACTACAAAATTAACGATACCGGCTCATATTTCGGTACATTTTTTGTTCTATTATCAACATATATTAAGATATCTAAAAATACTGTAAGTAGGCAGACATATTCAATAAAAAATGCTGGTGATTACTTTTTATCAAAATGTCACAAATGGTCGTAAAAAAAATAAAAACTGATGCTTATTTTTTGACATATTTTGCTGATACGGATGAATCCTAATGTATTGCAATAAGGGTTATTTTATTTTAGTGTCTGTTTTGATTTGTTGTACAAAAATTTCGATGAAACCGGGTATTAGTGTTCTGTGATGAAACCACAGTCGGCGCTCGGCCGCTATCGCGGGTGGTCGCTGTATCGCCTGCAGCAGCTGAAAAAGATCGCTATACAAACACAAAATATTCGAATTTGATACATAGGTACATGACCTGACAAAGTAATATAATACATACATAATATAAATATTTTTATAATCACAAATTCTTATTATAATGTTTTGTTTCGCTAAAAGCAAGTGGGATTTATAATATATAAATATATATAAATCCTATTCGTCTTGGACTTTATGGAGTGATCTGAAAGTATACGGTGAATGCTACTAGAACTCCTCGACGAGTTGAACTAGGTGTGCCGAGTTTGGGCTCATTAGGTTAGTTATGACGAGACCTTACCTCCGGACTTGAAGGAATGACCTGAAGGTGTACTTCGGTAACTGCTAGTGGAACTCCTGGACGAGTAGAACTAGGTATGCCAAGTTTGGGCTCGTTTTGTTAGTTACGACGAGACCTTACCTCCGGACTTGACAGAATGACCTGATGGTGTACGTTGGTGACTACTACTGCAACTCCTGGACGAGTAGAACTAGGTGTGCCGTGTTTGGGCTCGTTTTGTTAGTTATGACGAGACCTTACCTCCGGACTTGACAGAATGACCTGATGGTGTACGTTGGTGACTACTACTGCAACTCCTGGACGAGTAGAACTAGGTGTGCCGTGTTTGGGCTCGTTTTGTTAGTTATGACGAGATCTTACCTCCGGACTTGACAGAATGACCTGATGGTGTACGTTGGTGACTACTACTGCAACTCCTGGACGAGTAGAACTAGGTGTGCCGTGTTTGGGCTCGTTTTGTTAGTTATGACGAGACCTTACCTCCGGACTTGACAGAATGACCTGATGGTGTACGTTGGTGACTACTACTGCAACTCCTGGACGAGTAGAACTAGGTGTACCGTGTTTGGGCTCGTTTTGTTAGTTATGACGAGATCTTACCTCCGGACTTGACAGAATGACCTGATGGTGTACGTTGGTGACGACTACTGCAACTCCTGGACGAGTAGAAGTAGGTGTGCCGTGTTTGGGCTCGTTTTGTTAGTTATGTCGATACCTTACCTCCGAACTTGATGAGAGACCTGATGGTGTACTTCGTAACTCCTGGAAGAGTAGAACTGGGTGTGCCGAGTTTAAGCACGTCGGAGAAAATATAAATGGTATTACCAAATTCAAGGGCAACCGCGCATCATAACTAACAAACTCGACACACCTAGTTCTACTCGTCCAGGAGTTGCAGTAGTAGTCACCAACGTACACCATCAGGTCATTCTATCAAGTCCGGAGGTAAGGTCACGTCGTAACTAACAAAACGAGCCCAAACTTGGCATACCTAGTTCTACTCGTCTAGGAGTTCCAATAGTAGTCACTCAATTACACCATCAGGTCTCTCCATTAAGTCCGGAGGTAAGGTTTCGTCATAACTAACATAATGAGCCCTAACTCTGCACACCTACTTCTATTCGTCCAGGAGTTGCAGTAGTAGTCACCAACGTACACCATCAGGTCATTCTGTCAAGTCCGGAGGTAAGGCCTCATCGTAACTAACAAAACGAGCCCAAACTACGCATACCTAGTTTTACTCGTCCAGGAGTTGCAGTAGTAGTCACCAACGTACACCATCAGCTCATTCTGTCAAGTCCGGAGGTAAGGTTTCATCGTAACTAACAAAACGAGCCCAAACTTGGCAAACCTAGTTCTACTCGTCCAGGAGTTCCACTAGCAGTTACCGAAGTACACCTTCAGGTCATTCCATCAATTGAGGGGGTAAGGTCTCATCGTAACTAACAAAACGATCCCAAACTACGCATACCTAGTTTTACTCGTCCAGGAGTTGCAGTAGTAGTCACCAACGTACACCATCAGGTCATTCTTTCAAGTCCGGAGGTAAGGTCTCATCGTAACTAACAAAACGAGCCCAAACTACGCATACCTAGTTTTACTCGTCCAGGAGTTGCAGTAGTAGTCACCAACGTACACCATCAGGTCATTCTGTCAAGTCCGGAGGTAAGGTCTCATCGTAACTAACAAAACGAGCCCAAACTACGCATACCTAGTTTTACTCGTCCAGGAGTTGCAGTAGTAGTCACCAACGTACACCATCAGGTCATTCTGTCAAGTCCGGAGGTAAGGTCTCATCGTAACTAACAAAACGAGCCCAAACTACGCATACCTAGTTTTACTCGTCCAGGAGTTGCAGTAGTAGTCACCAACGTACACCATCAGGTCATTCTGTCAAGTCCGGAGGTAAGGTCTCATCGTAACTAACAAAACGAGCCCAAACTACGCATACCTAGTTTTACTCGTCCAGGAGTTGCAGTAGTAGTCACCAACGTACACCATCAGGTCATTCTGTCAAGTCCGGAGGTAAGGTCTCATCGTAACTAACAAAACGAGCCCAAACTACGCATACCTAGTTTTACTCGTCCAGGAGTTGCAGTAGTAGTCACCAACGTACACCATCAGGTCATTCTGTCAAGTCCTGAGGTAAGGTTTCATCGTAACTAACAAAACGAGCCCAAACTTGGCAAACCTAGTTCTACTCGTCCAGGAGTTCCACTAGCAGTTACCGAAGTACACCTTCAGGTCATTCCATCAAGTGAGGAGGTAAGGTCTCATCGTAACTAACAAAACGAGCCCAAACTACGCATACCTAGTTTTACTCGTCCAGGAGTTGCAGTAGTAGTCACCAACGTACACCATCAGGTCATTCTGTCAAGTCCGGAGGTAAGGTCTCATCGTAACTAACAAAACGAGCCCAAACTACGCATACCTAGTTTTACTCGTCCAGGAGTTGCAGTAGCAGTCACCCAAGTATACCTTCAAGTCACTTCACCAAGTTCGGAGCTGAAGTTATCATAACTAACAAAACCAGCTCAAAGTCCACAGCCAACATCTCACTCCCTGTAGATGGCTTCTAGTACCTAGCTGTCTCTGGAGCAGCCATTTATATTTCGTATCTAAGTATATTTTTGTAGGTAATAAGAAATATGAAAAAAAAAATCTTTCAAATTATCAAAATGTTTATACTTGATTGCGATTCCCGCAGCTAACCGTGCGTACACTTGTGTGTGTGACCAGTGTCAATGTAATAGTTCGATTCTATACCTATCAATTTTGTAAACGCGTCCTTAAAGCCGATACCCTCGTATTGGTAATACTGTTCCATATAACCAATCTCTGAAATTCGGTTCTAACGTTTTTGAAAGAATTTCCGCTATCAAAGAGTCTGTAGAACCTCGTCTTTCATCAGCAGGATATACTGCGTGCAGTTGAGTTCGACACTTGAACATTTTTGCTATTTATGGGAAATACAATTTCACGGAAAAAATGGATTTCATTTTAGCATCATAATATATTCATATTTATCCATAAAATAATATTGTAGCGAAAATAAAAGCACCCGATGCAAGGGCTTCGCTCACCACACGCAAAATGTGGTGTGATGAAGCACACGGTTCCACACAGGCCAAAACGCCGTGTGCGGTGAGAGTCAACGCAAACAACGCGCTCCCCCCGAAGAGGGACGAGAATTTGGGGACTGGACCTTAGTCCAGAGCAAACTGCTGCTTGACAATGACTTGCTTGACCCCTTGGTAGTGCGTAAGCACAAACAACCTCTGTAGTCGCGGATGTTAATACGTGTAAACGCCATACAGAATACCATTCAATTCAGCCACAGTGAATGTACGTCACAGAGTTTGGCCTCACGTCGAATAATAGGCACGCTTGGCATAAAAATCCCCCGTGAGCGTCACCACCTGTCAGACCACCGCTTCTGCAGACGCGATGTAATTGCAGGGCATCACCACCTATTGCATGATCAGCACGGCCTCTAGCGAGAGAGCGCATCAAGAGTCTACTGTACCTCAAGGGAATAAAGTCCCACGTTGAGCAGCTTTCGGCTGTTACCTTGAGAGTCTCCTCCCTCCAGCTACTATCCGCATGATGTCGACACATATGCTCCACCAACCAATACAAAGGAAAATATAGGTAAAGGCAATATCTAATAATAATACTTTAACTTCATGCTTTTTTAATGCATTTTAACTGTTCAAAATATTACTTCTATGATATTTTAAGACGACTATAAATAGAATTTAATTATTAATAATAAGGCGTCGTCAAAATATAGATGGCAATACCTACTCTAATAGAAATAATTCTTTTATAAATAGTTTATTGCAAGTGATAATACTCATGTCATTGAATTATTAATATAGAAACATGTTTCTGGAGCCTGACATAGGTTGTCCGGGCATCGGTGACAATTAACAGTGTCGTGTGCAGACGTAGACGAAAATGTCTGCCTACAAGTATCTATTACAGCCTGTTAAGATATAACGAAAGGGTGAAGAATTGCACGGAAATAAAATTCGTAATAATTTAAAAAGTTAATTTCATATTTCTTACATTTGTAAAACATCTTCTTGTTAATCAGCCCGTAAAAGTCCATTGCTGGACACAGGCCTCTTCCGTTGTATATATGTATATAGAATAAATAAAATTATTCTATATACATATAGAATAAATAAAAAGTAATCATCCAGCCTAAAAGGTGGTTTGACAATCGCAGTACCAGACGTCTCACACCTTTGACGTCGCTGTTCTGGGTATTTTACATCTGAAGTAAACGAGATGGTTATACTATATATCTGAAGCCACAAAAATCCGGCATTTCACGAAAAGGTGCATCTGCCGTGGGAACGAAGCACCCGAGGAACACTTTTAGGATTTTCTATTAATAAACTAAATTTTTACTGTTAACTAAACGTTTTGTTAGTGTGCATTATTAATATTTATGCGAATTTATCAACGTCATGTCAGTATTCAAGCACTTTAAAAACATAATTGGTAAAAACATGCTGATATGATATTACAATATATCAAATTTAATAATGTATGTATACTGTGAAATACGAAAAGAATAGTATTTTTAATTAAAATTGAAAATTCTACAACTATTTGCTTGGTGTAAATGTAAAACAACATAATCATGTCACTAAATAATAATAAAAATCATTTGCATGTAATAAGTTATAAAATGTATTTTACAAGTTGAATAACTTTCGTCCATAATAAAAGGTGTGAACGTAAGTGGAACAATCGAGAAATTTTCATATTCCCTCTCTTTATAAAAAAATTAGTTATGTTTATGCTTATGAATGCTATGCTTATGTATGTGACAACTGAAAGTATTTGACTTTCAAAATATCTGATTGCTGAGTTGTGGATGCTACTGTCCAAAGTCAATAATTGGATCCACAGAGCAACACGGGCTACCGGGGACCGGAGGGGATTACTCCCCTCCGGCCCTCCCACAGATGTTTTTCTCCCATACAGAACTATCTGCTATTTTTGCGACCAAAACACACAAATAGGAGAAACAAGTATCTACCAAAATTGTAGTTTTCGGGTTTTGACGTTGTATGCTACCCCTGTGATTTCAGAAATTCTTATTTATCTTTTTTTTTTTGTATTTATACTACAGTGGTTACAGTATCTGGTTCTAAGGAAGTTCCAATCCTATCTGGAGCCAACAATTTGACTAAAAAAAAAAACAAATTATTAATTTTCTGGTCTGATTAGTTGGCTTCAATTATTGTTGTCATGTCTCTGACGCTATATCCTGGCTTAATGATGATCTAATCATACACACACATACACATACATTATATCGGGTACTGACAAGTTTGAAAGAGTGTGTGCCTTTGTGTACGTTTGTATACTTACGGATTTAAAATATCTTGTTAAATTCCTCATCTTACTCTTTATCGGTTCGTAAAAGTTCAATGCTGGATCTGGTCCTCTTCCGTTGTAAGAAGAATTCATCTTAATCGTAACACCTGAAATCCGGGTAACGCGATGGGTTTCACTTCGAACTTAGTCCAGATATCTTTCGTTGAAGAATACATTCCTGTAATCACCCTATAAAAGTCCCACTGAACCTGTGTCTCTTCCGTTGTAGGGGATTTGACTTAATCGTCACGCTTGGCAGGCGAGTTGATAACCGCAGTATCAGACGTTTCCAAACTTCGTCAGAACAACTCCGAAACGTCGGTCAAGACATTTTACGTCTGACGCAAATTAGATCGCCATACCCCCTTATCACCTTATGTCGGAAGTCATAAAATTTATGGCCGAACGAAATCGTGTAGTAAATTATTTTACGCTGCCACAGTATGGCACATACCTATTAAAGTAATTTTAAGATATTATATTTATTTATTACTTAATCATGGAACATACAGCAAGTTGTTGGTAATTTGTTACGAGCACCTCAATTATCGCCGATATCGGCAAAGAAATTATTATATTAAATTCTCACATTTCTATATACAATGATAGTATTATTATTTATTCTGTGACAATGTCTACATACCTATCATAAGGTTTGGAAGTGGGCACAAAAAGGCCTCTCTCCTTTCTGAAAACTATCAATAATATAGTGTTTTGTATTAAGGTGCAGAATTTTTGACTTAAAGTATGAGTTTTTGGATGAAATGGAAAGGCAAAATATATATGTATATATCTATTTTTAAATAATTAATTAATATTATTTATAATATGTAGATAATCGTGTAGGATTGAAAACAACGTTTTTTTTATAGGATGGGGTGACAAACGAACACGGAGTTAAATTATGACGCTTCTCTAAGAAAAAATCTAAATGAAACCGTCTCCCAACGACCTCTAAAAATATTACTAGTAAAAATTACAAAAATCACGAATATAGATAATAGAAGGTGTAATTAAGGAAAAATTTTAGAATTGCGAAAATATACATATAAAGAAATATAAGCTGCTAATTTTCACGCTTGAGTCAATTCGTTTCCTAGCTCAGACTTGTGACTATTCTAAAAAATGCATGTAATTTGGGCAGTCTACTTCATTCTTAATATTTAAACTATACACCTAATATTTAAACAAGCTTTCTTTTGGGTTAAATTCGCTATATTTTTTATATACGATACTTTTCTTTCCTTGGTAAGTGGTTACTGTAGTCCATGGACATCTGCAGTCAATTTTAAACAAGGCAATTAATACAAACAGGTTTATATTAAAGTTAGTATTTTTTTATAAGATAAAGAGTGAAAAACGAGCATACAGTCCACCTGATGGTAAGTGGCTGCTGTGACCCATTGACATCTACATCTATCTTCGATTACGAATCAAAATGCAGATGTGTCGTCACCCGTGAGGACCTAGATGGAATGACTCGTTCCCAGTAAAAAGTAAAAATGGTCTCCGGTTCACTACACGCAACATATGAAACACAGCAGCATTAAGCTGCTATTTTACGCTGGTTTTCTGTGGTAAAAATTATTTTGTCTTATATTAAGGTTGGTAAAAATTATTTTACCTTATATTGAGCGGATGTAAGCAATATAATTTTTACAAAATTATTTTTTTAAATAAGGCTACAAATAAAAAAAAATAATTGTTTTATTTCTGTATAACTATTAACCGTGTGCCATTCCAATTTTCTATTTATATATCAATGCATATCTAATTGTTAACTTTAATCTTACTCTTAAGGTTTGTGTTATTGAATTTTTAAAAATTGCAATATGTAACTATTATATTCATTTATTACTATTTCCATTTAAATTTTTTATGAATGTAGAATGTAATTTCTAGATTCGTAGAAAATTGCAATGGAAATAGTAATATAAGTTTAAAATATATAGAATATTGAATGTGCGAATATTGAATTGGTATATACACACACACATGTGAATATTATAGTTAGCGTAATAATCATCAGGTGGCGCTGTTTCCAAGGAGCACCAGTTTTACTCGCAAGAGGGCTCTCTTATTCCTTATATATTACCATACTCTTTGATCACTGCATAGTGAAGGCTGCTGCACGTGCCACAGTCACCTCCGCGTGTGTGGATCTTGGAGTGTACTGGTATGACCATTTTTTTATAGGAGAGGGGGCACACGAGCATGCGGCTCATCTGATGGTAAGTGACTATATGTACCGCCGCCCATGAACAACTGCAACACCAGGGAGGGAATTGCAGATGCGTGGCCGGCCTTTTAAAAAGGAGTACGCTCTTTTTTTGAAGGTCCCTAAGTCGTATCGGTACGGAAAAATCGCTGATGGTAATCGATTCCACAAGGAAGTCGTGCGAGGAAGAAAACATCTTCTAAATCGCACAGTGGTGGACCGCCAATCATCCAGATGGTGTGAATGGTATTGGGAGTTCTGCCACTATTTGCGTTCGTGAAGTTTGGCGGCTGGGATTAATCCGAACAATTCCTCAGGTCAGAGCACTCCCCGTGGTAAATGCGAAAGAAAATGCAAAGAGATGCAACATCTCTTCGCAGTGCCAATGAATCGAGCCGATCGGAAAGGGCTCGGTCGTCGACGATTCGAGCCACTCTGCGCTGGATGCGGTCAAGTGGAAGGAGCTGGCACTGGGGAGCCCTGCCCAGAGATGGGAACAGTATTCCATGTGAGGCTGAACCTGTGCCTTATAAAGTTGCAGGCGGTGTGCCGGCATGAAATACTGTCCCGCTCTGCTGAGCACGCCAAGCTTTTTAGAGGCCAATTTGGCCTTCTCTTCCAAGTGACCACGAACTGCGCGTCACTCGACATGTCGACTCCGAAGATACCGATACTGGCTGAGGCAAGAAGGGGAGTGCCTTGAAACTGAGGAGATACGACAAAGGGGTTCTTTTTAGCGGTAAACGCGCAAACTTGTGTCTTCTGAGAATTAAACTGGACTAGATTTAGTCGCCCCCAATCCGAGACTTTGTTCAGCAAAGACTCGACTTCAGACACAAGTTTGTTCCGGTACTCGGCGACGTTTTCCCGAGAAATATTAGCACGGCCGGTGTATAGAGCATCACCAGTGCTGTCATCCGCATAGCAATGAATGTTACCAGTTAACAACATATCATTGATATGCAGAAGAAACAGCGTTGGTGATAGCACACAGCCTTGTGGAACACCAGCGTTAATAGGCTTGTAGTCAGAACATGTACCGTCTACAACGACCTTGATGCTCCGATCTGCAAGGAAGCTGGTGATCCAATTGCACAATTTCTCGGGAAGCCCATAGGAAGGGAGCTTCGAAAGAAGCGCTTTGTGCCAAACCCGATCGAAAGCCTTCGCAATGTCCAGACTAACGGCCAACGCCTCCCCCTTTGACTCTACTGCCTCCGCCCATCTATGGGTCAGGTAGACCAGAAGATCACCAGCTGATCGACCCCGACGAAAACCGTATTGGCGGTCACTAATCAGCTGGTGATCCTCAAGGTACCGGATGAGCTGGCAGTTAATAATGAATTCCATTATTTTGGAGAACAAGGAGGTGATCGCAATAGGCCTCTATTTGGACGGGTCTGGGCGGTTGCCTTTTTTAGGGATCGGGTGGACAAAAGCTGTCTTCCATAAATTCGGGACTACGCCTTGGGAGTAGGAGTACTGGAAAAGACGCGTTAGGACCGGTGCCAACTCCGGAGCACACGTCCTCAGCACAATTGGGGGGATTCCGTCAGGCCCCTCGACTTCTCGATGTCCAGGGAGAGAAGCGCTATGAGAACCGAGCGCTGTGAGAACAGTACATCCAGCATGGAGCACTCACACCACGGGATGGTTGGCGGTGTTTTCCCCCCGTCATCAAGAGTTGAGTTGGACGCAAAAAGGGAGCCTAAAAGGTCGGCTTTGTCTTTTGCGTCTTGGGCCAGTGAGTCGTCCTCCCTGTGCAGAGATGGTAGTAATGGCTTAAAGAAATTGCCTTGGACAGCCTTGGCGAGAGACCAGAATACACGGGTTCCTGAAGGAAGGCGAACTAGTTTCTCGCCAATTCTGCCCATGTGCTCTGACTTTGCCTTGGCAATAACTCTTTTGAAGGACCTGGAGGCGAAGTTATACTTCTTTTTAAGTGTGCTGGTGTTTACATCCCGAGTCGCCGAAGCCGCAGCCCAGGCTTGATAACACTCCTGCTTACTGCGTAATGCAGTCTTACAGGAGCGACCAAACCAAGGCTGAAATCTGCCTCCGATGGATACCACAGATGATGGAATAAACAGTTCCATTCCCTGTAGCACCACATCAGTGACAGAGTCAGCAACAGTGCTGGGATCATCCGGCGAGAAGCAAACCCGCCCCCATGGGTAGGATGCAAAGAAAGACCGCATTCCGTCCCAATCCGCCGACCTGGATGAGAGGTCAGCAGAAGGTCCAACAGGGAAGGTGTATGATCCTCCACATCTGGAATCCGCGTAGGCGAAGTAACCAGTTGTGTCAGACCATATGCCATGGCAAAGTCATAAACAGATCTCCCCGCATGATCGGTTCCCTCTTAATAACGTGTGAATTAAATATTATTCCAAAAAGAATTACTAGGTATACAGAAGATAAGTCGTTATTCGTTGTTCGCTGGGGCAATAGAAATGATGAAGAAATTAACCAATATAATAAGAACTGCTGTGATATTCGAAGTAATTTTCTTTTTTCTAGTCATGTTGAAAACTGTATACATTGTAACTTTAGTTGTTTTAAAGTATGCGATACCCATTTGTATTTGTTTGATAAATATTATGACGATTTTATTAAGGCTTTGCAAAATGCTGCAAAAATTAGCGTTTGTCGCGATGTACGATACAGACATAAAATAGTGCGGGGTTGGAATCACCATGTCCGTGAGAGTCACCAAAGAGCGAGGTATTATTTTAAATGTTGGCTGTGGTATGGGAAACCTGAGTCTGGTGAGATTTATAAAAACATGGTGAAGAGTCGTAGAGTTTTTAAAAGTAAGTTGAGGTGGTGCCAGAACAACGACGATCAGATAAAAATGGACATATTGGCCTCACATCATGCAGATAAAAATTTTGTTAAATTTTGGAAAGCAACTAAACATCTTGACTATAAATCTAACTTACCTGCGAGTATAAAAGGTGTGCACCAAAGTCAATTGCCGACTTGTTTTCGCACCACTTCAAAGTTGATCCCTTGCCAACTAGAAATATACAGCAGTATGTTGCTATGCCCGTTGATATTAAAAGTACTGAGGAAGCAACCTCGTTATTCACACCGGACGTTGTACAAAAAATGGTTCAAAAAATGAAAAGGGGTAAAGCCCCAGGTTTTGATGGATTGAATTTAGAACATATTTTATTTACAGGTTTGGACATCTATAGTATTTTGTCAGAATTATTTACGTTTTGTGTCAATTCTGGATATTTGCCGAAAAATCTCATGCGAACGGTGGTGATTCCAATCCCTAAAAATAAATCCGGTGACCTTTCTAGTCTTAAAAACTACCGGCCGATTTCTTTAGAGACTATTATAGGTAAAATTTTGGAAAAGCTATTACACGCGAGTATAAGCAACAACATTAGGGTTGACGACACACAGTTTGGTTTTCGTTCCGGACTTTCAACGGACTCTGCAATCTTCAGTCTTAAATCGAAAGTTAACTACTATATAAATAGAGGTACACCTGTGTATGCTTGCTTTTTAGACCTTAGTCATGCCTTTGATCTAGTTAACTATCAGCGACTATGGCATAAACTAATAGCATCAAATGGACCCAGAAAGACTGTGGATCCGTTGAGATACTGGTACGGGAACCAGACAAACTTTGTGAAATGGGGCGACGCCATCTCTAACGATTATAAATTAGAGTGTAGCGTACGTCAAGGTGGGCTGACCTCTTCGGATCTATTTAGCTTATACGTAAACGACCTGATTGAGGAACTTAGAAGTACAAAAATTGGTTGTCACATGGGTACAATTTGTCTGAATAATCTCAGCTACGCTGACGACATGGTGCTACTGAGTCCCTCAATCAGGGGACTTAGAAAGTTATTAGCCATATGTGAGCATTATGCGCGGGATCGTGGCCTGAAGTATAATGTTAATAAAACGCAGATGATGGTGTTTCACTCGGGCAGAGGCCCGGAGAGGTTTCCGTTAGCATTTCTGGACGGTGAAGCTGTTGCATGAGTGAGTCTATTCAGATACCTGGGGCATATCCTGACTGAGGATTTGCGTGATAACCACGATATAGAACGTGAAAGGAGGGCTCTGGCTGTGCGGTATAATATGCTCGCACGCCGGTTTGCGCGGTGCAGTCCCAAGGCAAGGCTGACCCTGTTTAGAGCATATTGTCAATGCTTCTATACTTGTCAGCTATGGTTGGACAGTACAAAAAATGCACGTAGCAGCATTAGAGTGTAGTATAATAATGCATTCCGCATTCTTATGAAACTGCCTAAATACTGCAGTGCGTCGAGCATGTTTGCCAACGCCGGGGTGCCCGATTACTTCGCCGTTATTAGATCTCGAGTTGCAGCTTTTTGGTCCCGCATCCGTGATTCCAAGAACGAGATACTCAGGGTGTGTCAGTGCTCAGAAAATCCCATACTACAATATTAGCGTACCATGCATAGCGACAATAACTGTAAATAAATAGAACGAACTCCCTTTTGGGGGCAATTTTAATATTTTTAGTATTAACCTATGATTACAGTTGAATTGTCTTTTATTTATCTTATTAATTGTATCCTCATAATTATATTTTCATTTTGTTTTCAACATTTAACATTTATTGATATTTGTAATGGGTGTAAAAAATCCTGAAATAAATGGAAATTATTATTATTATTATTATTATATTGACTCTACACTACGAATATCAAGTTAGGCAAAAGTAGAACCACAGTTCTACAAACGTCACGCACATACAGGCTTCCAATAAATTGCGATGAACTGATTATTCATCTGAAAGTGGCGAAATATAACTTAGTGTCATTCAAATCACGCCGCGGCCAATGCCAGAGAAGTCACCACGTTTGGTTTAATGTTACGCCATGCACTATTCGTGACAGTATAAAATAATCAGCAGAGCTTACGATTGGCATCAATCCTTATCTTACAGCAGAAGTAACCAACAAACTAAAATAGCAACATGATGAAAATTGTGAGTATAACTAAGTATAATTATCAATAATAATTGTCCTTCAACACTATTTCTCCCCGATATATTTAAGTATTCACAAAAACATTGTGTTAATCATTTATCTCTCCAATAAGTGTTTGGCATTAGTATTATTAGCCAATCTCTAATTTTGGGAGTATCCCACACACATATAAATAAATTGTATCCTTGATTTTGGTCACTGTCACTGTTCTAGCATATGTTACATCTAGTGTAATGAAATTGTAATAATAGGTACTATTTTTTGGAACCCAATTAAAATTTTCAGACATTGCAAATTTCAACGTGGTAGAGTCATATTATAGTTGTAGTGTGAATGGGTCGGCTCGGTGGTAGGACCACGCTCTAACAGAATACCAGCGTAAAATAGCAGCTTAACGCTGCTGTGTTTCTTATTGTGAGTGTAGAGAACCGGAGACCCATTTTACTGGAAATGAGACATTCCATCTTAGTCCTCACGGGTGACAACGTATCTGCATTTTGATTTGTAATCTAGGATAGATGTGGATGTCTACGGGCCACAGCAACCACTTACCATCAGGTGGACTGTGTGCTCGTTTGTCACCCATATTCTATAAATAAACAAAAACTCTCATTCATAGTACGAGTACTCATTCGACACCTGCGGGGTATTATGTTTTTTCTTACGTTACACCATGTGACATTCTTATAAATTTGTATAAATACATTAAAACAATTAAACAGTTTTGTAAAAATTTCATGTAGACACCAATTTTACGCTATTATATGATTAAAATGAAATAAACATATAGTCACAGCCTATAGACGTCCAACTTCTGGAGACAGGCCTCCTCTACTTTTTGAGAGGATTTCGGACAAGGATAGTGTTTTTTAATTCTCAAACTTGCAGGTTTCCTCACGCTGTAGTCCTTTACCACCGAGCACGTGGCAATCAGCACTTTAAACTGCAATTAACAATTTCATTTGTGCCGGCGGGGTAACAATGGTTACTCAAGAGCGTAGTATTCGCCGTACGCGAACAACATAGTGCGCGAACAACCTGGATTCGTTATACGACTGATAAAGCATAATTGTTTTTTTTTATCTCTAGTTGGTTATCCTCTCTGCCCTGGTTGCGATTGCGGCCTCAAAACCTTCAGCGGCGTACTTCGCAGCTGCACCAGCCCCAATTGTCACCGCTACCAGCTCGCAATATTACCACCGATTCAACAACGGCCTGGCTGCGTACGTTGCTGCCCCAGCAACCTATATAGCTGGCGCCGCTCCCTACTACGCCGCCGCTCCCTATGTTGCTGCTGCTCCTTACGTAGCTGCTCCTGCCCCTATAGTTGCCGTATAAATTTCTCCAAAATCGAACGTAATATGTGATACTCCAAATAAAAATATTATGTATGTTTAATTTGCCTTTTATTTATTGAATACTATATATATATATATATATATATATATTAATTGGTGGATTCAAATAAAATATAAATGTTGACGTACATACTCTGCTTGCTATTATTATCATAATTACAATCCATAATCCATAATGAGTCCACTGCTTAACATAGGCCTACCCATAAAATGCCAAAGAGTACGTTAATGAGCCACCTGCATCCATCGACTCTTTGTATCTCCTACCAGGCCATTACTTGATCTAGGGGGGAAGGGGGAATGGGAACATACTACTCTGGCCTGTACGAGGTTGCGACTCGAAAACCTTTCTGATTATCGGTTGTTGATTCTTAGTGTTATATGGTCGGCTACTTGCCATTTCAGCTTATTGATCCGTTAGGCTATCTCGGTTACTCATTACGAAGTCTACCACTCTTTGGTCCTGCTGGTCGAGCCGACCCATACGTGCTACAAGCATAATATAGCTGCAGCGTGGCTTCACCACGTGTTTGCTAGTTACACCTCAAGTGGACACGAATGATTTTCAAGTGTATTTGTGGTAAATATTATTACTTATTCTTCATAATCTGAAAACGTTTTTGTATTTTTAAGGCAGTTAGGTGACGATTCGCTGGGCATAAATTTAGTTAATATTTTTTAAATAATTTTTATGAAAAATATTTCACTTGCTACCAAATATAATATAATATAATATAATAAGCATATTAATACGCCAAATTTAAGAGAACTCAGAGAAAAATGCGGAGCCGCCAAATTTTACTATGGCACACCGCGAAAAACCTCACTATAATATTCACGCCATCTAGATTATTGGTGGTTCACTACATTGCGATTTACTAGATCTCTTAATAACACGACTTCTTTGTACAATCGTCTACGACTGGCGGTTTTACAAATTACTTTAATTTGACTTAGAAACGAGGCTGACACTATTCCCCTGGTAATGCAATTGTCCATGGGCGGCGGTCGACACTTACCATCAAATGAGCGTCGTGCTCTTCTCTTCTATAAAAAAAATATTTTGTGGCATATTAGCGTACGGATCAATTTAGTTTTAATAGATAATATGCACACGCAATGTAACATTCTACTTTACAACTTCAAGTTTTAAATTTCAATGCAACATTTCCTAATGTAGCCTTCGAAATATAAATAGCAAATAATAGCTTTGCTACATATTTGATAATATATTTTTCTTAGGTTCAATATACCTTATTATTAGTTGCTTTTTAGTTTAATTTGTATAATAGTAACAAAATAGAGTCAGATATTATTAACTTAGGTCATATAGGAGGGAGTAATAAAAGTGATCAATATTTTGAAACATGATCCCTAAATTATTGACACCATCAATTTTGCATAAATATATCGGACATAAATATTTGGAATACGTACAACGTCAAATACCTTTATGACATTAATTTCTAAGTGAGATAAAAAATCTTTTTTGCCATTCCTTGTTCTTTGCGTAAAATATAGTCTGGAACCTAGAAGGAATCGCTTCCGAAGCAATAAGACCGCTTGTTGTACTTTTTTATGTATTTTTTTTTGTTTTTATTTTATCTCATGATCGTAAGAGGCGACCTTGTTTATATCCTCCGATAGATGGCGGTCTAACCTTTTCATATAATATGTATAGCCCATAGACACTTTCAAACAGCATCTAGGTAACAAATGAAGGTACATAATTATTGTCATTGTTTAAGACTAAGATAAAAATTGTTGTTTGGTGAACGAGACTCTACCGACACCTAGACAGAAAATTAGCTCATTATTAAACATCAAACATATATATATATATATATATATATATATATAATCGTGATCTTGTAACTTTATTTACTATACACTTATAACAAGCGTATATATATGAGTGTAATGTGGAGTCTAGGGCCCTGTTTTTAAAAAGGCAAACTCAACCGTACCCTGTACATCATGTTGATGGACGATCGAGTCTCAGGCGAACGACTATCAAACGCCGAATCCAAATTTTACACACGAAGATGCATTACATCTCACTCCAAACTTTGGGATAACAATTTTTTTTTTTAACTATACGCAACGAGATCTATATAATGATTTTATACTCGTATCGATAAAAAAATTGTGTAAATTGTTCTATCACAGACTAGACTTAAAAATTATTTATAAGTTTATTGTCCGATCCTCGTCTCGAATGCAGACTTGAACCACCGGTTGAACATAGCGGTTTCTGATAAGGTTTTAGTACCATAGATTACTTCACATCGGCGGGTTAAACAGGATTTTAAAAATAACCTGCTATTACATCTGGTGTATATGGACCATGAGAAAGCCTTGGATTCAGTGGAAATTTGGGCGGTGCTACAGTCCCTTTAGGGGTGCCAAGTTGACAGTCACTATATCGAGGTGCTAAAGCTGAAAATAAACACTTACGCCTATCACCCAGAGGTGTAAGCAGAGACTACGGACTTCCATTTGGCATCATCCTGATACACCTCTCTCGCCTCCTTTACATCTATATACCTACGCATACATAGTAGTCAGTTAAGGCTACTCTTAATCTCACCATTTCAGTATATCGCCAATTTAGGCGATAAAATTTCGTCTAGGGTATCATAAATAGGTTAAACAGCCACGGGGATGCTACAAAGCCCTGTCTGATATCTCTATGGATGCCAAATCAATCCGAGTAGGACCCGTTAATCCTGACACAAGCATCGGAAACCCTATAAAGAGATTGTAATGCCTGTATTAACCCATTGCTCAAATGAAGTTAAAGTGATTGTATAAAGCACAAGTCCGGTCGAGCATGGAGCACTCTGGTGCTGCAAAATGTCTAGCAGCATGGAACTCAATGGAGATATGTGCTAAGAGGCTTATTGGTGACCTTGATTTGGTTGAAACCAATCTTGTTTTTTGGCGCAGAATAGTCAGCCTCTCAGTATTTTCTAAGATGCATTGAGATTGGAGAATGTGAGCAAGAATGCATGATTTAATTTATCCTTCTCCTTTCCGCCCATAGGACACCTAGGGTGTCAGCTCTTTGTTGTCGATATTTCACGCATTAGAACCAAATGGTTTGTTTCATCTTTCGTAATGCGAACAGGAAAGGAGTGGAATAATTTGTCGTCGTCTGACTTTCCGCCCGAACACAATCTGGGTGTCATCAATAAGTTCTTTAATCTTGTAAAGTATGGAAATAGTTGAGATTGGCCGATAATTGGCAGAGTCAGCACGGCTGCCTTTTGTGTACTAGGCTGCATATTAGTTAGCTTCCAGGATTTGGGCATTATTCCAGTTCTTAGTGAGAGGCGAAACAAGCGTCTCAACACAGGAGACAACTCTGGTGCATAAGCCTTTAGGGCTACAGCTAGTATATTATCTGGTCCACCAGCTTTGTTAACGTCTGAACTTCGCAAGGTTTTAAAAACCACTTTTTTTAGTGTTGCGTATCTCCGATATAGAGATACCGCAGTGTAATTAATTTACAGAATTGTTACTACTGTTTAGATGTGAATTACATGCAAAGAGAGATGCGAATAAGTCCTCTCCTTTTTTAGTCATCTCAGTCTGCTGAATTAATTCGCCATTTCTTAATCTTATGTCATCTAGGCGACAATTACAACTCTAATAGAAACTTAAAATTGAAATAAATCTAGCTGTAAGCTACTAACGCAGTAAAGATTAGAATTAGCTAGTATATACATACATAAAAAACTTGTGTATCGTTCACACGCGGTAGAAGTGAAACCTTCAAATGAAATAAAATATAAAACAAAAATATTTCACAACAATTTTTTTTTAATTTGATATTTTTCAAACACAAGTGCGGCATAACATAAAACATAAAAGTTTAAATTTATAGCAAACAAATGTTATAATCCTTTTTATATACATGAAGAGCCTAAATATTAGTGTATTAAATCACAAGAATATTTTCTTATTATATATAGTGACGTCTACTGAACTCAATCAGTTTTTGTTCGATAAAATGATTTTACCTATACAATGAATTCTATAGGTAAAATCATTTTATCGAACAAGGAAACAAAATTGTTTGACTCTCAAGGTGGTCCGTAAAATAGACTAATTTAATATAAATCGGTAAGATATGAAATCCTAGACTGTTAAAAATGGTTTGGATATGATAATTTTATAATTTTATTTATAAGAAAACAAATTTGTAATTTTTTAATTCTTTATTTAAACATTTAAAAGTTATAACAGTCATTTTTAAAACACCGCACTTAAGAGAGGCCGAGATAATAGGAAACACTTTATACAGAACTAGATGTTGCCCGCGGTATCAACCGCGTTATTCTCTTTCGGTTCTTAATGAGTAGCTAGACGTCGTTCGCGCGCCGAATTGTGTGTTGAATTATTTTAATTTTTCATTATCTCCTAAAATATGCGTCCAAATAATATATTATAAAGAGCAACGTTTATCTCCATTAAATTGTCTTGATAATGAAGTAACTTTCATCAAGACTGTAGTATCTCGGACTTTTTTTTCGATGGAGGAAAGATCTATATTTTTGTAGAACATAGTATTTACGTATCACTAACCATTACGCCAGCGTACGCGCAGTAAGTCAACAGTACGTTGGCAAATACTTGCTAAAGAAGTGCCAACTTTAAGTCTATGACCACTTCGCAAATACTCGATGGGAGGGCAGGAACAAGGTTGAAGCAGTAAAAACTCTACGTTTTAATCTGGGAAACGTATATGAGGCCTTATTTACCATATATTCCGATAGGAGCAAAGGTCAAGGAATATGGCTAATTCATTACTGGCAAAAATTAAGTTGTTTAAATTCATCTGCTCTGTACTGATTTGGTTTTGAGTTCCTTAATAGTGTAGAAACGGTAGCTGAAGAAGTTGAGGCAATTGGAGAAATTTCCACACCTGCCCGCCATCTCGCTTGTAGAAGGTTTTTTAATTATGAGGCAGAGGATAAACTGATAACAGACGCGAAATCACATTTTAAAGTAAATTTTCACAACTATTTATTAGATAGCGCAATTACTAAGTTCGACGAACGGTTCGAACTTTTGAATCAAAATAATACTTTTTTTTTTCATTTCTTTAAATAATAAAACACTCAGATACAAAAAAGCACATTGTTTTAATTTAGAAAATATACTGTACCATGCTGGCTCTTCAGATGTGGAGAAATTCGAGCTCTTTAATGAAATCGAATTATTACCGATGTTTATTGTAGATTCCACTACACCGTTGGATATTTTAAATTACTTGTTTACGAATTAATTAATTTCTGTGTTTCCAATTCTGCCCCCAGCACTGAGAATTTACCTTACATTGACAGTCACTGCAGCATACAGCGAAAGATCATTTTCTAAACTAAAAATAATTAAAAACTATCTTAGATCAGTACTGTCGCAAAGTAGATCAAAAATTTATCGTTAATAAGAACGAGTGTTAAACATGAAATCAAAATTGAAGTCAATGACATTTTTAAAGATTTTGGTAATGCAAAAGCATGAAAAGTAACTTTTTTTATAAATATATTTGTGTTGTATTACGAGCGTCCTGTAATGTAACTGGTTTTAAATGAAATATTTTTGAATTTGCATCATGGCAGTACCAATTTTAATTAATTTTTAAAAAATGTAAACTTTTTTAGCACATTGCAGCACTCATTTTCTCGGAAAAACGTCGCCGAGTACCGGAACAAACTTGTGTCTGAAGTCGAGTCTTTGCTGGACAAAGTCTCGGATTGGGGGCGACTAAACCTAGTCCAGTTTAATCCTCAGAAGACACAAGTTTGCGTGTTTACCGCTAAAAAGAACCCCTTTGTCGTATCTCCTCAGTTTCAAGGCACTTCCTTTCTTGCCTCAGCCAGTATCGGAATCCTTGGAGTCGACATATCGAGTGACGAGCAGTTTCGTGGTCACTTGGAAGATAAGGCCAATTGGCCTCTCAGCTTGGCGTGCTCAGCAGAGCGGGACAGTATTTCATGCCGGCACACCGCCTGCAACTTTACAAGGCGCAGGTTCGGCCTCACATGGAATATTGTTCCCATCTCTGGGCAGGGGCTCCCCAGTGCCAGCCCTTCCACTTGACCGCATCCAGCGCAGAGCGGCTCGAATCGTCGACGACCGAGTCCTTTCCGATCGGCTCGATTCATTGGCACTGCGAAGAGATGTTGCATCCCTTTGCATTTTCTTTCGCATTTACCACGGGGAGTGCTCTGAGGAATTGTTCGGATTAATCCCAGCCGCCAAATTTTATGAACGCACATTGCGGCAGAACTCCCGATACCATCCAGACCATCTGGATAATTGGCGGTTCACCACTGTGCGATTTAGAAGATGTTTTCTTCCTCGCACGACTTCCTTGTGGAATCGATTACCATCAGCGATTTTTCCAGACCGATACGACTTAGGGACCTTCAAGAAAAGAGCCTACTCCTTTTTAAAAGGCCGGCAACGCATCTGCAATTCCCCTGGTGTTGCAGTTGTTTATGGGCGGCGGTAGTCACTTACCATCAGGTGAGCCGCATGCTCGTTTGCCCCCTCTCCTATAAAAAAAAACTCATGGTCTTGGACAAAGTGAAGAATTCAACTTCCTTCGGTTAACCAGCTTTTAAATATTCATTTGTGGTCAAATCTCCTTAGAATGAATTTACAGAATCTTGCTTTCTTGCATTGTTTAATGTAAATTATATCCAGCGATTGCTCGGGTTTCGACTTATGTAGCTCCGACAGAATATCAGAGCGGTAACTCTGTTACTGAAGCACTATGATGAATCATTATAGCCTTTATGTTGCTGTAATCCAGAGTAAAATTGTTTTTTTAATTATAAATTAAGGTTTTTTTGTGAAAGTAAATGCAGCAGCGAATAAACAGTTCTTTTTTTCTTTTATTTCTCTCACATTGAAATCACCCAACCAGTTTCTCTATTGAAGTTAAGACTTTTTTTAATATAAATAGCCCCACGAATAAAATCCTCAATGATAATCAGTAATATGATGGAATGAGAGGGCAATCCTGAACATATTAACAGACTGAAGACTTCCCGGAACGTGGGTACTTCACGTCTTTTTTCACGGAATTTAATTAATATTTTTGCTTATGACCAATTTTTTCTGTGATATCTCTAACATGATATGGTAGTACTACAGGCACATCCTTGACTGTGAGTGGCCGGTTTCACTTAACCACTGTGACGTAAACACAGGACTAAAATTTGCTATCGCAAAATATGCAATACTAGCTTGTCGTGCTGGAGCCCGGTGGCTAGGTGTTTACTGTCACAGATACCTTGTGCTCTCTGAAACAAAGATTATCACGGCTGCTAACTGTTAAGATGGTAGTAGAGATTAACCGTTTAAATATATATTAGTATGGGTATCATCATCATCATTACCATCCTTACAGCCCTTCACACGTCCACTGCTGAACATAGTCCTCCCCCAAGGAATGCCACAAAGCACGGTCCTGAGCCACCTGCATCCATCGACTTCCCACATATCTTACCAGCTCATAAAAATAATTTAATATGTTAGATATAATGTCAGGATTCTGAATTCAACTATGATAAGGACATTGAACAGATCACTTCCCTGGGACCGCGGTTTTTGCAGAGCCCATAAGAATAAGTAAATTAAACGTGATAAAATCCGATAATGTTAACTAACTAACTTTAATAGATTAATGTGTAGCGTTGATATTAACAAATCATTACATCTAAATAAATAAAATTTAAGTGTCTGTATGTCATTAAGTCATAATTAACCATTTTTGAATTGTTTGTCTGTCTCTCAGTCTAAGTATCTGTCAGGGCTTATCTTTGGAATGGCTGAACTGATGGTAATGAAACTTCATAAACAGACTGGGAGCAATGTCAGACGTAATCTAAGCTATGTTATAACCGAAACACTAAGTTTCCTTTTTTTTTTGTAAATACCCAAAAAATGTTAAAATTAATGATCTTTAATTATATTAATGTTTTCATCAGCCCGTAAAAGTCCGCTGCAGGATATAGGACATAGAGAAGCGCAAGTCCAGACATAGGCTTATCCCATTGTAGGAAAGATTTGTATTAATCGCCACGGTGGGCAGGCGTTTTGGTATTCGCAGTACTAGACATCTCGCAATTATAATTATTTTGTTTACTACTGTACTTTTGTTCACTCGGAAGGTCTCCTTAGCATCCATATGGCATGATTTTTATAAGGTCGATAAAGATATTTTCTTTGCAGAAACCAGGCAATATACGTATATAAATAATAAAATAAAGATAATATTTGTTATTTATAATAGCAATGATTTGAATCAAATCAGCTATTTGTGCTGCCGAGTTTAAATAAAACATCTTTATATAAACGCTGATATTCAATTATTATGACGCGTAACTTTATTACCAAAATCAATAAATGAATGTTATTATATGATTACATAATGTTCTAAATACTAATTAAGCGAATACTACTATTATTGGTGGTGACAGTACTTTCCCAGTGCCCATATCTACCTATTATTATTCCTACGACGTAGTTTCAATACGATTTTTGTAGACATGAAGGTTCGTGTCCTTACCCATTGAACCATTAGGTATTCCGCTACACCCACAACATTGCCACACGACGATGCAAAATTTGTAACACCTATATATAAGTGAAGGCTTCATTTTTAACTGTCCGCATTGTAATTTTAAAAGCGGTTATGCGAAGGAACGTAACAAGCATGCTCGTAACGGTATATCTAATACAATTATTTTATTGTAATCAATTTATTGTAATGATATATAATAATAACTAATAGTGTTTAAATTTGTTACAGATTTCTTTGTTGTTAACAGCATGTGGGTTAGTTCAGAGTTCCGGCGTCAGCTTACCAGCTGGGAATGCCCCGGCGCCTGTCGTTACGGCATCAAGTTCCCAGTACTTTGAAAGAAATTTCAATCGTTTAGTGCCTGCACAACCAGCTTTGGAACCTGTATATCCAGTGGCCCCGCCACCTCCGGTGGTACAGATCGCTAGAGCTCCAACATTTGTGCCCGTTGCACCGCCTCCCCCAGTATTACCAGTCGCTCAAATTCCAAACGTAATTCGAGTGGCCCCTGTTCCTCGAGTAATTCCATTCCTGCCAGCAAGACCAGTTTCTGGCGAACCGACGACAAAAAATAATCAAGAACCACCAATGCCTGTAAATCCCCAACAAAATATTCCTTCAGATCCAAATGTGGCTATTGCTGTTGCCACTGCAAACGCTGCTGCGCCAGTAGCTACAATATTGCTTCCACCGTATCCATTTGGACCCCCTCCATCCTTAGGATTTATACCCCCATGGCCAGTGTTTAATACACCAGAAGGAAAACGTGAAAATGAAAGTACAACTACTATAAGTACAACGCGAACAGAGGCAACAACAACAGAGAAGGAGAGTGAAACCACAACACCAGTTCCTTCAAATGTCGATAACAGTTTTGCTCAAGCATTACCCTCTAATGATAATGTAAACTTCAGGCAGTATCTTCCACCACCTTTCCAGCTACCATTAGAGCCCTATTTACCACCGATGAGGAGACCACAGACAGCCAGACCACCACAAGCGAGGCCCCAGAAAGTTAAAACAGCAGTCGAAGTAGTGCCAGTGCCATTAACGTATATTGCACCACCCCCGCTAAAGAAACATCACCCCGTGAAATTGATTAAAGTAACAAAGCATATTCATACATTTATACCTACTGGTAAAATTATAATAAGACCTGTTTCACATAGAATGCGATCAATAAGAAATCCTGCGTATATTATATTATACAGAAAACCTACATTTGCAAAGAAAGTGGCAGCAGGTTACCCTCAAGCTGTATCCAGTCGTTCAAAATCAAGGGATGTTGAACCTACTACCTTTAGACCTGTAATAAGTCCTAATATTAGATCACCATGACTATAATAAAAAATTATTTAACATAAGCCTTAAACACTTGTTAAAATTTCTCACACACTGTAAATAAAAGTTATGGAAGTGTTAAAAATAATAAATAAATATTTATACTTTTGTAATTGCGTTTGTTTCATTGATATAATAACTCGTTTAGAAACTACAAATATATTTGTAAATTAAGCCAATATTAACTGCGTTACAGTGGTTATAGAAATATTAATTATAAGCACTCGTAGGTACTTAATATATGATAAACACTGCCTTATTTTAAAATTAACACCATCATTAGTTAATAATCTATACTTAATATAATAAAGCGGAAAAGTTTTTTGTTTGTGCAAACCTGCTAATCTCTGGTAACTAGCAGTTCGATTTGAAAAATTATTTTGGTATATTATGGTCAGATGGGGAATAGTTTAGGCTATCTAGCATTAGACTACACCTCTCAGATAGCCTTAAATGTTGATTTTTGTTGTTTTGTTGTTGAAAGCGCTCCCGAACTGCTTTTGCCGAAATTTTGCCAATTTTGCCATAGCAATCTATCTAAAATGCTTAAAGTAGGTGTAATGTCATGTCGCGCCGCTGAGACGCCTGATATACGCGAGTGAAATCGCGGGGCACAGCTAGTAAATGATAAAACGTAAGGCTTGCTTAATATCATCGTAGGAAATCTAGAGTACAATTTCAGGGACATAGAAACAATCCCAACATCTAGTAGACCCCTTTTATTAGTTCATTACAGCCTATCATAAGCCTATAGCTGAACATAGGCGAGTTGGCAACCGCAACTTTTTAATATTCTCAGTTGTTATTACGTAGGATGCTACTGCCCATCCCCTGTTACTTTTCCCTACATTTCCTAGTAAATCCGAAAGCCATTAATCTATCCCCGGCTATAAATTCAAACGCAGGACCGCATTAGTGTGGCGCATTGATCATTATTTTATTCGAAGATGACGCGGATGTCTCTAGGCTACCATATGAACATATTAAATTAAAAAAAATATTTTCAAGGTTTCAAAATTACAATGAAAAATGCAAATTAAACTGCTAAACGGCATAAAAGTTTATGTCCATTCTATTCTTGTAGAATCAGTGAATGCAAGTTTTTATCTGCGTTTACTGAACAGAATGAATGTTTGTATTTTAAATATATTCGAAGTCAATTTATAATTTTTGCGACATACTACGCTTTACAGAAGGATATTGTTAACTTGACGGGTGATCAAAACCGACTTATCTTCTTCTGACATATAAATATGGTAGCCACACTCTCGTCTATGGCTGGTTCCATTATTCACTGACGTAACAACTTGGCCTAAAGCTTGTTGTCGTCTAAAACTTACTTGACATGCTCGGCGTCCAGGTGTTTGATATCACAGATTTCTAACGTTCTCTGAAACAAATATTTTTTCACGGTAGATTACTATATCATAGATGATGATGATATTAATCATTTAAAAATTGGTTTGTATAAATATTTTCTTATACGCAATTTTACTTATTTAATAACAACTACATAAACACAAAACCGCGGTTGCCCACTCGCCTGACAATCGGGCAACTATAGCAAATATTCCCCTACGATGCAATATGTGGAGGAGACCTATTTTCAGCAATGGAATTTTGTTAGGCTGTAGCGATAACAGTTATAACATTACTATACATACATCTCAATCCTCTCGTGACCATGGTAAAGCACGTGATACGTTAGAAATTAAAAATAATTTGATTTGTTTATAAGATATTTGGTTATAAGAATTAGTGTGCTGAAGTGGCAATGGGGCGGTCATATAGATCGAAAAATCGCCAACCGATAGGGAAGAAAGGTTCTAGTGTAGGGCGTCCCCCCACTAGATTGAACGATGACCTGGTAAGACATGCAGGATGTCAATGGATGAAGGTGGCTCGGGACTTGTGAAGGGCTGAAATGATAATGATGATAAGATATTTTATAAGATTTTTGGAATTTCATCACTTAATTCCTCCCTTTCCCTTCTAAAATCTACGCATTCGAACGAAATAGTTTGCCTCCTTGATAGTAAGGCGATGGAGTAGTTTCTAAAATCTGTCTTGTCTCTCCGATTACAAATTGTTTGTCTTCAAAGTAAAAGTCAATAGCCTTTTATTTATACGCTATGCTAAGACAATATGGTTTACCACATAGGTTTATATCACCACTACGATCAAGCGGAATTTTAGTCAAGCACTGAGCTATAAATAAGTAAAAAATATTAAAGTAAACCCGATAAATCTGTAGAACTATTTTTGTATAATGATTTGTATTGTTTGCGTTTATATATAAAAAAAATCATTAAATGAAAGTCTATGTGCTGATACAAAACTTTAGTAAACTTTTATGCCTTAAATTAAAAAATCGTATTGCGATAACGTTAAATGACCCTTTATTTATTTTTATGTTAATTTTTATTGGTTTTATATTTTATATCTATGGTCTATATGATATACCAAAATATGATTAAAAATCCCCTTTGTCATGAATGGTTTACGAGTATATGGGGAACCAACACACACACAACTCGGAAGAGAACAACCGCTGAAATACATAAAATAATTAATTTACAAATTAAATTAATGATATAAACAAATAGTTTAGGAAATCCAAAAGTGCACGTTTCATGAGCGCTTCATTTAATTTTGATGAAAAAATAAATTGTATTCCTGACTTTTAAAATATATTATTTACGTGTTTTAAATTTAGCGCTCTATTAAAAGTTAGTGTCACCTACACGTAAAAAAATAATAATAATCTTTACCAAAATAAATCGATTACACAAAGTATAAAATCGATATATTCTGTATGGTACATTTGTCCTTTGTCTATCAAGGGCTGAAAAAATATGAAAGCGGCTTAAAATTTTTAATAGCAATAAAAGTTACAGAAGTTGAAAATAATTTTATTGACAAACTACGCGTACTAGGCTATTGACATGAAATATTGAACCAGTTGATGTAATTCTGAAGCAAAGAAAAAAAACCGGTCTCGATACGTCAATTTTTTCGGGAGATATCGTGACTACATATAAAATTAATGTCCTGACGTCTCCGTAAAATTTTTTTCGAACCGTTTCTTTTTTCAAAGTAGCAATATAAAATGGTTTTTTTTTTAAATATAAGATGGATTAATTAGAGTGTTTTCTTGATAGACGGCTACTAATATTATCGTATAAGTACAATATGGTTATGATAGAGGCGTTTTGAGATTAAATCACTACCTAATAAGTAATAACGCTTCGCCTTATGAGGCGTCACCCTGTCTCATCATCTACTTACTGTACAGTTCCTTTGGATGCAAGAATGAAATGGAATTATTACCGCGTATTGTAAGCGGATATCTTTTTAATGTTTTGTATTCAAACAAATCGGTCATTACATAAATAACCAAACAAATCCTTATTTTATTTTTTGCATTGATTATGCGAGATTTCAGTTCGTCAAATTGTAAGCGAGTCTTTTCATATGACTTTCTCTTCTTAGTTCTTAGTTATCTACGAGTTTGTAGGTATGGAATATAGTTTTCTACTATATACTACATGATAAACCCACGCTACAGTATTATTTTATATCTGTAACACGAATGAGTCTCTTTGAAGTTGAGGCGTACCACGCGCTCATAGTATACTACTTAGCTATATGTATTTTTAGAAACGTAAGGGTGAAAAACGAGGTCACAGCCTGGTTAGTGATAAAAAGATGATATACACCTTAAGATAACTACAACTATCTTTAGAATCGACTCAAAAATAAAATACGCTGTCAAAAAGCAGATACGCTGGTGTACTGAATGATCATAAACCTTCCCGGTCGAGCAATACCAATCGAGCTGCAACTTTAATATACTACAGCGTGACTACTTCGTGAAAATAGCAGCATAGTAATAATTTTCAATATTCACTTACTATTGGGATAGTTATGTGCTTATCTATTATCCTTACTTTTGTAAAAAAAAATATGTTTAATTCCTAAATTTAGCTATTGCTAGCATTACACTAGAGGCGGAAGAAACTTAGACAATTAATTCTAATTTTTGAATCAAGCATTTTATTGCTGCAGAACATATTTTATTTTTCTAGCTGTCGGAAACGCGTTGCTGTAGCTCAATAAGTTTTTTAAAAAGTATTTGAAATACAACGTTGCATTCGAATACGCGCTATTCGAATGCAACGTTGTGTTAAAATTTCAAACATATCGGTGAAAAGCAAAGGAACATTTTCAATTTTATTTACATATATAAATACTTAAAAAAAAAACACCTGCAAAGTACTCGAAACGTCGGAAATATATAAAAATAATTAAATAAAAGTGATACAATTCCTAAAAATTTGTACGCACAGCACGGTTTCACGCGCCAAATATCTAAGTAATGTATGTTGTCCCTTACCAAATATGCTGATAAAACCTTATCAGTCTGTCCAGCTTCATTTTCGTAATCGCAATGGTACGCGTCCCCATTGCGTGCCCGGCGTCTAACGAGTCCGTGCAATACTAGTGGCGAAACACGATACCAAGGTGAATCTTGCCACCGACTTATGTATAAAAGGTATTGTCCCCAAACATAATGTATCACTCTCATCATCTGTTTTACGCAGTTGACCAAACAAAACCTACAAAATGTTTAAGGTTTGTACAAGATAAATAAAAAAAATATTTTATTATATTTTTATTCGTAAACATATTAATATATTTTTATTTTTAGGTACTTTTCCTCGCTACTATCGCCGTTGCTGCTGCCAAGCCTAGTATTGCTCCTGCTGCGTACTTCGCCGCTCCAGCTCCTCTTGTAGCCGCTCCTGCTCCAATCGTCACTGCCTCGAGCTCACAGTACATCGCAAGAAACTATAACGGCGTGGTTTCTGCACCTTTAGTGGCTGCCGCTGCTCCAATCGTGGCAGCACCAGCCACATACGTCGCTCCAGCAGCCAAAATCGTAGCTCCTGCAGCGCCACTTTACTCAGCTGCCGCTCCCGTGTACGCCCGGTACGCTTCACCATATGTGTCGGCTTCTTACTTTGCTCCCTCCGCTCCTCTTTATGCCTTCAAGTAAGACTGTAACTTAGACATCTTCCAAAATCCCAACGAATAAATGAATTTTTAATCTATGAACGTTTATTTTTTTAAATCACACATATCCTTTCACATTTTTCTGTTAAATTTTAGGAATGTATAAATACATCTGTTAAAGATAGCAGTTAACTTCGTAACCCAATAATTAACATCCACCAAATTGCATTCACAAAAAAAGTCACAATGTAACCAAAGACTCTCAGGTATATACATAGATGGTATTATGTATCGACGAAATCTTGTTATAACGTACTTATAACGGAATTTTTAAGAAATCCTTCAACTGTCTTTCTTGAAGGTCCTTCAAGGAAACTGTCCTTGACAAAAATAAAAAATTTCGAAACAAAGCATTCGCGACTTGTTACGCACGCAAGCCATATAATAATTTTAGGTCTATTTACGTTAGTTGTTTTAGCGATAAACCAATTTAATACAATATTTCTTATACTTTCAATGTGAATTGTGTTATTACATAATATATAACATTATATACGTATGTAGTATATGTTACATATACATAGATAGTTACATAAATTAGTTTGTCTACAAATTTTCTTGGAGTTTTTATTCAATTCTTTTAAATATTTAGAGAATCAACTATCTCTTTAGCAGTACTTATATTTTTTTTTATGATGTCCCAACTATCACATTCACCTGACATGGCTTCGTGTGATTTTGTTCCCAAAACTAAAGTCACATAATTAGAAGTTCCAAAGGTCTTTCTGGTATTGGAAGAAGCGCGTGTAAAGAATTTTTATCTAATGGAGAATATGCTGAAATGAGTAACAGTGATGTAGACAAATAAATAATATTTTCGAAAAACGAAAATGCCATCTTATTTTAATAATTATTATTTTATATGTATTTATTTATTTTTATAAATATCTAAGCGAGACTACAGTTTTAGCCCCAACACAGTGAAGCCCAAATATTAATTATATCTATAAGTAAAAATATATTGTAAAAATAATTAATGTTTAATAATAATGATTACTAAAATGTTACCCAGCCCTTACCATTTCACGTATTACTGTCAAAATAATCCAGCAGAAAATGCTTTTTCACAATTAATGATTTCCTTCGCACGTACATAATTTCGTCCAATAAATGTTTAATTAACAAGAAAACAAGGCATGGTAACGGGGTGCTAGATCACTCGTTCCGAATGTTGCATCATTAAAATTAATAAAATGATTAATTGCGATTCTATCAGCTAGTTTCTTTAAATGATTCTTATGCATCATCATCATCACCACTAGTCCGTTAAATTCGACTGCTAAAATGGGCCTTACCCTGCAACGAAGATTCACCTTGATTGTCACGCTTGGCAGAAGGATTAACGATCGTAATACACTCACTCAATAAGTTTTGAGAAGACTGAAATTTCAAAATGGAACGCACCCGTGTTATATGTTTCTAAAAAGCAAATTTATTTAAAAATGGAACTCCATAAGACAATTGCACAGTTAAAAAAAAGCAAAGTTATATTTATATTCCGGTCATGCTTTCCGCGCTTTTCATTTAAAACGATGGATCTTAACCGTGAACATTTGTGCACTATGATATATTATGATTTTAAATTTGGTTTAACCGAACAATTAAGTTTGCAACTGTTACATTAGCATTAGGGGACTCAGTTCCATCATGCGCAACAGTTTTAGGTGGTTTGCTGAATTCAAAACGGGTAAAATTAATCTTAAAGCTGACCAAAGAACCGGGGACCCGCAAACAGCAGTAACGGCAGAAAATGTATGGACTGGCAGAAAATATTGGTGCGAGGAGACGAATCACATATACGGACATCGAAAAGATTGTAGGCATTAGTTCGGGGAGCATTCATACTATCCGAAAACGGGGCATCTCGGCATATTTCGTCATTAATCTATCAATATAATCCGGAAAACAAATGTCAATCATCGGTATGGGTCTACTCAGAAGGACGGTTACAGACAAAACTGCAAAGACCTCGCATGGTCGGCAAAAAAATGATGGCTAGTTTTTTTTTCGCGGAGCGGACATTTGTTGACGTCAATGCTGGAAAATTGTAGGTCAGTCAACTCTTAATGGTATACTACAGTTGCATTACCCAAAGCTTTTCAAGCTGTGCGGGAGAGAAGACCAAAGACCGGGCTTCGAGGAATCATGCTGCATCACGACAACGCCTCTTCACATACCTCCCTTAGAACAAAAGCATTTATTGAGGAACCTGGTGTTTAAACTCTAAGTTACCCACCCTACAGTCCTGAATTAGCTCCTTGTGATTTCTTTTTGTTCCCAAGAGTCAAACAAAAAATAAAAAGCAAGTTTTTTTCAAGCGCCAAAGAAGCCGTGGCTGCCTACGACAAAGCGATTTCCGAACTGTCAGGTCAATACTGGCAAAAGTGTTTTCAGAGTTGATTTAGGCGAATGGAACTTTGTATAAGCATGATGGAGAATATTTTGAAAAGATGTAAAATAAATATTAATAGTATCCTACGTATCAGACGTATCGCACCTTTGACGCTGCTGCTATCACCGATCTGGGTACTTAACGCCGGGCGTAATAGAAATGATTACATCGCTATCCACCGCAAGTTAACATTATCCATTTAGGCATTTCCCATATTCTCGTAGTCACACCACTATCTATAAGTACGGCAGCGAAAAAAGATACACACATAGACATACAAAGGAGACAGCTGCATGGCTAAAATATTAACAACAATTGTCACTGGTGCAGCTTTCTTCGTTTAATTCTTTACTCCATTCTCATAGTAAACAATTTAAATTAAAAAAAATGGGGAAAACAAAGGAAAGATTGCATTTTTTTTAAAGCAATATAGCTCATTAAGCTTCTTTATGTCTATAATTTAAATAATATGTAAATTACAATGCAAAATTTTGAAGTTTAAAATATTGGCTATCTGGACCGTTACCGTTAACGTTACAGGCAAATAGGCATAGATTGTCGCATAGGGGGATATTTGCCATAGTTGCAACTCATGGCAAGCGAGTTGGTAACCGCAGTTTTTATTTTTTATTTTTAGTCGTTATTAGCTAGCTTGCTACATATATATTTATCTATGTTATTAGCAATACGCTGGTGCCCATCTCCTGATTTGTTTCCCTCTGTCGCCTCTTACGACACCCACGGGATGATATGGGGTAATGGATATTCTTACACCGTCTATGTGGTACACACGGTATGCTATCTATCTAGACCATTATTAATATTTATTTTACAGGCAAGGACCAGATATTCCACTTAACGAAATTAAACTTACAATTACGTAGTTTTTTGCCTACCCGGTTACTACGCCGCTACACGCTTAATGAAGTTTAAAATAAATATATATGTTGAATATTATATAGTGAATTTCACATTATATAATATAATGATCTATTTATTGAATATTGTGTTTTAGTACACATCAAAGTTAAAATATTGGAATTGAAAAATTCTAGCGTGATCAATTGTTACAACTTGGAGACTATGATACAATACGCTATTGACGCAAGTCAAGACATTACTTAAATAAAGTAAAATGGAAGTCGGGATTACTTTTTGGAGATCATCGTGTGAGATACGAATACATAAAAAGAACCTAAGTTATTGGGATTGACAGCTTGTTCTAGCAAGGGTTACTGGCATGGACTTCTAATTATACAATTATAGCATGCACTTTACCTATTTTCTTTAAAACATATTCAGAAAATTCGCTTTAAAAATGCTACTGAATATTTATTCGTGCAGCATCAAAAATTGTCACACTTAAAAATATCTAGACCGGTGGCCATTGTCGGGATGATTTACCACAATTACCACGTTTGGCAAAATGGCTAACACTGTTATACACAACACGTGTGTTTTGTATGCACATTATCTAGTAATGTGTGCACAAAACTGAGATTAAGAGAGAAACTTTTTATTTGAATTTATTGGGAGTCTGTCGGCATAGGTTTCATTTTACCAACCTCATATCTTATCACGTTATTTGATGTAAATAATTGAAAATTAAGTGCACTGTGAGATTTTATCTCTATTTGATGGAATAGTTCGGGGCATCGTTGGCTTTCTAATTACTAAGTAGATATGGTCAACAATCGTACAAAAGCACTGTTTCAGTTATTATCAATTTTATTTGAACAAATGCGAGAACTGTGTTCTCGTCTAGAGATTTCATCACGGCAAGGGAGCAAAACGTGTACGAGTCCTTTGAGGACAAATGAATCTGTTATGGGAAATTTTACGTACTGACTTACCACATATCCTGTGAAGTGGTGAAGTATAACTTCGTGGGCAAATCTAAATGTATGAGTAGTTAAAAAAGTTGTGGAAATATGAAAACCATTAATACGCATTGAAGGATTGCGGCATACTCCTTTCTGCCCACAAAACACTATAGGTAATTAGGAGCCCTGAGCACAGTAGTGAGACGTGTTTTTTTTAAACTGCTACTTTAGTTTTTATACCTTTAATGAGACTTTAAGTTTGTCATTTTAGATTTTATATTATCAGACAAATCAAGATATTTGTGACAGTCCTGATTTCATGCCTCACATGAGATATGTAAATGAACAGGCTGATGTGAAAAAAAGAACTTAAGTATCAAAGATAACAGACTTTACTTAAACAAAGGTTTCTCTTATTTTAATTGTCTAAAGCGGTGATCAAAAAGATTCAAATGTAAATTTCATAGTGCATAAGCATTATTATATATTTTTACATATATTTTAATTGCAATTTGAAGTGTCGATTTACCACGTTCTCGGCGGCGAAAGAAAACCTGCATATCTAAGAAGTTACCCAGTTGAGGTGATCGCGGGTTGGCACATTTTTGGCTAAAAGCTCTGTGGCCTGTGCCCAGTAGTGACATGTATGTAGGCTGCTACTTTTTTAGTTTTAATGGGTCATTTATGCTATTTTTATTTCATTTATTTTTCGGAAATTTAACTTTTTTGTATTCACACTGCCGTAAATATTAACGGTAGCAAAGATTCGAATGAATAGAACTCACCATCGTTATCATTACAACCTTTCAAAAGTCCACTGAACTGAACATAGACCTCCCACGTAAATTGTCAAATAGGCTGGATATTTGCTATAGTTGCCACGCTTGGCAGGTGGGTTGGCAACCGCAGCCTTTATTATTTTGAACTGTTGTCAGGAAGATGATGTTGCCCATCTCCTGTTTATTTTCCTCTATCATCCTCTATCGCCTCTTAGGACACACACGGAACGATATGTGGTGGCGGATTCTCTTTCGCCGCCAATATAAAACTGCATTTATGACATTTTGAAGTCTACTCGAACGTAGAAAAAATATCAGAATCTATGTTATGGTGCCAATCAATATTAAATGGGAACAATGATACGAACCAAACATCACATATAAGACCATGAAATCATCATTACTTTGTTAAAACCAAATTAACTTTAATTATGAATGAATGTAAAGTGTAAAAAATAACAATAAATTTTGATTCTAAGACAATTTATCATATTTATGGATATATCGTAAGACACGTTCAATATAAAAAAATTTAGATGTTTCTAGATATATGATATTAATGCAATTCTGAAAAACTTATTTATTCACGTGTTCCTGTAGCATATTATACTCGTATATATACCAAATATCAATTATCTAGGTCTATTGCACTATTGGAATTCAAAAAAATTATTTGACAAACTGACAAGAGACAGACACCGAAGTAACTCTAAAAGTGATCGAATTTTGCGCGGAATAGCATTTAATGATGTCTCTAAATTGAAGACCACGCGAGCGAAGCCGCGGGATAATAAGCTACTTTTGTGATATAATTATAGGTCACTTTAGTCACATTATTAAAAATAGTCGAATATTATAAGTGTAAATATCACAAAATAATAGCACACAATATAATAAAAGAGGTGCCAAGTGCGGTGGCCACGCACAATGTCGAAGAATGCTTCCGTAGTTGCCCGTCACAATATTTTTTATAATCTATTTTGGGCAATTTATAATCAAAATTGTAAAGAGTCCCTCAGAGAAAAATTTAAAGAAATAAACATATTAACTTTAGCATCGCAATATATTTATGAAAATGTAATGTAATGTACATAAAAACATAAATAGCTTTAATAAGAATAAGGATGTTCATACCTTAAACACTAGGAACAAACATAAGCTTGTAATACTAGTTACTAGAATCCACAGAATTAGTAATTCATTTATTGGGCAATGTATACGCTTTTACAACAAAATCCCAGAACATGTTTAAAGTTTGTCAATAAACAAGTTTGAAAGTTTTATTACAGAAAAACTGTACAAAAAGGGTAATTATAATATCAAGGAATACATGAATGAAAATAACCCCTGGGAATAAGGTGATCGCCACCATGCTGGTTCTGTGAAAATTCATTTAAAATTGTATAAACAAAATTATTGTTAAGTGAAATTATGTTTAAAAAAAGTCCCGCTGGGTTTTCTTGCTGGTTCTTCCCAGGACAAAGGTATTTTCCGAATAAGTTGTAAATTAAAAAATGACTTTCAATAAGTATTATGTAATAATAGATATTGAATAAAAATCATTCTATTCTATTCTATTCAATACGATAACTTAGAAGGCCCTTTCTTGATAATGAGCGTGTTGAGTTCGCGGTTTGACCGCTATAACGACTAAAATGGCTCAAATAGGACAATGGTAACTGAAGAACTTATTTTTAAATCAAAGTTATAGGGAGTGGTGTTCAAATACGATTAAAAAACTTTTCGATTTTTTTAAATAATACATTTTACATCAAATCATTCACTTGCCAACTCCGTACAAAGATGGTCATTGTTTATATTCCCAGCAGTGCAACCCTAAAATATATATATAACCTTCGCGTAACCCACCACTGTCCTAAACTATTCTGAGGGTCGCCCGCGTAAACCAAGAGTACCACGAATGAAACAGTATGGGACTTTATAATTGTATGAATACTTTGAATGAGGCCTACAATAACTACTAACTATGACAGCACTGGTGATGCTCTATACACCGTCCGTGACAATATTTCTCAGGAAAACGTCGCCGAGTACTACAAACTTGTGTTTGAAGTCGAGTCTTTGCTGAACAACGTCTCGGATTGGGGGCGACTAAATCTAGTCCAGTTTAATCCTCAGAAGGCACAAGTTTGCTCGTTTACCGCTAAAAAGAACCCCTTTGTCGTATCTCCTCAGTTTCAAGGCACTCCCCTTGTTGCCTCAGCCAGTAGCGGAATCTTCGGCGTCGACATATCGAGTGACATGCAGTGACGTGGTCACTTGGAAGAGAAGGCCAAATTGGCCTCTAAAAAGCTTGGCGTGCTCAGCGGAGCGGGACAGTATTTCATGCCGGCACAACGCCTGCAACTTTACAAGGCGCAGGTACGGTCTCACATGTAATACTGTTCCCATCTCTGGGCTGGGGCACCCCAGTGCCAGCTTCTTCCACTTGACCGCATCCAGCGTAGAGAGGCTCGAATCGTCGACGACCGAGTCATTTCCGATCGGCTCGATTCATTGGCGCTGCGAAGAGATGTTGCATCTCTTTGCATTTTTTTTTCGCATTTACCACGGGGAGTGCTCTGAGGAATTGTTCGAATTAATCCCAGCCGCCAAATTTTTCGAACGCAAATTGTGGCAGAACTCCCAATACCATTCACACCATCTGGATGATTGGTGATCCACCACTGTGCGATTTAGAAGATGTTTTCTTCCTCGCACAACATCCTTGTGGAATCGATTACCATCAGCGTATTTTCCTGACCGATACGACTTAGGGACCTTCAAGAAAAGAGCCTACTCCTTTTTAAAAAGGCTGGCAACGCATCTGCAATTCCCCTGGTTCCCCTGGTGTTACAATTGTTCATGGGCGGCGGTAGTCACTTACCATCAGGTGAGCCGCGTGCTCGTTTACCCACTCTCCTCTAAAAAAAAACTAAAAAATAAGCGACAATAGTAAGTTAGTAGTTTTTTTTTTATAGAATAAGTGTAACAAATGAGCACACAGTCCAACTGATGGTAAGTCCATGCTGTGGCCCATAGACCTCTACATTTATTCTCAATTAACAATCAAAATGCAGCTGCGTTCTCACCTCTGAGGACTAAGATGGAATGCCTCCTTTTTAGTAAAACTGGTCTCCGGTTCTCTACACACACCATACGAAACACAGCAGTATTAAGTTGCTATTTTACGCTGGTATTCTGTGAGAGTGTGGTCCTTCCCCGTCCGAGCCAACCCATTGGTGCTACAACCATAATATAGCTGCAGCGTAGCTCTACCACGTCATATTATAAATAAGATGACTTTCGAAAAGATGCGTGGACATAATGAGCTCCCTTAGACTTTTATGCTTGTGTTTATATTTATAATTTTACGTCATAGGTAAAGTTGTAACTATGGGGAGATAAATAGTCTACTTGCAAGGTATTTGACGGCTCCGTGGCGCAGTGGCTTAGCAGCGCTGGGGGTCGCAGATTGGAATCCTACACCTACAAATAATATGTGTTCCGGGTCTGGACGTTTTTCCTTGTGTAATTTATGTTTTTAAACTGCCTCCACGATACAGGAGAAAATCCTAGGGGTTAAACAAAAAGGAAATAAAAAGTAAACTAATAATTTAAAATTAAAAATTTTGTACAGCCGACTTCAATATAAGTTATTTAAGAATAACTTAAAAACTATTGGTCTGACCTTGATCAAATTCATATGGAACCACACGAGAAGTACCAGCTTTCAAATAAAAAAAGAATCATCGAAATCGGTTCACCCAGAAAAAAGTTCTGAGGTAACACACATAAAAAAAAAAAAACGAAAAAAAAAACATACAGTCGAATTGAGTACCGGCTCCTTTTTGGAAGTCGGCAGAAAAATAAACTATTCCCGCAGTAGGGACTTGTTGAAGGTTTGCGTAGCTTTTGAATTTCAAAAAGCGCTTTGTGAAAGCCAATTTTCAAAAAAAAACAATATTTTAAATGAAACGAAGTTTTACGGATTTCATCACGTACATACACCGTCAGCGAGCTTATAATATCTTGAAGTCTTGTAATTTTATGCTTGGATAAGGTTTTAATTTCATTAATTATTGCATCCAAGCAAATGATAGCATCCAGCCATCTTCTTTATTGAAATTAGGATGCATGTTGCTACAATCACTAAACGTTTTACTAAAGTTAAAATTTGCTCACTGAAGCAACATTATCTAAATACTTAATGCATTCGAAATACTCTCATTTATATGCTATGTATCGTCTTATTCGATGCATTTTTTCGAATTGTTATTTGTTTTACTTCGTGCGTAACGTCTGACGATTCCATGCAATACTGATGGCGTAATTACACACAAGGTGAATCTCACCACCGAACACTGTATAAAAGCTGAATATTGTCTCGAAACTTTATCAATCGCTTTTACTTGTCCAACAAAGATAATCAAATAAGAAATCAAAATGTTCAAGGTTTGTATCAATACACATACTTTTGTTACAATCACATGGAATATTATTATGGATACTTAACAATATTTTTTTATCAAGGTACTATTCCTCGCAACTATCGCTGTGGCTTCTGCCAAGCCTGGAATTGCTCCTGCTGCGTATGTCGCTGCCCCAGCTCCTGTTTTGGCTGCTCCTGCCCCAATCGTCACTGCCTCCAGCTCACAGTACATCGCTAGGAACTATAACGGCTATGTTGCTGCACCCTTAGTACCTGCCGCCGCGGCTCCAATCGTGGCAGCGCCAGCTTCATACGTCGCTCCAGCAGCCAAAATAGTAGCACCAGCAGCGCCACTTATATCTGCTCCTGTATACGCCCGATATGCTTCACCATACGTAGCTGCTCCTTACTTTGCCGCATCCGCTCCTATTGTTGCTCTCAAGTAAGACAAAAACATACAAAACGTCTTTTAAAACTGTATAAATGTATAAATAAATGAATTTTTGCCTATACATCTTTGTTATTTTTCACTACTATATTTCCCTTGGTCGTGAAACACCTGCCTTAAACTGTGCCACGATAGCCAAGATCGTTGCTTCTGCAACATCATTTACCTAAACTACTTCAGTATTTACATGATTTTCTGGCATATTCAGGACGATTATACCGCCGTATACATTATATATACATTTATCATTTTAAATAGTAGTTTCTTGCAACATCTACGGGATGATATGGATATGATCGATATGATAATGGAAAGTATAATACTGACGAATTAAAAAGTACCATAAAGATTAATTACTTTGCCATTTATATCCAATTACTTTGGCGGCGGTTGCCAGACAACAATAAATAGAATCAGGCAACACTTTCCGGAAATTCATAATATTATGGTATATATACCGTCCAATTTCCCCATTCAGTGGCTCAGTGAGGTATCTTACACCATCAGCACCTAGTAAAATTTAGATACAGACAGTAAAAATTTTAAGTAGCAATTTTAAGGTATACGAGAAGTAGTCAGATAAAAATTATTTTCGAGGAAATATGAAGTCCGCCAACAAAGGACAATGACGGTGGACTAACTGATCAAAAATTCTCCCAAAATGAAATTTCGTATGCTGAGTGTGCTCTTACTCATATCAAGGTATGCTATCTTAGTGCAGCATCCACTTATGATCAAGTGCGCTGTATGCTTGTGTTTCTAATTCATTCTTGGTTTTTTTATAGGATAAGGGTGACAAACGAGCACACAGTCCAGCTGATGGTAAGTGGTTGCTGTGGCCCATAGACATCTACATCTATCTTCGAATACGAATCAAAATGCAGTTGCGTTGTCACACGTGAGGACTAAGATGGAATCCCTGATTGCAACTTGCCTTGTTTTTTCTAGAAAACATTAGAATTACAGACACGATTTTTCTACAGATTGTATTATTTTTATTGTTATGAACATGATATTATTATATAATAAAAATAGCTTTTTACCCGCGGCTTCGCTCGCGAGGCCTTCTATTTAGTCACATCGTCACTGTTTCATGCCAAATTACCAAATTCATTCATGGGGGGTCATGTCAGTGTATGTATGAGTTTTTCTGCAGCTATATTATGGTTGTTGTACGAATGAGTCGACTCAATCGGGGGAGGTCTCACAGAACACCAGCGTAAAGTAGCAGCTGGTGCCAGAGGGAAACTGAAATAGGCAATGATCAGCAGAACCTTCCTGACAGCTATAGATAATAAAAAACGTCGGTGGCCAACCCGCTTGCCAAGCGTGGCAAATACAGCAAATATCCAGCCTATGAAGCAATATATGAGGGAGGACTACGTTCAGCAGTGCACTTATGTTAGGCTGTAGTTACTGCTACTCATCTTCGCTAATGTGAATATTTGCGGTGTAATGAAAAAAAATATCTCCGAAAACATGAATAAAATTAAAAGCTAATGATTTCTTATATTTACGCAAGCACTACACATTAATAAGTAATGAAACTATTTTTTACTATTTTATCGTGTTTAATTTATTTATTTTTAATTCCCGACATTTCTAGTGCTTTATAGCACCCATGGTCTTGGAGGGACTGAGGTCTTTGACGTTCCGATGTCATAGTTAGCCCGGCTACCTTCAGTTTTTGGATATTAATTTTTGGTCCGATCTACGCAGAACAAGTTTTAAGTAAGTAAGTTTAAGTTAGTATCTTGAAGTCTTGCTTGGGCTTAGATTTAATTTTATGAATTGTAGGATCCCAAACCGGTGGCGGTACTTATCCATCTTTTCTATTAAAATTAGGATGTTTTTTTTTTATTTCGCATATCATCGTTGCTGTAAAGCACCCGAAACGTCACTTCAGACGTAAACGTCACACATTAAATTACTATTAACATTTATATGGTTTTGGCAAGGATCAAATTTAGATATATATATATTTTATCGATATAATTAATATTAATTAAGTTTTGTTTGGATTGTTATCAGTTTGATTAGCAAATTAGACAAGTCACTTTCAAAATTCTAGCAATTTAGTTATAGCCATGGTCCAAATAAAAATAAACCTGTGTTAAATAAAATTTGCTTTTTTCATTATTTATGGTACTCAAGTCCTTTTACTTACATATGAAAGCTACGAAACCGGGTCTCTCATAAAATTCTTTATATGTTTGAAAATATAAATTATACTGTCATTAAAAGTCATAAATTTAAGTAGCAGTCTACATACGTCTTACGACTGTGCAAAGAGCTCCTCCCGTGCCCTGAAATCTTACAGAGTTTTTCGATTTTTTAAAAAGAAAATTATAAAAATTGAAAATTATCTTTTGTGAGTTGTGGGCTGTATTTCATCTAGTAATTAGTCATCCAACGATGCCACTAACTATTCCATCAAGTACAGATATAAATCTCATAGTGCACTTAGTTTTCCATTACATACATCAGATAACTTGATACCAAATGATTTAAAAAAAGAAAAAGAAGTTGATGAAATTATTGCTGTGCTGATAGACAGTTAATATATTCAACTAAACAGCTTCTCTGTTAATCAAAATTTTGTGTACACAGTGGATACTGTTTAGTTTGTGTTTTTTGCTAAAAGTACAGGCCATGCAGGTATCATTTCAGGCAGATCTCGAATTGCATCCTCATCATCTCGATGGTTGCCGGCCTTCACGTTGATTTTTCTCCCACGTACGACCACACTGTAAAATTCACTGTCGTCAGCGGTTTTTCTGGACCGATACGACTTAGGGATATACAAGAAAAGAGTCTGCTCCTTTCTTAAAGGTTGGCAACGCACCTGCAGCTTTCTTGGTATTTCAGATCTTCATGGACGACGGTCATTTATCATCAGATGAGCAGTATCCCCTTTTGCCCCCTCTTTCATAAAAATGCGGAAAATCACTCCTGTAATGGTTACCGGTATAGTTTTTCTAAACGTTACCTCTACACTAGGATTTTCTCCTGTATCATTCGGGCATACATAAATTTACAAAGACAATAGCCAGACCCGGCACAATGATTTGTAGGCCATACAAATACTTGTTCCGTGCGGGATTCTAACCCGCGGCCCTTAGCGCTGCAACATTGCTAATCCACTGCGCCATGGAGACCGCAAAAGTTATTTTAAGTCTGACAATGTTTGATGCTGCACGAATAAGTATTCAATTACTTATAACTTAGACTTATAATTAGTTTATTTGGATTGATTATATATATATTTATTTGATAGATTGTGCTATTATTAGAAAGGTAGGGTAAAGCTATAGATATTATGTAAAAAATCTAACTTTAATCAACCTCTAAGGATAATAGTCTGACAATAATTGCACTATAATTTGTTTAAATCAGTTATTTATAGATTAGTAATTAAATTAAAAATCATCTTAATTTTCAAATTTTTGATAAATATCAATCTATTTAAGTTATTACACTAATAAATGAAATATCACTCTAATTAAAAATATTAATAATGTAAGTCAGCATTTTCGAAGCGTTTTATAAAGTTAAAATAGTTAGAAGCAGATAATTACATTAAAAACTATTAATACGAATCTCCTCGAAATGTAATTTATACCTTAAATACTGTCAAAGACTTTTTTATAGAATTCTAATTAGTTTCTTGTTGCAATTTAAAACGTTTTAAAATGTAAAACGATTCCATGCAGTACTGATGTTGAAACGCAAAGCGAGGTGAATCTTGCCAAATATCATTGTATAAAAGCTAAGGTACTATAGTCGAAATTTACATATCACCTACAAGACCTACATCAATCACCGAAGACAACAAATCAAGAAAAATGTTTAAGGTAATTATGTAATTAAGACCATCAATGTATTATAATTCTATTATTATATTACATGATTAATCCTAGTTTAGGAATTAGTGCAACAATTTGTTTGTAACCTGTATAAGTTTTAATAAAGATTAATATTATTATTATTATTTATTATTGCTTCTATTATACTATCAATTATTTTTATTCAAACGATGGGATCGAGAAAGTTAATTTCAGATTACTTTTTAGGTACTTTTTCTAGCTACCATCGCTGTGGTTGCAGCAAAGCCCAGCTTTGCTCCTGCTGCGTATGTCGCCGCCCCAGCTCCCCTTGTAGCAGCTCCTGCTCCAATCGTCACTGCCTCGAGCTCACAATACATTGCAAGGAACTACAACGGTATTGTTTCTGCACCTTTGGTGGCCGCCCCTGCCCCAGTCGTGGCAGCACCAGCCTCATACGTTGCTCCAGCAGCCAAAATCGTAGCTGCAGCACCTCTCATCTCTGCAACTGCTCCAGTATACGCCCGATATGCTTCACCTTACGTTGCTGCAACTCCTTATGTAGCCGCGTCAGCTCCTTTTGTTGCACTTAAATAAAACTTATTTATTTGTATGTGGATACCTGATATATTTTCTAATAAATTACAGTTTTAATTAAAAAAATATTTTTCGCTTCCATTTTTTAAAAAATATTTTTATTTGCGCTAACTTATATTACACATTGCGATGGGAAAATAAATGGTAATGTTTATTATTATATATCGCTACAAAATAGGAATACTGGTGCACCATGTTGTAGTGATTTTATTCTGTATGAGAGTGAAAATACAATCGTATGAATACATACGCAAAACAAAAATTTTGGACGGTTTCTCATGACCCATGTATTCCTTAATATGAAGTACCATAATAAAAGATCATTCAGAAGAGACAACCTTCTTAACATTGTAATATACAAGTTGAAATAAGCTATGAATGTATAATCCAAACAGAGCATGATATATTTGCTTAAAACTCTCTTTTTCGTTTAATATTATCTATAGAATAGTGACAAACGACCGTTTTATGAGTATGAAAACACCGCCATCGTCGCTCTATTGAAGAATTAACAAATGATTTATAAAAACAACCTCATATTATTTCTTGATATATGAGATATATATATATATATTTCATCAGTTATTACGTCAATTTTGTTAATTCAACTATGCGTGAGTTTAAGCCCGAATCAACTGAAATTGATTTATAAATGTAATATATAAATATATATAATTTTTATTTTTTCGTATTTTATGCGCTGCATACCGATCATCAGATTGCGCTAAAACCTAAAACTTTGTCAACTTATTGCTTGCACTTGCGTGAAGGCATATATATAAAATGTGTCACATTTTATAGCACCTAAGTCTCAATACTAGTAAGCCTAATATTATTCAATTGTTTTGATATATTTTTTACCGGTCGTAAAACATTTCACTACCTCATCAACAAACTGCACCCGATGAATACAAATTGATTTGGTGAAGCGCTTCATTTGAATTCACTTCAAATATGGTTATTCTTGGGACGTAGCGCATTATTTAGAGCGCCATTCGACCATGGACTAAATATTATGTTCTCGTACTTGTCTTACTAACCATTTACATTTAGAAATTGGGTCAATGGATTTCCTTCAATGTTTTTGCAAAAACAATTTGCCATTGCCGTAATGAAATGTATTTTATTAAATACTATTTCTTACTTATTTTAACTACTATAATAAACGATTAAAAATCAAAAGAACTCTATATCAGGGATCTCTTAAATAATAAACACTCCCAACGCAATCAAAGTACTTAGGGGTACCTTGTACATTAGAGTATTTTGTGCCCTAAGGGATAAAAAGGGTTTATAAAAAATATTAGACCATTTAATAAGAAAAAAAATTGTTAAGCATGCATAATGATTAATTAACACATAAAGGGATGAGAAAGGATGCCAAAGTTTGGATAATTATCGCTACCCTACATAATGCTGGATCTGGAACGTAGAAATTTTCCATACAGGTTTATTTTTACTTTTTTTTACTTTTCGAAGTTTGTACTTGACTTACATCTCTTACGAAAGGTGAACAAACCGTTTGTTTTGAATACGTGGGAAGTCGAGTCGGAAAGAAGGAGCTGATATGAGCTGGTTTCCTTTTGCATTGAAAACAAAAAACGCTTGTGTTTCGAACGCGTTGAACTTCACAAGATTGCCGTTGCACCATTCGGAAACTGTCTGTAGTGAGTAATTTACACGCTCACCCACAGCTTCTCTTTCGGACTGGATTTGATCTACGCTAGCCCCCGGTGTCGGTTATAAGCAACTCTCCACAACTCTCTTTCTCCTGCATATTAATGATCATTAATATGCAGGAGAAAGAGAGTTGTGGAGAGGGCAGACCCCTGAGGAACTCCTTTTAACTTTAGTTATAATAGGCTTGGAAGAGCAGCCTTCAACGACGCCTATGAAAGACTGTTTACTCAAAAATTCCTTCACCTAGCTGATCAGACAAGGGGTTAATTCGTTTGCTGAAAGCTCGTCTGAAAGGCTAATTTACCTGACTTTGTTAAAATCTTTCGAAATAACAAGGGAAATGGCAATTATTTCCTCATTTTTAAGTCGAAAAATAGCAATACGTGTATTATTACAGAGTTCCTGTTTCTTGAGTAATAGAGCTAGCATAATTTTAAGATTTTTAGCACTCTACGTGGTAGAGCCACGCTGTAGTTATATATGGTTGTATCACGAATTGGTCGGCTTGACCATGGAAGGACCACTCTCTTACGGAATACCAGTGTAAAATATAAGCTTATTGCTGCTATATTACGTATGGTGAATTTAAAGAACCGGAGAGTCTTGTTACTGGAGATGAGGCAATCCATCTTAGTTCTCAGGGTGACAACGCATCTGCATTTTGATTCTTAATCAAAGATAGATGTAGATGTCTATGGGCCACAGCATTCACTTACCAACAGATGGAATGTATGCTCGTTTATCACCCTTATTCTATAAAAAAAAAACTCCCTTAAAATGTCAAGGAAGTGTTTGGGTTAATCCACACTAGCCCAAACACTCGGTTCGTATCTCTCCACAATTGTGCTGTCGCCTGCATACCCATAGATACCAGGTAAAAGCAGATAATTAATATGCAGCAGGAAGATAGTTGTGGAGAGAACGAACTCGTGAGAAACTCCGTCGTTAGTGACCATAGAAAACTATTTAACTTTATTTGGAAAACGAACAGCATACTGATTAAAATGTGTGTGTCTTTGAAACAATTCAAACCCCTTTGTCGTATCTCCTCAGTTTCAAGGCACTCCCCTTCTTGCCTCAGCCAGTATCGGTATCCTCGGAGTCGACATATCGAGTGACGTGCAGTTTCGTGGTCACTTGGAAGAGAAGGCCAAATTGGCCTCTAAAAAGCTTGGCGTGCTCAGCAGAGCGGGACAGTATTTCATGCCGGCACACCGCCTGCAACTTTACAAGGCGCAGGTTCGGCCTCACATGGAATACTGTTCCCATCTCTGGGCAGGGGCTCCCCAGTGCCAGCTCCTTCCACTTGACCGCATCCAGCGCAGAGCGGCTCGAATCGTCGACGACCGAGCCCTTTCCGATCGGCTCGATTCATTGGCACTGCGAAGAGATGTTGCATCTCTTTGCATTTTCTTTCGCATCTACCATGGGGAATGCTCTGAGGAATTGTTCGGATTAATCCCAGCCGCCAAATTTCACGAACGCACATCGCGGCAGAACTCCCGATACCATCCACACCATCTGGATGATTGGCGGTCCACCACTGTGCGATTTAGAAGATGTTTTCTTCCTCGCACAACTTCCTTGTGGAATAGTTTACCACCAGGGATTTTTCCGGACCGATACGACTTAGGGACCTTCAAGAAAAGAGCCTACTCCTTTTTAAAAGGCCGGCAACGCATCTGCAATTCCCCTGGTGTTGCGGTTGTTCATGGGCGGCGGTAGTCACTTACCATCAGGTGAGCCGCATGCTCGTTTGCCCCCTCTCCTATAAAAAAAAAAAATATATATCTTAAGTCAAAAATAGTTTCCACAATTAATTTCAAACCCAGGACCTCATTATCGGCATTCTCGTTTTCGACAACTAGACTAACTAGCAGGCACACATTCTTTGCGGATTATACAATACCTAGATTAATTTCAACTTACAGAATGACTTCAATATCTAATTTTTATAATGGCAGATGTAAACCCATCTTAAATTATTTTAAATACGTCAACGATATCATATTACGCGTTATATTTTACGTAAAGTTGCTACAAAGCAATTTTTATAATAATTTGTTCTAGATAACTGAATAGAAAAAGATTTGTTACGGTTTAAAACTGGCTCTACAACATTGAAGAAAGAACTTGCTTAAAAAGATAAAGAGTATCAATTAAATTGAAATAATTTTATGATATTTGCTTACAATGTTCCCTTCGCTTTTCTAACGCAATGATTTGATCAGTTTTATATTCTTTGAATTTTTTGACCCTAGCTCCTGTAAAAGCTTAAACTCAGTGACAGGAGCTATAGATCCTTCCTTTTTTTTAATAAAAATAAATAAGATGATTTGACTAGCTTTTGTTGAATAAAAATAAACAGAACTGATAAATAAACAAAGTCAGAAGGTATTTTATCACGCACAAACACACAAACACTCACGCCTGTCACCCAGAGGGGTAGGCAGAGACTACGGACTTCCATTTGGCGCGATCCTGACACACCTCTCTCGCACCCCTTTACATCCATATATCTACGCATACACGCTCGTCGGTTAAGGGTACTCCTAACCTGGCCCATTTTCAATATATCGCCGATTTGGCGACAAACCTTCGGCAGAGTCGGGAAGGGACGCCCTTCCCTGTGCCGTTCACTTCTGCAACATAAATTTACTCTGTCACTCTTTCCTCATTCATTCTTTCTAGATGACCAAACCACCAATGCATTCCTTTCTTAATCCTGGTCACAACGTCATCTTGCAAACCACACTTTTCTCTTATCACACTATTTCTCACCATGTCATTCAGGTTCAGCCTTAGTATACTGGCACAACAGACCCAACTTTCACTACCATATATTAAAGTAGGGACTAAGACAGCATTATTAATTACCATACGTGCCTTATTTGACATATTCTGACTATTCATAATAGCGGGTAGAGCCCCATTCACTCTATTTCCTGCGTTCACTCGTCAGTATATATCCTTATCATATCTACCATCCCTGCTATATAAACATTAAATATTAGTATTTTTAGTATTTTTTTTACATCGAGATTATAGGTTTATATCATGTGAATCAGTGTTTTTGTCGCGTATTACGTTGAATAATTTTAAATTCTCAGCCTTAATGACGCTGGATATGGGGTATTGGATGTTCTTAAATCGCGTAGTGGCGATGTAAGAATATCCACTACCACCATCGTCAAGTGGGTGTCGTAAAAGACGACAAAGATAAAATAAAACAGGGCATGAGCAACAGCATCTTTATAACAACATAAAATAAGAAAAAGCGACGGTTGCCAACCTGACTGCCATATGTAACAACTATGGTGACATACCCCCATCAGGTAATATAACATGTGGATGGCCAACGTTCTGAAATCTGAAATTTATAGCCTGTAATGAACGGATAGATGAAATGACCCTTGATAGTTGCATTTCGATACACACTAAATCACAGAAGGAAACCCTTAAATTTACAGATGTTGACATTTCCCCAAGATCTTATTTATATATCGTGCTCATAGATTAGCTATTTTTATTGCTGTAGAAAGGAATTTTTCATAATTATAACACTTTAAATGGCATTTCATTCTATTTTTTTTTAATTATATACAATATTAAAAACTAATACTAGAAACTTAATTATCATACAGTCCTAATACTCGCGGTATCGTACCAAGAACGCTGGCTGCGTTTCCCCGCTGAGTGGCTATACTTAGCCTTTGAGCGAGAAAAGAACCAGCCCTCTTATCACCAGCAGCAACGACCAGCCGCGGATGGAGTTACTTTAAGAACTTCACCGCACGTGGACCCCACGGACCGATAGTCTCTACAGCAAATGGCACAAATATGTAGTCATCTCTCAGAGACTCATATTTGCGCCACTTACTCAGTTCAGCTGCATCTGATGCCGCCCCGGCTCTAAAAGAGGTACCCCTGAGATGAGAGGCCGCCAGAGTGTCTAAGCAAGTAGCATCCCACACTAGGGCTTTACCTTTGTCCCAAGGGACCAATGTTATACCGCCGGGTCTCCTGCCATCGTCTCTAAATATTAAACAAGGCCGTTAAACCGAAATTTAACATTGAATATATATCCCGCAAGTAAATTACAATTGAATAACCACATTGAAAATTTAAAAGAACGCGAACAAACCCAAATTCAATCCCTGCTTGCTTGAATGGAATTCTTAATTGAAACGTTTATTATACTACTTTTTGCAATTAAATCACACGCTCTGCGGTGAAGGAAAACATCGGGTATTTCAATGACATACGAGTATAAAGTCCGCCATCACGTATTGGGGCAATGCAGTGAACCCTTCACTGTGTCCGCCCCAGTAGAATATACTAGGCTATTACTTTTTATATATTATTACACATTGCTTATAAAATAAAACTCTATCCTAAGAAGAATCCACAAGAAACCAAGCGAGATGTGTGCGATAGGATCAATTTAAAATTTTATCCAAAAAAATCTTCCAGTTTTTTGGATAAACTATAATAGCCTTGATCCCCCCTGGCAATACTCATTATCTGTTCATAAAGCTTTATCACAATCGGTTCAGCTATTACTAAGATTATCCCAGACAGACAGACAGACAGAATTTTGAAACAAAGGTATTTGTCCTAATAGTATGCAAATAACCCCTTGAGCTTAACAGAAGCAAGATATTTCAATATTAAAGACAGACATTAAGTTTTATTATATATATACACTAGCTGACCCGGCGAACTTCGTACCGCCTAACAGTCAATTCTTTAAATTTTTTTAATACTTATTCTGCTATTCGGGACACCGGGTCAGCTAGTAAGACAAAAAAAAAAAGAAAAAATTACATTATGTCAAAAAATAAAAATTATAGAACACTATTGACAAATATTGACATTAATATTTAGTTGGATGTTACTAACACTTAAACTTTATGGTATGGTATTAAAGTTCAAATTGACTTTTAAGTATTATTACGAATCTTTTGTGTGGGAATATAGAAAAGTGTTGTTTTTAGACTTTTTCAGGCAATTTTTTAAATTTTTCTCTCCGTAAGAACCATCTTCGTACTTATATTATAAAAAAAGAATTAGCGAAATCGGTTCAGCAGCTTTCGATATTTGCGCTTAGCAACAAATTCAGCGATTCATTTTTATATTATATATATATATATATATATATATATATATATATATATATATATATATATATATATATATAGATCGATAGGTAGATAGATAGTATACAGTTATTTTAAAATAATATATTCCATATATCGAGAACCCTCTGACAGCCGAAGCAGATAAAAAGACAAAATATCTGGAACTGGCTCGTGAGGTGACCGACGTGTGCAGAGTTCTGCTGATCGAAATTATTCCTGTAGTCGTCTCTATAAATTGGTTAATCCCGACCAGCCTTTCGGGTTATCTAATACTCTAACTTTCCCTCTAACCTAACCAGCCAGAACAATAAGAAAATGTCGAAAAAAATTGTACAATTAATAATTCTTACAAATTATTTTCTACACTATTTTATTATACACCGGTTCCAATTGTGAATCTAAACCATTCTATAATCAACTTAATCATACACACAAAATGTAATCGAAATCTGTCCAACCGTTTAGGAGGAGTTCAGTCATATACAAACGGACTGAAGAATTATAAAATGTAATGTAATAAATAATTCCAGCCGCTCAATTTCACCATCGCACATCGCGACAAAACTTGCGATACCATCCATACCATCTGGATGACTGGCGGTCCACTACTGTGCGATTTAGAAGATTTTTTCTTCCTCGCACAACTTCCTTGTGGAATCGATTACCACCAACGATTTTTCCGGACCGATACGACTTAGGGACTTTCAAGAAAAGAGCTTACACCTTTCTAAAAGGCCGGCAACGCATCTGCAATTCCCCTGGTGTTGTGGTTGTTCATGGGCGGCGGTAGTCACTTACCATCAGGTTGTACTTTGTAAAGTTGCAAGCGATGTGCCGGCATGAAATACTTTCTCGCTCTGCTGAGCACGCCAAGCTTTTTAGAGGCCAATTTGGCCTTCCCTTCCAAGTGACCACGAAACTGCATGCTATTCGATATGTCGACGCCAAGGATTCCGATACTGGCTGAGGCAGCAAGGGGAGTGCCTTGAAACTGAGGAGATACGACAAAGGGGTTTTTTTTAGCGGTAAACGCGCAAACTTGTGTCTTCTGGGGATTGAACTGGACTAGATTTAGTCGGCCCCAATCCGAGACTTTGTTAAGCAAAGACTCGACTTCAGACACAAGTTTGTCCCTGTACTCAGCGACGTTTTCCCGAGAAATATTGGCACGGCCGGTATATAAGGCATCCCCAGTGCTGTCGTCTGCATAGCAATGAATGCTACCAGTTAGCAACATATCATTGATATGCAGGAGAAACAGCGTTGGTGATAGCACGCAGCCTTGTTGAACACCAGCGTTGATAGACTTGAAATCAGAGCATGCACCGTCTACTACGACCTTGATGCTCCGATGAGCAAGGAAACTGGTGATCCATATGCACAACTTCTCGGGAAGCCCATAGGAAGGAAGCTTCGAAAGAAGCGCCTTGTGCCAGACCCGAACGAAGGCCTTCGCTATGTCCAAACTAACGGCCAATGCCTCCCCCTTGGACTCTACTGCCTCCGCCCATCTATGAGTTAAGTAAACTAGAAGATCACCTGCTGATCGACCCCGACAAAAACCGTACTGATGGTCACTGATCAGCTGGTGATCCTCAAGGTACCTCATGAGCTGCCAGTTTATAATGGATTCCATTATTTTGGAGAACAAGGAGGTGATGGCGATAGGCCTGTAGTTGGACGGGTCTGAGCGGTCGCCTTTTTTAGGGATCGGGTGGACCAAAGCTGTCTTCCATGAATTCGGGACTTCGCCTTGGGAGTAGGAGTACCGGAAAAGACGCGTTAAAACCGGTGCCAACTCCGGAGCACACGTCTTCAGCACAATGGGAGGGACTCCATCGGGCCCACTCGACTTGCTGACGTCCAGGAAGAAGAGTGCTTTGCGAACCGAGCGCTGTGTAAATCGCACATCCGGCATGGAGCACTCACATCGCGGGATGGTCGGCGGTGTGTTCCCCCCGTCATCTAGAGTGGGGTTAGATGCAAAAAGAGAGCACAACAGATCGGCGTTCTCTTTTGTGGTATGGGCCAGTGAGTCGTCCTCTCTGTGCAGAGATGGAAGGGATGGCTGACAGAAGTTCCCTTGAACAGCCTTGGCGAGAGACCAGAATGCACGGGTTCCCGAAGGAAGGCGGACTAGCTTCTCGCCAATTCTGCCGATGTGCTCAGACCTTGCCTTGGCAATGACGCTTTTGAAGGACCTGGAGGCGGAATTATACTTCTTTTTAAGTGCGCTGGTGTTTAAATCCCGAGACGTTGATGCGTCAGCCCAGGCCCGGTAGCACTCCTGCTTATAGCGTGATGCTATTTTACAGGAGCGACCAAACCATGGCTGGGATCTGCCTCCGATGGGCACCACAGAGGATGGAATAAAAAGTTCCATACCCTGAAGTACCACATCAGCAACAGAATCGGCAACAACGCTGGGATCTTCCGGCGAGAAGCAAACCCGCCCCCAAGAGTAGGATGCAAAAAAAGACCGCATCCCGTCCCAATCAGCTAACCTATAGTGCCAAACTCGGCGGCAAGCTGCAGATCGCAATTGCGACTGGAGCGTGAGTGGCACCGTGCTCCTCATCAGACAATGGTCCGAAGAGCCCAGAGGGGTATCGACGGAGACCTGATATCCGTCCGGATGAGAGGTCAGCAGAAGGTCCAACAGGGAAGGTCTTCCACATCTGGGATCCGCGTAGGCGAAGTAACCAGTTGTGTTAGACCATATGCCAAAGCAAAGTCGTAGACAGATCTATTCGCATGATCGGTTAAACGAGAACCAAGCCATTCGGCGTGGTGGGCGTTGAAATCACCGAGTATCACGATCTCTGCGGATGAGACCTGTTATAGCACGGAGTCTGCAGCCATTTGGACGTGGTCGATGAGTCGGTCTGTGTCGGCATTACCGCTATGGGACCTATAGAGGCACCCGTAGACGCGGGGATGGTCGTCGCTGTCTACGCGCAGCCATAGGATGGACAGGTCCGTACCTTCAAGGCTGCCGAGGCATCGAAAACAGATGTCCTCTCTGACGTATACACAAACTCCAGCCCGGGGCACAAAGGAGTGTTCCAATTTGTATCCCGGGTAGGAGAGATATGAAGTATCAGCCGGAGAGGACACCTGAGTCTCGGTTAAAAAGAGCAAGGCCGGCTCCGCCGTCTTTAGATGGTAATGGACGGCGTTAAGGTTGGAATGAAGTCACCTGATGTTGCAAAAATTCACAGATAGCGTGACGGGGTCGCCTTGGTTGTATTGCTCCGGTTGCCCCGAGCAGCATTAGTCGTAAGCGGAATTTTGGCCCCCCCACCCCCACCCCCCACCCCCCCAAAATTCGCTGGGCAGCCTGAGCACCTAGGAGTGAAGTAGTTTGGTCGTGGATGCTCAGCGAGGGATTTTCCAGGGTGCTGGTACCCTCCTGGGGTAGTCTTTTATTTAATTCCACTACCATGTTGATGGGGGGGGGGGGGAATTGGGCCTCCGGCCACCTGCACTCACCAAGCGCAACGCAGAAGTAAACCTCTACTTCACGCTGGTATTCTGTGAGGTCGTGGTACCACCCCGGTTCGAGATGGCCCATCCGTGCGACAGCAAAAGCTACCGCTTGGCTCTACCACTGTTAAATAAAGTTTTTAACATGGAGAACATGCCTTGTTAAAAATATGTTAACCAAAAAAAAATTGGTATCTGAAGGAAGAAAATTTTATTACGAAAATAATCGTATAGGCTTGCCTGCAAAAAACCGTTCATGGAATATTATTGCCATGCTTTAAAGTTTTAAAATCGAAGCAATTAAATATGTGCGCGAGAGAAAGTAGAGCGTCTGAAGTCCGTGTGATAGAACTGGACATAACATAGCAGCTAATAAAACAAAAAAAATATTTATAACTATTCAAAACTGTACTACTCCTATCAAGTGTAGCAAAATCGAATGATAAAAGATCTAAGCGTAAAGACGGCGGGAAGCGATTTTGTTTTATATATTATGTAGAGATGTATCCAATCCATGTATAGAATTTGGAGGAAGTTATCCGAACAGAACATGACTTATTTTCCACCAACTTCAAAAATAAGGAGGTTCTAAATATTTTTTTTATGTATGTTCATTTCATGTTCACCAAAAACTACTCGAAGACGCCTGAACCAATTTGGTAATTATTTTTTTGCTACTTCACAGGTGGTTCCATTAAAATTTTTACGAAATAGGTCGAGTGGTTTTTAAAAAATTAACAATAAATTATTTATATTGAAGCCGGTTGTACAAAATTTGTAATTTTACCCCTTGTTCACTAGTGTTACTCCAAGAGCCAGTCTTTACAAACGTTTTATAAGAATACTCAATTTATTCATAAGTTTTCTCAAATAACTGTAATTTCTAATTTAAACTGGTCTAAATATTCATACCCCTGACTCTATAAATAGAAAGACAAACTCGGGCTATGTGGTGTAATTGGCAGTTGGTTTAAACGTAGAATGCCAAAATTAATTACAAAATCTAACAAAATAAGAATTAAAACAAAGCACTAAATATTCTTGGATCGGTAAGTGGCAAGGCGGACCATCAAATCGGTTTAATCGTTATAATTGCACCACGTTGTAATACAACACTGGCTTATAATAAATTATTGCAGCTTGTACTTGATTACTACATAAACCCTTACCTACAAACCTCTTTAAGTTATATAAACACTCCGTTGATGGTCAAGTGTGCGAGTCGTTCGGTAACCGACGATGCCCGTATTGACTTCTAATTGAGCACGTATACATCCTGTCAAAGGAAAGTGAAAACAATGAGGATCAATATAGTCGTAATGCTTGCAAAAGTATGAACTATATATTGGACTTGTAATACATTCATAATCACACATCACTTTGCTTCTCGACCAACCCAGTCGTACCTGTAACTTAAATATGGCTCTAATAGTAAGGCACATTTAAATTAAACTATATTTTGGTAATTATTACAATTATTACAATGTATTAATTTTGTTAACAGGTCATTTTCATCTCCACCATCATAGCAAGCTGCCAAGCTAGCGGAATAGGACATTACGTACCAGCAGTAAGATCTTTCCCAGTTGTAAGATATGCTCCGTTCTTTAATTTCCCGAACGCAGTGAGATCTATACATGCTGTAGCTCCACCACTACCAGCTTTTGCTCCAGCGCCACCAGCTCCAGCGCCATTGTTACCAGCTCCGTTATCAGCGCCCGTTTTACCTCCACCTGCATTACCAGCGCCGTACCTGCCAGCAACTGCATTCGCGCCTGCGCCAGCTCTACCAGCACCGTTGCCCGCGCCGGTATTACCAGCGCCCGCATTCGCAACAGCTTATGCACCAGCATTCCGTGCTGTTGCACCCGCAGCGCCGTTTGTTGCACCTGTGTTACCGAAAATAGCTCCAGCGTTACCAGTGCTTCCTTCTGCACCAGCAGTAGCCCCAACACGATTTTTCAACGCAGTCCCAGCCCAATCAACTGTGCCGTTTAATCCCATTGTAAGAGCTGTTGCACCAACATACAGCGTAACACCTTACGCAAATAACTTTTATCATTACGGAAAATACCTAAGTCCACAATTTTTACCCGCTCATCTCGAAAAGCAATTCGCGTGGAAATAATTTAATCCCCGCATCTTAGCGATATTGTTATCTAGTCTAATTCTTAGATATAAATAAATTTTGTTATGTTTTTTAATACTGTTAAGTTAAGGCTGTTTGTAAAAAATATATAAATAAATGTTTTGATTAATTTCTACATGAACTCTTTTATTTTTATATTATAGACAACTAAGGCTAAAAATAGGTGCCAGGATTATTCAATTTCTCATAAATTTCAAAGAAGGGTGAAAAAGCGTATTGTTGTACGATAATGCAGCTATTAGTAGTATAGTTGTAGCACAAATGGCGGCTCGGTTGGGGAAGGACCACGCTCTCACAGAATACCAGCGTAAAATAGCAGCATAACGCTGCTATGTTTCATATGGTGTAGAGAACCGGAGACACTTTTCGCTAGCAACGGGGCATTCCATCTTAGTTTTCACGATGAGCCACAGCAAACACTTACCATCAGGTGGACTGTGTGCTCGTTTGTAACTCTTATCCTTTTTCTAACTTCCGATGACTGTTGTAATCTTATAAGTTAGGCAGGATACTTTGCATTTTCATAACACTTAAAAAGTAACACAAAAAATATCTTTTTATATATTAAATTAAAAGTAAAGTAAAGTAACGACATATATACATCCCACAACTTATATAATTCCCGATACAGAGCTTATATAATTCCAGAGAGGGTTTTATGACAAGGAATAATCTGGTTTGTATTTTTTCATACATAGGTATTCTCACAATTTTACCTTTATCAGATTCAGATTGTAAAACCGACCGTGCCGATCTACATCACTTTTATAATATTTGGCAAAACCAGATTAGAATACTAATACCATATTCGTGAAAGCAGTATTCTTACACTAATCATATGCAATATAACATTTGTATACTGAGAAGTACCTTTAAACCACGTTACGTTAAGTTGGAATCCCTACAATTATTTAATTTTCTTAACTCAGTGTTCTCAATGCGAAGTCCCTTAAAGCTTATCTGATATATATATACACATATATATATATATATATATATATATATATATATATATATATATATATATATATATATATATATATATATATATATATATATATATATAATAGTAAAATGGGTAGAATTTTGTATGTATTTCATAATGCAATCAGTATTGTACTCCTAAGTTTCTCTGTACAATGCGACTAAGAAAAAAGCCTGGAAAATCTCATAGCAATGCCCGGAGCGAGTTTGGTGTCAAAGCTTATTTCGTCACTCTTTACATACACGGGTAAAAAGTATCCTGTGCAAAACTGCTTGGCTACTCGCGTGATTTGAAAATTCGTGTTCTTTGTGAACCATAGGGTCGTAAGCGTAACTACTGAGTACTGCATATATTTATCAAACAAAACTTGCTAATTTTTAGTTTTATGTTTAGACTATAATTATTTGTATAAGTAGGGGAGACCGGAGATGGTTGACTATAGGATAGGGGCAGGTTGACTTGCTGTCAAAAACTTGTCTTACTCAAAAGTTTTGCCTCATCCAACTGAGCGCGAGAAACCGTTTTCTACCCCCGCTCAGGTACCGGAAGAGCGGCTTCGTCTACGCACTTCGTTTGGGAGAAGGAGCTTAATATCCAAAAACAAAGCATGTAAGTAATTGTTTACCTCCTAATATATTTTGTAATAACGCCTATATACTCGTTGTTATTTACTTTCAAGTAATTTAAAGTAAAAGTTTGATTGATAATCTTTTTATTACGTATCATTACTTTTTATTTCGCCACAGTTTTGAGGCTATACCAAGTGGTTAAAAATTAAAAAGCGATCCGGGGCTAGTAGACTAATTTATTTTGGGGCTGGTTGACCAACTAGCCAACCTACTCCATGGTAGTCTGGGCATACTTTACATGGAATAAAGTCAGTTTTCTTTTTAATTTATCAAATGGATGTTGCAGAACCATGCGAACGTACAAAAAAAAGACTGATCGAGAAAGTACACCCAAAGATGTCTTCGATAGAGCATGTCAACAAGTTATATTTAATAAAAATAAGTGTTAATTCTACAGCAATAAAAAATGCTATACTGTTTAAAACACCCAACGCCACTTGGTAAAAATTAAGAAAATATCAGAAAGTAAACCGGCATTGACGAGATGTAAATTAACTTTGGACAGCGCCGGCTGCACTAAAAATGACAAATATTTAGTTATGAGGAAGAACTCGCATTAGAAAATTACCTCAAGAGGGCAGCTGATATTTATTACGAATTTACTCCTTATGAAACTCGAAAGCTTGTACTATTTATACAGACAGACTAACAAGAGTAAGAGAAAAGGAACAGGAAAAAAGATTTTCATGGAACAAATAAAAGGAATAGTGACGAAGAAGACAAAAGTGGTGAGGATGATACATTTTTTTTAGAGTGCACTGAATCTTACATTTTGAGTATTCCTGTAGAAACATGGATTCAGTGCAAGTGCAAGTTATGGGCATATGCACAACACTGTGCAAACGGTAATATTTTGTTCCATTAATGCAAAAATTGCACCTCTGATTTAGATGACCGATTAGATAAATTTAAAAATGATATATTTTAATCTATTTCGTTATAAATATATAATTATAGTTGAATTAGTTAAGACTGTTTTTTTTACTTTTGTATATTATTAAGTTAATAAAAGTTTTCTAGTTTCAGATACTAAAAGTATTATGATTTCAGTGTTTAGTTGACAAATTTTTAAATGTATGATTGTTTATTCTAATTTATAATAATTTCTAATGTTTGAATATATATATTGTCAGGATTAAAAATTTAATTGTAATAAAATTACAAAAACTTCTAATATTTTTTATTATATTATTCCTATAATGTGTGCTAATTATTTCATAGGTCAACTTACCCCTAGTGACAAGTCAACCAACCCCGGGCATGGGGTAGGTTGACTCATATTTCGTGTTCTACAAAATTAAGCTTGTGCACTATATGATAATTGGTTGCGAGCTTTTTGTTATTCTTTTCAGAAGCTTAATAGTTTACCTATCAGATGTATTGATTTTTACAATAATATACATCAAAATAATGAAAATACAAGCGTCTTCACTGAAATTTGGTCAACCATCCCTGGTCTCCCCTACTGCCCTATTTTCTACAGTATATTCATCACTCACTTTATTCGCTATATCAAGAAATTCTAACATGAAGAGTATTCTAAATGCAATTTACAAATTTTCGGGAAGCGATATATATTTACGTTTCAGTTTACATTTGTAATATCAATCAATCAATCAATCAATCTTTATTTGCCAACCAAGTGTACATTAATGGTCTTATAATAATAAAAATTTGTCTCAACTTAGTAGCCTTTTTCAGGCATTGCAAATTAGAGAAAGGTAGATAAAATAAGTTATTAAATATAAACATTATAGAGTAAAAACATTAAAGAGTGAATTAATAATATAGTAGGTAATTTAACAGTATTAAATTGTGCAAAATATTAAGGCATTTATGACATTTTATATCAACACAATATTTATTCTTCTACTAATATCTGATACTGTCCATAGTAATTTTTGTGTATCAAAACCGCTTTTTCCTTTTTTTGATGTATTTCTGTTGACTTAATGTTTATGTATATTAGTTCTGCTATTTGTGTAAAAGATATGCAATTTGTTATTCGTGTTTTGCTTCAATGTATGCTTTAACTGAGTAAAAACATTTTTCTGTTAAGAATGTTTTTAGTTTATTAATGAAAAGTGTAATCTTATTTTCAGTTTTTATGTGGATAGGTAATTTATTGTATATTTTTACAGCCATATAGTATGGACTCTGGTTTAGCATTTTAATTCTTGATGGTGGTAGGTATAGTCTGTCTCTGTGGCGTGTGTTTATATTGTGATTGTCTTTTACTTTTGGGAAGTGATTTATGTTCTTGAATACAAATATGCAAATGTCAAATATGTATAATGATGGTAGTGTGAGGATGTTATTTTTAATGAAATAGGGTTTGCAACTGTCAAGATTTTCAATTTGGCCGATGATTCTCATACATTTCTTTTGCAGTATAAATAGATCCTGAACGTGTACACTATTTACCCACAACATAATGCCGTATCTTAACCAGGAGTATGCATATGCGTAGTATGCTGACAGTGCGGTTTTTTCGTTTGTGCTGCATTTAAGTTGGAATAGAGCGTATGTGAATTGAGATAGTTTTTTTTTTAATATGTTCGATGTGTGGTTTCCAGTTGACGTGCGTGTCTATAGTTATACCAAGTAATTTGAATGTATTTACGGTTTCTAGTTGTGCGTTGTTGTATGTTGTGTCGATGTTTATGGGGGTGTTTTTGTATGTTCTATATATAGGTATTATAGGTATTATTAGTAGCTTATAAATAAAACATGAAATTTCCGTATGAAGTTTCGTTACAATATTATTTTATTAAAAGTAACGGCATACCACGTTTCTTTTAGTGATTTTTTTAGTAATTAAATTATTTCGCAGTTGAAATTCAAGCGAAGAGCTACATAAGTCCATTTTATGTACGGCAAAAATAATAGGTAGACGTTTTGTAAAATGGTATCTGCATTTACAATATTTTTTTCTTAAAGATTTGCCAATTCTGCTCTTTGCAACTCGATAATAAATTAAAAATAAAGCAAATAGATAAAAAGTAAGTAATGTTTTAATTAGAACATATAAAATTTTGCAATGAATTATCAAATATTATAAGAATTCGTAAAGAATGCCCTAATCACAAAGTGTGAAGAGCGCAAAATCGTTTTTTCGCTATCTTGTAAACCTCACTTTTTAGTTACGATGTTATTCGATTTGTGTGTCGATATAATACTCTTCCAAATTATTTGCATAGAGTCTCAGTAGCAGCAATTGGTATGCGGATTTTAATATCAGGTTCCGCGCACGTGTATTGTTTTCCCTAATGTCGGTCTAGATATTTTACTTCTGTTAACTGTTAAAATGCCTATGCTGTTATTTTACGATTTTACGAATTCTAATATATTTTCTCGACAATTCCTATCAACTTGTTTCTCAATAAGCTGGTGTGTATTTTATATTATGTCTTCTACTATACGGCAAGCACTGAACAAGTTGAATAAAAATCCAGATAAATCATTCTTTTATATTGCCAAAAATAGGAAATTAAAAAAAGTTCAAAAGTTCAATTCCATTGATCACAGCAAATAAATGTTGATTGTAAAACATGTAATCTAATATAAACAAATTAACGTTTGCTTGTTTGTATTATATGCGCTGCCATACAGTTCATCAGATAGCGTTAAAACTTTTTCAACTTATTGCTTGCATTTGCGCGAAGGTTATAGGCATAATACAATTAACTTGCAGTATTTATCGTATTGACAAATTTATTTTAAAGTTATTTTAAAGATTTTCCCACAATTATTTCTTCCGCAAAGCGCCGTGTATCAGTTAATCATGTTATGTAAAATTAGTGAAGTTTCCTTTTATTTTAAATTATAAATCGTCTCTAGTAAACATTGAATCCATTTTTGTTGATATTTCCTTTGTTTCTTAAAAATAATCAATAAAATTAGACTTTTGATAAAAAGTAAAGGCCAACTTCAAAGAACTGAAATGCTCCTTACTAGTGTTATTTACCCTCCTTTTTTCTGAAGTCGGCTAAAAATTACGGAATTAATTTTTCGAGGAAAATATTAAATGAAATAACTGTTAAAAGAATATAGAAGTTTTAATAATGCTTATAAAATGTATAAATAAATATACACTTATATTTAAAATTAAGTCTTTTTATAAGGAAGGTCAATTTTGTTCGCTTCAAGTCTATCGTAGAAACGCTGGAGTAAGGCCAAAGGCAGTACGGATAAGAGGATTAGAAGCGTAAGGGTACGGAGCAGCATAACTAGCAGGAGCTCCGTATGGCCCTACGGCAGGAAGAGCGTAAGGGGAAGCATAGGGTGCAGAGATTACAGAAGCGTACGGAGCGGGTGCTACTGGAGCAGCAGCCAAAGGTGCCGCAACAGGGCCTGCAAGAGGTGCCGCAACAGGTGCAGAGAGTGCGGCGGCAACTGGCGCTGCGATATATGGATTTACAGCTCTGTTGACAACGCTTATTTGTGACGCATACGGTGGGATATTCTGGGGTACAGCATGAGCGTATCCCACTTGAGCAGACGCCACCAATGGAGCAGCAATTGCTTGTGCACTTGATTCAGCTCCGACGATGAAAGCAACAGCGATGACGACGATCTGCCAAAACAAACATGATAATATAAAATTAATTTTATAATTATATTACTAATAAAATTATATAATTAAGACAGGGCCTTACAGATTTGAAAGAGAACATTTTGCTTGATTTGGGGGTAAACCTTCCTTAGTGAAACGAAGAGGTGATGTGTGACTGCCAAGGAAAGGTGTAGCCTTTTATACGGTGTGTATTGTGATTCAGATTACGTATGGTAAAATAAACGTTTGACGAATTGCGGGCGATCAATTTGGATTCTCCGATGCACGCACAAAGAAATGGATCACATTGGAAATTTTTTGTTGTGAAATTCGAATTTTATCTGATGTAGCTCCAAATGAAATCAAATATTTTTTTAAGATCTATAATCATATAATATATAAATTAAAGGTCATGTAAACGTGTTATTATTGAGTAGATTAAATATTTTGGAGCCAATTTATGTATAGATACTCTTTTAAATATTATTTTTTAAATTATTACAAATTAAATACAACAATAAACTTATCTTTTCTGTGATCAACATTATCACGATCATCTACAGATAATTGGTTATTTAATTGCCTCTTATATTATATTTTTTATTATATTATACTATAAGGAAAATTTGTCATAAATGACGCACCTTCATAGTATCAGGCCTCTCCCATCTACACACTCTCTATCAACACTAGTCTCCACTTTTTCCTTTTTTAGGCATGTCTTATTTTGATGTTTTTTGCATCACCCATAACACTCTTGCAATACTCTCGATATGCAGTTATTTCCTAAAGTTATTCCTAAATAATAAAAAATATTTTTTTATATTTTAATGCTTTAACAAAAACATTTCTTCATTTTTATAAATACAGGTGCAACCAAATGAAAATTTCTGTGGATTTTATAACACAATTTATTTTAAATATAACATTTTATATGGATATATTTATGTATCCTGTAAAACCTACACTTTGTAAAATAAGAAAACGATTGTTTTACGTGAAATAATCAATTGTGATTGATCCCGTGATTTTCAGATGTTTTTTTTTAATTTAATTTAATTTTATCATCATCATCATCATTATAACCTATCACAAGTCCTCTGCTTAATATAAGGTTGCATTAAGAAATTCTACAACACTCGGTCCTGCAACCATCAAATACCTGCATTACACACCATGGTCTTTGTTTTGTCCATGTGCAACTTAAGACCTATTCAGGTAATAGATTTCATTTCCCGAAGAAACATATAAATTAGTATATTAAGGTTTGCCTATACATAACATTGGTTCAGCCAAACAGAGAGACACAGATACCGAAATAACTTTAAAATATAATAAGGGAGGGCGGGAGGTGCTCTTCAAACTAGGTAAGACACATCATTTTATTTTATCTAGCGGATGTACGTAAAGTATTTTTTTGTCAAATTTAACTTTAAAAGTCTTCATTATTGCTAATTTTGGCACGTAACACTATTGTCTGTTGTCTATTTGAAAATCACGAGAGCGAAGCCACGGGCAAAAAGCTAGTATCTTTCTAAAATTTTTCTACAAATATTATTTTTAATTAACAATGACATAAAGATCCTATAATATTAAATATTTGTCTATTTTTCTGCATTTTAGAAATACATAATTATCAGAGTAGAGAATTTCTGTTAACCAAAATAACATAAATCTTCAATAATAATTAAAAGTTATCATGTTGAATAAGTAGTGTTAGTAAGCTGAAGTGGCAGTGGGCCGGCCATATAGCTCGAAGAACCCACAACCGATGGGGAAGAAAGATTCTTGAGTGGCAGCCTCGTACCGGTAGGCGAAGTGTAGGGCGACCTCCCAATAGATGGAGTGACGAACTGGTAAGACATGCAGGAAGTCGATGGTTGCAGGTGGCTCAGGACCGTGCTTTGTGGCATTCCTTGGGGGTGGCCTATGTTCAGCAGTGGACTTATGAAAGGCTGTAATGATGATGATGATGATGTTAAATAACCAATGCAATCAATAAATAATCATTATTATTATTATTAGATAGAGAACCGCAGTTTTTATTATTTTGGGTTGATATTACCAGAGAGATGCTGTTGGCCATCTCCTGTTTTAATTTCCCTCTATCGCCTCTTACGACATCCCAGGACGATATGGAGTATCCTCCCGAAGAATTATCCATAGGAGAAGCCTGCCTAGTAGGCTGTAATGGATGGATGGATGGATAGAGTTTTAGTTATTATAGTAAATTAATTTAGTTTCAATGCAAACATGTAATATATGTAATGCACGAACGTTATCTAAACAGTATCTTAATTTCCTTACTGATTTCTAAGGTAGGTAATTGTATATCGCATTTATAGCAAATAATTATTTAAACATAATAAGAATAGCTTAGCCTTCGATAAATCTTAAATAAATAATAATGACACATAATATGCTTCTAACCGGATGATCCCTTAACCAAAAAGGTGTTTATTTATCAAATCTTAAAAAACATTTCTTATAGATGTTCAGCGGCACTGAATACCATTTCAGCGTTCCAGTTATTTTAATTCAAAATTCAATTAATCATAGTTAATACAAAACGATTTTCTTCTGGAAGGATTTGTGATCGATGTAGGTGATAAATTGATAATTAATTCGTGACGTCAAACACCTCAGATCGACCGCCGCCGTGGGTTCAGTGAAACTTCGAAACGACATACATACAATTAAGTTGGTAAAAATTAGTTTTGTTCAATGTATGATATTCGCTTATGTCATAATGTAATAAATATTTCACAAGACAGGTTATAAGTATTGTAGTCATTTTTAAAAGTGGTCTGGCACACTGTAACTGTTTTATGGCTGGGAAGAATGCTGCTCTAAAAGACTCTGAGAATAGCAACATAGCGTTTCATATGGTTCGCGAAGAAAACTAAACAAGGTAGTTAATTTTAGTCCTCAGCGGTGAACACGCAAACGTTTCTTTGTAAATCAAACTGAATGTATGTTTCTATATTCCATTTAACGTCACTGTGTACTTGTATACTGTACACTTCTTACGAGCTGGATATCTGGTTGCATATCTTGTACGTGATGCGCCAGGTAATGCCTAATTATTTTTATATTTGTTATGAAAACCTCTTTCCATATGCAGATGGAAATATATACAATAATAATTGATCGTTAAATGTCTATAGTATCGATAAATTGGCAACATTCTTGCATACACATCTTGGTTAATGACGCATTATAATAGCGTAAACTATGTAGACAATTAAAATATTTGGATAAAAATAACTATCCGATAAAGATAAAAGAAACTCGAAGAAGCCAATCTCTGCGTAAAATCTAAATTTTTTTTTGCTTCATTAGCAGATATTAGAAACATTAGTCACATTTCCATAGAAATAGTATGAAAATATAGTGTAACGATGTCAAAAATCCGTTTATTTATGTTTTTAATTATTTAAAATCTCATTTGACGAAGAATAGAAAATCGACCAAGTTTCAAGACATGGCTAAAAGAAATAAATTTAAGTTATACGAATTGTTATTAATCCATGGTGGTTTCAACTACCCAATAGGTACTTCAACTAGATTTCTCTCTACGACCCTGACCTGGATCTATTAAAAAAGATCACATAGTTTTAACTCACTTTGCTTTATTGCCAGTATGTGTGAGGAAGAGTTTTTTCGTTTTGGTGCTTATATAACATAAGGTGAAATTATTGTACGTTGACTTTAAATTAGAATGCATCACTCGTAGACGCAGTCTGGGTCAAAAATCGTGAAGCGAACAGCAGTGTCCTGTGCATTAACGTTCAGTATATTCTATGTTCGTGCTGTTGCCCAACGAAATCACGACTTGGTATATAATGTCACGGTATCCTGAAGTCGACACAGTCCATTCGATTCTTTAATCTATTCACTTGTGAGCAGTCACAACACTCAAGCACAATGATTGCCAAATTCGTTGTAAGTAAATTTATTTCTTTAAATTATAATAATAATATTTGCTTCGTGAGTTACTTACATAGATTAGAAATAAAAAAAACACTTCTTAAAAAAAGTAAAAAAAGTTGTAATGCAAAATTTTACGTCAACTACCAATAATTGGAATATTTAATAAAATAAATATCACTAATGATAATTTTTATACAAAACCAGGTTGTCCTCGCCCTCGCCGTAGCCGTAAATGCTGGTGTGCTGCCGCTCGCCGCCGCGCCAGCCGCAGTGGTCGCGCCGGCAGCATACGCGGTCGCACCTTACGCCAGTTCTTACTCCGCACATGCTGTGAACCACGCTGTCGCCGCTCCAGTTGTCGCCCCAGCGCAAGTTTACCAAGGGGCACCTTACGTAGCCGCACCATACGTCGCCGCCCCATCGCCTTACGCCAGATACGTCTCCGCTCCATACTTCTTCTAAACGAATTTGGTGACGCCATTGCCTAGTGACTTGCTCAAAAATGAAGTTTTAGAAATAAATACGTTATAACACGCTTACTCGTTTTGTTATACTCATTTTTATCACGATATCTCTGGAGCTGTAAGGCCTAAAGACTTGAAATTTGGTAGAAATATTCCTTTCGCCGATTTATGATTTTATGAAATTCCACCCGCAAGGGGGGTTGCGGGGGCGTTAATTTAAAACGAAACACATTTTCAAACTATAGCTCTTATAGGTATAAAACTTGGCCAGAATATTCTTTTTGGCATGTTAAAAATTACCAAGAACGGATTTTATTAAACTCCACCCACAAAGAGTTGTGCGGGGGCGTTAAAAAAATAAACTTTTAATCTATAGCAGTTTTTAAATTTGACGATTTCGTCATCTTGAGTTTCAACTGAGAACGAATTTTACGAAATTACATTCACAATGGGGATTGCGGCATTATAATGAAGGTAAAAAAAATATATATATTTTCTATATATAATAATAGCGGCCAAGTGCGAGTCGGACTCGCCCATGACGGATTCCGTAGCAGCAAGTAACATAATATAAAAGTTCCTGCAGTTCGTTGTAACTTTGATGTTTTCTTTGATTCGATGATTATGTAACTTTGATTCGATGTTTTAATAATAGTGTATTTTTTTTTATTTTTATATTTGAGTTGATTGAATGAAAGGTAAATTGCGGTTTACAACTTATGACGTATTAAAAAAAAACTACTTTCTAGATCTCGTTGAAACCAATTTTCAGTTGAAGTTTACATGGTTAGTGTACATCATATATTTTTTTAGTTTTATCATTCTCTTATTTTAGAAGTTACAGGGGGGGGGGGGACATATTATACCATTTTGGTAGTGTCTCTCGCGCAGTTGTTGAGTTTCAGTTACTAGTTAGTTAGTTAATAAAGTTTCAGAAAATCTTAATACGGTTCACTGAATACATCTACATACCAAGTTTCAATAGCATAGTTCTTATAGTGTCGGAAAAATTGGCTGTGACATACGGACTGACAAACAGACAGACATGACGAATCTGTAAGGGTTCCGTTTTCTTGGCATTTGGCTACGGAACCCTAAAAATCAATTGGACAGCAAAAACTCTTCTAATTCTAATAATTCTTTTATGTGTATTTGAGTGGGTCCCTGGATGATCTAAATGATTCACAATTGGACCCGGTAGGTGTCGCTGTCGTTAGTATATATATATTAAAAATGCAACTTTATTAATCCAAAAGTTTTAGTGATCTTTTACATAATCCGCCCCCTACGCTAGGCGTAAGTCAACCTTTAGTAATAATTATTATAAAAAGTCCTATTCCAGGTTATAATCGACTTCTATGCAACATTACATTAGAAATCATCCAGCCGCTCAAGCGTGATTAAAAGACAAACAAACTTTGACTTTTAAATTTTAAGTAAGACTAGCGGACCGCCATGGCTTCGCCTGGTTAAAATTTATTAATGTGAAGTTTTTTTGGATAAATAGCCGAAATCACTGTTGGTGTTGCTCTCTATCTGTTGGCGAAGTGCCATTACAATCGATTCACCATTCCGAAACTTCGACCGACCGGACAGGCAGTCAGAGAGAATTTTAAAAATTATTATTCATATTTTAGTGACATGCAAATTACCCTCTCAGTACAAAATAAGGCAATAATGTTAATATTACAGACAGGCACTTCAATTTTATTTATATTTATAAATGTATAGATTTATAACGCAATCATTTAAACACATCACACATGCTTCACATGCATCGCTGATGTTAATACCCCAGGACGTCGATGTATAAACACCAGCGATCTTTAAAGAAATATAATCCCGCCTCCAGGTCCAAAAGAGTAATTGCCAAGACAAAGTCGGAGCAGAATCGCCAAGAAACTAGTTCGCCTTTCTTCGGGAACCTGTGCATTCTGGTTCCCCGCCAAGGTTGTCCGAGCGAACTTCTGTCTTCCATCTTTGCACAGAAAGGACGACTCACTGGCCCTTACCGCACAGGAGAAAGCCTCTATTTCTGCGTCTAACTCTACTCTGGATGACGGGGAGTACACACCGCCGACTATCCCGCGGTGTAAATACTCCATGCCGGATGTGCGGTTTACACAGCGCTCAGTGCGTAAAGCACTCCTCTCCCTGGACGTCAATAAGTCGAGTGGGTCTGAGTCGGTCTAGAGTCCCTCCCATTGTGCTGAAGACGTGTGCTCCCGAGTTAGCACCAGTTCTAAAGCGTCTTTTCTGGTACTCCTACTCTCTAAGCGTAGTCCCTAACTCATGAAAAACAGCTTTAGTTCACCAGATCCCTAAAAAAGGCGACCGCTCAGACCCATACAACTTAAGGCCTTTTGCCATCACCTCCTTGTTCTCCAAAATAATAAATTCATTATAAACTGCTCTCTGCTCATGAGGTACCTTGAAGATCACCAGTGGTAGGCCCTGTCCGTTAGTTTGGTCATAACCAAGGCCTTCGACCGGGTTTTGCACAAAACGCTTCAAAGTTTTCTTCCTATTTGCATTCCGAGAAATTGTGCAATTGGATCACTAGTTTTCTTGCAGATCAGTGCATCAAGATTATAGTGGGCAGTGCATGTTCCGATTACATGTCTATTAATGCTGGTATTTCTCAAGGCAGCGTGCTATCACCTACACTGTTTCCTCTGCGCATCAATAATATGTATGTTATTCATTGCTATGCGGACGACAGCACTGGTGATACTTTTTAAACTGGCCGTGCCAATATTTCTCGAGAACACGCCGTCGAGTAGCGGAACAAACGTGTCGTGATTGCAGTCTTTGTTAAATAAAGTCTTGGATAGAGAACGCATAAATCTAGTCCAATTTAACTGTCAGACATAGGTTTTTGCGTTTATCGCTAAAAAGAAAGGGACTTAGGGACCTCCAAGAAACGAGCTTACTCCTTTTTTAAATGCACACAAAAACGTTGTTCATGAGCGCCGTTCAACACTTACCATCAGGTGATCCGCATGCTCGTTTGCCCCCTCTTCTATAAAAAAACACAATTTAATAGATTTTTTATATTTATTACGACATAATTTAAAACGACCTTTGCAAATTATAAGTTAGTGCTAGCTAGATAATAATCCCACCTCATAGTGAGTAGTAAATGATGAAGCACTAGATGGTAAATTGCACTATCTTAGCCTTATTTAGAATGAGACAAAGAGACAAACGCCGGCAAAATATTGCACTCCTTCCTGTACGCATTACGAAAGACGAAGACGTTTGGTTCTAATGCAAGTCATTTGATAGCAAAGGGGTGAAGGCCCGCCGACTGCCTGGTTGTCCATGGTGGAAAAGTGAGAGGGGAATTAAGGCGTGTGATTGAGTACCGAGAGGCGCAGAGAAGCCAGCTTCTCGGAATCCCGGAATCTTGACAGCCTCGAGCCTGTGCTCGTTTCAACCAAATCACCAATAAGCCTCTTAGCAAGTTTCTCCACTCAGTTCAACACTACTAGGTAGCATTTTACAGCACCAGTTATATGTGGCAGCAGTACTCCAAGAACGACCGGAAATGCGCTTTGAATAGGGTAAGCAACTGCTCCGGCTAAAATTACTGTCGCAACCTTGCAATAACCTTGTTTTCTTGCGGCTTCTTTGGCCCTGCACTTGTTGAATTATTCAAAGAAACCTCCACCCCTAACCTCTGAAAGGGGTCGGTTTCCTTCAAAGATACATCCCGAAAAGTAGGAGCCAGGGTGAGGGGGTTCCTTAACGGTGGGCTTAAGTTTTACATTTTTGTTGCTCACAAATATTTTGCCAAGATACATAGATTAATCAATTTAACACAGAACCCATTGTACTGTGTTAAATTGGCACCGATTGTACTGAATAAATATTTATACTCTCTAAACATGAATACTCGTAAGTCGAAAGACATTAAGGTATCGAATAGACTTTTTTTTATAGGATAGGGTGACAAACGAGCACACAGTCCACCTGATGGTAAGTGGTTGCTATGGCCCATATACATCTACATCTATCCTCGTTTGCGAAACAAAATACAGATGCGTTGTCACCAGTGAGGACTAAGATGGAATGCCTCGTTTCCAGGAAAAAAGGGTCTCCGGTTCTCTACACTCACCATACGAAACACAGCAGCGTTATGCTGCTATTTTACGCTCGTATTCTGTGAGAGCGTGGTCCTTCCCCGGTCGAACCAACCCATTCGTGCTACAACTATACTACTAATATAGCGACAGCATGGCTCTACCACGTATAAAAAGTATAACTAAGTATAACCGATACGACTTAGGGACCTTCAAGAAAAGAGCCTACTCCTTTTTAAAAGGCCGGCAACGCATCTGCAATTCCCCTGGTGTTGCGGTTGTTCATTGGCGGCGGTAGTCACTTACCATCAGGTGAGCCGCATGCTCGTTTGCCCACTCTCTTATATAAAAAAAAAACTATGTTTAAACCTTAGATGGTGGTAAGACTTCTTTTTTCTAGGAGTCCTTCTGGGTAGTTATAGATTGCCTCATAGGAGGATTTACCATAATAGTCACGCTTGGCACGTGGTTTGACAACCCGCTTGCCAAGCGTTGCAGCTCAGGTTTTGTAGTTACCACACGCTTACCTATTTGTGCCGCCAAATAGCAGTGCTTGTGAGACCCATTATAATCATAGGCTATGAGGAGATGGAATACCATCTAAGTTCTGATAGGTGACAAGCCATCTGTTGCCTTCCTTTTTTGAACTCATATCATTATAATTTGGTATTGTTTAATGCGCCGATACCACAGATTCATTTGAAATATGTACTGGATTTACCTGTAGCTATACTATAATTTAATTCAGCAAGAAAAACGAGGTATGGAACAGACGAAGACTTACAAATAAACATTAATATCTTATAATGAAAATACCTTTCCAGAAATCGCTAATATTTATATACTTTTGTAAAAAATCTGACTCACTGAGCCTTTGTAGTTTTCAATATTGTAGAGATACCATGATAAGTTAAATACAAACTTATCTTTAATACTTTTACCATAAATTTTGTATACTTTTTTGTTAAAGTCAACTATCAAACAGGAAATATACTTCCAAAGATCCCTTTAAAAAGAAAAGTTTGTCGACCGGTAACACAATCCAATTATTGTCAACATAAAAAATTGCGAGGCCCGAACTACAGGCCATTGCCCTTTGATTAAGAGATAGCAAATAAATCGTTCACGGTATAAAGTTACAAGACAGGATGTTCAATAAAAGAAAAGCCTGTTACAATTCGCTTTGCCTTATACGTTACGCCAGATACATTAGAAATAACTTGCTGAATTTATATCCGCCCCTTTTTTCGTTAAGAAACCGTGGAATATTTTTTTAATATATTTTGTTTATCCAAGCTTAGACTTTCGGCTGTGCTTAAATAAAATTATATGATATTTTTAAATAAATTTTTTTTTATTGAATACTTTATATTACTATTTAATAAATTAAATTTTTACAACCACTCAAAATATGTTTTTTTTTAAAAAAGAATTCATACTCTGCAATATTGAAGCAGAACCACTTGCTTCAACATTATTTTTATGAAAAATTTATCATTCTATACGTAGAGATAAGAAATTCAAACAAAAATGTAAAAGCAAACAAGGTACCTTTTAGAGCTACGTACGAGTGAGAAATGAACACACAGCCCACATCTATCCTCGATTAAGAATGACAATGTAGATACGTTGTCACCTCTGAGGACTAGTCTCATCCTCTCCAACTCCCGTTAGTCACAACACGAACCACTGCATCATTATGCTGCTATTTCACGCTGGTAATCTGTGCAAGCGTGAGCCTTCCCCGGTTGAGTCGACCCATTGGTGCTACAACCATACTTCTCCTTTCTCCATCGGAAAAGCAGACTCACGATGGGTCTGGTAAAGGGTTAATTTGTTGTCGACATTCTATGCGTTCAAACAAAACGGTTTATTTCATCGTTCGTAAAAAAAATCTTATAACAAAGGAGTTTGTTTGTCAGCATCTGTGTTGTTTTTTATAGGATAAGGGTGACAAACGAACATACAGTCCACCTTATGGTAAGAGGTTGCTGCAGCCCATAGACATCTACATCTATCTTCTATTACAAATCAAAATAAGAATGCCTCTTTTCCAGTAAAAAGGGTCTCCAGTTCTCTACACTCACCATACGAAACACAACAGTGTTAAGCTGCTATTTCACGCTGATATTTTGTGAGAGCGTGGTCCTTCCCCGGTCGAGCCGACCCATTCGTGCTACAACTATACTACTAATATAGCTGCAACATGGCTCTACCACGTATAGAGCAGCCACTTACCATTAATACCTTATTAACTACACTATTAATATATTTTATAGGATAGGGTGACAAACGAGCACACAGTCCACCTGATGGTAAGTGGATACTGTAGCCCATAGACATCTATATTTATCCTTGATTAAGAATCAAAATGCAGATGCGTCGTCACCCGCGAGGACTAAGATGGAATGCCTCTTTTCCAGTGAAAAGGGTCTCCGGTTCTCTACACTCACCATACAAAACACAGCAGCATTGAGCTTCTATTTTACGCTGGTATTCTGTGAGAGCGTGGTCCTTCACCGATCGAGCCGACCCATTAGTGCAACAACTATACTACTATATAGTTGCAGCATGGCTCTACCACGTAAAAAGCATACATATATTAAAAACTAGCAATACGCCCCGTCTTTGCACGAATAATTTCTGGATCTCGACAACAGCGCCACCTACCAGTTCCAATTGTAAATCTAATCATTGCGACTCACTCAAACACACACAAAAAAGTCATCATAATCGATCGAGCCATTTTCAAGTTTTTGCTACACTAATGGAGAGCAATTGATTTGTAAATATATCTATACAAATTAATAAAATTGAAGTGTCTGTTTGTAATGTCAAAATACCAACTTTTTACTAAATGCATATGAAAGTGTATACGGTACTTATTACAAAAACACAATTTTTAAAATTTTTGTCTGTCTATCTGTCTGTCTGTCAGTTTGTTCCGGCTAATCTCCGAAACGGCTGGACCGATTTCAACGGGACTTTCACTGGCAGATAGCTGATGTTAAAAGGAGTAACTCAGGCTACTTATATTTTAGAAAATGAAGTAGGGTTCCGCGCAACATAATCAAAACCCTAAATTACTCGCGGGCGAAGTCGCGCGGAACAGTTAATCTAATATACAATTTTTTTGTTTGTTCTTATTTTATGCGCTGCAATATCGTTCATGAGATTGCGCTTAAATAGTGCAATTAACTTAAAGGTGGCGCACGTATCGTATCAGTAAATTTATTTTAAATTTATACATCACTCAACTTCAATGAATTAAACATTCATGATTAATCAATATAACTCTTCCAAAATTAATAATTTTTCTGTGGCAGCAACGCGCCGGGTAGCAGCTAGTTTAAAATAAAAACAGACCACAGAATATTTAATCACTATACAGTCTATCCAGAAACTTAGAATATACTGGATTTTAAGTCTATGCAGTCTATCAATCCGAGTAAAGCTTTAATTAATTGTTTATAGCGATATAAACGATAACGAGTCAGCTGACCGCAGAATAGTGTCATTGCAATTGCCATGCCCTGCTTTGGCGAATGTCTGTTCATAAATCATAGAGAAAAAATAACTAGACCAGTTATCATTTTCATTAAAAAAATAAAAATTGCAATCAATGAGAGATCAAAAACGATAATAGTAAATATGAATGATGATGATATTGATGTTCTCCTCTTGAAAATCAAGTGATATTGGAAAAATTTTAGTGCCTTAAATGTGCATACTAACATATAAGCATTCACTCGTTCTAAACACGATGACTTTACGCTTAATTAATAATATTAGAGGCAGACGAGGATAACATATCACAAAAATGAGGACCATCACAATCAACAACCAAATCTTCTGTTAATAAACTCAACTAGAAGTAGTCGACTGCACACAAATGTATTAGTGCGATTTTAAAACCATTTACTGGTTTACATATCCATACCATTTGAAAAGCTTATGCGGGTATTACCATATCATTTAATTGCAGAATCAGGCCAAATTATGAAAACTGACAATCAATCTTCATTTATGTATGTAAAACTCTAATTATGTGTAAGCTTCGTGTTATGTTTGTAAGTATTCAGACATCAATCCTCTGAGTAAGTCCCTTTTTTCTATAAAATTGAAGTGACTAACGGACTTACAGCTCACCTGATAATAAGTGGCTGCTGCAGCCCATGGACAGAACTTCAAACAAAGACGGTTACATTTTTTTTAATAAGTGGCTTTACGGATCTGGGTTCTAGCACTTCTGAGCCTGAAGTTACAATGTATAATTATTATCCTTCATAGTATAGTGCTTCACAATATGTTGATGCGTCACATTGTGCAGCCCTTGCGAGATTTTGACGGCAACTCGAGCCAGCAGACAGCTGAAAGTTGGCGATGGTATCTCAAAGCGTCTAAGCAGACAGACACCATATCTTGTGAATCACATCACCATCAGAGCACTTGTTTCACCGTTTCCACTAACAGTTCACATACGCAGACATTTAATACACAAAATCACACCACTTTTATATACTCGTATTAAAATCCACTTCAAACCATTATTTAAACAATAATACAGGAGCAGCAATCCGTCGCCGGTCAAGTTCCCGCCAAAACTCAAAGACGGTTATAGATACGTTATCAACTCTGAGGACACATGATAGAATGTCACACAGCCTGTATTTATTCTGGCTCACCCTTCAGACCAAAACACAGTAGTGCAAGCACTGCTTATTGTCGGCAGAAATAAATAAGTAAGAAGGTAAGGAAGTTGGTACCTATCCAGATGGATTTCTAGGCAGAAAAAGAGTCCTACCACTCAGTGAGAACCCCGAGCATGAGTATTCCATTCGAAATCGTATCGCCATCAAGTGACGTTTTATGACAATATTTATTTTCATACAATTTTAGTCAATGACGATACGAAAACGTTAATGTCAAAAGCTTGTGCTAAGAACACTGATCTCCAATCGGATTTTCATCGCTTATATTCTTATGTTTTAGATTAACTGATCATATTGTTTCCGAAACTTAATTAATTTTTTCCTCACTTTAAATCAGTTTTTTCATCGTTTGCTTTTAAGAGTATCCTCTTCAACATGGTAAAACAAGAGCTACTTAAAAATCTACACTGGATGAATCTATTATGAAATTAATATTACAATGTTTTACTTGTAAAAAATTAATCACTTGGAAAATCAATGAACATATTGATATATTATTTTGAAGAAATTAAAACAAGAATATCAATATTCGATGGCATTTCATCATTACCATTATGACCATAACAGCCTATCAAGATCCACTGCTTAACATAGGCTTCCCATAGTTAGATTAAATATATTTACCAAAGTTTGTTTGATGGACGAACTTGCAACCGCAAATTTTTATTCTTTTGTGTTGTTATCAGAAAGTTGTTGCTGCCCCTCTCTTGTTTCAATGCCACTTTAGAATCGTTTAAAAGATGTCGAATAATATCTGTATCAATGAATAAATCATTCTCACATAGTAAGTAACTATAGAAAAAAAAGGTGACAACTAAACTCTCTACAAGAAATTACTCTTTGGCATATAGAACTCGTTACGTGTATCGAATAAGACACGCATACAATTTTTACGTTGCGATTAATAAATTTTAGCGCAGCTGTACACAGCTTAGAGAAGGCTTAATGTGATTTGATATTTTTTTAATTTTATATTATAAAACACGTTTAAATTTTTTAACATACTTTATTGAGATATAATATTATGTATTTTTATGGACACATCTTTTCAATTTTGTTTTTAATATAAACACTGAATTATTATTAAGAAATACGTAATTTCAGGGTGGCCTTGTGTTTCGAGAAAATATATTTACCTAATATGCTTAAAAACAAATTTAAGTTCTAAAAAATTTTCGACTTCACTTAACAAACTAGAAATTACTAATTCATTGAGGCGTATCACGTTTATACTTAAAAATATTATGTCTAATAAACGTGGAATTTGTCGTTTATCTACCTCCATCTTAAGAGGTTATGAACACATCAGCAATTGAGATGCAAAATTTTTAACCAATTTCGTACAAACTGTGACTCCCATTTCGAGTTATCTTCTGTGTCACATCAACAATCGAACAATCGATTTTATGATGCTTGGGGCAATGATCAAAGAGTCGACATAATTCAACAGAAAATTCTTAATTTATTCCTATCCTACAAAGAGAAATTGTCAATTGTAGGAAATATAACATATGATAGTGCCGTTATGATAAACATAAAAACACGAACCAACATAATCTTTCGATCAAAATTTGAATTCCAGGTAAATAATAGCTAGAAACAGTTAAATAAAACCAGTAAAAAGTAAGTCATTTTGCATTTGCACAAATATATGTCTCGGCTAAGATTTGAACCCAAGACTTGTGACGTGGTAGGCTTTCTGCTTCACATCACGGTTAATAATATTCTTCTTATCAGCATTAAAAAATTTAAGAATTTAAACAACAAAAGTATCAAGAATTTGAAAGATAAAACTAATGTATGGACCGAATTAAAAATGAGATCAACTTAAAAGCGAACTATCCAAAGTACAGATAGCAAATCAAAATCATAAAATTATTAATTTAAAACCAAAATTTTCAAATTTAGATATTATGAAAATAAACGGGGCTTGCTTTTATATGCACCCACATTGTTTAAAAATGTAGTCAAAATTTAGGATCTAATAAATATTTTTAGAGAAACCATATCTATGATAATTTCTTTTGAAATATTACAGTGAAAAATAAGATAATACTGCAGCCCATGGGCTCTTGCAATCAACTTCAGACATAAAAGATAATATGCCTCACATCCTGTAATTATTCACACTTGCACTCTTGTCCTTCAACCTAGAATACAGGAGTATGTGCAGTTTTGCTTGAGGACACAAATAGGCAAAAGAGAGGCAAACACGGAAGGATTCCTTGACAAAAATTAATTCTACCTAAAAGCTCATTCTAATCTAGTTTTTAAGATTGCACATATTTTTATGATTCTTCTCCTATTGTAAGTTTTCTTTGTTTTCTATAATTTTTATTGTGTGTCCGTTTCCAGCAGATGGAAGGTGATGTAAGAAAATCAACCCAAAGATTGCAATTATGATGTACCAACGTGCTATTTAATTCATATTTCTTAAATTATCTTTTACCACCTCTGCTTTTCACATTATTCACAAGTCCACTGCTGAACATAGGCCTCCCCAAGGAATGCCACAAAGCACGGTAAAAAACAAAGCACCTGCATCCATCGACTTCCTGTATGTCTTACCATCGTCGTCGTAGGTCGTCAACTATCTAGTGGGGGGACGCCCTACACTTAGTCCGCCGGTACGAGGCCGCCACTCGAGAACATTTTTCCCCATCGGGTATCAGTTCTTCGAGCCATATGGCCAGCCCATTGCCACTTCAGCTTACTAATCCTTTGGGCAATGTCGGTAACTCTGGTTGTACTACGGATATCCTCATTTCTAAGTTTATCACACAGAGAATCCCCGAGCATAGCCCTCTCCATATATCGCTGAGTGACCTTGAGCTTCCTGATACGGCCAGCAGTGAAGAACCATGTTTTAGTTCCATAGGTCATCACTGGCAACACGCACTGGTTGTACAGTCTAGTTTTTAAGTTTTGAGGTATACCTGACGAGAAGATATGCCATAATAACCCGGAAGCTGCCCAGCCGAGTTGAATCCGTCGATTGATCTCTCGGTCGAAGTTGGACTTACCTAGTCGGACTAAACATACTCGTCAACAAGTGTCCCCAACAACTACTGGCATAGGTGTGACATTGACGTTACACATGACTTTTGCTTTGTCCATGTTCATCTTAAGACCTATCCGCTGGGAAACACTATTGAGGTCATTGAGTATAGTGCTTAGGCCTCCACCGATTCTGCCATAAGGACTAGGGTCGAAAAAAATCGAAGGTGAGTGCTGTACTCACCATTGACGTTAATACCGTATCCTTTCCAGTCCAGTAGCTTGGAAACGTCTTATGATGCAGCGGTGAAGAGTTTCGGGGAAATAACGTCACCCTGTTATGTTACACCTCTCTGCAGTTACATAGGTTTTGTACTCTGGTTCTGTACTCGGATAACCATCGTAGTTCTACTGTACAAACACTTCAGCACTTTGATATAACGACAGTCAACTTAGCACCGGTGAAGGGACTGCAACACCGCCCGAATTTCGACGGAAAGCGGCTCAGAATAAACGATGATATGTACAGCTGCCCATAGAATCTCTCAATCTCACTCAAAATCTCAGGTGTCCCGGTAACGACGCTGCCACACTCGGTCTTCAGCTTTGACAGTTGTCTCTGTCTGGCAGACAGATCTCTAGCAAAGAATTTGGAGCCCTGGTTCCGATCGATCGCTTCTTCAATAGGTGCTGTATTGAAGTTGCCTAATTCCCGCCGCATGCATTTGGAGATCTTTTTGTAAGACTCCAGTTTAATTTTACAATTAATTGTATGTTGAAGTTTGAGTGCGAGCTTCTCCATCATTATTTTCAGTTCTTCATAGTACAAATCTGCAGTACCTAATGCTTATTCCGTCTGGTAAGAAGCTGTTATCAATAACACCGGCTCTAGACCACCAAGCAGTGAGAATCACTTGGTATTCCGTGTACCACCGTGATATTCTTGATTAAAGTCATGCATCGTCAAATATCTAAATTGTACTTCTAGCGTGTTAACAAAAAAAAAAATCTTCTACTAGATAAAAAGATATTTAATAAGTTTCATTATATAGTATTCACGCTCTATTTTCACAACACCAATTTCGAACTGTGCGGCTCTGCGCAAAGTGTAACTGCTGCTAACTAAATATTAAGTTGTGTTGGTTTGTGTTACTTGGCATAAACTCAAATGATAAATTAATAAAATAACAGTGATAGCTAGTTTATCCCACATGATATTCTAGTTACTTCTAAAATCTCTATTCTTAATTTTTTAATATTAAAAATTAACTTTTAACAAAAAGTAAAAGCCGACTTCAAAGAAATATAAAGGATAAAATAATTCCACATTCTGAATTCGGTGCTAAGATACAATGTAGAGAAGAATTGTAGCCCCGACTTCAGAATGTGAAATTATTTTATTCTTTATACTTCTTTGAAATCGGCTTTAATTTTTTGTTAAAATTTAATTTTAATGTTTGTAATGTAATGTTCAATTGGCGAAAATAACGCTTAACATATATACAAAAAAACAACATACTGTCGAAATGTGAGGCGTCTCCTTTATTGAAATCGGCTAAAAACACAATAAATTATTAACTTAATAAATTGTGTCCATGTAATTAACATTTTTAAGGAATGTTAACTACAAATCAGTACAGCTGTTCTACTCACGAATAATAAATATGAGAATGACGCAATTGTACAAAGAATTACAATAGATGTCATTTATACGATAAACACCAAACATTCATGTTGCAACCTACAGTACTCACAGAATGCAAGGTTTTGAAAGCTGTTCAACTACTTTTCAAGTAATATTAGACCAAGTTTTCATACTTATCGTCATCATTACAGCCTAATAATATTCCACGTCTGAACATAGGCCTACCCCGTATACGAGTATCGCCTACTAGAGGTATATTATTTGCCATAGCTGCCATGCTTGGCAGGTGGGTTTTTTTTCTAGTAGTTATAGGAAAACACTGCTGCCTATCTCCTGGTTTGTTTCCGTCTGTCGCACTGGACAATATGGGATATCAGATATTCTTACACCACCACCACACGAAAACAGCGGTACGATTACTTTAAAATCCCTAGACTTTGATTTTTTTATAGAATAAGGGTGACACACGAACACACGGTCCATCTCATGGTAAATGGATGCTGTGGCCTATAGAGTCGAAACGCAGATGCGTTGCCACCCCTGAGGACTAAGATATTTCCGGTTTTGCTATTTCGTGATGGTATTCTAAGAGGGCGTGGTACCCTGGTCCTACCCAGGTCTAGTCAAACTATGCGTAGTGTAACCATAATAAAATTACAGTGTGGCACTACCACGTAAAAAATCTTTAAATTTCATGTCAAGTAATACTAAACCAATAAATAAAGGTTAATTACTTTCCTACTAATCGAAAAATAATAAAGAACACTATTAAAACGATATAACAAAGTACGTTAAATATTTGCACAGACAAGTTTACTTCTGTCGTTATAATATTTGGCGTCTAAGAGAAATCGTCAAATATTTTTATAGCTGTAAGCAATATTAACATTATCATTATATAATATTACTACATAAATCTTACCAAAAAAACACTTTGAAATAAAAATTATATAAAAAATATTTACGTAAAGCCCTTTAAATTAATATATTTGTTTTGGTGCCGTTACTTACGTAATCACTGTAATAGATGACCTAGGCCCAGACTAGGAGTAGGGTTAGGACAGATTTGGTCGGGCCGTGTGGCCAATGGCTATAAAAGCTCAACTTTGCAATCCCTCGGCACATTCGTCACCATATCTCCCTTCTTTGCTTACGTAATAACCAACCCTCACCCACCCTCAAAAATGTACAAACTGGTAAGAAAAATATCTTTTTTATTTCAATTTTATACCTTAAGTAATAAGTACTTATTTTAACGTTTTTTGTTTGTCAATACACCAATATAGACTATGCCGTTTTATCTATTGATTTCTTTATTTAAATGGTGTGTATAGTCATTCTACTTATAACTTTGTAAATCCTAAAACTTATTCGAGTGGTTAGGGATCATTTACATTGATTGAGCGCAAAATAACTCTTAAAATTTCTTCATAGAAAATACAAACCGTAGCTTCTATCACATTGTACATTTATTAATTCATTAGTTTTTGTTAGGTATTGTTTATATATTGGGGCATTCCTGACAAAAAGTTATTAATCGCGTAATTGGCGGTGTTTTACCCCCATATCTCGAAAAGCACGCAAACCCGGTCTTCCTGCGTCTGATCTTTCTTCAGGCGTTTCGAATTGTCGTCTCATCTATGTTAGTGAGAAAACAGAGAGTGACCTGAGCCTGAGCTTGCACTATTTTCCTATCCTGCGCAGATGCTGAGTTTCCTTGAGACTAGACACCGTGACCGAAATTTGGTTTAGAAGACATTACTGATTCAGTAGATTTAATTCTTTTTTCAAACGAAATTGTTTTGATTGAAAAATTTCAAGCTCTTAAATTATTTCAAGCCAAGCGCTCATTTTAAATATTACAGTATACGAGCAACCCGGATTGGATACCTTAAAATTGCAATTACCTGCCGTCAATTGCAATTTTAATTGCTTATTAACCACGTGCTCAGCGGTTAAAGAAAACATCGTGCAGAATCTTGCGTGTCTAAAAAATAAATTTATTCGATGACATGTCAAGTCGACAACACGCACTGGAGCAGTTCGGCGGACTAATCGCTCCATAGCCCTCCCGGAAATCAGACAAGGGCAATGTCCAACGATTGGTCGTATACAGGCTAATAAATTGCACGTCTTTTTTATAACTGTAGTGTAGAAGAAACGACACTGATCTCCGTTTCACGGGTAAACCTTGTTTTGAAATCATATAGTTCATCGCATTCTGTTACTCTTATAGTATGCAATCATTAAGGCTCAGTTCTACGGTGCTAACTTTTTAATTTTCTTATTTCCTAATACATGAACAAAAACTATTTAATATGAATATCTTCAATCGTGTAGCGGTGCAATAATAATCGCTACCCCATATCGTCCCTTGGGTGTCGTTAGAGTCGACCGAGCGAAACTGAAACATAAAATGGGCTGTAACATCTTCCTGATAACAATTCTAAATAATAAAATCTGCGGTTGCGAACCTCCCTCTTGGGAAAGCGTGGCAACTCTTACAAAATTCCCCCTATGAGGCAATCTATGGAGAAGACTTATGTTCAGCAGTGGACTTTTATAGTCTGATTATTGATTATATACGTTTTGTTTAATAGGTTAAGATAGAGATATATACTTTACATATTTGTAATTCGAATGAAAAAGTAGACAAAATATTTTTGTATTTTTTTATTTATGTATAAGCCTATAAATTAATCGCTATTCTATTCATTTTTGAATGAAATAATAGACGACTATTATTGAAATTGCTGCAAAGGAATGAATCGACTTACTTTCATCTCTGCTTTTAAGTTTTCTTAACATAAAAAGGCAAAAGGTACTGAGTAATGACCCAACAAGGTCAGACCGTCGTTACTATCCGGTAGGAGATTGGTAGCAGTTTTTTGTGACAAGCTGTTTGTTGTATAAATAGTAATTGTTACCACATTATACCTACGATTATATATGATACAAAAAAAAATATTATGACAAAGACCTAAACATATTTTTATAATTTTCTTCAAAGATTTGGGATATTGCGAGTCTAAAAATATATATTTATGTAATAGAGCTTATATTTTTAAGATATGACGCATTGTGTGGCGGGTTGTTGCTCTTTTCAAAAACCCCTTTCAGAAATGAGAAAAAGGCTTCTGTACCAAGCAATGGAGAGCGTGTAGGCTGGACCATTTTATAAAACTTTGTTATAAAAGTATTTAGTAGAGATAAATATGAGAAAAATACTATCTCCTCATTCTTACTGCCTAAAAAATACTTTTTGTGCCTGTAGTCAAGTCGTCAACAAATTCTAAATTTATTCACCAAAAGGAATCATGTTCACAATAGCTTAGTGTCAAAATAGAAAATAATAAAACTGTAGTGGTGTCGTTGTAGTGTAAGTTATTAAAAAAATTAATAATTATTTTATATGTGGTAAATCCACGCTATATTAGTTGTAGCACGAATAGGCCGGCTCGAACGGGGTAGGACCATTCCCTCACAGAATACCAAGGCTGGCTGTGTTTCGTATGCTGAGTGTAGAGAACCGGAGACCCTTTTTACTGGAAACGAAGCATTCCATCTTAGTACTCAGGGTTGACAACATATCTGCATTTTGATTCTTAATCGAGGATAAATGTAGATGTCTATGGGCCACAGTATCCACTTACTATCAGGTGGACTGTGTGCTCGTTAGTCACCTTATTCAATAAAAAAAACACTGTAAATAAAAAAGACAAAAATAAAAGAAACACTGTAAATAATTGGTGCATTCGGATTGATACTCATCACGCCATTACGGTGAAGGGCAGAACAACATACAAAGAACAATTGCCTCGCCGGATAGTGTAATATATTAGTAACAGTATAGAAATTAATCGTTGATTGAAATGCCGTGTGGTGCCTGTGTAAGAAATTCCGTCAGCTCTGTTCGGCTGTCATAAGAAATTACTATGACAAATGCCAGAAAGATTTCATGACTCCTGATTGATTGTGATATAACCGTTAACTATCTCGTTCAAGAGGTATCTAAAATACACTGACCATCGGTTGAGAGCACCGTCAAAAGTGCGGTACATGTGCTGCGCCATATCGGTAGTCTCTCTCTCTCTCTCTTAGCCTCTCATTCCTTCCTCCACTAAAAAGGGTCAAAAAATAAAATTTTTAATAAAAGGTAGATAAAACCAGTGCTAAAACATTGACTATAGACAAATTAAGGCCGTGACTTGAAGTTATTGGCTTGAAATTATTTTATTCTATTTTGTTCCCAAAAGTCGACTTTTACTTTTTATTAAAATTTTAATTTTATTAATTTTTTTACACTCGTAAAAAGAACTTTTCGAAGTTTAACATCGACATAAAGATTACATTATACATTATCGAAATATGTAAACCGACCTTTTAAAAACATTTCATTAATGAGATATGCCTAATAATGTCATGATCATAGTTCGTTCTAACCTAGTCCTGTTAATTTATCAGCTAATGAACTGCCAATGGGTATATTTAATAATTTTGTAAAAGAGTTCCATTTGCTTGACCTAAAATCTTAACCGGTAAGAAAGGATTTGATATATGTATGTATATAATATATATTTATATATCGAGACCGACTAATTCCCACGCGAGGAAACACTTATCATTATAGTACAGACAGCAAAAGGTTGCAACTTATCTACTCGCTAAACAACCTCTTACCGCTGTAATAAAACTTAAATGCCTCAGCACTTATTGGCGTAGGCTTTATGAAGGTATTTTATAACACTTTTATATTTTTGATTTATTTTATGTTCTACTACTGTTTATTTAAGAGGAAACAATTTACGTGTACTTAACTTTTAACCTTTAGTTTCCAGTTTCTCTCTTGTCATGTAAAATTCCAATGTGATATAATATTTTATTTCTTCTTAATACGCTTTTATTAGCTTCACAGGTATCGATCTGTATATATATTATTCCGTTACACACATATATATATATATATATATTCAACGGCCGGTTGATGGCAATACAATAATTTAGTAACTTTATACAGGTATCCTGATCAAAATCATCAGGATAAAATAAAATAATTTTATCTTTAACGTGTTTTTTTTAAACTTTAGTTAAATTATTATATATCATTTATTGCAACTTACTATTTATTCACATAAGTAATCGTGCATACCCAATAACTGCAAAGTAAGGATTTACTAGGATTTATTTGCATACGGGTGTATTCAAATAGTTTCCGGAAACATATAAATATTTAAAATTTTAAAAATCATTATGACATCCGGTAATTGAATTAAATACATTAAAATAGGCTTAACAAAATATTACATCCTCGTCATTAAATATACGGGGTGGCGATAAAGTTATCATATTAAATGAAAAGACTAAAAAAACTAAAAAAATATATAACAATTAACATTCTAGTCGCTAAAGCCCTTTTTTTCGTTTTTTTCCTAATTACTTATGAACGGGAAAGTGTAAAAATAATTATATATGTCGATGCCGCGTGAGCACTGAGTATCTGCCGCACCGTTGCCGCTTTTACATGTCACTTCGGGTCAGTAAAGTAATATTATCAAGGTAATTTATTTCGTGTCAATTTTTACGCTATTTATTTTGTTTGAAAGATGATTTATTTTTTATTTTTGGTAGAATGGTTTATTTTATTATTTTAATCGACATAATATCGATATGAACTTGTATATACCGATGTGTTATTTAATGTAATAACCTAATCGCCACCCAGTATACCTAATGTGAAGTAGACAGCCTGTTTGGTCTAGTGCCCGTAAACGCGGCTGTTGATGAGGACATGGGTTCGGATTCCGGGTCGGGCCAAAATTAGTTTTAGGGTTTTTCTATCAAGAAATTATCAGTAATAACTCGGAATCAGGAATTTTTCTGTGTTTCACACCCGTGCCTCGGGAAAAACGTAAAGCCGTAGCTTCTGCGCCTGATCGTCCATCGGAATATGAGGGTAAGGGAATAGGGAGCGCACCTGTGTACTATAGTATAGTGCCCATACTTGGGCACTATAATCCTGTCCTGCGTAGATATCTTCTTTTTTTTTTTAAAACCTTACCCCCACACTAGGATTTTCTCCTGTGTCGTGGAGGCAGTTTACAAACATAAATTACACAAGGACAACCATCCAGACCCGGAACAATTATTTGTAGGCCATACAAATACTTGTTCCGTGCGGGATTCGAACCCGCGGCCCCCAGCGCAACAACTGATTGCTAAGCCACTGCGCCACGGAGCCGTCTGATGGCTACTCTCCTTAGAGACTGGCGGCCGTGACCAAAATTCGATCTGGAGGATATTATAAATGTACAATTATTTGCCAAAGTAATATTCCATGAGGATAGCGAATTACCTATAAAGCAATTTCCTCTTGTATTTTAAAATAAAAACATATTTAAACTGCCAATGCTTTTACTTATTTATTTGCATTTTTTGCACAGGTTGTATTCGCTGCCTTCTTGGCCGTAGCTGCTGCTGCCCCTGGCCTTTATGGTGCTCCCGTTGCTGCAGCACCTTGGGCTGCTCCATGGGGCCACGGTATTGTAGGAGCTCCCTTAATTAGCACCGGAGTGGTCAAAACAGCTGTTCCTGTTGCCACCTCTTATTCTAACTCCGTCAGGGTAAGCAGATATAAATATTTGGATAAATGAAAGTGACGTAGACGTGAACAAAAATTTCATTTCGTCTTTACGGTTGAAATAAAACGCAAATCAATCATGAGTTAATGGTCTTATTAAGCTAAATTAGTGTAGTTCACTATCTTCGAACATCCACCTACTTTACCACTTACCATCAAGGTGACGTAGTAATCAAGCACTGGCTTAATATAGTTTGAAGTTTTAACATTTTATATGATATCTATAATATAACATTCCAACATAAAACAACGTATTATTATTAAATAACTAGCTGATACCTGGCTCGTCGCTGTCGCAGAAAACAAATTGTGGAAATATATAGGAGTTTTCAAATTGGAAGAGAAGAGATGTTTAATTAGGAATGATAATACATTTTTTGAAATTAAATCACATATTATTATTACTTTCAAATAAATATGTCGGTACGATACTCGCGCCACCTACTGTAATTTACTCGTAATTGTACTGTGCCTATAACCTTCGCGCAAGTGCAAGCAGTAAATTGACAAAGTTTTAGCGTAATCTGATGAATGGTATTATGGCAGCGCATAAAATACAAACAAAAATAACAAAAATACATACAAAAATAAATTTTTACATATTAGATGAGTAAAATGTGTCGGGATTACAACTCAGGAGCTAGGCACCCGGTTTTAATTTACTCATAAACAACAGTTGACCGTGTAGTGGCGGTGTAAAAATATCGTCCCCATATCATCCCATGGGTGTCGTAAAAGGCGACTGAGGGAGAAAAATTAGTAGATGGGCAGCAACATCTTCCTAATAATGACTAAAAATAAAAAAACTGCGATTTCCAATCTGCTTGCCAAACGTGGAATCTATGGTAAATATCCCCCCTATGAGACGATTTATGGGGGAGGCCTGTGTTCAGCAGTGGACTTTAATAGGCTGTAACTGTAAATAACAGTAGGCTTGTGTCCATCTGTGAGACATATGAATACTGTAACTTTTTTAACAAATGACACAGGGGATTTGTACAAGAATGTGAATCGACGTGGTAGAGCCATACTCCAGCTATTTTATGGTTGTAGCACGAATGGGTCGACTCGACCGGGGAGGGACCACGCTCTTACGGAATACCAGCGTGATATAAACTTAATGCTGTTTTGTTTCGTATGGTGAGTAGGTATGTGTAAACCGGAGAACCTTTTTACCGAATACAAGGCATTCCAATTTAGTCCTCAGGGTTGACAATGCATCTGCATTTTGGATCTTAGTCGAGGGTAAATATAGATGTCTATAGACCACAGTATTTACTAACAATCAGGTGGACTGTGTGCTTAATTCTATAAAAAAAAATCATGACTTTGAATTGTAAATTAATATTAAAGCAATGCATTTCAACCATCTTTTTCCAGATTGCTTCTCCAGCTGTAGTAGCTGCGCATGCGCCAATCGTCGCTGCTCACGCTCCCATCATCGCAGCACCTGCTTTTGCCCACGGGTGGTAAACGCCCAGCACCATTTATTCTACTCGGTCATACCATTTGAACCGATCACGCAACAGTCAACATCCGCTTCTAAATTTAATTTAATTTAATAGTGTTAAGAACATTTGGAACGAAAGATTGGAGCAGGATAGAGCTCGCATCTGAGTTGGAAAACACAAGTTTGGTATCGAAATAAAAAAATAATAAGTCACATAGTTTGTTTTATTATTCTTTTGTTTTTTACATATTTATAAAATATTACAATCGAAAGAATGGGCTAACATATACTAACAATATTTTTAAGATTAAAAGGTTGAAAATACAAATGTAAAACACACTCTTCTTATAAGAAACTCTTCTTCGTTTAATAGGAATTATTTGAGTTAACTAGCATGCTATTTAGAAACTGGCCATCTTTGAAGTTGCTCCCTGGAGCCAGTCTGGATATTTTTTCACATCTAATGTCATAAAGGAGAGATTTTTCTAGCCTTTTCAATAGCTGCCTCTTGCAACATAGCACGGAGAGTTAAGTGATAGTTTCTATAACGCCCACCCCCCGTAAAAATTTTTATCAGCTAAATATTTAAACAGTTTTATTATAATAAAGTAATATAAATATTTTGATATGAGTAGATGAAAAGCATTTTAAATTGTACGCTAAAAAAGCTTAGCCACTAAACTACCATAGCTAAATGAATTAGTTATTTAATTTAATTATATTAATCGATCATAAATTGTGTTCATATTATTTAAATCAAGAAATTTAAATTAATAATCGTGAATTTGGTATGATATTAAATCCACTTTGCCAGTGTATATCATATAATGACGTCACGTCACGTAAGCAATAATTGTGCGATTAAATTGAATATAACTTTCATTCTGGTTATCAATAAACATTGAATACTAAACTATCATAATATAATATGTTCAATAACACACTCACAGACTATAAAAAAAATCTTTATACAAGGATATATAGTTAAGATTAGCAATAAAATTCAGTTTGGAAAATAGAACTCCGTTATGTACATCAGTAGAAGAAGTAAATAAAAACCTATAACTCCATATGTTCTTTTATGTCATAGAACAACATTTAAAATACATGCATAAATAGTGATACAAGATAGAAAAAAATATATATATGAACTCCAATATAAATTAAAAGTATTTAATAATTATCTATCTCCAAACTGCAACTCCAAAAGAAATATACATTTTAATATTATATACATACATACATAAACACTCACGCTTGTCACCCAGAGAGGTAGGCAGAGACTACGGACTTCCATTTGGCGCGATCCTTACACACCTCTTTCGCCTCTTTTACGAGCGTGTATGCGTAGATATATGGATATATATCTACGCATACACGCTCGTCGGTTAAGGGTACTCCTAATCTGGCCCATTTTTAATGTATCGCCGATTTGGTCGATAAACAAAAGAGTACCAAGACTTGAAAATATTAACGTAATGAATATTATGACAAATAACTTTTGACTGTAAAACCCAGCAAAGGAGAAGGAGAAGTCTCCATGCATTCTTGGGCCCAAGTGTTAACAAGATGAAAGTAGATCATTTGAAAGCCTATATATAAACAATTCATAGCTGAAAATCTGGCAAGATTTGTCAATCTAGGAGTTGAGTTATTGTAGAATAAGTAAAAGTTTGATTATCTATTACCTACACTGTAAGAGGTGATTTTTCACTGTTATTACACTGTAACAGGCAATTTTTTACTATAATTACTTAAAAATACAAAAGCAGGATCAGTATAAAATCACTAAAATGCTGCAGATAATAAAGAAACGAAATGGTAAAACAATTAACAAAAGTTAAAACAACAACAACTAAGTGAAGTGAATATTAGGGATATTGATCTGAGATCGATTACTTGAATTGTTGTTGTAACTGTTACTTGTTGGAATATTGATATTTTGTAATTTTTATTATTATTTTTAGATATGTACGCAATCATTTTTATCTTCCTAGTTAACACAGAAAAATAATCGAAAACAGATATTAAAATGCTCAATTAAATCGAGAATCAATTATATTGAGCTCGTTTCAAATCGTAAACTTTGTGTAAATTTGAAGTTTGAACTGTCAAGTTTCATAATGAGAAGTCCTCTATTGGAAGATAACGTTCAGAAACGAGAATTTCAATCGATTTATTGCCCTCAAGAATACACTTTAATCGATTTTTTCGAATTATAGATTGTAAAAAGAGCAAATTTTTTATATTTTACTTTAGAAAAATATGGTCAATATTTTAAAGTATAAACCAATTAGTTAACTTCAAGCCCAAAAATCCCATTCTCCTTTACGTTCGTAATGTAAATCAAAGTATTTGTTTATCTTAGTAAGTTATATTCCATTCATAAATTTTTTTTTTATAGCATCGGGTGACAAACGAGCACACAGCCCACCTGATGATAAGTGGTTACTGTGACCCATAGACATCTACATCTATCCTCAATAAAGATTCAAGATGCAGATGCGTTGTCACCCGTGAGGACTAAGATGGAATGCCTCTTTGCCAGTAAAAAGGGTCTCCGGTTCTCTACACTCACCATACGAAACACAGCAGCGTTAAGCTGCTATTTTACGCTGGTTTTCTGTGAGAGCGTGCTGCTTCCCCGGTCGAGCCGACCCATTTGTGCTACAACCATAATATAGCTGCAGCATGGCTCTACCACGTAGAAATTTAAACTTTAAAATAATACACAAAAACGTTGTTGTCCATACATCACATCAATTTGGGACAATTTCAAATAAAAGTATAAGTCGTATTTACTCGTATTTTCAAAAATTACAATAACGATATATTATTATTTATATATTTGAACTTAAGTTTAAAATTTGGCTACTCTTTGAAAAGTAACCCTGTATAATTTACTATTGAATTATAATTTATTTTATTATTATGTTATTGAATTAGCAGAACAATTCATTAACTCAAAGCAGTAGGCCTATCTCGTACAATTAAATTGTTAACTTTAGTAGTAAGAAGTCATAAAAATGGTCTCCAATACAATCGTATTCAATATTCAATTAGAAGGAATAATTTAAAAAAGTAGCATTTACTTTGATGGATTACAGTAAGTGTATATATTCATAACATATTAATAAACATCCTTGATAGTTCATCGCAGAATTAAGCACGATCTCTTTATTATTTGCGGTCGATACAATAAATTGAGCGGCAAACAAACGGGTACTCGTATATGAGGCAGACCCCATTAAAGGACAGACTTATTCCGCATGCCACTCGCTACTTAATAATGTGGCTGTTACATATATATAGAGAGCAGATATTTAGGTGTGACAAGCATTGTATGAGTACGATTACACCATGAATTCATAGTTGCTTGTAAGGAAATTATATAAAATAATATAATTATTTGACATTAAACAACATAGAAAACCAGCGTGAAGTAGAGATTTACCTCTGCGTTTCGCTTGGTGAGTGCAGGTGGCCGGAGGCCCTTTTTACTGGAAATGAGGCATTCCATCTTAGTCCTCACGGGTGACAACGCTTCTACATTTTGATTTGTAATAGAGGATAGATGTAGATGTAGATGTCTATGGGTCGCAGCAACCACTTACCATCAGGTGGACTGTGTGCTCGTTTGTCACTCTTATCCTATAAAAAAAAACATTTTTGGAAAATACAATTCGTAAATTATTTATTAACAACTAGATATTTTGCTTTATAATACAAGACGTAAGTACCGACATTAAGCGGATGGACATTTTAAAAAGTGTTCCGATCAAATTAAATAGTAAAACGTTTTAAACAGCGTTATTTAGTGGTGTAGTGCAATGGTTGTGAAACTATAATAGTTTTTCAAGGTACATTGGTGCTTAATTCTGATAAAAGTGGTCTAAGTTAAGGAAAATTAACAAAATCATTTTAGCTTACCCTTTAAGAATACTTGAAGGACTATTGCAAATCGTGCAACGAGATCAAAAATTTCATTGTATCAGTTAAAGGCGTGTTGGTCGAACGGCCTAACAATGTACACAACAATTAATACTTAAATAGACGAAGGATCCAGTCCCCTACACTGTAAATTGGAGTTAACACACTATTTATCTCTATAATTTGTATTACATTCTCTGCATTTTACGCTTTAATCACTAGTAAAATGGGCGGAAGGTTTGAGCATGCAAAGTAAATATAAACGTTACGCAAAAACGAATAAAATGCACACAATATTCGCATAATTACCATTCAGAGTGCATACATTTTAATAATGATACTATTTCAAGATCTGAATGAAAGTGGCCCTTTTGCGCTGCTTGTCGAAAAGCTGTCTAAACAGTAACACTCCGTTATGAACTAATAAGTCTTCTTCCAACATCCATCACGAAAAAACTACAAATAGACCAACCAACGTGTATCACTGATACAAGTAGTTGCCAACCATATAATTTGGAATTAATTAATAGCATAGAGTTACTGTAAGACAAAAAACTCAGTGCTATAAAATGCGATTATTATTATAATTGTGTAATCTCTATTTACCTTACTGTATGATAATATGTATTGTAAATACGATGAAAACGGTGTATGATTACCTAAAAATATAAATAATATGGCATTAAATTGCTTCGATTTCATATCATAAATTAAAAAAACTTATTCAACGAATATAAATTAACAAGTAAGTACTTATAATTTAGTTTCATTTAATTTACAATTCAATATTTGAAAATTCTTCTTCTTCTTTAGCTTGTCGCCGGCGAATCAAATGTGGTTCTTACGGTATAGATTTTAAGCTCATTTTTTATTGATGACTTAATAAAATTTTAATAACGTTGTCATAACAAATAACATGACGCAGTTTCAGAGTGATTCTCACTGAAATAGGATTCCCACCAGTTCAGTGTTGCATAATCGTACTGCAGTTATGGAGGAATAATTATATTAAGATATAATTATTATTCGATGTTCAATACATTAATCGCAGATACCACACTTACCATCAGGTGGACTGTGTGCTCGTTTGTCACCCTATCCTATAAAAAAAAAGATATTCATTCCAACCACTTTAATATATTCTTGACTTATATAGATTCATAAATACACAAAATTAACTACTAACCTAACTAAAATGGATATTAAAAATTTTACTGTAATGTTTTCTATCTAATATGGCTGACAAAACTTTAAAACGTTTTAAAATATTAAAAATAAATGAAATCTTCGGTTTTAGCAGCTCTGTGGAGTTTTTGTGATAAGCTCCACTCATTTGTCCAGTCGAAGCAAGAAAGCAAACTCAAGGCCATTATGAGTAAACCTTAACATTTCGTTCAATTAAACACTATATAAAAATAATCTCCTTTTGTAGCCAACACTTGTGGCTTCACTTCTTCAATTATGATTCGAGATTTAACATTTAGTTCTAGCACCATTAAAAACGTTTAATGCTTAAATATAGGCCAGGTTTTATACATTCACCGATTCATTTATATTATCTGTCATACAGGAAGTCCTAATATGGACACTAGTCTCTCACAAATTGATTGTAGCATATTAATATTAATATTGATCCATGGTAGCTAGGATACGCGAGCAACCCGGGTTCGATCATCGCCGGCACCATTTAAATTGTTAATTGCGATTTTAAATGCTGATTTACCACGTAATCGGCGGTGAAGAATAACATCGTGAGAAAACCTGAGAAATAAGAAAGTCTGAGAAATTAGAAAAAAAAAAGTATTTCAAAGACATATGACATTTCCTTGCCCTAAGCCCCTTTCAGAAATGAGAGGAGGCCTGTACCCAGCAATGTGACGTATATAGGTTGTTTATATTAACACTAAGTTGTATGTTTATGTTAATTTCTAAATTTATGACAGACAATAATAAACTTTATTTATTTATTTATTACATCTCAAGTCTATCGCTGAACATAGGCCTTTCCCATAGATTGCTTTTATTTACCACCATAGCTGCCACGTTTGGTTTGCCAACCACGGTTCTTTATTATTATTGAGATTTTATTAGGTATTTGACCCTACTCATCTCCAGTTTCCACGCTACCCGCGGGATGAGATTAGATTTGGATTAGATTCTCTATCGCGGCAACACAAATGGCGTTTCTTCACGCATATTTACGCTGGTATTCCGTGAAATCGTGGATGAGTCGAGCCAAGCCATTCGTGCTGCAACCATATGAAAAAAAATTTATATTCCTGTGTCTTTAAACTAACTCTACACTTTCTAATAGTGGTAGAGCCACGCGGCAGCTTTTGCTGTCGCATGGATTGGCCGCCTCGAACCGGGGTGGTACCACGACCTCACAGAAAACCAGCGTGAAGTAGAGGTTTACCTCTGCGTTTCGCTTGGTGAGTGCAGGTGGCCGGAGGCCCTTTTTACTCGAAATGAGGCATTCCATCTTAGTCCTCACGGGTGACAACGCATCTACATTTTGATTTGTAATAGAGGATAGATGTAGATGTCTATGGGCCGCAGCAACCACTTACCATCAGGTGGACTGTGTGCTCGTTTGTCACCCTTATCATTTAAAAAAAACCATCATTAAATGGTTGAATAAATGTTACATCTTAATTAGTAAATTGGTTTAACGTTACTAAATTGCATATAAATGGCACTAAAACTGAATATTTCAGGTATTCAGTTTGCAAATGTCAAACATCTACGAGGAGCTGAGTCTTGTCGATAACACCATTTTTCTTGGAATCACACTAAACGCAAAGCTTCAATGGGGGCTCAATATATCAAAACTAGCAAGCAGACTTAGTTCTGCAGTATATGCTGTAAAAAATTAAAAATCTTACCAGGTTGACACAGCTTGACTAGTTTACTTTAGCTATTTCTATAGCATAATGTCGTTTGATTAGCATTGGCGTGTCCCCATAGAAAAAACTATTGCTATGGGGACACACAAGCCACTGATACTGAAATTATATTTGTTTTACAGAAGAGGGTCATAACAGCAATCTATGATTTAAAACCTAAAGAGAAGCTCAGAAAAATCTTTTAGGAAATTTATATCTCCCTCCTCAATACATTTATCAAAATGTAATCTATGTACATAAAAATAACAGTAGTTTAAAAAAAATAAGAAATGTTCATTCTGTAAATACTGGGAGCAGACACAAGCTAATGCTGTTTCTTATTTGTTTTGTGTTGTTAATTGTGAGAACAGCTTACAATCATCATGTTAATATATGATTGTAAGCTGTTTCATGGTTTCTTGCTGGTTTTTCCCTGGACAGAGGATTTTTTCAAACTAGCGCAATGATAAATTAAACAAAAGAGTGACTTTCAATAAGTATTATGAATTAAAAAATTCTGTTTTTGTTTCAAATAAAGACGGCTTGAGTAAGGTTTTACTTCAGACTCCAATACATTGAATTAAACAAATTTTATGGATTTTATCGCTACTCGTATGCCCCCGTGAACAAGGGGCTATAAAGCGCCCGAAATGTCGGTAATTAAAAGAAGTAAACAAAGTTAAATTTAATTTAGTTTTATTTAATTCACGGAATTTCTGATTCTGACATTTATATTATCTCGCTTACTTATAAAAATCCTACTCATTCTATAGGAATTTAAGAATATTTGATAAGTATAGCCATTCAGCGGGGAAACGCAGCCACCGTTCTTGGCACGATAACGCGGGGAATAGGACGGTATGATAATTAAGTTACTAGTTTTAGTTTTTTTTATTATACTTTTTAATTATAAATATAAATGAAATGCTATTTGTTTACGTTACAGTCAAAATTAGATTTGTTTATTATTGATCAACTTTTTCACACGTCTCCGTCCAAATAGTAACAAGTTTTAACAGAGCTTATCATTATGATTTCTTATATATTTACGCGAACACTACACATTTTTAAATAAAACTAATTTTACGGATTTTATCGCGTATATTAACTTATTTTTATATATTCCCGACGTTTCGGGTGCTTTCCAGCACCCGTGGTCACGGGGGACTGAGTTGTTTGACGTAAAAAACTGAAGGTAGCCGGGCTAACTATGACAGCAGGACGTCAAACAACTCAGTCCCCCGTGACCACGGGTGCTGGAAAGCACCCGAAACGTCGGGAATATATAAAAATAAGTTAATATACGCGATAAAATCCGTAAAATTAGTTTTATTTAAAAAAGAGCTTATCATTATTTAGTATAGTACATCATTAGCCTATCAAAAGTCTACTGCTGAACACAGACCTTTCTTATATCGTTACCATGCTAGGCAGGCCGGTCTGGCTACATTTATGTTAACGAACTCCATAAGTAGTTTTTACGTTTTTGAAATACTGTTAGAAAGAATTACTGGTTTATTTAGTTAGTCCTTAGGGCATCTTAAAATATTTAGATCATGGCGATGAAATTTACGGGTAAGGAAGTGTCTATATTGTATTAATTACTTTAATTTACATATGTAATTGTAAAATATATGAATGTTTCTTTGTTAGCTCCGTATGCGTTTCTATAGCATTCATCTATAGTTTATTAGAAAAGAAAACAAATATTTGTTTATGATTCATGAATTTTTGTTCATTTTCCATGCATGGTGAATTGTTGTGCGCGCATCCGCCTGTGTCTTATTATACATATAGTAAAATGTGTGGTGGAGCCATGCTGCAGCTATATTATGGGGAAGGACCATGCTCTCACAAAATACCAGCGTAAAATAACAGCTTAGTGCTGCTGTATTTCGTACGGTGAGTGTAGAAAACCGGAAACCCGTTTTACTTGAAAAGAGGCATTCTATCTTAGTCCTCACGGCTAACAAGGCATCTGCATTTGATTCGTAAACGAGGATAGACTTAGATGTCTGTGCGCCACAGCAACCACTTACCATCAGGTGGACTGGGTGCTCGCTTGTCACCCTTACCCTATAAAAAAAATGTTTTGGCAAAAAGGCATTGCAACGCATAACGAGTGCAGCTAATAGTTTTATATTATATCCATCTATTCATTGTCTCCTTCACAAATGCACTGCTGAACAAAAGCCTCCACCGAGGATTACCTCAAAACACGGTCCTGAGCCACCTACATCTATCTTATTCTATGAGGAACAAGGTTACTAAGCGAGCTATGGAAGAAGGTTATGCTCTTAATCTATCTGCGTGATATGATTCCTAATGAAGATTTTCGCTGATCTTATAAAACTGATCTATAGGATAAATAAATCTCAGACATTATATTATATCGTGGCTTAATTTTTATATTTTAAGAATTTGATTGACGTATTCCATATTTCCGAGTACATATTAAACCACGTTGGCGACAAATATGCATTCACTGAACTTTAGTAAAAGATTTTATTTTTCATAAACTTGTTGAACTTGACTTTTCTTACAATTGAATGGAGCGTAGTATAAAAACAGTACTGTAGATGCGATTAAAGCATCAGTTTGTTTTACTCGTTTCGTCGTTCGCATCTACATTAACACAGACCACGATGAATTCGCTGGTGGTGTTATTTTCAGTGCTAGCATTAGCAGCTAGTAAACCGTCGCATCTCGAGGGTAGCTTGACCTACTCAGTACCATCTTCATCTGGTTACATTTCACAGTCCCGCATTGATGTCCAGTCCTCACCGTCTTTTCTGGCCAGAGCTGATTTTGCGCCAGTTTCTCGTACATTTGTAAGTGAACCAGCATATTTGGCAGCTCCTGCAGCCGTGGGTGCTTCCGCAGCCTACACACAAGAATCCAGAGTCGACATTAAATCATCGCCAGCCGTAGTCAAGACCGTAGAAACTTCACCAGTGGCTTACAGTGCACCAAATACAGCCACAGCTGCCGTCACTGGCCCTGCTGCATTCTCACAACAATCTCGCGTAGATATTAAGAGCACACCTGCTCTTGTAAATACTGTTGCTGCTGCTCCAGTCGCCTATAGTGGTTCTGTATTTACTCCTGCTGTTATTGCAACTCCTGCGGTATCTACATCATACCAAACTAGATACGACGTTAAATCTTCTCCTGCTGTTATAAGCCGCGTTGAGACAGCTCCCCAAGTCCACACTGCGTCTTTTGCTCCACCAACAGCTTTTTCTGTCCCTGCAGCAACTTCTTACCAATCTCGTGTTGATATAAAGTCTGCCCCTATTTCGACTGAAGCTAATGGAGCTACTCCTTTAGCACACAACGCTCAAGCTGCTGTGGTTTCCCACGCAGCTATTGCAGCACCAGTAGCATCTTCTTACGAGTCCCGTGTTGATGTGAAAACTTCACCTGCAGTTGTAAGTACGGTTAAAACAGCACCTATTACTTATAGTGCACCAGTTACTTCTTCAATCTCTGAGCCGGTTGTTATTGCAACTCCTGCAGCATCGTCTTATCAGTCACGTGTTGAATTAAAATCCTCCCCCGCTATTGTTCGTAATTTAGAAGCAACCCCAGTAGCTTATGGAGCTTCTTTTACTTCTCCAGCTGCATTTGCTGCCGAAGGTCCAGCATCGTACCAATCTCGCGTTGAATATAAATCTTCTCCTGCCATTGTCAAAACTATAGCAACAGGTCCCATTGCATATGGAGCGATAGCAACTCCAGCCACCATTTCAGCTCCTATTTCCATCTCAAAAGAGTCGCGAGTTGATATTAAATCTTCTCCTGCTATTGTCAGTACCGTATCATCTGCGCCAGTTTTATACAGAACCAGCGAATATAGAGCACCATATGCGTCATACGATACCCGTTTTTCTGCTGGATACGGATCAGGCATTGCGTCACAAACATTCATCAGAAGTGACAATATTGCACACGGTGCTTTTGTTGCACCAACTCACACCATATCAGCGATCGCAATACCAACTGTACCTCTACATACACCTGAAGTAGCCGCTGCCCGAGCTGCACATTTTGAAGCCAAGGCCTTAGCTGAAGGACATATAATCCGCAAACGTTCCGCACCTTTATATGGAGGCGCCCCTGTTGTATCGACCTATGCAGCACCATTGATTTCTGCCTACTCTGCTTCTCCATTCATTTATTCAACACCCGTGTCTTGGTCAACTCCGTTCATCAAAAACGTGCGTTATTGGTAATAAAAGGAAGAGAGAAAAGGCTATTTACTGATGCTGACGACGAACGAAGAATACAACAAATTTCAAAAATAATAAACGTAAACAAAATTTTATCAGCTTTTAATTTTACCCCTAGACATACTTTAAAATATCTTTATTAAATATTACCCCTGTTATGTTTACATTATTACCTCGCTGAAGGATATACAATTGCAATATCAAGTGTCTTGCACCTTAGATGCTGATGCACATCACTGGTCTGGGTTCTTTTTTCATCATCATGTATACAAAATACTTACACCACCGTCTATCAAAGACTACAAGCTCTTGCAGGTTAAAACTAAGGTTCCTCCTACGAAAATAACGGGATGTGACGATGGATTATGTTGATGATGCCACATGATGAAATTTTTGAAAATTTACCTTTTTAAAAACAAATACACTATTATAGCGACTATTTTATGTCATTTTTATATGGCTAATTACTGATAATAATACCATTATTAGAAACAAATAAATTTATGTTTCCTTTGCATTCTAAACAAAATATGACAATATCATTTATATTAAGCTCTCTTAGTAAGAAAAGAAGGTTGTTCCCAGGATTGGGACGTATATAAGCTGTAACTTTACTTTCTTATATTTACACTTTTTTCATTTATAATATTGCGCATTAATTCAAGTTTTAGAGTTTTCGTTCGTTTTCGTTTGGTCCCGTGGATGTCATAAGAAACAATTATAGAAAAAGTCAGAAAGAAGCTGTGCTTTCTAATAAATGACGAATGATGAATAGACCATTTTTCTCCCAACAGATGCAATTTAAACTTATTTATATATATATATATATATATATATATATATATATATATATATATACATATATATATATATATATATATATATATATATATATATATATACTATTTAATATCGCAGCCAACTATAATAATTACTTTAACTTATTAGCTACTTTTAACTTATCTTGTTTTTGACGGTAGGAGTGGAATAAATTAGACGCATTAGTTATTGCTCTGTAATAATTAATGTTAAATACATAATATTAATAGCCCTATATATAAAATTAATGTATCTGTGATATCCAACCTCCTGACAGTTTAGTCTGATTATATAATTCAGATTAACTAGTGAACATTGCTACATATTGTTATTATTGCACACCATAACCTAAATTTAAATGGAGTTCATTAAGAAATCTGTTGCGGATCTCACTAAGCACTTCAACTTAAGGATGGCTGAGTTCCAAAAGGACCTCAAGAGCGCAATTTCAGCTACGATCGCTACTTGGAATATCAATCATCAGTTCAACAACTGCACTTGCAATTACAAGTAGAACTGTTGATCCGTCAGAATGATGATTATGAAGATGAGGTCGCGTAGAAAAATTCTGCTAGTGCGTGGTGTAAATGAAGACAAGAAGAAGAACATATCCGCCTGTGCTGTGAAGGTATTGTTCGACTACGTAACAATATCTGGTATTACATCAGAGTCCATTAGGTGGTCTCACCGTCTGGATCTGATTGGCCGTGTAGTGGCGGTTAAGAATATCCACTACCCCATATCCTCCCGTGGGTGTCGTAAAAGGCGACAAAGGGAAACAGGCAGGAGATGGGCAGCAGCATCTTCCTGATAACAGCCAAAAAAACAATAAAAAACTGCGGTTGCCAACCCGCTCGCCAAGCGTGGCAACTATGGCAATATACCCCCCATGAGCAATGACAATAATAAACGGCCCCCAGTCCCCGGCGGCCCCGCTATACCTGGCTACGGTGGCGACCATGGTAACAACGGGGCAGGGGGTGCTAAGAATCTCCGGTGGAGGTTCGGTTGCCACCTACGACGACACGACCTGGCAACATACAACGCACGCACCCTGAGGACTGACGAGAAGATTGTAGAGCTGGAAGAAGAGATAGACAAGTTACGCTGGCATATTATAAGATTATCTGAAGTCCGAAGAGAGGGGGAGGACACGGTAATCCTCGAATCCGGCAACTTGCTCTATTACCGGGAGGGCGACCATCTGTCCCAAGGAGGTGTCGGATTTATCGTCCACAAGTCTCTCGTTAACAACGTTGTAAAGATTGAGAGTGTGTCGACGAGGGTTGCGTACCTTATACTCAGAATCACCAAACGGTATTCGCTGTAGGTCATACAGGTTTATGCACCAACCTCGGCACACCCCGATCAGGAGGTGGAGGAAATGTATGAGGATATCTCTAGAGCCATGCATTCCTCCAAAACCCAATATACGGTGTTAATGGGAGACTTCAATGCAAAACTAGGCACAAGAGAGAACGGTGAGCTGAAAGTAGGGAAATTTGGAATAGGGCAACGGAACCCAAGGGGCCAGCAGTTGGCTGACTTCATGGAGAAAGAGGGACTCTTTATGATGAACTCTTTCTTCCAGAAGCGGCCCCACAGGAAGTGGACCTGGTCGAGCCCCGACGGTTCCACAAAAAATGAGATTGACTTCATTATGACGACAAGACGACAACTGTTCAGTGATGTCTCCGTGATCGCGAGGGTAAAAACTGGTAGCGATCACCGAATGGTTAGAGGCACACTGAACCTAAACGTTAAGTTGGAGAGGTCTCGTCTAGTGAAGTCAACGAGGGGAACGGACCCTCGTGCTCTAATCCAAAGTTCCGAAACCTTTCAGCTCGAGTTACAAAACCGTTTTCAGTGCCTAGAAGACTGCAATGAAGTGGACGATTTGAATGACAAGCTCGTGGAAACTGTCCATGCGGTCGGAGCTAAGTTCTGCAAGACCCGCCGCAGAAGAACACAAAAACTCTCCGATCACACTCTTAATCTCATGGCTGTTAGACGGGAGATGAAGCTACATTCTTCATCAGATTTGACAGCATACAGGCAACTGAACAGACAGATCTCCAAATGCATGCGGCGGGACTTACGCAACTTCAATACAGCTCGTATTGAAGAAGCGATCGAGCGGAACCAAGGCTCCAAAGTCTTTGCCAGAGATCTGTCTGCCAGAAAGCGCCAACTGTCAAAGCTGAAGACAGAATGTGGCAGCATCGTTTCCGGGGCACCTGAGATTTTGAGTGAGATTGAGAGATTCTATGGGCAGCTCTACACGTCATCGTTGGAGCCGCACGCAAGTGTAAGTAACGATCCAAGAGCGAGTCTTATCCGACATTATTCCGATGATATCCCGGACGTCAGTCTGAGCGAGATTAGAATGGCTCTCCAGCACCTTAAAACGGCAAGGCCCCAGGCGAGGATGGAATTACAGCGGAGCTTCTGAAAGCGGGTGGAAAACCGGTACTTGAAGTCCTTCAGAAGCTTTTTAATTCCGTCCTCCATGGTGGCATTACACCGGAGGCGTGGAGCAGAAGTGCGGTGGTCTTGTTCTTCAAGAAAGGCGACAACGCTCTCTTGAAGAACTACAGACCGATTTCCCTTCTGAGCCGCGCCTACGTGCTGTTTTCGAGAGTCATTACGAATCGTCTCGCGCGCAGACTTGACGAATTCCAGCCTCCCGAACAAGCCGGTTCCCGAAAAGGCTTTAGCACCATAGACCACATACATACCCTTCGGCAAATTGTACAGAAGTCCGAGGAGTACAATTTGCCACTATGTCTGGCGTATGTGGACTATGAGAAAGCCTTTGATTCCGTCGAAATTTGGGCGGTGCTGCAGTCCCTTCAGCGGTGCCAAGTTGACTGTCGGTATATCGAAGTGTTGAAGTGCTTGTACAGTAGGGCTACGATGGCTATCCGAGTACAGAACCAGAGTACGAAACCTATCCAATTGCAGAGAGGTGTAAGACAGGGTGACGTCATATCCCCGAAACTCTTCACCGCTGCATTGGAAGACGTTTTCAAGCTTCTGGACTGGAAAGGATACGGTATCAACATCAATGGCGAGTACATCACTCACCTTCGATTTGCCGACGATATAGTCCTTATGGCGGAATCGCTAGTGTTTAGGTCTTAAGATGAACATGGACAAAACAAAGATCATGTTTAATGTCCATGTCACACCTATGCCGGTAGTTGTTGGGAACACTAAGCTCGAAGTTGTTGACGAGTATGTTTACCTGGGACAAATAGTCCGACTAGGTAAGTCCAACTTCGACCGAGAGGTCAATCGACGGATTCAACTCGGTTGAGCAGCGTTCGGGAAATTACGGCACATCTTCTCGTCAGGTATACCTCAAAACTTGAAAACGAGACTGTACACCCAGTGCGTGTTGCCAGTGATGACATACGGAACTGAGACGTGGTCCTTCACTGCTGGCCGGATGAGGAAGCTCAAGGTCGCTCTGCGAGCTATGGAGAGGGCTATGCTCGGAGTTTCACTGCGTGATAAACTCAGAAATGAGGATATCCGCAGTAGAACTAGAGTGACCGACATAGCCCAACGGATTAGTAAGCTGAAGTGGCAATGGGCCGGCCATATAGCTCGAAGAACCGACAACCGATGGGAAAGAAAGGTTCTCGAGTGGCAGCCTCGTACCGGCAGGCGAAGTGTAGGGCGTCCCCCCACTAGATGGAGTGACGACCTGGTAAGATATGCAGGAAGTCGATGGATGCAGGTGGCTCAGGACCGTGCTTTGTGGCATTCTTTGGGGGAGGCCTATGTTCAGAAGTGAACTTGTGAAGGGCTGTAATGATGATGATGATGACCGTCTGGATCAAACTGGCATTGACCGGGCCAGTGTTGTCCTTGTGAAATTCCGCGACATTGCGATGAAAGACAAATTATGGCTAGCAAAGAAGAATATTAAGGGCACTGGAATCACCTTGTCGGAATTCCTCACAAAAAGTCGCCATGCTTTGTTCCAAGAGGCACGCAAACGGTTCGGAATTTCAAAGTGCTGGACAAAGGATGGCACCATATTGGTATTAAGTTCAGACCAGACATGACACCGTGTTCGCTCCAAACTGAACCTCGATGTTATCCCGAGCTTCGAGTTGATGGTGTAGGCCTCATCTGCTGTGGCGATCTTTACAAGTGAGGTAAAGAATACCAGGTCAAATGAAATCTAAAAGAGTTGCTAAGAAATAAATTTCTCGTGTACTGGTTAGTGTATCTGGTTCGAATATGCCTGTATGCCTACTGTGAATTTACAGTTAAGTTTTCTTTCTGTGTGTTTTATATTTTATGTAGCATAGCGTAGCATAATCAATTATTATTTAATTTTAGTTTACCGAATCCTTTAGTTGTTTTTAATGTTGATGTATTTACCATAACATGATAATTATAAGACATTTTGTTAACGTCATTTGTGTAATGTAATCGAGTAATTACAATCACAGATTTTAAAGTATATTTGTATGTATATTTTTATTCTAAGGTAAAATTCTCAACTATAGAGTTCGTGAATCACTATTTATAACTAGTCAAGATTCAAAATTGACTCAGGACGTTTTTAAAAAGACTTTATTTTAAACTTATTACTATTAATGTGCGATACATTACTTATATACTACTTAATTAATCCGCGATGGATTCTAACTTAAATTTACATGTCCGATACATGTGAGAGCCTAACTATAACTATGCTCGTTCTTATTCTAGATCTTTAAGCTCAAGAGTAGTTATCAGTATTCACATGAAAGTCCACCCGTCTTCCAGACGCAATTCAGCAATCTACGCCCACGCTTACGCTTGAATTGTGATGGTCTCCGGTGCAGTTCCGGGAATACCGGGATGCATAACTAACTCGTCTTTGTTATTGTGTTTTGTTTTGCAATTAAAATGATAACATAATAGCGCTATTTAACGTAACGTTATTTATAATAGTTTTTTTTTTATTAGCGTTAAATAATAGGTCATCGCGCGCCCTGACCGCGCAAACACCTATCAATAATCTAAGGCTAAATGTTATTTAAGTTTTCACTTTTTTTCGTTTTTCTTTACCATATGTTTTTTTGTCAATTTTTTTGTTACCTTGTGTTAATTGCTTTGAAACATTATCATATGATGTAAATCTGTTTCAGACTGCTGGCAGGTTGTGGTTCCGTATATTTATTTTTCATATTTTTTGGTACTTAATAGTTTATTATATATATAGTTTAGTTTATAATTTCGTTTGATAATAGTATTGTTAATAATTATTTCAGTGATTTTTTTGTCTTTGTGATCAAATGATGATACATATATCTAGTGAGTTTAGCTTTCACAGTATTCCGTTAAACGATGCCCTTAATTCGTACTTCTCAGATTCTCTGAAAATTTTGAATGTGATTCACTTCAATGCACAAATTATGCCAGCCCACTATCCTGATATGCTTGAGTGTTTTGAATCCTGTAACATTCACGCTATTCTACGTCTCCGAATCTTGGTTGAAGCCAATTTTAACATCCACTTCATACTCATTACCAGGATTTAATCTCATTCGCAACAACAGTCTCTCATTACCAATAGTAAGGGAGGTGGACGGGTGGCGATTTACTTTCGTTCTTACATTCCCTTTACTCTTGTAAGTTTGTCCACTCAGCCACCTCCTTCTAATGCGGTCAAGCATTTATTCATTGAAGTTACATACGAAAACTCTTCTAGGCGTTTGTTACAGTCCGTCTCTTCACATTGATTGGCGGTTCCGTGGTGCAGTGGCAGTCGCAGCGCTAGTGGCCGCGGGTTCGAATCCCGCACGGAAAAAGTATTTGTATAGCCTTCAAATAATTTTTCCGGGTTTGAATGTTTGTCCTTGTGAAATTTATGTATGTAAACTGCCCCCACGATACAGAAAAAAAACCTAGTGTGGAGGTTACGTTTTTTTTAAATAATAAAATAAGAAATAAGAAATTGATCACTTCTCCTCCTTTGAATGTTTATTAGAAAATTTGTCCCCGTGCACCATAATTACACACCGTAATTATGGGTGATTTTATTACATCATGTTTACTTAAAAGAGACAATCGGTGTATAAAGCTACAAGTGATTGGTCAGGCGTGTAACTTACATATATTACCGCTTTCTGCTACACATAATCTTCCTGATTATACTCCATTTTTACTTGACCTAATTATTGTGTCCTTCCCTGATTATATCCTGAAGCACGGCTAACACGAGGCTAATGTTTTTTCTTACTACGATCTCTTATTCCTTACATATAAAGTTCCTTACATATAAATTTTACTAAAGCAAAATTGAGAATCCTTCTGCAACGTAATTTTATTGGAATGAACAAAGAACGTCTTATTGAACATGCTCATCTTTTTGATTGGGCCGCTGTGGTAAATGCCACTATGGTCAATACAAAAGTTGAGTTGTTTAACTCTTTTCTCCTACAACTGTATGACGTTCATGCTCCAGGAAAACCAAAAAATAAGAAATACTTGCCTGCGCCATGGCTGACATATGATCTTAAACATTATATCATCAAAAAAAGCTTCGCGAAAAGCAACTCAAGGCCGATAGATCTGTCAAAAATATGCGAAATGACAAAAGAGTTCGGAATTGCTGCAATACATTGTGTAGGGTTGCACAACGACGTCACATTCACAAATCAGTCGAAAACGGCGGCACTGCCAAGGTTTGGAAATTTCTTCAATCACTTGGAGTTGGTAAAAGCATCCTCTAGCTCATTGCCTCATCATCAATTGCGCAAAAAATCGACAACAATCGCATAGTTCTCCCAAAAGGAACCACCACAGAAAAATCTAATCTGTCATCTTTTGTTTTAGAATCCACGGACGCGGACGAAATTAAATCACTTATTAACTCTCTTAAACATAATGCAGCTACCGGCTGGGACGGAATTCCTCCGAGTTTTTTAAAGCGATACTCCTCTATTCTAGCACCTATTTTAGCCCATATTTATAATCTCTGTCTGGAATCTTCTGTCTTTCCTAATTCGTTCAAGAGGGCTATCATCCAATATTCAAGGGTGGTGATGGGAATCTGGTTAATAACTATCGTCTTATCGCAGTGCTTAATGCCTTATCCAAGATTATGGAACGTTTAATCAATAGGCGGCTAGTAAATTATCTGGAGCACTGTGATACTATCTCTTCCCAGCAGTTTGTAAAAACAAATCCACTTCTGACGCTATTCACGAATTAACTACTTTCGTTGTAGGTAAGCTTAATGACAACAAAAAAGTCCTCACAATATTCTTGGATTTGGCTAAGGCTTTTGATACGGTTCTAATCAATACTCTTTTATTAAAACTAGAAAATATAGGTATCAGGGGCTCTCAACTTGAATTTTTCCGTAGCTACCTTTCACGCCGGACTCAAAGAGTAAAAATAGCTAACCACATATGTGATGAACTTTCTATATCTTACGGTGTGCCCCAGGGTAGCATACTCGGACCTACTCTCTTTTTGATCTTCATTAATGACCTCTGCAATCTTAAAGTCCATAACTCTAAAATAGTTTCATATGCTGATGACACCGCTCTTACCTTCTTTGCTGATTCTTGGACTGAACTCCAAAAAATTGCGCAAAGTGGTTTTAACATCACATATGATTAACTCCGTGCACACACCTTTACTTTAAATACAGCAAAAACTAAATTCGTTACCTTTTCTATCTCTCCAATATCACAACTAAAAATTCCAATTAAGTTAATAGCTTACTCATGTCATTATCAAAACCAACAAATTGCCTTTGTCCCTCTATTAATCCGGTTGATACAATCAAATATCTTGGCGTAACTCTAGATAAAACTTCAAATTTTAAAGCTCACATTGAAAATTTAACTAGCAGAGTCCGTAAATTAATTTTTATTTTCAAATCACTTCGTCACGTCGCTGACCGGAGTATTATACGCAATGTTTATTTTGCACTCTGCCAAACTGTTTTGAAACCTTTAGAAATCGCACATAGAGCAATTTTAAAGATCATTTCCTTTCGACCTATCTTATATCCAACTATTCAGCTCTACAAATATCATAACGTTCTCAATGTAAGACAATTGTTTATATTACATACAGTGATGTCACAACATCGCAACATCCCTTATATCGAAATTACCAAGCGCCGTAAGGACAAAATCTGCAGTATTCCGACAGTTAACTCTCATTTTGCTAATAGGTTTTTCCCGTATCTTTTCATTATAACAAAATCAATTTTAATATTCCCATTTATGAACTATCTAATTACAAATGTAAGAAAGCTGTGTACTTCTTCCTATTAAACAAGAGTTATAAAGAGACAGAGCAGTATTTATTAACAATAACTGACTAACTAATTTATATTATATTAGTATAATTATATGATGAAATTGACACACACATAAACGCACGCACGCACGCACGAACGCACACTCACACGCACACGCACACGCACACGCACACGCACACGCACACGCACACGCACACGCACACGCACACGCACACGCACACGCACACGCACACGCACACGCACACGCACACGCACACGCACACGCACACGCACACGCACACGCACACGTACACGCACACGCACACGCACACGCACACGCACACGCACACGCACACGCACACGCACACGCACACGCACACGCACACGCACACGCACACGCACACGCACACGCACACGCACACGCACACGCACACGCACACGCACACGCACACGCACACGCACACCCACACACACACGCACACGCACACGCACACGCACACGCACACGCGCACGCAAACGCAAACGCAAACGCACACGCACACTCACACGCACACGCACACGCACACGCACACGCACGTGCACGCGCACACGTACAAGCACGCGCACGCGCACGCGCACACGCAACGCACGCGCACGCACACACGCACGCGCACACGCACACGCACACGCACACGCACACGCACACGCACACGCACACGCACACGCACACACACACGCACACACATGCGCACACACACACACACGCACACACGCGCACGCGCGCGCACACACACACACACACACACACACACACACACACACACAATCTGTAGTACTAAAAAGTTAAGAGCATTTTCTTTTGTTTCCTTTTTGTAAGGGGGTAAGGGACTGAATCTCCTTAATACAGGCTATTTTATAGTCTAGCAAGGAGAACAGAACGTCACCCTCAGTAGTATTTTTACCTATTTTTTATTATTTCATGTAAGACATTTTTTTTTCTCTGTATGTACTACATGTTTAAAGTTTTTTTAATAAAGTTATTATTATATTGATATTGAACTCCTTAACCAAAATTTTACTTCATCTAGTACAATAGGCAGCTCAGACAAAGAACGCACTCTGAGTATTCTTTCTTCAATGCCAACTTCTAATGTCTCACCGTTTAAGTTCACTCCTTTCACTGACTGTGATATTAAGAGGAACATATTATCCATCTCGTCTAAAATCGTGGGTGATGACAGCGATGAAGTAGTGGCTATAATAGTATAAAAGTGTTAGTCGTAACAGGATTTTACCTATCCTTGAATTTGTTATTCCCATTCTCACCATTTCCTGAACAAATCTATTTCCACATCTAAATTCCCTGATGCTTGGAAAAGCACAAAAATAATTCCTCTCCCTAAGAAGGCACAAGCCTCATATTTTACCGACTTTCAGCTCATTTCCATTCTTTCGTTTCTATCTAGAGTCCTAGAGAAATTAGTTATTCAACAATTAAGTCTATATCTAGCTAGAAATTGCCTATTTAATCATTTTCAATCCGGTTTCTTGTTGAGTCATAGCACGACTATAGCTCCAGTTAGAATTACTGACGATATTCGACAAGTTATGGATAATATCTCACTGTAGTGGTATTATTAGATTATTAGATCTTGTTGAGTCTGTTACATTCTATTAGCATATCCCCATCGGTGGTTGACTGGTTTCAAAGTTATCTTAGGGGCCAACGACTGCGTATTCGCATTGAATATAAATTTTCATCGTGGTGTGAACTGCGAGCTGGAGTGCCTCAAGGTGGTGTGTTGTCTCCTTTAATCTTAGATAAGTTCATTAATTCGATCTCCCACAACATTTCTTCTCTCTATCGCATGTATGCAGAAGATCTTCAAGTGTATACGTAGTCAACTCTTGAGAATTTGCATACCTGTGTTTCTGCCATCAATGCTAACCTGGTGGCTATTAGCGAATGGAATAAGGTGTCATGGGCTTAAGGTTAATACTTGCAAGGCTCAGGCCATATTTGTTGGTAGTGCTCGCATGATTTCAACAGTTTACTGGAATATCTTTCCCTCAGTGGTATCGAATGGTGTTGTTTATTTATTTATTTATTTATTTAGAAAACCAACAGCGTATATAGAAAATATTAACATTAATGTAACAAACTAAAAGTATGGCCAATAACAGGTTTCCCTTATATTGTTTGATGGTAGGTGTATTGTTGTTAGAAGAAAAGGAAAAAGAACAATCTAATAGATAAATTATAAGCAAAATTATAAGCAATTCAATGTAATGAAGGTGGTCATAAGTTTACAGATCAGGAGAGATAGTCAGGTAGAATGATATATTACATTACCTTTATATATATATATAAATATATATATATATATATATATATATATATATATAAACATATAAGATATATATATATATATATACATATATATTTACATATTAAATGTTTAAATATATAAACATAATACAAATAATTAATTATAATATATATTAAATAAAATAACTTAAGTACTTATATTTATATTAGTAGTCTCAAAAATACATATAGAAGAAATAGATGAGAGAATATATGATTGTATGTGATTTTAACTTCAACTGCTCTATTTCGTAATAGTTTTCTTGATGTAATCTTTAAACGTAAGTTTAGATTTCGCAAAGAGGTCAATGTGTCCAAATTGTTCATTATATGTACGAGCAAGCCGCGAAAGAACAGTGTTTCGACAGTAGTTTGAATGATGCCAGGGAGTTTGTAACAATGTAGTATTGCGGGTACGGAATTTTGGAGTACGAAAGGTGATTCTTGAGACAAGATATGGACAGTCAATATTACTGTTTATTATATCATATAACAAAGCCATGTCAAGCAAAATGCGCCTGTGTTCCAGAGATAAGAGATCGTGCTCAGTGCAACTGTCTGTGTAAGTATCGATTTTATTCCGACAGCGAAAGTTAAGGTGATTAACAAATATTTTTTGAATACGCTCAAGGCGGCTTTTGTAGACATTGTACTGTGGAGACCATATTGAACTAGCATATTCCAAAACACTTCTGACATATGCAAAATAAACCATTTTAATTGTATTAATATTCGAGAATGGTTTACAGATGCGAAGAACAAAACCCAGATTTTTATAGGCTTTACTGATAACGTAATCAATGTGTTCGGATAGTATAATTTTATGATCAAAAATTACGCCTAAATCCCTAACACTTACTTTTCGGCTGATTTCTAATCCGTCAAAGTGATATTTATTTAGAATTGGCTTAGATTTCCGTGTAAAACTAATACATTCGCACTTGCTTGCATTGACAGTTATATTATTTATTTTGTAATATTCAAATAAACGGTCCAGGTCTTTTTGTATCAATAGGCAGTCATGTATGGTGTTAATTTTACAAAAAATCTTCTTATCATCTGCATACATGAGGTAATTTGTGTGTATAATGCACGAACCAATGTCATATAGGTAGGCATTGTAAAAAAGTGGACCTAAGTGAGAGCCCTGAGGAACACCTGTAGGTATGTTTATGTAGCTCGAACGGAAACCACCTATCACGACTGCTTGTGAGCGGTTTGTGAGATATGATTCAGTCGATCGGAGCAAGTCACCGTGAATCCCTAATATTTGTAATTTGTTGAGCAGGATCATGTGATCCACACGATCGAAATCTTTTTCAAAATCAGTGTAGATCACATCAACCTGCCCACCTTGATCCATATTTTCAAGGACAAAAGAAGAAAAACTTGCCAGGTTCGTAGTGGTGGATCGCCTTTGTAAAAAACCATGTTGCTGCTCAGGGAAGGCACGTGAAAGCGTGGAGTAAATTACGCTATATACTACTCGTTCAAGGATTTTAGCCGCGGTGTTCAAAATAGAAATGCCTCTATAATTATTTATTTCTGTACGTGATCACTTCTTGTGTACAGGGATTATGTGTGCACACTTCCATTGATGCGGAAATATCCCTTCACGTAGAGAGCGATTAAATATAATAGTCAAGGGGAGAGCAAGTGATTTAGCGCATCGTGACCAAAAAAAAGAAGGTAACCCATCACTACCGGCACCTTTGTTCGTGTCCAAAGTTTTGAACATTTTTTCAATTATTGCAGCGTTTGTCTGTACATTAGAAACGGTGTCAGTACACAACGATTCCGTATGTGGATATATGTAGTTATTACTAGGAATACCAAATACACTCTTGAAGAATGAGTTGAAAGCATTGCATATGTCTATACCATCGGTGTACTCTATATCTTTCAAAGACATTTTCTTAGGGTAACCTGACCCACCCCGAATGGCTTTGACAAAAGTCCAGAATGTTTTAGGATGTGTTTTGATGCTATTTTCACAACTTGACGTAAATTTATTAAAGCATTCTCTCTGAACACGGTGTTCTCTTGCTCGGAGTAACGAAAACTCATCGTAATCTAATCTATTCCTGAATTTTTTCCAACGTGTGTGAGCATTGTTTTTCTCCTTAATTATTTTTATTAAAGCAGGTGTGTACCATTTAGGATATGATCGCTTCCCTGTGTTATAACTAAAAGGCACATGTAAACGAACACAACTATCCAGTATGTTATAAAAGGTATTTGTAGCTTCGTCTACAGTGCCTGTACATAAAAGAGACCTCCAGTAATACCTTACGTACTGTAAGTTATCATTAAAAACCTTGGTCTCCACTTCGATACTACTTTCTCATAGTCTTATCAATTGAAAGAAGTTAGCGGAAAGACTTTTGCTGCTATATGCTTACTGCGTCGTTTACGTTCTTTTCTTACCATTCCCACGAAGATTATGTTAGCACAATCTTTACTCCTATCTATTTTCGATTATGCGGGCGCAAGCTATCTTGATTTAACTGAAGATCAATTAAACAAACTTGAGCGTATTAAAAATCTGGCTGTTAGTTAATATGACCATGTCTCTAAATTTCGTTTAAAGCTCAAGTGGTTATCCATTCCCCTTCCCCGGAATCTATCTCTTCTGTACTGTGCATTCAATCCAATGACTCCTAGTTATCTGAAGGAAAACTTTAATTTTCTTGGTCATGACAGACCGGATAGAGTTCTACGGTCAGCTGCAGAACTTGTACTTGCGTGACATTCTTATCGAACTAAATACTTTAAGAATTCATTCACAGTCAAGGCCACCTGCTTATGTAATGATCTTCCTCCGCAAATTCGTCGTCCGAAAACACTAGAAAAGTTTAAGACTGACATTAAAAACACTACCAAACATTGCAATAACCACTCATCCAAGTCATCATTTGCGACATTTATTTTTTGTATTCTGTGTGTATTCATTTACAAGACTCTTCATGAGCCTTTTGTAGACTCAGTTGCCTCCCTCCACTCGCTACGTTTTCGTTACCTCTTCGGGGAAAACGAGGATTTTGTCTATGCGATACAGGATCAGGTTACTAAGACCAACAACTATCGGAGATACATCCTAAAAGATGGCGCCGTCGACGTCTGTCGAGCTATCCCGGTGAGTCACTTAGGCATGTCATCTCCAGTTGTCATGTCTTTCTAACTCTGAGTACTTGCACAGATTCAATCAAGTAGCCAGGATTCTACACCAAAAGCTCGCTCTGAAATACGGTCGGAAACTGCCTCATTATAAGTACTTGCTGGAAGCCGTGCTCGAACATGACCGCACCAGGCTCTACTGGGACCTGGCTAACTTCACAGATAGGGCTATTCTTGCGAATAAATATATTATGCTGACGGACCGGCACAGTCAAGGATATTTTTGGTCGACATATATAACGACATTTATTAGGTCTTAAAATGAGCTGGAATATTTTTAACCCCTGACGCAAAAAGACGGATGTTTTAAGTTTAACCGCTATGTGTCTGTCACACCGTAGCTGTTACACCGTAGCTCTTAAACGGGTGAACCGATTTGGATGCGGGTTTTTTTTATTTAAAAGCAGGTTTTCTAACGGTAGTTCTTAGACATGTTTTATCACAATCGGTTCAACCATTTCAAGGTCACCAGGTGTTATCTTTTTCGGGGGTTATTTTTCTAATTTTTGAATTTGAGTTATTCAATAATTATATCTCTGGTTTTTATCACTTTTCTATAATATCGTCACCTGCTATACATAGATTTACGTGAGAGTACGCTGGTAATTTGACAAAGACATACGCTGACGCATACGTTAGTTTAGAATTGAAACAGCTATTTTAACTTTGGTAACATTATAAACCATATTAAAATAAATGGCAATATGCGACATTATGATTTCATTTTCCAACTATGCAAATAAAAGTAAAATCGTGGTGAACTTTTATTTAGTTTTTTTTATAGGATAGGGTGACAAACGAGCACACAGTCCACCTAATGGTAAGTAGTTGCTGTGGCCCATATATATCTACATCTATCCTCAATAAAGAAACAAAATGCAAATGCGTTGTCACCCGCGAGGAATAAGATGGAATGCCTCTTTTCCAGTAAAAAGGGTCTCCGGTTCTCTACACTCACCATACGAAACACAGCAGTGTTAAGCTGCTATTTTTCGCTGGTATTCCGTGAGAGCGTGGTCCTTCCCCGGTCGAGCCGACCCATTCGTGCTACAACTATATTAATAATATAGCTGCAGCATGGCTCTACCACGTTAAGAAATTTTAAAAAGTTTATTTAAAAGGTTATCAACGAAGACACAATTCATCACAAGCATGTATTTAAATTAATTTAACATACTTTACAAATAATTTATTAATACATACTAATATATTGTGGCAATCTATGGGGAAGGTCTATGTTCAGCAGTGGATTTGTGATAGGCTGTAACGATAGTCATAATGATCATAATAATTCAAAGAGTAAGAAATAAAATTTTTAATTGTTAAATATCCCAAAAAATGCTTTTAAATTAAATACATTTAGATTTCGTCTAATTAAAATACTCAACTTATAGACTTTATCAACCGTAACACATTATTAGCAGATTCCGCGCCATTTGACATTTTATTCTAGCTATATTTCGTAATCACAACAATACCGCGTGACAGCGACACAGAATTTTGAAGGTGACTCTGTTGCATTTTTACTGGTCATTAGCCGAGAAAACTGGTATATAAAACATCTCACGATGTGTTTTAGACATAAGTCGCTCTAATTTCTTCGTTGAAAGTACACAACCCAGAGTAAAATGTACAAACTGGTGGTGTTGTGCGCCGTGATGGCTCTCGCGGCAGCAAAGCCTGGATACGTGGTGCCTTTAACGTACGAGTATACTGCTGTGCCAGCCGTCAGTTCTCTGTCTCAATACAGTACGAGCGTGGTCCATGGACCGTCATTGATCACACCAAATGTATACAGCTCTCCATATGTTGCTTCGGCTGTTGTATTGCCTAAAGCTTATGGCGTTCATCCTTGGTAAAAAATATCAAATCTTTATCTCTTTACAACAAAGTATTAGTTCATCGCTATGAAATTCTGCCGAAATAAATGATTTTATAATAGTTATGTTTTTTTTTTGCTTATTACACAAGAATTTTCAATAAAAACAGAAACAGAAAGTTTTTTTATTCAATATAGATTATAAATAACACTTGTTGAAAGTCACGCTTTTGTTTAATTACTACTGGTTAAGAAAAAAAACCTCTGTCCTGGGAAGAACCAATAAGAAACCCAGCGAGACTTTTTTTGAAAAAAAAACAGCGTACAATCATATATTAACATGTAAGATTGTAAGCTGTTATCACAATAATTAAAAACACAAAACAAATTAGAAATAGCTTGGTATCGATCATCTCCACCCAGGGGTTATTATCATCCGATCATCCATAAATTCCTTAAGATTATAGTAGCCCTTTTTTTATACCAACTTAGTATAATAAAGTTTTTGAACTTAGAATATATGTAGTATTACAAAATATGTAGGAATATAAAATATATTTAGTTGAAACGTTATTGTTTTCAAGGATCTAAATCATGCATATCGTTTTAAAATTCTGTTTATCCAGTAATATGTAGCTAAAATTATAATAATAACATTTTAACTGCAGTATATAAGCACCCGGTAGAATAACACGAATAATTAATTACTTAAATAATTCATAAACTATGATAAAAAAGTCCATAAAGCATAAGTTTTGCATAGTGGAACTAAGCAGACTCTAAAAAAAAAACGGAAAATGACTTTGAAACGGGATTTCAATTTTGCATTTTAAAAATCCGGATTGTGCACTCAAAAAATTTTAATAATATTAATGCGAATAAACACACATTAATACATTACAACTGACAATGATGTTTTTTTTTTGTTTTGTTTGGCCGTGTAGAGGCGGTTAAGAATATCCACTACCCCATATCTTCCCGTGGGTGTCGTAAAAGGCGACAAAGGGAAACAGGCAGGAAATGGGCAGCAGCATCTTCCTGATAATAGCCAAAATAACAATTAAAAAACTACGGTTGCCAACCCGCTCGCCAAGCGTGGCAACTATGGCAATATACCCCCCATGAGCAATGACAATAATAAACGGCCCCCAGTCCCCGGCGGCCCCGCTATTCCTGGCTACGGTGGCGACCATGGTAACGGCGGGGCAGGGGGTGCTAAGAATCTCCGGTGGAGGTTCGGTTGCCACCTACGACGACTCGACCTGGCAACATACAACGCACGCACCCTGAGGACTGACGAGAAGATTGTGGAACTGGAAGAAGAGATAGACAAGTTACGCTGGCATATTATAGGATTATCCGAAGTCCGAAGAGAGGGGAGGACACGGTAATCCTCGAATCCGGCAACTTGCTCTATTACCGGGAGGGCGACCATCTGTCCCAAGGAGGTGTCGGATTTATTGTCCACAAGTCTCTCGTTAACAACGTTGTAAAGATTGAGAGTGTGTCGACGAGGGTTGCGTACCTTATACTCAGAATCACCAAACGGTATTCGCTGAAGGTCATACAGGTTTACGCACCAACCTCGGCACACCCCGATCAGGAGGTGGAGGAAATGTATGAGGATATTTCTAGAGCCATGCATTCCTCCAAAACCCAATATACGGTGTTAATGGGAGACTTCAATGCAAAACTAGGCACAAGAGAGAAGGGTGAGCTGAAAGTAGGGAAATTTGGAATAGGGCAACGGAACCCAAGGGGCCAGCAGCTGGCCGACTTCATGGAGAAAGAGGGACTCTTTATGATGAACTCTTTCTTCCAGAAGCGGCCCCACAGGAAGTGGACCTGGTCGAGCCCCGACGGTTCGACAAAAAATGAGATTGACTTCATTATGACGACCAGACGACAACTGTTCAGTGATGTCTCAGTGATCGCGAGGGTGAAAACCGGCAGCGATCACCGAATGGTTAGAGGCACACTGAACCTAAACGTTAAGTTGGAGAGGTCTCGTCTAATGAAGTCAACGCTCCGTCCCCCTCGTGCTCTAATCCAAAGTCCCGAAACCTTTCAGCTCGAGTTACAAAACCGTTTTCAGTGCCTAGAAGACTGCAATGAAGTGGACGATTTGAATGACAAGCTCGTGGAAACTGTCCATGCAGTCGGAGCTAAGTTCTGCAAGACCCGCCGCAGAAGAACACAAAAACTCTCCGATCACACTCTTAATCTCATGGCTGTTAGACGGGAGATGAAGCTACATTCTTCAACAGATTTAACAGCATACAGGCAACTGAACAGACAGATCTCCAAATGCATGCGGCGGGACTTACGCAAATTCAATACAGCTCGTATTGAAGAAGCGATCGAGCGGAACCGAGGCTCCAAAGTCTTTGCCAGAGATCTGTCTGCCAGAAAGCGCCAACTGTCAAAGCTGAAGACAGAATGTGGCAGCATCGTTTCCGGGGCACCTGAGATTTTGAGTGAGATTGAGAGGTTCTATGGGCAGCTGTACACGTCATCGTTGGAGCCGCACGCAAGTGTGAGTAACGATCCAAGAGCGAGTCTTATCCGACATTATTCCGATGATATCCCGGACGTCAGTCTGAGCGAGATTAGAATGGCTCTCCAGCACCTTAAAAACGGCAAGGCCCCAGGCGAGGATGGAATTACAGCGGAGCTTCTGAAAGCGGGTGGAAGACCGGTACTTGAAGTCCTTCAGAAGCTCTTTAATTCCGTCCTCCATGGTGGCATTACACCGGAGGCGTGGAGCAGAAGTGCGGTGGTCTTGTTCTTCAAGAAAGGCGACAACGCCTTCTTGAAGAACTACAGACCGATTTCCCTTCTGAGCCGCGTCTACGTGCTGTTTTCGAGAGTCATTACGAATCGTCTCGCGCGCAGACTTGACGACTTCCAGCCTCCCGAACAAGCCGGTTTCCGAAAAGGCTTTAGCACCATAGACCACATACATACCCTTCGGCAAATTGTGCAGAAGTCCGAGGAGTACAATTTGCCACTATGTCTGGCGTATGTGGACTATGAGAAAGCCTTTGATTCCGTCGAAATTTGGGCGGTGCTGCAGTCCCTTCAGCGATGCCAAGTTGACTGTCGGTATATCGAAGTGTTGAAGTGCTTGTACAGTAGGGCTACGATGGCTATCCGAGTACAGAACCAGAGTACGAAACCTATCCAATTGCAGAGAGGTGTAAGACAGGGTGACGTCATATCCCCGAAACTCTTTACCGCTGCATTGGAAGATGTTTTCAAGCTTCTGAACTGGAAAGGATACGGTATCAACATCAATGGCGAGTACATCACTCACCTTCGATTTGCCGACGATAAAGTCCTTATGGCAGAGTCGCTGGAGGACATAAGCACTATGCTCAATGACCTCAATAGTGTTTCCCAACGGATAGGTCTTAAGATGAACATGGACAAAACAAAGATCATGTTTAATGTCCATGTCACACCTATGCCGGTAGTTGTTGGGAACACTAAGCTCGAAGTTGTTGACGAGTATGTTTACCTGGGACAAATAGTCCGACTAGGTAAGTCCAACTTCGACCGAGAGGTCAATCGACGGATTCAACTCGGTTGGGCAGCGTTCGGGAAATTACGGCACATCTTCTCGTCAGGTATACCTCAAAACTTGAAAACGAGACTGTACACCCAGTGCGTGTTGCCAGTGATGACATACGGAACTGAGACGTGGTCCTTCACTGCTGGCCGTATGAGGAAGCTCAAGGTCGCTCAGCGAGCTATGGAGAGGGCTATCCTCGGAGTTTCTCTGCGTGATAAACTCAGAAATGAGGATATCCGCAGTAGAACTAGAGTGACCGACATAGCCCAACGGATTAGTAAGCTGAAGTGGCAATGGGCCGGCCATATAGCTCGAAGAACCGACAACCGATGGGGAAGAAAGGTTCTCGAGTGGCAGCCTCGTACCGGCAGGCGAAGTGTAGGGCGTCCCCCCACTAGATGGAGTGACGACCTGGTAAGATATGCAGGAAGTCGATGGATGCAGGTGGCTCAGGACCGTGCTTTGTGGCATTTTTTGGGGGAGGCCTATGTTCAGCAGTGGACTTGTGAAGGGCTGTAATGATGATGATGACAATGATGTCACTCATTAGGAAATATAGTGTACCTGTGTATGCCTCATGCATAATCCTATCCTGAGCAGATGATGCAGAAAATCGGTCAAGAGGACATTATTAAATCTTACATTCATCGATTCTTGTTTATTGTTCATGTTCCCGTAAAGATTCCATTATTAGAAACGTCTTCCCTAAGCACGCTTGGCGATACTAAGCAGGTGAATTGTTAATCTCAGTTTTAGACGTTACGCATCTTTTACGCTTCTTACCATTCTGCGCCCCCTTTTCCCTAAAGGGAGTCGCTTCCGATTCGGCAGAAAGGTCATACAGGCCAATGCCAGTCCCACAGGTGGTGTTTAGTGGGTAGGCACTTTTTCAAAGTGAGTCCCACATAACCACGCAGCCGGCTGTCGTGGTATGCTATGGAGCATTCACCATGTCCCTCCTCGGCTTCCTGACGGTGCCTTGCATTGGGCGCAAAAAAAAATCTTACCATCTGTCATCAAGCAATATTTACATCCGGCATATATGGCACGGGAGTGAAACACCTCCAACTTCCTGATTCCGGGCTGCCACTTCTTGACTGCAAAACCCAATAACTGATTTTGACCCGACCCGAGTTTCGGGATCCAGGAAAACAGGACCTTATGATCAGCGACAACTGCGTTTATGGTCACTAGACCAACGAGACAGTCAATTAGTAAACTGTCGAGTAGACTACACGATAAAATTATATATAATGTAATGTATATATTTAATTTATTTAAGTAGATTTATGTATGTGTACGTCTGTATTAATATATTTACATTTTATGATATATGTATAGAATATCTTTTATATATGTATACATAGAAGATAGATTTATGTAGTATTCTGGTTTATTCGAACTTCGTAAGCTTTTTTTCTCATTATTAGTTTACTTTTGCTGCACTACCTCCCATATGTTTATCTCTGCTTAGCCTAATGGTTCACTGGGAGAGAATGCCTTAAGGTGTTAAGTCCGCTATATGTACCTTTTTTTATAGGATAGGGTGACGATTTTTCTTTTGTGTATAAAAGTTTAAATAAATATTTTTTTTATAGGATAGGGCGACAAACGAGCACACAGTTCACCTGATGGTAATTGGCTCCTGTGACCCATAGATGCGCTGTGACTTCTATCCTCAATAAAGAATCAAAATGCAGATGCGTTGTCACCCGTGAAAACTGAGATGGAATACCTCTTTTTCAGTAAAAAGGGTCGCCGGTTCTCTACACTCACCATACGAAACACAGAAGTGTTAAGCTGCTATTTTACGCTGGTATTCTCTGAGAGCGTGGTCCTTCCCCGGTCGAGCCGAACCATTCGTGCTACAACTATACTATTAATATAGCTGCAGTATGGCTCTACCACGGCCATGCTGCAGCTATGTTACAGGCCATGAAGTCAGTTAAGATTAATATGCAATTAACAGCCATTACTCCGAATATATTGACGTAGCATCTCTCGAGTAATCCTATAATAACCTTCATAGTCGATTACAGCCACGACCTTGCGAAAGATTTCATAGTGTTACAAATGCCGCTAACTCAGAGGCACTCTCATGGGATAATGTCGAAGACGCAAGTATTCAGTGTTTTAAGAAATTATTATTATTACACCCAAGCGTGCAAGAAATGTGCCTGCTTTTCTTAACCATTAGGCCAAACATCTGCCAAACACCCGTATACAACCACAACCAAACCGAAAATTATAGAACTATAATTAATTATATTAACGATAACGTAACGCAGTGGTTAAGCATTTGGTCAAGGCAATGTAGAGCAGCGGCTTTGAATCCCGCACGAAACAAGTGATTATATGGCCAAAAAATGATAATACCCAGCCTGGATGTGTGTCCTTGTACAATTTATACTTGTAAATCACCTCCATGAACACAGAAGAAATTCCTACTGTAGGGGTAAAGTTTATTAAAATAAAATAAATAAAAAACATACGTGAGTGTCGTGGAACATTTGGTTGGAACGAAGTTCTTTTCGTAGTATATTATTATTGATAAAAGTATAATATTCATCATCATCATCATCATCATTACAGCCCTTCACAAGTCCACTGCTGAACATAGGCCTCCCCCAAGAAGTGCCACAAAGAACGGTCCTGAGCCACCTGCATTCATAGACTTCCTACATGTCTCATCAGGTCGTCACTCCATCTAGTGGGGGGGTCGCCCTACACTTCGCCTACCGGTACGAGGCTGCTACTCGAGAAACTTTCTTCCCCATCGGTTGTCGGTTCTTCGAGCTATATGGCCGGCACACTGCCACTTCAGCTTACTAATCCGTTGGGCTATGTCGGTTACTCTGGTTCTACCGCGGATATCCTCATTTCTAAGTTTATCACGCAGAGAAACCCCGAGCATAGCCCTCTCCATATATCGCTGAGCGACCTTGAGCTTCCTCATACGGCCAGCAGTGAAGGACCACGTCTCAGATCCGTAAGTCATCACTGGCAACACGCACTGGTTGTACAATTTCGTTTTCAGGTTTTGAGGTATGTCTAACGAGAAAATGTGTCGTGGTTTCCCGAACGCTGCCCAGCCGAGTTGAATCCATCGATTGACCTCTCGGTCGAAGTTGGACTTACCTAGTTGGACTGTTTGTCCCAGGTAAACATACTCGTCAACAACTTCGAGCTTAGTGCTCCCAACAACTACCGGCATAGGTGTGACATGGACGTTAAACATGATTTTTGTTTTGTCCATGTTCATCTTAAGACCTATCCGTTGAGAGACACTATTGAGGTCATTGAGCATAGTGCTTAGTTCCTCCAGCGATTCTGCCTTAAGCACTATATCGTCGGCAAATCGAAGGTGAGTGATGTACTCGCCATTGATGTTAATACCGTATCCTTTCCAGTCCAGTAGCTTGAAAACGTCTTTCAATGCGGCGGTAAAGAGTTTCGTGGATATAACGTCACCCTGTTTTACACCTCTCTGCAGTTGGATAGGTTTCATACTCTGATTCTGTACTCGGAGAGCCATCGTAGCTCTACTGTACAAACACTTCAGCATAATAAACATAGAACCTCTCAATCTCACTCAAAATCTCAGGTGTACCGGAAACGATGCTGCCACATTCTGTCTTCAGCTTTGACAGTTAGCTCTTTCTGGCAGACAGATCTCAGGCAAAGACTTTGGAGCCTTGGTTCCGTTCGATCGCTTCTACAATACAAGCTGTATTGAAGTTGTGTAAGTCCCGCCGCATGCATTTGGAGATCTGTCTGTTCAGTTACCTGTATGCTGTCAAATCTGTTGAAGAATGTAGCTTCATCTCCCGTCTAACAGCCATGAGATTGAGAGTGTGATCGGAGAGTTTTTGTGTTCTTCTCCGGCGGGTCTTGCAGAACTTAGCTCCGACAGCATGGACAGTTTCCACGAGCTTGTCATTCATATCGTCCACTTCATTGCAGTATACTAGGCACTGAAAACGGTTTTGTAACTCGAGCTGAAAGGTTCGCTACCAGTTTTCCCCCCCGCGATCACGGAGACATCACTGAGCAGGTGTCGTCTGGTCGTCATAATGAAGTTAATCTCATTTTTTGATAATATTATTGATTAACAAATACAAATAAATGAATTACTAGCGTCTATTAAAATGAAGCGTCATTTAAAATTCTATCTCGCTCGCACTATTGAAAGGGGGTCGGAACGGAAAATTCTTACATTATCTTACTCTCGCCTAACCCCTATCTGTCAAATTCTTACCGTGCGATAAGGAACTTCATTCCAAAAACAATACCATTCACTATCATCATTGCTTTCTACCAAAAGCTACTAGGATGGAGGTAGGTTTCCCAGTGATAGTGGCCGTGTAGTAGTGGCGCCGTAGAATCCACTAGCTTATAACATTCCGTGGCTGTCACAATAGGTAACAATACCTACCACAGTAAAATAACTTTTATCATTGTTATTAAACTATTTATTCCAAGCTTACATACTTTTGTATTTGTCAACTTGGATCTGATGACCTGAAATTCATTTGAGTCTATTTTTGTCAAAAATCGAAATTGTTAATTTAATGTGGTGAGAAATAAATAATTATTACCAATATTATTAATAGTCGATAGAGGAAAATGAAACAGGAGATGGTTGCCAACCCGCCGAAATAAAATATTAAATTGTTTATGCAATTTTTATTAAGAATAACACCAACAATACACAATTTAATTGAATGACTCCGAACATTATATCACGCAGTAAATGAGCCGCTATATTCATTATTTAGTAATGTGCCAAATGAGGGTATACCGTAGCATAGTTCCCCGCGCCGTAATGACCGACTGTTGGAACGAATGATGTCAGCACTGGCTTGACCACGGGTACAATGGGTGCTGCTACAAAATCTGGCGATGAACGTACATCCACACGCTCTTGATGAGATACTGCTACTGGAGCAATATGTGCGATAGGACTAATATGAGCGACAGGCGCAATGTGACCAACCGGAGCGACGTAATGTGCCGATCGTTTGTATAAATTATGCCCTATTGGAGCAACGACTCCGTGACCAGACAATCCATGGGCTGCATATCCATGGTACAACGGATATGAAGCTATTACGGGTTTATCGTAAACCGTATGCACTGCTGGCACTGGTAGAACCGCTGGTAATACAGCGTGCCCTTGGCACAACGTAAAGCAGATAAGAAGTAGACCGAATTTCAACATTTTCCAGTTCCAGTTGCAGACTTGACTTCGTAACCTTAAGTTCAAAGTAAACTAATATTTACTAAGTAGGAAACCGCCTACTTATACTTGAAAAGCTGATTCACAGTGACAGGCTGGGACCTAGAAGATAATAATAGATTTGATACGCCATTGAACACCGACAATATAAAAAAGTCGGAATTTGCACCTTTCGTTATACTATTGGACATTACGAGGCATTAGAATTAGATGGTGAATAATACGCTACTATTGATTTGAAAATAGCTTTTGGGGCTACGTGATTTTTTTATTTATTGTTGACTGCAATTGTATTATGGCATATGGCTCATGTTAATAATATATTCTCTATTTAAAAAAAGATGTTCTATTAAACAATTATATATATGTAAATTTCTTATTCTACTTGCAAGTATTAATATATCGAAAAGACTGCAAATATAATTTAGCAAATAATTATTAGGCCCAGGCCGTCGCAGCTCAGAGGGTAAGCACTCGCTGTAAATTACACAATACGCGAAAAATTCAGATTCGATCTCCGCCGGCACCAATGAAATTGTTAATTGCAATTTATAGTGCTAATTTACCACTAAGTAATTAAATCATTATAATAATTAACTGAGGGATTAAATAAATTATTTTGAAGACGTGAAGTCTGCCAACAAGCATTATGGCAGCTCGGTGGACACTTCCTTGCCCTAAAACATTATCTGACATGAGAGAAGGTCTATGCTTAGGAGTGGCACGTTTATTTATATAGGATAATAGTGACAAACGAACACACTGTTCAACTGATGGTAAGTGGAAGCTGTGGTTCATAGACATCTACATTTATCCTCAATTAAGAATCTAAATAAATGCGTTATCACTCCTGAGTACTAAGATGGCATGTCTCGTTTCCAGTAATCAGGGTCTCCGGTTCTCAACACTCACCATACCAAACACAGCAGCATTAAGCTGCTATTTCACGCCGATATTCTATGGAGAATGTTCCTATCCTGGTACATTATTTTTCATCATCATCATCATTATTACAGCCTTTCATAAGTCCACTGCTGAACATAGGCCTCCCCCAAGGAATGCCACAAAGCACGGTCCTAAGCCACCTGCATCCATCGACTTCCTGCATGTCTTACCAGTTCGTCACTCCATCTCGTGGGGGGTCGCCCTACACTTCGCCTACCGGTACGAGGCTGCCACTCAAGAGCCTTTCTTCACCATCGGTTGTCGTTTCTTCGATCTATATGGCCAGCCCACTGCCACTTCAGCTTACTAATCCGTAGGACTATGTCAGTTACTCTGGTTCTACTGCGGATACACTCATTTCTAAGTTTATCACGCAGAGAAACTCCGAGCATAGCTCGTTTGAGGTATGCACGACGAGAAGATGTGCCGTAATTTCCCGAACGCTGCCCAGCCGAATTGAATCCGTCGATTGACCTCTCGGTCGAAGTTGGACTTACCTAGTCGGACTATTTGTCCCAGGTAAACATACTCGTCAACAACTTCGAGCTTAGTGCTCCCAACAACTATCGGCATAGGTGTGACATGGACATTAAACATGATCTTGGTTTTGTCCATGTTCATCCTAAGACCTTTTCGTTGGGAGACACTATTGAGGTCATTGAGCATGGTGCTTAGGTCTGCGATTCTGCCATAAGGACTATATCGTCGGCAAATCGAAGATAAGTGATGTACTTGCCATTGATGTTAATACCGTATCCTTTCCAGTCCACAAGCTTGAAAACGTCTTCCAATGCAGCAGTGAAGAGTTTCCGGGATAAAACATCACCCTGTCTTACACCTCTCTGTAATTGGATAGGTTTTGTACTCTGGTTCTGTACTCAGATAGCCATATATAGCCATAGAGCTACGCTCTACTGTACAAACACTTTAGCACTTCGATATACTGACAATCAACTTGGCACCGCTGAAGGGACTGCAGTACCGCCCAAATTTCGACGGAACCAAAGGCTTTCTTATAGTACACATACGCCAGACATAGTGGCAAATTGTACTCCTCGAACTTCGGTACAATTTGCCGAAGGGTGTGTATGTGGTCTATGGTACTAAAGCCTTTTCAGAAACCGGCTTGTTCGGGAGGCTGGAAGTTGTCAAGTCTGCGCGCGAGACGATTCGTAATGACTCTTGAAAACAACACGTAGACGCGGTTTAGAAGGGAAATATGTCTGTAGTTCTTCAAGAGAGCGTTGTCACCTTTCTTGAAGAACAAGACCACCGCACTTCTGCTCCACGCCTCCGGTATAGTGCCACCATGGAGGACGGAATTAAAGAGCTTCTGAAGGACTTCAAGTACCGGTCTTCCACCCGCTTTCAGAAGCTCCGCTGTATGTAGAGTTATCCTCATCCATTTCCTCCACCTCCTCATCGGGGTGTGCAGAGGGTGGTGCGTAAACCTGTATGACCTTCATCGAATACCGTTTGGTGATTCTGAGTATAAGGTACGCAACCTTCGTCGACACACTCTCAATCATTACAACGTTGTTAACGAGAGACTTGTGGACGATAAATCCGACACCTTGGGACAGATGGTCGCCCTCCCGGTGATAGAGCAAGTAGCCGGATTCGAGGATTACCGTGTCCTCCCCCTCTCTTCGGACTTCGGATAATCCTATAATGTGCCAGCGTAGCTTGATTATCTCTTCTTCCAGCTCCACGATCTTCTCGTCAGTCCTCAGGGTGCGTGCGTTGTATGTTGCCAGGTCGAGTCGTCTTAGGTGGCAACCGAACCCCCACCGGAGGTTCTTAGCACCCCTGCCCTGCCGCTACCGTGGTCGCCACCGTAGCCAGGAATAGCGGGGCCGCCGGGGACTAGGGGCCGTTTCTTTGTTACTCTCATCATAGGGGGTATTTGCCATAGTTGCCACGCTTGGCGAGCGGATTGGCAACCGCAGTTTTTATTGTAAGTTTGTTGTTATCAGGAAGATGCTGCTACCCATCTCCTGCCTGTTTCCCTTTGTCGCCTTTTACGACACCCACCGGAAGATATGGGGTAGTGTATATTTTTAACCACCACTACACGGCACATTATTTTTACTACATTTATATTATTTTATTACCTTTGTTTTGTTTTTTTTTATACTAAAGCGGCTATCAGTCCCCTGATGGTAACTAATACAAACTTCAAACAAACAGAGTTAGAATAAGTATAATATTTCTGTGAAACATCTCACATCAGTGTCACTTTCACATAGTAGTCACTTTTACTTAACAAAAAATTAGGTAAGAAGATCGAAGATTAACCTAAATGGACTCCTAAGCGGAATACAGGCCCCACTTTGTAGTAATTATATGCGAAGATACAGTGACCTATAGGCTACTAAATCTTTCCTCGTTAAAAAATCAAACTTCACGTGCGTTTCCACCCCTGAGGACTAAGATATAATGCCTTGAGACAAGTAAATATTTTAAGGTATTTCTTATTCAGTGAGAATCTGGTCCTTCTTGATTCAGTCAACCTATCAGACGGTTGAAAATAAATAGCACTGATAGCTTCAAGAAAAATGTTTCTATGACATCAATGAATTAAATAAATTTTAGATTGTATATTATATATTGATTATATTTTGAATAAATTAGTATTTTCTTACGGATTTATAATTGCTTATTTGTTACGCTAATTTGATATTTTTATATAATTATTAATTGACATGTGCAAAGTAGTATATTATTTATTTCACTTAATTTACATGAAATCACAATTATGTTACGTACTCTTTCAAATTTAATTTGCAAGTCGGACTTTTGCCGCCAAAATATATGAATGTTTAAGTTGTTTTTTAACTTGTCACCTGCCATATTTCTGCAAATAAATGTTATTTAATTTCATTAAAACCTCTTAAGTTGCAGCTTTATTCAGCTACAGCTAGGAGCAGCCATGTATGGTTTAAGTATTTACAGTATTATTCTCACTCATACAAACATGTAGGCTAAAAATCAATTATTTAAAATTTAAATTCGAATACACGACATTGTAATCAGATACTCACAACTAAGCCAGGCGTCGTCAGCATTCTATATTTCCGTTTCCGTTATACTTGTACAAAATGAATAGGTATCTAAGAAATGTGTCGTTGATATTATCATAGTAATTTTATTGTTGCAACATTAGCACAAGCTTTGCGACAACTATATAACATACTGACGTAACACCATGCAAGTTCATGTACTATAAAACTTTAATAATCAAGATAATATAACACGTGCATGCATCTCAATACGGCCAGTGCCCTCCGTGATATGCGTAATGATGCAACGACCTGCCGATATAATCGGCCAAGAACTTGAATCCGTTGCGTCTGCGCAATCACAACAACCGTTACTTGTCTACAAAACTTCAATTTCATAAGAGCAATCATTAATAACAAATATAGCTCCAAAATGATTGGACTACTTTTAATTATAGTGATTCACAAAGTTCATAGTGCATATCTTGTTCCACTAATATACGCCGCTCCAAGTGCAGTGTCGCATCAATCAAGAATAGATATCAAACATACGCCTAGTTATACATCAACTCCTTTAGTGTATAGTCCGGCGTCAGCTGTTTATGCAAATATTCCTTCGAAGATGACGCCAACAAGTGACAATGTAATGCTAATACCAGACACAGTCCTGACACCAATAGCATTTACTTTCTATCACAACTTGCCGTTGTCAAGAGCTCTCGAAAAACCCATTTCAATCGAAAAAGCACAAGAAGATGCGACACAAAAAACTGTAGCTATGATCGTAGAAAATATGGAACTGGAGGCCCAAACGTCGAAGGTTGTTCTTTCACAAGATTCATAAAACAAAAAAGTAAATAGTTGAAAACGAAAACAAAGTGAGATTACTTTTTTATTCGACGCACATGATTAAGTTTATACAGGTACATCATAATTCAATGATAACTTACATTAGTAAAATATTATTACAGTATTTTTTTTAAATAAAACTTTTTTATTATTTTAAAATGGCCCTTTCAAAATTATAATCAATTAAAAAATATAGATGAACAAATTCGGAAAAGAAAAAAGTGGCGCACTGACAGTGTGTATATTTACAGGAACCACTTCGAGGCACTTACTCAAAAATTATTAAACCTACGTACTTATTACTTATTACTTAGTACTTATAACCCCAAATTTTTTGTATAAGCTTATTAATCTTCCTAAGTTATTACGTAGATCACTTCTGGATGACTTAGACATTAAAATTTTTATTTAAGATTTATAATCAAGATAGATTATTAGGCATATACTCGTACATAGGAAAAAAAATCTGAAAACTACAATCGATATTCGGTGTTAAAATTACGCTAGCTATAGTATAGCTGTAGCATGACTCTACCACATTAAAAATATAAAATGTTGAATAATATAAAATAGATATTTTTTTATACAATAATAGTGACAAACGAGCACACAGTCCACCTATTGGTAAATGGATGCTATGGCATAGACATATTATCTATTCTTCATTTATGCGACACTGCACTAGAATATGTACATTTATCCTCGATGAAGAATCAAAATGCAGATGCATTGTCACCCCTGAGGAATCGGATGGAATGCTTGTTACCTCATAACTGTTTTCTAGGTGAACCGATTTTGATGATTCTTTTTTTATTTAAAAGCTGGTGCTTCTCATGTAGTCCCATATAAATTTGATTAAGATCTGACCAGTACTTTTTGAGTTACCCTTAATAATGGGTATTCAAATGACTTCGACTACATTGATAATATTCTCATTATATTTATATTGAAGTCGATTGTACAAAATTTTTAATTTTACCACTTGTTGTCTACCAAGTCGGAAAATATTACACCCAGGAACAGCATTCTTTGGACGCGCTGCCTTAAAGGTTTTAAGAACAATGTCTGCCAAACATATAACTAGGTCTTTGATATTTCTACAAAAACGTCCACAACGTCGTTTGATTTTTATATTTTAATAGACATTATGCACACAGATTTTATGTTTAAAAAAAGTAATTTTAACTAAAAAATGTTTAGATTAATATTTGAACCACATATTAATATAAAATTATAATTGCTTATAAAAATTAATTGTTTCAACATTACAATTACTATACATTGATTGATTGATGCCCTTCACTGTATGTTATTTGGTTATATAATTTAGGAGACGATATAAAATTGCTAACACACGAAATGCCGCAAAAACAAGCTTTGTAAATGTGTAGACGTTTTAACCACGTAGGTAGGTACGCATATGGTGATGTGGATATGACGTCTTTTTCTGAAATGCAGTGTTAAGATTTTTCACTAAGGAATGAACCTTTTTCATTAAAACAATTATATAGCAGCTCGCAACCATTAGTACAGAGTCCGATGAAGCAATCAGTGCTGCTAGCTTGATATTAATCAGGTGTGTGGGTTAAAATTGTTTTAAATTTGTTCTAAACATTTTTTTTTTTATTATTTAGAGAGAACCACAAACAAGTTTACAATATATCTTACGCTAAGGCTTTCTATTACAATTTATTACTTATCATAAACTCAACGACGATGGTCACATATAGAGTATAAGACATATAATAATTATGTGAGGGACCTAATTTTTGTAAAAATAAAGTTCCTTAATTTCTAAAATATTGTTTAACATGTATTAGAGGTTAAAGTTTTGTGTGTTTGTGAGTTAAGATGTGTGCGCGCATATTTGTGTGTCTCTGCATGTACATATATAGTCATTGGTTAGATAATTTATAGTTAGTGTTAGTAGTTAATGTGTTCAAGACTTTAAAAGAGACATTAAGTGTTTAACAGCAAGTTAACTATCTATCTATTGTATGATCTGGTACTGCAAGAAAATAAATCTACTGAATTAAAATTTTTGTTGTATGTGTCAACCATACGATGAAGGGGCGATCGGATACCGGCGTTTGTCCGAGATCTTGACACAGCAAAGAGTGAGTGAGGACGCAAAGAACGCATACGTGCGCGAGGTGGTACGGAGTAACTAATACGATTAATTATATCTGTGCAATCATACTTGTTATTGCACAGATCATAAAGTAATCTTGCCTCAAGTTGAGTGCGTCTAGACCTTAAGTCTAAGAGTTTATATTTTGTTAAAAGGAGCACATACGATAAACGCTTACGGTGATATTTGTAATTCACGCGACGCAAGAACTTTTTTTGTACCATTTCAATGCTATGATTATATTTTTTATAAAGTGGGTTCCATACAGGTACTCCGTACTCCAATTGAGGCTTGACCAAAGATTTAAAAAGATAGATTAAAGTGGTGGGGTTTCTAAATTGAGTAGAAGAACGCATAACAAGTCCGTACATTTTAAAAGCTTTACCAATTATGTTTTGTATATGAATATCAAAATGTAGTTTGCTATCAAAAGTCACACCCAAATCCCTTATATTATTCACCCTTACAATATCTGTACCTTTAAGAGAATAGTTAAAGTAGCTTATATTCCGTTTTTTTGTGAAAGTGATTACTTTACATTTATTTAAATTGAGTCGTAAATTATTAAGAGCACAGTAATTGTTAAATCTGTCAAGGTCTTCTTGAAGCAAATAGTGATCCTCTATCCAGTCAATGCATTGATATATTTTAAGATCATCAGCATATAAAAGGAACCGACTATTTTTAAAACAGTTTTTAACATCATTTATGAAGATCACAAACAAGAGAGGACCCAGAATGGAGCCCTGTGGGACGCCAGAAGTGACATTAGCAACATCGGACTCCGAACCTTTAATAACAACCCTCTGCGTTCTATTAGAGACATACGATTTAAACCACCGCCAGAGATTACCACGTATACCATTGAAAGCAATCTTCTTCAATAGTATTTTATGATCAACAGTGTCAAATGCTTTCCGGAAATCAGTATAAAAACTGTCAGTTTGTGTATTGGTGTCAAGCGCGTTAAATAAATCTGATGTGTAAGTGATAAGATTAGTTATTGTAGATCGCCGTTTGACAAAACCGTCAAACGGCGTGTTGTTCATCTAAGATAACATTGTGCAAGAGGGGGTAAATAGCATCATGCACCAAACGCTCAAAGACTTTAGAAAGAATGGGCAGTATTGATATTGGTCGATAATTCATAACGTCACTTTTTGATCCATCCTTGAAAACTGGGACTATTCTTGCACTTTTCCAAATGTCAGGAAATATTCCATCGGATAAGCATTTATTGTAAAGGTAGCATAAAGGAAGATCGACTACAGATGCAGTTTTCTTGAAGAAAACACCTGGTATGTTATCTATCCCAGCGCCCTTCGATATATCTAACATTTGCAGGGCTTTACGTACCTGAAATCTAGTCACTTCGATGTTATGAATAGTAAAGTCAGATTTATTTTCAAGTGGTATGCAAATATCATCAATATCGAAATCATCTGATACAGATGATCGTTGAAATACAGATTTAAAGAACTTGCTAAATAGATCACAAGACTCTTTTGAACTATGAGCAATTGAACCTTTATATTGTATACTACTTGGGATCTCTGAAATGTTACGGCGTTGAGATATGAACTTCCAAAAGTATTTAATGTTATATTTTATGCTATTTTCAACCTTCGCCATGTATTTTTTATAGCATTTATTTGATAATGTTTTAAACTTTTTTCTATATATTGAAAATATATTATAATTAGAATTATTGTTATGTTTTTTCATTTTAACCCAAGCTCGATTTTTTTATTAAATAGATTTATTAATTCAGGAGTAAACCAGGCAGGATACGAAGAAGACCTAATATATCTTTTGGGTACATGTAAATCAATAATACTGTAAGTTTTTTCATAAAATAATAAAACCGCTTCCTCAGCACTTTTATTTAAAAAGAAGGCATCCCAATCAATATTCGCTAATTTTTGCATAATTTCATTATAGTCCGCGTTCCTGTAACAGTAGTTAAGATATGGTTTAAGCGGGATGTATCCATGATTTTCATCATACGCAGCCGACACACAAAAAGGTGGGTGATGTTTATCCGCAGGAACTAACGCATTTGATATTGGTGACAACTCACAGTCTGTTTTATTAGTGAAAAAAAGATCCAAAATACGGTCTTTGTCATTTCTTAAGGAGTTTAATTGATAGCAATTTAATACCGCCATAAAATTATTTATTTGTATGTGAGATTGATTGAGAGCGCTGATACAAGGATATTGCCCATAGAATTCATTATTCATCCAAATTAAGTCAGGTAAATTAAAGTCACCAACAATAAAATAATCTGTTACACTAGTATTCTCGTCAAGCAACTTATTTTGTAACATATTTAAGTAACTAAGATAAACCTCATGGCATTGTTTTGGCGGAATGTAAACTGCACCTATAAAGAAACACCTTTTCGCAACTTTAAATTCGATGAGTATTTGGTCGATAACGGGTGGGAGCGGGGAGGAGGTCATAGTGACGGGTGCGCAGCCGACAGAGCACAGTGTGCGCTGGATCGCAATCAACACGCCACCTCCATCACGGCGGCCGCTTCCCGCTCGATCTCGATCCGCACGGAATACCCTATACCTATTGTCTATGTATTCGTTATCGGTTATGTCCGCATGCAGCCACGTTTCAGTTAATATTATTATATCGTATGATTGAGTAAGTATATTCATAAAAAGTGTATGTAGTTTGGTTCTAAGACCACGACAATTCTGGTAATAAATAGAAATATTCTTATCCATTTTTAAATATAAAAATATTATGTGTTGTTAGTAAAAGGTAGTTAAAATTATAAAAAAGGCTACTTAGATTGTGGTTATTATAGGTTTTTGCATACCAGAATCGCCTTACTTTAGTAATTATATAAATAAGTTTAAATAGTAAACAGTCAAAAATATATTTTATTTCTCCTACTTGACACACATTTGTAGTTAACGAGTTTGATTTTAGTAAACATGCACAGATAGTATATTCGCCCGATAGTCCCAGGGTTGAACATTCATTATTTATATAAGTATAACTAAGACAAAACAATATCAATAGAAAAGATAACTTAGGATTTAATTTTCTTGAGGTCTTGCTCACTTCGCACAGCAAAAATAGGAGATGTCTCAGTTTGACGCACCAAAATAGCACCGTGCTTAATCCAAGTGAATTTATAATTGTTCTTAATGGCTTGTTGACGGCACAATCGAAATAATTGCTTGTTTTTAGCTGTAAGATGTTCGTTGATGTACACGTTATGTATAGTACCAGGTACCGCCAGCTGGTCGGATTTTAAACCTTTATTTGCCCGTGCTGCTGTGATGAAGTTGTCGCGGATTATTTTCGTTGTAAATTTTATAATCACATTTTTTGGACGCGAACACTTTTTATCAAAGTGTGGCACTCTATGGGCTGATACAATGTCCGATTTGCTGACAGGGTGTTTGATGACAGAACCAATCTTATCAATAATTGATAGAAGGTTTTCATCACGTCGTTCTGGTAGGTTAGCAATCTCAACGTTATAAAGCCGTGCCTGTTGTTCCATTGCATCAATTTTGTCTTGTAATAGGTTAACCTGGCTGGTTACATCATCGCTCGATTTCAGCTGGCTTTCTACCTGTGTCAGGCGCGTTTCAACACTATCCTGCCTTTCCATCGTATAAGATAAGGATTTGTCGATTGTGTCCAATCTATCTCCTAACTCTTTAAAAGAGTTATTTATGATTGCTGATATTTTCTTTAGTTCTTTATCAATAACTGAATCGATTGAACTTCTGATACTTTCGGCAACGGTGATGTCCAACTGTAATTTCCATGAACTAAGCTGATCATATATTTTTTGCTCAACGAACTCCAGTATCGGCTTAATATTTTTATCATCAGGCTGCTTGCGCTTTCGGAAACTTACAAACGTATTATCATCATCGCCACACGTTTCGGGTAGTTCTGGATTTGACGAATATTTTAGCCTCCGTGCCGGAGGTGTTGTTGGTGGTGGAGTACGCTGCATCGTGTTATTTCGTGTGTATGACAGAAACGAGAAAATGTACGCTGTCCTTTCTTAGAGGGGGTGAAGTATGCACGCCCCGCTGCAACGAGTCCAAGAAGCGATGCCAAAATAGGACGGAGAAAATGATCCGAATGAACAAGCGATATGGCCACAATACGTCACTGTTACAGCAACACACACTATTTTCACACTTTTTGCAAGATGATAGGGTATAAGTTACAATGTTCTGTAATGTTAAATTTTGCAATAAATTTTACACACGTCCTCTCTATAAGGGTCCGGCACGACGAAAACATCTAACGTATATTGTCTCTTGTATTCATTCATTCGTTAAATTTGTTGAATAAACAGAGGAGGTTTATTTTATGAACTACTATTAAAACTGTACGTCTACTATGCTTTTAAGAATTTTAAGCATATCCAATCTATGCACATGGCACAAGGATTTAAAACATGACTCGATCGTAGAGCCTATCTTCATCGGATAAGCAGATGGTCAGATGACGCAGATTCTGAGAATCCCAATGACTTTCACGGATATACCAATATCTTTCAAACGACTCCAGTTTCCCGCGATATCAACGTTTGGGCTGACTGCTAAAAAGTACCAAGGACAAATCTTCGCTGTAGTAGGTATTTGATTTTGGTAAGTGTTTTTTCCATGGGTTGGTATGTTGATTTTATCAGAACTTTTAATCTTTTGCAAAATATATTTTGTTACCCAAAAATACAAACACGTCAAACATTATGTAAAGAAATCACTACCCTCTGCGTATAACAACAGCAATTCGACTAACATCTTCCCTTACTTAATTAAGGGAGGACCCAAGTTCCATTGCATTGCACTTGTAAACAGGAATCGATAAGGTGGAACGTCTCATTTGCACAACTGCTTGGCAGACGAACTTGGCGTGATTTCTACTGTTACAATGCTCGAAAAGCAACGAAAAGATTACGTACACTCTGCCATAAGTTTTCGCAATATGCTTTCAAATTAATTATATTGCAAATTCAAAAGTAAGGAAGGATGAGGAAGTCTTATAGATAACCATATGAATAAAAATAATTTTCAGTCCTTATATTTAACCTATGCACATTTGTTACCTCGCGGCGCCTCTTTGCGAGTCTCTGAGACCACCATAGGAGGCGTGCTCCCTCGTTTAAGAACCTATAGCCTAGAGATAAAGAGTGGCATACATAAGCTGTTTATATCGAGATCGCAGACAAAATCTAGTAAAAAATAAAACAACAGTTTTTCTAAAGTACTTTTTAATTGGACATGGTAGCTATTTATAATATTAACAGTATCTTATACAAAACGTCTGTACAAATTGTTTTGGTGAATTCTTTAACAAGTTTGTAATGTGCATTTTTACAAATTATATTTAAAAAATATGGAAAACTACAGTAACAAACCAAATACATGAGTGTCCTTATGTTACTTTAAATGAAAGATGTAAATTGAGTGGCCAACTGCATTGTTAACTGAACTCATTACTTTTTAATAAAGTATGATGGATAAGAAATAGGATATGACGAAATAAGAGGCGTCGAAATTACAGGCGCTGCGGCGGCGTAGGTATACCATGGAGCAGTATAGGTACTAGGAGCAATATACGAGGTAACTACTGGTGCAGACCTCTTCTTTATGAAATGTGTAGTGGTGTATACAGGTGATGCTGACAGGATCGATGATGTACGAACGAACGGTGCAGTATAAGAGTACGTTGTCGCAAGCGGAGTACTGGCTATGTAATTAGCGGGAGCTAAATAACTGTTAAAGGCCACTGGTGCTGATCGTTCCTTTATGATGTGCGAAAGTTGGTCTGCTGCAGAGTAAGGAACCGGTGATGGATGGATGACACTGCTGGCCTGTTCCGATATTGTTGTCTTCGCGGGTTCTTTTATTGTCGTCGAATAAGCCGCTGGCGCGTCCTTGAAACAGGGCTTGGCTGCCGCCACAGCCAAGAAAGTGCACAACACCACTAACTTAAACATTGTAGTCTGTGTTGCTCGATAAACTTCAACTGATTTCAAACCCTGAATTGTACCGTATTTAAAGAAAACATTCATAAAGGATAAGTGCGATCCCGTTTTGCAAACCGGTATGAGGACTGTATCCAGGAAGCTGATATTTACACTTGACAAGGACATCGAAAGAATCAGTTTATCACTATGAAGTTTATATGTCAATAAACTTGTCCTTGTAGCCTCAAGTATAGACTTATTCAGTTTATAACGTGTACAAATGAAGAAAAGTTTATTTTTATTTTTAAAAGAAATAATAAAAACATGGTAAAATACCGCATAACTTATTATATTTTATTTTCAATCTCAGAAATCAGAATTATGTATTTTAATATTAATATGACTTTTGGTTGACAAATTAATTAATTTTTGAAATAAAACAAATTAAATTTATGTGTTACAAATTTTGTAACACGTGTTTCAAACTGATTAAAGATCTGAAACAATATTGTGGAAGTGTGAGTACGTGGTAATGTCCTACTTCCATGTCACTTAATATTTACGTAGTATGACGTAATTTTATGAATAATTTATTACTTTTAAAATAGGTTACCATGTATTACAGAAAATCTGTTACGATAAACATACGTATAAATATAGAAAAATAAATATTATCTTTAATCCCTTTTGTAAACAGGTTACTCTTTGATATTTTATACTTCAACTGACATTTTATAACTGCTCTATTATAGCATATTAATTTATAAAATAATACTAAAAAAGTAAGTAAAATATCAGAGACTTAAGTACATTGCCATGTAACTTTTTTATATCAACGAAAAGCAGCAAATTACTATAACTCAGGTAAAACATTTGAAAATATCAAACAGTTTCAATTCAATATTTAACATTGCTCTTCTAATATCTTTACAAAAGATAATTAATTATAAGGCCATCCCGCTTACCAACATGCCTTAATGTGGCTAATAAACCTCCATGCTTCAGTGCGCAAGCTCCGTGGCGCAGTTCCTTAGCAATTATTTGCAGTGCTAAGAGCCGTGGGTTCGATCCCGAACGGAACAAATATTTGTACGACTTACAAATAATTCTTGCGGGCTTGGATATTTGTCTTTGTGAAATTTACGTAGGTAGACTGCCCCGACTATACAGGAGAAAATGCTAGCTTGTAGGTAAGGTATTTTCAAAGACAATAAAAAATAAAATCCAAGGAAATGTATCCAACATATCCAAAAAAGCTGGTCAAGTGTAGAGGCAGGGTTCCGTATTTGTCCGTGACAATACGTGGGCTTTCTTGACAATGAGCAGAATAACTGAGTTAGGGGTTTGACCGTTCTAACGACCAAAAATGGGTCCAAATAGGAAGATCGTAAATGAAAGACTTATTTTCAAATCATACTTATATGGAGTAGTATTCACGAAAGATTAAAAATAATACAATTTACATCAAATCATTCACATGCCAAGGTACAAAGATGATCATAGTCTATATATTCCCGGCAGTGCAACCTAAGATATACATATATAACCGGAACGATCCTTCACGTAAACCACCACAGCCGTAAATTATCCTGAGGTTGTCCGCTTAAACCAAGAGTGTGACGAATGAATCTGTATAAGGCTATTGGATTGTGTGAATACTTTGAATGAGGCCTACAATAACTACCAACTAAGAAATAAGTGAAAGTAGTAAGTAAGTAAGAAGTTTTAGGTCATTTTCAACGAAACAATTGCAACAAAATTTTTACTAATCCAAGTGCATTTTATAAGTTGGTCAACTACATATATTACTTGTTAACTTCTTGATTCTACTTAGCTGTGATAGTTTTTCTTTCAATTTCATTATATATAATACTATCGTGTATACTTTTCACATTTCTAAAAACAGCGGTTTAGTTGGTAGAGGAGGGGGGGGGGAATCTCAAAATTAAGGACATTAAAGGCCATTCCACTCAAAATTTTTTCTTCTTCCCTACCCTACCGCAAAGGCGGCAGTACGGCCAATTATTACAAGAATACACTTCATTGCTCTCACATTTCTACTCTGCAGCTTACCAACATGGAAGCCACGGTATGCAGACTAGCAATGACTGGACATCAATCCATCACCATAGCCTCCTGTTACATCCCCAGTGGAACCCTCCCCGCTCAAAAAAGATTTTGAGGCTATCTTATCTCTAAGCAATTTAGTCACTTTGTTGGAGATTATAACCCCAAGGAAACTGAATGGACCTGCCGTACTACCTCTCAGAGTGGCAAGAAACTACTTGATATCACGCAGTCTCTTGATCTTACCGTCCATGGTCCCCTCTGTGTCACTCACTATCCCGATAACACCGACCACGCTCCAGATGTGCTAGACTTTGCGTTAGTCAAATTATTTTCCCTCAACCTCAGGGCAATTGAGACACTAGACGATCTAGGATCCGACCACCGACCGGTCTCCCTCATTCTTGGCCATCAGCCACCTCTCCAAGCACCCTCCACGAAAACCTTCACTAACTGGAAGGACTTCAAGGAGTCCCTAGCTAAAGCTATGGACTCACAGGACTCCCCCATTTCCCTCTCGTCAGACTTCGACAGTCCCGATAAAATCGACACCGCGGTCGATTCTCTCTCCACGCTTATAAAATCCTCCCTTAAGGAGAATGAAAGGTTCGTTCCGGTTGCTTATAATTATGGTCTTCCCCTACATATTAGCAACCTATTGAAAGCCAAGAGAGCTGCTTTCCGGAGACCAGCAATATATCCCATCCCCGAATATAGGCGTACGGCTAATCGTCTTCAACGAGAAGTCTGTTTCCGCCTCAAAGAACATCGAGACCTCGAAAAGTGTAAGCTCATGGAGAATATTTTTCCTTCTCATACAGCATACTATCAGATGGCAAGAACCCTCCGCATAGACGCTATCACTCACACTCCCCCTCTCTCCCGTCCCGAGAGTACGGTTGCCTTCGAGGATGAGGAAAAGGCTGAGTGTTTTGCAGACAGCATTGCCGCACAATGCTCTCCTAGCTCTCAACCCACCGAGCCTGCCACATCCAGACAGTGGAGGATGAGGTCTACCGCCGGAACTCACACCCCACAGCCTCTTTTTTATACGATAAGGGTGACAACCGAGCACACAGTCCACTTCATGGTATGTGGTTGCTGTGGCCCATAGACATCTACATCTATCTTCGATTAAGGATCAAAATGCAGATGCGTTGTCACCCGTGAGGACTAAGATGGAATGCCTCGTTTCCAGTAAAAAGAGTCTCCGGTTCTCTACACTCACCATACGAAACACAGCAGCGTTAAGCTGCTATTTTACGCTGTCATTCTGTGAGAGCGTGGCCCTTCCCCGGTCGAGCCGACCCATACGTGCTACAACCATAATATAGCTGCAGCATGGCTCTACCATGGCTAACCACGTATAAAATATACCTCTGACCCTATCACAATGATGAGATTTCATCCTTCATCAAAGGACTTAAGCTCAAAAAGGCTCCGGGCGCGGATGGTATCTCCAACCACGCCCTTAAACGCTTTCCTGAGCAAGTGTTAACCCTTTAAACTTTTATCTTCAACGCCTGCTTCAATCTTAGTAACTTTCCCATTACGTGGAAAGAGGCAACCGTCATTGGTATTCCCAAGCCAGGAAAGCCTCTCAACCTCCCCTCCAGTCATCGTCCCATCAGCCTCCTCAAAGCCATGGGCAAACTCTTCGAAAGAGTCATCCTCACTCGCATGAGGCTCCATCTGTTTCCCACAGCCGGTGACACTCTGGTCATCCCCCACCAATTTGGTTTCCGAGCGAAACACTCCTGTCCCCAACAAGTTCACCGTATTGTGGGATATATCCTCAGCGGTTTCTATCCTCGTCGTCATAAGACCATCGCGGTCTTTTTCGACATTGCTAAAGCATTTGATAGAGTCTGGCACGAAGGCCTTATCTATAAACTATACAAAATGGGTCTCCCTGATCCTCTTGTACGATCGTAAAAAAAAACATCTATCCAACGAAACTCCACATGATGGATTAGAGGCGTAATATAATCGTCCTCCATTTACTTGTATGCGTAGTACCTAAAATAAAAATGGTTTTTAAGATTTTATTTCAGTATTTTAGGCGTGATTAATATCTATAACTATGCCAAATTACAGATTTGTAGCACTTTGGATCTCTGGACTCAGGACGGACGTAGCGAAACTATAAGGATTCCTTGTTGTGTAACTACGGAACCCTAAAAATTATGAGTGACCATAATTAAAATAAACAAAATCTCTGATTGCAATATCATGGGACTCTACACCAGTACTGTATATTTTCAGACAGCATTATTTTTGACACACCAATATGGTATAGACACGTTTTTTCAGACGACATTTTTTTTGACAACCACTCATTCGCTTTGTATCCTTCTGGTTAGCTGATTGCCGTGTGGAGGCAGCGGGAGAGGATCTATCACCCCATTTCGCCCCGTAATTGTCGTAAGACAAAGGAGTAATAAAGTTTTAAGGGCCAATAAATACTCTTGTCCAGTAATGAAATTTTAAAGGCCAATAAAAAGGGGAAAGGTGATCAATTCGCGTACGTGGCCTAATCGCGGAAAGTCCGGTCACAAAACGCTATACCAGGATTTTACACACGTGGGGATTATTACAAATCTATAATGCGTTCTAGTTTGGCTATTTTAAGAAAAGTCTATGTCAAACTGTGGGATAGCAAGTGGTAAAATAAAAAATTTTGTACAACCGTCTTCAATATAAATGATTAAGGATAACTCAAAAACAACTGGTCAAACCTTCAAGCATTTCTCATGTACTAAGTGCGAATTCTAGAGAATGAAAATACGTAGTATGCGACGTATACGTCCGTTCTCGGATGAAACATACAAAACCTATTCCTATATTTTATTCCTAGATAATAACACTAGAGCAAATATCTTTTTATAATACAATCTATTTATCTACTACTGCCATGTTGTATGTTATGTTTTTAAGTTGTCAGCCCAGTTAAAACCCGAGTTAGTATTAAAATAACTTAAATTGCCTGTTATTAGACATCCGAAAAAGTCTGAGATCGAGAACGAAAGTCGGTCCGAATTGCAGTTTTCTGTCTGAGTTTTCTAGCTTCGTAGCTCAGGCACAACGCGTCAAAACCTATACTTAAAATTTCTTGCAACGCGGGACCGATAAAGCTGTAAGGGCACTAACATCATCAGAAACCAGTTCTTACAGCCCCGATATCCTCACACTGCGTATAATCCCTCCCTTTGTACATTTACCCCCTACCACCTCAGTGTCAAAGGGGGAGAGGACAACCCTCTCACCGTAGTCTACTACCACACTCAGCGTGGCCACCTCACAATGGTGCTTAACCTTGAGAAACGCCTAGACTATAATTCGTCATCAATAAAGGTTCCTTGATACAAATTAGTTTTCAGATTAGTGAACCAAATCGGTATTTGATATTGTATAATACGTTATAGCGATTTGAATATGTTGTTGCTTATGTTTGCAATAGTTCCCACGCCTGGCAAGCAGGTTGGCAACCGCAGTTTTTGAACCGAAGTTCTTATCGTACGTTACGAATTTGACGGATAGGGGTTAGGCGAGAAAAAGTGTAAGATTTTTCCGTCACGACCCTTCTATCTATAGTGCGAGCGAGATGGAATATGATCCATCTCCCTCGCACTTTTTCTTATCTTGCCGCTTCATTTTAATAGACGCTAGTAAGTCATTTATTTGAGTTTCTTAATCAATATATATAAATTATTGATAATACATTTATCAATAATAATGTACTACGAAAGGAACTTCATTCCAACCGAGTATTCCAGGGACACTAACGCGTGTTTTTTATTGTAGCTTTTGCTGTTATCAGAAAGTCGCTGCTGCCCATCTCCTGTTTCAGTTTCTCTCTATCGCCTCTTATGACACCTACGGGAAGATATTAGGTAGTGGATATTCTTACTGCCACTGCCACTAGAAGGGATTCTTCCGTTCAGCGAGCTATTCAGAGGGCGATGCTCGGAGTTTCTCTGCGTGATAAACTTAGAAATGAAGATATCCGCAGTGTAACCTAAACAACCTATATAGCTTAACAGATTAGTAAGCAAAAGTAGCAATATGCCGGCCGTATAGCTCGAAGAGCCGACAACCAATGGGGAAGGAAGGTTCTTGAGTGGCAGCCTCGTACCGGTAGACGAAGTGTAGGGCGGCCCCCCACTAGATGGTGTGGGAAGATATACAGGAAGTAGATGGATGCAAGGAGCTAGGACCGTGCTTTGTGGCATTCCTTGGGGGACGCCTATGTTTAGCAGTAGACTTGTAAAGAGCTGTAATGATGATGAAGATTGGCAAAAATTCAAAATACAAATTCGATAGTAATATACAGCACGAGGCATTAGTGCTTTTTACGATTCGTGAGTATACGAAAACATTTCAGAAGTTTATGAATAAAAACATTGAAACGGTTAATCATAAGCTACAATCCAGTAACAAATACTGGGGTTGCTACATATGCCCTAATATAATATTAATTTTATAAGTGTTTGCTTATACGTAAAGTATTTTATATAAGTCCAGATTCATTCTCATTATCAATAAATATATAAATAAATAAATTTAATAAAAATCTGACAAATATCGATGTGTGAGCGTTAGGTGGAAATGTGCTTGCAGTTTGCGTTTTATACGTGGTAGAGCCACGCTACAGTTACATTATGGGTATAGCAGGAATAGGTCAGATAGACCGTGGGAGGTCCAAGCTCTCACAGAATATCAGCGTGAAATAACAGCTTTAAGCTGTTGTGTTTCGTATGGTGAGTGTAGAGAACCAGACCAGTTTTTACTGGAAACGAGACATTACATCTTAGTCATAGTAGTACCATCAGGTGATAATACACTCGTTTGTCACCCTTGCTTGCCTTGCTTTTATTTAAAAAATCACAAGATATAATTTACAATGTTCAATTATATAGTTTCATTGCCAAACGTGTTTTTGCACTTTAAAATTCACTATTACTCTTAAATCCGTTCTGCTAAGAGATATTTTAAATGAAAAAGTTACTATGAATTAATATCGCTCATTAATAAATTAACATTTAAATCTATAAAATTGAAGTAGCAAACGAACATACAATCCACCTGATGGTAGGTGGTAAGATTTAGGTGCCGGGATGTTTCGTGTCTTGCAAGCCCCGCGACTTTTTTTAAATCAAATTGTCTCAGATTCCTTAACATTCGAATCAAGACTCGAGACACGCTTGTCGAAGTCGTATTGTTATAATTTATTTTTAAAAGGTAATTTAGTTATTGACAGGATGATTTTCTACCAAAAATTATTTTTAGATAATAAGATATAAACATATGAAATAGTATTTTTATTACAGGATAGGGTGACACGAGCACACAGTCAACCTGATGGTAGTGATTGCTGTGGCCCATAAATATCTACATCTATCCTCCTTTCCGAATCAAAATGCAGATGCGTTGTCACCCGTGAAGACTAAGATGGAATGTCTCTTTTCCAGTAAAAGGGGTCTCCGGTTCACTACACTCACCATACGAAACACAGCAGTGTTAAGCTGCTATTTTACGCTTGTATTCTGTGAGAGCGTGGTCCTCCCGCGGTCGGGCCGAACCATTCTTGCTACAACTATACTATTAATATAGCTGCAGCATGGCTCCACCACGTATAGAACTTAGACTTTAATTAACTTTATAAGCCTAAGGATTTGTTTCTATTTTTAATAATTGTTGATTTTTACTAAAACTGTTATTTTACTGATACATTTTGCCAAAAATGTATTCGTTTGAAATTTAATTCTGGAAGTTCCGAAGTTATGAGATTTGCATAAACTTTGATCAGTGTTCTGGGATTTTGAGACTGTCGTCGAGACTTACCATATTCTAGTAAGTGGCTACTGTAGTTCATTAACCCCCGCTGTCAACTTCAAATATACTCGTATAAATCCTACAGACCGAAACTCAATGCAAGCACTGCTATTTATTGTTTATTTAGCGACAGAAATAGGTAAGCGCTTGGTACCTACCCAGGCGAATTTCTAGGCCTACAGCTTACTAAAAGAGAGTACTTAATAAGACTTAATGTAAAAAAATGTTATCACAGCATGAATGTATGTATGTGTTTACGTGTGTTTTGTTTCCATAATATTATCCATTAAGGAGAAGATGCCGTCTCCATACATTCATGGGCCCAGGTGGTAAGAAGATGAAAGTAGGACCATTTGAAAGCGTATATATAAACAATTCATAGCTGAAAATCTGGTAAGATTTGTCAATCTAGGAGCTGAGTTATTGTAGAAGAATAAGTAAACGTGAGATTATTATTACCTACACTATAACAGGTGATTTTCACTGTTATTACACTGTAACAGGATATTTTTCACTATAATTACTTAAAGATATAAAAACAGGATCAGTATAAAATCACTAAAGAAAGGTTGTAGTTAATAAGAAAAGGAAATGGTGAAACGATTAACAACAAAAACTAATTCGCGTAGTGTATATATTTTCTTTGAACTAAGTGAAGTGAATATTAGGGATATCGATCTGGATCGATTACATGAATCAAACAAATTATTTTGAAGACGTGAAGTCTGCCAACAAGCATTTTGGCAGCTCGGTGGACACTTCCTTGCCCTAAAACATTATCTGACATGAGAGAAGATCTATGCTTTGGAGTGGCACGTTTATTTTTATAGGATAATAGTGACAAACGAACACACTGTTCAACTGATGGTAAGTGGATGCTGTGGTTCATAGACATCTACATTTATCCTCAATTAAGAATCTAAATAGATGCGTTATCACTCCTGAGTGCTAAGATGGTATGTCTCGTTTCCAGTAATCAGGGTCTCCGGTTCTCAACACTCACCATACAAAACACAGCAGCATTAAGCTGCTATTTGACGCTGATATTCTGTGGAGAATGTTCCTATCCTGGTACATTATTTTTCATCATCATCATCATTACAGCCTTTCATAAGTCCACTGCTGAATATAGGCCTCCCCCAAGGAATGCCACAAAGCACGGTCCTGAGCCACCTGCATCCATCGACTTCCTGCATGTCTTACCAGGTCGTCACTCCATCTCGTGGGGGGTCGCCCTACATTTCGCCTACCGGTACGAGGCTGCCACTCAAGAACTTTCTTCCTCATCGGTTGTCGGTTCTTCGATCTATATGGCCGGCCCACTGCTACTTCAGCTTACTAATCCGTAGGACTATGTCATTTACTCTGGTTCTACTGCGGATATACTAGATATTTCTAAGTTTATCACGCAGAGAAACTCCGAGCATAGCTCGTTTGAGGTATGTCTGACGAGAAGATGTGCCGTAATTTCCCGAACGCTGCCCAGCCGAATTGAATCCGTCGATTGACCTCTCGGTCGAAGTTGGACTTACCTAGTCGGACTATTTGTCCCAGGTAAACATACTCGTCAACAACTTCGAGCTTAGTGCTCCCAACAACTAACGGCATAGGTGTGACATGGACATTAAACATAATATTTGTTTTGTCCATGTTCATCCTAAGACCTTTTCGTTGGGAGACACTATTGAGGTCATTGAGGATGGAGCTTAAGTCCTCCAGCGATTCTGCCATAAGGACTATGTCGTCGGCAAATCGAAGGTGAGTGATGTACTCGCCATTGATGTTAATACCGTATCCTATCCAGTCCAGAAGCTTGAAAACGTCTTCCAATGCAGCAGTAAAGAGTTTCGAGGATATAACGTCACCCTGTCTTACACCTCTCTGCAATTGGACAGGTTTTATACTCTGGTTCTGTACTCGGATAGCCATCGTAGCCCTACCGTACAAGCACTTCAACACTTCGATATACCGACAGTCAACTTGGCACCGCTGAAGGGACTGCAGTACCGCCCAAATTTCGACGGAACCAAAGGCTTTCTCATAGTCCACATACGCCAGACATAGTGGCAAATTGTACTCCTCGGACTTCTGTACAATTTGCCGAAGGGTTTGTATGTGGTCTATGGTACTAAAGCCTTTTCGGAGACCGGCTTGTTCGGTAGGCTGGAAGTCGTCAAGTTTGCGCCCGAGACGATCCGAAATGACTCTCGAAAACAACACGTAGACAGGCTCAGAAGGGAAATCGGTCTGTAGTTCTTCAAGAGAGCGTTGTCACCTTTCTTGAAGAACAAGACCACCGCACTTGTGCTCCACGCCTCCGGTTTAAATTATTAATGGAGGACGGAAATAAAGAGCTTCTGAAGGACTTCCAGTACCGGTCTTCCACCCGCTTTCAGAAGCTCCGCTGTAATTCCATCGTCGCCTGGGGCCTTACCGTTTTTAAGGTGCTGGAGAGCCATTCTAATCTCGCTCAGACTGATGTTTTTTTTTTTTTTTTTTTTTTTTTTTTTTTTTTTTTTTTTTTTTTTTTTTTTTTATAGGAGAGGGGGCAAACGAGCATCCGGCTCACCTGATGGTAAGTGACTACCGCCGCCCATGAACAACCGCAACACCAGGGGAATTGCAGATGCGTTGCCGGCCTTTTAAAAAGGGGTAGGCTCTTTTCTTGAAGGTCCCTAAGTCGTATCGGTCCGGAAAAATCGCTCATTGGCACTGCGAAGAGATGTTGCATCTCTTAGCATTTTCTTTCGCATTTACCATGGGGAGTGCTCTGAGGAATTGTTCGGATTAATCCCAGCCGCCAAATTTCACGAACGCACATCGCGGCAGAACTCCCGATACCATCCACACCATCTGGATGATTGGCGGTCCACCACTGTGCGATTTAGAAGATGTTTTCTTCCTCGCACAACTTCAAGGGGGTGATGGCGATAGGCCTGTAGTTGGACGGATCTGAGCGGTCGCCTTTTTTAGGGATCGGGTGGACAAAAGCTGTCTTCCATGATTTCGGGACTAACTTGTGGATGTCAAGGGAGAGGAGTGCTCTGCGAACCGAGCGCTGTGAGAATCGCACATCCGGCATGGAGCACTCACACCGCGGGATGGTCGGCGGTGTGTTCCCCCCGTCATCAACAGTCGAGTTGGACGCAAAAAGGGAGCCTAAAAGGTCGGCCTTCTCTTTTGCGTCGTGGGCCAGTGAGTCGTCCTCCCTGTGCAGAGATGGTAGTGATGGCTTACAGAAATTCCCTTGGACAGCCTTGGCGAGAGACCAGAATGCACGGGTTCCCGAAGGAAGAAATTTCTCGCCAATTCTGCCTATGTGCTCTGACTTTGCCTTGGCAATAACTCTTTTGAAGGATATCTTCGGAAAAGTGTCGGATAAGACTCGCTCTTGGATCGTTACTCACACTTGTGTGTGGCTCCAACGATGACGTGTACAGCTGCCCATAGAACCTCTCAATCTCACTCAAAATCTCACGTGCCCCGGAAACTATGCTGCCACACTCGGTCTTCAGCTTTGACAGTTGGCTCTTTCTGGCAGACAGATCTCTGGCAAAGACTTTGGAGCCTTGGTTCCGCTCGATCGCTTCTTCATTACAATTAAATTCATTGAAGTTGCATAAATCCCGCCGCATACATTTTGAGATCTGTCTGTTCAGTAGCCTGTATGCTGTCAAATCGGATAAAGAATGTAGCTTCATCTCCCGTCTAACAGCCATGAGATTGAGAGTGTGATCGGAGAGTTTTTGTGTTCTTCTGCGGCGGGTCTTGCAGAATTTAGCTCCGACCGCATGGACAGTTTCCACGAGCTTGTCATTCATATCGTCCACTTAATTGCAGTCTTTTAGGCACTGAAAACGGTTTTGTAACTCGAGCTGAAAGGTTTCGGGACTTTGGACTAGAGCACGAGGGTCCGTTCCCCTCGTTGACTTCACTAGACGAGACCTCTCCAACTTAACGTTTAGGTTCAGTGTGCCTCTAAACATTCGGTGATCGCTACCAGTTTTTACCCTCGCGATCACGGAGACATCACTGAACAGTTGTCATCTTGTCGTCATAATGAAGTCAATCTCATTTTTTATGGAACCGTCGGGGCTCGACCAGGTCCACTTCCTGTGGAGCCGCTTCTGGAAGAAAGAGTTCACCATAAAGAGTCCCTTGTTCTCCATGAAGTCGGCCAGCTGCTGGCCCCTTGGGTTCCGTTGCCCTATTCCAAATTTCCCCACTTTCAGCTCACCGTTCTCTCTTGTGCCTAGTTTTGCATTGAAGTCTCCTATTAACACCGTATATTGGATTTTGGAGGAATGCATGGCTCTAGAGATATCCTCATACATTTCCTCCACCTCCTCATCGGGGTGTGCCGAGGGTGGTGCGTAAACCTGTATGACCTTCAGCGAATACCGTTTGGTGATTCTGAGTATAAGGTACGCAACCTTCGTCGACACACTCTCAATCTTTACAACGTTGTTAACGAGAGACTTGTGGACGATAAATCCGACACCTTTGGACAGATGGTCGCCCTCCCGGTGATAGAGCAAGTTGGCGGATTCGAAGATAACCGTGTCCTCCCCCTCTCTTCGGACTTTGGATAATCCTATAATATGCCAGCGTAGCTTGTTTATCTCTTCTTCCAGCTCCACGATCTTCTCGTCAGTCCTCAGGGTGCGTGCGTTGTATGTTGCCAGGCCGAGTCGTATTAGGTGGCAACCGAACCCCCACCGGAGATTCTTAGCACCCCCTGCCCTGCCGCTACCATAGTAGCCACCGTAGCCAGGAATAGCGGGGCCGCCGGGGACTGGGGGTCGTTTCTTTGTTACTCTCATCATAGGGGGTATTTGCCATAGTTGCCACGCTTGGCGAGCGGGTTGGCAACCGCAGTTTTTTATTGTAAGTTTGTTGTTGTCAGGAAGATGCTGCTGCCCATCTCCTGCCTGTTTCCCTTTGTCGCCTTTTACGACACCCACGAGAAGATATGGGGTAGTGGATATTTTTAACCGCCACTACACGACATAATATTTTTACTACATTTATATTTTTTATTACCTTTGTTTTGTTTTTTTTTTATATACTAAAGCGGCTATCAGTCCCCTGATGGTAACTAATACAAACTTCAAAAAAACAGAGTTAAAATAAGGATAATATTACTGTGAATCATCTTTCTCTATACCTAGTCTCTTACTTTTAAAACCAGACACACATCAATGTCACTTTCACATAGTAGTCACGTTTGATTATCAAAAAATTAGGTAAGAAGATCGAAGATCAACCTAAATGGATTCCTAAGCGGAATACAGGCCCTACTGTGTAGTAATTATATGCGAAGACACAGTAAACTATAGGCTACTAAACCTTTCCTCGTTAAAAAAATCAAACTTCACATGCGTTTCCACCCCTGAGGACTAGATAGAATGCCTTGATACAAGTAAATATTTTAAGGTATTTCTTATTCAGTGAGAATCTGGTCCTTCTTGATTCAGTCAACCTATCAGACGGTTGAAAATAAATAGCACCGATGGCTTCAAGAAAAATGTTTCTATGACATCAATGAATTAATTAAATTTTAAATTGTATATTATATATTGATTATACATTTTGAATAAATTAGTATTTTCTTACAGATTTATAATTGCTTATTTGTTACGCTAATTTGATATTTTTATATAATTATTAATTGACATGTGCAAAGTAGTATATTATTTATTTCACTTAATTTACATGAAATCACAATTATGTTACGTACTCTTTCAATTTTAATTTGCAAGTCGGACTTTTGCCGCCGAAATATATGAATATTTAAGTTGTTTATTAACTTGTCACCTGCCATATTTCTGCAAATAAATGTTATTTAATTTCATCATCATTATCATCATTACAGCCCTTCACAAGTCCACTGCTGAACATTGGCCTCCCCCAAAGAATGCCACAAAGCACGGTCCTGAGCCACCTGCATCCATCGACTTCCTGCATATCTTACCAGGTCGTCACTCCATCTAGTGGGGGGACGCCCTACACTTCGCCTGCCGGTACGAGGCTGCCACTCGAGAACCTTTCTTCCCCATCGGTTGTCGGTTCTTCGAGCTATATGGCCGGCCCATTGCCACTTCAGCTTACTAATCCGTTGGGCTATGTCGGTCACTCTAGTTCTACTGCGGATATCCTCATTTCTGAGTTTATCACGCAGAGAAACTCCGAGCATAGCCCTCTCCATAGCTCGCTGAGCGACCTTGAGCTTCCTCATCCGGCCAGCAGTGAAGGACCACGTCTCAGTTCCGTATGTCATCACTGGCAACACGCACTGGGTGTACAGTCTCGTTTTCAAGTTTTGAGGTATACCTGACGAGAAGATGTGGCGTAATTTCCCGAACGCTGCCCAACCGAGTTGAATCCGTCGATTGACCTCTCGGTCGAAGTTGGACTTACCTAGTCGGACTATTTGTCCCAGGTAAACATACTCGTCAACAACTTCGAGCTTAGTGTTCCCAACAACTACCGGCATAGGTGTGACATGGACATTAAACATGATCTTTGTTTTGTCCATGTTCATCTTAAGACCTATCCGTTGGGAAACACTATTGAGGTTATTGAGCATAGTGCTTAGGTCCTCCAGCGATTCTGCCATAAGGACTTTATCGTCGGCAAATCGAAGGTGAGTGATGTACTCGCCATTGATGTTCATACCGTATCCTTTCCAGTCCAGAAGCTTGAAAACATCTTCCAATGCAGCGGTGAAGAGTTTCGGGGATATGACGTCACCCTGTCTTACACCTCTCTGCAATTGGATAGGTTTCGTACTCTGGTTCTGTACTCGGATAGCCATCGTAGCCCTACTATACAAGCACTTCAACACTTCGATATACCGACAGTCAACTTGGCATCGCTGAAGGGACTGCAGCACCGCCCAAATTTCGACGGAATCAAAGGCTTTCTCATAGTCCACATACGCCAGACATAGTGGCAAATTGTACTCCTCGGACTTCTGTACAATTTGCCGAAGGGTATGTATGTGGTCTATGGTGCTAAAGCCTTTTCGGAATCCGGCTTGTTCGGGAGGCTGGAAGTCGTCAAGTCTGCGCGCGAGACGATTCGTAATGACTCTCGAAAACAGCACGTAGACGCGGCTCAGAAGGGAAATCGGTCTGTAGTTCTTCAAGAGAGCGTTGTCACCTTTCTTGAAGAACAAGACCACCGCACTTCCGCTCCACGCCTCCGGTGTAATGCCACCATGGAGGACGGAATTAAAGAGCTTCTGAAGGACTTCAAGTACCGGTTTTCCACCCGCTTTCAGAAGCTCCGCTGTAATTCCATCCTGGCCTGGGGCCTTGCCGTTTTTAAGGTGCTGGAGAGCCATTCTAATCTCGCTCAGACTGACGTCCGGGATATCATCGGAATAATGTCGGATAAGACTCGCTCTTGGATCGTTACTCACACTTGCGTGTGGCTCCAACGATGACGTGTACAGCTGCCCATAGAACCTCTCAATCTCACTCAAAATCTCAGGTGCCCCGGAAACGATGCTGCCACATTCGGTCTTCAGCTTTGACAGTTGGCTCTTTCTGGCAGACAGATCTCTGGCAAAGACTTTGGAGCCTTGGTTCCGCTCGATCGCTTCTTCAATACGAGCTGTATTGAAGTTGCGTAAGTCCCGCCGCATGCATTTGGAGATCTGTCTGTTCAGTTGCCTGTATGCTGTCAAATCTGTTGAAGAATGTAGCTTCATCTCCCGTCTAACAGCCATGAGATTAAGAGTGTGATCGGAGAGTTTTTGTGTTCTTCTGCGGCGGGTCTTGCAGAACTTAGCTCCGACCGCATGGACAGTTTCCACGAGCTTGTCATTCAAATCGTCCACTTCATTGCAGTCTTCTAGGCACTGAAAACGGTTTTGCAACTCGAGCTGAAAGGTTTCGGGACTTTGGATTAGAGCACGAGGGGGACGGAGCGTTGACTTCATTAGACGAGACCTCTCCAACTTAACGTTTAGGTTCAGTGTGCCTCTAACCATTCGGTGATCGCTGCCGGTTTTCACCCTCGCGATCACTGAGACATCACTGAACAGTTGTCGTCTGGTCGTCATAATGAAGTCAATCTCATTTTTTGTCGAACCGTCGGGGCTCGACCAGGTCCACTTCCTGTGGGGCCGCTTCTGGAAGAAAGAGTTCATCATAAAGAGTCCCTCTTTCTCCATGAAGTCGGCCAACTGCTGGCCCCTTGGGTTCCGTTGCCCTATTCCAAATTTCCCCACTTTCACCTCACCGTTCTCTCTTGTGCCTAGTTTTGCATTGAAGTCTCCCATTAACACCGTATATTGGGTTTTGGAGGAATGCATAGCTCTAGAGATATCCTCATACATTTCCTCCACCTCCTGATCGGGGTGTGCCGAGGTTGGTACGTAAACCTGTATGACCTTCAGCGAATACCGTTTGGTGATTCTGAGTATAAGGTACGCAACCCTCGTCGACACACTCTCAATCTTTACAACGTTGTTAACGAGAGACTTGCGGACGATAAATCCGACACCTTTGGACAGATGGTCGCCCTCCCGGTGATAGAGCAAGTTGCCGGATTCGAGGATTACCGTGTCCTCCCCCTCTCTTCGGACTTCGGATAATCCTATAATATGCCAGCGTAACTTGTCTATCTCTTCTTCCAGCTCCACAATCTTCTCGTCAGTCCTCAGGGTGCGTGCGTTGTATGTTGCCAGGTCGAGTCGTTGTAGGTGGCAACCGAACCTCCACCGGAGATTCTTAGCACCCCCTGCCCCGCCGTTACCATGGTCGCCACCGTAGCCAGGAATAGCGGGGCCGCCGGGGACTGGGGGCCGTCTCTTCGTAACTTTCATTATGGGGGGTATATTGCCATAGTTGCCACGCTTGGCGAGCGGGTTGGCAACCGCAGTTTTTTATTGTATTTTGTCGTTACCAGGAAGATGCTGCTGCCCATCTCCTGCCTGTTTCCCTTTGTCGCCTTTTACGACACCCACGGGAAGATATGGGGTAGTGGATATTCTTAACCGCCACTACACGGCGATTTAATTTCATAATAAGTAAATTAAATTATTAATAATTAATTAACTACTTGCTATTACATTTACAGCTTAAATTTATACAATAATGGAACAAAAGAAAAAACGGGGTGAACATTGGAGTTCTGAAGAAAAAGTTAGTGAAATATCGTAATTAATTTGTCAGTACGTAGCAATGCTCTTATCCTCCTATTATCCTTATTTCGACTAAAAAGAATGTTCTTATTATTATAGGAAATATTACGTACACTTATTTCACACTCAGCACACATTATAGAGAATAAGTCGACAAAAACATCGGTTAATATTCAAAAAATAAAAGAGTGGAAGAATATAACTAATAAGTAAGTACTTATCGCATTTGTTATGTGTACAAATAGGTACGGTATTGTTTACGTGATTTCGTATTCTTTTTTTTAGATTTAATGAGATAACAGGTAAACGCCGATCAGATGGTGAATTGAAATTATCTTGGAAAAGAATGGAAGTTGTGTGCTAAATCAAACTTATATACATATAGGAGGGAACAATCAAAGACAGGGGGTGGCGGAAAACCTCCATCACCTTCTCTTGAGGACTTGGAAATAATGAAATTTATGTTAAGTAATAATTTAACATAAATTTCTTTATATTTAATTATATTCAAAATTGAAATGTCACAAATTTATATATACCTCGTCAGGTCATAAATTCTGTCACATGTTTAATATAAAATAATTGAAACAAGTTTATTAATTATGTAACCATTTATATACCAAAATGAACTTAACAAAACATAGATTCTTATGACACTAAAGGTTATTCAAAATGACCTCCGTGATTTTGAATACAGGCCTCCAATCTGCGTGGCCAGTTGTCTATCGCAGCACGAACGAGGTCCATGTCAATATCGGCGGCTGCCTTAATCAAGGATGTCTTGAGTGACTCCAAATTGGGATGAGGCTTTGAGCACGTCTTTCCCTCCAAGTGTCGCCATATCTTGTAATCTAACGGATTCAAATCTGGACTGGAGGAGGGTCAGTCTTCGTGCCGTATGAAGTCGATTTCACGCGCCGCCAGCCAGTCTTGTGTGCTCTTCGCTCTATGAGCTGGCGCCGAATCTTGTTGGAATACCCAGTGCCTGTTATTGAACATGGTATGAGAAACAGGTTCCACAAGGTTCGTCAGGACAGTAATTTGATACACAACTGCATTCGTTTTTACACCTTTCTCACAAAAATGTACCTCTGTTAAGCCCCAATAAGAAACTCCCAACCATACCATGAGCGAGGATGGAAAATGACCTCGTTGGACACGCGGAATACGGTTGCTCGCTTCTTCACTACTGTATGCGTACAGCTTATCATTTTGTTTGTTGTAGCTCTCTTCTACGGTAAAAATTTTTTCATCCGAAAAAAGAATTTCCCGATATTTTTTTCCCGCGTACCGCTTCAACAAAGCGCGGCATCTCTTCAGTGTCAGGTCCATTAGACGAGCAATCAAACGATGTCTTGTTTTTCTTCGATATGCCCGAAGCCCTAAGTCTTCATTTAACACCCTTTTCACCGTGGTTCTGCTTAACCCCATCTGAAGGGCCAACAGTTTGTGCTTACATTTGGTATTTCTTTGAATTCGCGCCTTCACAGCTTTTATCACTGCTGGAGTCCTAACAGACCGAGGGCGACCACTTCTTGACCTGTCGTCTACACTAGAGTCTTCATTGTATCGTTTGATGGTACGATAAACGAATCTTTTGGTTATATTCAAATTTTTCAGTATGTCAAAAATTTGAATTGGCGCGTAACCGCAACGATGCAACGCAATAACTGCAACACGGTCTTTTTTTAAGCGTCCACTCCATATTTAAAAATGAGTAAAATTCTAAAAAAGTATACAGTTTTATTTTCATGAACAATTCGAAATTCGAATTCAATAAACTTTTTTGTGGCCAGCATTCTAAAAGAAAAGTTTTTACTGTGTGACAATACTTATGACCTGACTAGGTAGTGATCTATATAATATCATAACACACATGTTACTAGATTATCTACACAGTCCGATTATAATTTTCTATTTTTGTCCATTGGGTATTATAATTAATAATTTATTAAATTACCTTTTGTCTTGGATCATAATAATATTTCTACAACATAGAAAATACCTGATTCACTAAAGGGCAAAATAGAGGTAATGACAGGAAAACATGTTAATAAATGTTTTACTGATTTATTTTAGGAGCCAGTGACTGTGGCTACAACATCAAAAGAAGTATTTGCTGACCCTAAGCCTCGCCTTAATTTTGAAAAAACAGACACAGCTATAGTTAAAAATGTAAAGATCCAGAACCCAATGTTGTATATGTGCAAGGTAAATAATACTGATTGAATATTTATTAAAAAGCGAAATATATTATTATTATAGTTACAATCATATGCACACAAGTTTGTAAATATTATACATATTAATTTTCTAAAACTGTTATATTTATATTAATTTTTAGAGATAGATCCAACTACAGATACAGAAGAAAGTGCCAAAATGGTGAAAATAACCAACAATAAAACTGTTATTACTAGGGGTATAACAAAAATTAAAAACAGGAAAAATAGCTTGCAAAATAGGTATGTTGAAAAAATTACCTAGTCTGATACATTACATACTTTTTAACATGTGAAAATTAGTATTTAAACACTGAAAATTGTTTCATGTTTTCAAATATTAAAAGAAAAGTTTAATATGAATTGATTTAAAAATAATAAAATAATATTTCTTTAATCGGTGTACAAGGTTAGGTGCACTTTTATTACTCTATAATACTTTGTAAATGTCTAAAATAACTACAAAACTTACATTAAGTATTCCATTTCATTTTACAGAAGAGAAGATATACACCAAACAATTGTAAAAAGATACACAGATTTTAAAAAGAGACAACTGGAAATGATGGAAGAGGAACATAAATACAATATAAAAATAGCTAACCTAACAATAAGAAAATTAGAGTTACAAATATCTTTAGTAGAAAGTCAGAAAAACACAAGTTAAATAGCAGCTTAACGCTGCTGTGTTTATTATGGTGAGTGTATAGAACGAGAATAGAATAGAATGATTTTTATTAAATATAGACTATTACAGAATACTTATTGAACGACATTTTTTATTTACCACTGGTTCGGAAAATACCTCAGTCCTGGGAAGAACTAGTAAGAAACTCAGCGGGACTTTTTTATAAACATATTTCTCTTAACAATAATTTTATTTGGACAATTTTTAAATGAATTTTAATAGAACCACCATGGTGGCGATCACCTCAATTCCAGTATTTCCAATATTTTCATTTATGTATTCTTCGATATTATAATAACCCTTTTTATACAATCTTTCTTTAATAAAACATTTAAACTTGTTCATTGACAAATTTTGGATAAATTTTGTGCAAATTTTGTATGAGAGAGACCTCTTTTACAGGAAACGAGGCATTCCATCTTAGTCCTCACGGGTGACAACGCATCTGCATTTTGATTTGTAGTCGAGGATAGATGTGGACGTCTATGCACCACAGCAGCTACTTAACATCAGATGGACTGTGTGTGTGTATTTTTAACGATTTTAATAACACCAAATGAAAACAACGCTAACCTCAAATTAAGAAGTACCGAAATTGAGGTTAGTTAGTATAGTACCACAAACTATATAGAAAGGTTCAGTATTATTCTCACTCATAGAAACATGTAGGCCAAAAATCAATCATTTAAAATTGAAATTCGAATACACGACGTTGTAATCAGGTACTCACCACTAAAACACGCGTCGTGAGCATTCTATATTTCCGTTTCCGTTATACTTGTACAAAATGAATAAGTATCTAAGAAATGTGTCGTTGATATTATCATAGTAATTTTATTGTTGCAACATTAGCACCAGCTTTGCGACAACTATATAACATACTGACGTAACACCATGCAAGTTCATGTACTATAAAACTTTATTAATCAAGATAATATAACACGTGCATCCAAATACGGCCAGTGCCCTCCATGATATGCGTAATGATGCAACGAGCTGCCGATATAATCGGCCAAGAACTTGAATCCGTTGCGTCTGCGCAATCACAACAACCGTTACTTGTCTACAAAACTTCAATTTCATAAGAGCAATCATTAATAACAAATATAGCTCCAAAATGATTGGACTACTTTTAATTATAGTGATTCACAAAGTTCATAGTGCATATCTTGTTCCACTAATATACGCCGCTCCAAGTGCAGTGTCGCATCAATCAAGAATAGATATCAAACATACGCCTAGTTATACATCAACTCCTTTAGTGTATAGTCCGGCGTCAGCTGTTTATGCAAATATTCCTTCGAAGATGACGCCAACAAGTGACAATGTAATGCTAATACCAGACACAGTCCTGACACCAATAGCATTTACTTTCCATCACAACTTGCCGTTGTCAAGAGCTCTCGAATAACCCATTTCAATCGAAAAAGCACAAGAAGATGCGACACAAAAAACTGTAGCTATGATCGTAGAAAATATGGAACTGGAGTCCCAAACGTCGAAGGTTGTTCTTTCACAAGATTCAGAAAACAAAAAAGTAAATAGTTGAAAACGAAAACAAATTGAGATTACTTTTTTATTCGATGCACATGATTAAGTTTATACAGGTACATCATATACCAATGATAACTTACATTAGTAAAATATTATTATAGTATTTTTTTTTTAATAAAACTGTTTTATTATTTTAAAATGGCCCTTTCAAAATTATAATCAATTAAGAAATATAGATGAACAAATTCGGAAAAGAAAAAAGTGGCGCACTGACAGTGTGTATATTTACAGAAACAACTTCGAGGGACTTACTCAAATATTATTAGACCTACGTACTTATTACTTTGTATAATACTAACTGCTTGAATACCTACAACCCCAAATTTTTTGTGTAAGCTTATTAATCTTCCTAAGTCATTAAGTAGACCACTTCTGGATGACTTAGACATAAAAATTTTTAATTTAAGATTTATAATCAAGATAGATTATTAGGCATATACTCGTGCATAGGAAAAAATCTGAAAACTATAATCGATATTCGGTGTTAAAATTACGCTAGCTATAGTATAGCTGTAGCATGACTCTACCACGTTAAAAATATAAAATATTGAATAATATAAAATAGATATTTTTTATACAATAATAGTGACAAACGAGCAAACAGTCCACCTATTGGTAAATGGATGCTATGGCATAGACATATTATCTATTCTTCATTTATGCGACACTGCACTAGAATATGTACATTTATCCTCGATGAAGAATCAAAATGCAGATGCATTGTCACCCTTAAGGACTCGGATGGAATGCTTGTTACCTCATAACTGTTTTCAAGGTGAACATATTTTGATGATTCTTTTTTTATTTAAAAGCTGGCGCTTCTCATGTGGTCCCATATAAATTTGATTAAGATCTGACCAGTACTTTTTGAGTTATCCTTAATAATGTGTATTCAAATGACTTCGACTACATTGGTAATATTCTTATTTTATTTATATTGAAGTCGATTGTACAAAATTTTTAATTTTACCACTTGTTGTCTACCAATTCGGAAAATATAACACCCAGGAACAGCATTCTTTGGACGCGCTGCCTTAAAGGTTTTAAGAACAATGTCTGCCATACATATAACTAGGTCTTTGATATTTCTACAAAAAAGTCCACAACGTCGTTTGATTTTTATATTTTAATAGACATTGTGCACACAGATTTTATGTTTAAAAAAAAGTAATTTTAACTAAAAAATGTTTAGATTAATATTTGAACCACATATTAATATAAAATTATAATTGCTTATAAAAATTAATTTTTTCAACATTACAATTACTATACATTGATTGATTGATACTATACATTGATTGATGCCCTTCACTGTATGTTATTTGGTTATATAATTTAGGAGACAATATAAAATTGCTAACACACGAAATGCCGTAAATGTGTAGACGTTTTAACCACGTAGGTAGGTACCCATATGGTGATGTAGATATGACGTCTTTTTCTGAAATGCAGTGTTAAGATTTTTCACTAAGGAATGAGCCTCTTTCATTAAAACAATTATATAGCAGCTCGCAACCATTAGTACAGAGTCCGATGAAGCAATCAGTGCTGCTAGCTTGATATTAACCAGGTGTGTGGGTTAAAATTGTTTTAAATTTGTTTTAAACATCTAACGTATATTGTCTCTTGTATTCATTCATTCGTTAAATTTTTTGAATAAACAGAGGAGGTTTATTTTATGAACTACTATTAAAACTGTACGTCTACTATGCTTTTAAGAATTTTAAGCATATCCAATCTATGCACATGGCGCAAGGATTTAAAACATGACTCGATCGTAGAGCCTATCTTCATCGGATAAGTTAAGGTCAGATGACGCAGATTCTGAGAATCCCAATGACTTTCACGGATATGCCAATATCTTTCAAACGACTCCAGTTTCCCGCGATATCAACGTTTGGGCTAGCTGCTAAAAAGTACCAAGGACAAATCTTCTCTGTAGTATGTATTTGATTTTGGTAAGTGTTTTTTCCATGGGTTGGTATGTTGATTTTATCAGAACTTTTAATCTTTTGCAAAAATATATTTTGTTACCCAAAAATACAAACACGTCAAACATTATGTAAAGAAATCACTACCCTCTGCGTATAACAACAGCAATTCGACTAACATCTTCCCTTACTTAATTAAGGGAGGACCCAAGTTCCATTGCATTGCACTTGTAAACAGGAATCGATAAGGTGGAACGTCTCATTTGCACAACTGCTTGGCAGACGAACTTGGCGTGATTTCTACTGTTACAATGCTCGAAAAGCAACGAAAAGATTACATACACTCTGCCATAAGTTTTCGCAATATGCTTTCAAATTAATTATATTGCAAATTCAAAAGTAAGGAAGGATGAGGAAGTCTTATAGATAACCATATGAATAAAAATAATTTTCAGTCCTTATATTTAACCTATGCACATTTGTTACCTCGCGGCGCCTCTTTGCTAGTCTCTGAAACCACCATAGGAGGCGTGCTCCCTCGTTTAAGAACCTATAGCCTAGTGATAAAGAGTGGCATACATAAGCTGTTTATATCGAGATCGCAGACAAAATCTAGTAAAATATAAAACAACAGTTTTTCTAAAGTACTTTTTAATTGGACATGGTAGCTATTTATAATATTGTCAGTATCTTATACAAAACGTCTGTACAAATTGTTTTGGTGAATTCTTTAATAAGTTTGTAATGTGCATTTTTACAAATTATATTTAAAACATATGGAAAACTACAGTAACAAACCAAATACATGAGTGTCGTTATGTTACTTTAAATGAATAGAATTTGGAAAATCTTTTACACAAATGAAAGATGTAAATTGAGTGGCCAACTGCATTGTTAACTGAACTCATTACTTTTTAATAAAGTATGATGGATAAGAAATAGGATATGACGAAATAAGAGGCGTCGAAATTACAGGCGCTGCGGCGGCGTAGGTATACCATGGAGCAGTATAGGTACTAGGAGCAATATACGAGGTAACTACTGGGGCAGACCTCTTCTTTATGAAATGTGTAGTGGTGTATACAGGTGATGCTGACAGGATCGATGATGTACGAACGAACGGTGCAGTATAAGAGTACGTTGTCGCAAGCGGAGTACTGGCTATGTAATTAGCGGGAGCTAAATAACTGTTAAAGGCCACTGGTGCTGATCGTTCCTTTATGATGTGCGAAGGTTGGTCTGCTGCAGAGTAGGGAACCGGTGATGGATGGATGACACTGCTGGCCTGTTCCGATATTGTTGCCTTCGCGGGTTCTTTTATTGTCGTCGAATAAGCCGCTGGCGCGTCCTTGAAACAAGGCTTGGCTGCCGCCACAGCCAAGAAAGTGCACAACGCCACTAACTTAAACATTGTAGTCTGTGTTGCTCGATAAACTTCAAACTGATTTCAAACCCTGAATCGTACCGTATTTAAAGAAAACATTCATAAAGGATAAGTGCGATCCCGTTTTGCAAACCGGTATGAGGACTGTATTCAGGAAGCTGATATTTACACTTGACAAGGACATCGAAACAATCAGTTCATCACTATGAAGTTTATATGTCAATAAACTTCTCCTTGTAGCCTCAAGTATAGACTAATTCACTTTATAACGTGTACAAATGAAGAAAAGATTATTTTTATTATTAAAAGAAATAATAAAAACATGATAAAATACCGCATTACTTCTTATATTTTATTTTCAATCTCAGAAATCAGAATTATGTATTTTAATATTAATATGATTATTACAAATTTTGTAACACGTGTTTCAAACTCATTAAAGATCTGAAACAATATTGTGGAAGTGTGAGTACGTGGTAATGTCCTACTTCCATGTCACTTAATATTTACGTAGTTTGACGTAATTTTATGAATAATTTATTACTTTTAAAATAGGTTACCATGTATTACAGAAAATCTATTACGATAAATATACGTACAAATATAGAAAAATAAATATCATCTTTAATCCCTTTTGTAAACAGGTTACTCTTTGATATTTTATACTTCAACTGACATTTTATAACTGCTGTATTATAGTATATTAATTTATAAAATAATACTAAAAATGTAAGTAAAATACTTAAGTACATTGCCATGTAAGTTTTTTATATCAACGAAAAGCTTAGCAAATTACTATAACTCAGGTAAAACATTTGAAAATATCAAACAGTTTCAATTCAGTCTTTAACATTGCTCTTCTAATATCTTCACAAAAGATAATTAATTATAAGGCCATCCCGCTTACCAACATGCCTTAATGTGGCTAATAAATCTCCGTGCTTCAGTGCGCAAGCTCCGTGGCGCACTGAAGCACTGAAGTTCAGTAACAGAACAAGTATTTGTACGACCTACAAATAATTCTTGCGGACTTGGATGTTTGTCTTTGTGAAATTTACGTAGGTAGACTGCCCCGACTATACAGGAGAAAATGCTAGCGTGGAGGTAAGGTATTTTCAAAGACAATAAAAAATAAAATCCAAGGAAATGTATCCAACATATCTAAAAAAGCTGGTCAAGTGTAGAGGTAGGGTTCCGTATTTGTCCGTGACAATACGTGGGCTTTCTTGACAATGAGCAGAATAATTGAGTTAGGGGTTTGACCGTTCTAACGACCAAAAATGGGTCCAAATAGGACGATCGTAAATGAAATACTTATTTTCAAATCATACTTATATGGAGTAGTATTCACAAAAGATTAAAAATAATACAATTTACATCAAATCATTCACATGCCAAGGTACAAAGATGATCATAGTCTATATATTCCCGGCAGTGCGACCTAAGATATACATATATAACCGGAACGATCCTTCACGTAAACCACCATTGCCGTAAATTATCCTGAGGTTGTCCGCTTAAACCAAGAGTGTAACGAATGAATCTGTTTAAGGCTTTTGGATTGTGTGAATACTTTGAATGAGGCCTACAATAACTACCAACTAAGAAATAAGTGAAAGTAGTAAGTAAGTAAGAAGTTTTAGGTCATTTTCAACGAAACAATTGCAACAAAATTTTTACTAATCCAAGTGCATTTTATAAGTTGGTCAACTACATATATTACTTGTTAACTTCTTGATTCTACTTAGCTGTGATAGTTTTTCTTTCAATTTCATTATATATAATACTATCGTGTATACTTTTCACATTTCTAAAAACAGCGGTTTAGTTGGTAGAGGAGGGGGGGGGGAATCTCAAAATTAAGGACATTAAAGGCCATTCCACTCAAAATTTTCTCTTCTTCATAATGACAGACCCGACCGCAAAGGCGGCGGTACGGCCATTTATTACAAGAATACACTTCATTGCTCTCACATTTCTACTCTGCAGCTTACCAACATGGAAGCCACGGTATGCAGACTAGCAATGACTGGACATCAATCCATCACCATAGCCTCCTGTTACATCCCCAGTGGAACCCTCCCCCTCAAAAAAGATTTTGAGGCTATCTTATCTCTAGGCAATTTAGTCATTTTGTTGGAGATTTTAACTCCAAGGAAACTGAATGGACCTGCCGTACTACCTCTCAGAGTGGCAAGAAACTACTTCATATCACGCAGTCTCTTGATCTTACCGTCCATGGTCCCCTCTGTGTCACTCACTATCCCGATAACACCGACCACGCTCCAGATGTGCTAGACTTTGCGTTAGTCAAATTATTTTCCCTCAACCTCAGGGCAATTGAGACACTAGGCGATCTAAGATCCGACCACCGACCGGTCTCCCTCATTCTTGGCCATCAGCCACCTCTCCCAACACCCTCCACGAAAACCTTCACTAACTGGAAGGACTTCAAGGAGTCCCTAGCTAAAGCTATGGACTGACAGGACTCCCCCATTTCCCTCTCGTCAGACTTCGACAGTCCCGATAAAATCGACACCGCGGTCAATTCTCTCTCCACGCTTATAAAATCCTCCCTTAAGGAGAATGAAAGGTTCGTCCCGGTTGCTTATAATTATGGTCTTCCCCTACATATTAGCAACCTATTGAAAGCCAAGAGAGCTGCTTTCCGGAGACCAGCAATATATCCCATCCCCGAATATAGGCGTACGGCTAATAGTCTTCAACGAGCAGTCTGTTTACGCCTCAAAGAACATCGAGACCTCGAAAAGTGTAAGCTCATGGAGAATATATTTCCTTCTCATACAGCATACTATCAGATGGCAAGAACCCTCCGCATAGACGCTATCACTCACACTCCCCCTCTCTCCCGTCCCGAGAGTAGGGTTGCCTTCGAGGATGAGGAAAAGGCTGAGTGTTTTGCAAACAGCATTGCCGCACAATGCTCTCCTAGAACCCACCGACCCCTGCCACATCCAGACAGTGGAGGATGAGGTCTACCGCCGGAACTCACACCCCACAGCCTCTTTTTTATACGATAAGGGTGACAACCGAGCACACAGTCCACTTGATGGTATGTGGTTGCTGTGGCCCATAGACATCTACATCTATCTTCGATTAAGGATCAAAATGCAGATGCGTTGTCACCCGTGAGGACTAAGATGGAATGCCTCGTTTCCAGTAAAAAGAGTCTCCGGTTCTCTACACTCACCATACGAAACACAGCAGCGTTAAGCTGCTATTTTACGCTGTCATTCTGTGAGAGCGTGGCCCTTCCCCGGTCGAGCCGACCCATACGTGCTACAACCATAATATAGCTGCAGCATGGCTCTACCACGTATAAAATATACCTCTGACCCTATCACAATGATGAGATTTCATCCCTCATCAAAGGACTTAAGCTCAAAAAGGCTCCGGGCGCGGATGGTATCTCCAACCAAGCCCTTAAACACTTTCCTGAGCAAGTGTTAACCCTTTAAACTTTTATCTTCAACGCCTGCTTCAATCTTAGTAACTTTCCCACTACGTGGAAAGAGGCAACCGTCATTGGTATTCCCAAGCCAGGAAAGCCTCTCAACCTCCCCTCCAGTCATCGTCCCATCAGCCTCCTCAAAGCCATGGGCAAACTCTTCGAAAGAGTCATCCTCACTCGCATGAGGCTCCATCTGTTTCCCACAGCCGGTGACACTCTGGTCATCCCCCACCAATTTGGATTTTCGCACTTAATTAGAATTAGAGATTTGTAGCACTTTGGATCTCTGGACTCAGGACGGACGTAGCGAAACTATAAGGATTCCTTGTTGTGTAACTACGGAACCCTAAAAATGATGAGTGACCATAATTAAAATAAACAAAATCTCTGATTGCAATATCATGGGACTCTACACCAGTACTGTATATTTTCAGACAGCATTATTTTTGACACACCAATATGGTATAGACACGTTTTTTCAGACGACATTTTTTTTAACAACCACTCATTCGCTTTGTATCCTTCTGGATAGCTGATTGTCGTGTGGAGGCAGCGGGAGAGGATCTATCACCCCATTTCGCCCCGTAATTGTCGTAAGACAAAGGAGTAATGAAATTTTAAGGGCCAATAAATACTCTTGTCCAGTAATGAAATTTTAAGGGCCAGTAAAAAAGGAAAGGTTATCAATTCGCGTACGTGGCCTAATCGCGGAAAGTCCGGTCACAAAACGCTATACTAGGATTTTACACACGTGGGGATTATTACAAATCTATAATGCGTTCTAGTTTGCCTATTTTAAGAAAAGTCTTTGTCAAACTGTGGGATAGCAAGTGGTAAAATAAAAAATTTTGTACTACCGTTTTCAATATAAATGATTAAGGATAACTCAATAACAACTGGTCAAACCTTCAAGCATATCTCATGTACTAAGTGCGAATTCTAGTCAATGAAAATATGTAGTATGCGACGTATACGTCCGTTCTCGGATGAAACATACAAAACCTATTCCTATATTTTATTCCTAGATAATAACACTAGAGCAAATATCTTTTTATAATACAATCTATTTATCTACTACTGCCATGTTGTATGTTATGTTTTTAAGTTGTCAGCCCAGTTAAAACCCGAGTTAGTATTAAAATAACTTAAATTGCCTGTTATTAGACATCCGAAAAAGTCTGAGATCGAGAACGAAAGTCGGTCCGAATTGCAATTTTCTCTCTCAGTTTTCTAACTTGGTAGCTCAGGCACAACGCGTCTAAATCTATACTTAAAATTTATTGCAACGCAAGGACCGATAAAGCTGTAAGGGCACTAACATCATCAGAAACCAGTTCTTACAGCCCCGATATCCTCACACTGCGTATAATCCCTCCCTTTGTACATTTACCCCCTACCACCTCAGTGTCAAAGGGGGAGAGGACAACCCTCTCACCGTAGTCTACTACCACACTCAGCGTGGCCACCTCAAAATGGTGCTTAACCTTGAGAAACGCCTAGACTATAATTCGTCATCTATAAAGGTTCCATGATACAAATAAGTTTTCAGATTAGTGAACCAAATCGGTATTTGATATTGTATAATACGTTATTGCGATTTGAATATGTTGTTGCTCATGTTTGCAATAGGGTTAAGCGAGAAAAAGTGTAAGATTTTTCCGTCACGACCCTTCTATCTATAGTGCGAGCGAAATGGAATATTATCCATCTCCCTCGCACTTTTTCTTATTTTGCCGCTTCATTTTTTAGTTTCTTAATAAATAATATAATACATTTATCAATAATAATGTACTACGAAAGGAACTTCGTTCTTCGTTTTTATTGTATCTTTTGCTGTTATGAGAAAGTTGCTAATGCCCATCTCCTGTTTCAGTTTCTCTCTGTCGCCTCTTATGACACCTACGGGAAGATATTAGGTAGTGGATATGCTTACTGCCACTGCCACTAGAAGGGATTCTTCCGTTCAGCGAGCTATTCAGAGGGCGATGCTCGGAGTTTCTCTGCATGATAAACTTAGAAATGAAGATATCCGCAGTGTAACCTGAACAACCAATATAGCTTAACGGATTAGTAAGCAAAAGTAGCAATATGCCGGCCGTATAGCTCGAAGAGCCGACAACCAATGGGGAAGGAAGGTTCACGAGTGGCAGCCTCATACCGGTAGACGAAGTGTAGGGCGGCCCCCCACTAGATGGTGTGGGAAGATATACAGAAAGTAGATGGATGCAAGGAGCTTTTTTTTTTCATTTCCACCCAACGCTCACACATCGATATTTGTCAGATTTTTATTAAATTTATTTATTTATATATTTATTGATAATGAGAATGAACCTGGATTTATATAAAATACTTTACGTATAAGTAAACACTTATAAAATTAATATTATATTAGGGCATATGTAGCAACCCCACTATTTGTTACTGGATTGTAGCTTATGATTAAACGTTCCAATGACTTTATTCAAAAAATTCTGAAATGTTTTCGTATACTCACGAATCGTAAAAAGCACTAATGCCTCGTGTTGTATATTACTATCGAATTTGTATTTTGAATTTTTGCCAATCTTCATCATCATTACAGCTCTTTTAAGTCCACTGCTGAACATAGGCCTCCCCCAAGGAATGCCACAAAGCACGGTCCTGAGCCACCTGCATCCATCGACTTCCTGCATGTCTTACCAGGTCGTCACTCCATCTCGTGGGGGTCGCGGTACCGGTACGAGGCTGCCACTCAAGAACCTTTCTTCCCCATCGGTTGTCGGTTCTTCGATCTATATGGCCGGCCCACTGCCACTTCAGCTTACTAATCCGTAGGACTATGTCATTAACTCTGGTTCTACTGCGGATATACTCAATTCTAAGTTTATCACGCAGAGTAACTCCGAGCGTAGCTCGTTTGAGGTATGTCTGACGAGAAGATGTGCCGAAATTTCCCGAACGCTGCCCAGCCGAGTTGAATCCGTCGATTGACCTCTCAGTCGAAGTTGGACTTACCTAGACGGACTATTTGTCCCAGGTAAACATATTCGTCAACAACTTTGAGCTTAGTGCTTTCAACAACTACCGGCATAGATGTGTCATGGACATTAAACATGATCTTTGTTGTGTCCATGTTCATCCTAAGACCTTTTCGTTGGGAGACACTATTGAGGTCATTGAGCATGGTGCTTAGGTCCTCCAGCGATTCTGCCATAAGGACTATATCGTCGGCAAATCGAAGGTGAGTGATGTACTCGCCATTGATATTAATACCGTATCCTTTCCAGTCCAGAAGCTTGAAAACGTCTTCCAATGCAGCAGTGAAGAGTTTCGATGATATGACGTCACCCTGTCTTACACTTTTCTGCAATTGGACAGGTTTCGTACTCTGGTTCTGTACTCGGATAGCTATCGTAGCCCTACCGTACAAGCACTTCAACACTTCGATATACTGACTGTCAACTTGGCACCGCTGAAGGGACTGCAGTAGCACCCAAATTTCGACGGAACCAAAGGCTTTCTCATAGTCCACATACGCCAGACATAGTGACAAATTGTACTCCTCGGACTTCTGTACAATTTGGCGAAGGTTGTGTATGTGGTCCATGGTACTAAAGCCTTTTCTGAAACCGGCTTGTTCTGGAAGTTGTCAAGTCTGCGCGCGAGACGATCCGTAATGACCCTCGAAAACAACAAGTAGACGCGGCTCAGAAGGGAAATCGGTCTGTAGTTCTTCAAGAGAGCGTTGTCACTTTTCTTGAAGAACAAGACCACCGTACTTCTGCTCCACGCCTCCGGTGTAGTGCCACCATGGAGGACGGAATTAAAGAGCTTCTGAAGGACTTCAAGTGCCGGTCTTCCACCCGCTTTCAGAAGCTCCGCTGTAATTCCATTCTCGCCTGGGGCTTTACCGTTTTAAGGTTCTTGAGAGCCATTCTAATCTCACTCAGACTGATGTCCGGGATATCTTCGGAATAGTGTCGGGTGAGACTCGCTCTTGGATCGTTACTCACACTTGCGTGTGGCTCCAACGATGACGTGTACAGCTGCCCATAGAACCTCTCAATCTCACTCAAAATCTCAGGTGCCCCGGAAACTATGCTGCCACACTCGGTTTTCAGCTTTGACAGTTGGCTCTTTCTGGCAGACAGATCTCTGGCAAAGACTTTGGAGCCTTGGTTCCGCTCGATCGCTTCTTCAATACAAGCTGTATTGAAGTTCCTTAAGTCCCGCCGCATTCATTTTGAGATCTGTCTGTTCAGTAGCCTGTATGCTGTCAAATCTGATGAAGAATATAGCTTTATCTACCGTCTAACAGCCATGAGATTGAGAGTGTGATCGGAGAGTTTTTGTGTACTTCTGCGGCGGGTCTTGCAGAACTTCGACCGCATGGACAGTTTCCACGAGCTTGTCGTTCATATCGTCCACTTCATTGCAGTCTTCTAGGCACTGAAAACGGTTTTGTAACTCGAGCTGAAAGGATTCGGGACTTTGAACTAGAGCACGAGTGTCCGTTCCCCTTGTTGACTTCATTAGACGAGACCTCTCCAACTTAACGTTTAGGATCAGTGTGCCTCTAACCATTCGGTGATCGCTACCAGTTTTTACCCTCGCGATCACGGAGACATCACTGAACAGTTGTCGTCTGGTAGTCATAATGAATTCAATCTCATTTTTTGTGGAACCGTCGGGGCTCGACCAGGTCCACTTCCTGTAGTGCCGCTTCTGGAAGAAAGAGTTCATCATAAAGAGTCCCTCGTTCTCCATGAATTGGGCCAGCTGCTGGCCCCTTGGGTTCCGTTGCCCTATTCCAAATTTCCCCACTTTCAGCTAACCGTACTCTCTTGTGCCTAGTTTTGCATTGAAGTCTCCCATTAACACCGTATATTGGATTTTGGAGGAATGCATGGCTCTAGAGATTTCCTCATACATTTCCTCCACCTCCTCATCAGGATGTGCCGAGCTTGGTGCGTAAACTTGTATGACCTTCAGCGAATATCGTTTGGTGATTCTGAGTATAAGGTACGCAACCCTCGTCGATACACTCCCGATCTTTACAACGTTGTTAACGAGAGACTTGTGGACGATAAATCCGACACCTCCTTGGGACGGATGGTCGCCCACTCGGTGATAGATCAAGTTGCCGTATTCGAGGATTACCGTGTCCTCCCCCTCTCTTTTATTATTATAATTTTCTATTTTTGTCTATTGGGTATTATAATTAATAATTTTTTAAATTACCTTTTGTCTTGGATCATAATAATATTTCTACAACATAGAAAACACCTGATTCAATAAAGGGCAAAATAGAGGTAATGACAGGAAAACATGTTAATAAATGTTTTAATGATTTATTTTAGGAGCCAGTGACTGTGGCTACAACATCAAAAGAAGTATTTGCTGACCCTAAGCCTCGCCTTAATTTTGAAAAAACAGACACAGCTATAGTTAAAAATGTAGAAAATCCAGAACCCAATGTTGTATATGTGCAAGGTAAATAATACTGATTGAATATTTTTTTTTATAGGAGAGGGGGCAAACGAGCATGCGGCTCACCTGATGGTAAGTGACTACCGCCGCCCATGAACAACCGCAACACCAGGGGAATGGCAGATGCGTTACCGGCCTTTTAAAAAGGAGTAGGCTCTTTTCTTGAAGGTCCCTAAGTCGTATCGGTCCGGAAAAATCGCTGGTGGTAAACTATTCCACAAGGAAGTTGTGCGAGGAAGAAAACATCTTCTAAATCGCACAGTGGTGGACCTCCAATCATTCAGATGGTATGGATGGTATCGGGAATTTTGCCGCGATGTGCGTTCGTGAAATTTGGCGGCTGGGATTAATCCGAACAATTCCTCAGAGCACTCCCCATGGTAAATGCGAAAGAAAATGCAAAGAGATGCAAAATCTCTTCGCAGTGCCAATGAGTCGAGCCGATCGGAAAGGACTCGGTCGTCGACGATTCGAGCCGCTCTGCGCTGGATGCGGTCAAGTGGAAGGAGCTGGCACTGGGGAGCCCCAGCCCAGAGATGGGAACAGTATTCCATGTGAGGCCGAACCTGCGCCTTGTAAAGTTGCAGGCGTTGAGCAGGCATGAAATACTGTCCCGCTCTGCTGAGCACGCCAAGCTTTTTAGAGGCCAATTTGGCCTTCTCTTCCAAGTGACCACGAAACTGCATGTCACTCGATATGTCGACGCCGAGGATTCCGATACTGGCTGAGGCAACAAGGGGAGTACCTTGAAACTGAGGAGATACGACAAAGGGGTTCTTTTTAGCGGTAAACGCGCAAACTTGTGTCTTCTGAGGATTAAACTGGACTAGATTTAGTTGCCCCCAATCCGAGACTTTGTCCAGCAAAGACTCGACTTCAGACACAAGTTTGTTCCGGTGCTCGGTGACGTTTTCCCGAGAAATATTGGCACGGCCGGTGTATAGAGCATCACCAGTGCTGTCATCCGCATAGTAATGAATGCTACCGGCTTGCAACATATCATTGATATGCAGATGAAACAGCGTTGGTGATAGCACGCAGCCTTGTGGAACACCAGCGTTAATAGGCTTGTAGTCGGAGCATGCACCGTCTACAACGACCTTGATGCTCCGATCTGCAAGAAAGCTGGTGATCCAATTGCATAATTTCTCGGGAAGCCCATAGGAAGGGAGCTTCGAAAGAAGCGCTTTGTGCCAAACCCGATCGAAGGCCTTCGCAATGTCCAAACTAACGGCCAATGCCTCCCCCTTGGACTCTACTGCCTCCGCCTATCTATGAGTTAAGTAGACCAGAAGATCACCAGCTGATCGACCCCGACGAAAACCGTACTGGCGGTCACTAATCAGCTGGTGATCCTCAAGGTACCGCATGAGGTGGCAGTTTATAACGGATTCCATTATTTTGGAGAACAAGGGGGTGATGACGATAGGCCTGTAGTTGGACCGGTCTGAGCGGTCGCCTTTTTTAGGGATCGGGTGGACAAAAGCTGTCTTCCATGATTTCGGGACTAGGCACTAGGAGTACCGGAAAAGGCGTGTTAGGACCGGTGCCAACTCTGGAACACACGTCCTCAGCACAATTGGGGGGATTCCGTCAGGCCCACTCGACTTGTGGATGTCAAGGGAGAGGAGTGCTCTGCGAACCGAGCGCTGTGAGAACAGCACATCCGGCATGGAGCACTCATACCGCGGGATGGTCGGCGGTGTGTTCTCCCCGTCATCAACAGTCGAGTTGGACGCAAAAAGGGAGCCTAAAAGGTCGGCTTTCTCTTTTGCGTCGTGGGCCAGTAAGTCGTCCTCCCTGTGCAGAGATGGTAGTGATGGCTTACAGAAATTCCCTTGGACAGCCTTGGCGAGAGACCAGAATGCACGGGTTCCCGAAGTAAGGCGAACTAGTTTCTCGCCAATTCTGCCTATGTGCTCTGACTTTGCCTTGGCAATAACTCTTTTGAAGAACCTGGAGGCGAAATTATACTTCTTTTTAAGTATGCTGGTGTTTACATCCCGACTCGCCGAAGCCGCAGCCCAGGCTTGATAACACTCCTGTTTACTGCGTAAAGCAGTCTTACAGGAGCGACCAAACCAAGGCTGAGATCTGCCTCCGATGGGTACCACAGATGATGGAATAAATAGTTCCATTCCCTGTAGCACCACATCAGTGACAGAGTCAGCAACGGCGCTGGGATCATCTGGCGAGAAGCAAACCCGCCCCCATGGGTAGGAAGCAAAGAAAGACTGCATTCCGTCCCAATCCGCCGACCTGTAATGCCAAACACGGCGGCAACCTGCAGAACGCAACCGCGAGGGGAGCGTGAGTGGCACCACACTCCGGATCAGACAATGGTCCGAAGAGCCAAGAGGGGCATCGACGGAAACCTGATATCCGTCCGGATGAGAGGTCAGCAGAAGGTCCAACAGGGAAAGTGTATGATCCTCAACATCTGGAATCCGTGTAGGCGATGTAACCAGTTGTGTCAGACCATATGCCAAGGCAAAGTCATAAACAGATCTCCCCGCATGATCGGTTAAAAGTGAACCGAGCCATTTGGCATGGTGGGCGTTAAAATCGCCAAGGATCACGATCTCTGCGGATGGGACCTGTTGTAGCAAGGAATCTGTAGCCATTTGGACGTGGTCGATGAGTCGGTCTGTTTCGGCATTACCGCTATGGGACCTATAGAGGCACACGTAGACGCGCGGATGGTCGTCGCTGTCTACGCGTAGCCAAAGGATGGACAGGTCCGAACCTTCAAGACTGCCGAGGCGTCGAGAACAGATGTCCTCTCTGACATACACGCAAACTCCAGCCCGAGGCACAAAGGGGTGCTCCAATTTGTACCCCGGGCAGGAGAGATACGAAGTATCAGCCGGAGAGGACACCTGCGTCTTGGTCAGAAAGAGCAAGGCCGGCTTCGCCGTCTCGAGATAGTAGTGGACGGCGTTTAGGTTCGAGTGAAGTCCCCTGATGTTGCAGAAATTCACGGATAGCGTGGCAGGGGTCGCCTTGGTGTTGTTGCTCAGTTTGCCCCGAGCAGTTATTGTGTTGAGCGGAATTTTGCCCCCCCCCCCCCCATAATACGCGGGGCAGCCTGAGCACCCACGCTCAGGAGTGGAATAGCATGGTCGTGGATGCTCAGCGAGAGATTCTCCAGGGGTACTGGTACCCTCCTGGGGTTGTTTATGACGTAATCCCGCTACCATGTTGATGGGGGGGGGGCGATTGCGCCTCCGGTCACCTGCACTCACCAGACGAAACGCGAAAGCAGAGCTTCCACTTCACGCCGGTATTCTGTGAGGTCGTGGTACTAACCCGGCTCGAGCCGGCCCATACGTGCAACAGCAAAAGCTGCTGCGTGGCTCTACCATTATTAATTTATTAAAAAGCAAAATATATTATTATTATAGTTACAATCATATGCACACAAGTTTGTAAATATTATACATGTTAATTTTCTAAAACTGTTATATTTATATTAATTTTTAGAGATAGATCCCACTACAGATACAGAAGAAAATGCAAAAATGGTGAAAATAACCAACAATATAATTTTAATATTAATTTCACCGAACTCACACACTTACAAACATATGCTATGCAAAAAGTTTTTGAGGTATGTGGCATAGAAATATCTTTTCACAAGCTAATTGTTATTTGTATTTACAGAACCCCTTCCTCTGACCCTACCATCATCAACATCATCATCATTACAGCCCTTCACAAGTCCACTGCTGAACATAGGCCTCCCCCAAAGAATGCCACAAAGCACGGTCCTGAGCCACCTGCATCCATCGACTTCCTGCATGTCTTACCAGGTCGTCACTCCATCTCGTGGGGGGACGCCCTACACTTCGCCTACCGGTACGAGGCTGCCACTCGAGAACCTTTCTTCCCCATCGGTTGTCGGTTCTTCGAGCTATATGGCCGGCCCACTGCCACTTCAGCTTACTAATTCGTTGGGCTATGTCGGTTATTCTGGTTCTACTGCGGATATCCTCATTCCTAAGTTTATCACGCAGATAAACTACGAGCATAGCCCTCTCCATAGCTCGCTGAGCGACCTTGAGCTTCCTCATACGGCCAGCAGTGAAGGACCACGTCTCAGTTCCGTAAGTAATCACTGGCAACACGCACTGGTTGTACAATTTCGTTTTAAGGTTTTGAGGTATGTCTGACGAGAAGATGTGTCGTAGCTTCCCGAACGCTGCCCAGCCGAGTTGAATCCGTCGATTGACCTCTCGGTCGAAGTTGGACTTACCTAGTCGGACTATTTGTCCCAGGTAAACATACTCGTCAACAACTTCGAGCTTAGTTATCCCAACAACTACCGGCATAGGTGTGACATGGACATTAAACATAATCTTTGTTTTGTCCATGTTCATCTTAAGACCTATCCGTTGGGAAACACTATTGAGGTCATTGAGCATAGTGCTTAGGCCCTCCAGCGATTCTGCCATAAGGACTATATCGTCGGCAAATCGAAGGTGAGTGATGTACTCGCCATTGATGTTGATACCGTATCCTTTCCAGTCCAGAAGCTTGAAAACGTCTTCCAATGCAGCGGTGAAGAGTTTCGGGGATATGACGTCACCCTGTCTTACACCTCTCTGCAATTGGATAGGTTTCGTACTCTGGTTCTGTACTCGGATAGCCATCGTAGCCCTACTGTACAAGCACTTCAACACTTCGATATACCGACAGTCAACTTGGCACCGCTGAAGGGACTGCAGCACCGCCCAAATTTCGACGGAATCAAAGGCTTTCTCATAGTCCACATACGCCAGACATAGTGGCAAATTGTACTCTTCGGACTTCTGTATAACTTGCCGAAGGGTATGTATGTGGTCTATGGTGCTAAAGCCCTTTCGGAAACCGGCTTGTTCGGGAGGCTGGAAGTCGTCAAGTCTGCGCGCGAGACGATTCGTAATGACTCTCGAAAACAGCACGTAGACGCGGCTCAGAAGGGAAATCGGTCTGTAGTTCTTCAAGAGAGCGTTGTCACTTTTCTTGAAGAACAAGACCACCGCACTTCTGCTCCACGCCTCCGGTGTAATGCCACCATGGAGGACAGAATTAAAGAGCTTCTGAAGGACTTCAAGTACCGGTCTTCCACCCGCTTTCAGAAGCTCCGCTGTAATTCCACCCTCGCCTGGGGCCTTACCGTTTTTAAGGTGCTGGAGAGCCATTCTAATCTCGCTCAGACTGACGTCCGGGATATCTTCGGAATAGTGTCGGATGAGACTCGCTCTTGGATCGTTACTCACACTTGCGTGTGGCTCCAACGATGACGTGTACAGCTGCCCATAGAACCCTACCATAGACCCTACCATATTTCTAAATAAATTGAGCTATTTACTACATGATTTATCAAAAAAAGTAAAACCAATTTACAACATTGTTATAGTTGGTGATTTTAATATAAATACCTTGAAACCTGGCAGCCTAACATGCCACTTAAAAGATCTTTGCAATAACTATAATTTGAAACTCCATATCGATGTTCCAACTCGGAAAGAATCGTGCATAGATCACATCCTTAGTAATGTGAAGGACGCTACTGCTCATGTACTGCCTCTCTATCTGTCGGATCATGAAACAGCGCAACTAATGAGTATTCCGATCCAAAAAAATATTCCTAAAACAGAAAAATCCTACTACTCATTCAAAAAAGACTATTCTTTAGAAAATATTAAAAAGTTTAAGGAATGCTTGAATAGCCTCTCTTGGTCTGAAGTATATAGTGAACCTAACTTGAATATAGCCTTCAATAATTTTCATTCGAACTTCAAGTTGTAACTAAAAAAGTAAAGGTTAATAACTCAAATAAAAACAATCGCATGTGGTTTAGTAAAGGCTTACTAAAAAGTTGTAACACAAAGAGAAAACTCCGATATAACTATTATACACATAAATCAGCAAGCAATAGACAGAAATATTTTACATATTCAAATATCCTAAAAAAATGTATAAATAAATCTAAGAGACTTGCAAACATTAAATTTATTCAAAACAGTAATAATAAATGAAAAGCAACGTGGTCTATAATAAAAAATGAAATAGGTATAACACAAAGCGAAGCTTCTGTTGACTATCTAAAAATTGACGACTCCGACATAGCAAACCCGGAAGAAATATCCCAAATATTTAACAACTACTTTACAAACATCGGAAAAATTTGTATTAATAATGTAAACAATGCTGAAGGCTCTTATATTACGAACAATTTTAACTTAAGCACAATGTTCCTTAAACCCATGTCAGCAAATGAAGTAAAATTAGAGGTAATGACCTTAAATAAAACCAACTCTGTAGGCTACGATGGCATAAATACACACATATTGAGGTCATGCATTGATAAAATAATTGACATTTTGACTCATCTTGTCAATTTGTCATTCTCATCAGGAAGCTTTCCAGAAACATTACAGTCCTCCATTGTAAAGCCTATACACAAACGTGGCAACAGAAACGTTGTTAGCAATTATCGCCCAATTACCCTTGTACCTATACTTTCAAAAGTATTTGAAAAGTGTATGTATAAAAGGCTCCTAGAATTTTGCAATAACTTTAACATTATAAATAAAAAACAATATGGCTTTCAAAAACATAAATCGACTAACTTAGCTATTCATCACCTAATCAATACATTGTTGACCAATATTAATGATAATTATTTGACTACGGGACTGTTTTTTGACTTGACTAAGGCATTTGACTTCGTATCACACGATCTATTATTAAATAAATTGGAAAAAATAGGAATAAGGGGTATTACGTTGCAATGGATTGCTTCGTATTTAACAAATCGTACTCAATGTGTCACGATAACAAAACTAATCAATAAAGAATTAAGAACATATAAATCCAACTGCATTGAAAATATTAATGGTGTTCCACAAGGCAGTATCTTAGGGCCCATATTATTTATATTATATATTAATGACATATCTGATGCGACAAGTCATGAATGTATTACATACGCTGATGACATTTTGGTTATAGTTAGGACTAAAAAAAATAAGAATTCAATATATAATCACGAATTGGACATAAATAATACAATTGATAATATAATTGAATGGCTACAAGCTCACAATTTAAAAATTAACTTGGCAAAATCAAATTTTATTCAGTTTAATAAGTCAAAACATAACCAATACAATTTCAAGCTAAACATTACAAAAATCAATCAAATAGAAAAAACAAAATTTTTAGGTGTTGTCATAGACCAGCATCTGAACTGGAAAGCACATATCGATGAAGTTTGTAATAAAGTAAACAAATGTTGTTACGCGCTCAACCACATTTAAAAAAGTGACTGACATAAAAACATCTGTTATGACTTACCGAGCATATGCCGAGTCTATACTCCGTTATGGACTGGTGATGTGGGGAAATAGTTCGGATTGGAATCGGGCTTTTATTGCGCAGAAAAAATGCATTATGGCAATCTGCGGAGTACGACCTGATGAATCGTGTCAGCCTCTATTTAAAGGTCTTGGAATACTGCCACTACCAACGATATATATTTTAGAAGTTTGTGTGAGCAGCTACTTAACATCAGATGGACTGTGTGTGTGTATTTTTAACGATTTTAATAACACCAAATGAAAACAACGCTAACCTCAAATTAAGAAGTACCGAAATTGAGGTTAGTTAGTATAGTACCACAAACTATATAGAAAGGTTAGTACCATAGCTAAACTAGGGGTCTTGGAAGTTTAACTTTAATACAATAGATAATCCTTGAACCAGAGATAATCTTCGTTTTGTAATAACGTTTTTCTTAGTTTATGGTTTAAATCTATTACTAACTCCATTACTATATTTAGTCCATGTTTTGGAATAAGGCGGCTTAAGTTGCAGCTTTATTCAGCTACAGCTAGGAGCAGCCATGTATGGTTTAAGTATTTACAGTATTATTATCACTCATAGAAACATGTAGGCCAAAAATCAATAATTTAAAATTGAAATTCGAATACACGACGTTGTAATCAGGTACTCACCACTAAACCACGCGTCGTGAGCATTCTATATTTTCGTTTCCATTATACTTGTACAAAATGAAGTATCAAGTATCTAAGAAATGTGTCGTTGATATTATCATAGTAATTTTATTATTGCAACATTAGCACCAGCTTTGCGACGACTATATAACATACTGACATAACACCATGCAAGTTCATGTACTATAAAACTTTATTAATCAAGATAATATAAAACGTGCATCTCAATACGGCCAGTGCCCTCCATGATATGCGTAATGATGCAACGACCTGCCGATATAATCGGCCAAGAACTTGAATCCGTTGCGTCTGCGCAATCACAACAACCGTTACTTGTCTACAAAACTTCAATTTCATAAGAGCAATCATTAATAACAAATATAGCTCCAAAATGATTGGACTACTTTTAATTATAGTGATTCACAAAGTTCATAGTGCATATCTTGTTCCACTAATATACGCCGCTCCAAGTGCAGTGTCGCATCAATCAAGAATAGATATCAAACATACGCCTAGTTATACATCAACTCATTTAGTGTATAGTCCGGCGTCAGCTGTTTATGCAAATATTCCTTCGAAGATGACGCCAACAAGTGACAATGTAATGCTAATACCAGACACAGTCCTGACATCAATAGCATTTACTTTCTATCACAACTTGCCGTTGTCAAGAGCTTTTGAGCTATCCTTAATAATAGGTATTCAAATGACTTCGACTACATTGATAATATTCTTATTTTATTTATATTGAAGTCGATTGTACAAATTTTTTAATTTTACCACTTGTTGTCTACCAAGTCGGAAAATATTACACCCAGGAACAGCATTCTTTGGACGCGCTGCCTTAAAGGTTTTAAGAACAATGTCTGCCAAACATATAACTAGGTCTTTGATATTTCTACAAAAAAGTCCACAACGTCGTTTGATTTTTATATTTTAATAGACATTGTGCACACAGATTTTATGTTTAAAAAAAGTAATTTTAACTAGAAAATGTTTAGATTAATATTTGAACCACATATTAAAATAAAATTATAATGGTTATAAAAATTTATTGTTTCAACATTACAATTACTATACATTGATTGATTGATACTATACATTGATTGATGCCCTTCACTGTATGTTATTTGGTTATATAATTTAGGAGACAATATAAAATTGCTAACACACGAAATGCCGTAAATGTGTAGACGTTTTAACCACGTAGGTAGGTACGCATATGGATGTGGATATGACGTCTTTTTCTGAAATGCAGTGTTAAGATTTTTCACTAAGGAATGAACCTTTTTCATTAAAACAATTATATAGCAGCTCGCAACCATTAGTACAGAGTCCGATGAAGCAATCAGTGCTGCTAGCTTGATATTAACCAGGTGTGTGGGTTAAAATTGTTTTAAATTTGTTCTAAACATCTAACGTATATTGTCTCTTATATTCATTCATTCGTTAAATTTGTTGAATGAACAGAGGAGGTTTATTTTATGAACTACTATTAAAACTGTACGTCTACTATGCTTTTAAGAATTTTAAGCATGTCCAATCTGTGCACATGGCACAAGGATTTAAAACATGACTCGATCGTAGAGCCTAACTTCATCGGATAAGCAGATGTTCAGATGACGCAGATTCTGAGAATCCCAATGATTTTCACGGATATGCCAATATCTTTCAAACGACTCCAGTTTCCCGCGATATCAACGTTTGGGCTGGCTGCTAAAAAGTACCAAGGACAAATCTTCTCTGTAGTAGGTATTTGATTTTGGTAAGTGTTTTTTCCATGAGTTGGTATGTTGTTTTTATCAGAACTTTAATCTTTTGCAAAAATATATTTTGTTACCCAAAAATAAAAACACGTCAAACATTATGCAAAGAAATCACTACCCTCTGCGTATAACAACAGCAATACGACTAACATCTTCCCTTACTTGATTAAGGGAGGACCCAAGTTCCATTGCATTGCACTTGTCAACAGGAATCGATAAGGTGAACGTCTCATTTGCACAACTGCTTGGCAGACGAACTTGGCGTGATTTCTACTGTTACAATGCTCGAAAAGCAACGAAAAGATTACAGTCTGCCATAAGTTTTCGCAATATGCTTTCAAATTAATTATATTGCAAATTCAAAAGTAAGGAAGGATGAGGAAGTCTTATAGATAACCATATGAATAAAAATAATTTTCAGTCCTTATATTTAAACTATGCACATTTGTTACCTCGCGGCGCCTCTTTGGGAGTCTCTGAGACCACCATAGGAGGCGTGCTCCTTCGTTTAAGAACCTATAGCCTAGAGATAAAGAGTGGCATACATAAGCTGTTTATATCGAGATCGCAGACAAAATCTAGTAAAAAAGAAAACAACAGTTTTTCTAAAGTACTTTTTAATTGGACATGGTAGCTATTTATAATATTAACAGTATCTTATACAAAACGTCTGTACAAATTGTTTTGGTGAATTCTTTAATAAGTTTGTAATGTGCATTTTTACAAATTATATTTAAATCATATGGAAGACTACAGTACCAAATACATGAGTGTCGTTATGTTACTTTAAATGAATAGAATTCGGAAAATCTTTTACACAAATGAAAGATGTAAATTGAGTGGCCAACTGCATTGTTAACTGAACTCATTACTTTTTAATAAAGTATGATGGATAAGAAATAGGATATGACGAAATAAGAGGCGTCGAAATTACAGGCGCTGCGGCGGCGTAGGTATACCATGGAGCAGTATAGGTACTAGGAGCAATATACGAGGTAACTACTGGGGCAGACCTCTTCTTTATGAAATGTGTAGTGGTGTATACAGGTGATGCTGACAGGATCGATGATGTACGAACGAACGGTGCAGTATAAGAGTACGTTGTCGCAAGCGGAGTACTGGCTATGTAATTAGCGGGAGCTAAATAACTGTTAAAGGCCACTGGTGCTGATCGTTCCTTTATGATGTGCGAAAGTTGGTCTGCTGCAGAGTAGGGAACCGGTGATGGATGGATGACACTGCTGGCCTGTTCCGATATTGTTGTCTTCGCGGGTTCTTTTATTGTCGTCGAATGAGCCGCTGGCGCGTCCTGGAAACAAGGCTTGGCTGCCGCCACAGCCAAGAAAGTGCACAACACCACTAACTTAAACATTGTAGTCTGTGTTGCTCGATAAACTTCAACTGATTTCAAACCCTGAATTGTACCGTATTTAAAGAAAACATTCATAAAGGATAAGTGCGATCCCGTTTTGCAAACCGGTATGAGGACTGTATCCAGGAAGCTGATATTTACACTTGACAAGGACATCGAAACAATCAGTTTATCACTATGAAGTTTATATGTCAATAAACTTCTCCTTGTAGCCTCAAGTATAGACTAGTTCACTTTATAACGTGTACAAATGAAGAAAAGTTTATTTTTATTATTAAAAGAAATAATAAAAACATGATAAAATACCGCATAACTTATTATATTTTATTTTCAATCTCAGAAATCAGAATTATGTATTTTAATATTAAAATGACTTTTGGTTGACAAATTAATTAATTTTAAAATAAAACAAATTAAATTTATGTGTTACAAATTTTGTAACACGTGTTTCAAACTGATTAAAGATCTGAAACAATATTGTGGACCTGCCGTATTACCTCTCAGAGTGGCAAGAAACTACTTGATATCACGCAGTCTCTTGATCTTACCGTCCACGGTCCCCTCGGTGTCACTCACTATCCCGATAACACCGACCACGCTCCAGATGTGCTAGACTTTGCGTTAGTCAAATTAGTTTCCCTCAACCTCAGGGCAATTGAGACACTTGACGATCTAGGATCCGACCACCGACCGGACTCCCTCATTCTTGGCCATCAGCCACCTCTACCAACACCCTCCACAAAAACCTTCACTAACTGGAAGGACTTCAAGGAGTCCCTAGCTAAAGCTATGGACTCACAGGACTCCCCCATCTCCCTCTCGTCAGACTTCGACAGTCCCGATAAAATCGACAACGCGGTCGATTCTCTCTCCACGCTTATAAAATCCTCCCTTAAGGAGAATGAAAGGGTCGTCCCGGTTGCTTATAATTATGGTCTTCCCCTACATATTAGCAACCTATTGAAAGCCAAGAGAGCTGCTTTCCGGAGACCAGCAATCTATCCCACCCCCGAATATAGGTGTACGGCCAATCGTCTTTAACGAGAAGTCTGTTTCCGACTCAAAGAACATCGAGACCTCGAAAAGTGTAAGCTCATGGAGAATATCTCTCCTCATACAGCATACTATCAGATGGCAAGAGCCCTCCGCATAGACGCTATCACTCACACTCCCCCTATCTCCCGTCCCGAGAGTACGGTTGCCTTCGAGGATGAGGAAAAGGCTGGGTGTTTTGCAGACAGCATTGCCGCACAATGCTCTCCTAGCTCTCAACCCACCGACCCCTGCCACATCCAGACAGTGGAGGATGAGGTCCGCCGCCGGAACTCAACCCCCACACCCTCTTTTTTATACGATAAGGGTGACAACCGAGCACACAGTCCACTTCATGGTATGTGGTTGCTGTGGCCCATAGACATCTACATCTATCTTCGATTAAGGATCAAAATGCAGATGCGTTGTCACTCGTGAGGACTAAGATGGAATGCCTCGTTTCCAGTAAAAAGAGTCTCCGGTTCTCTACACTCACCATACGAAACACAGCAGCGTTAAGATGCTATTTTACGCTGTCATTCTGTGAGAGCGTGGTCCTTCCCCGGTCGAGCCGACCCATTCGTGCTACAACCATAATATAGCTGCAGCATGGCTCTACCACGTATAAAATATACCTCTGACCCTATCACAATGATGAGATTTCATCCTTCATCAAAGGACTTAAGCTCAAAAAGGCTCCGGGCGCGGATGGTATCTCCAACCAAGCCCTTAAACGCTTTCCTGAGCAAGTGTTAACCCTTTAAACTTTTATCTTCAACGCCTGCTTCAATCTTAGTAACTTTCCCACTACGTGGAAAGAGGCAACCGTCATTGGTATTCCCAAGCCAGGAAAGCCTCTCAACCTCCCCTCCAGTCATCGTCCTATCAGCCTCCTCAAAGCCATGGGCAAACTCTTCGAAAGAGTCATCCTCACTCGCATGAGGCTCCATCTGTTTCCCACAGCCGGTGACACTCTGGTCATCCCCCACCAATTTGGTTTCCGAGCGAAACACTCCTGTCCCCAACAAGTTGTACCGTATTGTGGAATATATCCTCAGCGGTTTCTATCCTCGTCGTCATAAGACCATCGCGGTCTTTTTCGACATTGCTAAAGCATTTGATAGAGTCTGGCACGAAGGCCTTATCTATAAACTATACAAAATGGGTCTCAATGATCCTCTTGTACGATCGTAAAAAAAAACATCTATCCAACGAAACTCCACATGATGGATTAGAGGCGTAATATAATCGTCCTCCATTTACTTGTATGCGTAGTACCTTAAATGAAAATGGTTTTTAAGATTTTATTTCAGTATTTTAGGCGTGATTAATATCTATAACTATGCCAAATTACAGATTTGTAGCACTTTGGATCTCTGGACTCAGGACGGAGGTAGCGAAACTATAAGGATTCCTTGTTGTGTAACTACGGAACCCTAAAAATGATGAGTGATCATAATTAAAATAAACAAAATCTCAGATTGCAATATCATGGGACTCTACACCAGTACTGTATATTTTCAGACAACATTATTTTTGACACACCAATATGGTATAGACACGTTTTTTCAGACGACATTTTTTTTGACAACCACTCAATCGCTTTGTATCCTTTTGGTTAGCTGATTGCCGTGTGGAGGCAGCGGGAGAGGATCTATCACCCCATTTCGCCCTGTAATTGTCGTAAGACAAAGTAGTAATAAAATTTTAAGGGCCAATAAATACTCTTGTCCAGTAATGAAATTTTAAGGGCCAGTAAAAAGGGGATAGGATTAATTCGCGTACGTGGCCTAATCGCGGAAAGGCCGGTCACAAAACGCTGTACTAGGATTTTACACACGTGGGGATTATTACAAATCTATAATGCGTTCTAGTTTGCCTATTTTAAGAAAAGTCTTTGTCAAACTGTGGGATAGCAAGTGGTAAAATAAAAAATTTTGTACAACCGTCTTCAATATAAATGATTAAGGATAACTCAAAAACAACTGGTCAAACCTTCAAGCATTTCTCATGTACTAAGTGCGAATTCTAGTGAATGAAAATACGTAGTATGCGACGTATACGTCCGTTCTCGGATGAAACATACAAAACCTATTCCTATATTTTATTCCTAGATAATAACACTAGAGCAAATATCTTTTTATAATACAATCTATTTATCTACTACTGCCATGTTGTATGTTATGTTTTTAAGTTGTCAGCCCAGTTAAAACCCGAGTTAGTATTAAAATAACTTAAATTGCCTGCTATTAGACATCCGAAAAAGTCTGAGATCGAGAACGAAAGTCGGTCCGAATTGCAGTTTTCTCTCTCAGTTTTCTAGCTTGGTAGCTCAGTAACAACGCGTCAAAACCTATACTTAAAATTTCTTGCAACGCGGGACCGATAAAGTTATAAGAGCACTAACATCATCAGAAACCAGTTCTTACAGCCCTGATATCCTCACACTGCGTATAATCCCTCCCTTTGTATATTTACCCCCTACCACCTCAGCGTCAAAGGGGGAGAGGACAACCCTCTCACCGTAGTCTACTACCACACTCAGTGTGGCCACCTCAAAATGGTGCTTAACCTTGAGAAACGCCTAGACTATAATTCGTCATCAATAAAGGTTCCATGATACAAATTAGTTTTCAGATTAGTGAACCAAATCGGTATTTGATATTGTATAATACGTTATAGTGATTTGAATATGTTGTTGCTCATGTTTGCAATAGTTCCCACGCCTGGCAAGCAAATTGGCAACCGCAGTTTTTGAACCGAAGTTCTTATCGTACGTTACAAATTTGACGGATAGGGTTAGGCGAGAAAAAGTGTAACATTTTTCCGTCACGACCCTTCTATCTATAGTGCGAGCGAGATGGAATATTATCCATCTCCCTCGCACTTTTTCTTATCTTGCCGCTTCATTTAAATAGACGCTAGTAAGTCATTTATTTGAGTTTCTTAATAAATAATATAATACATTTATCAATAATAATGTACTACGAAAGGAACTTCATTCCAACCGACTATTCCAGGGACACTAAGGCACGTTTTTTATTGTAGCTTTTGCTGTTATCAGAAAGTTGCTGCTGCCCATCTCCTGTTTCAGTTTCTCTCTATCGCCTCTTATGACACCTACGGGAAGATATTAGGTAGTGGATATTCTTACACCGCCACTAGAAGGTATTCTTCCGTTCATCGAGCTATTCAGAAGGCGATGCTCAGAGTTTCTCTGCGTGATAAACTTAGAAATGAAGATATCCGCAGTGTAACCTGAACAACCAATATAGCTTAACGGATTAGTAAGCAAAAGTAGCAATATGCCGGCCGTATAGCTCGAAGAGCCGACAACCAATGGGGAAGGAAGGTTCACGAGTGGCAGCCTCGTACCGGTAGACGAAGTGTAGGGCGGCCCCCCACTAGATGGTGTGGGAAGATATACAGAAAGTAGATGGATGCAAGGAGCTAGGACCGTGCTTTGTGGCATTCCTTGGGGGACGCCTATGTTTAGCAGTAGACTTGTAAAGAGCTGTAATGATGATGAAGATTGGCAAAAATTCAAAATACAAATTCGATAGTAATATACAACACGAGGCATTAGTGCTTTTTACGATTCGTGAGTATACGAAAACATTTCAGAAGTTTATGAATAAAAACATTGACACGTTTAATCATAAGCTACAATCCAGTAACAAATAGTGGGGTTGCTACATATGCCCTAATATAATATTAATTTTATAAGTGTTTACTTATACGTAAAGTATTTTATATAAATCCAGGTTCATTCTCATTATCAATAAATATATAAATAAATAAATTTAATAAAAATCTGACAAATATCGATGTGTGAGCGTTGGGTGGAAATGTGCTTGCAGTTTGCGTTTTATACGTGGTAGAGCCACGCTACGGTTACATTATGGCTATAGCACGAATAGATCAGATAGACCGTGGGAGGTCCAAGCTCTCACAGAATATCAGCGTGAAATAACAGCATAAGCTGTTGTGTTTCGTATGGTGAGTGTAGAGAACCAGACCAGTTTTTACCGGAAACGAGGCATTACATCTTAGTCATAGTAGTACCATCAGGTGATAATACACTCGTTTGTCACCCTTGCTTGCCTTGCTTTTATTTAAAAAATCACAAGATATAATTTACAATGTTCAATTATATAGTTTCATTGCCAAACGTGTTTTTGCACTTTAAAATTCACTATTACTCTTAAATCAGTTCTGCTAAGAGATATTTTAAATGAGAAAATCACTAAGAATTAATATCGCTCATTAATAAATTAACATTTAAATCTATAAAGTTGAAGTAGCAAACGAACATACAATCCATCTGATGGTAAGTGGTAAGATTTAGGTCCCGGGATGTTTCGTGTCTTGCAAGCCCCGCGACTTTTTTAAATCAAATTGTCTCAGATTCCTTAACATTTGAATCAAGACACGAGACACGCTTGTCGAAGTCGTATTGTTATAATTTATTTTTAAAAGGTAATTTAGTTATAAACAGGATGATTTTCTACCAAAAATTATTTTGAGATAGTAAGATATAAACATATGAAATAGTATTTTTATTACAGGATAGGGTGACACGAGCACACAGTCAACCTGATGGTAAGTGATTGCTGTGGCCCATAAATATCTACATCTATCCTCCTTTCCGAATCAAAATGCAGATGCGTTGTCACCCGTGAGGACTAAGATGGAATGTCCCTTTTCCAGTAAAAGGGGTTTTCGGTTCTCTACACTCACCATATAAAACACAGCAGTGTTAAGCTGCTATTTTACGCTGGTATTCTGTGAGAGCGTGGTCCTTCCGCGGTCGAGCCGAACCATTCGTGCTACAACTATACTACTAACTAGCTGTGCCCGCGGCGTAGCTCGCGTATATAGATTTTACATAAAGAATTTGTCGTTTAGGTAAGAGAATATTAAACGATTTATATTATTACTGTATCAATAAGTGGTAACAAATAAATCATTATCATCACAGTTCTAAGTAGTTTATGATAGAGCTTCGGTGTAAACGACGTTAGAAGTAGACTTAGACGGGGTGTACACAAAAAGATTACGGGGGCTACTATCGCGAGAAAAAGCAACATAGAGTTGGCCATGTGCAAAACAGTCAGTACCGAGGTCCACTCTTACAACGCGTAAATTTTGACCTTGCGCTTTATTTACGGTCATCGCATAACACACGCTGACTGTAACTGGAAACTGAACGCGCTTAAAACTGAAAGGAAAGTTACTTCTTAATAGAGGGTTTTTTGGCAGTGCTGCCAAATCAAAAAAACTCATTCAGCGCTAGGACAACACAAAAAGCGCTAGATTTCATGAAAACAGCGCTTTAAAAAAGCCCTAGATTTCGCGCTAAATTAACTACAAACAAAATTTGTGTTTTTTATTATAATTTATAATTCAAGAAAATATAATTATAATAAAGAAAACAACATTAAGTTTTTTTCTGGCAATATTTTTTGATGTATCAATACTTCGCAGGACATCGACTTATAATTTTGGTAATTGCTGTCAACAGTAGTTAGTACTACTCTAAGTAACTTTTAACTTAGCTGTGCTCTAAACAACTGACTAAAACTGAATAAAGCAAAATAAATGCGTTGCCAAAACCATGAACGAAAACTTTAATGAAGGGGATTTCCCCGCTTATAGTCGTCGATAAAAAAAATCAAGTTGATCATCCTAAAGGGGAAGCCGGGAGATCCATAGCACAGGGTATCCTAGTTTGGACTCGTCTCCCATGCTCTTTGTTTTGTGGAAAAAATATGTTTGAAAAAGATAAACTGCAATGTACTATTTGTGGAAAAAAATAATAAAGGTCATTATTATTATTATCGGTAATGTGGACTAACAGTGCTGCTATAAAAGAGTTAATAACCCGCTAGTCGCTACAATTTTGAAATGTGTGCTAAGTACACCAAAAAGCGCTGGATTAAGTGCTAGGTGCTAAAATTTCGAAATGCGCGCTATACATTCCAAAAAAGCGCTAAATCTAGTTCCCAAAGCGCTAAAATGGCAGTACTGATTTTGCGTATATTATAAATACAATATCACGACATTTCGTTGTAATTTTGTTATTTTTGTTCGGGTTCCGTTGTATGGCTTCGATAGATACAAATTTCTTCAGTAAGTCTCAATACGATTCATCGGCGAAAAATCTCAACACAGCAAATCAGAAAGTTTGTAATTTGTACAACTCCATCTATTACGTCCTTTGTGTGAGAAAACATCCTTTTTTAAATCTCTTTTTATGTTTTAAGTATAAATATATTAATTATTATGGAACGTTTTTTTTACACACAAATCTTTTTATTACTATTTCTGAGATTTTTATGGCGCCATTGAACAAATTCGAACCTACATTTTAAAATAATAATCATTACTTTCGATAGAATTAACCAATTTTAATAAAACAAAGATTAAATGTAACTTGAAGATACGCTTTATGATTTTCTTAACGATTTCTTTGAAAAAAAAAAGATGTTTACTTTAGACGTGATGCATTCATATAAAAACAGACAAACAGACAGACAGACAATTCTAAAAATTATAAAAATGTACTTATTTAATTATTTTTAGTTCCCCATAATGATTTTAGTCACCAAAATATATATACAATGTACAGAAAGAGACACAACATGTTATCATCATTTTTATTATATGTATATATTTAATTAAAGAGAGATAGCGCTGCTAACATCAACTTGATGACTCAAACAAAGCCACCGTTGAGCAAATTCCCTACCCATACTTCAGAATATTTATCATAACTTTAGATGGAATGAACCGATTTTAATGAAATAAAGACTAAATGTAACCCGAAGGTACACTTTAGAATTTCCTTAACAATTCTTATGATATAAATTAGTACTTTAAACGTGATACGTTAACAAACAAACAGACAGACAGACAGAAAATTCTAAAAATGGTAGAAATGTATTTAATTACTTATTTTTAGTACCCCTCAATCACTTTTATTACAAAAATATAAAATGTACAGACATCTGCTATTTACAGTTTTATTATATGTATAGATATAGCTGCAGCATGGCTCCACCACGTATAGAACTTAGACTTTAATTAACTTTATAAGCTTAATCATTTGATTCTATTTAAAAAAAATAGAATCAAATCCTAAATGTTGTGTTTTACTAAAACTGTTATTTTACTGATACATTTTGCCAAAAATGAATTTGATTGTAATTTAATTCTGGAAGTTCCGAAGTTATGGGATTTGCTGAAACTTTGATCAGTGTTCTGGGACTTTGAGACTGTCGTCGAGACTTACCAAACCCTAGTAAGTGGCTACTGTAGTTCATTGACCCCCGCTGTCAACTTCAAATGTACTCGTATAAATCCTACAGACCGAAACACAATGCAAGCACTGCTATTTGTTGTTTATTTAGCGGCAGAAATAGGTAAGCGCGTGATGGTACCACCACCGCTTGGGTAGGTATACCCAGGCGAATTTCTAGGCCTACAGCTTACTAAAAGAGAGTACTTAATAAGACTTAATGTAATAAAATGTTATCACGGCATGAATGAATGTATTTGTTTGCGTGTGTTTTGTTTCCATAATATATCCATAAAGGAGAAGATGCCGTCTCTATACATTCATGGGCCCAGGTGGTAACAAGATAAAAGTAGGACCATTTGAAAGCGTATATATAAACAATTCATAGCTGAAAATCTGGTAAGATTTGTCAATCTAGGATCTGAGTTATTGTAGAAGAATAAGTAAACGTGAGATTATGTATTACCTACACTATAACAGGTGATTTTTCACTGTTATTAAACTGTAACAGGATATTTTTCACTAATATAAAAACAGGATCAGTATAAAATCACTAAAGAAAAGTTGTAGTTAATAAGAAAAGGAAATGGTGAAACGATTAACAACAAAAACTAATTCGCGTAGTGTATATATTTTCTTTGAACTAAGTGAAATGAATATTAGGGATATCGATCTGAGATCGATTACATGAATCAAACAAATTATTTTGAAGACGTGAAGTCTGCCAAAAAGCATTATGGCAGCTCGGTGGACACTTCCTTGCCCTAAAACATTATCTGACATGAGAGAACGTCTATGCTTAGGAGTGGCACGTTTATTTTTATAGGATAATAGTGACAAACGAACACACTGTTCAACTGATGGTAAGTGGATGCTGTGGTTCATAGACAGAAACAGAAACAGAAACAGAAACTTTTTTATTCAATATAGATTATAAATAATACTTATTGAAAGTCATTCTTTTGTTTGATTACCACTGGTTCGGAAAAAACCTCTGTCCTGGGAAGAACCAGCAAGAAACCCAGCGGGACTTTTTTTTTTAAATAACAGCTTACAATCATGATGTTACACAAATTAACAACACAACAAATTAGAAATAGCTTGGTAGCGATCACCTCATTTCCAGGGGTTATTATCATCCATAAATTCCTTAATATTATAATAACCCTTTTTATACAAACTTAGTTTAATAAAGTTTTTGAACTTTGAACAGGCCAAACTTTGTATATTTTCTGGAATTTTGTTGTAAAAGCGTATACATCGCCCCAAGAATGAATTACTGACTCGATGGAGTCGAGTAACTGGTACTACTAGCTTGTGTCTGTTCCTAGTATTTACAGAATGAATATCACTTATTTTTATAAAACTACTTTTATTTTTGTGTACGTACATTAAATTTTCATAAATGTATTGAGAGGCCAAAGTTAATATATTAATTTCCTTAAATTTTTGTCGCAGCGACTCTTTAGGCTTTAAATCATAAATTGCTCTTATGGCCCTCTTCTGCAAAACAAATATAATTTCTGTGTCAGCTGCGTGTCCCCATAGCAAAATACCATACGACATTATGCTATGGAAGTAGCTGAAGTAAACT